>OY730195.1:100383234-101655734 GCA_963422505.1 Pseudognaphalium luteoalbum
GTTACGGTTGTTTCGGGGGAGGAAGGTTAGCGTACATTGGAAACAAATGTAACGCCTCCCCCAGAATCTGAAAATGTAAATCTTGATTCAACAATCAATGAAAATGTCCGTTTAGATTATTTCTCTGTTGATGACATTCTGGGCCAGCCGAGACCGATAGCTGTTGACTATTCGTTTGTTGATTTATCATATATTCAGAGGATGGCCAATGACACTGGTTCAGAGACTGAACAAGGGTATGTATTCGACATGGATGATGATGTGTCGGTTGATGACGAACATTTGAGTTCAGATGAGCATTACGATGATGCACCTGTTATTGAGACAGATTTGAGTGATGATGAGGGGCCTGCTAAAACTTCTCATGGAGAATCTAGTTCAACTCATGCAGCGCCTGCTCAGGATTCTGCATCAGTACAGCCAACTCAAGAGGCATCTGAAAGTGAAACTGCTGAAGAAAGAACAGAAAGGAATAAGCAGTGGTGGCCTCAAGGTAGATCTGCAAAACCAGTGCCTGTGACTTGCAAAACATACAAGGTTCGCGGAGATTATACCGGTTTGATTAAGAGTTGGAAGGTTCGTCAAAGAATGATTATGATTAAGAGAATGGATGGTATTCAATATTTCAAACTAAGATTCAATCAATTGAGTACACTGCCAAAGGGGGAGATCAACAGGTTAGCCCAGTTAAACTTGATTAATCCTGTCAATGATGATTATGCGAATAATATTCAGAGGACATTGCGTCAAGAGGTTAGAACTAAAAGATACAATAAGTTGAAACCGACGCTGGGAACAAAGTATACACAAGAAGAAGTTGGATCCCACAACAGGTCGCCCTATGGTTAAAGTTCATTATCCACCGGCTGCCTGTCTGACCGAAATACCTCTGGAGCAGGTTCCGTATAATTTTCTACGAAGATTTGTTTATTGGGAACTTGATCCACATACTGGTGAAGCGGTGATAGTATTCGTTCCTGATTCAGAGCCGCAGCTAGAATTTGGGGGTGTTTGGAATTTGAAAAAGATTGCATTTCGTGTTTTTGATCCTATGAGTTTGATAAACCTTCATGAAAAAGATTTGAGAAAACTCTTCGATAATAGGATTCGGGTAAATGAGAACAATGAATTCAACAAGAAGCTTCAAGACAATTTCAGAAGGTTGTTTAAGTTTATGTTACTTATGGAATACACGCAGATGGGAAGTTTCCTGCGGGTTGGGTTTGATAAAAGACTTTGAAGACTTTGAAGATTTTTCAAGATTTTTGAAGACCAAGCTGAAGACACGGGGGAGTTTGTTGATGCATATCAGTTTGTCTGTCAGTTGGTCTATCGAGTTGTAAAGTGTCGATTAGTCGTTTAATAGAAATATAGATTTTGTATCTAGCGACACTTAAGTTTTGGTTTAGGCGACACTTACCTAAGTGACGCATAGCGACACTTAGGTAAGTGACGCATGAAGGCGGCCACATGCGACACTAGCCAAGTGACGCATATTTGCCGGTTTTAGTTTAGTATAAATACAAACCTACGGGTTTTTGGCTAGGGTTGATGAAACCCTAGCACTATTTGTCGAAATTGCAACATTGTAAACAATCTGATCAGTTACGTTTATCAATACAACTTTATATTTGATTCGTTTACTTGTTTTCGGTTTGTGATTAAAAGTTATTCGTGTGATTGTTTGATTCCGCCTCACAATCACTGTCATCAATCATCTAGATCCACGACAAGGGGCACTCACAAATATGAACCAGGACTCCTCATAGAATAAAATGTATTAGTTTTTTAGAATTAAAAATCCTGAAAACTTTTAAGATAAGAGTTTTATGAATTATGAAGACTTTTAAGGAAAAACTAATTTGATGATGTAGCATAATTAGGTATGTTTAAGAAAAAGGATTTTGATGAAGTTAGGAAGCAAGAAAAAACATTGTAGACAAATAGATAGATAGATTATTATTATTATTAAATTTAATTAATTAAAATTAAAATGGGTGAGGTTCAAAGGAGTAACCCCTACTCCTTTATGAGGGGCAGAAAAAGCAGGTTTTGGACCAACCAAAAAGTGACACTTGTCACCCATGGTCCTCCATATTCTTTCATCAGGGACTATTTAACAATTTTAAAAAATTTAGGGACTTGCTCAAAAAATTGACAGAAAATTTATCCAAAAAATTGCAGAAAAATATATTTAATCAAATAACCTGATCATATACAAGATTCCATACAAAAAATAAAATGCAGTAAACAATTAGTAGTTATTTTTTAATTTCAAGTATAAACCCAAGCTTTACAATTATATAAAAATGATAAAAAAAAAAACATAAAATGCAGTAGAAGAAACGTAAAATGCAGTGAATCATTTCATATCTAAAAAGAAGATGTGAAAAGTACATGAAACATAAAATGCGGTAAAAAAAACTTAAAATGCAGCGTATTTCATCAGATCTAAAAAGTAGAGAAAACGTAAAATGCATATATAGAAACGTAAATTCGGTCAATATTTTCAGGTCTAAAAAGGAAGACGAAACGTAAAATGTAGTAGTAGGAACGTAAAATGCAGCGGGTTTTTTAGATCTACTTTTTCAGATCTAGATCTAAAAGTAAATCTAGATCTACAACTCCAGATCTAGATGGTGAAGGTGGTGGTGGACAATGACTATGAAGGTGGTGGAGGACGGTGAAGGTGGCAGTGGAATGTAATGTTAAAGGTGATGGTGGTGAATACGGACAGTGGAAGGTAAATATGAACGTGGTGGTGGAGAATGTGGTGGTCGCGGTTGGTGGCGAAGAAGGTGGTGGTGTGGATGGCGGTGTTGGAGGTGAAGGTGGTGGTGACAGTGAAGGTTGTGGCTAGCGGTGAAAGTGGTGGGTGGTGGTGGTGGTGTGTGTGTGTGTGTGTGTAAAGAGAGTGTTTGTGTTGTATGTGTTTTTTTTTTTTTTTTGAAGAAAGAATAAGGAACTAATGGTCAAAAAAATGACCACCCAAAAGTTTAAACCTCCTCTCATATGTAAATTGCATAAAAATCCTTGCACCAAACACTAATTTAATTTAAATTGCATATAAGTCCCTTTGACCAAAAAAATTGTAAAATATTCACCCATATGACATGGCATCATCTGGAGTGTTAATTTTAAAATGGATGGTGGAGATTGTACTTCTCCTCCTGCCCTTCACAACCCATATGCTCCTTTGATCCTTTTGCAATTAAAATTTAATGTATTTAAAATATTTAACCACGGCTGATATGGCATTGATTAACTTACGAAATGTGAGGATAACATAACAATAGCAACAAACAATAAAAATAAAAAGTATAATACTATATATATAATTTTCTTAAGTTAATGTATTATTAATACTAGTAATAGTTATCTTTTAAATTTTGTTTAGTAAGGGAAGTTTTCATGTGGCATAGATTAGAAATATTGTTTTTCTAGTTTTATTAGAGCAATCGGTATGGAATCGTTTTTGTCACCGTTCTTGGTCGAGAACGCTGGCGGATGGCGTTCCATCGCCGGGATGGCATTTCCTGCGGTGTTTTGCTCCCACCGTCCTTTTCCCAACGCCATTCTAGCAAGGATTTTTTTAATTTTTTTTCTTTGGATTCCAAGTCAAGTTAAATAGAAAAAATAATCATTTTTTAAAAAACTATAGTCGTTGAACAACTATTTTTAAAAAAAAGAAAAAAAAATATTTTTTAAACTTTTTACATTTTACCTATATATACAACACTTCAAACCACACTTCAAATAATTCATTTCAATCCAAAACACTCAAAAACTCTCCAAAAATTCTATATAATTCATCTCATTTTCTTATCATGTCGAACAACCAAAACAACCCGAACAACCGGTACCATTTACAATCCACTTGGAACCCGTTCACCGGCGAGTGACAATCCTCACAGCCGCAAAAAAAACCCATCATCGTCCAACCCTCTAATCCAAGGTTTCGCGTCATACGCTTACAACCAACCAACACCACCATACACTTCCGTATACAATCAACAACCATAACCAATGCAACCACCACCGCAAATGTCACCCGATGAATATTTTAAATTTCAAATGTGGCGTTAAAGTCAACAACAACCCGAAGTCCAAGTAAGACTCACCGGCCAAAACAAAAAAAAAGTTGTTCCAAACCGTAACATTTGGCTACCGAAGGACGAGCTTCGTTTGGCGGAAAGTTAGATTTCAATATCCGAAACTTCCAACTGCGGTATTGACCAAGAAGGGTCTTTGTTTAGGTATCTTGTTATGGATTCCTACAACGCTCGCAATCCACCATTCCAACGGGGAAAATATGCATTGTCGGCAAAATAGAACAAACTCAACGCAGATTGCAACAAGTTTCAAGGCGTACGAAAAGGACGTTCGGAAAAAAAAGGAGTGGTGAAAACGCGGAAGATTTCATTGTCCGTTGTCACAGTTAATAGCGGGTGTAAAACAACCAAAAAAGTTTCACAAATTTGATGGTGTGGAACTTTTTGAAGGATAAACAAAAGTGGTTACATCCACATCGATCCTATTGTCGTCGGTCGACGAAATGTCCCCAAACGCCGCGAGACGGTTAATTTGGATGACTTGAACTTTGATGAAGAACCGGAGCAAGAAACGCAAAACCCGAATGAAGGTTTATTTGGTGAGGATCCGCATCCACGTCCGATTGGAAATTCAAGGAAACAAAAGTCCCAAAAAATCACGCCTTCTGGTTCGGCCAATTCCTCTCATGCTTCGTTTGATGAATCACAAACAACCTTTGAAGGCATCCGAACCGAAAAACAAGGCGACTACAAAACGAAGGATCTCGAGGCCAAACTTAGAATTTTGGCCATGCTGACTGAGAATTTCCCGGTGCAAGCGAGGTTCATCTTGAAAATGAAGAAGATGAAAATTTGCGAGACAATGGGATGACCATTGGGACCGGGAGGTGGTGCTTCGAGTTTGGGATCGGGGGCTAGAGATGATTGATTTTATTTCGTATTGTATTTTTAATTTTTAAGACTTTTTAAATCATGTCTTTAAATTATGCATTTTAATTTTTAGGACTTGTAATTTTTTATTTTTTTTAATGAATTAAATGTTGTTTTATTTAATTTATTTATTTTTAAATATTAGTTTATACAATTATTTACATTAAAAAAATATATAAAATAAATAATACAAATTTCCAGAACACTGTGAATACAGTGTCACCACAACACAGAATTCTCAGTCACAACAGTTTCCAGAATATTGTGGTGACAGTGTCACCATACCTTATGCTCTGATATATCATACTAACTATTTCTGAACATACCACATAATCTATTTAAATCTTTATTTTATATATATGAAAAATAGATATATAATTATATATGGTTAATGATATATCCACCATGTTTTTTTGATAAATTTACCACATTAGTACAATAGTTACTTGTACTGTACAACTGATATATCCATCATGTTTTTTGATAAATCCATCACAATATTGCATTAGTTACTTGTATAGTACAACTAAGTAATGTACAATTGTGATAGAAATATCAAAAGATATGATGAAAATATCACTACCCTTTATAAATCATGTATCATGACTGACAAAGCAAATCATGTTAGTTGAGAGAGAAATACATCATTTTGTTATTTTCACACACCAATTATTTGTAGACTTATGATTATGTTTTTCATGCTAAGACGTAACGTTATCTATGTATAAATGTTACGCCTCACCTATTAATTAGGTTGGTGGTAGTGTCATGATCATGATCTTCCATATATGGTTCCTAATGGTTCATATATCAATCGTTAAGGACTCAAGATCATTCATCACGTCTTTGTGATCGGGACCATGGAAATGATCCTTCATGTTCCGAAACTTTCCCCGGCCTTTGTTTATTTTAACGATCTCTAATCATCTATCTTATCAAGTCTAAATTTTAATGAAGTTAATATATCAACTTATTTTATGTTTTGAAACAAAACAGGCATGATTATCTTAAGAATTATTAGCTTACAAGAATAAACTTATGAGCTAACTAACACTAATGAGCTATATTAACTAACGAGTTAAATTTTTATAACGGGTAATGTTATGAGGCGGCAGAAGTAGTTTGACAAAAAAGACGGGCATGATCTCAACAGTTAGATTTTTGTGATCTTAACAATACATTTTATATAAAAATATTTGTGCGTATAAAATGTAGTGTTGTGAATCTAAATCGTTGATCACACAAATCAATGGTTGAGATCGCTTGTCTGTTATTGATCTCAAACGACACACATTAAAAAAAAGCTAATATCAATAATTATTATTAGGAAAAATGAACAATTAGTATTATTTTTGGTACCATGTTAGCCCACAAATATATCATGGGTTCATCTTGTATAAGTCCAAAGTTTGCATCTTCAAAGTTTTACTGTTACATACTATATCCTTTTAAGTCCATTGTTACTTTCCTACTAGCATATTCTTTTTATATAAATCAAAGAAATTTTTAATTCGAAGCATATCATGGATGGGTTTGGCTACTAACTCTACATTCACAATCAGGATGCTAACGAGCTCTGATACAAAACGGACTCGAAACCAATTAAATTGATAGAATAACAACGTATATGTATAATTTGGTATCACTACAAAAGTTAATTTTTATTGAATTTAATTGGGAATGTAGGGTAATAACAATTTGAAACCTTAATTCAAATTGATGTAAACCTAATTTAGATAGGAATCTCAGGCTGATCCAAAACCAATTAAATAGTAATTAGGATAACCTGTAGTTAGATTTTTGAGAATAGAAGATATTGTATGCATTAAAAATTAAAACAAAGTAAATCCAAATTTCTTACATTTTAGTAGAGATTTATTGCCGTTATTCAATCGTCCTGAAGTATACATAGTACAACAGCATCAACAAGTCAGTGAATGTCATGGTCCTCCTAATTGTGGCATTGTTGGCCGCCATCGATTGGTTTGGATCTTAATATATAGAATATGTGGTGAAGCTGAAACAAGAGTAGCCCAAAGTTAGGGAGGGTTTTCATGCTAAATCTGTTGAACAAGAATACAAGATCCAAGATCACTTTCATAATCAAACAAGCACTACTAGGGTCTAGGCGTCCTAAAATTAATCAAGGGTGTGTTTGATTCGCGGAATGTTTTTAGGAAGATCAAAATTTATCAAATGAAAATGAATTCCATACCAGTATTTATAATTTCCTTATTGTTCAACCAAATAAACTTGAAAAATCCAAATAATCCGATCCGAACAACCTGAAACCCGAACAGTTTATCCGAACAACACCCCTAACTTTATATATTCTCCGAAATGGGACTTGGAAATTAAGAAAATGGGAAATTAAGAAAATGGAAATTAAGAAATTGAATTCCATACCAGTATTTATAATTTCCTTATTGTTCAACCAAATAAACTTGAAAAATCCGAATAATCCGATCCGAACAACCCAAAACCCGAACAGTTTATCCGAACAACACCCCTAACTTTATATATTCTCCGAAATGGGACTTGGAAATTAAGAAAATGGGAAATTAATAAAATTGCCCATTTTCCCGAGCTTATAATTCGTTTTGCCCCTCTAAAATTTTTTTTGCTGTTTTGCCCTATCCGGTCGCAGGTCGCACCATGCGACCTGCGACCTGTATTTTGCGACCTGCGATCAAAATGATTCGCGAGTAAAAGACAAGCAAAACGAGTCGTAGTCGAGCACAATGTCCGAACGCAGGTCGCATACCGAAATTTTGCGATCTGCGCCCGCCGGCTTCCATATGTTTATGACGTATGGTATTAGTATATCATATTTAATATATTTTATGTTTTATATTTAATTAACGCAGTGTTTTGTTTTTCTGCGATAACTATTTATATACAATGTATAAAACAATTCCGAATATATATTCATCATCAGTGTAATTTTATCTACCTTTCGATATAAAATTTATGGTCATATGTTATGTATTTAACGAAAGCATTTTTCAGTCTCGAAATCAACTTTTTTTATATCATAATGTAGATAAAAATACATTGGTCATAGTGAGATATTTAGATTTTTATAGTATAACATATAAAGGTGGACTAATAAATTTTCTTATGTATGTTATAAAAGGTGGACTAATAATTTGACTACATAAATCTAAATATACCACTATGACCAGTTTATTTTTATCTACATTCTGATATAAGAAAAAGTTTATTTCGAGACTAAAAAATGCTTTCATTAAATATATAACATATGACCATAAAATTTATATCGAAAGGTAGATAAAATTACACTGATCATAAATATAAATTTGAAATTATTTTTTACATTGTATATAAAAAGTTATCAAAGAAACGAAATATCACGTTAATTAAATATAAAACATAAAATATATTAAATATGATATACCATGCGTCGTAAACCTATGGAAGCCGGCGGGCGCAGGGCGCAAAATTTCGGTCACAGGTCGCATGCTGCGACCTGCGTCCGGACATTGTGCTCGACTACGACTCGTTTTGCTTGTCTTTTACTCGCGAATCATTTTGGTCGCAGGTCGCAATATACAGTCGCAGGTCGCATGGTGCGACCTGCGATCGGATAGGGCAAAACGGCAATATTTTTTTTAGAGGGGTAAAACGAATTATAAGCTCGGAAAAATGAGCAATTTTATTAAATTTCCCTAAGAAAATTCCTGTAAAGTACATTTTTGCCCTAAACATACGACATCCAGTACAAAATCCGGAAAGGATGGTTGTGATTATTCTAGGCATAATTTACACAACTCGATAACACAAACAATTCTATGATCTACATAACATATCGTGATCGCTCTTGATTCTTATCATCAAATAACTGAATATGTTGTTGGTCTAATTCACACTGCAACCCTTTAATGGTTTTGTGTTCCTAAGTAATGCAATGTACGTCTTACCCTTTATAGTAGGACTTTTTCTGTTACTATGTTACATGTTCAACCTTTATGGTCAAACTTTTATTTGCAGTTGTCAGATATACCATGCACATGATGCATGTGATGTACAAAGGGATCAAAAGCCAATATGATTACTGATTACATCGTACATACTGTCTGATGGGCCAGATTTGCATGTGCCACTTTCTCTTAAACAAACAACATGCATGATACTTGCTACAAACTGTTCAAAAACTTGATTAACAAAATGCAGACAGGAAAAGGTAAAGGATTTCATGTAAGCTTCTCCAAAACAAAATGTCAATAAAAAGAAGGGGAAAAAAATGGGCAGAAATGACAAGCAGGGCTCCCTAACTCGGTGGTCAAAAACAGGATACTCGAATAACCAGCCAGATATTTATACGTCTCTTCAGTTAGTATCCTTTTTAATTCATCAAAATCTAGAAGCCTCATTCATATCCTCACAACAATCCAAAATTTGGAAGCTCCATATTGTTTCCCCTTCTCAACAAGAATTGTCTCGAGTTTAGTGAAGCATTCTTCAGGAGCACAAAGTACAGAAAATCGAAAGTCATTTGTTTTTAACCTGCTCTTCCCTCGCCCACCCCTCAATGTACATTAGAAAATTTGAGGTGGGCTTTCAATTAATAATTACCTGTTGTTGTTATCTAGAAGGTAAGGGTAAGGTTAGCACTTAACACGAACAAAAAAAGAGCGGGCCCGGCTGGGCCTTTCTCATTCAAAATCCTTTGTGGAACCTGAAGACGAGTCCCCACCATTTGAAGATGCTTCACCATTTCCCATATCTTGTGAGCTTTCCTCATTTGCACTGTTACGGTTTTTGTTCACCCTCGATCGGACATTAACACCCATTGGAAAAGGTACCTGCACAGGAAACCATGGGTTGAAACCCGATGCTTGATAGATACAACACATGTATAACCTGCAATCTGGGCGTTGATCTAATTAGGGATGAATGGGGTGTCATACCTGATCACCAGCATTAGGACCATCGGTGTGGAAAAGAATGGGCCGGCAACGTTTATCTTCATTCATCAAACTTGAATTCTGAAAGTGGGCGATGAGTGCAGCTTTTCCTTGTATGCGAGCATATGCAAGATACGCCACCTTTTCACTGTTGAACTTCTCCCACTTCTTCCCATTAAATGCCTGCAATTGCAGATTCATGCTTAAGGCTAATCACTTTTGGACCCATATCATTCAATGATAGGCCTGATCCTAATTAGTCGTCTAAATCTTAGTATTATGATAGTCTAATGTAAGACAAACCTGATAGAATGGAACAATAAGGGAAGGCTCAGTCATGTTGATGAATGCATAACCAACGTTGCATTTGTTCTGCCAAAAGAAAATATATACGACCCTAAGCCTCAAATATCCCGGTTACATTTCCATAAACCCCAGAAGTATATTAAAATCATAACATTTAAGCACAGAAAAATCACTAACCTTGAAATCTATGGGTAAGTAGATGAAATCGTATGATCCACGATGGCGTTCATCAATTGCAGCCAACAACATCTTAGAAGTATACCTGCAATTTCAAATATTGGATAATATTAACTACAACATATCATAGGGAGACTAAAAACTTCATCATGTGAAAAACCAAACTCAATCTATTATTAGCTTTTGAAATAGGCCAAGAAGTAAAGGTATTCATACTTGTTAGGAATATTCTTGATCATTAGAGTCGTTCTTCTGTCATCCCCTCGTAATATACGATCAAGATCAAGTTCGAACTGTTTCTTGTTGTCAGCTTGATTTGAAGTGCCTTCATTTCTACGGCTTCTAGCACGATCGCTAGGAGAATCATATGAAGTCATCATAGGCATCATTTGTCCTCTACTAGGAAACATTACACTATTCTGATGGTGGGAAGCCAATCCGATATTTTTTGATGAAATTGGCAGGTCCATTGAGTTTCCACCCATACGAGGAAACATATTATGAGAAACGAAATCTAGAGGATGTGGTGAGTTGCCCGCAACCCTCATATTCCCGAGAGAACCTGGATGAAAAACTGAGGTGTCAGGGGATTCGCCTGCATAAGAGTGACGTCTACTATCCCAGATAGAAGGATTGACGGATGGTGCTGATCCCACATGATGGTTGTTCATGTGCAAAAAAGTGTTTGCTATATGAGATGGAACTCTAGGAAGACTATGAGCATTGCCAACTCCATTCATTAATGACGGTGAATTGGGCCACATCATGTTATGAGATTGCGGCTGATGAGACGGATTCCACATGTAATGATGAGTCGCAGGGGAACTTGCATTTCCAGAGGGGCCAAACACTGAGAGATATGTATAATAGACGGTCAATCGGAGATCATGAACCAATAAGTTCCATTTTGACAACTCTAATAACATCAAGCTATTCCGTAAGAATCAAAATACTCAAAATTTTGCACGCATTTTCAAGACTAATTTGGTGCCCTTTTTTGCAAAAAAAAATTGTTTCTATGCAAGAGAGATGTAAATAATGGAAGACGAAGAAGCTCCTAAACTTGTTTGCAAAATATTGTTCGTTGTGATTTTCACGGAACTGTAGGAGTGTGTTTTACCAGATTTGTTTCTGTTCTAAAAACCGAAAAGGAATTAACATATAAATAGAGGCAAAAAAAAAAAAAAAAAAACGAACGCTCACCATTGTCATTAAGTTCAAGTGAGTGGCCAATAGAGCCGATTCTGTTGAACTGCCTATTTCCCACTCTTTCAGACATTCTGCCGTTTAAACCAGCAGCCATAGTGCTAGGAGAGTTGCCAAGAATATTATTAGCTAAGCCATCTTGATACTCTGGAAGTGAATGAGGGTGGTAATTCGATGTGCTCCTGAAGTCATATTGCAGTTTGTTCTGTAAACTGGATTGCATGCCACCTGTTTCCACACCAATAACAGAGGAAAAACTGTTTGATACACTTGTTGGGATGCCATGTTGGAGTTCCCCACCTAATCGTTGAGAACCAGGTGCAACTCGGACATTTGAAACTGATCCAACATAAAAGTTCAGATAAGGTACATCATTATACTTATATTTATGAGATTAAGCTGTGCAACTCGTACCAGAAATGTCTCTTGTGAATTCAGTAGGAGGGCTACACATTTGCAACAAAGCCCTAGTTTCATCTGCATCCAGCTCTGGAAATAGACTGTTCAAAAATAACACTATAAGAATACATGTATATAATACTGAAAAATGAGAAAGGGTTATGATTACACATGTAATATTGATAGCTGATAGGTAGATGGGATGAAATTGCCACCTCTGCATAGAATATGCAGATGACACCTACCGTTTAGAACCACCAGGATGACTTGGTTCCAGCTTTATATTCTTCCCTCCCATATCACTCTTGTTTAATTCACACAAAGCAGCTTCTGCAGCTCGTATATCATAGAATTCTATGGACTTGTGACGACTTCCTTGTGAATTATCATGAATCTGCATCACAAAACCATGGTTACCCATCTAAGTAACATTGCTGCAATACTCAAGATCAAAACACAAAAACAACACATCAACTTTACCTCCTTAACTTCACCATATACTCCAAAAATATGACGAAGTTCATCATTAGAAACATTGGAATCGAGGTTATATAGCACAACAGCACCTTGATTATAATCTTTGTCTGAAGGGTTATCCTAACATAAAAAACAAACAGTTCTATATTTTAATAACTAGCTTGGGACCCAAATAATAATAAAGCTTCTCGTTGTAGAAACGAACAATGCATGATGATGAATTTAGATTTATAAATCCGTTCACAAGCATTATTACATGTCCTAAGAACTCATGGTCAACCATAGCTAGCAAACATCCTGACACTCAAAATGTAACAGAATAACTTTAACATATCCAATAAGATAAGAAGCCAATATAAGCTCTACAGAATATTGAACTGTGTCTTGGTTAATAAGCATTTTAAGAATTCATAACTAACTTAAGATAAATATTCAATATTTTAAAAAAATACATAAATGTATGTTAAAATGCAACATGCAAGTTGACACTAACCCACATGCCATTGTTTGAAATATTACCATCTTATTTGTTGATTTAGAATTAATAATGTTTTCTGTTATACTTCGTTATGTGGGTAAATGACACCTAAGCTTTTACAGATATTATATTAAAACTCGTAATAAAATACTCCAAAATATACAAATTTCCAAGGTCATTGTTGAATTGTAAATACATACAACGACCGTATCCTAATATTGAGTAATAAGATAACTAATTAAAAGGGAAAGCATGAGTGAAGTGTAGGATTTCATGTCAGCATCCATGTGAAATTGTCAAACACAAACTGCACAATTTTATTATTATACCTTTCATGGCTTTCATGCACTAGACAACGCAAAGGGTTAATTCAATTGAATCATTAGTTTACTACATCGATAAAACTTCTTTTTATATGCTCCAAAAATCTCCTAGGTTATATTTAGCATCTCGTTGCACATTGACAATAAATATAGATGAAACCATGTATTCTTTAGGCGTAACATAACAGTAATCACCATTAAAATAAAGAGTTAATAAATCATACACAAGGAATGGAAAAGAAAGCAAAAGAAACCTTTGGGATTGAATAATGAATGTCGAGCTTTCTACGCCTCAATGGTGTGTTCTGAAGAGCTTGCATGGCACGTCGAGCTGCTCTTATATCATAGTATGATATCATCACAAAGCCACGATGCTTGCAGGCTGTGTAGAGAGTGCGAATTTCTCCATATTGCTGCACGGTTATTGTTTCGATTATGCACAGAACACAACAACGTCAATGTATACTGATATACATACCTGATAACTCTTTGACAATCCAATAATAGAAGAAAAATACCTCGAACAAGATTTGTAACTCAGAATCTTCCACGTTGCTATTAATATTTCTCACGAAAAGAGTTCTTGATGGGTGTTCTCCATGGGGGTGCTCCCCGCCCAACTGACTAGCAGAAATTTCAATATTCCTTTGTCCACCATCTTCTCCCAACTCCATCCCTCCGACACTACTAAAGAAGTCCAGTTCTTCCACATCATCTCCACTGCCTCGTTGAACGGCTTTACAGTTAAGCCCATCAGTCACTCCAGATAACAAATCATCATCATCTGGAAGAAGATTTCCAATGGTTTGGGCTTCAATCTCTTCAAGAGATTCAAAGGGTTCCTCTTCTTCATAGTTAGAGGCAGCAGTAGCCCCGGCAGAATGACCATACATATTGTTATTTGCTGATAGTCTTACTGCATGATGGAACAAATAGGATAACAGCATTAATTTATGTAATAGTTTCAGATTCTGATTAAAAAGGTACTAGCAAGATTTCAAAGGTACACAACAAACTAGTAAACAAAGATTCGTTCACTACCCTAGTTATTAGGCTGTCCTTGTTTAGTATACAAACGACATTCAACATGAACATTAATAGCATCTAATACCAAATACAAGAAGCTACTTCTTAAAAATCCAGCACGGCTTCAAACAATTACGCACTTGACAAAGAAGATGAGAGATATAAAAGGAAGAGAAATTACATTTTCTACTGAAAAGATCCGATAGCGAGCTTGAAAAGAGACCATTCTCGTAGTGATCACCCATGGCATTATATTTATTGCTTGCAGTCAGATAAGATTTACGATCCATACCCAAATTAGGTCTATTTCCATTATCATTCTCAAGTGGTCTCCGCAGAGGATGGCCAACTACTGTTCCTGCTCCCGCAGCGTTATTATCTAAGCTAATACGAACTTTATTGTCCTGATTCAGGTAATTATTAGGGATATCAAAACGCTTCAACATATGAGAATCAGATGGCATGTGCTTTTTCAGTGGTGATGACGCAAGTGAAGATGTGTCACCAACTGCGTATACTTTCCCATCTTTTACACCTGAATACGGAACGATAATATCAGCTGATGTTTACGTATGAGCACAAGCAAACTTGGGTAATATGGTAGACATGTGTTATCTTCTAATACTAGTAAATCGTAGAGAACTTTAATACAATGAGCAAAGCTCAATATCACATAAATTACATCACCACCGTCCACCGCCTTCCCAAGAGAAAATCATATCATATCTTTTTTAGTGTTGATAAACATAACAACACCTAACAGGGATAATTTAATAAAAAATGAGCCACAAGTAAAACATTGATGATCAAGAAATTTTGATGGAGACATTTAAATCATAAATTTAAATTTTATATAATTAAAAAAAGGTAGGTAGAATGATAGAGATGGTGGTACTCACCATAGTTGTCAGGCATACCATCTGTCTTCCAGAACCCAATTTGTCTCTGCAAAATTAAAGCAATGTGCTTTACATGAGTAAAACAAAAACTAATCGGAGTAAAACTGAAAAAGAAGAAAATGATTGGAAAATTTGGAATAAAAAATAAAAAATACCTCATTAGGAAGTTGAACTTCCTCTGTAGGTAAGAAGGAAGATGAATGTGAGTCCATGAGTTCAGATGGCATGCTTAAACTTACCCCTAAATTAGGGCTATCCTATGCTATGCTACAAAATTGTGCTTCCGTTTCAGCCAAACTTTAGAAAAAATTTAAAACTGAAAAGTCAAAAAAACAAGATAAGCTTGTAAAAAATGAGAATTGGATAAACACAGGTATTAATTAGGTCTCTGGTTCTGTTAAGGAAATGAAAATCTAACCCAATTTAAAGAAATTAATTAATAAAAAGAGACATACAGTAATTAATTTTATAACTTTATATTAAAGAGAGAGTAGAAAAAGGTAAGAAGTCTGTTAGATCTAAACAAGTAGAATTGACTTAAAGCTGAAAAGTTTGTAACAAACAAGACCCGATCTACAAGTGGAAAATGTTTTTCAGCTGAAATTCAAACAACAAAACCCCAAAATTCAGCACCTTTTTTCGAAAATAATTACAACAAGATCATCACCATCAACTCCAGCAACACAATTCTACCTTTTAAATTAAATTAAGTGAGAGAGAGAGAGAGAGAGAGAGAGAGAGAGAATATAAAGAGAGAGAGAGAAAGATGGAATGAATTACGGCATAAGGCAAGGAGAATTGGGGGAGAAATGGAAATGGAGATGAAGAAGAAGGAAGGAAGGGATCTAGGTTTCTGTGCCGTGTAACAACCTCCAAACCCTCTCTCCACACCTTCCTTTCTTCAATTAAACTTTTCTTCTTTTCTTCTTTTAATTTATATAATCATAAATTATAATAATAATAATCATTTCTCCTGCATTGCACGTTAACCACATGAAAATCACAATTCAATCATCATCAACAACAACTAATCCATAATTCTAACTTTTTAATAACTTACAGGATTTCAATTACACCTCTATAATTTCTTCTTCCGCCTCCTCCGACTGATTTCACGGCAACATTCCGACGGCCTCACCTCCGCTCCTCCCGAGACACAAACAGAAGGAGAGAGAAGAAGAAGAAGAAGAATTCGCCGAAACAAGTAGAGTATATTATTACTACTAACTATTATTATTATTTTCTTCAATTATTCATTAATGATATAAAAAATAATAATGATTACAGTAGTGAGAGAATTTGAAGAAATTTTGATGAATCCTAAATTCACGAGAAATTAAAAATCGGAGATGATCATGATCATGTCATCTGTGTGATGATATTAGAGAGAGAGAGAAACAGAAACAAGAAATATTATTAAAATTAAAAATATATATAATAAAAATAGGAAAATGAGAGGAGAGAGAGAAAGAGAAAGAGATGGATAGATGGGGTTGGGCAGGTTGCCGTTATTACAATCAACGCCGTTACCCATCCACAACACACGCCGCTTTCTTACACTCAAACTAAACTAAACTCACATTACTATTTACGCTTTTAACCCCTCAACTAAACTTTAAGTCAGGACTTACCCCTTTCTTTATTATTCGCTTTCGAACCAACTTAATTTATTTGATGACAACTCTAAAGAATATTACTATCTTATCTTATTATTATTATTATTATATTATTATTATATTGTATTGTATTATACATTTTAGATTTAGATTACAGTTGAAGATACGGAAATGATAACTTGGATGTCAACTAATGTAACCTTTATTTTCAAACCCGGCTTGTTTACTTTTCACTTAATACTCTGTTTTCAGACACCTCTTAATACAAATAGATAAATTGTTGTTTCTTTTTCACTTAATATGAAAGGAATGTCTGTTTCTGAAATAGAAAGAAAAATGAAGCGCTTACCAAAAAGAAACACTTAATGATAAATATACATTTTTTCAACATTTTATCTCCAATAGAATTTGAACACGTCATTTTTTATTCAAACTTTATATAATTTAAGTTCATTATTTTGGTCAAAACAAAAATCACATTTACATAAACATCACTTGTTATAAACAGACATGTTTATCTAGATAGACATCACATGTAAAAAGCACTTAATAAGAAAAAAAATAAACAGAACCTAAGAGCTTAAGGTAGTGATGTAATGGTATTAGTTTAAGAGTTCACATATTAGATTATAGTTTACGTTTTACCTTTCAAGTATTTAGAGTGGTGCATGTTTCTGCCGTTAAGGGACCTTTAATGTTGGGAATTGCTTTCTCCGTCGGCAATAGAAGCCATCGTTGATGATTAGTGTTGACTGTTGAGCGCTCAACGGTACATTAAATCGATTTTCCTTTTCTTTTTTTAATCTTATTATTTCTAAATGTTTTTGCTGGCCCTTTTTCATCGGATTCAAATACTATATCACTCTGTCGAAAATAGACCGTGGTGTAGAACTCGAGAACATCTAGTTGAATGACATCTGAAGCCATCGTTGATGATTAGTGTTGACTGTTGAGCGCTCAACGGTACATTAAATCGATTTTCCTTTTCTTTTTTTAATCTTATTATTTCTAAATGTTTTTGCTGGCCCTTTTTCATCGGATTCAAATACTATATCACTCTGTTGAAAATAGACCGTGGTGTAGAACTCGAGAACATCTAGTTGAATGACATCTGAACAACTTATTGTAATCTAGTTAACTTTAATGACAATTTCCACTAAGGATCAATATTTGATCACAAACTGGTTTGCTCTAATTAGTTGAAGTTAATGCAAGTCAAATTTGGGTTTGTACACTAACTACATCATTCATTTATTCCATTTAATAAACTAAAACTTAGTGCTTTTTCATTTATTGTTATCCACTTTCCGTGTGTTCATAAATAACATATACTTATACTTTTTGTTATTATTATTATTACATTACTCGTCAATATTAGTATTATTATTGTATTCATGTTTTTTATCAACTTTTTTCATTCTTATATCACACACAAAATCTATGCAATTAATAACTAGAAGGATGATCGTATAATCAAACTCTACCTAGACATCGTAAACAAAACTTGTTACCTTTTGAGACTTTTAATTAATACTAGTAAAACGACTAAAAAAAGAGTTCGGTATGTATATTAATCATTTTTATCCTTAATAAATGCAAATTTTTGTAGCTAACATAAAACTGGAAATTTCGGTCATATTTTAAACGTCGTATGGATTTGATTCATAGACGATTACCTAACAAACTCATTGTATCTATTCTAGCGAAAAATTTAAAACTTTTCGAGCAAAAGGTTGAACGATAACAAACAATACAAAGTGCATTGAATAATCTAAGACATTGTATTTACATTAAAATTGTCCTTGCAGGTAAAACGATTTCTAATCATTATAGAGTTAAAGAAAATGATTGGTAAACTTTAAGTTGTAGGACTAAATCTTGACATGAAGATGTGATTGGTTATTGGTTCGAAAAATTGTTAGGTTAGATTAAAATAGAGGGAAAAATTCAACCAATCAAAGAATTTGGACTACTTTTAAGTCTGTGTAAGTAAGTTTGTTTAACATTAATTACTCGTGAGTTAAATATCAAAGTTTAAGCACCACCTACGATAACATCACTAAATCAAACTTGATTTTCCATTTAATCAGTTATGATTATGAAAATCCAAAAGGTTGGAACAAAATCTTTCATATGTTAAAAATGATCAACCTTGGATATATAATTTCATGTGAAATATATGCAAAGACTATATTTAAACTTAGGGGTATATATTAAAATGATTAACAAACACATTATGACACTAGTGCTATCTAACATGCATTTAAGTAGGGATTAGATTGGGTATTAGCCAGTTAGAAATAACCAAAATATCCAATTAGATTGGACAATTTGTGTAACACCTCGCAAATTTAAACGCAATTACGAACGCTAAACACTTGCATTATTAGGCTAATTCCCTACTTGAGTGAATTCACAACACATTTTAGAGGTAAGTCTAGCAAAGCCCAACTAGTTAATACGCGTAGTATTAAATGTTTTGTGATTATTATAATTGCGAACAAAACACCGACTGTTTCGAGTGTGGCGAACAAGGACACTACCGAAATCAGTGCCCACAACTCAACAACGCAAACAACAATCAGAACAACAACAACCGCATCGCCAACAACGAACCCACTCGCGGACGCGCATACATCGTAGGGGCAAGGGATGCACAACCAGACCCCTATGCCAACATTGGTACGTTTTAACAAACTATGACGTTTTAATGATTATACTATTCGAATGTCGATTCAAACCTAACACTTGGTAAACTTTGACCAATTATCGAACGCACAACTTATCAAACTATACCGCGAGTATACATGAACTGTTAGAACTTTATGGCAACTTAGAGCGCCACGCAAACTATTATTATTGTTAACGATATGACTTTTCGGAAAACATACGCGACGGGCGTTCCGATTTGATTTAAATCTCGAGACGAGATTTCTCTAACATTGGGAGAATGTAACATCTCGCAAATTTAATCGCAATTACGAACGCTAAACACTTGCATTATTAGGCTAATTCCCTACTTGAGTGAATTCACAACACATTTTAGAGGTAAGTCTAGCAAAGCCCAACTAGTTAATACGCGTAGTATTAAATGTTTCGTGATTATTATAATTGCGAACAAAACTATGGAGCAAACGCGACAAAAATATACGACTGTTGGTGAATAAAATTAATTAATAATATGAGATTATTAGTTAACATTAACGTCTATTAAATATTATTTTGATAATATTTAACAAGTATTTCGTAAACTGAAACAAATTCGAGACATTTCTGTAACAAAACAAAGTTATAACTTTGCAACTTAGTTAAATTACTTTTATAAAAATATCTCAACCAAAATATATTCTAAAATGTATTTAAAACTTACCAATTTAAAATAAATTAATATTTAACGATCGGGTAAACGAACACGATTTAAATATCACAAATTGGGACAAAGTCCCTTCCCCATTTTGGAAGACCCAAAACCGGGGGGCCCTCCCCCATTTCCCTTTTCATTTCATTCTCATCATCATCTATCTCACTCTCTCTCTTTCAAAATAATCCACCACCACCACTACCATCACAAACCACACTCAAACTACCATCAAACGACCTCCAATCACTTCACTCATTTGGAGAAAAACGATCACGGAGTCGAGCTCTACACAACCATCTTCTCGGATTTCTCATGCAATAACCTTGTAAGAACCCGACAATCCCGCAAACTCTTAGATTTTGCTATTTTCTTTGATATTTCTTGTTTATTATACTTAATACATCATGTATTAGTGTTCTCATCAACTGATTATATCCGAAAATGACTCAAAAATGCGTTTTAAAGACCTAAGGTAGGAACAGCCCCTCGTGTGAGTTGAGATCCCAGATCTCAGTTCGTCCCGCGAGGCGAGCCGAGATCTCGACTCGCAAAGCCAAACCACGAACCGAAAACACCTGTGAACCGAACCGAAACTGCGAAACGAACTCACTCGCGAGTTGACTTGCGAGCCGAACTCCGCTCTGTGAACCCAACTCGGTTCGCAACCTACTTTGCCTTGCGAGTTCAGCCTCATCTCGCACCGCAAACTCAGTTCGCAACACCATTTCGGTCCGCAGCCAGACTTGGTTAATTTCCCTGATTTTAAATTTTCGATACGTTTTTAATAAAGCAATGTAGTAGAAATAAAAATTTTTCCAAGCTGACTTGGCAACTCGACCTCAACCAGGGGCTCTGCCCCTTGGACCCCGCCAGGGGTTGCCACCCCCTTGCACCCCGTTACCAGGGGCGTTGCCCCCGGACCCCCGTACACAATTTCATACTTTATGAAACACAATGAAACGAATATAAAAATGTTTTCAAAGATTATTATTACAAACTGATACCAACAAGTCGTATACATTTCTAAAACTACCAACTCAGATGACAAACAAATACTTTGGACATAATCTAGTTGCGTGGACACTAGCATGGATGGTCAACTAAGACATCCACGTATTTATACATATAACCTCATACATTCAGGACGTTAAGGACTTTACCCGAACTTAGGCTTTGCTCGCACTCGAACATACTTAACTCAACAGGTGAGTTCACAACCCCTACTTTTACCGTTTTAACTGCTTTTAAACAGGGGTAGAAAACATAGTCAACGCTTTTGCTACGTGAGCAAACTTTTATATAACTGTTGTGATATACATTGTGCTAAATATTTGTGACTGCGGTCAAACGATTATAACTATTATTTATGAAATGGTATTTCATACGAAAACTAAACTGGTAACATGCTGGAGAACGACCTGCTACACACTTTTACTACTAGCTTTTATGAAACAACATTTTCATAAACACACAGAAAGTCCCTACGTCTTGGACATGCACGCACAGAAAGTCCCTACGTCTTGGGCAAACAGAAAGTCCCTACATCTTGGGCAAGGTGCCATCTTACGTCTTGGATGAAGGCTCTACTTCTTGAGCAGACGGGTCCTACGTCTTGGATGCCGGTCCTACTTGTTGGACACAACTTATACAAGTCCCTACGTCTTGGGCACATAGAAAGTCCCTAATTCTTGGGCAATGATTTAGGTCCTACTTCTTGGACGCACTTGAAAAGTCCCTCCGTCTTGGGCAAACATTTTAAATTCCTACTTCTTTGGTAAACTAATAGGATACTGCTTTCCTACGACACGTGAACTGTATTTTGGGTGACATCCCAAAACACTACTTTTGGGTGACATCCCACAACATTACTTTTGGGTAACATCCCACCACGGTTATACTTAGACAAGCATTCTAAACGAAACTATTTGACACTTAGGCCGACAAGCCTACTCAAACTTGGTTCAACTATTGCAAACATAAAACCTGTGAATTCACTCAACCTCGTTGTTGACTTTTACTATGTTTTTCAGGGAATTAGCTGCATGTAAGACATCCTGCACATATGGAACTCTAGGCGACCCGCGAAGCATTTAGGATACCACTTTTGAAACAGATGGATTTCTTTTATATAACTAAACTGTTTAGTCATATTTACGAAATCTACTTTTGTAACTTAATTACTTTTAACTTATACGATTCGATGAATCGTAAACTTTGTAACTACTCTTGGCATCATAATATATATGTTCTGTTATAATCATATGCTCTGATATCTATGCATGTATAATGTTGGCGTCATTACCCCCATACTTAACTAAATGCTTCCGCTAATCAAAATCAACGAATTTTGGGGTGTGACAGATTGGTATCAGAGCCATTGGTTATAGCGAACTAGATTTCTTAGGTGACTTAGAGACCTTAGAGACCTACACTATAGCCTTGGCTAGAACGCACATGCATACACACATGTGCATACGTCTAACATCGATACGACAGAACTATACCCGTGATTCGTTCATTGAACCGTACTACGTTCAAACCGTCCACTTCCACTCTGATCTCATACGAACCTGGTCGTATTAAGCGGTTGATGAAAAGAAGTATGTATTTAGCATCATATAATGACGTCTGGCCAACGTGATTATATAATACTAAGTACATATGGGCGTTTCATAGCTGTAAGATATGTGATGGGGATCTTGTCAATCCTTTTTAATGTTTTATAACTAAAAACATGTGAAACTTCATTCTTCACATCCTTTTCATAGGCATTGACTTCTGCATTTCCTTCATCGCAGAACGTCATCATGCCGCCTAAACAAAGAAAGACCCGAAACAGTCGCCAAGCACTTGCACCTCCTGTCGTTGAAACTACCGAACAGATCATCAAATGACGTGTGGCAGAAGCAATTGCCCAGTATGAGGCAAGCCGCAATCGTGACAACGTGGTGCACAACAGTGGAACCACTCCCATCAACAGTGAAACACCTGCGAATACCCAATGAGGGTGTTCATACAAAACCTTCCAAGCTTGCAAACCAAGCACCTTCACCGGGACTGAAGGGGCCATCGACCTAGTCCACTGGATCGAGAAAATGGAATCGGTCCTCGACATCAGCGACTGCGCACCCGAGAACATGGTGAAGTACGCCACTTGTACTCTAGCAGGCAAAGCGTTGACATGGTGGAACGCTCAGGTCCAAATCCTTAGACGCACAACTGCTTACTCCATCTCATGAGAAACTTTGAAACAGATGATGATGGAAGAGTTTCGCTCTCCTAGTGAGCTTTAGAAACTCGAAACTGAACTATGGAACATCCAGATGATCGGTGCTGACATTGCCGGGTACACGACAAGGTTTCAAGAGCTTGCACGCCTCGTACCGCACATGGTGACTCCTGAGACCGAACGCATTAAACGGTACACCAGAGGTTTGGCACCACAGATCAGAGGCATGGTGATGTCCTCCAAACCGACTACCTTTAGGAGCGCAGTTGACCTGGCTCAAAGCTTGACCGATGACGCGGTCCTGATTGGAACTTTGAAAGCTGTCACTGGGAAAGTGAACCCGCTCGTACTGAAGCTGGTGATTCCGGGCAAAACAAACGGAAGTGGAACAGTGAGGGTAATGACCGTCAGGGTCAACATAACAGGAACTTGGGAAACACCCGAGCCTACACTGCGATCGCCAACACAGAACCGAAACCATACCTAGGCAAGAGGTTTAAATGCGGAAAGTGCGAAAGGCATCACGAGGGTAAATGCACTCTCCGTGGTAAGTGCATCCAGTGGGGACACCGAGCCAACGCATGTAGAAACAACCCTCCCACTCAAGCAAACCCTGGGCGACAAAACACTGGTTGTTTCAAGTGTGGCGAACAAGGACACTACCGAAATCAGTGCCCACAACTCAACAACGCAAACATTAATCAGAACAACAACAACCGCATCGCCAACAACGAACCCACTCGCGGACGCGCATACATCATAGGGGCAAGGGATGCACAACCAAACCCCTATGCCAACCTTGGTACGTTTTAACGAACTTTGACATTTTAATGATTATACTATTCGAATGTCGATTCAAACCTAACACTTGGTAAACTTTGACCAATTATCGAACGCACAACTTATCAAACTATACCGCGAGTATACATGAACCGTTAGAACTTTATGGCAACTTAGAGCGCCACGCAAACTATTATTATTGTTAACGACATGACTTTTCGGAAAATATACGCGACGGGCGTTCCGACTTGATTTAAATCTCGGGACGAGATTTCTCTAACATGGGGAGAATGTAACACCTCGCAAATTTAAACACAATTACGAACGCTAAACACTTGCATTATTAGGCTAATTCTCTACTTGAGTGAATGCACAACACATTTTAGAGGTAAGTCTAGAAAAGCCCAACTAGTTAATACGTGTAGTATTAAATGTTTCGTGATTATTATAATTGCGAACAAAACTATTGGAGCAAATGCGACAAAAATATACGACCGTTGGTGAATAAAATTAATTAATAATATGAGATTATTAGTTAACATTAACGTCTATTAAATATTATTTTGATAATATTTAACAAGTATTTCGTATACTGAAACAAATTCGAGACATTTCTGTAACAAAACAAAGTTATAATTTTGCAACTTAGTTAAATTACTTTTATAAAAATATCTCAACTAAAATATATTCTAAAATGTATTTAAAACTTACCAATTTAAAATAAATTAATATTTAACGATCGGGTAAACGAACACGGGTTAAATACCATAAATTGGGACAAAGTCCTTTCCCCATTTTGGAAGACCCAAAACCGGGGGCCCCTCCCCCATTTCACTTTTCATTTCATTCTCATCATCATCTATCTCACTCTCTCTCTCTTTCAAAATAATCCACCACCACCACCACCACAAACCACACTCAAACTACCATCAAACGACCTCCAATCACTTCGCTCATTTGGAGAAAAACGATCACGGAGTCGAGCTCTACACAACCATCTTCTCGGATTTCTCATGCGATAACCTTGTAAGAACCCGACAATCCCGCAAACTCTTAGATTTTGTTATTTTCTTTGATATTTCTTGTTTATGATACTTAATACATCATGTATTAGTGTTCTCATCAACTGATTATGTCCGAAAATGACTCAAAAATGCGTTTTAAAGACCTAAGGTACGAACAGCCCCTCGTGCGAGTTGAGATCCCTGATCTCAGTTCGTCCCGCGAGGCGAGCCGAGATCTCGAATCGTGATGCCAAACCACGAACCGAAAACACCTGCAAACTGAACCGAAACTACGAAACGAACTCACTCGTGAGTTGACTTGCGAGCCGAACTCCGCTCTGCGAACCCAACTTGGTTCGCAGCCAACTTTGCCTTGGGAGTTCAACCTCATCTCGCACCGCAAACACAGTTCGCAACACCATTTCGGTCCGCAACCAGACTTGCTTAATTTCCATGATTTTAAATTTTCGATAAGTTTTTAATGAAGAAATGTAGTAGAAATAAAAGTTTTTCCAAGCTAACTTGGCAGCTCGACCTCAACCAGGGGCTCTGCCCTTTGGACCCTGCCAGGGGTTGCCACCCCTTGCACCCCGTTACCAGGGGCGCTGCCCCGGGACCTCCGTACACAATTTTATACTTTATGAAACACAATGAAACGAATATAAAAATGTTTTCAAAGATTATTATTACAAACTGATATCAACAAGTCGTATACATTTCTAAAACTACCAACTCAGACGACAAACAAACACTTTGGACATAATCTAGTTGCGTAGACACTAGCATGGATGGTCAACTAAGACATCCACGTATTTATACTTATAACCTCATACATTCAGGATGTTAAGGACTTTACCCGAACTTAGGCTTTGCTCGCACTCGAACATACTTAACTCAACAGGTGAGTTCACAGCCCCTACTTTTACCGTTTTAACTGCTTTTGAACAGGGGTGGAAAACATAGTCAACGCTTTTGCTACGTGAGCAAACTTTTATATAACTGTTGTGATATACATTGTGCTAAATATTTGTGACTGCGGTCAAACGATTATAACTATTATTTATGAAATGGTATTTCATACGAAAACTAAACTGGTAACATGCTGGAGAACGACCTGCTACACACTTTTACTACTAGCTTTTATGAAACAACATTTTCATAAACACACAGAAAGTCCCTACATCTTGGACATGCACGCACAGAAAGTCCCTACGTCTTGGGCAAACAGAAAGTCCCTACATCTTGGGCAAGGTGCCATCTTACGTCTTGGATGAAGGCTCTACTTCTTGAGCAGACGGGTCCTACGTCTTGGATGCCGGTCCTACTTGTTGGACACAACTTATACAAGTCCCTACGTCTTGGGCACATAGAAAGTCCCTAATTCTTGGGCAATGATTTAGGTCCTACTTCTTGGACGCACTTGAAAAGTCCCTCCGTCTTGGGCAAACATTTTAAATTCCTACTTCTTTGGTAAACTAATAGGATACTGCTTTCCTACGACACGTGAACTGTATTTTGGGTGACATCCCAAAACACTACTTTTGGGTGACATCCCACAACATTACTTTTGGGTAACATCCCACCACGGTTATACTTAGACAAACATTCTAAACGAAACTATTTGACACTTAGGCCGACAAGCCTACTCAAACTTGGTTCAACTATTGCAAACATAAAACCTGTGAATTCACTCAACCTCATTGTTAAATTTTACTATGTTTTTCAGGGAATTAGCTGCATGTAAGACATCCTGCACATATGGAACTCTAGGCAACCTGCGAAGCATTTAGGATGCCACTTTTAAAACAGATGGATTTCTTTTATAGAACTAAACAGTTTAGTCATATTTATGAAATCTACTTTTGTAACTTAATTACTTTTAACATATACGATTCGATGAATCGTAAACTTTGTAACTACTCTTGGCATCTTAATATATATGTTCATTTGTAATCATATGCTCTGATATGTATGTATGTACAATGTTGGTGTCATTACCCTCATACTTAACTAAATGCTTCCGCTAATCAAAATCAACGAATTTGGGGGTGTGACAATTTGTATGAGATGAAATTGTTAGAATTTAAATGTGTATGGGTTTGGATCAAAACATAATATTGTTTATCCAAAAAGATTATTACATATGAATGAAAAGTTAGTTAGGAATTGATAATGACAACCTTTAAGGTTATCAATAATAAAAAATTTGTGCATTTATTGAAGTTAAGATTTCCTTATTTAATCAAAATTATAATTAATATATAAAATGTTTGTACTTAATTCATTGAAACATTCCTTTTACATGTAATGCATTGATTATGATTTTTGATAATAAATGAAACTTTAAGTTTAATAATTATCTTCGGATGGTTATTATTAATATAGCTCTAATATCATTTCCCTACTTAATAACAAAATTATTTTTCTATCACTTTTCGTTACAAACTTATCATCTAGCTTTTCGTGAATTTTAATACCACGTGCATTTTAGTTGGTCGTGAGACTGACATAACATCCGATTAAACATCTGGACGTCATAACATAATATTCATCATTCAAATATAATTGAACAATATATACAACTCAAACTAATTACAACTCTTTATTTCTCTTTTAATTGTAACGTTATCGGATCCATCTTCTATCTATTGATAAGTGTGTAAAAGTACTATATTTGCATAGTATTTCATCCCGATTCCTACGTGTTTTTATTGCAAATTATTTGTTTTAGATATTAATTTCGTTCATATTTGCAATTAGCAGTGGAAATAAAGGATTATGAGAAAAGAGACAGAAAGTGGCCAATAAACGAGTCAAATGGTGCATTTTTGAAGATTGAAATAAAAGTTGGAACGAGAATGGTTTGAATGCAGGAAAAGAAGTTTAAAATCTGGAAAAATAATTCCATCAGCCGTATGGAATAATCCATACGCCGGATGGATCAATTGGTTAAGGCCCAGGCTTACGCGGGACTAGGCTGGGCTTATATTCAATCCATACACCGGATGGAATAATCCATCCACCGTATGGGTCACTTTTCCAAAAACTATTTAAAGGGCAGTTTAAGCCATTAGAGGAGACATATATTCGGCTAGGGTTTATTGTTTTCGGTTCCAGAAGTATATTTACGAACTTTAGGAGTATTTCTGAAGCACGAGATATCAAGATTGAAGCTTTTTCACTCTAGTTTCGAGTGGTTCGTCTTTCGATTTGGTATTACTTTCGTTTATTCGATATCATTGATGATTTTGGTATTTTATAATCTGAGTTTTACTTATCTTATGATGAATTAAATACTTTAAGTAGTTGTGTAATTGATTAAGCTCGGATTATGATTATTGAACGATTAATATTGCGTATTGAATAAGTTATTTGATTGAAAACTATTCTATTACTCGTAGAACCTTGTTTATTGGTGATTGCTAGTGATTATTTCTTAACGTGATTAATAATGTCGACGAGATTGATTTCCTTTGAAATTGTTAATTGTTGATGGTTATTAATTTTAGGATTTTAACCATTACTAAATTCGTTGAATCTGATAGGTTAAGATAATAAGATCTTTGCACTTTAAGGTGAACAAGTCAATAAGAAATTATTGGGTATTGTTGATTCGTACCATTAGATTTAATTATAATAAGTTATGAATGTTTAATGCACAATTTAGGGTAAAGCACACAATAGTGTAATAATCTTGTGATATTGGATTAGTGTTTAATGTGGACCCTTAGATTGTAGGAATTAGTTAACCTGAACATGAGACTAATTTACATTCAATTTAGAATCTTTGATTAGTGACTAAGTTGATTTAACATAAATCACAATTAAATAATCAATATGCAATGAATGAGGATATATGAATCTGAGTGAAGTTAATTATACAATTACTATTCCTTCCTGTTGTTATTTATTTATCATTTTAATTTAAAGTTTTTATTTAGTTTTAATTATTATTTAAAAAATATTATGTTCGAACGGAACTCAAATGCCCCCCTTATTTACTGTTTTCTAACTAATTAGTATTTTCTATTTTTATAAATAACTACCGTTCATGTGATCGACTTGGTCTTATCAAATCTATACTAGCATTCGATCAGATATTCTTGCCTGATCGTGTGAAAAGTATAAATAAGGTATTTCCATTTATAAATAATAAAACTAGACGCTTTCACACGCATATAGTTTTTGGCACCGCTGCTGGGGAACGGTTGCGTTGTTTATTTAAATAGGATTTAGTAATTGTAAAATTTTGTATTTCATGTTTTGTTAATAGAGTTTTGTAAAAAGTTGTTAAATTAGTTTAATTAATCGTGATAATAAGCTTTTGTTGATTAACTGGTGAAACTAATTACTCTTAATTTGGTTAAACTTTTTGGGGTTTAGTTTCAACCGGTGGATGAGTTCTGTTTGTTAAATTGTGTATATGTTATCAATATTTATTAATTATTGTGTACTAACTTGTTTTTCGTTATTGGTGTTTGTATTTCTGATTTATTTTTTATTTAGGTTGTAATCAGAATGTCGAGAATTTTTGAAAGCGATGCCAACAATTACAACATGGTCAGGGGGATGAACAATGATAGTTCTGATTCTAGTTCTGGTGACACTATTCCATCATTTACTCATTTAGGTCGTAAGGCTGTTCATATGACTTCAACATGTCAAGAGTTGTTAAACGCTATCGAGAAATTTAGATGGGATTGTCCCTTCATTACGGAAATAATAAGGCAGTCTACAGTGTATTTCCCGGATAATCAGTTAGTGTTGATCCAAGAGGTATTGGATGCTGCAGATTTAATTAAGCAATTTGGGTATGAACAACGGTTTGTTGATGAGCTGAAAAATTTCGAGGATGAGTTGGACTCGAGGATTGATGCTGAGAAGACATTCTTTAATCAACAGAAAAAGTGACATATCGAGATTTACGAAATTCTGAGGCAGTCATCATTTCCGTATTCAGCTAGTCAGACAGCGTATTTTAACTGCATGATTGGAGCATTGTATCAACTTACTGAGATCCGAGCTCAGAGGCTGATAAGGTGTTTGAAGTTAGTTTGAGAGCTTTGGTGAGATTGTTACAATTGGATGACCATCTGAGAGATCCAACACCCCACCGAGTAGTAGTGTCCAACACAATACACTTTTATCTTCAAGGAATGGTATCTAAGTTGGAGCTTTTAGCTGCTGAAGAAAGAGGAAGACCACACCCATATTTTATTCGTCCAGATAGTAAGTTTGATTTAGCTATCTATTTGGTGGAGGATTTGGGAGCACTAGTGGATGTATTTAAGATTTTAACCCCAATGGAGCATTTCCATTTTGGAATGGTGGAAATCTACACGAGGATCGTTGAGATATTTAAAAAATCGGGGTTGGACTTTAGTAACATTCAGGAGGTGGTCCTTCAAAAGATAGAAAAGCGGGTGAGATACTTGAGAAAAAGTCCACAGATGGGAAAACACCATGGAATAATAGATGTGTGTTTGGAATTTATGAGCGAGCTAGAAGAGAATAACCCCGACCGTGAATATAAGTTGGAAGATGATAAATTGGTGTTGGCACATGAGGGAGAAAATAATAAAGCGATAAAGGAAATCAGTTGGGATTTGATCTATCTTCAGCCTATTGCTACTGAGCACTTGGCTAATTTTCCAACATTTGGTTATGGAGTCGAAAATGTGGTTGCCCGACTAATGGAGCGTTTCCTAGATCTCTATCCCATGCACTAATTTCATTCTTTATTTTTTTTTCTTATCATTGCTTTGGATTTCTGACATTTTGTTTATTTCGAATTCGAGTATTATTTGTGTGATTGAATTTTGAACATTTATTTTGCGTGTGAATGAAGCTTATGCATTTTTATTTATAGATTTTTAATTTGTGTTATTTATGTATTTAGTGTTGAATTGTGAAGATTTGAAGTCGTGATTATCCTCCAGGTTTGGTATTTAATTGTATTTAGTGATGAACTTAGAAAAAATGGTTAAAAATCGATTTTGAAAAAGTTCTGAAAAATGATCCATCCGCCGTATGGATTATTCCATACACCGGATGGATTAGTTCGGCCATCGGGGTTGTTGACTGGGCTCATTAACCCAGTTGACCAAGGCTTTTAATCCATACGCCGGATGGATTATTCTATCTGCCGTATGGATCGAAAATGGTATAAACGGCTATAGCCCCTCATTTTCAGTTTTAACCACAAAAATTTACCACCATCATTGCTCCCCTCTGCTGCCGTGGCTGTCCACACACACACCACCACTTCCGACCACTTCCACTCCCATTTATTTACATTTTATTCACCCCTAACGTTCCCTCTTCAAGGTATGACTCGCAATTTTAATTTTCATTGCGTAATTTTTGAGTTAAATTCATTAGGTTTATGAATGAAAATTGGGGGTTTCGGATTTGAGCATGATTTTAGGAATGTACGGGTTAATTATAGTGTTATGTTACTTTTATGAAGGATTGCCATGTCAAATTTTGTAATGTGTTGAACTAGTTGTGTGATTTTAAATATTTGTTCTTGGTTATATAATGTGGATTGGTATATTTACTCAAGTGCTATGTTATTGGTTTGAAATGCTAATAAGTTTCTGATGACATGATTGTGTTTGCAAATTTTTATCTGGTACGCAAGTATTTGTGAATGTGATGTGTTAATGAATTGTCGTTTTGTGATTGTATCAAAATGCATATATTAATAATTCATGATGAACGGTATGAATGGTTGTTAGTTACTAAGGCTCGAGTTTTAGTAATTATGAACAGTGATTATTCATACATTCATGTGGTACCAAATTATTATATATATCGTACTTGAATCGACAATTATGATGAAATTTAAATAAGTATATCACTTTGCAAGATTGAGTATTATATGATTTTCATAATGGTAGGGATTGTGAATTGTAATTATTGCGGTAGATTAGGCTAACATAAAGTGGGGGATTGTCCACTTTATAGCCGAAATGCTGCCAATTTTTTTTATTAACCCTCTATTACATGATCCACTAATACTTATTATTTTTGAGCAGTTATAATGGCAAGTAGAAGAACATGCGGAGGACAAGTATTGGGAAACCCTTTTTTAAGGTCTCATAGATACCTTACATTCCACGACTCTTACTCGGAGACCACCAGATACCGGTTTGGGAAAAGTTTGGCTGAGAACATTGACCAGCCAATTGAGGTTTTTGATGCGGTTGACTGGAATGTCTTTGATCGGGTTTTTGAAAGGAATGGATTTTCTATGGGCCATGAGACAATTAGGAATTTGCTGGCTATACCCTATGTACTTGCAAATGGCAATATCGGATTTGTTTCGTATGCTTTGTATAGGATGTTTAGCATCAGGGAGCACATATACAGAGAGCCTGTGGTTGAGTTTTACAGCACATTCAGATTTGAGAGTAGGGTGACTGCCTAGACTGTTCCTTCCATCTCATTTCAGCTTGGCGGGCAGCCAAGACAGATGTCATTGGTAGAGTTTGCTATAGGTGTTGGGTTGTATGAACCCAATGAGATTCATAACCCAAATTTTTTGAGGCATTTGTCAGCGGGTGCAGTAAAGAAGCTTACTTCTTTAGAGATAGAGCAGGAATGGCAGGCAGAGCATTGCTTAGGGTGCGTATGGTACTAGGTCTCCGTCTTATCGAGCTATTAGAGATCCCCGTCACCGTCTGATTCACCGTTTTTTGACTTTCACTATTGTGAGCTGTCAGGAGGGACCTGAAAAGGTTTCCAAACCCAATTTGTTTTATCTGAGTGCGATTGTGAGGCAGCGGTTGGTGAATGTGCCATGGAGACTAGCTAAATGGATGTCTAAGAGAGCTACAGGTATGAGAGAAACGAGTAGTCTATGTGGAGGCCAGTTTGTGACCAGATTAGCTAGGCATTTTGGGTTAGAGACTCAGGAGGAGCTTGGGACATGTACTACTATTCAGCCTTGGATGGGTTGGCTGACGGCACGATGACTTGAGGGCCTTGATATTATTGAGTCGTGTATTCTTGCTGGTGGTGATGCGGAGATGTATTGTTGGGTTGCTACCACTCCGAGGGGGCAAGTTTTGCAGCCCAGACATGTTAGGATTCTTGGGGGCAGAGGAGATGCTAGTAGTAGTGATGCAGGAAGAGGCGCGGTTCATGGCCGTAGCAGAGGGTATGCTGCACAGTTTGATCATCTATCGCCATAGTTATCTCAGATGGACCTCCGTCACACTCAGCGGTTTGATCAGCTGGAGCTTATGGAGAGGCGACATTTTCATCAGACCAGTGCTCATCTGGACTATCAGGATAGCCTCTTTTCTCAGTTGTTTGATTTTAGCCATCTGCCATACCAGCCATTTCACTACCAGATGCCGCAGGAGTTCATGCCACCACCACCATCACAGAAGCCAGGACCATCACATCCCTACAGGAGCCAGGAGGACGACGACAGTGATTAGGATGATGTTCATCCTATTTGGTTTATGATTTCAGACATTATCATTATTATTATTATCATAACTATTTTTATTTGTAGGATTTTAAGTATGTTTGGATTGATAGTTTTAGGTTGGGTTTGTTTTTATTTTAGTAGGATGCTTAATTTGGTATCATTTGATTGTGTTTGTTGTTTGATCTCCCAGAATTTTGTTTTGCGCGCGTGAGATGCTGGCAGTAAGTTCAGCGATATTCACTCAAGGTTTTATGAGTGCATCTGATCGGTTTAATTTTGCTCATTAAATCGCACATTATTCAAGGGGAGTTTTCTGTTCTCAGGTCTTTTATTTTTATCCAATCTTTGATAGTTTATTTTCAGTACAATGAGGGCATTGTACACTTTAAAGTGGTGGATGGGAGAGAAAACCTTTATTTTATGTTTTCACTTAATTGTTTTCAAGTGTTGAGTAGATGTCATAATTTAATTGATTTTCATATATAACTACGAGGTTATAAGTTGCTTAATTTTCAACATAAATTTTTAAATTTAATTTTCCGTATTTCTAAGATTATATTATTTTGTAACTATGTAGGTTTAATTTAAAATTTTCTACACTTTAATAAAGGTTAATTTGTTGATAAATGTTATTTAGTTTCATTATATGATGTATTGATAGGCAATCTTTATGAAGGTTTTTGATCTTTTAAATTTAAAGTAAAAGGAATAGATGTTACCTTTAGAAGAACTTTAGTTATATATGACGTTTGTCTTAATTTTCATATTAATCTCATGCGATATGCCATATTTTTGGAATTCAATAAATATCATTTGGGGATATACTGAGTGTTGTTTCCTCTATTGTACGTAAGTACAGACCTGGTCTCCGTTAGTATATCTAATGAAAAAGAGCAAAAGAGTTTTACAACTCATGAAAATGTAGTCAAATTAAGTCGCTTTGTTGTACTAAGGTACAGACCTGCCACCAATGGTTTGACTTAAAAAAAAATTATTATTGCTAAACCAAAGTCAAGTTATGTTACTTTGTTGTGTTGAGGCACAAACCTGTCACCAATGTCTTGACTTGAAAAATGATTATTTTAAATTGGATTTTCATAATATGTAATATTGGCACGTTATGAGTATGAGAGTATATAGCTATTGTGAATTTAAAAGGATATCTATGTGAATAATAATAATTAAGTTCGGAATTGCTTAAATATACATTGATTAAATGGACAATAATATCAGTAATCATCGTGGACTATTTGATGTTATAATAATAATAAATTTAAGTGTAGATTATTTTTATTACCTCATACTTTCTTAATTTTTGACTTTAGATCTATTAGATTGTTAAAGGTGAAAGCTTGATTTGAAAATGGTGATGTTATGTAATTCTTTGTGGAGTTATATATTCTTTTGAACCATAATTGATAGTCTACTTGAGAACAAGTAGAATTCAAGTGGGGGATATTTGATAAGTGTTTAAAAGTACTATATTTGCATAGTATTTCATCCCGATTCCTACGTGTTTTTATTGCAAATTGTTTGTTTTAGATATTAATTTCGTTCATATTTGCAATTAGCAGTGGAAATGAAGGATACTGAGAAAAGAGACAGAAAGTGGCCAATAAACGAGTCAAATGGTGCATTTTTGAAGATTGGAATAACAGTTAGAACGAGAATGGTTTGAATGCAGGAAAAGAAGTTTAAAATCTGGAAAAATAATTCCATCAGCCGTATGGAATAATCCATACACCGGATGGATCAATTGGTTAAGGCCCAGGCTTACGCGGGACTAGGCTGGGCTTATATTCAATCCATACGCCGGATGGAATAATCCATCCACCGTATGGATCACTTTTCCAGAAACTATTTAAAGGGCAGTTTAAGCCATTAGAGGAGACATATATTCGGCTAGGGTTTATTGTTTTCGGTTCCAGAAGTATATTTACGAACTTTAGGAGTATTTCTGAAGCACGAGAGATCAAGATTGAAGCTTTTTCACTCTAGTTTCGAGTGGTTCGTCTTTCGATTTGGTATTACTTTCGTTTATTCGATATCATTGATGATTTTGGTATTTTATAATCTGAGTTTTACTTATCTTATGATGAATTGAATACTTTAAGTAGTTGTGTAATTGATTAATCTCGGATTATGATTATTGAACGATTAATATTGCGTATTGAATAAGTTATTTGATTGAAAACTATTATATTACTCGTAGAACCTTGTTTATTGGTGTTGATCCCAGTCAGGATCTTAATATGTATTACTTTGATTAATTATTAATAAGCTTGCGGAATAGTTTATTAATAATTTGAAGAACAAACTTGTAACACAGAATATTAATCAAAAGCTTCAATATTATTATCAACAATACGAACACACAATTGTGTTAGGGTTTACAACCTTGAAGCTAATAACTAGAAATTCGTCTATCATCTAGGGTTTCACAGGATCTCTATTTATATCACATAGAGTCCTTTACAGAATCAAACTATTATGGAAATTCTATCTATTCCATAATTCTCTCTAACCGACTACTAACAGTGGTTAAGCTATTTACTAACAGGGGTAGTACTCATATATTATCAACAGTGGTTGAGTACTTAATACAAAATACAAATTCAATTCAACAGTGGCACTGTTAGGCTAATTGTAACTGATAGTGGCACTGTCAATACAAAACTAAACTAACAGTGGTAGACTTCTTCTAGCAGTGGCACAATACTTGTCTTCTGAGCAAATCTGGCAGTGGCTCAGGACTCAACAATCTCCCCCTAAACTTGATCATTCTCAGCAATGAATCAAGTTTCTTCATCTTTCTTTTCATCTTTAGGAGCTTGATTCTGTTTTCTCTTTTTCTCCTCCTCTCTTAATCTTTCCAACTCCATTCTTTTATGAAACTGATTGAACACCATGTATAAAGCATTGAATGCACCTTCTGAAATCACTGTAGTTCTTAATTGAGATGCAAGCACATTTCTTAGAATCTGAGTCCCTAGAACATATTATCTTTCATCAAGCATGTAGATTGTGATTCCACTTCTAAATAAGATCATATGAACTCCAGCTCTAACAAAATGTCTCCATGTATTCACATACTCAATGCAGTTTAAGAACAAATTAGTAAATGGTTCAGGCTCAAACAGCATATTCAAACATCTTCCCAAATCTCTTTCCATTATCACCAGTGAAGCCTGCCTGTTTCTTTGACTGTTTAGCTCATACAGATCTAGAATGTCTAACCTATTCACATTCTTGAGCACATCAGCTACAGATGTCAAGTATTGCTCATTCCCATCCTCTCTGACAATCTTGATCTGTTCTTTGACAACATCAGCAACTTTTGATTTCTGTCCTTCCCATTCAACTATTCTTGATGATCTATCATGATTAATGTGAATATTTTCTTTGCTGTCCTTCACCTCTTTGATATATTTTCTCAACTCTTCTGCATCTTTCTCCAAATCAGGAACTACACTATCACAAGCAAGAACTCCATCCCATCTGATTTTTAAATTTCGATCAGAAAGCCTTTTTAATTCTCTTTCTTCAGCTTCTGCTTTCTCTTGCTCTTTCTTTTCAATTTTATCTTGTTCCTCTTTTCTCACCTGCTCAGCAATCCTCTTTCTATCCTCAGACAACTTTTTCTCAATGAATTTGTCTTGCATGAGCTTTTTCTCAAAATCTACCTTTCCCTCATTCTGATGTCTTTCATAGGCTTTCTCCAACTTCTCTACATCCCATCCTTCTAGTATACTTCTTGGTGCATATCTTCCACCAAGAATTCTGAGTAACTCCTTTTTCCTTTGAGTAGCAGTTGGTGGTTTGTTTCTTTTCTTTTCAAGCTCAGCTTGTCTTTTCCTTCTTGCCTTTTCTTCATTAGCTTGTTTTAGCTTTGCAAACCCTGGATTCAAACCATCATTACCATCCTTTTTGTTGATCATATCATGAATCTTTTGTGCAGACAACCCTTTACCTATTACAGCCATATCATTGAGCATCTTTGCAGCCTTCTGAGATAAGGTTACCACACTCATATCTTCCAGTACAACATGAACATCAAGACCTTCTAGTCTCTTCGACTCAACTGCCATTCTTAACATTCTCTCATCATGCTCCTCCTGAGCTCTCCTGGCCTCATCTAAATCAATTGGAGGCTCTACAACCTTCTTAATCTTTCTTTCTTCTTTCAATTTTCCCTTACCTTTGTCCTTTGAATCATTCTTTGGAAGATCAGACTTAGGTTTGGGTGATGATGAGTGTTCTTCAATAATGACAGGGGGTAGGATAGATCTTGGTGTAGTTGTGGTGACAGTGGTTGTTATGACAGTTATGGGAATACTTGAAGTATTGACAGGGGTTGATGTAACAGTGGTTGACTCTGTGATAACAGGGGTAGGTAATATAACAGGGGTTGCTGCTGAAGTACCAACAGGGGTAGATACCTCAACAGTGGTAGAAACCAAACTGCTAACAGTGGTCATAGGTTGAGATGTAACAGGAGTATTTTTCTTGACAGAGATAGACTTTCTGAATGGAATTGGTTTCTTTCTATTCTTCACTCTTACCTCCTCTTTAGCTTCAGATTTTGACTCTATACACTCCCCCTCAACCTCTACATCTCTACCTTCCATTTCCTCTGTTTCATCAGATTTATCAAACACCATCCTATCACTAAAGCTCACTCTTTTGCCCATATCAATATTTTCTCCCATAACATCCCAGAAATACAAATTAGCCACAGCCTTAAAAGGTAATCCTTTGTTTAATTGAAAAACATTCAAAGCTGGACCTCTTTGTGCATTATCATCTGCAACATCCACATTCTCACTTTCTGAACCACTTGTCTGCACATTTTCACCCACATATACCACAATTCTTCTATCCTGCTAAGTATTCACCATTTCATCATCCATGCCTTCATTAACCACATAATCTGAAACATTCAATTCATCCTCAACACCTCCATCACTCTTTTCATTAAACTCAGATGTATCCATGCAGCTAATACCACCTGCACCTCCATCATTATCATCATTATTCCCATCAGAACCATCATTATCATCTCCCTTATCTTCAGGCACATTATCTTTCTCTTGATCTTTATCTTTTCTCTCCCCCTTGCTTGAAGATTTCTGTAACTCTGCAGCAGGCTGTAAGACCTGTAAAACAACATCCTCCACCACAGCAAATCTGGTTTTCAAATCATTGATTTCCTCCTGCTGCTTCTTAATCAATTCATCCTGGGCAGCCAACTTGACTTGTTGCTCCCTTCTCAACTCTCTTTCCCTCTCAAATTTTGTCCAAATCAACCTGACATCATGTACCAGATCATTAATCGTCAATTCCCTAGTTGTATTACTAGTCTCATCAACATTGGAGTGTGACCACCTAGATGAATCATTGACTACATCTGTCACTTGCCTTGCAAGATATTCAGATGCCCCTTGATTCGTGGTACTGGGACCTTCATTTGAATCATTACCCATAGGTTCATCAAACAAAGTTGCCTCTGGTTGGGTCTTATTGATGTTACCACTGTCCTGCCCTGCCAGTGGGCTAGAGACAGTAGTGGCAGCCCTTCCAGAATGAACATTTTCATCAAGTATGTTCACCTGTTGTGATTGATCATTTGACTGAGACTGTGGAGAAACAGGAATCTCCATAGCCTGTTTAGTTTTCTTGGATTTCTTGGCTTTGCTTTGGGTAGGCTGTTGGTTCCCTTGTTTTCTTTTTGTGCCACCTCCTGATGTGTGATCAGAACCAACTTGTTTTGTTGTCCTGTCATCATTTGGTCCAAGTGGTGTTGGTAATACACCACCAGTGGCAGAAGGAGCAACTAACATTGTAGAAAACAATGCAGTTTCCTTCTTGGAAAAAGTGTTTTGATACTGGTACATGGCTCTAATAGTCTTCAAAGATAGAGTAGAACTAACTATTACACTTTTATCTGTTGGCAAATTTAGCAATTGCTTATTCAACAAAAGTTGAACAAATCTAGGGTACATAATAAATGTATCACCCTTTACATTTTTGATCATATTATCTAAGATGAACCTAGACATATTAAATTTAAGACCCTGTGCCAAGCAGATTATAGGATATGCAATACTAGAACTAAATTCATTAAAACTAGTCCTCTTTTGAGATAAACATACCAGAAAAGTATGAATGTAGAACTTCCATTGAGGACAGAACCATGATTTCAAGAAAGTGTATTCAGACCTTGCTTTTCCAGCACCTTCATAACCCATATCTTTTATTCCTTGAAACAGATCCTCTCTTGACAATTCCAGAACTCCTCCTTCATCATCAAACTGCAGAAGTTCTCTAAGAACAATCTCAGTCACCATTACTTTGTTTCCCTTGACAGTGGAATGAATGTGAGTAATGCCATTAACATTCCCTTCCTTCGCATTCTTCCAGAATTCTTAAAAATGAGATCTGATCAATCTTGGAGCGACATTAAGGGCATATGTAACTGGACAGTTACTCAAGAAATCAATAATCGGGTGAAAATACTCATCTGCGATTTCTTTGTCCAAGAAAGCCCTGATGTTGTGTTCAGAATGAACACTCAGAGTAGAATTACCAGAATCAGATGAAGATGACGATGCCATGAATGAAATTGATGAAAGAAAGAAGAGTGGTTTACAATGATCAAACACAAACGAGAGCGGTTATTAAAGAGTTTTGAGAATTTTGAAAACGTAATTGAAAAAGTGAAGTGTTTGGATACTTATGTGATGACAGTGCCAAGCCCTAGTAAATAGAACTAACAGTGGCACTGTCAGATATGCACCAACAGGGGCACAACTAACACTTAAGCCCAACAGGGGTACCTCACTTAATCAAATTCAACCATTAATAACCCTCAATAAAGCCAACAGGGGTACTAGTACTAGCAGGGGAACACTAGAACTAGCAGGGGTGAAGACTTCATAAAATAACACGATTTTTTTTTAATCAAAAGCAACAAAGAAAACATTAGACTCCAGCTCTCGTAATGTCTCCTGACAGTGGCTGAATCCTGCAATATTAAACTAAGAAAAACAACCAGCAGGGGTTAAGCTACACAAATATATAGCAGAGGTTACTCATGTTATCATGATGACAGTGGCATAAGTAAACTAACAGTGGAACCAACTGTTATCATGATGAAGCTAACAGTGGCAACACTTGACCCTGTCACACACAATATACTTCACCTCTGTTAGTATCAAATCCTGACCAAAACACTAAGTGAGATTGATCATACCAATATTAGATATCAAAAATGTAAACCTTCCTACATCAAATGCTTTAGTAAAAAGATCTGCAAGTTGATTATCAGTATGAATTTTGAAAATATGAATCAATCGTTTATCATAACAATCTCTTATAAAATGATATCTGATTTCAATGTGTTTGGTTTTTGAATGTTTAACAGGATTTTGTATGATACTAATAGCAGATGTATTATCAATGTAAATAGGAGTGTTCATGAAAGTCAAACCATAGTCCATCATTTGATTCTGAATCCAGAGCACCTGTGCACAACAACTTGATGCTGCAACATACTCTGCTTCTGCTGTAGATGTAGAAACTGTGGTCTGCTTCTTGCATTGCCATGACACTAGCCTATTTCCAAGAAATTGACATCCTCCACTAGTTGATTTTCTATCCATGTTCTCACCACCATAGTCACTATCTGTGAAAGCCTTTAGCTTAAAATCTGATCCTTTAGCATACCAAAGTCCCAAATCTGGTTGACCTTTCAAGTATCTAAAGATCCTTTTCACAGCATACATGTGTGACTGCTTTGGATTGGTTTGGTACCTAGCACAAAGACACACTGCAAACTTAATATCAGGTCTAGAGGAAGTTAAATACATCAAAGAACCAATCATAGACCTGTACAAGTGCACATCTACTTCCTCCCCCTCAGGATCAGAATTAAGATGTTTGTGTGCCTCCATGGGAGTGCTAGCTATCTTTACATCTTTATAACCAAATTTATTCAAAATATCCTTCACATACTTCCCTTGGTTAATAAAGATTCCATCTGTCTTCTGCTTAACCTGCAATCCTAAAAAGAAAGTGAGTTCTCCCATTGAACTCATCTTAAACTTCTTATGCATTAGCTCCTCAAATTCTTTACAAAGGGAATCACTTGTAGATCCAAATATAATATCATCTACATAGACCTGTACCAGCAAAATATCTTTCTGAATCCTTTTGATAAACAAGGTCTTGTCAATAGTACCTCTCTTGAATCCATTCTTGAGAAGATACTCAGATAGAATATCATACCAGGCTCTTGGTGCTTGATGTAAACCATACAAAGCTTTCTTCAATCTGCACACTCTATCTGGATATGTTGGATCTTCAAACCCTGGTGGTTGGCATACATATACCTCATCATCAATTAGACCATGAAGAAAAGCACTCTTCACATCCATTTGATAGACCTTGAAACCCTGATAAGATGCATAAGCTAAAAACAATCTAATAGCTTCTATCCTAGCAACAGGGGCAAAGACATCATCATAATCAATTCCTTCTTCCTGTGTATACCCCTGTGCTACCAACCTGGCTTTATTCTTGATGACAATCCCTCTCTCATCTCTCTTGTTCTTAAAAATCCACTTGGTGCCTATAGCTCTCTTTCCTTTTGGTAAATCAACCAAATCCCATACATCCTGCAGCTTGAATTGCAGCAATTCTTCTTGCATAGCTTCAATCCAGCTGTGATCCTTGAGAGCTTCCACAACTTTCTTTGGTTCCATCTGAGAAAGAAAACAAACATATAATGAAGTATGTAAATCTTCTTCTCTTATCTTTGACTGCTGTCTGGTCAGAACAGGTGAACCAATATCACCAATGACAAAATCCAAGGAATGATCTTTATGAACCAGATACTTAGATGTGGATGTATCAAGTAATTCTCTTTCCAAATTAGGACCCACAAGATTATCCATTTCTGATTCTGAAAAAGAATCTCTTTCCTTTCTTTCTTTTGAAGGCTTTGGAGTTGTTTCAGAATCTGACAAAGAAGTCCTTTCCAAAACTTGAAATGGAGGACTTTGTTCATAGGTCTTTGGTGATCTCTGCTCTTCATCTGATAGTCCAGGTATCTCTAACTCACTTTCTGAATCTTCATGTGAACCCCTTAAACCATGTGTACCCTTATCTGAATCATCCTTTGCAGATGATCCATTTGTTTCAGGAGTTGATCCTTCAGTTTCTGTTTGATCCTGTTGAAAAACTGCTGGTGGATCTGGAGACCAAATTGGAAATAATACATACTCCAAGTCATTCTTTGTAGGCTGACTTGAGTTGCTATCTCCATTTGCATCATCACCTGCACTTGTACCTGCACTAGTAGACAAATCTGGATATCTAAAAGCATGGGTTAGTGCATTAATTTCAAAAAATACTTCTGGACCTTTTCCTTCTACATTTTGTGTATTTTCATTAAAGGTCACATCCATGGTCTCCTCTATTATCCTAGTCCTTTTATTAAACACTCTAAAAGCCTTGCTTTGAATAGAGTATCCAACAAAGACAGCCTCATCTACCTTACTTTGGAACTTACCTAGGTGATCCCTGGTATTTAAGACAGTACAAGGACATCCAAATGGTTTTAAAAAGCTAACCAAAGGTTTTCTCTTAAAGAATAACTCATAGGGTGTCTTGTTATGAGGTTTGACTATCAAAATCCTATTCAAAACATAACAAGCAGTGCTGACTGCCTCTGCCCAAAAAGACATTAGAAGTTTAGCATCTGCTAGCATGCTTCTAGCAGCCTCAATTAGTGTCCTATTCCTCCTTTCAGCTACTCCATTTTGTTGTGGAGTCCTAGGTGCACTAAACTGTCTTTCTATACCTTTCTCCTCACAGAACTTATTCATTTCATGATTCTTAAATTCTGTCCCATTATCACACCTGATGATCTTAACCTTTTGATTAGTTGAATTCTCAATCCTAGTTATGAATGATCTAAGTGTTTCACCTGTCTCATCCTTGGTCCTAAGAAAGAATACCCAACTCATCCTAGAATAGTCATCAGTTATCACCAAACAGTAAGATTTCTTCCCTTGACTAGCTACATTGGTAGGGCCAAACAAGTCCATATGTAACAGGTGTAAGGGAGTGGTATTTGTATTCACAAGCTTGGTCTTATAAGAGGTCTTGTGTTGCTTGCCTTTGAGACAAGCTACACAGTGGTCACTACATTCAAATAACTTTTCAGGTAAGCCTCTCACTAGCCTATTCCTAACAAGTTTATTCATGGTCTTGTAGTTCAAGTGACACATCCTCCTATGCCATAAGTCAGATTCAGAAACAGTAGCTTTAGATATAAGACAGTTAACATTTTGATTTTCCATCTTGTTTAAATCACTACAGTATACATTATTCTTTCTTGGAATTCTCATTAAAATTTTATCTTCAGGTATTTTGAGTTTTTCAGAAATTATAATGCATTCTGTGTCAGTGAAATAAACAGGATTTTGCTTATCTGTGATTTGACTCACACTGAGCAAATTATATCTCAGTTGCTCAACATAATAAACATCATTGAAAGTGAGCTTACTGCTTTTTACCTTGCCTTTACCTGTGATTTTTCCTCCTTTAGGATTACTGCCAAATGCCACATCTCCTCCATTAAAAGCTTTAAAATCCTGCAGTTTCTCCCTATCTCCAGTCATGTGCCTTGAGCATCCTGAATCAATATGCCATAAGCTTGGCTTGCCCTGCACATATAAAAAGAGAAATAATTAGTTTCTCTTGGGAACCCAAACCAATTTGGCTTTGGGTTTCCCTTGAGCATTTTTGACATCAACCCTCTTAAAGGTGATTGATCTCAATGCTTCATTGATTTTGGACACTTTTGATGTAGATGCATTCTTATGTCTCCAAAAACAATCTGTTTTAGGCCTGACAGGGGTTAATGGTCTGACAGTGGTCACCTTCAAATTTGATATTTATTACCCTGGCAGTGGTAGCTTTACTTGGTATAAACATTCTTTGCAAATGCTTAATACCAGCAGAGGTACCATGCCTGACAGTGGTCAAACCCTCCCCTGTTCTTGTCTTGCCTCTGTTAGCCTCTGACAGTGGCACTGCTGCACCATTAACAGGGGCTGCAGCCTTGCCTCTGTTAGGATGATTTCTCAACATTTGTCCTGTACCACTGTTCCTATTATTTTTAGGATTGTAGTAACAGTCCTGTTGAAGATGATTATACCTACCACAAATAAAACATGATTTTCTTTTCACACATTCAAACCCATTACCCAGCCTTTGTGAAACCAATTGATTCCAATTCCTTTGATTCCCTCTAGGTGTAGGTTTGATTATTTTATTTGCAGAATTTTTCACATGTTTGCTAGCACACTTAACACATTCAGCCTTTATATTGGACTCATGATTAACCTTGTTATTCACATAACCTAGACCAGTTCTAGATTTGTTAGTCCTATTCACTTGTTCAAGCTGAACCTTAGCTTTCTCCATGAACAACTTCTTGCCTTCTTCTAGTTTATCACTCTTAAGTTCTGAAACTAGACCAGTAATAGACTTAATACAACCATCCATAGAATTACCACTAGATGAGCTATCACTATCACTCTCATCTTCCTCAGTCCAATCAGATATTTCCACTTTATCAAAATTTATATTATCAGCATGATTAACTACTGGATCTACCTTTTTAACCTCCTCTGACACACCTACCTTAAGTTTTTCTAAGTCAAAATCAATTTTAGATGGGAAGTAAGTATGATTATAAGGTGGGGGTACAACATTAAGATTGTAACCTAATCCAGTTTTCAATTTATCATGAATTTGAGACTTGATTAAGTTTTGAATACCTTTTGAAGCATTTTCCAATTCATCAACTTTCAACTTTATTGACTCTTTATCAGAAATTGCCTCAGCCAACTTGGCACTTAGCATATCAACTTTTGTTTGTAAAGCTTTCTTTTCCCAATTCAGATATTTAATATCTAAGTGAAATTGTGATTTATTCTTTTCAAAAGCTTTAATTTGTTTTTCAAGATTTTCAATAGCTAAGGTTGCATGTTGACTTTTGACCTCAAAAGCTTTCAACTCATTGCACACAACAACATTATGATCCCTGTAAAATTTAACCATTTTCTTACATTCAGGAGAACATAATTTAACTTGTACCTCATGTGGAATGTCTGAAGGTTCTGGTTCTTCTGTGACAGCCATCAAAGCTTGATTCTTTACCACAAGCTCTTCTTGATCACTCCAGTCAAAGCCTCCCATTCCATCTTGTGCTACTAGTGAGTCTGAAGTGGTATTCTGTACAGGTACCAATCTTCTTTGAGGACCAGAACTATTTCTCATAATTCCATTAACATTATTCTGAGATCCTCCATCCTGTGTGTTCCTGCATTCTCTAGCAAAGTGACCCAACTTGTGGCAATTGAAACACTCCACCTTGCTCTTGTCAAAACCAGCTACACCATCTCTCTTAAATGTAAAGTTTCTGTTACCAGACCTCTGCATAAACCTTTTTACCCTTATGGTGATCATAGCCATTTGCCATCTTAAATCCATCTCCTCAAGGTCCTCTTCACTGACCTGCTCTAAATCTTCTGTAGTTAATGATGAATTCACATGGCTAGCAAAGAATGCTTCTAGCACATTATCATTAGCACTAGATGTGCTACTACTTCCAGCTTCACCAACAGACACAAAAGCAGTATTATTAGAACTACCATTGGACTGTTTTATAGCCAAAACCTCAGGCTCAAAGTTTCTCAGATCATTATACAGATCCTCAATTTCCTTCTGATCAAGGTCTGCACTTTGTCTAAGTCCCACAGTGTACATATTCCATTCTGTACCAAGTGATCTTAAAAATTTTCTATTAAGATCATCCTTGTCTATCTTAACATTGTGATTTTCAAGATCTCCCACCAGTTTCTGGAACCTATCAAAAGTTTGAGTTAAAGTTTCCGACTTTACCCCAGCAAAGTTCTCAAACTGTTGTTTGAGAAGAGACCTCTTGTTCTTCTTTGTATTATCATTACCTCCAAACCTTGTGACTATAGCTTCCATGAGTACTTTAGCATCTACACATTTATCAAATTTCCTTTGATACTCATTGGGAATTGACAGGAGTAATGTACTCAATGCCTTCCACTCAGTGGCTCTTTCTTTTCTCTCAGCATCTGTCTTGGGTGGTGGTCTTTCCAATTTTTCACCATCTGGACCCTTTGGATAATTAGGTCTATTGATAACCACCTCCCACATCATATAATCTGTGAGAAGCAGGTACTGCCTGATTCTTGTCTGCCATAACTCAAACTCATCAGGTTTGAGCATAGGAATCTTTGTGGCCTGTATTCCTTCCATTGTTTCAGTAGACATCTTGGTATTTGAAGAGAAAGCTGCAAACTTTAATAGAATTCTTCAAGATCAAAGCAATATCTAGCTCTGATACCACTTGTTGATCCCAGTCAGGATCTTAATATGTATTACTTTGATTAATTATTAATAAGCTTGCGGAATAGTTTATTAATAACTTGAAGAACAAACTTGTAACACAGAATATTAATCAAAAGCTTCAATATTATTATCAACAATACGAACACACAATTGTGTTAGGGTTTACAACCTTGAAGCTAATAACTAGAAATTCGTCTATCATCTAGGGTTTCACAGGATCTCTATTTATATCACATAGAGTCCTTTACAGAATCAAACTATTATGGAAATTCTATCTATTCCATAATTCTCTCTAACCGACTACTAACAGTGGTTAAGCTATTTACTAACAGGGGTAGTACTCATATATTATCAACATTGGTTGAGTACTTAATACAAAATACAAATTCAATTCAACAGTGGCACTGTTAGGCTAATTCTAACTGACAGTGGCACTGTCAATACAAAACTAAACTAACAGTGGTAGACTTCTTCTAGCAGTGGCACAATACTTGTCTTCTAAGCAAATATGGCAGTGGCTCAGGACTCAACAATTGGTGATTGCTAGTGATTATTTCTTAACGTGATTAATAATGTCGACGAGATTGATTTCCTTTGAAATTGTTAATTGTTGATGGTTATTAATTTTAGGATTTTAACCATTACTAAATTCGTTGAATCTGATAGGTTAAGATAATAAGATCTTTGCACTTTAAGGTGAACAAGTCAATAAGAAATTATTGGGTATTGTTGATTCGTACCATTAGAGTTATTATAATAAGTTATGAATATTTAATGCACAATTTAGGGTAAAGCACACAATAGACTTATAATCTTGTGACATTGGATCAGTGTTTAATGTGGACCCTTAGATTGTAGGAATTAGTTAACCTGAACAGGAGATTAATTTACATTCAATTTAGAATCTTTGATTAGTGACTAAGTTGATTTAACAGAAATCACAATTAAATAATCTATATGCGATGAATCGGGATATATGAATATGAGTGAAGTTAATTATACAATTACTATTCCTTCCTGTTGTTATTTATTTATCATTTTAATTTAAAGTTTTTATTTAGTTTTAATTATTATTTATAAAATATATTCGAACTGAACTCAAACGCCCCCTTATTTACTGTTTTCTAACTAATGAGTATTTTCTATTTTTATAAATAACCACCGTTCCTGTGATCGACTTGGTCTTATCAAATCTATACTAACATTCGATTAGGTATTCTTGCCTGGTTGTGTGAAAAGTATAAATAAGGTATTTCCATTTATAAATAATAAAACTAGACGCTTTCACATGCATCACTATCTATCTTCTTCTTTATTCTACCTTAATCATAATCATAATCATAATTTTAATCATAATCGTAATATATATAAGAAACATAGATATACCTTAGCTTTAGGTGGAAGAGTATTTAATGTAACTTCACCCTTGATTTTAAACATGACATAGTAATTCCTATTTATTAGTGTTAAAGAGACTAATATACCCACATATATTTACAATACACACTCTTCTATATTTACAATATAAATCCTTTAATTTTTTCCTTAACTGTACTCTACCCTCCAATTTTCCATTTTTCAATTTACAATAAATTGTTGTGGATGTTGAGTCACTTGTCGTTGACCAACTCAATCACTGGACTATCACTGAAAATGATGAGTCAAACTCTTGTCACTGACGAAGAAAATCACTGTTATAACTTGTGTATGTCCAAGTAAATAGTAGAGTGATTGAATCTGAACTTTGTTTAATCACTAGCTGGTCACTGACATTGTAGCGATAGATTCAAGTTACTCATACTATCAAATAAATTCAGCAGCGGCTGATGACGAATAAAGGTAAGTCACTAGAATATGAAAAGATGAATCATTCTACAAAAGCATGTTAGTTCACAGTGAGTGAAGAAGAAAATTACTACTCAAGTGATCCCTAATTATTGAGCTTGTACAAGTTGATGAGTGATCCCTAATTAATGAGCGTCAGCAACATCCAAGATAAATACAAATGATGGAATGTGACATCAAGGTTGATTGCGATTAGAAGATTTTCAACTAACACAATATGCATGATTAGAGATAAGGACCACGAAACATTCCTTTAAATGTTTTCAATTAGAGTGAAGCTAATCAAACAGCAACATGTGTCATTTGTATATTCCAAACTTATATGAGATATTTATGGGAATATTTTTCCTATATATAGAGTGACATATTGTACTTAGATTAGAGGTTCTCTAATTTCATATAAATCACTTGTTTTTCAGTAAATAAGTTTGTCTAAGTACGAATTCGAGTCAGCAAGTGTATTCCAACTTGTGCGTTCAGTTAGATTAATAATAAAATTGTAATAGATATTGAAAATACTAATTTGATCTTAGCTTTGGCTAGTTTATTTCGCAATCAGTTTGATGTAATTTGTTATCATTAATTCACCTTCAGCTATTGCTATTACATCTTTACTTACCAGCTTTTATACTTGTAATTTATACTATGTTCATCGTTTTAACTATAAAGTGTCAATCAATCAATCAAAAGCTTTAAATATACGATAAATTATATTCACCGTCATCTACAAATACATGTTATACATTGTGGTTTCAAATCACGGAATCCATAAGTGATTATTAGGATCAATGGTGTGAAGTATATATATAAATGTTTCTAACAAAATTTGAGAAAGTAGATATTCATAGCAAATCAACATGAGTGACACATTAACTTTTTAGTAAAAAAACAATACAAAGTATCATAATCTTCGTTCAAAATACTCTTTCTACAAAAATCCCTCAAAACACTAGATCTATCTTCTACTCCGGCACCCTCTCTAACCCTCAATATTGTCAGAGGTCCAGAAGGCCTAACCCATCGAACCTAAGTCTTTTAAACTTGAAATGAGTTCTTTCATTAATCATCTCTTCACAAAACGAGTCTTCCTTCTCTCAAGATCTAAGCTCTATTCAAGCATGTTGTCTTCTCCCATCTTGACTCCTTCCTTTCATGAATTCCTAGCTTTCCTATAATCATGTGTATCTCTCTTTGTAACGCTTAGTTGTCTCAGGTCTTCGTGGTTCTCGGTTTCGATTTCTTATATATTGATTCTACAACTATCCTCTTCTATTGTAAGCTCGAATCTTCTTAAGTTTTGTCCGCATGTGTCAGGAATGAGGTTCAATGTTTTATATCTGGAGTTCGCCTTAATTTTGAGGTTATGTGTCGGGTGAGTTCATGCGCATAGTAAGTGAATTTCGGGTAGTTTGGAGATGCTTCATGTTTCGAAGGGGTTTGCTATGGTATGATTTGGGCTATTTGGAAATGGAGTAATAAGCTTGTTTTCGCTAATAATGAAGATCATGGATATTTTTTCGAAGTGCATCAAAGATCCCTTTTGTAGCTTAGTAATAGGTGTATGAAAGTTTTTTTAAGGTGGAATAATTGGATGTTGAATCCTAGATGTCTAAAGGATGATTAGTACGTGTCTATAATTTTCTTTCTTGTTTTCTAGTTTTATTTTCTGTTTTTTGGTGCTTTTTCTTAGAGCCCATTTTCTTTGTTTTGTTTTGTATATTTTTCTTTGTTGAGTCTTTATAAAGCTTCGCATTCTTAAAATAGGCTTTCAAGTTTCTACTATCAAAGACAAGTTTGATACTGCCAATCACATTTTTTGTTTCAGTTAAATTTTATGGTCTAGAGTATGAAAGCATATGTTCTCAATGTTTTATAAAGTTTTCTTTGTATCTCAACTTTGTTAGGGTTGTATTATCAAACAATCACAATTTTGGTTGGTATCTTGCAGCCTATTAATTGTATCTTTCACTTGTATCACTTAGATCTTTATGTACTTTTAATTGTATCTTTCACTTGTATTTCACAGGGGAAAAAAGGTATAAAAGTAGATGATAACTTGTGCATGATTGTTATAAATCATTTGTAAATGATAACTAGTGTATAGAAAAGTTCGAATTAAGATATATAAAATGGAGAAATGTTATGATTACCAAAATTTACAAAAGCTAAAATAAAAAGTGTTATGTATCAATTACTCCGCATACGAGAAAAGAGAACTAAGAAAGAGAATAAAATAAAAAAGATTAGTCTAATAAAAATATCATTATTCATTTATTTGTATACATTTTCTTTGTGTAAATGATTTGCAACAATAACATGCATCTATTAAATTAACTTAGATTGCAATTTATCTATCATTTATCTATGTATCTATCTATCTAAATAATATATATATTTTTTTGTTATGCGACATCCTTAAATCAACCATCATGACACCTGTCTTAAATATAATTGCTTTCAAATTTCATTAAAGATCTAGAAATACCAAGTGACTTTCCATGTATATTGACTTAAATATTATAAGCATTTTAGTTATAATTAACAAACTGCCCATATTTATTTTAATATCTTCTACACAATAATATATATTAGACCATAGAATAGAAATTAAGGGATGTAAAATCAAAAATAGAAAAAAAATTTAATATTAATAAATCATAAACTTTACGAATCAATGTTATTAGTTAAACCTAAAAATAAAAATGTTTCAGGTTAATTAATATATGTTAGACGTATTAATTTTAAATTTTAAATTACAATTTATATTGCACCAACTTTGGTTAACGAATCATAAGAAAGAAACAGTTAAATTTTACATAAGATGGAGTTGTTCAAATTAACTAAGAACATATAAATATTGTTTTAGAGAATAAGGATCGTTAGTATATGTATCAGTGATCAGAAAGACATAACTGCATTTAAAATTGCTTTTTGATTGAAGGGAAATTACAATGCTTTGAAACTGAAAATTGGTAGTCTCCTACTACGTACATGGAAATCAAACTTAAATAGGAATAAGAAATAACTGAATTTAGAGATAGTGGGAGAAAAGAATTACATCACTTTCTCCATGTTTGATGATTGCTTCTACGAATTCTTCAGAAAAATATGGAACTAATCAAACATGCATAAAGATCTATTCTTTTAGCTGCTGTTGGGCTTCCAGAGTGGGCTATTTTGGGTCATTGTGGGTTGTTGACGGGTCTGCTCTGGACCAGTCCAAAGTCCAGTTTATATACACATTTTCCCCCTTAAAATGGACCAAGCTCGGTATCCGTTACATCGAGTATGTTTCGCATTTCAATGAACTTCACTTGTGCCAACGCCTTAGTAAAGATGTCTGCTTGCTGATCCTTCGAGTTAACATGTTCCACTATAATCTGCCCACGTTCAACACACTCACGTATGAAGTGAAAACGAATGTTAATGTGTTTACTTCGACCATGAAAAACTGGATTCTTCATCAAGGCAATTGCTGATTTATTATCAACGAACAAAGTGATTGGCTCAATGTTTTGACCCGTTAATTCTTTCACCAAATTTGCAAGCCAAATAGCTTGGCATGCTGCTCCCGTTGCTGCCATAAACTCAGCTTCACAAGTAGATAAAGCAACCGTCTTTTGCTTCTGAGATTGCCAAGTAATTAAATTCCTTCCAATATAAAAGACCATTCCACTCGTGCTTTTACTGCCCACTATATCACCACCAAGATCACTATCAGAGAACCCAACCAAGTGCTCGATTTCTTGACCTTTTCCATAATTGAGCCCGTAATCAAGAGTACCCTTCACATACCTCAAGATACGCTTTACAATCTGAAAGTGTAAAACTGTTGGTTTCTCCATAAAATGACTTGCAATGCCAACTGAATAGGACAAGTCTGGGTGAGTATGTGTTAGATACCTCAAACACCCCACCACTCGCCTATATTCAGCGAGATCAACTTCATTTCCACCTTTATCTTTTCCAACTTTCAGATTTGATTCAATAGGTGATCTTGTCGGGTTGCAATCTTGCATACCAAACTGATCCAACATCTTTTTTGCATAACTTGTTTTTCTCAAGGTTATTCCCCACTTTAATTGCACCACTTCAATTCGAAGATAATAAGCTAGCAGCCCCAAGTCACTCATTTCAAATTCATTCATCATTTGTTCCTTGAATTCGATGATATCTTCATTATTTGACCCGGTAATAATTAAATCATCAACATAAACTTCAACAATAAGAATTTTACCTGTTGAGTTTCTTGTGTAAGCAGCCGGGTCTTGTGAACATTTTGTAAACAGCAACCCTTCAAGCTTTTATCTAAACGAATATTCCAAGCTCGTGGTGCTTGTCGTAGACCATAAAACGCTTTGAAGAGCTTGAACACCTTCTGACTTTGATTCTTGTCAACATATCCTTCCGGTTGAGTAACATACACCTCCTCCACGAGATCACCATTGAGAAAAGTTGACTTGACATCAAGATGGTGGACAGCCCACCCGTGTTGAGCTGCCAAAGCAAGAATAAGCCTTACGGTGTCAAGTCTAGCTACAGGTGCGAAAACCTCATCATAGTCAACCCCATGTTTTTGCACATACCCTTTCCCGACGAGACATGCTTTATACTTCACAACATTTCCCAAGTTATCTTTCTTTACTTTATAAACCCATTTCAAACTAATTGCTTCATGACCCGCTGGCAAGTCAGTTAGTTGCCATGTCTTGTTCCTTTCAATAGCCTCCAATTCTTCTTGCATAGCCTCCCGCCAGGCCTTGATAACCACTGCCTCTTTAAAGCTTGAGGGATGATCCGTTTCAGCCATTAATAACTCTTCGGGTTCTAATGTCACCTCTTCAGCTCTAGCATAAAGATCGTCCAAAGTGCAAAGCCCTCGAGGCCGGATTGCATTTAAGGAGTCACTAGAACCTGTGGAGGGTGATGAGAATGGGTCAGGGGCTGTATTATTTGAGTCTGAATCAGCTGGAACAACCTCGACATAAGGCTGTCCAGAAAATTCAGATTGGGTTTCTGGACTTTCTGGTTGCTGGTGTGTGGGTTCGGGGCTATTTTGTGGAGTTTTGGTTGGTGTTTCGAGTTGTGGACTGATTTTAGTAAAAGTGTTGGCTGATGTAACTTCTTCCTTCTCATCTTTATTCCAACTCCAACTTTATTTTTCATCAAAGATAACATCACGACTAACCCGCAACTTTTGGTCTTGCGGGTCAAATAGATGATTGCCTTTCGTTCCATCTTCAACCCCAAAGTACACCATCTTCTTACTTCGATCATCAAGCGTTTTCAAGTGGATACCTTTATGTTTAGCAAAAACAACACAACCAAAAACTCGTAAATATTCAAGGTTCGGTTTTTTTCCAAACCAAGCTTCGTACGGGGTGATGTCGGGAAGGGACTTTGAAGGTAAACGGTTGAGAAGATAGACCGCATGTCTAACGGCTTCACCCTAGAATTCCCCCGGAACATTTCTACTTTTGAGAGACTCCTTTCCATCTCCATTACGGTTCGATTTTGCCTTTTGACTACTCCATTTTGCTGGGGCGAATAAGGTGCTGTCAAATGCCTTGTAATACCAATTTCTTCACATAATTTTGTGAATTCATGTGATGGGAACTCTCCCCCTATCTACACGCAGTGTTTTTATTTTATAACCCGAGCTTTCTTCAATCATGGCTTTGAATCTTTTGAACACGTCCACTGCTTCAAATTTTCTGGACAAAATATAAACCCATGTCCACCTGTTGAAATCATCAACTAAAAGCAAAAAAATACTTACTACCTCCGATGGAAGTGGGTGATATTGGACCACACAAGTTAGCATGTACAAGTTGAATAGGTTTTTGAGCTCGAAACGATGACTAATCAGGGAATGGAATTTGGGCCTATTTTGCGAGAACACACCCTTCACAAATTTGATTCGGGTGATTGAACATAGGAACTCCTTTTGCCATGTCCTTTTCCACCAATCTTTTTAACGAGTGAAAATTAACATGCCCGAGTCTTGAATACCATAACCAACCAGGTTCATCTCGTGTTGCAAGAAGACAAGTCGGCTGTAGTCTTTAAAAGGGTCTTATATAGCCTACTCGGAGATCTTTTCACCCTTAGAACAAGAGTCTTGTTCCTGTCAAACATTTTCAGCAAATTCCCATCTAATACAACCTGATACCCCACCTCTGTCATTTGCCCAAGACTAATGATATTATTTTTCAAAGCTGGAAAAAAATATACCTCGTTACGTAGTCGTAGGTCACCATTTTTGCAATCGAATAAAATTGATCCTTTCCCCCTAATTTCTACAATCGAGCCATCTCCGAAACTGACTTAGCCCGTGACTGTGTTGTCTAACTCGTGACACTTTGAATGATCTCTAGTCATGTGGTTGCTAGCCCCGTTGTCAAGATACCACACATCAGACTGAACTCGAAGTTCCCTACATGCAAGAAGGTTAACTGTAATATTCTCTTTTAAAAACAATTCACCAGCTACATGTTCTTCCGTAATTGCCATCATCAAAGTGGGTTCTTCATCGTTGGGCTGAACAAGATTTGCCTCCTTGTTTTGCTTCTTATTCGGGTAGTCTGATGCATAATGACCGAACTAGTCACAAGCAAAACATTTAATCTTACTTTTATCATTTTGAGCAGATTTTTGATCATTTCAATTTGATTTGAAACCACGGTTGTTGTGGGTAGAATTTTTACTAACCTTTCAGGATCCCGGATTAGCAACTATTTTGATAACTTATAAGGATCCTTGATAACACCTGGGTGAGTTATACGCAGGATACTGAAATTATAGTTGTAATAAGGTAAAACATGATCCTGATTTATATACTATGCAGGATCCTCAGGTATGAATCTATTATCCTTAATATTATGTTGAAGTAGGGATAATGATTGTACAATGCTACTGCTTACATTATTATGTTGCAGGATCCCGATAGGGATATTATCTTATTTTGAAGGATCACTAACATGTCATGATCTTGGATTATGATGGGATTAGGATAAGTAAATGTGTTGGATACGGAATTGACATCTAAACCTAGTAATATATGTTTATTATAAGGTGTTGGGTCTTCTATTCCCTAACTAGATTAATATGTGCAGCGGAATAATAACAAAAATTAATCTAAGGCAATTAGAAAACTAAACCCTAAGGGATCTTAACTTGAATAAATAAAAGCAATAAAACAAATAGATAAAGAGGAAAAATACTAACATTTGAGAAAACAATTTCTCACACGTAGACGAACTAGCAGAACCTTCTTGCTTGGAGGTGAGTGCCCAAACTAGAACACCTCTAATGGCTCACACCTAAAAGAACTAAGAGAATTCCCAAGTCTCCTATGGTCCCGACTGTAAGTCAAAAGACTCTCACAAGGAACAAGAATAAGAAAGAGAGAACTAGAATTGAAAACTATTCAATTCAAAAGGTACATTGAAAACTAAGGGTTAGACCCCTATTTATAGGGGAATAGGATGACATGGGTTTCATATCCCATCCGATGTGGGACAACATGTTTTTCCATCCAATCGGCGGTTGGATGATGTTTCTAGAATATTCTTCAAACCGTTCCACCGCCTCACCCTTTTAGGCTCCAACCGCCGGTTAAAAATCCAACCGGCAGTTGGATTCATTTTTCAGAATTTCTTTTAGTTTCTAATTAATATACAATTAATAAACTAAATATAATATTAATTCCAGTTAATATTATCTCTCATTTATTTCTCTTACTATTCATTGAGGGCGACCCAAAAAGGACTCCACTTTTAATGATGTACTTACCAATTAGTTATGATATTGGACACTATTCCAATAGTCTCCCACTTGGACAATTTATCAACTGTTATTGGTCTAAGTCTATCCATTAACTAAGCAGAGAGTGCCATCCAATCCAACTACCGAACTCTGATTCTTATCCTAGAGTTAACCCTTTAGATAAGTGATCAACTATTCCTTTGTTTTACTGATATCGTATGAATCGAGACATGGATTTTAATCAATCTCAAGATTCATAATTACTTTCTGATTTCCGATTACATTGACTTTATGAGACTATTGAACCATCAACTTAGTCTCAGCCAGGCCTAGCACTTTAGAGTCAATCTTTCATCATCAGAGGGCCTAAGACATCGCTTTTCCCATTAGGCAAAAAGGAACAAATAAATTTCGACAACATAGTACTAGTCAACTCATCATGTCATACCTAGCATACCCTTTATGACTGACATTTACGCACAACGTTATAATATGCTAAAGTATAACAGACTTAAAAAACTTGAAACTCAATGCATCTCAATTTCAAGAATAGAGGATATTATCTTCTTAAAATCACTCGTGATTTAAACCATGAAGTGATCTCTTTAAGTATGGGTCTCTCCTATACTTAAATCCCCATTAAGTACCCATGAGTGTTGCCGCATTCTCCATGCCATGTCTAATCTCCATAGACAATTTACTAACACTCCATGACAATCTTGATTCATTACTTACTTCCAGCAGTGTGAACGACTGAGGAGGTTTAAGTAAAGCTATTTTACTCGGGAAGTGGTGTCTAAACATGCAAAACTTGAAACACAATGACAAACAATAGCAAAATGGCAAAACTCCTTCAAATAAATAAATCTCCATTATTTAATCACCAAGTCTATTACAATTTCCACCACTGTATACAATGTTTCAAAAATCAAACTAACAACAAAAACTTTACATTATCTCTTAAGCCTATGCTCCTAGCATGCTCATCATGTTTGGATTTTTCAAGTGGCTTTGTGAACGGATCAGCCGGATTATCCTCTGATTTTATGCCCTTCAAAATCACGTGTCCTTCTTCTACTTTTCTCCGAACAAAATGGTATTTTCTTTCAATGTGTTTTCACTTTCCGTGATCCTTAGGTTCTCTACTAAAGGCGACCGCACTTTCGTTATCACAGAATATTTCAATGGGGTCTTGAACCATTGGAACAAATCCAAGATCTCCAATGAAATTCTTAATCCAGATAGCTTCCTTTGAAGCCTCGCAAGCCACTATGTACTCAGACTCGCACGTTGAGTCTGCCACCGTATATTGCTTGGAACTTTTCCATGTTACCGCTCCCCAATTCAGTATGTATACCCAACCAGACTGTGAACGGCTATCATCTCTATCTATTTGGAAACTTGCATCACTATAACCCGTTACTCTAAGTTCTTCTTTTCCACCATAAACCAAGAACCTGTCCTTAGTATTTCTCAAATACTTAAGAATATTCTTTACAGCTGTCCAATGACCTTCACCAGGATTCTGCTGATTTCGACTCACTAAGCTCAAAGCAAATGAGACATCATGCCTCGTACACATCATGGCATACATGATCGATCCTATTGCCGAAGCATATGGGACTCGACTCATTCTATCCGATTCTTCCTTAGATTTCGGACAAAGATCCTTACTGATCTTAATGCCATGATGTAAGGGTAGATTCCCTTTTTTAGAGTTCTCCATTTTGAATCTTTTCAAAATTTTGTCTAAGTATGTGTCCAGGCTAAGTCATATGAGACGTCTTGACCTATCTCTATAAATCTTTATACCAAAAATATATGTTGCATCTCCCAAGTTTTTCATACCGAAACATTTTCCCAACCAATCCTTTACACCTTGTAAAGTTGGGATATCGTTTCCTATGAGTAGTATATCATCCACATATAATACTAGGAAGACTACAACACTCCCACTGAATTTGACATATATATAGGACTCATCTTCACTTCTAGAAAATCCAAACTCTATGACTTTCTCATGGAAGTAGAGATTCCAGTTACTAGAGGCTTGTTTAAGTCCATAAATAGCCTTTTGAATCTTACACACTCTATTGAAATAATTTGCATTTTCAAAACCCTCCGGTTGTGCCATGAACACATCCTCTGGCAGTTTCCCATTAAGGAAGGCGATTTTGACATCCATCTGCCAAATTTCATAATCATGAAATGCAGCTATGGCTAGCATTATCCTAATTGACTTTATCTTAGCTACGGGTGAGAAGATTTCCTCATAATAATTCCCGTGGGTTTGAGTATAGCCCTTCGCTACCAACCTAGCTTTATAAGTTTGTACTTTCCCATCTATGTCTGTCTTCTTCTTGAAGATCCACTTACAACCCACCGTCTTAAGGGCGGGTATAGTGTCAACCAAATTCCAAACTTGGTTGTCATACATAGACTGAATTACGTTTTTCATAGCTTCCTTCCACTTAGCAACCTCAAGGCCTGTCATCGCTTCCTTGTAGTTAGCAGGCTCATCTAAGTCATCTAGTGTACTGTCACTAATTTTATCCTCTTCTATGTGGAAACCATAATAGAACTGAGGATGATTGCTAACTCTACTACTGGTTCTGTGAGCGGGTAAGGATATGTCTTCAGGTTCAACAGGTGTTTCTACCTCTTGTTGAACATCAGTGTTTACTGTAGGTTTAGTTGTCTCTTGAATTTCTTCAAGATCAATTTTACTCCCACTGTCCTCTTTATATATCATTTCTCTCTCAAGGAATACTCCTCTTCGAGCTACAAAGACCACATTTTCATTGGGTCTGTAAAATAGATATCTGATGAACGCCAAAATGTGTTATTTTATAGTATTATTTATCCATTATTTTAATAGAATTATTATGCATTTTATGTGAATACGATACTTAATTCGTTCATATTTTCATTTAGGAGATTTATTGGAGCTTGGATCAAAAAGAAGTGACGTCGAGCTATTATTAAAGAAAAATATGAAGATTTGAAGCTAAGAAGTTTGGCTGGATCGAAGGTTGAAAAGTTGTAAATTTCATTCCATACGGCGGATGGATTAATCCATCTGGCGTATGGATTGGTTAAGACAAGCTGGATCAGACACGACATCAGACTTTGGGCTTTAGCATCCACCCAGCGGATGGATTAATCCATCCGGCGGATGGATCGATTCGGCAGAAACCCTAAATACCTTCATTTGCTTTTGAGGGTTATCACCCCATTTTTCTTCACAGCCGATTTTCAACAATCAAAACTCTAATTCTGGAGCATTTTGAGGAGAAAGAAGCAAGAAGAATTGAAGTTATCAATTGCTAATTCATTATATTTGGTTTTTCGGTTCGAATTTGTTATACGTTTTCATTTGATTATGATTTCTATTACATTTTCGTTTCTGATTTTCTGTAATAACATGAGTGGCTAATTTATTATTGCCTTTGTTAAGATGATGATACTTAGATGATGATTTGATTATTGAATTGCGGAATATATTGGATTTTATGAATGTTTATGTGTTTACATGATTATCCATGTTCATTTATCGATTATTGATGATTACCTAACGTGATGATCTATTGATTTATGATTGAGTTCTTTATAGATAGATTATTATTGATGATTATTGGTTTTTATTGAGAATTATCACTAGATATATTGAGTTTGATAGGTTAGGATCAATAATGGTTAATAATTGGTGATGAATGTGATAACTATTTATTAGTTATAAACTTTGTTGATTCAAGTTGCAAAAGTAAATCATATAAACAGTGTAGGTTTAATTTGTAACACAATTTAGTGGATAACGTTAAATTGAACTGTTAACGTGTTGAAAACAACTTTATATCTTTCTTAATTGTGTTTAATCAATTAATCTTGTAAGGAAAATTGGTAATATGTGTCATATCACAATAAAATCCATATGTTAGCAATTCAATAAAGTGATAATCGGATTCTGAGGAAAGTGATCTAAACAAATGCATTTCTTTTATCAATTTGAATCAAGTATTTTATTTGATTAATTATTTTATCATTTCTTTCTTTTAATTAAGTTTTAATATAAAAATCACTTTTCATAATTGTTAGTCAATTGTTCGTCCGGAACTAAAACGTTCCCCCATTATTTACTGTCTTTATTTGTAACAATTTTCAATTTATTTAATATTGACATCCGTTCCTCGTGTTCGACTCGGACTTATCGAGCTATACTATATTACGAGCAGGTATTCTTGCGTGTGTTGTGTATAGTAAGCAGGTATTTCTATTTATAAAACTTAACTCTGTTTACACAACATCAATGTAGGGAATTATTGATTTGATGATACAAAATAATTAAAGATGAGGGACTAAAAGTGAAGATTGTTTAATTAGTTTCCTACCATAATTATGATTTCTTTGTAACCCTAGATATCTCTATTATATAAAGATATATTAGGCGTGGTTTTTAGTAGTGCACTGGAAAAGATGTAGACGTCTAGAGTTTTGTTTTAGCCCTAAGGTTAAGATATCTTTGATATCTTTAATCCTTGTTATAGGTAGATAACACGTTCTATACTGATCATATAGAATTGGGGCGTGGTTTGATTGTATTTAATAATATATGGTGAAATCTTGTTATGATAACATTGATTCATTCTTATTCCGCTGCATATTATTATCTTTGTTATTATTGATCCTAAATTAGATCTAAACAATCTGAGCTTAATCGATCACAAGTTTTATCAAGTGGTATCAGAGCTATGGTGGCTCATGATCTAGGATCTACAAGGTTTACAAGTCTTACAAAGAAGATTTTTGAAAATTAGGGTTTTCAATTTTCTGTTCGTCACTTTCTGTACAGCTATGGTAAAAAATCCGGATCTCATTCGTTAACCGTTCAATCGTCGTGAAATTTGAACTTTAGGTTCATAACAAATATACGAAAATCTGACCGGAGGAATTTTCGATCTGAGCTTTTGATTGGGAGATACATAAAGTCGAAATCTGCTGCTGAAACCGTATGGTTTTTCCGAACAGCTGTAGCAAATCGATCACTGTGTCTTCGTTATTCAACGAATATCCATGAGTTTTGGATATGTTATTCAAGACATATGTTTCTACATCGTGTAAAAATTTCATTGTGATTGGATATTTCTACATAGAGATATTAAAATTCGAATCTGCAGTAGTAAGTTTATGGTTTCTTTTGTGCAGCTGAAGTCAAATAATTACTATAGATTCGTTAACCGTTGGATCGACTTGATTTTTGGATATGTGGTTAATGAAACATTGATGGACTTCGTGTTAAAATTTGAGCTTCATTGGATACGGCATCAAGGAGATACACAGTTACAAAGTTGTCACTGCTCAAACCCAACCGCTATTAGGTTTGTACCACTGTTAGTAAAAGCTTACCGCTGTTAGTACAAGCTTACCGTTGTTAGTGTACAAGCTTACCGTTGTTAGTACAAAGTAGCCACTGCTCGTCAAGCTTACCACTGCTAGAAGGTTTACCTCTGTTTGTACAAAGTAACCGCTGTTAGAAGATCTTTACCACTGTTTATATAACCTTACCGATGTTAGTACAAAATTGGTATTGCTAGAAGATCTTACCATTGTTCGGTTATTGCCACTGCTAGTTAGTCGTTACCACTACTAGTTAGTCGTTACCACCGCTAGTTAGTAGTTGCCACTGCTAGTTAGTAGATGCCACTGCTAGTTAGTAGTTGCCACTGCTAATGTAATTTTACCATTGTTTGGTATCGATTACCACTGTTAGTCATTTTTCAAACACTAATGCGGAATTAGTGATACTCATCATGGATGGTACTATACGGTATTCGTTACTATTATTGGATGGTTATTCGTACAGTTCTTATGGTTACTGTATAAGAAAAGTACAGATCTCGAATGAAATTGATTTTATAACAATTTATCTTTATTGATTTTATGGCTCGTTTTTGAAGATTATTTGAAGATGTGATTACGAAGAAGGTTGATTATAGCTTATTTGATATTGGAGTTGCATTTGACAAGTGTGTATCTTATCATATCTCAAAGTGGGGTGTTACACTTTGAAGATAACTTGTTTGGTTTGTATGGTGACGACGAAGACTTGACAAATCTAGCAAAAGTGTGTGATTTACAAACTAATGGTGCTCAATGCTCACATTTGCTATCACTTGAAGGAGTTATGGTGTGCTTGGTGACTTATTATGAAAAATAAGGATTTTTGTCAAAGAGATTGCGGTCTACTTATACATAGGATTATAAGTTCGAAGTCGTGGTTAGTACAAGATATAAAGTACAAGTTTGGAAGATTTAACTTCTTTATTAAGTTTGTTATACTTTATTTTCTTCATCGGTGATCATTACAAAGAGCCTAGAAAGTTCGAGATTCAAGAGATGGTTAACATATTAATTTGAGGGGAAGCTTATCGAAAAAATGTTTAACCATCAGAAGATGTTCATGCATAATTATTTGGGGATAAAGGTTTTGTTACTACTGCTAGGTATATATTATTACTGCTAGTGTAAGTTTCTAATGATCAAATTCATTATTCTTAGTATGCGTCATGGAGGGTAATTTGACACATTAGAAGATTGGATTAGTGGTATAGTATATAATATGTAGTTGTAAAGATTCAAGTTGCTTATCTTCACAAGACCCTATTGATTATGACAAAAAGGGGAAGAAGAATTACAGATCAAGATTTGCAGCTTGTTATTATGCATGACATGGGATGTTTACAAGAAATCAAGAATTAAGGGGAAGTTTGTGCTAGAAGATGTTTATTTTGTCATCATCAAATAGGGGAAGATTATAGGGAATTATTTATTTGATGATACAAAATAATTAAAGATGAGGGACTAAAAGTGAAGATTGTTTAATTAGTTTCCTACCATAATTATGATTTCTTTGTAACCCTAGATATCTCTATTATATAAAGAGATATTAGGCGTGGTTTTTAGTAGTGCACAGAGAAGATGTAGACGTCTAGAGTTTTGTTTTAGCCCTAAGGTTAAGATATCTTTGATATCTTTAATCCTTGTTATAGGTAGATAACACGTTCTATACTGATCATATAGAATTGGGGCTTGGTTTGATTATATTTAATAATATATGGTGAAATCTTGTTATGATAACATTGATTCATTCTTATTCCGCTGCATATTATTATCTTTGTTATTATTGATCCTAGAATAGATCTAAACAATCTGAGCTTAATCGATCACAAGTTTTATCAAGTGCTAAGAATTACTGATCAAGATTTGCAGCTTGTTATTATGCATGACATGGGATGTTTACAAGAAATCAAGAATTAAGGGGAAGTTTGTGCTAGAAGATGTTTATTTTGTCATCATCAAATAGGGGAAGATTGTAGGGAATTATTGATTTGATGATACAAAATAATTAAAGATGAGGGACTAAAAGTGAAGATTGTTTAATTAGTTTCCTACCATAATTATGATTTCTTTGTAACCCTAGATATCTCTATTATATAAAGAGATGTTAGGCGTGGTTTTTAGTAGTGCACATAAAAGATGTAGACGTCTAGAGTTTTATTTTAGCCCTAAGGTTAAGATATCTTTGATATCTTTAATCCTTGTTATAGGTAGATAACACGTTCTATACTGATCATATAGAATTGGGGCTTGGTTTGATTGTATTTAATAATATATGGTGAAATCTTGTTATGATAACATTGATTCATTCTTATTCCGCTGCATATTATTATCTTTGTTATTATTGATCCTAGATTAGATCTAAACAATCCGAGCTTAATCGATCACAAGTTTTATCAATCAAGTTTTTGGCGCTGCTGCCGGGGAGTGGTTTGATTTGATTCAATAATTTGGAAATTGTTTAGTTGTTTAATTGTCTAGTTGTGATTTACCTTTAGTTTGTCGGTTTTAAGGTGTGCTTTTAATTAAAGTTCTGTCTGTACATACTTTTTCTTTTAACTAAAGTCGGGATAGTTAGTATTACGCTGTGTTACCTAAGTAACATGTTCTACTGAATTGGTAAGTTTAATTGCAGGACGTTTATGACCCGAACATCGGATCCCAACCCTGCCGTTCCGTTTGAAGAACCCGAATGCACGTTTCATCAAAGATTACGCACGTATTCCGCACCGCCCCATTCGCCAATAATCAACCCATTCCCGAACGAAGAAGATGAGATATTAGATTGCAATTTTCACACACCACTGGCTTCTAATTACAATTCGGATTTTGAGGACGAATACAGAGAGTATCGCGAAAGATCACCAATAGAGTATCCAAGCGATCAATCGGAACCAGATCTCGACATGGCGGACGACATTGCCAACATGAATCTAGAGCAATATTCAAGCCGAATGCGGACTAATCTTGGGCCCGGAGTAGTGAGGCCCGCCATTGCGTGAGAAGTGGAGTTCGAAATCAAGGGACAATTCCTCAAGGAGCTTATAGAGAACCCTTTCCTAGGCGAAGAAAAGGAAGATGCTAACGAGCACGTCGAGAAGATCCTAGAAATTGCCGATATGTTCATCGTTCCCAACGTTACGTGCGATCAGGTCATGCTCTGAGTGTTCCTAATAACACTAAAGGGAGCCGCTAAGAGATGGATTTCAAACGAACCAGCTGGATCCATCACCATGTGAGAAGATCTGTGCACGAAATTCTCGAAGATGTATTGCCCACCATCCAAAACATCGAAGATGATCGACGAGATTAGGAATTTCAAGAAAGATATTGACGAGTCACTTCACCAAGCGTGGGAAAGATACAAGGATTTGATGTATAGGTGCCTACAGCACGACCTAAACGATCAACAAATCGTGATGGTATTCTACAAAGGAGTGGATCATGCCACAAGACAACAATTGGATGCTCAAGGATCTCTACCAAAGAAGATTCCAAGAGACGCTTTAGAGGCAATTCGTGACCAAGCAAAAGATTCTTAGCTTTGGGATGATGGAACCAGTCGTAGAAAAAGGTCGGTTAGCAATGAGGATGGACTCGCCGCCATCACTGCTATGCTTGACAGCATGGGAAGAGATATAAAGAAGGTAACCGAGACTGTTCATGCAATCTAAGTCGGATGTGATAACTGTGGAGGAACGCATCTAGTCAAAGATTGTCCTGAAATTGAATCTGGAAAAGCGAAAAAAGAAGTCAAGTTTGGCGAAGCTCAGGGAAACTACCGCAAAGGCGGAGGGACCTTTTTCCGACGACCATATCAGGAAGGAAATCGCCCGTTTCGCCAAGCTCAACCGGGACTTTACACCAAGGAGCAACCTGCAACACCTTTTCCCGAGAAGAAGACCAACCTTAAAGAAATGATGGGGAAGTTTTTGACCACTAATGAGCAATTTATTGCTAGTTCTGGACAACGTATGGACACTACTGAAGCGTTAGTGAGAAATCAAGGTGCTGTTATTAAGCAGATTGAAGGAAATATCTCAAACATTGCTAAAGTTCTCCAAGAGAGATTTCCTGGAACTCTTCCCGGATTCACCGAAACCAATCCACGTGATCAGGCGAAGGCTGTGATTACCAGAAGTGGAAAGGTTCATGAAGATCCAATTGTAAAGAAGAAGCCTGTATCTCAGCCTCTGCCTGAAAAAGAGAAGGAGGTAGAAGTTGTTGAAAGCCCGAAGGTGGACACTGAGGATGATCAAACTGCTGAGGATAAGCAATATGCAAGGGTTCATGCGACGCCACCACCTTATCCAGCGGCTTTGAGAAGAGGAAAGGATGAAGCTCATTATCACTAGTTTCTTGAGAACTTGAAGCAACTCCACATCAACATTCCGTTTGTGGAGGCCATTGCTCAAATGCCTAAATATGCAAAATACTTGAAAGAACTGTTGACAAACAAGAGCAAGCTAATGGAGGCAACCACGGTAACAATGAACGAGAGATGCTCAGTGGTGATGCAAAATAAACTACCACCGAAGATGAAAGACCCTGGGAGTATTACCCTTCCTTGTCTTATTGGAAGTTTAGACATCACTAATGCGCTGGCTGACTTGGGAGCAAGCATATCGATAATGCCTTACACTATGTATGTTAGACTCAAGTTAGGAGAGCCTAAACCAATCAGAATGTGCATTGAGTTAGCGGATCGTTCCATTCAATATCCTAAGGGTGTGATCGAGAATGTTTTGGTTAAGGTGGATAAGTTTGTTTTCCCGTGCGATTTTGTGATTCTTGACATGGTAGAAGATTTAAAGGTACCTATCATTTTGGGAAGACCTTTTCTAGCCACTGCAAGGGCATTGATTGATGTTTTTGACCAAAGGATCACATTAAGGGTAGGCGTTGAAGAAGTAGTGTTTGATGTTAACAAATCAATGCAATACCCTGCGTCAGTAGATGATACCTGATACTGTGTGAGTGCCAAGGAAATGACAGATGATGAGGAATTTCTACAAAGTCTCATGGAAGATGAAGATATTGATCCAATGATTTTGGAAGGTTGGACAGGAAGTCTTGAAGCTATTCGAGAGATTGAGGAGCTCGATAAATTGCTCAAGGAAGAGAGTGAGACAACATGCGAAGATGAATTTGAGATTGAGGGAGTCAAACTGCAGGAGAGTAAAAATTCCATTTTGGAAAATAGAGTGTCGATCATCACGGAGACACGAATTACTATGTATGGTATTCCTTGTTCGAGGGAAGGGGGGTCGATGGTTAAATCTTCATTCGAAGAACCACCAAAGTTAGAATTGAAGGATTTACCGACCCATTTGGAATATGCGTACTTGCAAGGAAAGTCGGACCTACCGGTAATTATTTCATCTCAGCTGTCAGCCAACGAGAAAGAAAGTTTATTGAATGTTCTTAAGGAGCACAAGCATGCTATCTCTTGGACGATTAGTGATATCAAGGGAATAAGCCCCTCTTACTGCACGCACAAGATCCTCATGGAATCTGACTTCAAACCAGTGGTGCAACCGTTGAGGCGTTTAAATCCTAAAGTGACTAATGTGGTAAGGAAGGAGATCATTAAGTTGCTTGACTCTAGGTTAATTTACCCAATTTCCGATAGCCCCTGGATAAGCCCCATACATGTTGTGCCAAAGAAGGGAGGTATGACAGTGGTTGCTAATGAGAAGAATGAATTAATCCCCACGAGAATTGTCACCGGATCGAGAGTCTGTATCGATTATAGGAAGTTGAGTGATGCTATGCACAAGGATCACTTTCCTTTGCCATTCATCGATCAAATGCTCGAACGTTTAGCCAGAAAAGAATACTATTGCTTTTTAGACGGGTTTTTTGGTTATTTCCAAATTCCGATAGATGCACATGATCAAGACAAGACCACGTTCAAATGCCCATTCGGAACTTTTGCTTATCGAAGAATGCCTTTCGGTTTGTGCAATTCACCCGCAACATTTCAGCGGTGCATGATTGCGATTTTTGATGGCATGGTGAAGGATAGCATGGAGATATTCATGGATGATTTCTCCGTTTTCGGAAATTCTTTTGACAAGTGTTTAGCAAATCTGAAAAAGATGTTGCAAAGGTGCGAGAGTTTGAATCTTGTTCTAAATTGGGAGAAGTGCCATTTTATGGTACGTGAAGGAATCGTATTAGGACACAAGATTTCAAGTGTTGGGATTGAAGTAGACCAAGCCATAATTGAGGCAATAGCAAAGCTGCCACCCCCAATAAATGTCAAGGGAATACGAAGTTTGTTAGGACATGCTGGGTTCTACAGATGATTCATTAAGGATTTTTCAAAGATAGCACATCCAATGAACAAGTTACTGGAGAAGGAAGCTAAGTTTGAGTTTTCTAAGGAATGTCAAGATGCATTCAATATGTTAAAGGAGAAGCTAGTATCTGCACCTATCATGATTAGTCCAAATTGGAATCTTCCATTTGAATTGATGTGTGATGCCAGCGATTATGCAGTTGGGGCAGTATTAGGTCAGCGGGTTGATAAGAAGTTTCAACCGATTTATTACGCAAGCAAGACTTTGACAAACGCACAGGAGAATTACACTACGACTGAGAAGGAATTGCTCGCTGTTGTTTTTGCGTTTGACAAATTTCGCTCTTACTTGGTTTTGTCGAAAACAGTGGTGTTTACCGATCATTCAACATTAAGATATTTGTTTAGCAAGCAAGATGCGAAGCCACGGTTGTTGTGATGGATTTTGTTGTTGCAAGAGTTCGATATCAAGATTCGCGATAAGAAGGGAGCTGAAAATTTGGCTGCCGATCATTTATCAAAATTAGATAATCCAGAACTGGATAAGTTAGATGAATCAGAAATTCAGGATAAATTTCTTGATGAAAGTTTGATGAAGGAAATTTTGAATGAATTTCCATGGTTCGCTGATTATGCCAACTTTCTAGTTACAAACACTCTTCCGTCCGGAATGGATTTCAACCAAAGAAAGAGATTTTTCTCATCTTTACGTCATTATTTCTGGGAAGACCCGTACTTGTTTAGAGAATATGCTGATGGAATTGTTCGGAGGTTCATAGCTGGAGAAGAATGTACCAGAATTTTAAGGCATTGTCATGACGGTCCGGATGGAGGACATCATGGTCCTAATTCTACCGTGCGAAAGGTGTTTGAGGCAGGCTTCTATTGGCCAACAGTTTACAAGGACGCATTCGAGTATGTGAAGGAGTGTGATGCCTGTCAACGCACTGGGAGAATTTCTAAAAGAGATGAGATGCTGCAAAATCCAATCATGGTTAGTGAGATTTTTGATGTCTGGGGAATAGATTTTATGGGCCCATTTCCACCTAGCAATGGAAATAAATACATCATTGTGGCTGTGGATTATGTTTCTAAGTGGGCCGAAGCAAAAGCGCTACCTACAAATGATGCTAGGGTAGTGGTGAAATTTCTTAAGAAGTTGTTTTCGCGGTTTGGAGCACCAAAAGCTTTGATAAGTGATCGTGGGACGCATTTCACAAATGCACAACTGGAGAAGGTGTTGCGAAAATATGGAGTTAATCACAAGTTTTCAACTGCCTATCATCCTCAGACAAGCGGTCAAGTGGGGGTAACCAATAGAGGGTTGAAGCGTATTTTAGAACGTTCAGTTGAAGGAAACCAAAGGATTGGTCGAATAAGTTGGATGATGCATTATGGGCGGTATGAACAGCTTTTAAAGCATTAATTAGAACTACACCCTATCGTCTTGTTTATGGGAAAGCTTGCCATCTGCCTTTTGAATTAGAACACATGGCATACTGGGCTTTAAGGCAATGCAATCTTGATGATCATGCAGCTGTAAAAGAGTGAATGGCGCAGTTAAAGGAGTTAGATGAGTTAAGAGTGAATGCTTATGACAATTCACGACCGTTTAAGGAGCGCACCAAGAAATGGCATGATTCTCGACTTAAGTCAAAAAATGTATTTGAAAAAGGTGATAAGGTTCTCCTATACAGTTCACGGTTGCATTTGTTTCCTGGTAAATTGAAGACACGCTGGACAGGATCCTTTGTGGTCGAGAAAGTTTATCCTTTTGGTGTTGTTGATCTGCAAGGTCATTCTAGAAAAATTTTCAAGGTTAATGGAAGTCGTTTAAAGAAATACTATGGTGATGCAAGGGACTCCAAGCGTGATTTGGAGATGAATTTGAGTTAAATAATGCAGCAAGGTGTCGAGCTTACCGACGTGATAAACAAAAGCGCTTCCGGGAGACAACCCGTTATTTTGTTTTCTTGTTTTTGCTTGTAGATTTGAACTTTGTGGGTGTGTTCCTTGGAAACCCTCACGAGACTTTAACTCGTCCACTCGGGATACTGAGGGGTTTAAAGGCTTGTTGCATATGCTAAATGCAACCATGATGCCTACGGAAGTGTGCTGTTGTATATTTTCAGAATCAGATCATCTAAGAATTTTTCTTCCAGATCAGGGGAGTTTTTCTGTTCTCTTCTTTTCTATTCCCTATATTTATGTTTCTTTTTGCACTGAGAACATTGCATATTTCTAAGTGGGGGATGGGGAAAAGAAGTCTATTTGTCCTAAGTTATCAAATTGCAAATATTGGTAGATATCATTTTCTAGGGCATTCTGTATTAGTAGTTTTTCAGTCCAAAATTTTCTTTTAAAAATTTAATTTTTCTTAAGTTTAACAAATCTTGTAACAAAATTGGGAAATTCAAAGGAATGAAGTAATCTTAAATTTTAAATATGAGATAGTTCATAAGGTGATGTATCGATAGGCAATCTATATGAAAGTTATTGAGCCATTAAATAAATTAATATCGTAAGTAGGTTTGCCTGAGAGGATCTTTAGTAGAGTATGGCTGTAGCCTTAATTCTTTTATGGTAGCATGTTATAGCCCTCAATTCTGGAATTTTAGTAGTCATCATTTGGGAATATACTGGGTGTTGTCTCCTCTGTTGTACGAAAGTACAGACCTGGTTTCCGTCAGTATATTTTTATTTGTTCACTTGAAAAAAAATGAATAATGAATATACCAAGGCCAAGTTAAGTCGCTTTGTTGTACTAAGGTACAGACCTGCCACCAATGTCTTGGCCTGAAAAATGATTGATTTAACTTTATTTTCTTTATTGAGGAAAGTTGTGGCGCGTTAGTTGTATGAGAATATTTTGCTATTGAGATTCAAAGGTAAAGCCTGCTAGAATAATAATAGTTAAACTCAATTTCTAGAATATAGATTGTTTAAGTGGACACCAATATCGGTAATTCGTATGAATCATCTTTTATGTCTAATAATAACTAATGAAGAATTTGGTTTCCCGATAAAGTTTCTTTAAGGAAGAATTAGTTTTTAGAGTAATTTGGGTTGTGAAATGCTAGTTAGTTTGTAAGTCCCTATGTTCCGATATTCTGCCTGTTCATTATTTTAACTGGTAATCTACTTTAGGACAAGTAGGATTCAAGTGGGGGATATTTGATGAATGCCAAAATGTGTTATTTTATAGTATTATTTATCCTTTGTTTTAATAGAATTCTTATGCATTTTATGTGAATACGATACTTGATTCGTTCATATTTGCATTTAGGAGATTTATTGGAGCTTGGATCAAAAAGAAGCAGAAATCGAGCTATTATTAAAGAAAAATCTGAAAATTTAAAGCTAAGAAGTTTGTTGAAGCAAGATTGTCTAAAGCTTGATTTTATTTGTTTTTGTAAAAACTGAAATGTATAGAATCTGTCTAAGTGTTTTTGTTTTTGCGACAATAGAGATCCGTGAATAGCATTGTCGTAAAAGTCATTCCGACAATAGCATTGTCGGAGTTGACTAGGTCAAAGTGAATTGAGTATTGTCGCACATATTAGTCTATATATATAGGCTTTTAGTTGAAGTTTTGACTAAGTCTTTTGTACCTATTGTCGCAGAACTTTCTGTGTGTTATTGAAATGCAAAAGCAAAGTTTGATATTGAATACTTCTTGTTCTCTTATTCATACATTGATATATATCTTGTATTTCGCATAAGATATAAAGTTCTAATTGTGATTCGTGATCCACGGCACAATAAAGTGGTATCAGAGCAGTACAAATAATAATTAGACCTACGTGATTGAACTAGAGTTTGTATTTGAAGTATTTGATTGATTTGAAGGTTTCAGAAGAATTCAGGTTGATACTGTTTGATAGATTCGAGGTATTGGACACTGTTTGATTGATTTGGATGATCAATTTGCTTTGAATTTGAAGAATTTTTTCAAAATCTGAAGACTCTTGTTGCTGTATGTGATTCTGTGATCATAATTCATTCGAATTTGATCTGATTATCTTAGTTTGATCTTTTGAATTGATTACGACTTATCGTCAAATTGTACGGATTTGTAAAATTGACGGTAAAAGATCTAATTGATTAGTTACGAGTATCAGAAATTGAATTCCGAGCTCAGTGATATAAATTTTAGCAAAAACAAGCTAAAATTGAAGAGTTTACAACACTTTTCATTTTCTGGAAATTTCTTGCGTGAATAACATTTTTCCGACAATAGTAATAACCATTTCATCCATGATTGCACTTACGTGAATAGTAATCCGACAATAAACTATTGTCGCATGAACAGTAGTTGATATTGACGGATTTGTGTGATTAGTGATCCGATAATAAGCTATTGTCGCATGAACAATAGTTGATTGACACAGATTTGTGTCATTGACGGATTTGTGTTAGTTTCGCATAAACAGTGTTTGGAAGGTTTGTTATTGCCGGAGTATGGATAGTTGTCATTGACGGAGTGTTATTGACGGATTGCCATTACTCTCGGATTAACTATCATTCTCGGATTGATTATTATTCTCGGATTGATCATTATTCTCGGATTGTCATTACTCTCGGATTAATTGTTACTCTCGGAGTATTTTGAAGATGCTATTCTCGGATTATCTGCTAATTCACGGATATTGGTATTCTTGAATTTTTCTAAGTGTTGAACTTGCACATGTGAATTGGCAAGCTATGATGAAGGATGAACAAGAGACTGGAACTACAACCAAACCACTAAAGTTTTTATGTCAAAATGATTATGATGACTAGAGGTATCGGTTTGAGTCGTTTATTGCTCTATATGATCCAGATCTAATGATTCCTATCTCGGAGCAATACATTCATCCTAGAGCTGAAGGAATTTATAGAGATAATAATCCTCCTCCCAAGTCTTTCAAAATGATGACTTCTGATGAAAGGAAAGAACATGATCGAGACAAGAAAGCGAAGTCAGTTATCTCTATGAGTCTTCCTAGTGATGTTCTTGCTGGATGGAAAGATTTGAATACGGCTTATGAGCTCTACAAAGCAATGGAGAAACGTTTTGCTGGAAATAAAAAGTTGAAGAAAAGTAAACGTGATTTGTTAAAGAAACAATGGGATGTATTCACATGCATGCCAAATGAATCTTTTAATGACTTGATTGTCCAATATTCCCAGCTAATCAGTGAGCTCAAAAGACATGGTTTGATTTTGGAACGTCTTGAAATCAATGAGAAGTTGATTGAAGCTTTACCTTCAAGGTGGGATATTAAGGCTAACATTTTGATGGAAGATGAATCGTTGGGTGAATATGCATATGAAGACTTGATCAACAAGTTGCAAGTATATGATGTTTCTTTACAGAAGAAGGAGACTGGAAAGATGATGCAATATTCTCAATTCGGTTCTAAGAAAACTTCAGAAACAACAACATTGTTCTCTGGTTCTGAGACATTCAATGGTGGGAATTCTAGTGGACCACAGGTGGATATTCTGGTTATGGATTTTATGGATCTGGAAGTGTTTCAGCTACTAGTCATCAACAACTAAATTCCAATCAACATATTTCAAAGATAACCAAAGATCATGCAAATGTTGTCACAGCTTTTCTTTCATCATATGAAGTGTTTATTGCTGGAAAGGTTGGTAATGTAGACTTGACAGAAGAAGATTACGATCAGTTACATCCTGACGATCTTGAAGAAATGGACCTCCAATGGAATCTTGCTATGTTAACAAGAAAGGTGAAAAAGTTTCTTCAAAGACATGGTTTGATTTTACAACTGTCAGAATTTAGGGCACTTTGCTCGGGAATGTGAGAAAAGCAAAGCACCTACATCTGGTTTAACCAAGCCTTCCACATCCAAAACCTATTCTTCTGCTCAACCACAATCTTCTGGAAAAGATACAACTCCTGCTTCCACATCATCGGCACTAATTTCAACAGAAGATGAATTTTATGATTGGAGTGCACACGTGGAGGAATATTCTCATAATCAAGCTTTCATGGCAAATGTCTCTGAGGTTGATTCTTCTCCATTTGAATTTTTTTTTTCAAAATATACGGACTTGAGTGATCAACTTAGTCTGTACAAAACTTAAAATCAACAACTTTTAACTGACATTGAATTGATTAAAAATCAAAATAAGGAGTTGGTGGAAAACAACAAGCTTTTAAATAAACGTTTTGAGTCAACTGATGTTGAGACTCATGATTTGAAAGCTAAAATTTTAAATCAGCAATCCATTATAAATAGTTATTTGGTTGAGATGGATTTACTTAAACAAGAAAAATCTGAAGCTGATTCTAAAATTTTAGATCTTGAAAGACAATTGTTGAATGTTTCTACATCAGCAGTGGTTTTTGATGAAATTATCTATAAACAGCGTTTAGATACCAAATCTAAATCTGGTATTGGATATCAAAATGATTTAAGTGAAAAGGCCAAAATATCAAAAGCAGAGTCTAATGATGGAATTGGATATCATTTTGTTCCACCACCAAAATCTTATTTTCAATTGCCAGTTAAAGATGAATCTGATTCTGAGTTTGTGTATGGGAAGGGAAAAGTTGATGATTCAAAACCTCAAAAAGAAGCAACTCAAAAGGTTTCTTCTAATGAGAGTTCTGAATCACCACATGAGAATAATTCATCAGATTTCTCTAATCAATCTTCAAAGATGAAGAACAATGATTGTGATGATTGTGAAAAGCTTAAGAAGTGTGTTTTGAATCAAAATGATAAAGAAAAATCTAAAGCTTGTGAAATCCCAAAACAAGTTACCAAGATTTTGAAAATAACTTCTTCTCCACACAAATCACAATCATCTTCTTCATCACCAAAAGGTCAATATCATGCTTCCAAACCTGACTTTTCAAAATGTGAAGATTCTACTAGTAAAAGCTCATATTATAAATGTGATGCTTCTACAAGTAAAGCTTCATATCATGGTTCTCATAAAAGTTTTCATTCTCGGAGAAAGTATGAAACACGAAATTGTTTCTATTGTGGAATTCGTGGACATCTTTTGAATGATTGTCATAAACTTGCTAGAAAACGTTCGAGAGAACATTCGAAGAAAGTTAAATCTTCAAAGGACAACAATGTTTTAAAATCATCTAATGAAAATCCACACAAACCGAGAATCAATACTTTTGTTTCTTCTAAAAGGAAATCATCATCTTATGATGCGTCAAAAGATTTCAAAAAGGATTTCAAAGAAATTGACGTTTTCATCATAGATGAAATCACTGGACGACCCAAAGCCTCCAAGGCTTGGGTCTCCATTAGCAACTAATTGTTTCCATCAAATGTCTTGCAGTCATCCCGAGCTATCGATAATGTGTGGTACATAGATAGTGGCTGCTCAAGACATATGACCGGGAATCTCTCCTTACTAGAAGATGTTAAAATAAAAAATGGAGGGTTTGTTGCTTTTGCGGGAGATAAAGGAGGAATGATTTCAGGTGAAGGAACTGTCACAAATGGCTAAATAAGTTTTGACAGAGTGAATTATGTTGAACAACTTCAACATAATTTACTTAGTGTTTCACAAGTGTGTGACAAAAAGCTGTCAACATGGTTCAATGATTAAAAGTGTTTGATTCTCAAACCGGGTTTTGTTGTTCCAAAAGAATGGATTCTTATGAGGGCTCCTAGGGTTAAAGATATGTATGTCCTAGATATGCGTTCTATAACTCCTACAATGGAGCATACTTGTTTGTTGTCAAAAGCATCAGAGAAGGACTCAGTTTTATGGCACAGACGGATGGGGCATATCAACTTTAGGAAAATGAACTTTTTAGTCGAAAATGATTTAGTGATTGGAGTTCCTAAACAGACTTTCTCACTAAATGATCATTGTATTTTCTGTAAAAAGGGAAAACAAACTAAAAAGTCTCATAAACCTAAATTGGTGAATTCTATTAACACTCTATTGGAACTTCTCCATATGAATTTGTTTGGCCCAGTTAGTGTGAGGAGTATAGGTGGTAAATCCTATTTCTTGGTAATTACTGATGATTACTCAAGATTTTCATGGGTTTACTTTCTAAGTACCAAAGATGAGACTTTATTTTCGTTGAAAGTAAAGAGGTTACGAAGTGATAATGGAACGGAGTTTAAGAACTACATCATGGAAATGTTCTGTCTTCAACATGGTATTTCTCAACAATTCAGTATTTCTCGAACTCCACAGCAAAATGGAGTTGCTGAAAGAAAGAACAGAACATTGATTGAAGGTGCAAGAACTATACTTTCGGATGCAAAGTCACCAACAACTTTTTGGGCTGAAGCAGTTAATACGGCTTGTTTCGTATTAAATAGAGTTCTTGTGGTCAAAGACAAAAAGAAAATGAGCTATGAGTTATTGAATAATCGGAAGCCGAATATTCACTTTCTGGAACCTTTTGGATGCCCATGTTTATTGATGAAAACTAAGGATCGTATTTCCAAATTTGCTGAGAAATCTGAATTTGGATTTTTCTTAGGTTATTCAGCAAATTCTCAAAACAAAAGAGTTTATAACACAACATCACATCGAATAGAAGAATGCTATGAGGTTGAATTCTTACGGTATTCCTCTCCATCCACTGGGATCGGTCCAGAATGGTTATTTGACTATGAATCATTCTTTAATTCTCTTGATCATTTTCAACATGATGTGTCATCTCCTGTTGAGGATTCTGATGATTTTGTTATTCCAATTCTTTCTTCTCCTGCTTAGCCGATTCTTTCTTCTGTTCCACCAGTATCTACTTCTAATCTTTCTCCTCCTCAATCAACTGAAGAATCTGTTGCTCATGAATCTTCTCACCCTTTGCCAAACGATGAAGTTGACACAACTTCAAATCCTGATGATACTGAAGCTTTTCATGAACCTTCTACTGAACTAGAAGAATCAATTCATGATGATTCTAGTAATGAAGTAGTAAGTAATCCTGAGGATTCACATTTAGGAACCAACTTGAATGTGGAATCTGTTCCTATTTTGCGGGTTAATTCTGAGCATAAACATCCACTCACAAATGTGATTGGAGATGTTTCTGAAGGGATCAAAACTCGACATCAACACAAGTCTTCTACTTGTTTTTTATCACAGATTGAACCAAAGAATGTTCAGATAGCTTTGTCAGACTCTTCTTGGGTTCAAGCAATGCAAGAAGAATTGCAACAGTTCGTAAAATTGCAAGTTTGGACATTGGTGAAACCTCCCAAGGATATTCATCCTATTGGCAAGCGTTGGGTTTTCAGAAATAAGAAAGATGATCGAGGAATTGTGGTTCGTAATAAAGCAAGATTAGTGGTTCAAGGTTTCACTCAGATTGAAGGTTTGGATTATGACGAAGTTTTTGCTCCGGTTGCAAGACTTGAATCCATTCGAATTTTTCTAGCATATGCTTCTTTCATGAATTTCGATGTCAAGTGTGCATTTTTGTATGGGAAAGTGCATGAAGAAGTGTTTGTCAAACAACCTCCAGGTTTTGAAGATCCTAAATACCCAGATTATGTGTTTCGGTTGGATAAAGCCTTATACGGGTTACATCAAGCTCCTCGAGCTTGGTATGAGACTTTATCTCAACATCTGCTCGCTAATGGGTTTTTGAGGGGTCAAATTGATAGTACACTCTTCATTCGGAAAACAAAAGGAAATTTGCTCCTCGTTCAAGTATATGTGGACGACATTATATTTGGGTCTACGAATGACAGTTTGTGCAAAGAATTTGAGCATATCATGAAGTCTAAGTTTGAAATGAGTTCAATGGGGGAAATGTCTTTCTTTCTAGGTTTGCAAGTTCAGCAACTAGACAAGGGCATTTTCATACATCAAACGAAGTATGTTCATGACATCTTAAAGAAATTTTAGATGGTGGATGCCAAATCTATTTCAACTCCCATTGATCTTGTTGACAAAGTTGGACCTGCTCTTGATGAATCACCAACTGATCAAAAGGAATATCGATCAATGATTGGTCCTCTTATGTACTTAACTGCTTCAAGACCTGATATTATGTTTGCCGTGTCTATTTGTTCGCGGTATCAAGCAATCCCAAAGTCTCACATTTGAGGGCCGTACAAAGAATCTTTCGATATTTGAAGGGCAAGCCTAATCTAGGCATCTGGTATTCAAATGATGCAGATTTTTCACTTTCCGCATACTCTGATTCTGACTATGGTGGATGTGGTATTGACTTCAAATCCACATCTGGTGGATGTCAATTTTTGAGAGATCGTCTCGTGACCTGGCAATGCAAGAAACAAAACACGGTTTCTACCTCTACTGCGGAGGCAGAATATATTGTTGCTGCCAGTTGTTGTTGGCAAATCCTTTGGATTCAACAACAACTTCGAGATTATGGTTTACTTCTTACCAAAACTCCTTTGCATATTGACAATACTGCAGCCATAAGTATCATACGTAATCCCGTTCAACACTCAAAAACTAAACATATTGAAATATGTTTTCACTTCATACGGGATTGCTATGAGAAAAACTTGATCATTTTGGTTCATGTTGATACATTAAAACAAAGAGCTGATTTGTTTACCAAAGCCTTTTCAAACCCACATTTTGAGGAACTCATTTCGATGCTCGGCATGAAACATTTGGATCAAATTAAGTAAACTTTGGATCTTTTTCATTTTTATTTTCTGTTTGTTGTTTGCTTGTTTTTCTTTTAATTTTTTTTTAAAAAAAAACAAAAATCCAAAAACATTTAAAAAAATAAAAAACCAAAAACATTTGAAAAATAAAAATCGGGGGAGATTTTATGTAAAAAGTTGGGAAATGATAGTAAATTGGGAAATGTATTAATAAATAATACGTAAAAGAAATGATAAGTACTATATTTGATGTGTTAGTAGGTTTACACAGCATTTTTAAACCAAATTTTCTACTAATTAATTTTATATGTGATTTATTGGTAGGCATTTTTGCATTTAAAATATCTAGTCTAAGAAATTTTAAATTACATATGCATATTATTTTACATAATCAAAATATTAATATATGACAATCAAAGGTTATCAAAATGATAATAAATGTCTTAAATTTTGAAGGATTAGTATATTATGATTCATGATTTAGGGTCTTAATATTATGATATCTGGGAAAATATATTGACTATTTGTTGTACTGAGTACAGACCTTAGTTGATATATTTTTATAAAAGGACGTGCAAATATTCCAAAGTTTCATATATCAAATCAAAATAAACTCTATCACTCTGTTATACGATGTATAGACCTGTGATACAGTTTATAAGTCCAACCCGGGGTATGACATGTGTGACTAAGTGTAATTCCAACATATGTGTGTACTTCTAAAGATATCATCATATTCTCACTCTTTATATGAAAATATTATATATTATGAATTTAAAAGTATATTTTTATTTAGATTGTCTAAAGTAATATGCATGCGAATAATAAAAGTATTAAAGATATTTAAATGCAGAAGTATTTGAAAGACCAATCAATACCAATAATCACATGTAGAATGATTTTTAGAAAACATGTTTTATTAATACTAAGTAAATTTATTGAGGTCAAAAATACTAACAATCAAAATAGACTTTCATTTCTAAACAATAAAAATAAATACATTCATTCATCCCAATATGATCCCAACACATGAGAATTACTCCAACAAAAATATTTTACTTTTATTTTTTGTTATGATTAGTTTGTAAATTTTTAGTTTAATGATTTTTCATTTTTTTAGTTTTAAAATAGTTTAGCATTTTATCCAAAGTATATTTGATTTGATTAAAATATTTTTATTACAAGTTATTGTCGGAACAATATTCTCGGAGTTTATTCACAGATTTTCTTTTATTCACGGATAACAGAAAAAGGGAAAAAGAGTATAAGTATTTCAAATTTTGAAACTTTACTCACTTTTTCAAAAATCATCTGACAAACACATTTTTCCGACAATAGCCCTTTCCAACAATACGCTGGACTTTTGAGTTTCTTTTCGATTACTTGCTGTGTGTTACATTTCTTTCGATTTTGTTCCAACAAAACTAAATGCCTTATCATTCCGCATCTATTGGTATAATTTTCCCTCTTTATCTCTCTGTAAATAAGTTTTAATTGTTGAAATTGTGCGAAATACACTGTTCATGAACAGTACTCTAAGATCGTCCGACAATACTTATTGTCGGATGAACAGTGAATTAGGGTTTGATACGTGAATAGCTTATTCACGCGCATGAACAGTGTTCCGTGAATCTGACTTGTTGACTTTGACTTGTTTTAAATACTTGTTAAGACAATACATTATTATCGCATGAACAGTACTTATTCACGCATGAATAGTACTCTGACAAATGTTATTCACGCATGAACAGTGTTCTGTATATAACTATTGTCGTATAATAATGGGATTGTCGCATGAACAATGCTCAAAGTTCTTATTGTCGCATACTTTCAACACTTAGAAAATTTTCAGATTTTTTTTAGACTTGAATTTTTTTAAAAAGGTATGTTTAGGTACTTTGCTTAACATATACTTTGTGCAGTTTGTATTTGTATATCCATGGCAGCTCTTGATCCTATCGCTGCTGCACAACCTGATGTGCTTCGACGGCCTGTTGTTTTTGAGAAAAGACACAATGCCACAGCTTATCAACTTGAGGCATCGGATAAACCTGAAACCAGGAAATTCTTTCCTGTGGTTAGGTTTCTTTTACGTTCAAGGATATCTCATGCCTTGACGGTTCCAGTGGCCAACATCTATAAGGATCATATGACGGATTTCTGGGTCTCTGCTGAATATCACACGGATGTTCAACCTTCTTGTATCACGGCCACAGTCGATGGAAGACCTCTGGTTCTCACTGAGGAATTAATTCGACATACTTTATAATTAGGTGATTCTGTGAATGCGTTAAATAATATTCCTCGAAATATTATTGATGATTGTCTTCACCAAATGGGTTGTATAAAAGGACCACAAGATGTCCAGATCATGAAGAATCATTTTTGCCCACATTGGAAATTCTTGGCTCACACATTGATTGGATGTATCTCTCCACGAAAAGCTGGATTTGACGCAATGAGTTACCACTTAGATGGTTTAATGACAGCTTTGGTACTCAACATTCCGTATAACTTCTCAAGATACATTTTTGATAATTTGGTTGGGAATATCAATGAAGAAGGATTTTTATGTACCCATGATTTCTTCAATTGATCTTTGATCAACATATTCAAGGGATTACATATCATGGAGCAATCTTGAATTATACTCCGATTCCCAAGAGAGTATTTGCTGATTGTAAGAGTTATCGTGGTAAATCTACATCACCAACTGTTGATCTCTTTGGGCATATCATTGATGATGACTTTCTTTCGCCTCAGATTGATATTCAAATGGAATTAGACGATGATAGTGAGGAAGCTTCAGCTGAGGGGGAGTCAGTTCAAGGAGAAGGTGAACTTCAAATGGTCCATGAAATTGACGATATTGTTCAACAAAATCTTGATCATCCTGTTGAGATAGAATCATCTAGTTCTGAGGATGAGGAACCTATTCGTCCAAAGACTATTGAAGAATCTTTAGTTTCTCAACGACTTACTGAGGAAAATATCGAGAAGGAACGACAAGATTTAAGACAACAACAAGAGGAGGCACAGGATCTCGAGTATATTCCTGAATCTAGACCTACTCAAAGAAGGAAGCTGCTTGTATCTTCTGAAGCTAGATCTTCTTCTTCTTCACTACCAGTGACTTCTTCTGCAATATCTTCTGCAATATCCACTTCTTCAGCATTGCCTTCTTCTTCTATATCAATGCCTGTTATATCTTCTGCATCTGGTATTTCTACTTCTCTTCCTATTCCTTCATCCATCCCTGCTACTTCATTTTCTACAGCTGCTGGAACTTCATCGACCACAACTACTCCTATTGTGAGTATGTCAGCTCTCGATGCTTCTCTTCAAAGAGCCGTGACTCCTTTGATGTCTCTGGTAGATAAATTGCGAGATGATTTATTTCATGCTCTGCAACGCATTGGCACCCAGGATATTCTTATTGCTAATCAAGGTCAACAACTTGATTCTCAGACCTTAAGGATTGAGTCACTCGAACAAGAAGTCTTTCTTTTGAAAGAAAAATTAGGTGATCAGGGGGAGAATGTGCATGAAGTTGCTGATGATGTTGATGATAATGATCAGAATAATGATGATCAAGGAAATGCTGAACTAAATATTCAAGGAAATGAAGGATCTGATGATGATGTTGAAGGGCATGATGACAGTGATTCTGATGATTCTGGTGAAAATGGTGGTGATCAGCCAAATTTTTCTCAAGCAATGGTATTAGTTCAGAATGTTGAAGAGGAAGAACCTTTGAATGTTAAACAAATAAGTTCTGTTCCTGCTTTGGTGTTGACTCCCGAACCATGTTTTGAAGATATGGAGTTTGATGATCTTGGTGAAACAGATTTAAATGATTTACATCTTAAAAGTTTGTTTGATGATATTGGAGAATCTTCTATGTTTGAGATTGGTGAATCTTCACATAGATTTGATCAAGAGGAGTTATCGGATAGTATTAACGATGAAGAAGAGATTCTATGTCCTACTCCTTTGAATATTATTGTTGAAGATTTGGTCCCGTTTATGGAGTTATGTAATGATGGTGAATATGATTTTGATGAATTTGAAGATCCAATATTTCCTCCAGGGTTTGAGCCTGATTTTGATGATGTACATGTTGAAGACTGGGAAGATTCCGAAGATGAACTGCATCCGGAAAAAGTTCAGTCTGATATGTGTTCTCAAGAAGGGTTTTGGGTTGACTCAGATGAAGAAAAAGAACCGGAACAAAAAGTTCCTTGGTGGTTTTCAAAGCAACCTGAGCCTGAGATTATAAAGACCAGAAACTTCTTCAAGATTCCAAGACATGAATGTGTGGGAAGGATTATTAGATGGAAGTATGATAATGATAGCAAAGTGTTTATCATCAAGAGAACAGATGGGCTGCAATATTTTTATCCAACTTTTAAAGCCCTTGAGAAACTTCCAAAGTGTGAAATCAATCATATCGCTTCAATTGACATTATTAATCATTCTATGGTAAATTGGATAACTGAAGTTCTCTCTCATGAATGCAATAAAGGAAAATATACTTGGGTTAAAGAGACGTTTCCAAGGAGAACTGTGGATTATTTTGACATTGAACCTGTTTCAAATCAACCACGAGTAATCATTACTTATCCAAAGGTAAAATGTCTGAGAAGAATTCCACTTGAGAAACTTCCAATTAATTTTTGGAAATTCGTGAGTTATTGGAAGTATAATGGAAGCACAGGAGAAGCAGAGTTTGCATGTTATGACCGAGATACCAAGGAAGAAATTATGTGGAATCGCAAAACGATTGTATATGTGTTCGATCCCTTGAGTTTGAAAAATCTCTCAAAAGATGATCTTGAAGTTCTTCTAGTAAATCCAATTATCTATGATGATGCCTTTGATGATGAAGTCATGGCCTTGAAGTTTCAAAGAGTTGTTGAAGTTTGTTGTGCTCAAGGTGTTCATGCCGGTTGTAATTTGCCTGGATATACATAAAGTTTAAAGTTTCAAGAAAGCAAGCATTATCAAAGGGGGAGTTTGTTGAAGCAAGATTGTCTAAAGCTTGATTTTATTTGTTTTTGTAAAAACTGAAATGTATAGAATCTGTCTAAGTGTTTTTGTTTTTGCGACAATAGAGATTCGTGAATAGCATTGTCATAAAAGTCATTCCGACAATAGCATTGTCGGAGTTGACTAGGTCAAAGTGAATTGAGTATTGTCGCATAGATTAGTCTATATATATAGGCTTTTAGTTGAAGTTTTGACTAAGTCTTTTGTACCTATTGTCGCAGAACTTTCTGTGTGTTATTGAAATACAAAAGCAAAGTTTGATATTGAATACTTCTTGTTCTCTTATTCATAAATTGATATATATCTTGTATTCCGCACAAGATATAAAGTTCTAATTGCGATTCGTGATCCACGGCACAATAAAGTTTGGCAGGATCGAAGGTTGAAAAGTTGTTAATTTCATTCCATACGGCTGATGGATTAATCCATCCGGAGTATGGATTGGTTGGGCCAAGCTGGATCAGATGCGACATCAGACTATGGGCTTTAGCATCCATCCGGCAGATGGATTAATCCATCCGGCGGATGGATCGATTCAGCAGAAACCCTAAATACCCTAATTTGCTTTCATTTGAGGGTTATCACCCCATTTTTCTTCACAGCTGATTTTCAACCATCAAAACCCTAATTCTGGAGCATTCTGAGGAGAAAGAAGCAAGAAGAATTGAAGTTATCAATTGCTAATTCATTATCTTTGTTTTTTTGGTTTGAATTTGTTATAACATGAGTGGCTAATTTATTATTGCATTTGTTTAGATGATGATACTTAGATGATAATTTGATTATTGAATTGCGGATTATATTGGATTTTATGAATGTTTATGTGTTTACATGATTATCCATGTTTATTTATCGATTATTGATGATTACCTAACGTGATGATCTATTGATTTATGATTGAGTTCTTTATAGATAGATTATTATTGATGATTATTGGTTTTTATTGAGAATTATCACTAGATATATTGAGTTTGATAGGTTAGGATCAATAATGGTTAATAATTGGTAATGTGATAACTATTTATTAGTTATAAACTTTGTTGATTCAAGTTGCAAAAGTAAATCATATAAATGGTGTAGGTTTAATTTGTAACACAATTTGGTGGATAACGTTAAATTGAACTGTTAACGTGTTGAAAACAACTTTATATCTTTCTTAATTATGTTTAATCAATTAATCTTGTAATGAAAATTGGTAATATGTGTCATATCACAATAAAATCCATATGTTAGCAATTCAATAAAGTGATAATCGAATTCTGAGGAAAGTGATCTAAACAAATGCATTTCTTTTATAATTTTGAATCAAGTATTTTATTTGATTAATTATTTTATCATTTCTTTCTTTTAATTAAGTTTTAATAGAAAAATCACTTTTCATAATTGTTAGTCAGTTGTTCGTCCGGAACTAAAATGTTCCCCCATTATTTACTGCTTTTATTTGTAACAATTTCCAATTTATTTAATATTGACATCCGTTCCTCATGTTCGACTCGGACTTATCGTGCTATACTATATTACGACCAGGTATTCTTGCCTGTGTTGTGTATAATAAGCAGGTATTTCTATTTATAAAACTTAACTCTGTTTACACAACATCAATATCCAAACGACTCGTGTGGATAACCGACGAAAAGACACTTTTTAGATCTGGAGTCTAGTTTGTCCTGAGTTTCTCATCTAACGAAAACTTCACAACCCCAGATTTTGATGTGACCAAGAGAAGAACGTTTTCCCTTCTACATTTCATAAGGTGTATTTGAAATCTTTTTGGTGGGTAAAATATTTAAGATGCGAGCGGCTGTTTCTATTGCATAACCCCAAAAAATTATCGAAAGTGTAGCCCGACTCATCATAGACCGAACCATGTCCAACAAGTTTCTATTTCTTCTTTCTGCAACACCATTAAGCTGTGACGTTCTAGGAGGAGTTATATGTGAGACTATTCCACAATCTCTAAGATGGTCGAGAAACTCGATACTAAGGTATCCTCCTCTCCTATCGGATCGGAGAACCTTTATCTTTCTGCCGAGTTGATTCTCTACTTCGCTTTGATATCTTTTGAATATCTCAAAAGTATCTGACTTATGCTTAATTAGATAAACATGTCAAAATCTACTGTAGTCAACAGTAAATGTAACATAGTACCAATTTCCATCTTCTATGGCCCATCGAAATGGTCCACAAACATCTGTGTGTACCAAGTCCAATAGTCCTTCACCTCTTTCACATGACCCTGTGAATGGTGATTTAGTCATCTTGCTCAATAAGCAAGATTCACATACATCATCCGATTTGAGGTCGAATGATTCTAACACTCCATCCTTTTAGAGTTGGCCGATGCGTTTCTTGTTTACATGCCTAAGACGATAATGCCACAATTTAGATTTATCAAGATCATTAGACAAATCAACATTTAAAATCAAATTGCGAACACATTCAACATTTTCATATATGCCATTGTAAGGAGAAGCTTTAAAAATAAAACAACCATTTAAATAAACCAAAATATCACCATTCTTATTATCAAATGAAAATCGATAACCATCCTTAAACAAAGCATAAAATGAAATTATGTTTCTAGTCATTTCTAATGAATAACAACAATTATTCAAATCAACCCTAACTCCAGACTCTAGCACGAGCTCATATTTTCCTATCTCGGTTACATGCGTGATTCCTATGTTTCCCATGATTAGGTTGAGCTCCCCATGCTTCAACTTCCTACTTTCCTTTAGACCCTGTAATACAGTACAAATGTGAGTACCACACCCTGTATCCAGAACCCACGAATTAGAAGTTGTAGTATTATAGAGTTCGATCATGAACATACCTGAGTGAACACTCTTTTCAACCTTACCATCCTCAAGGTCCTTCAGGTATTTTGGGTAGCTACGCTTCCAGTGCCCCTTTGTGTTGCAGTAAAAGCACACTGCTTCCTTTGGATCACTTGCTGGTGCAATATCAGAATCAGCCTTTCTTTTGGACCCACGATTTGACTTTCCATTCGCAGTTTTTGCTTTCCAATTTGACCTCTTTATTTTCTTTGCATTTTGACCAATTGCCAACACAAGAGCTGCTAATCTAGAGGACACATCATCCTTTTTGATTCCTTGCTCAGCAGTTTATAGTAGATTATGGAGTTCCATTATTGAGCCTTCTCTCCCATTCATATTCATCTGATATGATATTACAAACTGATTGTAGACATCTGGCAGACATGACAAAATTATGGCAATGGAAAACTCTGTGTTAAACATCACATTCAATGATTCCAACCTATCAAAGTACCCTTTCATCTCCAAGATGAAAGCACGGATAGATGCTCCATGTTTGGGTTTGCAAGCCATGAGTAATTTAACCACATCAAGGCGTTCTTTGCTTGCCTTGGCCTGAAACATTTCTTTCAGCTGTTGGTTCATTTCATAAGCCCAAGTATTCTCAAAAGTCTTTTGCAATTCAGGGCTCATGGATGATGCCATTATACATGACACTTTATTCGCATCATCATAATGTTTCCGATGTGCCTCAATCTCCTCTTTGGTTGAATCATCATCAATTATGGGAATCTGCTCATCGAGAACATACTCCTTGTTCTCGTACCTTAAGGTAAACCTTAAGTTACGCATCCAGTCCATATAATTTGGACCGGTTAGTCTTTCCCTCCCAAGAACTGAGAGTAGTGAGAAGTTCGAGTTGTGTGCGGGATTTGGGACGGGAGGATTATTACCATTTGTAGAAGACATCTATAAGATAAACATTTTTAGTTAGTTTGAATGTTCCTTAATTATTTACCCAATTACAAATTAAGGCTAGGATCTATATTTTAGATTCGTTTTATGAAAAAGTTTGCCGTAATCATATTGCGAATTTATTTTAGGTAGACAATGCCTTTGTCAATTTCATTCTCTATGAAACTCCTAGTTCTTTTGAGATTCATTGATTCTAATCAACGGCATGTTAATCTCGGATATGCTCATCTACAATTCATGACTGGTATGCCGAGGATCATGAACAAAATGATGAACTTAACCATGCAAAACCCGCGTGGTCCCTGGCCTGAGTACGCTCGAGAATCGCGAGTCACACATCACCTCTCAGTATGTTCTCATATTAATATGCTAGTAAACTGTCGCACCCCCAATTTTGGGTTGCGGAAGAAAATTGGGTCGGGGCGTGACTAATTGTCGTGCACCCAGCGGTCGGTCGGATTTTACTTCGGTTGTTGGTCCGACCACCGAGATACACGGCATGGTAGTTTTAATATTTATAATAGTCGGGGGGAGCCTAATCCTCCGTACTACCTACTGGAACTGGTATGAATACCTGATATGAGTAAGCGGTAAGGATTATCCAGGGTCGTTCCTCATGACGGTAGAATTGAGACAGAGCTAGTTCTGATAAGTCGGTAATTAAGCTGGGGTTTTGATAAGTTGGAGGGGTTTTGTTTTGGTTTCTATATCTAATTAAACTAAACTACTGAAACTAATAAAGCATAAAACTAAAGGGAGACTAGCATATATAACACTTAAGGATAATGAAAACGTGGTTCACCATGACTTAGAATAGCTGAGATAATGTTTTAGTTTGAAAATGTCTTTTAAAGGTTTGTGTCTTGCTTTCACGTAGATATCTTGTAGTGTAAACACTAGCACCCTACTAATCAGGTGAACCGATCAGTATGTCACTGAGTACTAGGCTATCAAGTATATGGTTAGATCGGACTGCCTTGAAACCTCCCTCACCGTCTCTTGTGACGAGACCAAGTGACCCTCATATGGGGTGCAGGAATAAGGCGACATTCTGCAATTTATCCACTGACCTTTCTTTAACACATACAGAGATATCTAAGCTAGGCAAGGCATTTAAGATTAAGACAGTTGGTGACTGCTAACTTATACATTGATGGTTGTGATTGAGTTCAGAGTTATTCGGCTCTGATACAGTCATCAACCTACAGAGTTTTCCACGGTTACATTGTGTAATCACCCATTTTATGGTCTTTCCTGGATCACAGACTACGCCAAGATGTAATACAGTGTTCAGCCTACGGCCTTTCCACGGCTTACCGGATACTCGGACATTTTAGGGCTTTATCCTGTATTACATACTTTACAGCCATCTGAACTCAATATATCTAAGCTTGTATTACAGTATAACCATATATGATAGCTAAACAACCCGTTCACTTTATAAATCCCAGCCCAATAAATCCCTAATAAATTCACGGTGTACTATACGATAAGTTGGGTAGTATTTCCACTGCTTCAAAATCAGACCATGTTTATTTTGGGAAAACATAGATAGGTAGTGACCGTTTGATCAATGGTTAGCTACTCCTTATCATAAAGGTTCTAACCACGTTTATTGGAGGAAAGGTGATAGTTTAGTTTGAAATCATAAATATATAGTTAAACAGCACCACAAGTTTTCAATCGTAATATATAATAATCGGGAACATTATTCCACAACGGATTGTGCCCACGACTTTCATAGCTTCCACATTCCGTACTCCACACATTCGTGATGTTTCCGGAGCTATACAAATAAAAGCCATATAACGTTACCTCCGTTGTTTCATAACGATATTATCCTAATCATTATATATTTAAAGTAACATCATTACTACTATCTAAATCATGGCAAACATACAAGCACACTACTCACAATGCATAGTAATAAACATTTATAATATTAATAAATCACATACATCAAACAAGAACAATATGATAAATTAATAATAGAAAGGATAGAAAATACCGATAGGAATTGCGAGCAGAATAACACTTGTATTTCTTCATTAATATCCAAGCATTACATAAGCTAGCCTCTACTAATTAACTACATAATTAATCTAAAAGAAAAGGAAAGGTTTCCCTCCCTAATCATCTCACTAGTTCAAGGGTTTAAAACCCTAGCGAGGAAATAGAGAGAAAGACTAGAGAGAGAACCTACTACCTACTAATTCTCCTCTAACTCCTAAGAGTAGTGCTAGAGAGAGAATGCTAAACTACCTACTAATTCTCCTCTAACTCCTAAGAGTAGTGCTAGAGAGATAATGCTAGAGAAAGAGAAATGAGAGAAATGGAATGAGAGGTGTGTTGGAAATGAGAAATAAGTCCACTATTTATAGGAGAAAGGAGGTAGCCATGGTACAAGTCCTTAAGCACCTAGAACAAGCACCAAAGCATCATACGGGACAAGCGGACCAGGGGGGTCAAACGACACCCATCAAGGAAAACACTCCCGTATACGGCACCCTAAGGGCCGTATACGGCACCTAGGGTACCGTATACGGTACCTAGGTGCCCAGGGGGGTTGGTGCTCCATTTGGTCTCCGCTGATTCCTCGGTTGCTTGGTTCGTCCGTATCTTCTTCGTTTGGAGTCCGTTTTGCTTGATTCTTGCACCGTTGGATTCGTTTTTCCGTTATGCTTCTAATGACACCAAATTTGCCAATTTTGGAGATGTTTAACTTTTTCACGTTCCGGATGACGATCGGCGAGCTTCCGAACTGCATATCTTCTCCGTTCTTCGTCCGTTTCTTCTGATTCTTTCACCTCCGGTCTTGTATTTTCCTATGGAATCATAAAATATGAAATAAGATCTAATTACATAAGGAAATCAAGAAGGGAAAATTTAAGGTGATAGTTTTGCCTCGGTATTTGGACGTTTTAACCGACTTTTGTAGCAATGTCTATATTTAGACTACCTTGGTGATTTTTAGTAAATAATGATGGTTTGTAAATGTTTTCACCAATTAATAGTCCAAAAAGTGAGGAAATATGTACTTAAAAACATGACTTTTTAGGTCACATCACTAATAAATAATCAAAACACACAAGTTATATAATGAACGACTACTACATGCGTCGTTTTACATTTGTATTGATTAAACAAAAGTTTACATCAACATTGTTAATTACATTTGCTCGGTTTGAAACTGAGAGATTTACATACATAAATAATTTATACAAAATATAATAATGCAGCTAAATCTCTGAATGTTTTTATGCTGACATGAGCTAAAGTATCATGATCGGGCAATCCAACCTACTGCTGAGTACCTGTGATACATGCCAAAATGGTCAGCTAAAAGCTGGTGAGCTCACAGGTTTGTATGGCAAAACATATTATATGAACCACAAGATTTAATTGAATTTAAAGTGCAATTAAGCAAATTAAAAGTTATACAGCCATGAGCACATAGTCTGAGCTTAACTCAAGGTGTCAGGTCCACATTTAAGGTATCATGATCGATGTGTCTCCCACGAGTGCCTGATCTACACTCGTCTGAACAAATATTAATACATCCGTTTAACCAGTTAGTGCGTGCTAACCCGGACGAGGATGGTCAATCCTATATGGTACCATTTACTAATATTTACGCTACAACGTATTACCAAACTATGCTGAGGAGGGCTTTGAAAAGATTAGTGAGATAACTCATGTAGTATTTGTTTGATTTCGTACTTGCGTTCATATAGTAAAACAAAATAGGGTCTATGAGACTCACCTGAGTCTTGGAGTGTTTAACTTAATAAACTTGAGTTGATTAGCCGAATTGTGGTGTCTGAAGACTTGTAACCTGAGGGTGTCCATGATACGCGATGGTTATAAACGTGAGTAGGTATCTATAAATACTACCTTTGTAGTTGTTCTTCCAACTAGAATGTCCAAATGACTACGATTTGGTTGATTTGATTGTGTTTTGAAAACGTGTACGGCCCGTTGGTGATTGTTTGTAATAATAATCTTCAACATTATTATTTTGATTTTGAAGTGTTATACTAAAAAAAAGTGTTTACAAACTTTAGGTGACGGGTATTGCTTTAGTGAAAAACGCATCTAATATTTGAATTTGGGTATCATTAAGTGATGAATTTTCAAGTCTTGACACTTAGTAAAAACAATGAGTTGCAAACTGATGCGTGTGAAAGCATCTAATTTTATTATTTATAAAGTACAGGATATACCAATCACTACTATCACACAACCAGGCAAGAATACCCGATCGGAATAGTATAGCTATGGTAAGTCCAAGTCGAACACGAGAACACATGAACGATGTTATTCAGTTAAATTAGAATTATGATAAAGCAGTAAAATAGGGGTTACGTTTTAGTTCCGTGCGAACGTTCAAGATGAGCTAAATAACCAAACCAACAACATAAAACAAGATAAAAGGAACAGATAAACAATCGGAGATAGATATGTAATTGCTTAGAGTCTTCCACTCAGATTCATATTATCCGGTTCATGTGTTTTGATTTGTCTGATTGTGATTTCTTTTATATTAACTTAGTTACTAATCAAAGAGTACAAGTTAAATGTAAATTAGCCAACGGTTCGGGTCTAACTAATTTCTATAACCTAGGGTCCCACATTAAATGTCGATCCAACGTTGCAACAATGTTACTCTATTGCGTGCTTTTCCCTAGATTATGCTTTAAGTGTTCACGACTTGTTATGACTAATCCTAGTGGTATGACTCAACAATACCTTCTAATAATATCTTATTTAGCAATGACTATAAACCTAGATTTATAATCATCAATAATCAATAGCATCAAAGGAAATCAATCTCGACAACACTATTGACCACGTTAAGAAGCAATTAATAATCACCAACAAATAAGGTTCAGCGGATAACGTAACAATCTTCAATCAGACAACTTATTCAAAACACAATTATAACCTTCAAATAATCATAATCAAAGGTTCTTAAACTAAACAATATACATAAAGTCTAATTCATGATTCAATTGTACAAAATCATATTCATAATCTCAAATAAAACTCATAGACATGTTTGAATTGAAATCGTAAGATGATACGCAAACCGAATCGTGAACCACACGAAGTAGGATTATTGGCATCAATCTTAGCCTTCTTGTGCCTCCAAATCTCCATTAAAATGCCTTTGGAACTTGCTTTTGTCGACTTAGGGTTTGTGGTAAAAGTTGGGGATAAAATGAGGCCAATTAGGGTTTTAAGGATTCTGGCCGACCAATCCATACGCCGTATGGATCATCCGTACGCCGTATGGATGAATTTTCCCAAATATATGGTCCAAATCAAAGTTGTAGCCCTATGTGTTAGCTAAGTTCTCCAAGTTGAATCACCCCAATCGGAGTTCGTATGAAGAAGTTATGGCCAAAATACTAACGCATAGCCGAAAACTCAGCTTTTACACTTTTCTTCATTTTCAGCTCATCTTTCGTTTTCTTTCCGATTCAAGCTTCATATACACCTATTCCAATCCACTCTCGCCTATCTTCAATCTCTTAGCTTCTTTTCTTCATGATTAGCTCATTTTCCGTTTCTTTTCAATCCAAGCTCCGATTAAACTCCTAATTGCAAATATGAATGAAATGAGTATCTTATTCACATAAAATGCATTAGAAATCTATCAAACACGGGGTAACTTATTACTACAATATAATACATTTTTGCGTTTATCACAAACATTCTGTTTTTAGCGACACTTGATGCGTCACTTAATTATTTTTGGCGACACTTAGGAAGTGTCGCATTAAATGGTAAATTATTAGTTATTAGCGTCACTTAAGGAAGTGTCACATAAGGGGCGACACTTATGGAAGTTTCAGGTACAAGTGTTGGTATCAGGGTCATGCGTCACTAGGGTTAGTGTCGGATGAAATCAGAATTCAATTATAGGCGACAGTTAGACAAGTGTCGCTAGAAATGTCGGCTAGGAGTGTTGGGTATTTAATTTGTGACACTTACTCAAGTGTCGGGAAAAAGGGGTTTTATACGGAACTTAGGTAAGTGATGCAAAATTAGGGCTTTTAGCGACACCTACGGCGTCACTTAAGGAAGTGACGCATCACTGCTTGGGTCCGTGCGACACTTACGTCTGGTCGGGATTTTCAAGTTCAAAAACGTGTTTTCCGATTTCCGTTTGGTCCGATTCTTTTACCCAACCCATATTTGGACATTTTAAGCTTAGACAAACCATAAAAAAGAAAAATAAATGAAATCGGAGTGTTTTCGAGATTTGTCAGAAACTTACGAGTTAACGCGGGAAGAATCCGAAAAGATTGAAATGTAGATCGTGATGCCGTGGTTCTTTTTCACCAAATGAGCTAGATGAATGGAGGTGTTTTGGTGGTGTTATTTGGTTTTTTAAGGGTGGTGGTGGTGGTGATGGAAGAAAGAAAAGGAAATATATATATATATATATATATATATATAGAGAGAGAGAGAGAGAGAGAGAGATGAAAGAGATGTGGTTGTGTTTGTGTTGTGTGTCTGTGAGTGGAACAAGAATAAGGTGGGCAGATGATGGCCCTCACCTTGGCCGGTTTAGTGGGGCCCACCCCATGTGGGTGTGTCCCAAATTTTGTTCCCTGCAATTGCGCTCCGTGCGGTGTTCATTTTCCAGGTTGTTTAAAATGTTAAATGATTTTATACGCGTTTAATTATGGGTTTTAAAATATGAATAATTACTCGATATTTTGGTTGAAGTATTTCATCAAATACTGTGAATTTGAGTTATAAATTATAACTTAGTTTTGTTTTGGTTGTTTGCGGGCTTAATATTTTAATCGCGTAGCATTATTTGTACGATACGAAATAGAATTGAAATATTATCAACATAATATTTTGAATATAATAGCGGTATTAAATAATGTTATATTATTTAATAAAATTGTTCACCAACGTTCGTATTAATTGAACCGAATTACATTCGATTGAAACGTGCACGATTTAGCCAAATCGCGTTATTGTATATATTCAACAATATATATTATTTGATACACAAATTAGCCTAACACATAACTAATTACATGTATTTGTAGATGATTAGGCACTAATTACTAGTCCTAATTTGACGGGTGTCACATTCTCCCCCTGTTAGGAGAATTTCGTCCCGAAATTTAGTTTGAAGTCGTGTTTGAAGTAGCGTCCGTGAATAACTGAGGATACTTGAGTCGCATTTGGTCTTCCCGTTCCCAAGTGAATTCCGGCCCATGACGCGAATTCCACCTGACCTTGACGATGGGGATACGACTTTTTTTGAGTTGTTTGACCTCACAGTCCATGATTTTGGCGGGTTCTTCAATGAAGTGAAGCTTGTCGTCAATACAGATTTCATCGAGTGGGATAATAAGTGTATCATCAGACAGACATTTCATTAGATTAGAAATGTGAAATGTATGGTGCACGCTGCTGAGCTCAGGTGGCAGCTGCAATCGATATGCCACTGGACCAATCCTCTCGAGGATCTCAAAAGGCCCAATGTATCTAGGGTTCAGTTTTCCACGTTTTCCGAAACGTATGACACCTTTCCAAGGTGAAACTTTGAGTAGCACTCGATCCCCAACTTGGAACTCGAGTGGTTTGCGTCTCACGTCAGCATAACTTTTCTGACGATCACGTGCTGCTTTGAGTTTGTTTTGAATCTCGAAAATTTTCTCGGTTGTTTCGTGGATAAGTTCAGGACCAGTGAGCTGACTGTCCCACACTTCGGTCCAACAGATAGGCGACCGACACTTACGACTGTATAGTGCCTCGAAGGGTACAACCTTAATGCTGGAGTGATTATTGTTGTTGTACAAGAATTCGCACAATGGTAGGTGTTTTTCCCAGTTTACACCAAAGTCAACTACGCAGGCTCGTAGCATATCTTCCAGTGTTTGAATAGTTCGTTCACTTTGGTCGTCGGTCTGAGGGTGGTATGCGGTACTCATATCAAACGGGTACCCAATGATTTCTGGAGTGATTGCCAAAAGTGAGATGTGAAGCGACTATCCCTATCAGAGATAATCAAGATTGGAACGCCATGTCGAGAAATAATTTCTTTGATGTAGACTCGTGTGAGGCGTTCCATTTTATCGGTTTCCTTGATCGTAAGAAAATGAGCAGATTTCGTAAGACGATCGACGATCACCCAAATGGTATCGCAACCACTCGATGACTTTGGCAGCTTGGTTATGAAATCCATGGCGATTTGTCCCCATTTCCATTGAGAAATTTCGGGTTGTTGGAGCAAGCCAGAAGGTTTCCAGTACTCAGCTTAGACTTTTGAGCAAGTAAGACACTTGCTGACGTATGTGGCGATCTCAGCTTTCATATTCGGCCACCAATAGAAGTCTTTGATGCCGTGATACATTTTATCAGATCCCGGGTGGATAGAGTATTTTGACTTGTGAGCTTCATCCATCACCAAGTCTCGTAGGTTCCAAAACTAGGCAACCAGATTCGGTTAGAGAAGTATCTAACTCCGTTAGGTTTGATTTCAAATTGTTTATCTATGCCTCGCAAGGTTTCATTTTTGATGTTATTGGGTTTCAGAGCTTCAAGTTGAGCAGCGAGAATCTGAATGTTTAGATCATTGTGAATGGTCATACTGAGGGCTCAGACTCGAAGTGGTTTTGATCGTTCTTTTCGACTTAGGGCATCGGCAACAACATTTGCCTTCCCTGGATGGTATTTCATTTCACAATCGTAGCCGGTGAGCAACTCGACCCATCGGCGTTGCCTCATATTGAGATACTTCCGATCGAATATGTGTTGGAGACTTTTATGGTCGGTAAAGATTGTGCACTTAGTGCCATAGAGATAGTGTCTCCAGATTTTGAGAGCAAAAACGACAGCTCTAAGTTCGAGATCGTGAGTTGTGTAGTTCTTTTCGTGGATTTTGAATTGTCATGAAGCGTACGCAATGACTTTGTCCCGTTGCATCAACACGCAACCGAGACCTAGATGAGAAGCATCGCAGTATACCACGAAGTCATCGGTGCCTACGGGTAACGATAGAATAGGAGCGCTGCAAAGCTTTTGTTTTAGGAGTTGAAATGCTGACTCTTGTGTATCACTCCAATCGAACTTTTTGTCTTTCTGAGTCAGTGTCGTGAGTGGTTGGGCTATTTTCGAGAAGTTTTCAATGAATCGCTGATAGTACCCAGCAAGACCCAAGAATTGGCGTACTTCGGTTGGAATTGTTGGTGCTTTCCAGCACTTGATAGCCTTGATTTTTGATGGATCAACATGAATTCCTTTACTATCGATGACGTGTCCAAGGAATTGAACGGTTTGCATCTAGAACTCACACTTAGCAAATTTAGCGTACAACTCCTTGTGTCTAAGTAGCTCTAGGATGGTTTTGAGATGTTGCACGTGTTCTAGTTCGTTTCGCGAGTATATGAGAATGTCGTCGATGAACACAATGACAAACTTGTCGATGTAAGGCTTGCACACTCGATTGATAAGGTCCATGAATACAGTCGGTGCGTTGGTTAGACGAAATGACATCACTTGAAATTCATAATGCTCATAACGGGTTCTGAAAGCAGTTTTTGGGATATCGGTGTCGCGAACACGCAGTTGGTGATAACCTGACCGAAGATCGATCTTTGAATAAAAACTCGACCCTTGAAGTTGGTCAAACAGGTCATCGATATGAGGAAGTGGATATTGGTTCTTGACGGTCAACTTGTTCAACTCTCGGTAGTCGATGCACATTCTAAAAGAACCATCTTTCTTTTTCACGAATAAGACCGGAGCTCCCCAAGGTAAAGAACTCGGTCTAATGAATCCTCTATCCAGGAGTTCTTGTAACTGGGTGGACGGTTCCTGAAGTTCAGATGGGGCTAAGCGGTATGGTGCTCGGGCCACAGGTGCAACACCTGACACGAGATTGATTGAGAACTCAACCTGTCTTGGTGGTTGTAGATCAGACAGTTCGTCGGGAAAGATTTCTGGAAAGTCTCGAACGATGGGCATATCCTCGAGTCGCTTCTCCTCCGACTTTTTCTCCATGATGTGTGCGAGGATTGCCGGATAACCTTTTCTCAGAAATTTTCGGGTTTTCAAACAAGAGTTGATGTTTCGTCTAGTCCTACCGGTCTCCCCCTATATGATCAAAGTTCTACCGGCGGCAAGAGGGATGCGAACGACCTTATCGTAACAAATGATTTCGGCCCGGTGCCTGGGCAACCAGTCCATACCAATGATGACGTCGAAACTTCCAATTTCAATAGGCATAAGATCGATTGAAAAGGTTTCGTTGGCTAGGTTTAAAGTGCAATTAGGTATCACACTATCGGTTTCTATGAGTTTACCGTTCGCTAGTTCTACAGTGTACTTAACATCTAGAGCAACAGGGTTGATGTAAAGCAGTGGATAAAATTCATCAGAAATAAAGCTTCTATCGGCACCAATATCAAACAGAACAGAAGCAGATAAATCGTTGAGGAGGAACATACCCGAGACCACATTTGGGTCTTGACGGGCATCCCCAGAGTTGAGTATGAAAGCTCTACCACTTGCGTTGTTGTTGTTGTTGTTGTTGTTGTTGCTCTTGTTCTTAAGTTTTGGACACTCATTCCTGAAGTGTCTGGTGTCTCCACATTCATAAAAGGCCCTGGGTTGTTTGGTGTTGTTGTTGGAGGTATTGTTGTTGGACTTGGGGGCTCGGCAATCTTTGGTCGAATGTCCGTACCTCATGTAGTTGTTGCAAGGGGTACTACACTGACCCTCGTGGTGGCGGTTGCACTTGGAGCAATAAGGTTTGCTTCCAGTGTACCCCCGTTTGGGTTCAGAGTTGGTGTTGTAAGCCTTGATGGTATTGGGTTTCTTGTCTGGTTGGTTGTAGTGTTCAGAGGATTTGCATTTCTTGTTGTTGTTGGAGGATGAAAGGGATGTCTCACGGCTGACAATCAGTGCCATGAGTTCGTGTGCTAGACGGATAGCACTGTGAATGGTGGTTGGCTTAGATGAGGCGACGTTCCCCTGGATACTTTCCGGGAGGCCGCGAATGTATTTCTTGATGCGTTTTTCTTCCGGATCAACCATACCCGGGCATAAGAGAGCAAGTTGCTGGAATTTGGTGGTATAGCCAGCAATATCATTCCCCTGAACAGTCAGGTGCCAGAACTCTTCCTCCAACCTGTAAAGTTCCTCATTGGGACAGTATTCATCTCTCAACATTTTCTTCAAATCCGCCCATGGAAGTTGATTAGCTACCTCAATGCCCACAGAACTGGCATGAGTATTCCACCATGTGAGTGCACCTTCTTGAAAGGTGTAGGCGGCGAATTTGACCTTGCTGTCTTCCGCGCAGTTGCACAAACTGAAGACCGATTCTATCCTTTCAATCCACCTGATTAGACCAATGGCACCTTCCGTGCCCTTGAAATTTAACGGTTTGCAGCTGAGAAAATCCTTGTAAGAGCAAGGTTTGATAACAGGGGTGGAGTCGGCGGTGTCATCACTCCTCCTAGAGTTTCGGGGTGATTCCCGAGTAGCCAGGGCTTCGACCACAACTCGGGAAACAATGACAACAATTTCAGCATCGCTGTAACTTTTCTTCTTTGGCGGCATGATTCTTCAAGAAAGAAACAAGAGGTACATGAGAGATTGTACTAGAATGATAATTGAGATAGATGTATATATAAAAGTGGTAATATACACATCACAATGTAAAGACCAATAATGTAGAGTAATAAAGAGAAATTGTCAATTGATATTACAGATTTAGGTAGTTTTCATAAGATGCCGGGAATTGTTACATCCGGTCGAATTACATAGATCCTATGGGAGCACAATAAATTACAAGATAGTTACTACACTAATCTCAGTGTAGATTGAGTTGTGGGAGCAGTGAGGTGAGATGGTCCACAGACTCAGTAAGTCTGCTAACCATTCTGAGAGCATCCTCGGTTTCCAGCAGGCACGTCTCGCATTCATACAACCTTGATTGTAAGATGGAGATCTTGTTTCGGTTACTGATTACCTGGTTATGAACGATCTACATGGTGTGTGTGGTATCTTCCATTTGGTCGTGAGTTCGGGTCAAGGTTTTAGAGATGTCTGCCTGACCTATGTACAACTGTGCGATACCGTCTTGAGTTTGTTCCATCCAGTTAGAGCGAATATTACGCTGTTCAGTTTCCATGTCGTGTAGCTTGCTTTCGTGACGGTGCACTCAAATAGCTAACACAGGAACAGTGAAGTGAGCAGGTTCTTGGGTATAGGGAGAGACTTCCATGCTGGAAAATCCTCCCTTTGACGTGGGGAGTTACATTCCTTCCTCGTCCCTCCAGGAGTTAAGTTGGTTTGATAACCACCGCCATTGGCTAGTTGTTGTTTGCCTTTGGGGCTGGTTATGGAGTTGGTTTTGAGTGGGATATGGGCTAGCTCGAGGCAATCCAGTGTTCCTCCTAGCTACCCTCGAGTTTCGTGATCCATACGGATGAGAGCGAGATGAATTAGGTGGTGTGTTTGCCATTTCTGAGACAAAGCATTAGAAAGATTGAGGCCTATATTCGTATATATAATATAGCCTAAGATTTGTAGAGAGGTCTATCTATGTATATCACATAATAGCCTATTGAGTGTCTAGCACAGACATGTTTGAGTCCCGGTTATCTCGAGGTCAGAGTCAACTAGTGTATCCTTGTTCAACATAACCGTTTCAGGTCTCACATCATATTCATTTAATTGTACATAGTTGATCAGGCTATGTTAAATTAAACTAGTATAATGTAATCACTGAACCCGTCATACCTAATAAGGAGTACTGCCTAACGGACATAGTCTAGGCCCACTAATGCAACCCTAGTTCACTATAACCTGGCTCTGATACCAATATGTCGCACCCCCAAATTTGGGTTGCGGAAGCGAATCGGGTCGGGGCGCGACTAATCAATAATCAAAACACACAAGGTATATAATGAACAACCACTATGTAACAACCCCAAATTTAATGGTTTGCGGAAGCGAGTTTTTGGGTGTTACTAATCAATAATCACAAGCACAAAGGATACAGTAAACGACTCTATATGAGACATTCGAAAAGTTATTACATTAGTACATAAGTAATTCAAAATACAAGCTCGAGTTCGAGTAAGTTTCCTAGAGATTCTATTACATAACAACTAGTATAAAAGTAATGTATGAAAATCTCCAAGCTTGTAAATGCATGCGACGCGAGCTAATAAGCATATCCTGCTGGGCATCCCTACTGATGTTGCGTACCTGAGAAGCATTACTAAAACGGTCAACCAAAAGGTTGGTGAATCTCACAGGTTTGTAAGTAAATAGTTTGAACACACAAGTAATAGTTGTATTTGTAAACATCAGCCAGCCAGTAAGTAAGTAAGTGGTGGTTGCAGGTCATGCTAACCATTTGATACCCTTGCCATGAGCCACCATAGTTGAAGCTTAACATACAGTAAATATAGTACCCCCGTGAATGTTAATCCAAAAACATTCATATGAAACGAGTAAGAAACGCCCGTTTCTACAGTAACAGTTCGTGGTAGTGCGTGCTACCCCGGGCGGGGATTGTCAGTCCCATATGGATCCATATACTAAAACTAGCGCTTATCCCATAACTAACAACTATGATTAGGAGGCTTTCATTGGATTAGTCGAAACTCATGCAATTGGCGTATCCGTAATTCAGTAAAGTAAGTAAATCATGCCAGCAAGTAAGTACATGTGTTCATGTAAAACAGTAATGCATCTCACCCCTGAGTGAAAAATAGTAAAATAGGGGCTGTGAGACTCACCTGAGAGTCTAGCAGACGATGCAGAAAGTAAGCGGTATAGTATCCTGACTAGCAACCCTTAGCGTCCTAATACGCGTAAGGTTATGTAAGTAAATGGAGTACTTGTAAAGTATCCATGCTAGTTGTTCCCAACTAGTTAATGTCCATTAGTTTGTTTGTACATTTGAAATTTTTTGTATGTTATAGTTTGTAGCAAAGTTGTACGACCCGTTGGTATCGGAGTGTAATAATAGTCTCATCTATTATTATTATGCAGTTGTTGTAATCGTATAGTTGTCAAGTACGTTTGTATTGTAACGTGTAACGTTCAAGTGAATGTAAATCCTAGTGGGTGTAACCCTAGAATGTATGAGTGAAATCTCATAGGTGTTCGAGTGTAATCTCGCGTATGTGCGCGAGTGGGATCTCGCATTTTAAATAAGTGTAATCTTATATGTATTCGAGTATTGGTGTATACTTCCAAAAGTGTAGTATTTTCATGTATAAATCGTATCGTATTTGATTTGGTTGTTAAAAAGTGATTTTTAAACACTTAGAATGTTTTTAGCTTCTGTTTTTGGGTTTTTGCGACACTAAATGCGACACAGTGCTTGTGTCTTATGATTTATGCGACACAATGCTTGTGTTTCGCAACACAAGGCTTGTGTTTTATGATATGCAACTTAATGCGACACAAAATGCGACACAATGCTTGTGTCTTATGATTTATGCGACACAATCCTTGTGTCTTATGTTTTATGCGACACAATCCTTGTGTCTTATGTTTTATGCGACACAATTCTTGTGTCTTATGTTTTATGCGACACAATGTTCGTGTCTTATGTTTTATGCGACACAATCCTTGTGTCTTATGTTTTATGCGACATAAGCCTTGTGTCTCATAATTTTTTGGCCTGACGCAACACAAGGGCTGTTACGTTTTCGAGCTCGGTTTTTGGGTCAAACGACCTCGGTTTGACCCGAAACTTTTACACAAGTCTTAGAATGTTATAATGAGTTCATAAAAATTATTAGTTGACGTTTTTAGTGTTCGAGGTGTCGTTTTCTTAAAAGTGACCAAAACCGACGTTTTCGATAATGTTTTCAAAAACGAGTTTTAATTATATATTTGGACATCATTTAGCTAGGGGAACATTATACTAGCAAAATAATTGAAATCGGAAGTTTCAAGAGTCGCCGGAAAACTTACAAAGTCGTCGGATCGAGAAACCGAAAAGATGAATGCGTAGCCCTCGTTGCGATGATCGACTTTGCTCCTTCTCTTTTTGTGATCCAAGCTTGTTTAGTGTGTGATTTCTAGAGAGAGAGTGAGCCGAGATAGAGAGAGAGATGAGAGAGTTTGAGAAAAAGAGAGATTGAGTGAGAGTTAGAGAAAGAGTGAGATAGTGGGAATGAGGGTGAGGGGGTGATGTCCCTCCTCCTTTGACCGGTTGGTGGGGTGGCCCACCGAAGTGTGGGTTGCCCCAATCTTGTTCCCCGAGTCGCGCTCCGTGCGGTGTTCGTTTCCCCGGTCGTTTAAACGTTTAAATCATTTTATACGCGTTTATGTATACGTTTTAAAATATGAAATGTTACTCGATATTTTGTTGGAGTATTTTATCAAAATACTTGTTTTTAAGTTATAAAACATAACTTTGTTTTATTTTTGTCGGTTGGTCGCGTTTTGCAATATTCGGTAACGTTTTAAATAAAACGTGCGTGTTTCTTATATTATAACCATAATATAAAGTATAAGTAAATGTTATTAAATAATTCTACATTATTTAATAATTATTTCACCAACGTCCGTATTTTGTACAATTAATATTTTATATGATTTGAACGAATCGTATACGTGTATATATATATCACCTATATATATATAGTAAGTAATCATCGTATTTAATCCTATTTCATATTAAATACAAGTAATAAGCACGTAATTAGGAAAATTTTAAATTGACCCAAATTTTGTGGTTGTTACACACTACATGCGACGTTTTACATTTGTATTGATTAAACAAAAGTTTACATCAACATTGTTAATTACATTAGCTTGGTTTGAAAATGAGATATTTACGTACATAAATAATTTATACAAAATATAATAATGCAGCTAAATCTCTGAATGTTTGTATGCTGACACGAGCTAAAGTATCCTGATCGGGCAATCCAACCTACTGCTGAGTACCTTTGATACATGCTAAAATAGTCAGCTAAAAGCTGGTGAGCTCATAGGTTTATATGTCAAAACTTATTGTATGAACTGCAAGATTTAATTGAATTTAAAGTGCAATTAAGCAAATTAAAAGTTATACAGCCATGAGCACATAGTCTGAGCTTAACTTGAGGTGTCAGGTCCACATTTAAGGTATCCTGATCAAGGTGCCTCCCACGAGTGCCTAATCTACACTCGTCTGAACAAATATTAATACATCCGTTTAATCAATTAGTGCATGCTAACCCGGACGAGGATGGTCAATCCTATATGGTACCATATACTAATATTCACGCTACAACGTATTACCAAACTATGCTGGGAGGGCTTTGAAAAGATTAGTGAGATAACTCATGTAGTATTTGGTTGATTTCGTACTTGCGTTCATATAGTAAAACAAAATGAGCAGTATATCACACCCCTGAGTAAAACATTAAAATAGGGGGTATGAGACTCACCTGAGTCTTGGAGTGTTTAACTTAATAAACTTGAGTTGATTAGCCGAATTGTGGTATCCGAAGACTTGTAACCTGAGGGTGTCCACGACACGTGATGGTTATAAACATGAGTAGGTATCTATAAAGACTACCTTTGTAGTTGTTCGTCCAACTAGAATGTCCAATTGACTACGATTTGGTTAATTTGATTGTGTTTTGAAAACATGTACGACCCGTTGGTGATTGTTTGTAATAATAATCTTCAACATTATTATTTTTATTTCAAAGTGTTATACTTAAAAAAGGTATTTGCAAACTTTAGGTGACGGGGGTCCGGGGGCCGCGCCCCTGGTTAGCGGGGTTCCAGGGGTGGCAACCCCTGGCGGGGTCTAAGGGGCAAAGCCCCTGGCTGGGGTCGAACTTGAAAAAATTTTATTTCTACTATATTGCTTTAGTGAAAAACGCATCTAAAATTTGAATTTGGGTATCATTAAGTGATGAATTTTCAAGTCTTGACACTTAGTAAAAACAATGAGTTGCAAACTTTCTGTTTTTAGCGACACTTGATGCGTCACTTAATTATTTTTGGCGACACTTAGGAAGTGTCACATAAAATGGTAAATTCTTAGTTATTAGCGTCACTTAAGGAAGTGTCGCATAAAGGGCGACACTTAAGGAAGTGTCGGGTACAAATGTCGATATCAGGGTCATGCGTCACTAGGATTAGTGTTGGATGAAATCAGAATTCAATTATAGGTGACACTTAGAAAAGTGTCGCTAGAAATGTCAGTCAGGAGTGTCGGGTATTGAATTTGCGACACTTAGGAAAGTGTCAGGAAAAAGGGGTTTTATGCGGCACTTAGGCAAGTGACGTAAAATTAGGGCTTTTAGCGACACTTAGGGCATCACTTAAGCAAGTGACGCATCACTGCTTGGGTCCGTGCAACACTTACGTCTGGTCGGGATTTTCGAGTTCAAAAACGTGTTTTCCGGTTTCCGTTTGGTCCGATTCTATTACCCAACCCATATTTGGACATTTTAATCTTAGACAAACCACAAACAAGAAAAGTAAACGAAATCGGAGTGTTTTCGAGATTTGTCAGAAACTTACGAGTTAACGCGGGAAGAATCCGAAAAGATGGAAATGTAGATCGTGATGTCGTGGTTCTTTTTATCCAAATGAGCTAGATGAATGGAGGTGTTTTGGTGGTGTTATTTGGTGTTTTAATGGTGGTGGTGGTGATGGAAGAAAGAAAAGGAAAGAGAGAGAGAGAGAGAGAGAGAGATGAAAGAGATGTGGTTCTGTTTGTGTTGTGTGTGTGTGAGTGGAACAAGAATAAGGTGGGGGGATGATGGCCCTCACCTTGGCCGGTTTGGTGGGGCCCACCCCATGTGGGTGTGTCCCAAATTTTGTTCCCTGCAATTGCGCTCCGTGCGGTGTTCGTTTTCCCGGTCGTTTAAACGTTTAAATGATTTTATGCGCGTGTAATTATGGGTTTTAAAATACGAATAATTACTCGATATTTTGGTTGAAATATTTCATCAAATACTGTGAATTTGAGTTATAAATTATAACTTAGTTTTGTTTTGGTTGTTTGCACGCTTAATATTTTAATCGCGTAGCATTATTATTACGATACGAAATAGAATTGAAATATTATCAACATAATATTTTGAATATAATAGCGTTATTAAATAATGTTATATTATTTAATAAAATTTTTCACCAATGTCCGTATTAATTGAACCGAATTACATTCGATTGAAACACGAACGATTTAGCCAAATCGCGTTATTGTATATATTCAACAATATATATTATTTGATACACAAATTAGCCTAACACGGAACTAATTACATGTATTTATAGATGATTAGGCACTAATTACTAGTCTTAATATGACGGGTGTCACATAAACCACACATGCTCCATTAATAGACCATGCGAAAGATGTGCGATTTTCATGGGTTAGCATACTATTCACATTTTAGTATCTAGAACGAGATTTTGTTTTAGTACTTTTAGGTCATACTTTTGATCTTGACATCATCCTATCAAAACTTCTCGGTAGCTCCATTGAACGTACAAAGAAGCGGAGAAGCAGGTCAGCGCGAAGCCCATTAAAAAAACTTACTTCTTTAGGGAAGCTGAGCTACCCACGTTATACCTCTCTTATAGTTTGTTCACTATGGGTGAGCCGATTTATCAATTAATTGACAATGTATTTAATTTTAATGATACATATACTTATAGCTCATAATATATGTAAGATCTATCTTTAAACTCTCATAAAGTCTATTTTAAAACATTTTAAAATTTAGGGTTATATTTTAAACATTTCAAAATATAGGGTCTAAAGTGTAAATCCTTTTACCAATTTAGACAATTCTATTTCCAATTAATCTTTACCTACATACTATTACAGATAATTAAATGCTAGTATATATCAAGCTAAGGCTCTGATACCACTGTTGGGTCTTCTATTCCCTAACTAAATTAATATACGCAGTGGAATAATAACAAAAATTAATCTCAGGAAATTAGGAAACTAAACCCTAAGGGATCTTAACTTAAATAAATAAAATCAATAAAACAAATAGATAAAGAGGAAAAATACTAATATTTGAGAAAACAATTTCTCACGCGTAGACGAAGTAGCAGAACCTTCTTGCTTGGAGGGGAGTGCCCAAACTAGAACACCTCTAATGGCTCACACCCAAAAGAACTAAGAGAATTCTCAAGTCTCCTATGGTCCCGACTCTAAGTCGAAAGACTCTCCCAAGGAACAAGATTAAGAATGAGAGAACTAGAATTGAAAACTATTCAATTCAAAAGGTACATTGAAAACTAGGGGTTAAGCCCCTATTTATAGGGGAGAAGGATGGCATGGGTTTCATATCCGAGTCGATGTGGGATAACATGTTTTTCCATCCAACTGGCGATTGGACCTTCCAACCGGTGGTTGGATGATATTTCCAGAATATTCTTCAAACCGTTCCACCACATTACCCTTTTAGGCTCCAACCGCTGGTTAAAAAATCCAACCGGCGGTTGAATTCATTTTCCAGAATTTCTTTTAGTTTCTAATTAATATCCGATTAATAAACTAAATATAATATTAATTCCAGTTAATATTATCTCTCATTTATTTCTCTTACTGTTCATTGAGGGAGACCCAAAAATGAGTCTACTTTTAATGATGTACTTACCAATTAGTTACGATATTGGACACTATTCTAACATAAGGATCCAAGATATCAAATATCTCGGGATCTCTTGCTACTAATATTTTCGAGTGTCTATTATTATTTGACTAGGTCATAAAAGACGTGGGAAGTAGCTCCGATTTCTATGGATGGTATCTTGCTTGGAGAATATTTGATTTACAAGGAAATGGGTCAACACGTGCACAATACCTAGTCACACGAAAGTTAGGACGTTCCACCAAATCTCGGGGATGGTCCCAGATATTTCAAAAATACTTGTTATTGACTTGTAGTATCTAAATGAGACTGGAATGATTGATTAGGTTAACTTATCTTCACTACTTACACATGAAACACTCTCTGCAACTCATCAACACCTTGAATACTTCACCGATTTCACATTTAGACGATCATTCTTGTGCTCTTTAGTTTTTAATTCATTTTATTCTAATAAGAAAACATCAGGCAAGGATCGATTGATCCTTCCCGAGGTTTTGTGTTGATGATCTATCATAGATCAAGGGTTTTCCCTGTATATCGCCGTGTCCTTGCATTCATCATTCATTTATTTGGTTAAATTTACATTTTAAGCATATTTACTGCATTATCCCGGTATTATCCCGGATTACATCCAATTTTCTGCATTTTCTTTGATTTATTACTTATAAACCTAAGGTTCCTAAGGTATTTGGCTATTATTCTCACAAGATTTATCATTGAATAAACTTGCATTATCGAGTCCCGAACTATTCATCACAAACTCTTATTTTTCACTAAATTATCTTGAAAACAAGTACAAGCACACTACCTCACTTTACTGATTTGATCACTAAATTGCCTTGTGTAATTTTTTACCAAAACAACGGCCATCACCATGACCACGACCTCATCCACGGCCTCGGCCTCATCCCTGGCCTCGACAACTAGAATTACCTCTCCCCTTGAAGCACTCGATGAGTCCTTCTCATCGATTCTTTTCGATCGCGCAGACCACTCGACATGAATGAGCAGCAGTGATGGTTCTCCCTGTTGATCTCCATAGCCTCGGAGTCTCTCTTCATGGGTCTTGAGACAACCTACAAATTCTTCCACTGTCATATTCTTTAAGTCTCCAAATTGTTCGATCGATGTTACGATTTGCATGAATCGTAATGGAACAGCCCGTAGTAACTTCTTTACCACCGTAATCTCCTCAATCCTTTCACCAAGAGATCGAATACCAGTCACGATTGTATTCAATCTCATGGCAAAATCATCCACCAATTCACTGTCTTTCATTCGAATCATCTCGAAATCACTTCTCAAGGTTTAAACTTTGGCCTCCTTTACCCTCTCGGCTCCCATGTTCATCATTCGCAACGTCTCCCATGCTTCCTTAGTCGAGTCCTTCTCTGCTAACATTATTAAAACATCTTCCGGGACCGCTTGGTAAATAGCCGCTAGAGCCATCCGATCTTGCCGCTCCTCAACTTCACCGTTTTGAGTTGCATCCCACACTCCTTGTGCTTGAAAATTCACTCTCATCTTTAATGCCCACACCGAGTAATTTGTTTTCGTGAGCATTGGATAACGTAACGTAACACCACCATCCTTTCCCATCCTTTGGAAAGTTTCATCTGGAACACTTGAAGATGCTGAACTTGGCATTGCCAGTTTTGGCATACACCTGACCATATACTAATCCAAGCTCTGATAACACTGTTAGTTTTAGAGAATAAGGATCGTTTGTATATGTATCAGTGATCAGATTGACAGAAATACAACTAAAATTGCTTTTTGATTTAAGGGAAATTACAATGCTTTGAAGCTGAAAATTGGTAGTCTCCTACTACGTACATGGAAATCAAACGTAAATAGGAATAAGAAATAACTAAATTCAAAGATAGTGGGAGAAAAGAATTCCATCACTTTCTCCATGTTTGATGACTGCTTCTATGAACTCTTCAGAAAAATACAGAACTAATAGAACGTGCATACAAACCTATTCTTTTAGCTGCTGCTGGGCTTTCAGAGTGGGCTATTTTGGGTCATTGTGGGTTGTTGACAGGTCTGCTCTGGACCAGCCCAAAGTCCAGGTTATATGAATTTTGCAACGTTTATATTAAATGAATATTTTGCATTGACTAATACAAGAATCAAATACATACATTGTCTTGTGTGAGTTTGTTATTTCACGAGTAAAAAACAATTGTAGATTCAAAATGCTGTATTGAGACAATAACAAAATCAACAACTTTTACAAATGTTAACTATATTAAAGTTAGTTATACAACATTTGTAATTTGTAATTGGAATATATCACGCTACCATTTGTGAATATGTTTTCGTTTTCTCATTTATTTACCAACAAAAACTTCAGAAATTTTATATTATATAAGTTTGGGTTGTTTTATATTGTTTTTTTAATGACAAGTTTTTAATTTCCGGTCAACAATATTAATATAGTTAGAATTTGTAATAATATACAATTGTGTTTTATATATATGTCATCCAGGCTTGGTTAGACATAACACACACAAACCACAAGAACGTGTATAACATATGTTAGCCATTCACACTTTGCACGCCTCCGCTCTAATATGTGCAAATCTTCTTCTCGAGTGTATACTCTATTTCCATTCTAATGGACTCGCACATTTTGTCAATTTGCATTTGTTCATCCAATCAACAACCTAAAGTGTTAATCTTAATATCTTATCATGACATGCTACCAAGTTTTTACATGTCGGAAAAAATTCCGTATTTTGGTATAATCTGCATATTGCCCACATAACTAATAAATATAAAACTGTTAAAATAATTACATTATTTGTGTATTTAGCCTGGTGGTGGGTCTTGTGTTCAAGAGGTCTAAAATTTAATCCCTCTTTATTGCATCTTTTTATCCATTTTTTATAGGGAAATTAATAAAAATGCACTTTTTTCGAAGTAATATTTGGATTTTCCCTATCCGGGCGCAGGTCGCATGTGCGACCTGCGACCCAAGCAATGCGACCTGCGACCGTGATACGCGACCTGCGACCGTGATACGCGACCTGCGACCCGTTTTTTTTACCGAGTAAAAGAGAAGCCAATCAAGAGTTCCCTTGGTCGTTAGTCGCATAGTGCGACCTGCGACCAAGGGTTTGCGACCTGTGCCCGGACAACCCTTTTCCGGAGCCGATCATGCGTAGCCGATCACGAGTAGCACTTGCCCGACCTGCGACCGTGACTTATTTTTTATATATATTATTTTTTTTAACTTATTTTTTCTACATTTTCTTTATTTTATTTTTGATTACTTTACATATTTTTTTACTTATTATTTTTAGATGTTTTTTTTACTTATTTTTTTATAAACTTTACTTTTTTTTACTTAATTTTTTACTAATTATTATTTGATACTTTATTTTTTTTACTTGTTTTTTTTTTATTTTTTCTAAATTATTTTTCAGACCTTTTTGACAAGGGAGATAAAATATGTTATCTTTTTGGATCAAATTATCCGCAATTTTCGGGATTTTCCGGATTTGTTATTATCTTTTTGAGATAAAATATTATCTTATCTTTTTGGATAAGATTTTCCGCGATTTTCGAGATTTTCACTTGTTTATAAATAGTGTAACTGAAAGATTGAATTACCAACATTTTACATTCTCATCTTTTTCACATATCTTTTTCACAATGGTTGACAATGATCACTTTTGGTATTTCCGTTTGCCAAATGAAGAACCATCAACTGAGAAAATATACGTTGAAGTTCCTTGGATGTTTAGTGTTGCTTTCCGTCACACTGGACATTTTCAGGGCGCAAAAAGAATGTACGTTCAAGGTTTGTTGACGTTTATTAACTGTGTTGAGGCCGATGAATTTTCAACTAAACTTTTAGATACGGCTTTGAACGAGCTAGGTTATTGTCCTCCAGAGAGGTGGTATTTTTACTTTAAAGAGCATGATGAAGACCTAGATAATTGTTTACAATTGATAACAGATGATGTCGAGCAACTCAAGCAGATTACCGAGTATACAAAAATACATAGAGAAATTGAGGTGTATGTTACACGCGCTGATTTGTCACATTTCTCGAATTCGGATACTTTAATGCCGTTACCAATATCTAAAATTATTACCGGCTCTTCAAGTGCAAGGCGTTTATTCGATTAGTTATTGGTTAAATCTTGTAATTCTTATTTTTCTTTCAATAAATTAGATAGTTGTCCAATTATGTACGTTGTATTGTGAATTTACTTTTATTATTTGTAATCCTTATGTAATGATATGTTTAGTAACGTTCAAGCAAAGTTAATGAATCCAATAAACCACGATAATGCAAACATAGATAACATTCTTAACTAGTACATAACATAGTTTTTGTCATCACAACAATTTCAAGTGTGGCTCAAGGCTGACTCAAATGGACACTTGGAAAAGTCTGAGTCGCCTGGGACGGTTCTCCTTCCTCCTCGAATTTGCTTGACGTTGCTTTTGTGGATATTTTCTGCAAGTCAAAATAATGATGACTGCATTAAAAATAGGAACTTAATAATACAATGTAAATATTTGTTTTTTGATGAATTAAAGTAACAACTTACTTTCTTCGATCTTGATTTTGATCTAGATTTTGACCTTGAGTTGGATCTTGCGGTGGTTCTTGATCGGCTTTGCTTAACTGTTCTATCGTACAGAGTTGTACAAGTAACTCGACTATGGCCGTGTTCCTTGCAACGACTACATTGATTTTTGTATTCCCGTTTCTCCTCTCCTTTTGAAAGAATACGAGCACGGCCTGGTGGGCGACCAGATTGCCTCTTCACCAATATAGGCGGTAAGCAAATCTGTAGATTACCTGGATCGTCCCATTCTGAAGGATGAGGCGTTGGATTTATAGCCTCACTATAGGCTGCCCGATATGTTTCCGTGGTGAAATACCTCTCCGCAAAGCAGGTCACATTATCCATTTTAATGTAACAAGTTACTGCTGCTACGTGTCCGCAAGGTAAACTAGACAATTGCCATTGCTTGCAAGTGCATGTTCTTGCTTCCAAGTTGACTGTACCATTCTTTTTTCGATCCACCACCTCACATATCATGTTTGTGGATGGGTTAACCATCCAGCTAAGCGATTTGCCAACCCTCTTACCAATCTCGTGTTCGGCATATGGTGTGAGTGGTGTTTTAACAGTCGCGGCAGTGTTTCGATGTTTGAAATACCATTGTTGTACTGAAGATCTAAAAAACTTCAATAACATTGTGACTGGTAGTTTCCTAGCATGCTTGTTTCATGGCATTAATGGACTCCGCACTGTTAGTTGTGAGGTAGGCATATCGTGTTTTTGTTGAATGATGCCTTGACCATCTTTCTTTCCCCACGTCTGTAAGAACCGTGGATGAAATTGGTAAATGTCTAGAAATGACATCAAAATGTTCATCGAAATCCAATTTTCGGTAAGCCTTACACATTTTCCAATAATACCATTCAAAGTGCTTGACTTTTGAAGATTTGCTTCTCAGGTTCATCAATAAATGATGACAACAGAGGGCATGAAATGCCTCTGGAAATACATCAGAAATTCCTGCTGCAATTGCGGGAGCCCTATCAGAGATGAATGTTAAGTTGTCAATCCCACCAGCAGATTCAAGTGCGTCACGTAAGTTTCCCAAGAACCAGGTCCACACCTCGGACGTCTCTCCCGCCCCAATTCCATAAGCTAATGGCAAGATGCCATTATTACCGTCCATCGCCACAGCAATTAAGTTAGTACCCAAGTACCCACCCTTCAAATGTGCCCCATCTACGATTATTATTGGGCGTGTATGGTTGACCAATGAACGTATCTGCAAATTTCAGATAAAAATATATATGAATTCTATAAGAATGTACATATTTGAACGTAAGATGTATAGTAATAATAGTTACTTACAGCTACACCAATGGACATGTAACACATTACAAATTTACCCTCATCGTCGGTACGGAGATTCGTAGTGCTCCCCGGGTTATGTAGTTTTAGGTTGTGCAGGTAAATGGGAAGCTTGTTAAACGATTCAGCGGGACTACCTCTCAACAGCTCTATAGCATAACACTTTGCTTTCCATGTTTGGTTGTATGTAAGGCTGATTTTAAAGCGTTGAGTCATATCAACTTTGACCTCTTTGCCTCTGTATACACATCCTTCCAAATTTATCGCCTCTTTTAATAGGTTACCAAGAACTTTCTTGGTTGCATGACAGCTATTTGACAAGATTTGAGTACGAGAACACGTGTGTACTTCGTGTAACTTCCTAACTTGGAAGTTGTCACAATATTGAATACACGCTGCACTTATCTTCCAATCACAATTAGGCAAAATACATTTTGCTGTGTACCTTTTTTTGTCTTCTGACTTATTTGGCTTAATCTGAAAACCTTCTTCGAGACACTTGGTATGCAATTGAAGGAGAAACTCCTCTTTACTTTGAAATGTTTAGCCCTCTCGAATCCTACAAGATGTCCCATACATGGTAACTGGTCGTTCTGGAACTTCTTCTTCTTCCTCTCCTGACGGCGTTGGTATATTCCAGAATATATCATGTTCGGCTGCTTTTACTGGTATTGGTTTATCGTATATATCTCTTGGATCAGGATCATCCTCCTCCTCATCCTCATCATCGGTAACAATGTGATTACCAAATGGATGGTCATGATCCTTTGGTGGATTGACATCTTCCTCATCATAATGATCATAATCATGAGGATGTGGATCAGGCCCTGGCTCCTCCACATAGTATTTTGGATTAGAATGATCATAGTGAACATCCGAATGAAAGTTAGAATCATCATGGTTCCCTTCCACTACCCTAAATGAAGGGTTCATGGGGTGTTGTGTTGGATGAAAATCTGTATTTTGTGGAGGAGTATGATAATGAAATTGATATTGCGGTTGATAAGGAAACGGTTGTTGAAAGGGATGTTGAACTGAATGATATTGAGGTTGTTGAAATGACTGATATTGAGGTTGCTGGTAATATTCAGTAGTGTGTTGTGGGTGAAACTGTGGTTGAAAACTAGAACTACTACTACTACTACTAGGGTTATTGTTACCCATACCCGAAACATTTCGTATAATATCAACAATGTAAATTTCTATCGGAGCATTGTTAATTGCATGACACAAAAAATCTCCAAAATCATCAATATCATCATTTATATCAACAACATATTGACCGAGCTTATATTTTAGAAAAACCGGTGAACCAAGTGGTAAACCTATTTTTTTAAGACGTTTTTCAACAAAACTTTGCACTTCATGGGCCTTTCTGGTGCCACTGGAAGTTTTAACGGCACTCTACTACATTCTGTTGGCAAATACATTGGCATGTTGTTAATATATTCAAAACGACCCCCATAACAGATAAAAAGTTTAAACTTATCCATTACAAAATACAATACTAATTCAATGGCTGAAAATTGTACTTGAAGACTGATTTGAGATGTTTCGCATATGTTTTACTGATGCTAAAAGACTGTGAGTTGAGAGAGTGTTTCTAAAGTCATTTTGTTACGAAAATATCATCCAAAATGTGTTTATTATATAAGGATAACTTTATCCGTATCGCTATCCAAAAAGTACAAATAAATCCAATGAAAATCTAAGGAAATCTTATCACCCAAAATCTTATTCGGATAAGATGTAATCTTGAAAAATCTCGATCAAGATATAGATAAAGATATAGATACCCAATGTCTTTATAATGGACTAATATCAATCTGTATATGCATTATTGGTGTTTATTTATTTCATTTTATTCTTTTTATATCTTAAATCACATAAAAAGCGTGAATATGTAAAATAAATATTTGACTAAGATATAGATACAGATATAGATATATAGATATAGATATATAGATATATAATGGACTAATCTAGTATACATGAAAATGGACAAACCATACAAAAGTCTAATACATCAAAATGGATTAATCTAGTATAATAATCAAGGAGGTGGTGGTGCTTCCAGCTCTAGCGGTGGCGGTGGCGGCGGTGGTGTAGGAGGTAGCGGCTGCCAGTCAAAACGAGAACTAAAGAAAGTCTGCATCATCCGCTTCCTATACTCCAACGCAAATGACCTGGTATCCCCAATCATCCTATAATCTTGGTTATAGGCATTAGTCTCCATATTCCTGCACACCCATACTCCACAGTCGCCTAGTCCACTGTTCTGCACAGGCACATCCTTTAACAACTCTAAACGCAACTGACAAGTATCTTTAAAAGGATTTTTGCGTCCATCATCAAATTTACTCCAATACCTAATTGCGTCCAGATAATGTACTATGTAGCGACCTAATTCTTTAACAAGTTCTGTACGCTCATCTACACAAAGGTTTGGAAGGCTATCGTATCTAATGACATAAAAAAAACGAAGATCATGCACCACTAGTATCCAATGATCTACTCTTGCAATGTGGAGCGGTAAAAGTACCTGCATATACATATATTATTATTTTATGTAAACAAAAAAGTAAATGCATGTTTAGTTACGGCAATATAGATATTGTTTGTTTACTTACTTTATCACAATCCCACCATGGTGGGTATGGTGGACGAGTACCGTCTGCGAAGCCCATCAGATACTTATAGTTCACTCCTGATTCTCGTTGGTATCTGTTGATACATGTTTTAGTGTCTGTCAGTTGGTCTATCGAGTTGTACTCAGTGTCGCTTGTTATGTATAGAAAGATAGTTTTTGTCTATGCGACACTCGTGTTTTGGTTTAGGCGACACTTGTCTGAGTGACGCATAGCGACACTTAGATAAGTGACGCATTAAGGCGGTCACATGCGACACTTACCTAAGTGACGCATGTTGGCTGTGTTTTTAGTATAAATAGAGACCTACGGGTTTTAGGCTAGGGTTGACGAAACCCTAGCACCATTTGTCGAAATAGCTTCTGTGTAATCGTTCTATACTCAATATACAATCGTATTTCATTGATTAATTCACGTATTACTTTCGTTTCGGTTTGTGTTTGCTATAGATATATACAATTGATTGATTCCACCTTCAATTGTAAGTCAATTGTCATCTAGATCCTAGCAAAGTGCATTTTCAACTGGTATCAGAGCCTTGTGGTGATATAATTGACGTTTTAGAAGCTATTTTGGATTCATTTCGGTTTTAGATTGATTCAAGAATTGCGAATTAATACGGATTTTGAGGTGCAAAGGTGAATTCCAGTCAACATTCATCAAGATTCACAGGTTTCGTCCATTAGGGTTCGACAAATTTGAGTTTCGTTTACGAAATTTCGAATTTTTTAGGGTTTTGGAATTTTCAGCCGTTTTGCGACACTCGACAGCGTCACTTGTACGCGTCACTTCCTGCGGCACTAATTAATTTCACATTAGGGTTTTACCGTCACTTGAACGCGTCACTTGAAGCGTCACTTGAGGTTTATACGACACTTCACTTAAGTGTCGTCTACCCTAATCCACCGTCACTAACGTGCGTCACTGTCGTACGTCACTTGACTGTTTAGCGTCACTTCCTTTAGTGACGCCTGTTTGTTTTTCTTGCGTCACTTCCTTTAGTGACGCTCCGCTTAATACGTCACTTAAGTACGTCACTTGAGTGCGTCACTTGCTTGATTGAGCGACACTTACTTCTAGTGTTATCAGTCACTTTGCCCGTCACTCGATAGCGTCACTAGCCTAGTGTCGCTAGTCGTTGCGACACTGCAGTGCGTCACTTACTAAGTGACGCTTTAAGGACTAATCTTTTTCGAGTTCTTGTTTTTGCATATTTTTTTTTAGGTATATCTTCAATGGCAGCGGACAAGGAAGATATTAGAGGGATTCGTGAAATGTTGAAACAGGGAAATGATATCGGTTCAAATAATAAACCTCCTCTTTTTACAGCAGATATGGAGTACGTTTATTGGAGGGATAGATTTGAACAGTTCGTTGATTTTCATTGTCCGGAATTGTGGGGTCCTTTAAAACAAAGATATGAGGCTCCTGTATCTGAGGGAAATTATCGCGGAGTTCCACCACCAAAATCTTTTACTGCTATGACACCGCAGGAAAAGAAAGATTACCAATTGGAGAGAAAAGCACATTCAGCCATCTGTATGTGTCTAACAAAGGATGTCATGCGACTTTTCAAAACGCATGACATTACTTATGACTTATGGAAAGCGATAGAGACCAGATGTGGAGGTAATGAGAAATATAAGGAGGCCAAGCTTGAACTAATCAAGAAGCAGTATGACCTATTTGACTCGTTACCTAATGAGACTACTGCTGGATTATTCACTCGATACTCACAACTTGTGAGTGAATTGACAGAAGGAGGGTATACTCTCACTGCACTGGAGATTAACAAAAAGTTATTGGATGTTCTACCAAGTGCATGGGACGTGAAAGTACAATTCTTGAAAGAAAATCAAGAATTATCTGGGATGACTCTGGATCAACTCATTGGAGTTCTTCAAGCCCATGCTATGGAATTGAAGAAGAAGGAATGCAAGTCAACTGGATTTGTACAAAATCCTTCTCTGTATGGAAGCCAAGTGAATACGGGAAAGAGCTATGGAGGCATGGCATTTGTGTCAGATGTGAATTCTTCACCATATCCAGCTGTAGAAACTCATGCAGCATATGTTTCTGGTACTCCTTGCACAAATCAAGGAACCCAACAGTCTGTTCCAGCATCGCCTGCTATTCAAGAGCAAGCAGCGATTTATACAGCTTTCATTAGCTCGTATAAGGATTTGGTTACTCAACCAAATACTACTTTGGAGATGACCAAAGAAGACTATGCTCAATTAGACGATGATGACTTGGAGCAGATGGATTTGAACTGGAATATAGCAATGATTTCCCGAAGAGTTCAAAAATTTTTGCAACGAACTGGCAGAAAGAGTTTGGAGGGGAATGGAAAGACGGGTTTCGGTTTTGACAAAAGTAAGGTTAAATGTTATAATTGTCATAACCTTGGTCACTTTGCAAGGGAATGTGAGAAACCAAGAATGCCATCATCAGGTTTCACAAAACCAGATCCTCCTAAAGCGACTGACAAGGAAGAAGTAAAGTCGTTGGCTGCTGATAGTGCTTTGATTGTTTTCGAGCCAACTACGTTTGATTGGAGTGCACAGGCCGAAAAATTTCAGTGTCTTATGGCACACATCACTCCTGAGGTATCTACTGAACCTGCTGAGCCTGTTAACTGTATTTCTTGTATTAATCTGACTGAGTCCCTTGAGATCTATCAAAAGGATAATCAAAATTTGCGGGACCAGATTGTTAAGCTTAATGAATCTAATAACTTTTTATTAGAAAATGAAAAGCTTTATGAACAACATCTGGAGGCTCATAAGTTAGATACCGAAACTTTTAAGGCAAAAGTCTTTAGTCAACAAGACGCAATTAAAAGTTATCTAACTGAGATTGAGTTGTTGACTAATGAACTATCTGATCTAAAAAATGAGTTTGCAAATCATAAAAGTAAAATCTTCAGTTCAACCTCCGCAACTCAAGTTTTTAATGAGATCGTAAGCAAACAAGGGACTAGTGGCAAAAAGAAGGAAGGACTTGGTTATAATCAAGTACCACCTCCTTCTAATGCTGAATATTGTCCCTCAATTGCTAAACAGGGCCTTGAGGAAATTTCAGTCGATTATACCAAGTTATATGGTATTAAGGCCAAAGAAGCCAAGCTGAACAAACTAACAATGGAGAAAACCAAGAGGCAAGAGTATCCATTGCCTCAGTTTGTTAAAGCTGCCAGTCAGTCTCATACAGCTGAGATTGTTGAGATAGAGGATATTACTGATGAGGAATATCCTGAGTTTAAGAAGGTTGAGGCTACACCTGCGAAACAAATCTTGAAGACTGAATCTATAACAAAGGTTCAAAATAAAAGTGACAATAAGGTTTTAACTTCGAAACCTCAAAAGTCACCAACAAATGTTTTAAAACAACAGGTGATAAATAACAAAACGTTAGCCTCATCCTCTAAACCAAGACCAGCACTTTCTAAAACATGTACAGCTTGTCCATATTCTAAAAACGTTGTGTCACATCCTCCAGTAAATCCTCCGTCTCCGCAATTCCGTGAGACTCGTTCTTGCTTCTATTGCAAGAAACAAGGACATTTGATTCGTGAGTGTCCTAAACTTTCTCATCAGCGGTATGGGAGAAATATGCCTAGGACATCTTTCTATAGAAATTCTTTTTCAAAATCACCCCCTAGGCATCACTCTGATTTTCCCCAAGTTGCTAAGAAAGTTGTTAGTGTTGGGCAAAATATTTTGTCAAAATCAAAGCCCAATACTATTTCAAAACCAAATCTAGAACCATCAAAGGTTTGGAAATTGAAAGAGTCTATTAAAGACTCAAATGTCATCAATGATAACACATCAGATTTAAAATCTGATTTGTTTAAAAATAAAATTTTATCCGATGTGATTATTGTTGATGACCATGGTCGACCTAAGTCTGTAAAGGCTTGGGTCACCGTTTCTCACTAATCTCCTCATTTTTATGTGTTGCAGCAGTCAGAACGTATAAAAGATAGCGAATGGTTTATGGATAGTGGCTGCTCGCGACACATGACGGGTGATGTGTCTCTCTTAGTGGATATTAAACCATATGCGGGAGGTCATGTTGCCTTTGCTGGAGATACGGGAGGAACAATTTCGGGGAGAGGTACGCTAACCAATGGAAAGGTTAGCTTCGAAAATGTAAACTATGTGTCAGAGCTTAAGCATAACTTGTTGAGTGTATCACAAGTCTGTGATAAGGATTACACTACATCGTTTACAAAAACCGAGTGTGTCATACTGAAGCCAGGGTACGTTATTCCGGAAGAATGGGTAGTAATGCGTGCTCCAAGAAGAAATGACACGTACATTATGAATATGCGTACAGTGGAGACAACCAGCAAATATACTTGTCTCTTATCAAAGGCTTCAGAAAAGGAATCACTCCTTTGGCACAGACGCATGGGGCATATTCATTTCCGAAAAATGAATTACCTTGTCAACAATGACTTGGTTCGTGGAGTGCCGAAACAGTCTTTCGCATTGAAAGACGACTGTGTTTCATGCCACAAGGGCAAACTCCACAGGAAATTCCATAAGTCTAAGGTAATGAATTCCATAAATGCTCCATTGGAACTACTACATATGGATCTTTTTGGTCCTATATCAACAAAGAGCATTGGTGGTCGATCTTATTGTCTAGTGGTGACAGATGACTACTCACGCTTTTCGTGGGTTTACTTTCTTGCAACTAAGGATGAGACAGCGGGTATTTTAGTCTATTTGTTGGATAAATTGGCAAATTTGTGCAACTTAAAAGTGAAGAGGCTTCGGAGCGATAACGGAACCGAATTCAAGAACTCAACTCTTGAGTTATTTTGTGCTTCTCGAGGTATTGAACATCAATTTAGTGCTCCGAGAACACCTCAGCAGAATGGAGTTGCTGAACGGAAAAATAGGACTATTATAGAAACCGCCCGCACCATGTTAGCGGATTCTAAATTACCTATTATTTTCTGGGCTGAAGCAGTGAATACTGCCTGCTATGTATTGAATCGGGTTTTATCCATTAAGAAAAAGAATAAGACTTGCTATGAGCTTTTCAACAATCGCAAGCCTAATCTACAGTTTCTGGAACCCTTTGGATGTCCGTGTCTGATTATGATTACTAAAGATCGTGTCCCTAAGTTTGGCGATAAAGCCGTTGAAGGAATTTTTCTCGGATATTCGGTCAACTCTCCAAATAAACGGGTATACAACAAATCAACAAACGAGATCGAGGAACACTTTGAGGTCAAATGCCTACGGTATACGGAACCACCTCAAGGAAAGGGTCCGGATTGGTTCTTTAATTATGGGAATCTTTTCAGCTCTTTTAATGTTCCGGAGGATGATGTCATTGAAGAATTAATCACCATGATTCATGGTCTAGATGTTTTCCAACAAACATCTTCTTCTTCTACATCCAATCCTATACCTGATACTACATCCACTCCTTCACCTACCCCAACACCAGATATGCCTGCCTCAACATCCACTCCTGCATCTGTTACTACACCTTCACCACAAATAACCACTATTCCATCTGCTTCAAATCCTGTTAATACCGAGGATCTTCCGAATGATCCTAATATGCCTCCATTGGAGGATGCAGCAGACATGGAATATTCTCACTTCTTCACTAATGAAGAAAATGAAGAGGCTTCTGCCACTGAAGGGGATTTAAATAACTTGGAATCAAATCTTGTGCCAAGTGCCATTCCAGTTACTCGAATTCATAGGAATCATCCTGTGGAAAACATTATTGGTGATCCCCATTCATCTGTTCAAACTAGACGTCAGGCGAAGCAAACTGCTGAAGATACAGATACTTCAGCTAATCAGGTTCTGGGATTCATGGCAACTACCAACGCTTGCCATCTTTCCCAAACTGAACCGAAGAAAGTAGCGGAGGCCTTGCAAGACCCATCCTGGGTCGAGGCCATGCAAGATGAACTGCAGCAATTTCACAAGCTGCAAGTGTGGACGCTTGTTCCCTTACCCAAAGGTGCCGATCCGAAAGGCACTCGATGGGTATATCGCATCAAGAAGGATGATAGAGGAGTTGTCACGAGGAACAAAGCAAGACTAGTTGTTCAAGGGTATACTCAAATTGAAGGACTTGATTATGATGAGGTCTTTGCCCCTGTCGCCAGATTGGAGTCCGTCCGTATCTTTTTAGCATTTGCATCATTTAAAGGGATTCGCGTCAAGCAACTTGATGTTAAAAGCGCATTCCTTTATGGTAAAATTGATACGGAAGTTTATGTTCAACAGCCTCCAGGTTTTGAAGATTCGGTGCATCCAAATTATGTCTACAAACTCAATAAGGCATTGTATGGACTTCATCAATCTCCACGCCTATGGTATGACAGGCTGGCTACTCACCTGGTAGACAATGGATTTACACGAGGCACCATCGACAGTACCCTTTTCACAAAAGGAAAAGGCGATGATTTGTTACTTGTTCAAGTATATGTCGATGATATCATTTTTGGATCATTAAATGAGGCTCTATGTAAAGATTTTGAAGAGGTCATGAAATCAGCTTTCGAGATGAGTGCAATGGGAGATCTTACCTTTTTCTTAGGCGTGCAAGTTGAGCAGTCATCCAAAGGCATGTATATTCATCAGTCAAAATATGTCCATGACATGTTGACACGATATGATATGCTCACTTGTAAACCTTATGGCACTCCTATTGAACTCAACCATAATCTTGGACCTGCTGAGGATGATGAGGACTGCAAAGAAAAGGATTATCGTTCGATGATAGGTTCTCTCATGTACCTCACTGCCTCAAGACCTGATATCGTTTTTGCTGTCTCCATTTGTTCACGATATCAGGCACGACCAAAGGTTTCTCATATGAAGGCGGTGAAGCGGATTTTTGGTTATCTCAAATATAGACCTACACTTGGTCTATGGTATTCAAATGAGAAGGACTTCACGCTCCATGCCTACTCCGATTCAGATTATGGCGGCTGCAACATCAATAAGAAGTCTACCACAGGAGGATGTCAGTTTCTTGGAACCCGCTTGGTGTCATGGCAATGCAAAAAGCAGACTACGGTTTCTACTTCCACAGCTGAGGCCGAGTACATTGCTGCTGCAAGCTGCTGCTCTCAAGTTCTTTGGATTCAGCATCAACTGCGCGACTACGGGTTACTCTTAACTTTAACTCCTATTTATATTGATAACACTGCTGCCATATCTATCACACGCAATCCCGTACAACACTCTAAAACCAAACACATAGAAATTAGGTTTCACTTTATACGGGATTGCTATGAGAAACACCTCATTGACCTTGTCCATATTGACACCCTGAAACAAAATGCTGACTTATTCACTAAGGCTTTCTCAAGAGCTCGCTTTGATGAATTAGTCAACATGATCGGTCTTAGATTCTTTACCACGAAAAAGTAACTTGTGACTTGGATATGTTTAAAAGTATTATTTTTAAAAAAAAAAAAAAAAAAAAAAAAAAAAAAAAAAAAAAAAAAAATAATAATAAAATAAAATAACGCAACAGCCAATCTTTATACTTTCTAGTGTTGAAGACACGCAATGTTGCTACATTTAAAAAGACGTTGAGGTTGTGTCTGTAAACAACTTGGGATATGATAGTACATCAGGTGACATGCATGAATATGGAATTTTTTTAAGGTTTATCTTTGATGTGTCAGTAGATTTATCTGACGTATTAAAAACAGTTTTTATAAACATTATCTTCATCATACGATATATTAGTAGGCATGTTATACACAACACTTTGAGAAGTCTTAAGAAGCTTAATTAATAATTGTCTATTTCAAGTGGTACAACATTATTAGATGTACGACAAAAAGTCTTAAATTCTTACTTATACTAGACATGTTTTTATGAAAGATGTTTATATGATTTCATTTGGGGGTATATATTGACAGTCACCTCTGTTATACGTAAGTATAGACCTGGTTTCTGTCAATATATATTTTAAAATTAAGCAAACACAAGTCAAAGTACTTGAAAAGTCTTTAACAATTAAGATACCTTACAAGGTCGCCAAAATGGTTTGACCAAGTTTGGTTTTGCTTAAACCTGGATCAAGTTATGTCGCTCTGTTGTACGTCAGTACAGACCTGTCACCGCTGACTTGATACTTAAAAATTGATTTTCTTATATTCTATCTGTAAATGAAAACATGATCTATGTTTTAAGTTAAGATGTATATCTATGATGGAAACCATAGTGAAATAAACATACCAATAATAATAAAATACCTCTTAGTTGTACGTATAACATGTTTAAGTGGACAAATATACTAATAATCGTTTTTGAAATAATTTTTATAAGCAGTGTTTTTAGTATGTTAAGTAAATTTAAAGAGGACAAACATACTGATGATTGAAATAACACTTAATGTTCCTAATACATGCATGTTATTCCGATATGATCCCTAATCAGACTTTATCATCTCCGTCACCAAAAAGAATGTGTAAATTTCCTTTTACTTGTAAATTTACATTTTTTGTTTTTTGTTTTTATTTGCTTGTTTTATTTTTCTTAAGGTAGCGTAATTTTAGTCTTTATCCAAGTTACTGTTACATTTTCATATGCGGTTACTGACAACACAACGCGAAAACATCGAAGAAATCGCAAATTTTTGCACTGTGCGTCACTTTCAAAAGTGACGCTATCAGTGACGCATACGATATTGCGTCACTCCCTTAAGTGACGCAGTAAGTGCCGGGTTAGGCTTTGCTATAAGTGTCGGGTTGAGTGACGCATACAAGGGTCGGTGTATAAATACCCCTTCCCCACGACACTCAACCTCACCACTTTTCAAATTCCTCTACCGTCACTTCCACTGACACACCGACACTCCCATTGTCTCTGCGTCACTTCCATCTGTGCAATTCCTTCGCTCGATTCGTGATTGTTGCGGTTTGCTTTTGCGTTTCTGTCCCTTAGTTCTTGTTCTACTCATCCATACGACCCTTTAGGTACTTCTTTTACCCATTATACTTCGATATTTATACTGTAATTTAATTTATAGTTACGGGTTAGGGTTTCGCTTTGAAAAATCCTTCGATTGAATGCTTGTAAGTTTGTGTTTTGATGTAATAAATGGTGTGTTTTGTTCGTCTATACTTAGCGCACACCATGGTTTCTTTGTTTTTGAAAAACCCTCAATTCTGATTTTGGGTATGAACAGTGCACGATGATCTTCATCGTTGCGACACTTCATGCGTCACTTACTTCAAGTGACGCACTTTGGTAATTTGGTAACCCATACCGTCACTTCACAAGTGACGCTTGATTTTGCGTCACTTCGTAAGTGACTCATTTAGTGCCGCATTTACTTGCTTTACCTGTTTAAACCGTCACTCCTTTCAGTGACGCCTTTACATGCGTCACTACCCCAAGTGACTGTCTAAATGACGCTTATTTATATCCGTCACTTATACCGTCACTTCTTAAGTGACTGACTAAGGATACCGTCACTAGTTTAAATGTCGCATGATCTTCATCCGACACTTGCAAAGTGTCGTATACTTTAAACCTCAACTTTCATACGTCACTTACACCAGTGACGCTTGATAGCGTCACTTCCAGTAAGTGACGCTACAAATTGATTTCAATTTTAAATACTGTATATTACGACACTTCTTAAGTGACGGTAGTCTCCATGCGTCACTTACCCTAAGTGACGCCTAAAGTCAAAATTTGTTTTTCAACCTTTCTGTGTTCGGACTAACTTTCTAACGTCTTCGTTTACTTTTATTGGTCTTTTTAGCTTACAGATGGCCGGCTTACAGGATTACTACCGACGTACGAACACCAGGCACAATATTACAGCATTTCTTGACTCGACCCATGCAAATTCGGTGCCATTTCGGCCGATGATCGACTTTATTCGCCGATCGAGGATTTTCTATGCTATCACGGCCTCCACTCCTGTGTATATGAATCAAATTGAGGAGTTTTATGATCATGCTGTGATCCGGGTTGTAGGTGATGTTCCTCGCATTGTTTCAACCATGTTCGGCGAGGAAGTTGAGATTACAGAGAACTCAATACGTCGGGTTTTACAATTCAACGACAACCACACGATGCCCACTATCTTCCCGACGACATTCATCTTCGGGGGACTTCAAAGAATGGGCTATCCAGCGAACCAGCTTTCCGACTTTCGAAAGCAATATCTCTGCAGAGTCTGGCGGTATTTATGTCATATCGTCATTGTCTGCCTATCTCCGCGCAAGGGAGGTTTTGATGCTGCCAGCCATCTTACACTTTCTCTCATGTTGGCCTTGATCTACAACAAACCGTACAACTTTAGCGGTTACATATTCGGCAACATGGTGGAGAACATTCGTGCCGGAAAAGATAAATGGCTACAGTATCCTCGGTTCGTACAACTTCTGTTGAATGACCTGGATCTCGGGATTGCCCCAGATCAGAGGTCACTTTTGGTTCCTACGCCTATGCTTCTGCGAGTCTTCAATGACTGCAAGCTGGCGCCAAAGGGCGAGCCTATTTTGGCAGATCGGGAACTCTTCGGGCACGTGGTAAATGAGAACTACGTTGCGCCGCCCGATCATGGTTTTTTGGATAATGTCGTGCCTCCGGTCAACGAGGACGATTTAGTTGACGCCAATGTAGCTCAGGATCTCGCTGATATTGATCAAGTTGATCGAGTTGAGGCAGAATCTGACGACGGTGGGCCCACTCCTCCTGATTCTGAGGGTGACGTGCCACCGCAATCGGCTTTTGAGGGGATTCAGCTGACTAATCCCCAACGCTTTAAGCGTATTTTGCGCCGGATTTCTTCTGGTCGGGTTCATGTCCCGAGGAATCCTGGCAAGCGTCCCGCTGGGTCTTCACCCTCTTATGCTGATCTACCACTTCGTAGACGCCAGCGGACGACTGTGGTAATTGAGGAACCAACTTCTCAGCAACAACAACCACCGCCAACCTCTGATATGCCGTCTCTTCAGATGGTTTTAGCTCAGATGGAGATTTTGACAAAGCGGTTTGATGATCAGAGGGCAATAATTGAAGCTCAAGCCTCTCAGATTAGGGAGTTGGAAGCTCGAGCTGCTACGGTTGACTCTTTACAGCTTCAAGTGACTACTTTGTCATCTAGGTTGTTAGAGTTGGAATCAGTTACACATGTTTCGGGGGAGGTAGGTCCTAGTGAGTTAGAAACAAATGTAACTCCTTCCCCGGAACCAGAAAATGTACTTCCATCTTCAACTATCAATGAAAACATCAGTTTAGATTACTTTGTGGAGGTTCAAGGTCAGGCAAGACCTATTGCAGTTGATTATTCTTATGTTGATCTCACATATCTGCAAAATTTGATGAATGATAACAACTCGCGGCCTGAGGAAGAGGTTATGGATGATCCTGTAGCAGAGGATTATTTTTTTGAGGAGAATGATGAGGTTGAAGTTGAGGGGGAGCAATTGCACAGCGATGAATGTTATGATGATGCTCCCATAATAGAATCGGATTCGTCTGAAGATGAATCAGAAAAGGAGACGAACGAGCCATCAACTTCTACAACTAAACCGGAAATAGTGCTCAAACCAATCATCGAGGTACCGGTTACGTGTAAACGCTACAAAGTCAGATCTGATTACACGGGATTGATTAAAAGTTGGAAGTTTGATGAGAACAATTCAGTTTTCATGATAAAAAGAAGTGACGGCATTCAGTACTTCAATATGAAGTTCTATAAAATAAGTACTTTGCCGAAGTGTGAGCTACAAAGGTTAGCTCAAATACCCTTGATAAACCGATCACGAGATTCACGAGCAGATTTCTTCCAGGTGATCATACGTCGTGAAATGAATAGTAAAAAGTATAATTTGATAAAACCGACGTTGGGTATGAGATACAAATTCAAGAAGAAGCTAGATCCAATCACAAGACAACCAATTGTGAAGATGATTTATCCACCAGCTAAGTGTCTACAAAAAATTCCTTTGGAGATCATCCCGCTTAACTTCTTGAACCGATTGGAATACTGGGAATATGATGATATTACCGGTGAAGCAGTAATTGTGTTCATTCCTAAATCGGAACCAGATACGGATTCGAGGGCCTTAAATGCAGAATCAGAGGTTGAAGAAAAGACAACATGGGATGTTGTTCAACCTAGGAAAAGGTCTACGTGGGGTCTAAAGAGAAATATGTTTTGCGTATTCGATCCGTTGAGTTTGATTAATCTCTCTGAATATGATATGAAAAGATTACATCAGAATCGCATTCAGTTTAAAGAAAGAGATAGAGATGAAGCAATCAAGTTTCAAAAGATAATCGATATATGTGTTGCCAATGGAATACACGCTGGTGGTGTATTTCCTGCTGGCTGGAAATGAAAACTCAGCATCTTTTGAAGACTTTGAAGAATTTGAAGATTTTGAAGACCAAGCTGAAGACACGGGGGAGTTTGTTGATACATGTTTTAGTGTCTGTCAGTTGGTCTATCGAGTTGTACTCAGTGTCGCTTGTTATGTATAGAAAGATAGTTTTTGTCTATGCGACACTCGTGTTTTGGTTTAGGCGACACTTGTCTGAGTGACGCATAGCGACACTTAGATAAGTGACGCATTAAGGCGGTCACATGCGACACTTACCTAAGTGACGCATGTTGGCTGTGTTTTTAGTATAAATAGAGACCTACGGGTTTTAGGCTAGGGTTGACGAAACCCTAGCACCATTTGTCGAAATAGCTTCTGTGTAATCGTTCTATACTCAATATACAATCGTATTTCATTGATTAATTCACGTATTACTTTCGTTTCGGTTTGTGTTTGCTATAGATATATACAATTGATTGATTCCACCTTCAATTGTAAGTCAATTGTCATCTAGATCCTAGCAAAGTGCATTTTCAGTATCCATCGGCCTCATTCTCACCCTCCTTGCTTACTCGTCTTTGCTTCCGATCTTTGTAGTTTACAAATCCTTTAATCATATCCATAAAACCAACAGGCATGATCGTCCATCTCAATGGTAGGTGAAGCTGTGTGGGACGTGTAAAAGCCCGATATCGCCACCACATCAATAATAAGGCCCAACCGTCGATATGCTGAAAATAAAAAGTTTTAATATAACATTAACAAAGTAACTCTAAATCACACATATAACTCAAAAATGGAATAGATATTTGCAAATAAATGTAGGTAGAGACTTACAGTGTTCTCTAAGTATCCTGACTCGACGAATCCATATAAACGGCCCCAAAATTCTTTACCCACTCACAAATAAGTAAAGGCCGGTCGGAGAAACATACAGCGCACAAGGTCGCCAGAAACATATAAGTCCCGAATAGTGGATGGTCCCTCAATCAACCCAGGTGTTTAAGGGGGTGGAGTAGTGAGGAAACCAGTCTTTGGGTGCACTAAACTCGCAACCATGGCCATCCTCGTGTCCTCATCAATCTCATCCTCATCTTCATCTGACTTTCTTCGTGCACGACGCTTCATTTTTTTGCCCTTATCAATCGGCCCAGCATCCTTATTAATCGACATTAGTCAAAAACATCATGAGTCAATCATATATATATATATATATATATATATATACCTATGCACACATATACATATACTACTAATATATACTAATAACCATGTACATATATTTATACTGATATATACACATTTGAGTTTTTTTTACCTTAGTAAGCGACAGTACCGGCGGGACATGCTCATCATCCACCCGACCAACCACCAGCTCATCATCCACTCGATCAACCACCAGCTCATCATCCACACGCTCAACCACCGGATCATCATCCACCCGACCAACCACCAGCTCATCATCCACCCGGAGATCCTCATCGGCTCCTAAACTAACCGATAATTCATCGCGAGCCTCCTTCTGCACATTCAAAGTTTTCCTCAAAAATGGCTTCTTAAGTTGTGTTGGGGTAATATACGGGGATAGCCTGGCCGGGGCACGTCGTCGATCTCGCATACTATGACGCAAATCACGTGGATCCGAGATCTTGCCCGCAGTGGCAATATAAGTGTCAGATACATAACCATCATCGTAAACGCCGTCTTCCTGGAAATCCTGTAAATAAAAGTAAACAACTGATATATTTATATATATATTAGTAAGGTAAGCGATAATAACAACACCATACCTGACCCTATAACTTAGCAATAATGACATCCTGCGCGTCCACCCGCTTAAGTAAGCTCTCCACCTGCTTACTTAACGTGGAAATGATCTGATCCTGCGCGTCGACCCGACCTCTTAAGGAGGGCTCCTCCATCCGTGATGCCGACTGAGAGGTGCGACAATGACCTGTACTCGATGTATGATGAGTATCCTGATCGTCATGAGGCGCTGAAAAAACAATATCATCAAGCATCTGGTCATGAGATACGGGGGCAGGAGATGGCCGAGCATTAGCTTTTGGAATATTTCATGGCTTCTTAGAAGGCTTCTCAACATCATCGACATGTTTCTGCTCGTGAAAGAATTTGTAACTATCCTTCCACCAATCTCACTCCTTCTCAGTTTTAGTCGGCCTCAACTCATCTTCGGAAGCATGTCAGGAGTGGTACAATCCCACAATTTAAAAAAATATATACAAAAAAATTGGAAATGTCCTTTTTATAAAACTAATAAACCAGCTAATGTTTTAGCTTACAAGTCATCACATTTTCAGCAATAGCAACAATGTATCAACATAAGTTTATAAATAACTTCAAAGTAGATAACACTAAAGGAAATATACCAAAGTAAGTCACTTACCGACACTTCTAAGTATGTGTCAAATTTTTGAGATTCGCCAATCCTAACTTTGCGCTCCAAATGGACACCCCGGGGAACTTGCTTTGACTTCCTGATTACAACATCTTTTAATTGATGGGAAAAAGCATCCCAAATCCAACTCTAATAAAATATAAGCACACTTTGAATTAGCATAATAGTATATTATATAGAAAACTACGTTAAACAATAATAATTAACATGGAACTACCTTAAACGCCCATCCGAAATCACTCGATGTGTATTTCATCCCATCCTTAGCCACCCGGTTCTCCAACCCCTTATTCAGCTGCGCATAAGTTCAAGTCCACACAAGATTACCCCAAGGGTACCTGACAAACAAAAAAAATGAAGAGATATATTACTATATGTGAAAAATTGGCCACATTGAAAGTTTTCTAATCGAATAACAAAATTGACTAAATGTTACCTGTCAAACACACCAAAATCCTCAACTAGATGCATATAATAATCCTCGACAACATACGTCGGCTGCTTTCCCATAAAACCCATGTTTATCAAAAGTAGCATACACAATCGAACACAATCCTCATCGCTAAGTTTACTCGACCCTACGAATGTGTTTCGATCCCAAACCTTTTCCTGAAGATTTTTACTTTCACCTTATCTAACTCCGGAAATACACGTTCTTTAAATGCAGGGCTCCTCTTAAGAACATCCGAGCTAATGTGATGCGAAATATCAACGTTGTGACCAAACCAAAGTCCAGTCACTAGACAAAACTCCCTCCTACCAAATCGTATATAATGTTCATGGGTGATTGTTGAGACCTGAGCCACTGCCAGATTTGCTCAAAAGACAAGTCTTGTGCCACTGCTAGAAGAAGTCTACCACTGTTAGTTAGTTTTGTATTGACAGTGCCACTGTCAGTTAGAATTGGTCTAACAGTGCCACTGTTGGTATATGTGTATTTTGTATCAAGTACTTAACCACTGTTGGTAATACAAGTACTACCCCTGTTAGTGTATAGCTCAACCACTGTTAGAAGTCGGTTAGAGAAAAATATGGAATAGATAGAATTTCCATAATAGTTTGATTCTGTAAAGGACTCTATGTGATATAAATAGAGATCTAGTAAAACCCTAGGTGGTAGACGAATTTCTAGTTATTAGCTTCAAGGTTGTAAACCCTAACACAAATTGTGTGTTCGTATTATTGATAATAATATTGAAGCTTTTGATTAATATTCTGTGTTATAAGTTTAGTTCTTCAAGTTATTAATAAACTATTCCGCAAGCTTATTAATAATCAATCAAAGTAATACATATTAAGATTCTGATTGGGATCAACAAGTGGTATCAGAGCAAGGTGGCTCATTATCTAGGATCTACAAGTTTTACAAGCAAGAGAAGCCATATCGAAGAAACCCTAGAAGATTGCAAGAAAAACTCGTAATTCGTCACTTTCTGCACAGCCATGGTAAAAAATTCGGATCTCCTTCGTTAACCGTTAGATCATCGTGAAATTTGAACTGGATCTTTATAACATATTGGCACACATTTTGACTGGAGGAATTTTTGATCTGAGCTTTTTATTGAGAGATATTCATTGTCGAAATTGGTTGCTGAAAGTTTAGGGTTTTTCAGAATGGCAGAAGTAAAACGGTTATTGTGTCTTCGTTATCCAACGAAAGTTTATGATTTTTGGATATGTTATAGAAGACATATATTTCTACAGTGTGTAAAAATTTCATCATGATCGGATGTCTATACAAAGAGATATTGAAATTCGAATCTGCTGCAGTACATTTATGGTTTCTTTTGTGCAGCTGAAGTCAGAAAATTATTGTAGATTCGTTAACCGTTGGATCAACTTGATTTTTGGATATGTGGTTAATGAAACATTGATGGACTTCTTGTTAAAATTTGAGCTTCATTGGATACGGCATCGAGGAGATATAAAGTTACAAAGTTGCCACTGCTCAAACCCAACCGCTGCTAGGTTTGTACCACTGTTTGTACAAAGTTGTCACTGCTAAAAGGTTTGTACCACTGTTAGTACAAGCTTACCGTTGTTAGTACAACCTTACCACTGCTTGAAGGTTATCACTGTTAATGCAAAGTGGTTACCACTGTTAGTGGATTTTGAAAGCTTACCACTGTTAGTGGATTTTGAAAGCTTGCCACTGTTAGTGGATGTTTAAATATTGCCACTGTTGATGAATTTTGAAGATTGGCACTGTTAGTAGAAAGGAGATTACCACTGTTAGTACAAAATAGTTTCCACTGTTCGTATTACTTGGTTACAACTGTTGGTTCAACTGATAGTTTGGATCTCAAATGAAATTATATTGATTTAATGGCTTGTTTTTGAAGATGTGATTATGAAGAAGATTGATGATAGCTTATTTGATATTGTAGTTGAGTTTGACAGATTTGTATCTTATCATATCTCAAAGTGGAGGATGAAGAGCTTTGAAGATAACTTGTTTGGTTTGTATGGTGACGACGAAGACGACAAAATCTAGCAAACATGTGAGATTAAACTTAGGATGCTCAATGCTCACATTTGCTATCACTTGAAAGAGTTATGGTGGGCTCGGTGACTTATTATGGAGAATAAGGATTTTTGTCAAAGAGATCTTAAGGGGAGATTGTGATCCACTTGTACATGGAATATAAGTTCGACGTCGTGAATAGTACAAGATATAAGGTACAGGTTTGAAAGGTTCAACTTCTTCATCAAGTTTGTTATACTCTATTTTCTTCATCCGTGATTATTACATAGAGCCGATAGAATTCGAGATTCAAGAGATGGTGAATATATTTTAGGGAAGCTTACTGTTTAAAGTTTCATCATCTACATGTACCACTTGAGGGGAAATGTTTACAAGTTGCAAAAGATTCATATTTGATTATTACAAAAAGGGGAAGAAGAATATTGTTTAGTGATTTTGCAGCTTAGTATGGGTGGTGACATGTTCAAGAAGATATTAAGTCAAGGGGAAGCATTGAAGATGGTTTCATTTATCGAGATTGTTTTGTAATATCAAATAGGGGAAGATTGTAGGGATTCTAGATTTGATGATTACAAAACAAAATATGCATAAATAAAGAATGATGAAACTATAAGGACTTAATGTGTAATATTAAGTTTAATTCCTATGCAAGTTAGGTTTTCTTGTAACCCTAATATCTCTAGTATATAAAGAGATATAGGGACGTAGGAAAAGTGGTGCACGAAAAATGTAGACGTCTAAGGGTTTGTTTGGCCTCAAGATCAAGGTTTCTTGATCCTGTTATATTTGTATAACCGTTTTATTGTGATCGAATAAAATTGGGGCTTGTTGTAATAACATTGATTTGTTCTTATTCCGCTGCATATTATTATCTTTGTTATCATTATATCCTAGATTAGATCTAAACAATCTAGAGCTTGATCGTTATTACGTTTTATCAGTGATCTTAAACCACAACTCATCAGCCTCCTCCCGAGGATGCTCCAGATTAGGTCGATTGCAGCGCAATTGAAGCATATAATGTACATAGCCGGGGTCATTATCTATTGTCTATAAATCCAACCAATGACCTAAACAATGCTCTCGAAATATCTTTTCTTGCTCGGTTGTCAGAACACCCGTAAATTCACTAATGACACTCAGTTGGCTCTTCAATGTCAACTTCGCATGAGTAAACTGCTTAAAAATCATCAACCAATCACTATTAGTCAAATCACTAATGTACACACATATACATATAATTAATAATATCTATAATAATGATCATATACATATGTATATACATATACATATACTTATAATCATAATCATACACACACATACACACACACACACACACATATATATATATATATATATATACATACATATTACGAAACATATTATACATACACAGTGTAATATTACATATATATTATACTAATGGTCATATACTATTAATCATATATTATATAATACTTGTATACTAGTATATACAAACTTATACATATACATACTAATATATTATACTAATAATCATATATATATACTAATAATAATATATATACATATGATAACAATTGCGACTAGTGAACTTCATTTGCGACTAGTGACTAAGAATTACGACTAGTGATCCCTAAAATTGCGACTAGTGACCAAGACTTACGATTAGTGAACAAGACATTAGTTTGAGACTAGTGATCAAAACGTAGGTCGACTAAATACTTTTCACATTTACAATGTCTCATTTAATTGAAACATCAACAACAATAGAGAAAACAATGCAAAACATCTAAAAAAAACAAGTACACCAATTGTTCGATGAAATGCCTCAAAGAAATTTCAAAAGAAAAAAATATAAATCGAGTATAAACTAGATTATCCATTATTCTAACCTACCAAACATATCAAAACACGGTAATATAAATTAAAGGAAGCAATGTAGTTGTCTAAATATCTAAAATAAAAACGCACACCAAGTGTTCGATAAAATGACTAAGAGAAATTTAAAGAATAAAGTTATAAATTGAGTATAAACGAGTTAGTACCGTTTGAGAGGACATGTTTAGAGCCAATCAACCTTCAAATTCGCATCACATTTTTTTTGGGCGTCGAAATTGGATCCGGCAGTGGGGGATGTGCGGAGGTGGGCCGGTGGTGGTGGCATTTCAGGCAGGGTGGCGATTGGATGGTGGGTTAGGTGGTGGTTGGTGGTGAATCAGGGCGTGGCGATTGTGTCGGGTGGTGGCAGAGGGTGGTGGTCGCAGTGGGTCGGGGGCGAAGGTGAGGGGGTCTCGGATCGCAGAATAGAAAATGGGACGTAATAGTTTGTTTATTCCGCGAAGCGATCATATTTATTTGGTATCCGGGCGCAGGTCGCATACCATCGGTCGCAACCAAGGAAACTCGTCGATTGGGTTGTCTTTTACTCGGTAACTCGATGGGTCGCAGGTCGCATGGCTTGGGTCGCATGTCGCATGATGCGACCTGCGCTCGGATTGGGCAAATCCGCAAGATTTTTTATCACAGGGCAAATCCAAATATTACTCCGAAAAAAGTGCATTTTTATTAATTTCCCTTTTTTATACCCCATAACTTGTTACTTCAACACTGTTTTATATCCTTTCTAATTTTGTCCATCTAATTAAGAATTTGAATTAGATGTTGAACTAAATTCACTTTAGTTCAACAAACATAGTTTCGCTTAAAACAACGAAAGAAGAAAAAAAAATTGAATCGATGATCCATATTCGACGTAAACTATAAAATTTTACCCCATTCGATTCTTTTTGGAACCGCACCTTCCGTTATAGCATATTAGTTAATTAGTTAATCATCATCTTTTGCATTTTAATATTTTAACTTTCAATTATGTATGTCCTAGCTTGTACCGACAACTTTTATCATAAGTTTATTAACGTTGTATGTATAAAAATATAATTTTGTTATAAACTAAATTATCTTGTTCGTGCACTTCAACAAAAAGTACGAATAAGTCACATAATTGAATATAGAGGTACGTTTGGATAACGTATACCATGAAGAGGAAAATAGTACAAATTATTTGAATTTTTGGATGATAGAAGCGGGGTTGGCTATATTTGATATTTCGGTGTGGAGAACTGGAGATTGCAATGGATGAGAAAAAGTTCACGATCCGTGGATACAAGTCCAGCGTGGGTGGGTAAATCCGTGAAATTTTTATCCACGGGTGGGTTTCCGGTATGAATTTTAACTTGTTGACGGGTCGCGGGCGGGTGTTGGGTATGGATTTATACTCGCGGGTGAATCCGACCTGTGAACCTACAAATCATATTATATTCATAAGTGTATTTGTAAACTTTTATATATATATATATATATATATATATATATATATATATATGTTGATATTGGTTAATTACAATATTATATGATGAAATTATTCATATAGAGACTAGAAAGTAAACTTATCAATTAAGAAAAATTATCAAATAAATAAATTGATAGTTATCTAACTATTAGTCTGTATGTGTCGCACCCCGAAAACACGTGACAGCGGAAGTATGAGGTGTCACGGGGGCGCCGACAAAATTAAATATCATCAGACAAAGATTACAACAAACGACCTCTACATGAGACGTTTGAAAAATAGTTACATTGCCATAATCAAATGTTTACAACTGTTACCCAAAAACATTGGAGTTCGCAAAAATAGTCTAGAGATTCCTAATACATAGCTGTTGATACAAAATATCGTAATGCAATTAAATCTCCTGTTTGAAAATATGCGACTCGATCTATGCTTTCCAAAAGCATCCTACTATCTTGATTCCTGTGGGTAGTCCTATTGCGTTTGTAAACCTGAGAATACATACTAAAAGGGTCAACATAAAGTTGGTTAGTTCATAGGTTTGTTAAACAGTTGTTTAAATATCGGTATGAAACACAAGATTTAATAATATTTGAAATCAATCAAATATGTATACTATTGACATGAGCTCATAGTCCAAAGCTTAACAATGTGTGTCGTGTCTCTTTCGAGTACACGATCGTTGGTGCCCCTGCAAGTGTCTAATCCGATACACTCGTGTGTACAAATATTAATACGTCCGTTTGACTGGTTAGCGCGATAAACCCGGATGGGGATTGTCAGTCCCAAATAGATCTATTTACTAATACTCGTGCTTAGTCCAAATTAACGAAGCTATGATGTGTGAGGACTTTAAATTGATTAGTGTGTTAACTCATGCAATCCGTATAGCGTTGTTTGTTGTACTTGTGTTCATAAAAATAGTTGTGTAAAAGCAGTTGTATGTATTCTCACTCCTGGATATAAAACAATAAAAAGGGGCTATGAAACTCACCAGAGTTAAGCAGGTAGCCAGCAATAATCAAATAGCAAGCAAACTCCAAAGCGCAACCTTCTAACGTCCTAAACGTATAAGGTTGGGTAAGTAAATATCTCAAAAGACCATCTATAGCGATTGTATAAGTGGGGGTCAATGTCCACTTAAGCCAATCGTGTAGGTGGAGGGTTTATGTCCACCTAAAGCTAGTTCACTCAACTACTATGTCCAAGTAAGTTGTTCAAGTTTGTTTATTAAATATATGTACAACCCGTTGGTGAAAGTTTGTAATAATAATTCATTTAGACATTATTATTAAGTTTGTTTTGTTGTATATTATTTATTAGTACATATCGTATGTTGCAAACAGATTATTTAGTTCGTAAAAACCTTAAACCGTAGGTCAAAGTTAGTCAACTCGTTGGTCAAAGCTGGTCAAAGTTGGCCAACTGGTCAAAGTTGGTCAAACTGGTCAAAGTTGGTCACACTGGTCAAAGTTGGTCAAACTTGGTCAAAGGTGGTCAAAGATAGTCAAAGTTTGTCAAAGTTGCCAACTAAGTCAACCAAACCCATTTTTGTTACCATTTTTCAAAAATAGTAAGTTTGTCATTTTATAGAAGTCAAGCCCCGTTTTTGTTGACTTGGTCAAACCTACTCGGTTTGACCCGAATCTTTTCCCAAACCCTTAAATATGTTCATAAGTCACAAAAAGTTAGTTTTTTCCTAAATAGCAAGTCCGCAAGTGTCGGTTTTCAAGTTTTACCAGAACAAGTCCACACTTTATGTTTTCCAGAAAATACATCTTATTGTTGGATTTTTATAAAAATATATAGTCTGTAAAAAGTCCCAAAAAAATTATTAATTGTTCCCTTATATGTTATTTACTTCCAGTAATTTTTTCATGCATTATAGAATAGTCTAAGTAATTTTAAAAATTACATTTCCATTCTAAGTTCAGATTTGGACACATGCATGCTATCAACGTTTCTGAGAAAAATATACAAGGAATAAGTAAAAGTGGTCAACACAAAAGTAGTAGCCCTTTTCAATATGCAACTTTTAAAAAAACATTAGTTTTCTAAATTTTCCTAGAACTCGAGATATGAACAATATACTAAGAGTAAAGTTTCTGGATTTCTGGAACAGATTGTATATGTGTTTTTATATAAATTATTAAAAATAGTAAATTAGCTCAGAACAATATAAAGTTTGTGGTGTTTGAAATCTAACATCTTAAACTTAATTTTTGACTATAAAACCGTCCATTTTCATGAAGAAATGAGTTTTATAAAAATCGTGGAAGTGGACCAAACTTTCTGGACAGAAAGTATACCTCACATTTAGTTAAGTTTCAAGTTAAGAAAAGTGGTTTTTGTGTAATATCTTGTTATAATACTTATTGAGTGAACTTATTATCATGCTATAAGAGTATTAAGGAGGTGAGAATGTTCCTTACATAGATCCTTTGAAGAAAGGAGGACAGAATATGAATGAGGAGTTCTTGAGCTTCAATTCCTTGTAAAAATCTTGAGGAATGGTGAAGATTTTAGGTGGTGGCTTGTGGTGGATTATGGTGGTGATAGGTGGTTCTAGTGGTGGTTTGGTGACTGATTTTTAGTGAGAGAAAGACTAGAAAGAGGCTAGAGAAAAAGAAGTGATAAGTTTGAGTGTGCAAATGAGAGTTTTGCATATCTTGTATATGGTGAAAGAAAAGAAACTTAATCATTATTCTTGCATGAAATGGGATTGGGTGAAGATGGATGTGGCTGGCCCCACTCCATGGGCCGCATCTGAGTTTTGTTATTTAATTCTCGTTTTCAGACTGTGTTGCGTTCTGTGGTCGTTTACTCGTTATTTTCATCATTCGGTTAAATCGCGTAGCATTTTCTTTCGCCGTTTTAATTCATGATATATTTGGGATTATTTTTCATTGAAATATTGTTAAAATAATTTATTTAAAGTTGTCAAAATATTAATTAGGGTTTCGTTTGGTTGCCGGGTTCAGTTTGCGCATTTTCACCGCGTTTGTTACGTTTTAAACAAAACGTCGAGGTTTTCGTGTATAATAATATATGATAGGTAACTTCTAAAAATATATTTAAGTTATTTATAGAAATTTTTTCACCAATGTCGTATATTGTGCCAGACTCCGTCCGATCGTTTTGCGTAATTACAACTAATTACGTAATCGTAGTATAAAACAATTACGTAGGTGTATATTCACAATAATATACAAATAGTTACAAGTAATTACAAGTATTTATCCTAAATCACATCTAAATACACATAATTAGGGTTTCGGTTAAGTTTAAAAGTAAACCTAAATTGCTGGGTGTCACAGTATGTATTAATTTTTAGCAATTTAATTTGTTTAAAAATACTATCCATTATTTGAACATGGTTTAAAATATTTTTAATACTCACTTTGTAACACCCTCAAATTTCGAGTTACGGAAGCGGTCGGGTCGGGTGTTACCAAATCAAATATCACAAGCACAAAGGATAATAATGAACGACTCTAAATGAGACGTTTGAAAATAGTTATACATTTCCCAAAATAAAAGTGTATACAAGTTGCGAGTTCGCCAAAATAATTTCAATACATAATTTGTAATACAAAAGTTATGCAGAGAAATCCAATTGTGAAAACATGCTAGTCGAGCTAGCATAATCTTGTAGCAATCCTAATCATGCTGGGCACCTGAGAACACATGCTAAAACGAGTCAGCTATAAAGCTGGTGAGTTCATAGGATTTATAATTGAAACATAAAGTATATATCTTGTATGTTTTGAAAGATGGTTTCAAAATCCACGATTTTGATTTGTTTTGTTATGTTGTTGTAATACCAGTGTATATACATCTAACGGGGTATTTCATACCCAAGTAGTGGTGACGTGTACCTAAGTACATTAAGACTGTGGCTTACCATGTCTCGATACCTATCAGGTATAATTAAGTCTACAGACGTGAGGCAATACAGGCCTAAGTATGAATCAGTTAATTGTATGACCGCGTCATATGATAACAAGTAATAATGTTACTTATGTTGTAGTAACGCGTTAAGATGCCCGCGTGGCAAAATATGTTGTGTCCAGCAAAAATATATATTGTAGTCCCGCAGAACTATGATCGAATGTTTATTGTGTTGCATCCAGCAACAGTTGATTGTAGTCCCACAGAACTATGATTGAGTGTTTATTGTGTGTTCGTTTGACCAGTTAGTTCATGCTAAACCGGACATGATTGAGTATTTATTGTGTCCGTTTGACCAGTTAGTGTGTGCTAACCCGGACATGATTGAGCTAACAGCCTCGCGTGGAAACTCCCCCAACCCGTTAACTTGTTGCGGATCACGAGCATAAGCTCGCCCATCCGTAATTGAGGGTGGATCACGAGCATAAGCTCGCCCATCCATCGATTGTATCACTTTACCGCGATATCGGACTTGTTCCCACTGCAATACCGTGGCATCGTTTTGTGCCCACTTTACCGTGGCATCGTTGTGTGCCCAACTGGCATTGACCGAATTGCTCGCAAGCATAGTACGTAATTGAGCCGGCAGTACTACAACATGCCCGACTTGAGTAAATGAGAGCCGGCAGTACTACGACATGCCCGACTAGTAGGATCGTGTTTGTCAGAGTGTATGTATATCTATATACATAAGTAAATTGTATGTAGTACCAAGTGCTCGATATTGAGTACGAATATGTGTATACATATATAATATATATATATATATATATATATATATATATATATATATATAAGTCAAATCAAACAAACACATGTAACCGTGAGTCATGCAACGCATGAGAGTAACGTATTGTATCAAAATATGTATATACAATACTTAGATATTATGTGTTTCGCAATATGCCTAGGTATGACTAATCATCACCTAGTTGTTTTGTATTAGTGTAACGAATCTATACTAACATATGATACTATCGTATTCTCCTAGTCTCAACCTAGCAAGTATATGGAGATCTTGGGTTGATGTTTACTTGAGTTCAATTCCAATTTCGAAGTCTTGAACGTATGTGCAGTCTTAATTCCTAAAAGGAAAACTAATCTTGTAAAAGTCTAGTTGTTGTCCAATGGAGGTAGAACTAAATAGTTCTAGTGAATTTGGTAATGTTGTCCCGCGACAATAAGGTCAATGTATGATGGTGACTTAGCCATGTCATTTGATGGTGATTGTTGGTCGACAATCTAACAGTGTGCAATGCTAACCTAACAAGGTTAAATAGTGATATTGTTCTACGACAATATAATGGGTGCAATTCCTAAGTATTACACATTCGTATTACCAAACAGTAATATAGATAAGTGTGAATTATAAAAGTTTGGTATTATAATTCGAAAACAGAAATTGACCATGCGTCTCACCCCGAAAACAATAAAACAGTTGAAAGAGTGGAGCTATGAAACTCACATGTGAGTTGTCAGCGATCCTAAGATACGCGTGTCGTTCGATGGGTAACCTCCTAGTGTCCTAAACACGTGAGGTTATATAAGTAAGAGACAAATCAATTCGTCTAAGCGAGTTGTGCATATATTCGTTCGTCGCTCAGGTTTGAAAACTATGTACGGGGGTCCGGGGGCAGCGCCCCTGGTAGCGGGGTCCAAAGGGTGGTAACCCCTGGCGGGGTCCAAGGGGCAGAGCCCCTGGTTGGGGTCGAGCTTTAGTGAAAACGCTTCGAAATTTCATTTCGGAGTAATATTAGGCGGTAAAATTTGAGTTTCGACACTTAGTGAAAAATGTGTATTTTCTGTTTTAGGCGACACTAGGCAAGTGTCGCTATAGGCGACACTTAAGATTGGCGTCACTTGGGAAGTGACGCTACGGGCGTCACTTTAGGCGACACTCAAAGACGTCACTATTTGCATCACTTAATGCAACACTAGGTAGCGTCACTATTTGCGTCACTAAATGCGACACTAGGTAGCGTCACTTGGTAAGTGACGCATCGCTGCAGGTTTGTGGGCGACACTTGTGACTGTTCGACGGGTTTTCACCCAAAAACACAATCTAGCCCATTTTTGGGCCGAATCTTGTTGTTATAATGTTAATACATGATATATTAAGTATTTTTAACAATGAATATCAAGAAAAAGCGAAGAAATCCTTACGATTTGAAGATTTAAGGGTTTGGATGATGATGGTGTTCTTGATGATGAAGATGGAGGTGGTGATGATGATGAATGCTTGTTGATGATGATGATTCCGAAGATGATAATGATGATGGCGGTGGTGGTGGTGGCGGTGGTCGGCGGTGGTGGTTGGTGTGGATGGAGAGGAAGAGATTGGGAGAGTTTAGAGAGAGATGTGTGGTGTGTGTGTTTTTATAAAATAGAAAAGAAAGAAAAAGGGAAGGTGGAGGTGGTTTTATCCATTCTCAGATCCCCACTCTGGGGACTTGGTCTCCAACCACAGTACAAAATGCCCGTGTTTTTGTACCCGATCGTAATTTAAAATAGTATTTTAAATTCTAAAATTCGTTTATATTAATTTGAAATGTTTTCGAGCTGAAGTATTATATAAAAATACTATTTTGAAACTAAAATTTAATAGATTGTTTTCGCGCGGTTTTAAATTACCAGAATGCGTTTTGAATTAAAACGACTTACATTTTTGAACACTTTGTTAAATCGCATATAAAAATACCATTATTTAAAGTTTAAATTTGGAGCGAAAATTGACTTTTTGACCAGGTGTTACACACTTTGTGTAAAATCAATTGATATTTGATAAAATATTTGTATTATTTAAAATCCACGTGTTACCCGCCGATACGGGTGTGAAAATAATCCCGCTAGTAGGTATCCGGGGGTTTACGGGTCCAAAAAACATGCGCGACGGGTAATGGATTTTGGCATATCCTTGTGTGACACCCCTCAAAAATTTAATACGCGTGGTATTACTTAATTCGTAATTAGTTATAGTTACGTACAAAATATTCAGAACGAACCCGACAATGGTATACGACCGTTGGCGAACGTAATTATTAAATAAACTCATAAATTTCTAAATAGTATTCCGATAATATTGAATGAATTATTCATGTTGTATAAAATAACATTAATGTGACAAAAACGCATGAGATGCGCCCGACAAACAAAATAAACCCAATTTATATTTTCATAGCTCAAAATAAAGTATTTTGATTTAAAACTTTCATTTAAAAATCTCACTATTACACGAATACATTTATAACGCTTAAAAACACTACACGATTAAATTAAAACATTTAATCGACTATGGAACATAACACGAATCGAGGAATGAGTCCACTAGCCTGAACCTGTAAGTGGGTCGGCTCAGACCCGTGGACCCGACCCAATCGACCCAACCCCCTTTTAGTCTCTTTTCTTCCCCACTTTCTCATTTCATTTCACCAAACACACACACACACATACACCTTTATCTATCTCTCTCTTTCTCCCTCTCAAATCGCAGCCCACAAATCACCATAAAACTACACCAAAAACGCACCATCTCACGGAGTGGATTCAAGAAGAAGCGATCACCATCTCGAGCTCTCCATCTTCATCTTCTTCGTCTTTCATTTTCGTGGTATGAGACTCCTTAACACTTTTAAAGTACTTGTAAAGCTTTTATTTACACGCTAGAACGTTTACTCAACGAAATTATGTCCAAAAATCGAAGTAAAATGCATTTTATAATTAAAAATGCGATCAGTTCGTCCTGCGAACTGAGATCCAGTTGCAGTTCGTCTTGCAAGGCGAACCGAAATCAGCGAACTGAAAACTTTGACTCGCGAAGTCAAACTGCGAACCGAACCGACTTGCGAGTTGACCTGCGAACCGACTTGCGAGTTGACCTGCGAACCGACTTGCGAGTTAACCTGCGAACTGACTTGCGAGTTGACCTGCGAACCGACTGCGAGTCGAGACCTACGAGTCGAGACTTGTGAGCCGAAATTTGTCCTGCGAACCTAACTAGGTTCGCAGCCTACCTTGTCTTGCGAACCCAATCTAAGTTCGCATCGCGAACTCAGTTCGCACCACCATTTCAGTCCGCGACCAACCTTGGTCAATTTTTCCGATTATAAATTTTCAATGCGTTTTTACTAAAGCAATGTAATAGAAATAGAAATTTTCTAAGGTGACCTAAATATCTCGACCCCAGCCAGGGGCTCTGCCCCTTGGACCCCATCAGGGGTTGCCACCCCTTGGACCTTGCTACCAGGGGCGCTGCCCCCGGACCCCCGTAGGATATTTTCACACTTGAACATAAATGACAAATATATTGGAAATACTTTTATAAGTATATAATGGAACAAACATGATAACATTACTTTAAAATTATTGCAAACTGTCACCAATGGGCCGTACGTGTTTTCAAAACTACAAACCTAAACGACAAACAAATACATTGGACATATCTAGTTGAATGAACACTAGCATGGATGGTCAACTACGACATCCACTTACTTGTACTTATAATCTCAAACGTTTTGGACGTTAGGAGATTACCGACTTGGAAAATATTTGCATTAAGGACACTAGCACCCACATGTGAGTTTTTGGAGCCCCTACTTTTACTGTTTTCAATACTTTTCTAACAGGGGTGGAGGACATAGCTGCTATTTTATTGTTTTATTACAAACATACAACGAGTATTATAAATGATTTCATGCTTTATACAAAACGTTACGACTTACTCATATTATTGCAAACTGTTTACTTATGAAAAGAGGTTTCATAGTATTTCTTGAACTAGTTACAACATAATTGTTATACTACTTTGGGAACATGACCACGAATCTTGGTACGGACCTAGGTTTACGAGAGGTAGTTGTAGTACACAAAAGTCCCTGTATACACAACCTATAACCATTAGCTAGGTGACTCTAGCCACTAGATATACGGATAGTACTATCGAGTTAACAGTTCTCCTCTCACTGTTATAACTTGTTGGTCGCGCCAATCGCACGATGGTAGTTGTAACGAGGAGTGTATATTTAAGATGTTATTGTGGCAAAAACGTTAAACGTCGTGGATTGTTAATAGCACTAGGGGTCGTTACTATAACTCATAAGGTCTAGCTAACCTTTGAGGGATCACCGTCTATGTCTCCCTACTATTATGAACATTTTTGGAAATAACATTTTTCCTACGATTAACTACATAGGAATGCGTTCCTACTATTTATACAACTGGATTGGTTTTCCAAACGTATACCATTGGATGTGTTGACATCACTAAAACGAAACGATGTGTTGACATCACTAGAATGAAATGATACTTTTGGGTAACATCCCAACAAAACAACACTTTTGGATGACGTTCCAACTAAAACGAAACATTATTTGACTTTTGAATCAACAAACTTACAAACAATTTGGTTTAACAAACTATACTCATAAACTTAAAACCTGTGAATTCACTCAACAATTTTGTTTACTTTTTGCTATGTTTTTTAGGTAATTAGCTGCACGTAAGACCGCTTGCACACATGGAATCTAGGCGACCCGCGAAGCTTTTAGGATGCCAACTTTTTGAAACATATGGATTTCCTTTGTATAACTAATCTGGTTTTAGTCATATTTATGAAACCCACTTTTGTAAAACTTAACTACTTTCATACTTATACATTTCGGTGAATTGTAAACTTTGTAACTATTACTCTTGGCATCTTAATATATATTATCTGTTGTAATCATATGCTCTAATATGTGTGTTTGTACAATGTATACGTCAACACCCCCTACTTAACCAAATGGTTCTGCTAATCATGATTAATGAATTTGGGGGTGTGACACCATGACCCACGGTTACTATCCCTATTTCGAGGCTCTGGGTAAGAGTGTTAATCATCAACATGAGGTAGTATGATTAGTGGAAGATTCAGAATTTGTGATGACCCGTAGAGCACTAGAGCCGGTATCCCAATATTTGTGAACTTGTAGGATTACAGGCTGATGACTCCCAAGATCTCTTATCGATAGAGTCATTTGGTACCTCGATGTCACCTCATCACATCCTGGGGTTGAAGAAGGTCCCAAGGGTTCAGTTGTTCGCCGATTCAAGTGGTATGTGAGTTGGGTTTAGAACGTCGTGAAACGGTTCGGTTCTTATCTACCGTTGGTGTTAAAGGGAAAAGGCCCTTTACTAAAAACATAGAAGGTAAGGGCGGCTTTCGAGCTGTAGCTTTACAACCATAGGGCTAAGTTAGGCCCTTAATTCTTATATATTATATTAATAAGATAGGTTGCTTAAGCGCATTTTGACCCTTTCTATTAATAAGGTTGTCATCAAGGCGAAACTTGAGTTTGATTGCAGGGCGCGCGTTAGTACAAAGAATATAACAAATAATGCGATTATTCATAAGAAATATATATTTCATATAGCGAATGTACTCATAACAGTTGTTACCCCTACCATTAACATGGTTCCGCCACTATAACACCAAGCTAAGTTCTAGTTTACTGAATGTAGTACAAAAATTATGTTCCTTTTTAATCGTTCAATCATCTTGTACACAATTAGATCCATATTTTATTTATTAATTGACAATCAAACAATTTATTAAATGATATATTACATACTATATATGCATACACCCACATTTTTGATGCTCCAATGTGTACATATATGCACATTCTTAGAACCCCACAAATTTGAGGCTTTGTGCGATAGATCATCTAGTTCATCGTGAAAATGCCCTCTACATAGAAATCAGAAGACAACAAATACTTAAGTGTTAGGATTGTGCTTGTAAAGAAATAAATGTAGTTTTCTGTTGCGGCATGAAATAATTAAAATAGAAAATATGGACCACAAAATTAAAGGAAGAAAGCAAAGGTGTACTTTGAGCATAATATCTCAAATCAAGTACCTCATATCAACCGTAGCCCATACGTACGATCTAATAAAATTATCATTTTTAATTTTTATCTCGAAAATAATATCTTTAATAAATATTTATGTTTTTAAAGATAAAAGGGGAAAATCAATCGTATTAAGTTGTCTAAAGCTAATAAGTAATAACCATACAAAATACATTTCCTTAGATGATCTTATATAAGATTTGATTGAAAGAATTATCAACCATCAAGTCCCTTTTCGTTCACGATTTCTTCTATAAGCAATTTGTTAGAGGAATTGAAATAGGAAAGAATTGCATAACAATAACTTTAACTCATCTAAGCACGCATATTGGATGGCATGTAAAACATGTGGAATTATCGATAAGTAGTCAAAAATCAACAATTAATCAATATCGATAGTCGTGACCATCCATATCTAAATGATGATAGATTCATTTCACCTTATTAGTATAGTATAACATCAAGTGTTTTGCAACCTATAATTTTGTTACAAAAACAGTTTAATGGCTTATTTAATCTATATCTGGTTCCAAAAACTAGAACCATTGTTTAATGTTATGATGGAGCTATATATCAACTTTATACATAAAAACTTCTGAAAACTCTCTGTAATTGAAGGCTAGATTCAATAATTGCATTATCGGAATATGGTCGTCACTTATATAGTCGGGTGGTGGCTGCCGACCATATATACCGGGATCAGGACCAGATTAATCAAAGCTTTAAAATGAAATCAACTCACATATTTTGATTTTTATCCTTGATATAAAAAATAAATCCCCCACCAACTAAAAGCGGACTAGCCAAGATAGAGGGGGAGATGCGATGACGATGCTTTGACGCAATGGTAGATAACGACGTGGATAGGTGATCATCGACGACGAAGAAATGTAGCATCTATAAGAGGTTTTTTGTTTGGAATTATTATGTCTTAAAAAGTGGTAGTTGTATTATTCAATAAGCTAAAGACTACTAAGATGTTTTGATAGCTTATCCTAATTAAGTCTTGACCTAGCTGAAAAAACCATTATTCGGTAATCTATTTACAATTGTTTAAAAAGTTTAATTGACAAATTTAGTTTTTGAATTGTATATATATTTGCGTCTCGCATAATTGATTTCATATGTTTAGTTAATTATGTGATAAACAATTTTTTTTCCTGGTTTTCTTTTTATTCATGACAATTTATTCATTGAAGTTATTATTGGTTTTTAAAATGTTGCATCGGAACCTCTTGTAATTTTCCATTTTGTTAAGTGGAGTTGTTTGTAACTCAATGTTGTATTCTTGCAATTTGTGTCACGCAATCAAATGGTTGAACACGTGAATATAATTATATACCTGAGTGCAAGAAGTGTTGTAAAAGTTTCTGAGATGTCAACCCACATGTTTACCTCCGTTGTACTTTTGATTACCAAATCATCGACATAAGCCTCTATATTTCGTCCAATTTGATTCTTGAAAGCTGGATCAATGACTCGTTGATATGTTGCCCCTGCGTTCTTTAAGCCAAATGTCATCTTCTTATAACAAAAGATCCCTTGGTTGGTATGATACGCTTTCTTATCTTTGTCCTGCTCTGCCATCTGGATTTGGTGGTACCCTTTGTAAGCATCCAAGAAATATTTGAGCCTATATCCCGACAGGGATTCGACCTTCCAGTCAATTTCTGGCAAGGGGTAATTGTCCTTTGGGCAGGCTTTGTTTAGATCTGAGTAGTCAACACACATTCTCCAAGACCCATTGGGCTTTTTTACCATGACAGGGTTTGCTACCCATGTTTGATATTGGACCTCCCGAAGGATGTCAGCAGCCACCAAATCTTCTACTTCTTTTTGCAAACCCTAGTAACCACGACTTAATCATACCTTGAACGGTTACCTAGTAACCACGACTTAATCATACCTTGAACAAACGATACAGTCAGAATTTGACTACAATGATAAACTACAACACAGTCACGGATTGACTGCTTTTCAACCTCGTCATAGACATGGTAGGTCTACTATCTACTCGATGAACCTATTGTACATAAATTTCTCCCCAGAACCCATGCAATCACAACCACACATGAAATTTCGGGATGAAATTTTCTTAACGAGGGGAGAATGTAACACCTGGTCAAAAAGACAATTTTCGCGCCAAACTTAAAACTTTCATTTCACGTACTTGGTACGCATTACTTTAAATAATGTGTTATTATTTTAAATAAACGTTACTTACACGGAAAATATTACACTATCATAGAACATAATATGTTTTGTCTAAAACGTATTTTATGCGACGAAACCATACGAAATGTATCCATCAAACAACCCAAAACAAAGTTATATTTTTTATAACCCGAATGAAGTATTTTTACAAATTATTTTAACTGAAAATATATACGAATTTGTATGAACAAAATTATGATTTTAAAATAATTTAATTATTTTACGATCGGGCGATCAAACACGGGTATTTTTCACTGAAATTGGAGACAACCAACCCCCACCAAAAGGGAGGGCCGGCTACCCTTTTTCCCCTCCCCATTTCTTTTGTTTTTCATTTCAAACACACACACACAAACACCCTCTCTAGCTCATCTCTCCCTCTCCCTCTCGGTTTACACCACCACCACCGGAATCTCCACCACCTCGTCGCCACCATCATCAAGAACAACAACAGCAGCTTCAACATCATTTTCTTCATCAAGATCTTCCCCATCTCGTCTCTTTTGGCTCAGAATCGACATTTGGTAAGAACACTCGATTTCACACCTTAAAACACTTGATTTATGTTTATTAACATGTTATTGAGTCCATACAACAAGAATGTAGCCAAGAAATTGACTAAAAATGTTTTAAAAATCGAAACCCACTTCAAAACTCGCATCAGTTCGTCCTGCGAACTGAGATCCCAGATCCCAGTTCATCTCACGAAGCGAACCGAAACCTATGAACTGAGCTGGCCTGCGAACTGAGTTGGCTTACAAGCCGAACTGACCTGTGAGTCGAGACCTGCGAGTTGAGACTTACGGACCGAACAACCTGCGAATCGAGTTGCGAAGCAACTCGGCCTGCGAACTGAGTGAGCTGCGAGACGAGACTTGCGAGTCGACTATGTCTTGCGAGCTGACTCTGCGAATTGAACTTGCGAACTGACATTTTATGCGAGCTGAGATTTGGGAATTTTCAAATCCCAAATGCGTTTTTTTCACCAAAGCAATTTGTTGAAAATGTTTTTTTCACCAAAACATTTTATGCGTTTTTTTCACCCAAAAGCGTTTTTTCGACCCCAGCCAGGGGCTCTGCCCCTTGGACCCCGCCAGGGGTTGCCACCCCTTGGACCCCGCTACCAAGGGCGCTGCCCTCGGACCCCCGTACACGGTTTTCAAACCTGAACGACAAATGAATACTTACACAACTCGCTTAGACAAACTGAATGTGTCATACTTATATAACCTCACATTTTTAGGACATTAGGAGGTTACTATTCGGACAACGCACATATCGTAGGATCGCTGACAACTCACAGGTGAGTTCATAGCCCCACTCTTTCAAACTGTTTTACTGTTTTCAGGGTTAGACGCAAGCACAATTACTGTTTTCGAATCATAATGATAAGCTTTTATAATTCCCACTTAACTATATTACTGTATGTAGTACGGAATGTGTAATATTTAGGATTTACACCCAATATAGTGTTATGGAACAACATCACTGTTTAACCTAGTTAGGTTACCATTGTACACTCTTAGATTGTTGACCAACAATCACCATTACCTGACTTGGTTAAGTCACTATTATACATTGACCTTATTGTCACTGGACAACCTTATCAACTACAATAGAACTGGTTAGTTCTACCAATACAGGATTAGCTTTCTTTTTAGGAATTAAGACTGCACATACATTTCAGGATTTCGATATTGCAATTGAACCCAAGTAAACATCAACCCAAGATCTCCATATACTTGCTAGGCTGAGGCTAGGAGTAAACAATAGAAATATATGTTAGTATGAATCTCTTATACTAATACCAAAACAACTAGGTGATGATTTGTCATGCCTAGGCTTATTGTGACTCAACCGGTAATTAAGTACTGTATATACATACTTAGCTACAATATATCAATTTCATGTGCTACGTGAAACCCCATCTGGGTTTTTGTTGGTTTAACTTATACCTATATCTATATGTCGGTCATGTCGTTGAACTGCCGGCTAAATTACAAACCTTGCTGGCGAGCAATTTTGGTCGATGCCACGGTGAGAAGTGGGCACAAAACGATGCCACGGTGAGAAGTGGGCACAAAACGATGCCACGGTATTGCAGTGGGCACAAGTACGATATCGCGGTAAAGCGATACAAATCGACGGATCGGCGAGCTTATACTCGAGATTGTTGGCTCAGCATTCAGGTAAACGCTCTATCATAGTATGCATGACTGCATGGTTACTCGTATTCAGCAACGGATCGGCGAGCTTATGCTCGAGATCGTTGGCTCGGCATTCGGATAAATGCTCTATCATAGTCTGCATGACTGCACAGTTACTCGTATTCAGCAACGGATCGGCGAACTCATACTCGAGATCGTTGGCTCAGCATTCGGATAAACGCTCGATCGTAGTCTGCATGACTGCACGGTTACTCATATTCAGCAACGGATCAGCGAACTCATACTCGATATCGTTGGCTCAGCATTCGGATAAACGCTCTATCGTAGTCTGCATGACTGCACGGTTACTCGTATTCAGCAACGGATCGGCGAGCTTATACTCGAGATCGATGGCTCAGTATTGGTTTGAATACTCAATCATAATTCTGCGGGACTACACTCATTTGTTGCTTGAGGGCAACAAACTATGCCAGATGGCATCCTAGTATATTACTACTGGATAGGTAATAATATTAACTATTATCATATGACGTAGTCATACACTTACTCGCTAGTTCTTAGACACGTGGTGCCCCACGTTGTAGACTTATTTATACCTGATAGGTATCCAGGCATGGAATGCCTCCTGCTTTAGGTACTTAGGTACACACCCCAAATACTTAGGTATCAGATACCTCGTTAGACGATTACACATCGATATTATAACTTTATAACAATACGAAACAAGATTGTAGATTTTGAACTACTTTTCAAAAACATTTAAGGTTTATACTTTATGTTTCAACTAACAATCCTATGAACTCACCAGCTTTATAGCTGACTTGTTTTAGCATGTGTTCTCAGGTGCCCAGCAGGATTAGGATTACTACAAGATATGCTAGCTCGAGTCGCATATTTTCAAACAACTGGATTTCCTTGCATAACTTTTGTATTTCTACTTATGTATTGGGACACATTTGGCGAACTCGCAGATATTGTAAACTATTATTTTGGCAATGTAATAACTATATTTTCAAATGTCTCATTTAGAGGTCGTTTGCTATGTATCTTATGCTTTGATGATTGATTAGTCACGCCCCGACCCGACTGCTTCCGCAACCCGAATTTGGGGGTGTGATAGATTGGTATCAGAGCCTAAGGTTATAGTGAACTAGGTTGCATTTAGTGGGCCTAGACTATGACCGTTAGGCAGTATTCCTCATTAGGTATAACTTGTTCAGGGGTTACATCATACGAGTTTAATTTAACATAGCGTAGCTAACTATGTACAATTAAATAAAGATGATGTGATATCTGAAAGGGGTTATACTGAAACAGGAATGCACTAGTTGACTCTGATTGTTATGTGCTAGACACCCTAGGCTATTATATGTACTGTAAGTATATATGAATAGGCCTTGCATGTGTACTACTTCTACATATCTATATATACACTGAGTATATGTAACTCAATTCCGCTGTACTGTCATCTACCCACGAAGAGGCACATCGCTATCTTCCTTGCCATCACGACACAACACTTTCTCCATATGTACCCGTAGGAGAATATCATACCTATCGTTGAACCTCGGGAAGGAGGCATAAACATTACCAAATGGGATGGAAACCCACACATACTAGAAGTTCACAAAAAGTTAAAACAAACAAATTTCTCACCATAGGGGAAATCATTACCAGGGTGTGTCACGATTGCTACCCTCATATTATTTTCACTCGCTCATCGTCGGGAAGGCGATCACCAATCGAATTGGTCCACCATGACACTTGTATCTTGGAATGTTCTTCCAACAGTTAAACCGAAAATCAACGACTTATTTGCGTCTCGATATTGACCTTGACCATACTGATCACCCTTGGATTAGTGTTGGCTAAGTCCACAAAAACATCTCAATCACAACTTGATCATTTAGATCATCACGATTTAATACCTCAGTGCCTACCTGGTTCGATACCTTGGCACTTATATTTTAGCCTTCGCGCTACAATTGGGAACACTATTTAGTCGTTATCACGACTGCACACAATAACTACAACATCTCAATTTACTCATTCTAAGCATACGTGAGCTATTCACGTCATGACAACTTAAAAGTACGAAGACTTTCAAAAGCATAACTTAATTAACTTTCTGGGTCACATCACTACAAATCACTGATTTTCACGTTGCGCTAAATAAAAATCTTTAAATAAAGATCTTATACCTTGTCATTTCATTCTTATTTAAGAATCATGCCACCTAGATGACAAACGTACACGCAAGCTGAGCTTGACCAAATTGCTGAACAAAGAGTGGCTGATGCTCTAGCTACTCGAAACTGAGCGTGACCCTGCACCTATAAGGAATTCCTGAACTGTAACCCGCCAAACTTTGCTGGAACTAAAGGGGCTGTCGGATTAATCCGATGGATCGAGAGAATGGAATCTGTATTCCACATTTGCAACTGCCCCGATGACTACAAAGTTAAGTACTCCACCTATACCCTCCAAGATAATGCCCTCACCTAGTGGAATTCCTATGCCCAAACTGTAGGGATCGACACTGCTCACAAACTTCCTTGGGAGGAACTAAAACGAATCATGAGGGACGAGTATTGTCCCAGTGAGGAACTACACAAACTCGAGGATGAACTTTGGCACCTCACCGTAAAGGACAGCGACATAATGACATACACCAATCGCTTCCACCAACTGGCACTTCTTTGCCCAACCATGGTGAGCCCTGAAAACAAATGAATTGAAAGGTACATCGGAGGACTCCCGATGAAAATTGAGGGAATGGTCACCGCCTCTAAACCCGACACTATTGACAACGCTGTTCGCATGGCCCACAAACTCATAGCACAGGTGGTTCAACGCGGAACGCCTGTAACTGAAAACAACCAAGGAAAATGGAATGGAAATTCCAGCACTAGTCAAAATCCAACAAATCAACCCGAACCCTTGAGGTCCTACGCCACCAAACCGAAAGAAAAACAAGGTTATGCAGGTAATAAACCCTTTTATCACGGCTGTAAACGTCATCATGATGGTTCATGTGGGTTACCCTGTGAAAGATGCCAACGATTCGGACACAAAATCAGGGATTGCAGAGTTACTGCGAATCCCGACTTAAAGAGGATATGCTTCAAATGTAAAGAACCCGGTCATTACAAGAAGGATTGCCCAAAAAGGAAACGCAAAATCCACCTGATCTCCGATAACGATATAGGTACATCCTTCCTCGAAAACATAACCTTTCAATTATAATTTACACCAAGAGTGTACTTTCGCTCCTCGATATTACATTTCACCAACTAAATGCCGAGTGAATTATAAGGCTAGTTAACCTAGGCTCACGAAAATCTCAAAGTTTGCTTTTAGCAGACTGATCGACTGAACGTTCACCAACCACTTAATCCTGATAGGACTACTCACTAAACGGTCACCGTGTGACAACTGCCTAGTCCCTAATGGACTACAATGTAAACGGTTACCTAGTAACCACGACTTAATCATACCTTGAACAAACGATACAGTCAGAATTTGACTACAATGATAAACTACAACACAGTCACGGATTGACTGCTTTTCAACCTCGTCATAGACATGGTAGGTCTACTATCTACTTGAAGAACCTATTGTACATAAATTTCTCCCCAGAACCCACGCAATCACAACCACACATGAAATTTCGGGACGAAATTTTCTTAACGGGGGGAGAATGTAACACCTGGTCCAAAAGACAATTTTCGCGCCAAACTTAAAACTTTTATTTCTCGTACTTGGTACGCATTACTTTAAATAATGTGTTATTATTTTAAATAAACGTTACTTACACGGAAAATATTACACTATCATAGAACATAATTTGTTTTGTCTAAAACGTATTTTACGCGACGAAACCATACGAAATGTATCCGTCAAACAACCCAAAACAAAGTTACATTTTTATAACCCGAATGAAGTATTTTTACAAATTACTTTAACTGAAAATATATACGAATTTGCATGAACAAAATTATGATTTTAAAATAATATAATTATTTTATGATCGGGCGATCAAACACGGGTATTTTACACTGAAATTGGAGACAACCAACCCCCACCAAAAGGGAGGGCCGGCTGCCCTTTTTCCCCTCCCCATTTCTTTTGTTTTTCATTTCAAACACACACACACAAACACCCTCTCTAGCTCATCTCTCCCTCTCCCTCTCGGTTTACACCACCACCACCACCGGAATCACCACCACCTCGTCGCCACCATCATCAAGAACAACAACAGCAGCTTCACCATCATCTTCTTCATCAAGATCTTCCCCATCTCGTCTCTTTTGGCTCGGAATCGACATTTGGTAAGAACACTCGATTTCACACCTTAAAACACTTGATTTATGTTTATTAACATGTTATTGAGTCCATACAACAAGAATGTAGCCAAGAAATCGACTAAAAATGTTTTAAAAATCGAAACCCACTTCAAAACTCGCATCAGTTCGTCCTGCGAACTGAGATCCCAGATCCCAGTTCATCTCACGAAGCGAACCGAAACCTACGAACTGAGCTGGCCTGCGAACTGAGTTGGCTTACGAGCCGAACTGACCTGCGAGTTAAGACTTGCGGAACTAACAACCTACGAATCGAGTTGCGAAGCGACTCGACCTGCGAACTGAGTGAGCTGCAAGACGAGACTTGCGAGTCGACAATGTCTTGCGAGCTGACTCTGCGAATTGAACTTGCGAACTGACATTTTATGCGAGCTGAGATTTGGGAATTTTCAAATCCCAAATGCGTTTTTTTCACCAAAGCAATTTGGTGAAAATGTTTTTTTAACCAAAACTTTTATGCATTTTTTTCACCCAAATGCGTTTTTTCCGACCCCAGCCAGGGGCTCTGCCCCTTGGACCCCGCCAGGGGTTGCCACCCCTTGGACCCCGCCAGGGGTTGCCACCCCTTGGACCCCGCTACCAGGGGTGCTGCCCCCGGACCCCCGTACACGGTTTTCAAACCTGAACGACAAATGAATACTTACACAACTCGCTTAGACAAACTGATTGTCTCATACTTATATAACCTCACATGTTTAGGACATTAGGAGGTTACTATTCGGACAACGCACATATCGTAGTATCGCTGACAACTCACAGGTGAGTTCATAGCCCCACTCTTTCAAACTGTTTTATTGTTTTCGGGGTGAGACGCATGCACAATTACTATTTTCGAATCTTAATGATAAACTTTTATAATTCCCACTTAACTATATTACTGTATGTAGTACGGAATGTGTAATATTTAGGATTTACACCCAATATAGTGTTATGGAACAACATCACCGTTTTACCTAGTTAGGTTACCATTGTACATTCTTAGATTGTTGACCAACAATCACCATTACCTGACTTGGTTAAGTCACTATTATACATTGACCTTATTGTCATGGGACAACCTTATCAACTACAATAAAACTGGTTAGTTCTACCAATACAGGATTAGCTTTCTTTTTAGGAATTAAGACTGCACATACGTTTCAGGATTTCGATATTGCAATTGAACCCAAGTAAACATCAACCCAAGATCTCCATATACTTGCTAGGCTGAGGCTAGGAGTATACAATAGAAATATACGTTAGTATGAATCTCTTATATTAATACCAAAACAAGTAGGTGATGATTTGTCATGCCTAGGCTTGTGTGCTAAGTATAGACAAGCATAATCACAAGTTTTAAATAAGGAAATACTAAATAATACTATCACACAATTCAGACAAGTGTTATCCTGATCATAGAATATAGCTTTATAAGTAAGTTCAGATTCGAACACAGGGAACGTGATTTAATCTATAACTAACTATTTATTTATTCTAATTACAATTATTACAATTTATATACAATTTTACAATAATATACAAGATAGGGGGGACGTTTTAGTTCCGATCGAATATATTTAAAATTGATACCGATTCTTAATAGATAAGTTTTAAGGAACAACTTAAGAATACTCAATTGGATAGAAGATTATGACTATTTAAACTATTATTTATTAAACTTATTATATTAACTTATGTCTATTTGCGTGTTGGCTATTATTATTGTGATTTACTAAAGTAGAAAACCACAAAGAATAAGATAATTTTCATATAGCAATACAGTCAAAGGGTATGTAAAGTATCACTATTTATTAAGATCTATCAACATATTATTGATACAATTCCTGAGTCGGTGGAATTATTACTTAACATTAATAGATGATATCAAGATGTGAACATAATTACCTAATCTATAGAAACTTTTTATGGTCATTCTAGTTTATATAAATCAGTTAACTAAATCAAAAACCATCATTAATATAATATAACACAAACAATTCTTGTATAATGATATTGAATAATATAGTTCCAACATAAACATATAATTCATATAATAAACTAAATAAACATACATTTAAACATTCATAATGAAAATCTAACAAGCAATTAATTCAAATAAACAATATCCAAAATAACCCAAAAGAATAATAAAGTTACAAGGATAAAGAAACCGAACCAATTGACGAACTAGCTTTTCCTAGGGTTAAAAACCTTTAAACCCTAGCTCCTTAGCCTCCAAATTCGTACCTATAGTCGACCTAAAACCCTAACTTTCGTAATTTAATTCTTTTAATCGTATATGGTTATGCTTAAACTAAGCCTCTATTTATAGTTTTTCTGGCCGACCTCCCAACCGCCGGTTGGGACCTCCAACCGCCGGTTGGAGTAACTTTGAATCCCACTCAAACTCCGCGTTCATCCACCGACTTGAAACCCTCATGCCAACCGTCGGTTGGATTGATTTTCCAGAATATTCCAAATACGGGCTCGGGCTTCAATGTGGACTTTCTTTCTTCTTAAACGGATTCAACTTGTTTTCTTGGCCCATTTCTTCAATATTATCATCTTAGTCTTCATTTCTTTAAGGTTTAAGTCTTTTTTCCTTCAACTGCTTCAATTTCTTCAGTTTTGGTCTTATTTTCGTTCCTTTTTCTCCAATCTTTAATTAAAATACATTTCTGCAAATAATAACAAAATAAGTATCTAAAATCATATAAATGCATAAAAATGTATACAAATATAGGGATAAATAGTATAAAATATAGTATCTATTTGATGCTTATCACCTAGGCTTATTGTGACTCAACCGGTAATTAAGTACTGTATATACATACTTAGCTACAATATATCAATTTCATGTGCTACGTGAAACCCCATCTGGGTTTTTGTTGGTTTAACTTATACCTATATCTATATGTCTGTATATATATATATATATATACATGCTTGTACTTCAACTCGAGCACTTGGTGCTACCTACAATTTAGTTAAGTATATAGGTATACATACACGCATCCAAACACAATCGAACTAGTCGGTCATGTCGTTGAACTGCCGGCTAAATTACAAATCTTGCTTGCGAGCAATTTCGGTCGATGCCACGGTGAGAAGTGGGCACAAAACGATGCCACGGTGAGAAGTGGGCACAAAATGATGCCACGGTATTGCAGTGGGCACAAGTACGATATCGCGGTAAAGCGATACAAATCGACGGATCGACGAGCTTATACTCGAGATTGTTGGATCAGCATTCGGAAAAACGCTCTATTGTAGTCTGCATGACTGCATGGTTACTCGTATTCAGCAACGGATCGGAGAGCTTATACTCGAGATCGTTGGCTCAACATTCGGATAAACGCTCTATCGTAGCCTGCATGACTGCACGGTTACTCATATTCAGCAACGGATCGGCGAACTCATACTCGAGATCGTTGGCTCAGCATTCGGATAAACGCTCTATCATAGTCTGCATGACTTCACGGTTACTCGTATTCAGCAACGGATCAGCGAACTCATACTCGAGATCGTTGGCTCAGCATTCGGATAAACGCTCTATCGTAGTTTGCATGACTGCACGGTTACTCGTATTCAGCAACGGATCGGCGAGCTTATACTCGAGATCGATGGCTCAGTATTGGTTTAAATACTCAATCATAATTCTGCGGGACTACACTCATTTGTTGCTTGAGGGCAACAAACTATGCCAGGTGGCATCCTAGTATATTACTACTGGATAGGTAATAATATTAACTATTATCATATGACGTAGTCATACACTTACTCGCTAGTTCTGAGACACGTGGTGCCCCACGTTGTAGATTTATTTATACCTGATAGGTATCCAGGCATGGAATGCCTCCTGCTTTAGGTACTTAGGTACACACCCCAAATACTTAGGTATAAGAAACCTCGTTAGATGATTACACATCGATATTATAACTTTATAACAATACAAAACAAGATCGTAGATTTTGAACTACTTTTCAAAAACATTTAAGGTTTATACTTTATGTTTCAACTAACAATCCTATGAACTCACCAGATTTAGAGCTTTCTGGTTTTAGCATGTGTTCTCAGGTGCCCAGCAGGATTAGGATTACTACAAGATATGCTAGTTCGAGTCGCATATTTTCAAACAACTGGATTTCCTTGCATAACTTTTGTATTTTTACTTATGTATTGGGACACATTTGGCGAACTCGCAGATATTGTAAACTATTATTTTGGCAATGTAATAACCATATTTTCAAACGTCTCATTTAGAGATCGTTTGCTATGTATCTTATGCTTTGATGATTGATTAGTCACGCCCCAACCTGACCGCTTCCGCAACCCGAATTTAGGGTTGTGACAGCCATCTTTAATTGCTTTGTATATCTGAGCTTTGAGTTCTCTGCATTCATTTGTGTCATGGCCCCTTCTTTATGAAATTTACAGTACTTACCATTATCTTTCGCCTTTGAAACCATGGGTTGTGGCTTCTTGAATCTTTTGGCAACAGGCTCAGTTGTCAATATCTCGAGCGGAGTTTTTGACAAGGATGTACAACCATATCTTTCTCCGTATTTTTTTGTATGGTTGAAATCTATTGCCGAACCTTCCCCCGTGCTGTGGTTTTCCTCTCCCCTGATAGGACTGGTACTTATGATCACCCATGGAATTGTTTGCAGCCTGTTTATTTCTTCGATTTAACTGCCTTTTTTCCATCGCCCTGATGTAGTCTATGGTTTGTGAAATTTGTGCAGCAAATGTGGGAGGTGTGTCTCCAACAAACTTATCAACAAGTGCTTGGAAATCGTTATCATCCAGGCAAGAAATAAAACCAGAGACTTGTTGATTTTTAGGGAGCCCTGGTATTTTTAAACACTCATTAGTGTACCTGTCTATGAAATCTTCCAGGGGCTCATGCGGGTTGATATCGCGTAAAAAGTCATGTTTTTACTACCGATATCTCTCTCATTCTGGAATGATTCTTGGCATTTTAAACTTAGAAATAGTACAAATCAGTGATAATATGCCAAGATGGTCAAAACAAGGTTGCCCGACAAAAATCAAGCAAAACGGATGAAAAACAAAGATTCCATGCACGTTTGAAGATTCAAAGCATCAAAACAAGATTTCAAGACAAAAGTGCCCATAATCAACATCCATCTCATCCAAGATGTTCGTTTTCAAATTATGAATCCAACAGAAGAAGAATCAACAAAAACGGACGACGAATGAAAGATGGGAGACATAATTAGCGATTCTACGTACGCCGGAAGATCCAAACGATTCGTACGAGACATCCAAAGATGGGAGACATATTTTTGGGATATCTGTGAGTCCCTAATCACTATTTAGTTAGTGATTATGAATCGCTAACAGTCTTTTAATTGTAGAAGGGGGAGGGGGTTGAATACAATTAAAACTTTCCCCTTTTTAAATGTGTTAACTGATTAGTCAAGTTTTAATTGTGTTAAGATAATAAGCAATTGAACAAGTGCATAAAACATAACAAGCAGATCAATCACTGAGGCAAATCTGGCTGAAAGATAAATTCTATTATTCATAAAATCTATCAATTGTTGATTGCGGAATAGATTAGCCAAGGCTAATCTAAATCAAACAATACAGCTATTACAGACTGTGATGAACAAGTAGTGGACAAACACGCTACTGTTCACTCGCTGGTGATGATCTTATTTTAGACAAACTAGTCACTGAAAAACAAGCGACAATACGAATAATCGACACGAATGAAGTACAACATATTACGCTATTTATAGACACTGAGTCCCTTGAAATCCGGATCTAGAAAAACATGTGTTGCTGCATGATTTGTTAGGAACAATTGATGTGACATATCATAGTTTCAACATTCTGATATAAACGCGTGTTGCTGCTTGATTGGTCAGGAACAATTGATGTGACATATCATAATTCCGACATTCTGATATGGGAAAGATCACCTTTTACCTTGAAGCCAATCACTTGCTGCCACGTTAGTTTCTATGATAGACCAAGTTACGAGGAACACGCGTGGCGCCGTAATAACGTCAAATATGTCAACTCCTTATTAATGCAACATTTAATGCTGCAGTCACTGAAGTAATAGAGGCTCTCCTTACTCACTGCGAACTAACGTGCTCTTGAAGAGTAACTTGAGCTACAGTACTTGAGTGACTTCTTTTATTCAACAGAAGGAATAACTTAAGAAGACTTGGAGACTCTCGCTGGTAGATGAGTATCAGTGACACACAAAGTTGACTCTTTTATCATAATAGGTTTTTCATCTTCTAGCTGGAGAGATAGGATCAGAGACTAAAACTTTTGTAACAGCAGCTTCAACTAAGATCATTTCCATGAAGTCTTTTAGGGAGAGGATCAGTGACTTTGTGTCAGCGACTAATGAGTTGAGATCAGCGACCAGTGACTCAACAATCTCCCCCTAAATGATTGTGATTGAAGCTCTGTGAGAATTCTTGAGTAACATTTGTTGCAGAGAAGTTTTAGTTGTCTCCTAGTTGGTTGGCCGTTCAGAGACTTACACTTTTAATCTTTTCTAACAAAATTACGTTCAAGGAAATTTCAAAAGAAAGCATTATATATAAAGGTTTACAGATGCTATCTATTACAAGGTATTCTATACTACTTATCTCTCCATTTTTCTTCCTCCTTCACAGTTCCAAGTTCAGCTTCAAGCTCATATTTTTCTTGAGAGGGTAGGTATCTGACTTTTCTTGCCAAAGCTTCATCGAGAATAGCTTTTCTGATCTTTGAGTTCTTTGGAAGTATGCTTGCTGACCTGATTAGGTAAATGAGTTGTTTCTGATCAACCTTCTCAAGCTCAGCTTCTCTCTGAAACCTTAGGACACCATTTAAGTCTCTGTATACCAGACCCTTCTCCCCCTCAGTGACCTCATGTCCTTCAAGTCTTGACACACCAACAGGGATAGATAGATTTAACCTTGAAGTGTTGGGGATTCGATAGACATTGTTGGTGCCTAACCTATACCTTGGGCTTGATGACTGAACAACCTCTTCACCATGTATGACAATATTTTCTGGCCTGAGAAGTTGCAGTGACACCATCTTTTGAAAAAGTTGATCTATCTTCTTCAGAACATCAGCTTTAGCTGCACTTGTAGAGTGGCTGATGGTGAGCCTGATTTCATTCCATTCTTCTCTGTGCAGCTTGCATACTTGATCAAGTAGCATAGCCTGAGTGTCTGTACCTCTGTAGATTAGGAGCTGAGGTTGAGATTGATTCTTTGACTTCTTCAGACTGACCTTGGTAATAGGTGCAGGATTTGATCTCCTTGTCATTCGAGCTGCAAACCTTTTTCTGTCTATCTCATCCCATTTTCTGTCTACTGAAGGCTTGCTCACTCCCCCAATCCTTTTTACACTTTTGCTAGCTGATTTCTTTCTTTGCTCTAGCTCACTGTCTTCTTCTTCAGCAAGTTCCTTAGCAATCATGGCATCAGTCTCTTCTTGATCTTTCTTTAGTTTAAGCAATCTGGCCCTTTCTTTGGCATCTTCAGTGCTTAATTGCAACTGGTAGGCTCTATCAGCATCTGATTGCTCTTTCAGAAGTCTTTTTCTTTCTTCCTCTCTTAACTCATCCTCAAGTCTCATTTTCAATATCATTTCAGGAGAGAGACTTTCTGAAGTTGAGTCAGTGTACAGAATGGCGATAGGAGAAGAGTCAGCTAAGGATGTAACGGAAGGAGGAGCAGGGAGGATTGGTAATATAGTGGTGGTAGTTGGGGTTTGAGTTGGAGTGGTTGCTGCTGGAGTAGTTTTCTTTGATTGAGGTGCAGATGCAGGAGAGGTGTCACTGGTCCTTTTTCTTTTTAAGATGAGAGATATGGGTTGCTGATCCTCCATGTTTGTATCATTATCTCCATCTTCATCATCTGAGCTTTCTCCCTGACCATTCCCATGACCACCTCCCTGACCATCATCATCATCATTGTCATCATCATCAGCATCATGCATGATGGTATCATCTTCTTCATCATCATTTATCTCTCTGTTCATCCACTCCCAGCGAGCAAGTTCAAAAATCACTGAGGTGCCCTCCACCTTAGCTTCATCATCTACAGCCCATTGATTTATCAATAAATTATAATTTCTGAGTTCTTCAGCACAGAACTCAGGAAACCTATCAACCTCAGCAGCTTCATCATCATCAGTTACATCCATATCCAACCATGATAGTTCAGCAACTGCAAGGGCTTCCAAGTCAGGATTCTCAGGGATTGGGCAAAGAACATATCCCTTCAGCACTATTTCCTTATGAGCTTTGTTTGTAAGTGGACCAGTCATAGCAATAGGCATGTCAGGATCAACGATAGTGATTTCATCTTCATCTTCACTCTCCCCCTGACTGGTCTGCACAAACTGATCCACTGCCCTGTTGATTTCATGAAAATATTCAGCATTCTCTTCTCTTAGGGCAGTGACCTCAGCTCTTGTAGATGCTAGGTGTGAGACCAACTGTGGAAGCACCTTGACAATTTTGTCAGTATGATGTAGGTAGTTGGATACAGATGTAGCTAAGGCTTGGTGGCTATTGGTTAGCTGGGTAATGGCTGTGTCATGAATGATAGAGGTGGAGGCAAGCTCACTGAGTGTAGTGGTTAGGGTTTGCACCTTCTCACTGACTGAGGAGCTCCATGGTTCAAAGGAGTTGTAAACGTCAGTGAGAGAGGTGACAGCTTTGGTGAGTGTGGAGACATTTCCAATAAGTGCCTCACGGTCTTCAGTGAGCATCTTAATTTGGGTTTGGGATTTGGCAATGTACTCCATCAGTAGTTGATTGGAGGTGGAAGTGTGAGTTGGTGGTGAAATGTGAGATGGTTGGTGTGGTGGAGATGTAGGTCGACTGGAGAAGGAAGTGGGGGAAATCTCCCTGATGGGTGAGGTGGCAATGTTGATTTGGTGAGTTGGTGGAGCAGGTAAAGTATCATCAGAAGTGTCCATGGATGTGGCTTCCTCACCAACAGCTTGTGTTCTAGCTGGTGGTTCATCGGAAACAGAAGGAGCGACCTGTATCCCACCATGTGACAGTGGTGAGACATTGATGGCCGGTGCAGTGATAGAGAGAGGTTGACCCGGGTCTGTAGCCAGTGGTGTGACATCAGCAATGAGTGTGTTATCACCCACTGATGTCACTAGCCCTTTTTCTAAAATGTCATCCTTTCGGGAGGATGACAAGTGGCTAATGGGTTGACTCGATAGAAGGGTGTGGGATGCACCCGAATCACTGCTAACAATGGTTTGAGCCATTGCAGCTGTCTGTTGGTTACCCTTTGTAGAATCACTGGACTTTCGGGAGTCCAGCGAAGCAGAGGAAGGTTTGGGTTTATCAAGGGTGCCCGCAGGAGCTGAACGTTCAGTCACTGCTTCACCCTTGGACTGTTTCTTTTGGCTATGTCCCTGATCCTTTAATGTCAGGGACCCTAATTTGGATTTTTTTCTTGGGAGCAGTATGTGGTTTCTTGATTGGTGGTTGACCACTAGTAGTCACTGGGGTGTGATCAGCGATGTGGTCGATGTGATAGCATGATCGGACGATGGTACCATAGTTACAGGCTGGGGTGCAGGTATCCCCTGATGTTTCATAAAATTTGGCAAAACCGCAGTCGCTAGTTTGGAAAAAATTTGAGATCCTACTAGGGTTGACGCAAAGCCATCAAAAGATACCTTATCATAGGCCTCAAACTGATCTCGAAAGATCAGTGACAGAAACCTAGGATATGGAACATATTTAGCCCTAGAAGGCTCAGCGACTCGGTTGACCAGCTCCGAAAAGATCACACTTGCATAATCAACTTGTAAAAAGTTGATTAGTGACCAGCTGATCTGGGCTTCCAGGGAGCTAAACTGATCAAAGCTTCCAATTTTTGTGCCCAAGGATTGAATAAAATTTGTAAAAATAGCATTCCAAACACCATCCATATGGGATTTGTGCACAGTGGAATACTTACGAGCACCACTCCCATCAAAAGTGAATTTACACTCGATCCCAGTGAGATCGACTATGCCTCCCTTGGCAACATCACTCTCAGGGAGTGATTCGTAAGTATCATGTGCAGGGAGTTTTAAAACTGCACGGATGGTGTTGGTGGTGATAAAGATTGGTTGGGTACCATTATCGATGAAACCCTGGAGTTGTGAAACACCATTAACGACAGAGTGAGTGCAGGTAAACCAGAATTCACTGAGCCATTCAGGGTTCATATCCCCAGGCGATAATGTTAGAGCAGGGAGGATGAAATGGTTGTTTAGAAATTTTATCACCTCCGCATACTCAGGTTTCACACAAGTAACATTTCCCAAATAGTTAGATTTAGGAACTGAGACTATTAGTGTCTCACTGACCGCAGAGGCTCGAAGAGCTTTAATCTCTGTGGTTGGTGTGTAAGAATTGTTAAAAAAATTGGATCGAGCCATGAAAAGATTTACGCTTAATTGTTTTAGGTTTTCAAAAATCAAAGAGAATTTTGGAGAAGATGAGGTTTTGAAAAAGAAGTTTTGAAAAGCAAGTAATCGTAAAAAGTGAAATGAAACGTCGACTCGCTGTTTAAATAGGTTTAAAGAAATATGAATCATGTGGTTAAAATTGAAGATGCGTGGTCGATGGTGGTGGTGAAAGATAGACAAATAGGGCAATGATAGTTTAAGGGGGCGACATTAAATACGATGGAAATGACGCGCCGTAAAAGTGTACCTTGTGTCAGAGAAAAAGGTAACTTTTACGGATATTAATAAAACATTTTTAAGGAATATAAATCGTTACACATTGAATACAGAATGTATTTAATGTATCGAAATATATGTCGATATAAATGTCATATTAAATGAAATAAACGACAAAAAAAAAATAAATACATAAGGTATATCATAAAGTAAGATAAATATCATACTTCACATTTGATTTCGCTGATTAAATTACAACTTAGAATACTAACTTAATCAGCTAGATGAAATGTGAGATATAATACGAACTTAGTTTATGTAAAAAAAATATTTCACAGAATATCAGCGAGACATCTTTTAAACAAACATGTTTAATCATTTAAGTTCAGCATCCCCAACTCTCTGATAAGAAAGGTAAATATTTTCTCATCCAAGGATTTTGTAAAGATATCAGCGAGTTGGTAATCAGTTGGAATGAAATGCAGTTCAATGTCACCTTTCATGACGTGGTCCCTGATGAAGTGATATCTGACATCAATGTGCTTTGTCCTCGAATGCATCACAGGATTATTTGCTATGGCTATAGCACTTTGACTGTCACAATAAATTGGAACATTGCAAAAGTCAAAACCATAGTCAGCGAGCTGATTCCTCATCCACAGAATTTGAGCAGTGCAAGCCCCAGCAGCGACATATTCAACCTCAGCAGTAGAAGTTGAGACTGAATTTTGTTTCTTGCTTGACCAGCTTACAAGCTTTTCTCCAAGAAACTAACAGCTACCAAAGGTACTCTTTCTATCCATCTTGCATCCAGCATGATCAGAATTTGAATATCCCTTCAGCGAGAAATCTGAACCAGATGGGTACCAGAGACCAAGATTTGATGTACCCTTCAGATACCTAAATATTCTTTTGACAGCGAGCAAGTGGGATTCCTTTGGATCAGCTTGATACCTAGTACATAGACATGTAGCAAACATAATGTCTGGTCTACTTGCAGTTAAATACAGCAGTGACCCGATCATTCCTCTGTAAGCAGTGTGTTTACAGATTTACCATCAGAGTCAGCATGTAATTTTACTGCAGATGACATTGGTGTAGTAAGGGATGAGCAGTTAGTGAATTCAAATTTCTTTAATAAATCTTTAACATACTTTCCTTGATTTATAAAAATACCAGTCTTGGTTTGTTTTGTTTGCAGACCAAGGAAAAATGTTAGTTCACCCATCATGCTCATTTCATAACTTTTAGTCATGACGTCAGAGAATTCCTTGCACAAGTCATTATTAGTAGACCCAAATATAATATCATCAACATAAATTTGGACCAATATGACATCTCTCTTATCTCTTTTGATAAATAGGGTACTGTCAATTTTGCCTCTGACATACCCACATTTAGTTAAGAATGCAGAGAGAGTATCATACCAAGCTCTAGGAGCTTGTTTTAGTCCATATAAAGCTTTTTCCAGCTTATAGACATAACCTGGATGCTTGGGATCAGTGAATCCGGGTGGTTGCTTGACATACACTTCCTCCTGCAGCTTTCCATTCAAGAAGGCACTCTTTACATCCATCTGATATACTTTGAATTTCTTGTGAGCTGCATATGCTAAGAACAACCTGATTGCTTCAAGTCTAGCTACTGGTGCAAAGGTTTCATCGTAGTCAATTCCTTCTTGTTGACAGTAACCTTGTGCAACCAATTTGGCCTTATTCCTTATTACCACACCATAAGCGTCCATTTTGTTTCTGAACACCCACCTTGTTCCAATCACTGACTTTCCAACTACTTGAGGAACAAGTTTCCAGACTTTGTTTCTTTCAAACTGAGATAGCTCATCTTGCATGGCAGCTACCCAGTGATGATCAGTGAGTGCCTCATCAATCTTTTTGGGCTCCATCATCGAGACAAAGCTAACAAATAGACAGAAATTAGCAGTCGCTGATCTGGTCTGAACCCTTGATTGTGGATTACCAATAATCAGTTGATTATCAATATGTTTTGTCCACTTTGTCATTCGTTGAGGTGCATCAGTAGCTTGTGTACTCGTTGAAGGTATATCTGATGAGTCAGGATTAGAGTTGTGAGAGTCATTATTTTGAGTATTTTGACTTTGATGATGAGTTGATGTTGATGGAGATTGAGAAGAGTAAGATGATGTTGCTAATGTATTCACTGTTGATGTAGATCCAAGATTGATATCAGCAACATTGTCTTCCTTTTCAGAATCTGATGAATGAACTTCATGCTTGTCATCACTGATTGTATTAAACATGAGATCTTCATAGTCTTTTGGAACAGTGAGTGATTCATCATAAGATTCATCAAATGTAGCATCCATTGATTCTTCATTGCATTCTCTCCTTTTATTGTAAACTCTGAAAGCTTTTGAAATGGTTGAATAACCAACAGATATTCCTTCATCAGCTTTTGGATCAAACTTTCCTAAGTGATCTCTTTTGTTCAAGACATAGCATGTGCTGCCAAAAACATGAAGAAAACTTATGTTGGGTTTTCTCCCCCTTAATATTTCATAGGCTGTCTTATCATGTCTTTTGACAATCAGGGACCTATTCTGAGTATAGCAGGCAGTGCTCACTGCTTCAGCCCAGAAGTAGGTCTTAAGACCAGCATCTATGAGCATTGACCGAGCAGATTCAATCAGAGTTCTATTTCTTCTCTCAGCAACACCATTTTAATGAGGTGTTCTAGGAGCAGAGAAATTTTGAGAAATGCCTTTGGAATCACAAAAGCTTTCTAGATCAATATTTCGAAATTCAGTGCCATTATCACTTCTCAAGTGTTTTACTGAACAATCATTTAAGTTCTCCATCTTTTTGATGAAAGATATGATTTCCTGTGCTGCTTCATTTTTGGCTTTGAGGAAGAATACCCAAGTGTATCTAGAGTATTCATCCACAATTACCAAGCAGTACCTTTTACCACCAAGGCTGGGAGAACTCACTGGACCAAATAGATCCATATGAAGCAGATGAAAACATTCAGTTACTGAAGATGTTTGTTTACTTTTAAATGAAGAGCTGTGATGCTTTCCCTTCTCACATGCTGAACATAGTTTGTCTTTCTCGTAAGATAACTTTGGCAGACCATTGACTAAGCCATACTTGCTGAGCTTGCTGATAGCCTTGAAGTTCAGATGAGAGAGTCGCTTATGCCATAACCATTTTTCTTCTGAAACGGTTCTGGAATAAAAGCATGTGCCTGATTTTGCTGAGTCCATGTTGACTACATAAGTATTACCTTTTCTTTGAGCAGCCAGGACAGCACTACCATTCTTGTTGTAAACAACTCCAGCTTCATGATCAAATAGCACTTTATTCTTGGCATCACAGAACTGACTGATGCTAAGAAAGTTATGCTTTAACCCTTCAACATAAGCTACTCGCTTAAACATCACATTCCCATTTGACAGGACACCATAACCTTTTGTCTTTCCAATCTTGTTATCACCAAACACTACATCAGGACCTTTTTCATCCTGGTAGTCACTGAGCAGGGACTTACATCCGGTCATATGTCTGGAACAACCACTGTCCAGATACTAGATAGTTTCTCTAAGAATGTCCTGCATCATACATACACAATTAGTTCAATTTATGAACCCATCCTGAGATGGGTTCATAGTGGCCAAGCTTTGGTTTAGGCTTCCACTGGTTTGCATCAATGGTATCTGAATGCTCACTGATTATTTGTGGTTTTGAAGATGATGTAGCTGAACATTCAGATGCCAAATGCTAACACACTAATGGTGGTTGGTTGAATGAAACTTGTGATGATGAATAATATGATGACACATGTTGTCTACTTCCACATTTGTAGCATTTTTTATTTGTGGATTTAGATTTCTTTGACTTGGTGTGCAGACCTGATGAAGACTTAGAAGTTCTCAGACTTACTACCTCATTTTGCTTCTTTGACTTGAAGTCACTGATGATGAGATCATCAGTGACTGAAGTGTCGGAAGTGAGGTCGCTGATAGATTCTTGATCATTAGCAACAGTTTTGATAAAAGCAGTGCTAGTTGTTGATTCATTGATTTCTAATTTCTTTAGTTCATCAATACTTGCAGCAATATCATAACTATTAGTAACCAGTGAGCTTCTCACAAAATAATTTGGTTTAGGCTCACTGAAAACCGACATTGGTTCAAAGACAAATTATGAGAAAGTTTCATCAGGATTGAATATTTGATCAATTTTGGTTGCATCAGCGAGAGCAGCAGCAGTTTCATAATCACCTCCCAAAATAGCTTTAACTTGTTTTGGGATTTGATTGCTAATGCACTGATTCACTTTTAATGCAGATCTACACCATGACTTCATCACTTCATTGAGTTGTAAAAATTTAGTTTCAAACTTTACTTTCTCTTGAATGCATATTTGATTTGCATGTATTTGTGCATCAAGATCTAGTGTAAGATTTTTTATTTTTAACAAATTTTCTTCTTGAAGTTGAAGTTTAGATGTTAAGTCACTGATCATACATTCTTGTCTTTTCTGAATGTCATGAGCATTTGATAAATCAACTATCAATGTCTCAAAGATTATATCTTTTTCAGTCGCTGATGCTGACTTAAAACAATGTACCTTGTAGAGAGTTTCTGGATCCCAACCAGATGCTGAACATTTCTGAGCTACTTCTTTGATGTCTTCATGGAAAGCAGCATCGTCAGCCATCAGGCAGTAATCCTTGTCTAAACAGATCATAGCTTCTTCCTCATCAGATGATGAAGTTGAGTCAGAGTCGCTGAAAGATCCTTCTTCAGCGATAAATCCCTTGTTCCTTTTCTTTGACTTGGACATTTCCTTCAGCTTCTTGTACTTTGTTTTGTACTTGTTGTACTTGTCATTTCTGAAGCTGGATTTTTGATTAGCGAAAGAGTTGACAGCTTTGGACCGGCATTCAGCTGCAAAATGACCAGGCTTGCCACATTTGTAGCAATCGCCTTTTGGTTTAGAATCATCATTTGATGATGTACCAGCAGATCTGTTGAATCTACTGTTCTTCCTGAAGTTTGCAACCATCATGGCCATATCTCTTTCCAACTTCTCTAGTCCTTCATCACGGCTGACTTCTGACTGGTCTTCAGTGACACAACCTTCTTCATCTGCAATCAGCGACTTTGAGCTCAACTTGGTGAGCTTTGCTTTCTGCTTTTGATCAACTTCATCAAGCTCAGCTACAAGGGCATTCGAAACCTTTTGTCCTCCTAGTGTAGCATGAATGTGCTCACTTTGATCAGCTAGCTTCTCAGATTTTTCCTAATTCAGTAAAATTCCATAAACTTGAGTTAGATCGAGAAAGTTATAATCATTTCTTTGTCTTATGCATGTTACAATGGTTCCCCAAACTTTCCTAGGCAGTAGCTCTAGAAACTTTTCAACAATGAATCTCTGGTCCTTTCCTATATTAGCCTTTTCCATTTTATTAATTAAAGCTTGATATCTAGTGTAGGTAGAGGCCAGTGACTCATTTGGTTCCATAGCAAACAACTCATATTGACGAGTTAGATTTACTTCTCTACAGCGAATTATGTCAGGAGTTCCAATATAAATGTTTCTAAGAGTATCCCACATATGTTTCGCTGTTGTGCACAATCTAATAGACTCAAACACTTCGTTAGGAAGTGACATGCTTATGTAAATTTTAGCTTGTTTGTCCAGCCTTACCATACGCTTATCCTCATCTGACCATTGTTCCTCCCTTTTAGGCATAACCATTTCAGGTATAGCAGGAGTGGTTGCAGTAGCTGCAACTGAAGGAACAATAGTAGTTGGGGTGTATGGACCATCAATAATTATTGAGCAAAGGCGGTCATCGACAAAAAATCTAAGAACATCATCATCCTGGACATCCAGGTTTCAATTCTAGATGGGTCAAAAGCTGGTGGTTTAGTAGTGGAGCCATTTCCCTTCTGGTACTCAGAGTCAACACAACTGTATTTAACCGATTCCATTGCAGATCTGGTTTAATTATAATTTAAACCAACTCTGCTCTGATACCAATTGTGAGTCCCTAATCACTATTTAGTTAGTGATTATGAATCGCTAACAGTCGTTTAATTGTAGAAGGGGGGTTTAATACAATTAAAACTTTTCCCTTTTTAAATGTGTTAACTGATTAGACAAGTTTTAGTTGTGTTAAGATAATAAGCAATTGAACAAGTGCATAAAACATAACAAGCAGATCAATCACTGAGGCAAATCTGGCTGAAAGATAAATTCTATTATTCATAAAATCTATCAATTGTTGATTGTGGAATAGATTAGCCAAGGCTAATCTAAATCAAACAATACAGCTATTACAGACTGTGATGAACAAGTAGTGGATAAACACGCTACTGTTCACTCGCTGGTGATGATCGTATTTTAGACAAACTAGTCACTGACAAACAAGCGACAATACGAACAATCGACACAAATGAAGTACAACATATTACGCTATTTATAGACACTGAGTCCCTTGAAATCCGGATCTAGAAAAACACGTGCTGCTGCATGATTTGTCAGAAATAATTGATGTGACATATCATAGTTTCAACATTCTGATATAAACACGTGTTGCTGCTTGATTGGTCAGGAACAATTGATGTGACATATCATAATTCCAACATTCTGATATGGGAAAGATCACCTTTTACCTTGAAGCCAATCACTTGCTGCCACGTTAGTTTCTATGATAGACCAAGTTACGAGGAACACGCGTGGCGCCGTAATAACGTCGAATACGTCAACTCCTTATTAATGCAACATTTAATGTTGCAGTCACTGAAGTAATAGAGGCTCTCCTTACTCACTGCGAACTAACGTGCTCTTGAAGAGTAACTTGAGCTACAGTACTTGAGTGACTTCTTTTATTCAACAGAAGGAATAACTTAAGAAGACTTGGAGACTCTCGCTGGTAGATGAGTATCAGCGACACACAAAGTTGAGTCTTTTATCTTAATAGGTTTTTCATCTTCTAGCTGGAGAGATAGGATCAGAGACTAAAACTTTTGTAACAACAGCTTCAACTAAGATCATTTCCATGAAGTCTTTCAGGGAGAGGATCAGTGACTTTAAAGTTGGCACTTTCACCTAAGATCGTTCTATGAATCCAAACTTGTGGGCAATTAAAGTTGGCACTTTCGGTTGGGAAGTATCTTAAAATGGAACAAAGTAGGTAGGTTTGGGGGTTTTAAACTAAAGACAAGTAATTAAAATGCAGGAAATTAAAGTACAGGAAAGCAGATAAAGATAAATATGTGATTTTTGAGATTTCGATAATTAATATTTCGGGATGACAGAATAAATAGGGATGATACTAATGTGGCAACCAAACTACTAGGCGTAAACTCTAGAACCCTACCAACTCGATTTCCCATTGGCATGTCACTAGGAACTAGGTTATCATGATTCTGATCGGAGCAATACGCAAACTTTCAATACTTATCTAGTTGAAAGGTAAGCAACCTATTTTGGTTCTATACCGAGGTTCATGAATCAGTAGCGTATCGTCTCATAGGTCCGACCGTTCTTAACTCCTAAGGTAGTTTACTGTTCTATTAGCATGCAGATTAATAACTTTGTATGTTTAGACCTCCGATTTTATAAGATTTGGTGTTTTAAAGATTCTAGGTCATTACGACTTTGATCTTATTCCGAAATCCTGTTATTATTCATTTAAGCTCTAGTTACTTCGACTTATGATTCAAATCTCTGCTTTTCAAACAGTTTTACATCCCCGGATTATTCGCAGTTTGTTAAAACGTGTTTCATATGCGGACCATGCCTTTCAATGATAGACAGTGTACTTTACTTAGTAGTTCCACAATTTCTCACATCAACATGCGGTCTAGAGTAATTGACAGTGAAAGTGACACTCTATCTAACTAAATGCACAGCAGTGCAGAAATGTAAACCTAATATATACAACGAGTGGTTTCAATGTATCTTACTTATTGCATGTCATGGGCACAGATAACTACTTACCATAATTAAGGTTGATCATGTCCTAATTACTAGGTTGTAGTCACGTGGATAACCACAAAGGGTAATCCATAAATTAAACTTGAATTCATAAAGTCTTGACGCTACAAGGGTTACTAATTCCTATTTTATCTGAACGTATTTCACGAACATCATTTTATAGTGTTTTGACTTTCGTAGGATATACCAGTTAGTTTTGAAGTTGTATTACCCCTTCAGGATTGCAACTATTAAACCAGAGCTGATTCCAAAGATATAACTACCTTCGGTCGTTTACCGACTTCCATACATTTGTACTCCATCTTAAAGTGTTCCCAGTACTATATCGGATAAACAGTCGAACAGGGGCCGTCATATCGCTTTACGATTGTCATACATTAATTATATAATTTCATCCTTACTTATAATTATCTACATCATCAACAACCATAATAATAAACTACTCGCAATTCATGGCAACATATATATCACATACCAAGCAATAACACATAACTAAAATATGGAATAAAACAGGTATGATAAAGGTTTAGATATCACCCAGAAATAAATGTGCAGCAGCGTATTATTATGATTGACAACTCGTTTACACGTACAAAGATGAATCTTCAAACCTCCTAACGTTCGTTCTAGCCGTTATACTAATCCGAAGATTAATTACAATAATCCTAGACTATAAGATAATTTCTAGAATGAGAAAGTGGAAATGGAAAAGGAGTATGTGAGTGTATTAGAATGTATGAGTGTATTTGAGTGTGTGAGTGTCTTCAAATGAGGTCTAAGGGCTGCTATTTATAGGTGAAAAGTGGCTCACGTTAGCATCCCTAGGCTCACATTAGAAAAAGAGTGAAAGGTGGTGCAATGGGTACGAAAAAGTAGCGATAGGTGGTGCACCGGGTACAGAAAAGTAGCGAAAGGTGATGCACCGGGTACACGCAAGGACAGAAAAGCGGAAAAGAGACGGGGGGAGGAAGTCCGGCGCCTCCCACCACCTGCCGGCGGCGGCTGGCTGCCACCCGTCCCGGTCCGTCGTCTTTCGCTGCGTTGCTTAATTCGTGGGTATCTTCTTCGTTATGCGTCCGTTTGCGTTGATTCTTTTTGCGTTGGATTCGTAATTCAAAAACGAAGACTTTGATGTAAAGATATCCCAAAAAATATGTCTCCTATCTCCAGATATTGCGTACGAATCATTTAGATCTTCCGACGGGCGTAGAATCTTCATTCTTTATCCGTTTCTGTTGATTCTTCTTCTGTTGGATTCATAATTTGAAAATGAACATCTTGGGTAGTATTGCATTGATCGTCTTATTGCATGTTCTTGTTTGATTGTTACCTTGGGATCATCATAGTGGTAAAATATAAATGGTCTTAATTATCGTAACGTAATATGATGGCCCCTATTCGACTGTTACTCGATATAGTACTGGAAACACTTCAAGGTGGAGTACAAATGTATGGAAGTCGAGGAACGGCCGAAGGTAGTCATGTTACGAAATGGTACAATATTACGAAGTAATATGACGGCCCCTATTCGACTGTTATTCAATATAGTACTGGAAACACTTCAATGTGGAGTACAAATGTATGGAAGTCGAGTAACGACCGAAGGTAGTTATATTACAGACTAATATATAAAATGAGAAACCTAGTTTAATTAACCTTTCTAAATAGACTTTTAAACTTCAAATTAATATAATCGCCTTTCCACCAATAAACGTGATTACAACACCTTTTTAACGACGTCCAATTAAAAGGTAGTCAGTCATCTGTGTCAATATAATTTGTCAAAGGTATGAAACTATAGAACCGCAAGGCTACATGGGGGATTAACGTAGGACAAGACATGGCCAAGGTTTGAAGCGGCGGAACCACTTTAAGTGAGGAACGTTGTGGATAATTAGGGGATTTATTGGGTAGTCTTAAGCAAGGGCTAGTTTAATGTCATAAATGAACTTTTTAAATATACGAATCTGTTAGGATGACGAGGAATCGTTATATGATTCAGTTATGTCTAGTACCTTAAAATTTTGTTCCCGTTCATATGAAAGTATTATTAAACCATAATAAAGATTTTGCTTATTATTCTAAATACTTTATAATGTTACCTTAACCTAGCTCCCGGTGTGACATGCTAATGGAATTTTAATTAGTAAGGAATCTAGTGTTTACATACAAGTATTCAAGAATGATAATTAACTAATATCTTTCAAAACAGTTTCTCCAAACATCATCCCATAACTTAATTAACGAAGTCTCAGCAAACACTATCTTTATTTATCTGCTTTAGATTTTACTTTTATTTCGATTTTATTTATTTACTTGTCCAAGTTAGTTAATAGAAAAACCAAAACTCCCCCACTATTTTATAAACCCTTCCCTAGTTTGAAAGCCCTCATCTGCCACGTCTAGTTTCAATTCAGTCGGTTTGAAGAACGACTCTAGGTCATACCTACCACTTGCTCACCCTTAGGATTAGCATTGTTAGGGAAAACTTAGGCCCCGCAATTACAAATTTAAAACACCCACTGATGCCCGTCGCCAGTAGCAGGTGCAACGACAAGGGTAGAATCCTTACCGACCACTGGTGACGCATTAAGTTTTTGGCGCCACTGCCGGGGACCCAACTGTACGATCCATAGGCGTTAAGACGAACTTACTCACTAGTGAATCTTTAGAATTCCTTAAACCCCTACGTCTTTCTTTGTTTTTCCTTCCTTTTTCTACTTTTAAATTACCACGCCTATCCAGTCAACCACCTGCCAACTAGACTATGACTGCTGCACGTATAACTCTCGCTGAAGACTCTAAACCTTTGATTGAAGGTCGAGGAGGACCAATCGTCTATTCGGAAACTGATAGAACTTCATTTGAATTAAATCCCCATATTGTTCAGTTAGTCCAAAACCTCTGTCAATTTCGTGGCCTACCAAATGATGATCCAAACTCCCACCTTGACAAATTCATTTCCTTATCCAACTCCTTTAAGCCGATTGGGTCAATCAGGACCTAGTATATCTATACCTATTTCCCTATTCACTCACTCTCAATGCACAAACCTGGTTTGAGGAACTAGAAATCAACTCTATAACCTCTTGGGTAGAATTAGCAACCAAATTTTTGGCCAAATATTTTCCCCCATCAAAACAAGCCACATTTAGGTCCAACATCATAAACTTCCACCAAGTTCACGATGAATCAATCTACGATGCATGGGAACGCTTTAAGAAATTGCTTAAGAAATGTCTAAATCATTGTTTTGAGCGCTCAGACCAGTTGTGCATTTTCTACAATGGTCTCTTCTCACATCACCGTCCTTTACTTGATACCGCCTCTCAAGGCAGTTTTATGAACTGTACGGTCGATGACGCTTGGAGCCTTATTGAGAAAATGACAATACACAACCATGAATGGAACAGTGAAAATCACCCCTCACTAGTAAATTCACCTACTACAATCGGGAATGAAGCTATCAAAACCCTTACTCAGCAAGTGGAAGAACTAACCAAAGAGATCAAGGAATTGAAAAGTCAAAAACAACGAGTCTGTCAAGTTCAAACCTGCCTTAATTGTGCTAATCCACTCAGCCCAAATTCCTCAGTCTCATCTAACTTCACCCAATACTAACCCTTCTCTTAACCCACCTAGGAATAGCCCACTAACTTACCAACCTCAACCTTTGGAACCCTCTTCCTCACAAATCTATAGTTTTGACGACACCATGATACAAGTCATTCAAGGACTCTCAGCTAGACAAGACCAAACTGATATCATCTTAAGAGATCATTTGACTTTGTTAAAAGATTTAGAATCCCAATTAGGACAATTAGCACAGCGTATTAACGTTAAACCTCAGGATAGTCCAACTAGTTGCCATAAGGAGGCTTCCCATATTCAAGACTCTCAGGTAGCACATAGACCACCTATGATTTCTTCTCCGGTGAAGGAACCACCTATTGTCCCATCGACAATAGATTTAGAGTCTACATCAAATAGGAAAATTACATTTCAAGCTCGTTTTAAACAACGACCCGACAAGCTTAAGTCTTTTAAACTTGATAGGAAATTCCTAGATATCGCCTCTGAAGTTCACTCCAAAAAGTACTTCAGAAAACTTGTTACAATCAAGGATAAAGTACCCGAAGTAACCAATGTTCCGCTGAACGAGGAATGTTCAGCTATCTTGAAAAATATCATTCCTGAAAAACTCGAAGATACCGGACGTTTTACTCTCCCCTGTTCTATCTACAATTCAGGCATTATCTGTTCTCTCGCCGACTTAGGAGCTAGTATTAATCTTATGCCATACTCGCTTTTCAAGAGGCTTGAGTTAGAGAATCTTCTACCTACCGAAATGACCATACAGCTTGCTGACCACTCGGTCAAATACCCTAGGGGAATAGCTGAAAATGTTTTAGTTAGGATTGACAAATTTCTTTACCCAGCAGATTTTGTAGTAATGGATATGCAGGAAGACGTACACATCCCAATCATACTAGGAAGACCTTTCATGAATACGGCCAAGGCAATCATCAACGTCTTCGCACAAACTATCAGCTTGCAGTCTCAGGGAGAAACCATCACTTTCTATATCGACAATCCTAACGTTGGAGACCAAGCCGGTATGTACATGATCTCCATGAACAAGAACACAAAGGACAAAGAAACTGCAAGGTCAACAAGTGAAAGGAAATCTAGCAAGGAAATGGCAATCACGCCATATAATCCGATTGACCTTCGATGAATAGGACAAAAGATGAAAAATGCATCAGCAAAAAACCCAACGATGGAAGAAATAATCGGAAAGAGAAAGATAGAAGAAGAAAACAGAAGAAGCAGACTGCCAACTAATCTATTTACCCCTGAAGAAATGGCGGGAAGTAACCACGACCATCCCACGAGAGGAGAAACATTAGAGGAATATTCCAAACGCACAAGATACCAACCGCAAACCATCATAGATCACAAAATGCATGAAGAATTGATCCAAAGATTTGACAAAGTAGTAGGAGGAATAAGCGACATAGTCAACATGCTTTCTCTTTTCCCTACTGAACTGCAATTCTGTCAACAATAGAAACGGGCTTACGGTAGGATCTACAATGCCCTTAAAAGATCTAACATCCCATTCACCTCAACGCAATGGGAGATGTTAGGATCCATTAGAGCTCATATGAAAGAGACTATTGGACATCCGAGCAGTCGTGCCGACATTTCAATGATGAATGACCTCACATCATTGCTTAACTTGCTAAATAGAGAAGATCACCTTAGTTCCAAAGAAAGCGGATATATGGTTATCAACTCCACTATTGAAAAACAAGTTGAGTTATTGATTGAAGAACTTAGTGATCTCGTTTGGGAAGAATCAAGGTGTGAACGACCTTTTAGGGCCATACATGAATCACCACTTGATATCGCTACTTTTATTACGATCCATCTACTGGAGATTCAACAACGGAAAAGTAACTCTAGAATGAACTTCATATTCCACTCAGGATGCAAGGAGATACTTCGTCAGCTTGTTCTAGTTTTCTTAGAATCCGACTTTCCATTCAACAACCATCAGCACCGGCAAATAGAGGACCTATGCACGTCCATCAGAAGATTCAACGAAGACCCCAAGACCGAGAATTATGAAGACATAAAACTGCAATTCTTGGCGTTTATATGCTCTCTCTGGAAAAAACCCACCGCTAAGAGAGGTTGTTAAGACAGACACAACCACCATGACCGACCCTATTGGGACTATCACTAAAGCAGTCGATTACATCACCTTCGGACTTTACGGACTTGCAAGGAAAACTTCAGAGCACCTTCTGAACCACAAGGAAACATCGAGAGATAGTCCACTTGAATTGATTATGACAATAGTCAATCATTTCATAAGAATCTATCCACCTCGATATACTCTTCCGCAACCTAGGGCCCACAACATCAACGGGAATCCCATGGATGCATCCATCCCCATCTAGCTAGGAGAGAAGAATTCAAGCTCTCGAATTTAAAAAAGCTCTTAGCGGGAGGCAACCCGTGTTTACATTTATGCAATTTTACATTCCAAGAAGTGATGAAGTCTCCGACTATCTTTCACACTTGGATATACGAAGAAGACCGACACATCAAGTTTTTGGCGCCGCATCAAACATCAAGTTTTTGGCACCGGAATTAAGAAAAGTATATCCAACGTGTTCACACCTACGAGACAAATCACAAAAGACTTGAAGAATTTGGAGCACACAACAGCAACGAAGGGACTCTATGGAAAATTCAGCAATCATGTGCTTCGGAGCACTCCTCATCATCACCAATAGGCCATATATATAAATGGGGAGTACTTATGTTCTAAGCTCTTTTTCGTTATAAATATACCCTATCCATAATGCTTATCACTAAGTGTGGGATTTAAACCCAACACACACCGCTAAAAGAATACGTCTTAGATGTTTCAAATCCTAAGTGTTGGATTTTACCCCAGTCAGAGCTTAGAGTAACATCGAGGATGATGTTCCTTTAAGTGTGGGATAGCAGTAATTACACTACTATAAAATGGATAATGGTATATGCTTGATTCTAAGCTCGTTGCTCTTTAGACCATCCATCTCCAATAAGTAAACAAAAATTTTCAAAAATGAGTTAAAAATATGTTGAAAATGAAAAAAAATTAGACAAAGAATAATTTACTTTGGGGAAGAAGGATAAATAAAATATGAATTCCTTTGGAAAATTAGTTTAGTAATCCCATAAAGAGCATCGCATGACTAGGCACACAACAAACCAACTTTCGATTCGTGAGGTACCTTGAGCCATATAAAGTATTCGATTTTAATGCTTCACTTCTTCGATTCTTGAGTGTGCCGATGTATGCGTTTAGAATCAGAACTTGCTCCTATTATGCATTTCGAATCCGGATTGGTGAGTAAAGAGGAGATCGAATCACTTCATTCTTAAACCCATCCATATACCCATAAATAAACACGTTATCCCTACCTTCTCGAAAGCATCCCCCAAACTTCATAGTAAGTCCCAAAGATGAAAGAAAAGAAGCTACAAGGATATGACGTCAAAGAAGTAAACCCAAGGAAGAAAATTTGAAGAAAAGAAAATCAATTGGAGAAAAGACTCCTTCTGCAAACACCAAAAGAAAAGGGCGTCAATCCTCCCAAAAATTCCAACTTCACCAAAAGGAAACCAATGAAAAACCAACAAAACCCCCTCTCACATCACCAACACTTCACCCCAGAAACCCTACATCACTTCCCATAGAATGATTATGGCTAGATCGACTTCGCGCTCACCAAAAAGGTAACGATTTGATCCTCGATCAAGCCTATGACGATAAACGATACATGACTGGCGTTCAGAGTGATTGATAATACTAGAATAGGAAACCCTAAACACTTTGAGTGATTGGAGTGACCACCTTGAGAGGATCGCCTAGTCATGTATCCAAGATCAAAGATCAAAAGCATGCTCCCAAAGATTACAACCTTGTTTTTCAAAGAACAAATATTTCATTTTTTCCAAAACCCTCTTTAGTAAAAAGTTTTGCCTCAAAATATTTCATTATCTGCGTATCTTTAACCATGTTGAAATTCGAGTTTGCTTGAGGACAAGCAAAGTTCCAAGTGTGGGATACTTGATATCGCGTAAAAAGTCATGTTTTTACTACCGATATCTCTCTCATTCTGGAACGATTCTTGGCATTTTAAACTTAGAAACAGTACAAATCAGTGATATTACGCCAAGATGGTCAAAACAAGGTTGCCCGACAAAAATCAAGCAAAACGGATGAAAAACGAAGATTCCACGCACGTTTGAAGATTCAAGACATCAAAACAATATTTCAAGACAAAAGTGCCCATCATCCACATCCATCTCATCCAAGATGTTCGTTTTCAAATTACGAATCCAAGAGAAGAAGAATCAACAAAAACGGACGAAGAATGAAGATTATACGTACGACGGAAGATCCAAATGATTCGTATGAGACATCCAAAGATGGGAGAGATATTTTTGGGATATCCTTAGATCAAAGTCTTCATTTTTGAATTACGAATCCAACTCAAAAAGAATCAACGCAAACGGACGCATAACAAAGAAGATACGCGCGGATTAAAAAACGCAACGAAAGACGGCGAACCGGGGTGGGGGTGTGCCAGCCGCCGCCGGCCACCTGGTGGGCGGTGCCGGCCGCCTGCCGCCCGTCCCATTTCCGCTTTTTGGTCCTTGCGTGTACCCGGTGCGCCACATTTCCATGCTTTTTCGTACCCGGTGCACCACCTTTCACCCCTTTCCTAATGTGTGCCTAGGAATGTTAACGTGAGCCACATTTCATCTATAAATAGCAGCCCTAAGGCTTCATTTTCACAGACACCATTCTTTGAATAATATACTTCTCTTAAGATATTGCTTCTACTTTCTTTCTATTTTCTTACTAAAAATTAGTTTTAGGCTAGTTTAGGAGCTTGCTTAGAATAGAAGAAAAGTACGGAACGCATTGTAAATCTTCGGTGTAAGCTTGGAATTGTGTCAATTAATTCAAGTCTACTTTTCTCCCGCATTTAATCCTGGTGCTTTCTAATCCTTATCTATCTTAATTAATTACGTTTATATTGATTATGCTAGATTTAGTTATTGTCGTGATTAGAGAGTAGTATACTTATTGTGTTTGCTTGCGATGTAGTTGATGGCACCCGAAAGCGTCGGTGTCGTTGATGGTAACTAATCGGGCGCCAACAGGGTTTTAAAATTTATAATTAGCGGGGCTTAAATTATATGTACTACCTACTCTGGTTAGTAAGCGGTAAGTATAACCTAAGATCGTTCTATGAATCCAAACTTGTGGGCAATTAAAGTTGGCACTTTCGGTTGGGAAGTATCTTAAAATGGAACAAAGTAGGTAGGTTTGGGGGTTTTAAACTAAAGACAAGTAATTAAAATGCATGAAATTAAAGTACAGGAAAGCAGATAAAGATAAATATGTGATTTTTGAGATTTCGATAATTAATATTTTGGGATGACAGAATAAATAGGGATGATACTAATGTGGCAACCAAACTACTAGGCGTAAACTCTAGAACCCTACCAACTCGATTTCCCATTGGCATGTCACTAGGAACTAGGTTATCATGATTCTGATCGGAGCAATACGCAAACTTTCAATACTTATCTAGTTGAAAGGTAAGCAACCTATTTTGGTTCTATACCGAGGTTCATGAATCAGTAGCGTATCGTCTCATAGGTCTGACCGTTCTTAACTCCTAAGGTAGTTTACTGTTCTATTAGCATGCAGATTAATAACTTTGTATGTTTAGACCTCCGATTTTATAAGATTTGGTGTTTTAAAGATTCTAGGTCATTACGACTTTGATCTTATTCCGAAATCCTGTTATTATTCATTTAAGCTCTAGTTACTTCGACTTATGATTCAAATCTCTGCTTTTCAAACAGTTTTACATCCCCGGATTATTCGCAGTTTGTTAAAACGTGTTTCATATGCGGACCATGCCTTTCAATGATAGACAGTGTACTTTACTTAGTAGTTCCACAATTTCTCACATCAACAAGCGGTCTAGAGTAATTAACAGTGAAAGTGACACTCTATCTAACTAAATGCAAAGCAGTGCAGAAATGTAAACCTAATATATACAACGAGTAGTTTCAATGTATCTTACTTATTGCATGTCATGGGCACAGATAACTACTTACCATAATTAAGGTTGATCATGTCCTAATTACTAGGTTGTAGTCACGTGGATAACCACAAAGGGTAATCCATAAATTAAACTTGAATTCATAAAGTCTTGACGCTACAAGGGTTACTAATTCCTATTTTATCTGAACGTATTTCACGAACATCATTTTATAGTGTTTTGACTTTCGTAGGATATACCAGTTAGTTGTGAAGTTGTATTACCCCTTCGGGATTCCAACTATTAAACCAGAGCTGATTCCAAAGATATAACTACCTTCGGTCGTTTACCGACTTCCATACATTTGTACTCCATCTTAAAGCGTTTCCAGTACTATATCGGATAAACAGTCGAACAGGGGCCGTCATATCTCTTTACGATTGTCATACATTAATTATATAATTTCATCCTTACTTATAGTTATCTACATCATCAACAACCATAATAATAAACTACTCGCAATTCATGGCAACATATATATCACATACCAAGCAATAACACATAACTAAAATATGGAATAAAACAGGTATGATAAAGGTTTAGATATCACCCGGAAATAAATGCGCAGCAGCGTATTATTATGATTGACAACTCGTTTACACGTACAAAGATGAATCTTCAAACCTCCTAACATTCGTTCTAGCCTCTATACTAATCCGAAGATTAATTACAATAATCCTAGACTATAAGAGAATTTCTAGAATGAGAAAGTGGAAATGAGAAAGGAGTATGTGAGTGTAATAGAATGTATGAGTGTATTTGAGTGTGTGAGTGTCTTCAAATGAGGTCTAAGGGCTGCTATGTATAGGTGAAAAGTGACTCACGTTAGCATCCCTAGGCTCACATTAGAAAAAGAGTGAAAGGTGGTGCATCGGGTATGAAAAAGTAGTGATAGGTGGTGCACCGGGTACGGAAAAATAGGGAAAGGTGGTGCACCGGGTACACGCAAGGACAGAAAAGCGGAAAAGAGACGGGGGGAGGGAGGCCGGCGCCGCCCACCACCTGCCGCCGGCGGCTGGCTGCCACCCGTCCCGGTCCGTCGTCTTTCGCTGCGTTGCTTAATTCGTGAGTATCTTCTTCGTTATGCGTCCGTTTGCGTTGATTCTTTTTGCGTTGGATTCGTAATTCAAAAACGAAGACTTTGATGTAAACATATCCTAAAAATATGTCTCCTATCTCCAGATATTGCATACGAATCATTTGGATCTTCCGACGGGCATAGAATCTTCATTCTTTATCCGTTTCTGTTGATTCTTCTTCTGTGGGATTCATAATTTGAAAACGAACATCTTGGGTAGTATTGCTTTGATCGTCTTATTGCATGTTCTTGTTTGATTGTTGCCTTGGGATCATCATAGTGGTAAAATATAAATGGTCTTATTTATCGTAAAGTAATATGATGGCCCCTATTCGACTGTTACTCGATATAGTACTGAAAACACTTCAAGGTGGAGTACAAATGTATGGAAGTTGAGGAAAGACCGAAGGTAGTCCTGTTACAAAATGGTACAATATTACGAAGTAATATGACGGCCCCTATTCGACTGTTATTCGATATAGTACTGGAAACACTTCAAGGTGGAGTACAAATGTATGGAAGTCGAGTAACGACTGAAGGTAGTTATATTACAGACTAATATATAAAATGAGAAACCTAGTTTAATTAACCTTTCTAAATAGACTTTTAAACTTCAAATTAATCTAATCGCCTTTCCACCAATAAACGTGATTACAACACCTTTTTAACGACGTCCAATTAAAAGGTAGTCAGTCATCTGTGTCAATATAATTTGTCAAAGGTATGAAACTATGGAACCGCAAGGCTACATGGGGGATTAACGTAGGACAAGACATGGCCAAGGTTTGAAGCGGCGGAACCACTTTAAGTGAGGAACGCTGTGGATAATTAGGGGATTTATTGGGTAGTCTTAAGCAAGGTCTAGTTTAAAGTCATAAATGAACTTTTTAAATATACGAATATGTTAGGATGATGAGGAATCGTTATATGATTCAGTTATGTCTAGTACCTTAAGATTTTGTTCCCGTTCATATGAAAGTATTATTAAACCATAATAAAGATTTTGCTTATTATTCTAAATACTTTATAATGTTACCTTAACCTAGCTCCCGGTGTGACATGCTAATGGAATTTTATTTAGTAGGGAATCTAGTGTTTACATACAAGTATTCAAGAATGATAATTAACTAATATCTTTCAAAACAGTTTCTCCAAACATCATCCCATAATTTAATTAACGAAGTCTCAGCAAACACTATCTTTATTTATCTGCCTTAGCTTTTACTTTTATTTCGCTTTTATTTATTTACTTGTCTAAGTTAGTTAATAGAAAAACCAAAACTCCCCCACTATTTTATAAACCCTTCACTAGTTTGAAAGCCCTCATCTACCACTCCTTAGTTTCAATTCAGTCGGTTTGAAGAACGACTCTAGGTCATACCTACCACTTGCTCACCCTTAGGATTAGCATTGTTAGGGAAAACTTAGGCCCCGCAATTACAAATTAAAACACCCACTGATGCCCGTCGCCAGTAGCAGGTGCAACGACAAGGGTAGAATCCTTACCGACCGCTGGTGACGCATCACGGGTGTTGTTTAATCATGTGTGCTTCCACATGTGATCTGACATGGTTTTTTCTTTTGGTGGAAATGGCTTACGAACTTTCTCCTGATATCATCAAAGCAGGTAATGCTTTTTTCTGGTAAGTTTCAAAACCAAGATTTGGCATATGATCGAAGTACGGAAGGATGCATCTGATAGGCAACCGCGTCTTCCCAGTGCTGTGTTTTTATGGCATGATGGAATGACTGGATAAAGTCTTCTGGATCTGTGGTTCAGTCGTCCGTTCCCAAAGTAGCAGGGACCGCTACTCCTAGGGGAAGTGGTACACTAGCAATAGCTGGGTGAAATTGAGTGTTTGAATCAGGGATTATATTTTGAGGTTGTGGTGTTTTTCCCTGCATAATAGCTAGCAGGTTTGCCAACATTGGTGGAAGTGGCGGGGGAGGTGGGGGTATTGCAGGGAGTTGCATTAGTTGTGCAAGTAGTTGGCCCAGGGCATTTGCAGTCTCCTGTACTGACTGACATTTGTGTTGGGACAGTTGACTGCAGGATATGTGATTGTGTATTGAAGTGCCCCTGTTGAGGTGGTACCTGAAAGTTCTGTTGTGGCGTATAAAACTATTGTGACTGCTGTTGGAAATTTTGAACAGGGGGTTGTTGAAAGCTCTGGTCGTAAGGCTGTTGCTGCATTAAGGAGTGTTGTTGAAAATTTTGGACAGGGGGTTGCTGAAAATTCTGAACCAAGGGTTGCTGAAACGTTTGCTGGAAACTTTGTTGGGGGGCTGTTGGAAAGTTTGGTGGAAAATATTCAGTGGTTGCTGACCGACACTTGATTGAATGTATGGGAACTGTTGAGGTCCCGCTCCCATCAAAGGCGGTTGGCCGACTGGGAATACAGGCCTCTTTTGTTGTGAAAATTACCCCCCGGAGTGGTGAAATCCAGCTGACGGCATGTTTGCTCCAACATTTTCCACTGGCTCCACGCCGCCTGCTCCCCCGAGGTGTCCATTGGTGTTTGAGCATTTTGGGCAGTGAAATACATCATGTTCTTTTTGGCCGTCAGAGTGGGGCCGGTGTTTGACGCCATGCTATCACTGAGTGTTATTATAAGACAAATTGTTAGGATATGTTGCTAGCTCAACAATAAATCTAGGGTTTCAACAAATGAATGGCGCCATTTGATCAAATATAATTTTATAACCGAGTGCAAGAAGTATGGATCCGATTCGATGCTCTCCGTGACTTACGTGGATAACCCGCCGGAATGTATTGAACGAAACCGTAGGTGGCATGAATCGGTGGTGAGGAGATGAATAGTGATCTCCTATGGATGATGAGAGTTTAAGTATGAGATGTGGGTATATTTTTGGAGGTGTTAGGGCATGAATAGTGTTCATACTCTAGAATTTATAGTGATGCATGATTATCTTGATGAGCAAGTTTGCCACGTGTCACCATCTCATGGTTTTGATCGTACGGTTAGCTCACCATCTTAGTGAACTGTTCATCGTATAGTTGAGTCACCACCTCATGATTTTGATCGTACGGTTGAATCACCATCTGGTGATACTGTTCATCGTACGGTTAACTCATCATCTTAGTGGTACCGATCATACGGTTGTAATCGATACTTCCTCTTTGTGGGTCCCCTGTGGTGACATGGACCAATGGTATGGCCGGAGAGAAACCCTTGTCGGCCCCTGGGGAGACAACCACTAACGTTGGTGGAATCCATAACAAGATTGTCTCCTAACGGATGGCATGAACCCTATTCAGATGGGATCACCTCATCTGTTTGGGCTTATGAGTTGGGGGCCCTGTTGATTGGGCTTCACATTGTGGGCTTTCCTGCCAATAAGGTTCCCTGTTAATTGACTTTCCTGTTAATAGGCTCCACTGTCAATAAGATCCCATGTTAATATGCTTCCCTGTGGATTGGGTCCGCCTGCGAGTTAGGCTTGCCAGTTTCATTTGCGGGGTCCATTAAATATGGTACACGATTAACGTGTATTCAGATGTTTGCACTTTTTATCTATCAAACGATCTTAATATTATGTATTCAAATTCAGCTTTTAGTATTCAGATAAAACAAAAGACCGCATGTCACACTTTCCGAATTCGTGAAAGAGACTATACATATGGTGGAGTTGGGCGGCAACACATGAACACAAGATCGTTGGCAATATAAAATCAATTTAAGTTGTACTCTAATAAAATGAAATAAACATAAGTGTAGAATAGTTCTAATTCGGCTAATACCATCTTTATGTTACGGTCAAAAACTCAAAATAGTTTTAATCTACACCCAAATAACAAACTTATTAAAATTAATAACATAAAAATAAAAATTAAATTTTGTTAGACAATAACCCGGTGGGAAGCCCGAGCACATTGTAACTCATTCACTTCAATATACATATATATACTAATAGTTGTCATTATTTTGACTCATTGACAAAACAAACAACAATTCTCCCTTAATATCAATTAAGAGACAACTATGAATAGTAACTTTAAATTTTTCATTTTTAACCCCTAAAGTTTTAGCACTTTTAAATTAACTACCCTTTATGTCTTAGCGAATATCTAATTTCTACTCTTTAACTTTTAGTATTTTTTCATCTTTTACCCTCTAATTTTAAAAACTCCACCCCTTAACTTTTAGTGATTTTTCACTTTTCCCCCTTTAAATTTTAACTACTTTCCCTTTTCTTCGTCTGAACTTTTATCACTTCTCCATTCTATACACTTTAGGTTTTAATATTTCCAATTTCCCCCCTTTACATTTTAGATTTAATCCCCCCCCCCCCCCCCCACACTTTTTTTTTACTAATAGTTTATACATTTTTTTTCCTTTGCTTACAACAAAGTTTTATACTAATTTTATTACGACAAGATAATACAAATAATTACAAACGATAATTTAACTTAATATTTTTATGTAGTATTCTATCAAATTTATATTAATTTACATTTTTTCAACTATACATACATATTCCCCCCTAATAAAAAAAACCATAAAGAGATCATACCTTCGTCAACTTAAACTTTTTTATGAATTCATATTGGAGTTTAAGAATGTACTTTTTAACCCCGCCGCAAAGCATGGGTAAGAAAATCCGCGTATAATATCAATTACCAAACTTTATGAATAGTAAGTTGTTTGTTTTATTCTAAATTTAACTTTATGTGATCTAATAAATTACTGTTTAAGTGATGTATAAACAACAAAGTTATTTTAGAGTAGTGGTAAATAGGTGGGTTCCAATCATGATTTATGTGCTTGACCCAAGTTCAAAACATGGTGAATGTTAGTTATTTTTTTCTTTTCTTTACTTCTATCTATGATCACTTTAAAATACTATATCTTTTCTAAACTATATTCTACTAGCTAAAAAAATGTTAGACAATCGTTATAAATAATTGTCATACCGAAAAATTATGTATAACACATTATACTTTTACATATTAATTTTGATTTTTATGATATTTAAATGATATGTTTATGAAGTAGATTTGGTTGTATATCACTAAATGAAATTTTAAATTGTACAACTTAAAATATAAAAATTATATGTTTTACAATATAAGTAGACAACTGTGATTAAAAGTCTACGTTATGAGATAAGTTTTTTCCCTCAAAAACACAAACAATTTTAATTCACTTTGTTTTCTCCTTCTTTAGCATTTTTCAGTTCTCTATTTCAACAACAAATCAATTGTAAATGATCGTAACTAAAAGATAAACTCATTGAAACAATTAACGGGTAAATAAAATACAAAATAAATACGATGAATCAAATTATATGTTCTCATCCCAAAATGTGGGCATAATGAACCTTGTTAACATCAATCGTCAGCCTACTTCCAAATTCCACACATATTTGACCAATTCAAGTTAATCAACTATATGACACTACCAATTTCAACCAAAACTTAATTTGGCACTTAGCCACATTTCATCATTTTAACAAAACAAGAACATCAACATTAATTTTATCTACATACTTCTCAAAAAAACATCTTTGAATTTCAAAGTCAAAGTACTATGATACCAAAAACTACAAAATTCATAATTGACGTATTACTTGACTTCAAAACATGTATCTTTGGGCGAATTATTCAAGTGATACACAACAAGAATTATAGAGAGTAAAGAATTTTGCTAACCACTTTTATCAAGCAATTACGCTATGTCTTCGTAATTGCCTTTCCCTCTCTATGCCCACTATCACCTACAACATTAAACACTTAAAAGAATAAGCATATCGCTTAGTGAGCATATAGACAATTAATTAAGTAATTCACTAATTCAATCAACAACTAGAAACATGCCACAATTAAACACATAATCTGAAGCAAATAACAATTGAACAATATGCAGCGATCAAATCACTATGCGAATCTGCGGCCAATAGAAACAAGATCATTTAGCACCATATCACGTTGATATGCATACCAAATCAACATCATGTGCTATGAACATATTCAACAACACAATGCTAACAAAGTTAGCTAATCTCTACAAAATTGTTTGTTCCACGTAATTCAACAATAATAACCCACAATTAGAAACAAGATAAGATACAAGAAAAACACCACTTGATTATGTAAACTTCTTGCTCGGATATAATCTGAAGTTACATAATCATTACCCAATTAACCGCCATATAACTCACCTTGGTATTTTAGGCCAATATGCTAGTTAATGATCACGTACAAATGTCACACCTTTAACACCTAGTATACATCACATAGCAACATATTACCACATTTAGAGTCTACTCATCATCAAGACTAACTAGTAATCACATTCGACCCTCCTCACTTTGAGTTAACTTAAATTAACTTTTAATCAGCTAACTAAATTATATTTCTTATGATCATGACAATTTCTCATATTTAGTTACTTACACTTTCACTTTGATTTTTATTCAAACATCATACTTACACCATAATAATCATTCTAATTACACTTGAAATTAACTAACTTAACTTACAAAGATTTTACAATAAACTTCAAGAATCACCAAGAACTCCTTCTTATGATTCTTCACTTTCATGGTCTAATATGATTAACAATAGCCACTATGTCACTAATTAACACCAATTCAAGCAATTACTAACCCTAATTTCATATTAATACCAATACCCACTAAAATCTTTTAAACACTCAAACCCTAAATTAAAAGGATTAAGAAATAGAACTCACTTAGGGTTATGACTGATAAAAAGGAAGAAATTAAGTTGGTAGATCTTGATTTGAAGATTAGAATTGAGTTTTAATGCTTAGTTTCTTGCTCCTGTGATTTCTTCTTCTTTGGAAATGTCTGGAACGTATTTTTGAATTGGAAATGGATAAGAATGGTGTACGTATGTGTATATGTTTTATTAGTTTTGTTCTCCTTAATTCCTATTGTCTGAAACTTAGAAACCATTTATGATTTCTATTATTTTATATTAATTATAATAGTAATAACTTAAAATAAGTTTTTTTTTTTGCTCATTAAAATAATACCATGAAATTCGAGGTGTTACAACTCTCCCCCACTTATTCTATTCGTGTTCTCATGGATCGTTCTTGGTGCACTGCAGGGTAGTACACCATCATCCACTCTTCAGGCTCCCAAGAAAACTCATAGCCTTTCCTATGACACCACTGCACCTTAACGATGGATACCGTTTTATTTCTAAGTTGTTTATATTTTTTATCAAGGATTTTAACCGGTTCTTCCACATAACTCAGCTTCTCATTTATTTCAATTTCTGGCAGTGGCACGTTTGAAGTTTCATCAACAAGACACTTTCGAAGCTATGACAAATGATATTTGTCATGAATATGACCAAGTTCCTCCGGTAATTGCAATCGATAGGTGTAACACCCCGCAAGTTTTGATATAATTAAGTACACTAAACACGTGCATTCTTAGGCTAATTCTATGCTTAGTGAATTGACAAACTATTTTATGAGATAAGTCTAGCAAAGCCCAACGATTTAATACGTTAAGTATTACTTTATTTGTAATTATTAGTAATTACGCACGAAACAATCGGAATGAGTCCGACATAACAAATCGTACGTTGGTGATACGAAAACTTTCAAATAACATAAAACTATTTTATATAGTAGTTATTTAATGAAAATATTATGCGAACAAATAAAGTATAACGATAAACTTAAATGATTATACGTTTTATATAAAACGTAACGTACAAGAATAAAATACGCAAAACGAACCCGACAACCGACCGAGTCAAAATTTATATTTTGTAAACTCAAAATAAAGTATTAGTGGTGATACTTCAAAAATAAATTAACGCAAATTAAACGTCAACTGTAACAAAACAAACTAACATTTAACAAATAGAAACGTACACGCGATTAACGGGTTAAATACCCAAACACTTACACAATCAATCACTAGACAAATTGAAACTTAAACCATACCCAACCTTGACCAAATCAATTAGCCAAGGGCCATACCCCCATCACCATGTTGATGACCTCATACTTGTACATACACACACACTTACACTCACACATTGATTACCCTACCTCATTTTCCTCTCATTCTCTCTCTCTCTCTCTCTCTCTCTCTCTCTCTCTCTCTCTCGGCTGCAATCACAGCCCCAAACCATCATCATTCAACCACCAGGAACATTATCTTAATCATTTTGATCATCTAGCAAAAGAGGGGAAACAAAGCTTCAAAAGTCATCACCTTCATCTCTCTCACTTTTTCATCCTCAAAACTTTGTAAGGATCATTCCTACTTCACTAATATTTCATGTTTCTAGCTTACTAACATGTTAGTAGTTCATCTTGTTAAAGATCTTACATAAAAACATAACAAAAACTAAGAAAACTAAACTTGTTGTTAATCGATTTTCTGGACAGATTTTCAGTCCACGGGAAAAATCATATAAAATCGCCCAAGTAACATAAATGCATGAAACTAGTGTCAAATTCTTCGTATTTCAGTTAGAAACAACTTTTGTGTAGAACATTTCTCTTGAAAATGCACTGGTTTTGTGTTACGAACAGATTTGCTAAGATTAGCATGAAAAATGAGTTTCTGGACAGCCTTAATCACGATTTTTCGTAGCAAGTCGTGGATACCTAAAAATCATGAAAAGCATACAGTAAGTAGCTAACATATGTAAGAATATTGTATAAAAATTTCGGATTCATTCGATAAGATTTGACCCCTGAAACCGATCTCGAAAGTGAACCGAAAATCTGGAAAACTGAAAACGGGGACTGATTTGGGACAATTTAAATAACAACACTTTCGGGTTAACCACAAAATGCAATGATATCGCGTAAAAAGTCACGTTTTTACTACCGATATCTCTCTCATTCTGGAACGATTCTTGGCACTTTAACTCAAAAACATTACATATCAATAGTATTATGCCAAGATGGTCAAAACAAGGTTGCACGATAAAAATCAAGCAAAACGGATGAAAAGCGAAGATTTCACACACGTTTGAAGATTCAAGACATCAAAACGAGATTTCAAGAAAAAAGTGCCCATCACTAACATCCACCTGACCCAAGATGTTCGTTTTCAAATTACGAATCCAACAGAAGAAGAATCAACAAAAACGGACGAAGAATGAAGATTCTACGCACTCCGGAAGATCCAAATGATTCGTACAACACATCTAAAGTTCAGAGACATATTTTTGGGATTTCTTTTCATCAAAAGCTTCGATTTGAATTACGAATACAACGCAAAAAGAATCAATGCAAACGGACACATAACGAAGAAAACACGCACGAATCGAGAAACGAGGCAACAGGCAGCGGGCTGGTGCAGGTAGCAGCCAGCCGCCGCCGGCCAGCCACTAGGCCGCTGCCGGCTGCCACCCACCCGCACGGATCACACTTTTTTGTCCTTTCGTGTACCCGGTGCTAGACCTTTACGTGTTTTTCCGTACCCGGTGCACCACCTTTTCCACCTTTTTCGTACCCGGTGCCACTACGCTATTGTGAGCTTTCACTTGCTAAAATGCACCAAAACTCTCTTAAAATAGGAGGCATGAGGCTCATTTGCAAAAACACACCAAGGCACTAGGATACCAACATACCTAGGCACTTTCTTTCTTTAGCTTCTAGCTTTTCTTTCTTTCTTTATTTTCTTACTTTAAATTAGTATTAGGCTAGTTAAAATAGAAGCAAGGAACGTGCTTGGTGAACAACGTATTTGTAATCTTCGGTGTACGCTTGGAGTAAATCTTATTAATTCAAGCCTATTCCTTCTCTCATATTAATCTCGGTTATTTCTATCCTTATCTATCTTGATTAAATATGTATACTTTAATTATGCTAGAGATAGTTTGTGCCATGATTAGCGAGTAGATTACTATTGTATTTGTTGTGATGTAGTTAGCATATATGATTGTGGGATGACTTTAAATATGTCGTGAAATAATATGACGGCCCGTATTCGACTGTTTACTCGGTATAGTGCTGGAAATGCTTTTAAGCAAAGTACATACGTATGGAAGCCGGTAACGACCGAAGGTAGTTGTATTATGGATTGACATTATAAAACGGAAACTTTATGAACAGACTTATCTTATGATTTTAAACCTAAAACTTACATTCACCTTTCGATTAACAAACGTGATTGTAACCTTGTAAAGAGGAGTCGCGAACCTTACTACTTGGTCAATAGTTATCTGTGTAAAACTATGGTTTTAATTGTAACGTCATGCGAGCATCATAAAATGCAATGTGATTATGTGGAATTGCCATGAGTATTGTACACTTAAAATCACAATGTACTTATCATGTAAACATCACGAAGCAATTGAATTCACAATGGAAACATTGGTAAACGATTAAATACATTGTGGACTACCATAGCATTTTCCAACAAGGTCTGGGTTTAACTTTATGCAAAAAGCCGTCAGCATTTTAATTAACGTTTTAATTAGATTAGTTAGTTTAGATTAGATTAGGTAGGCTATAGGCTAAATAACCATTTACGAAAACCTGGGGATTTGTTAATTGTATTGAGAAAGGCAAGTTTAAAATCCAACTTAAATCGATACTTTTCCTTAACCTATGAAATTTAAAGTAAGGTACGCAAGAAACCTCAACACTTTCCTTCGCTTACCATGCTTAAACTTCATTAATAGGAATTGATCAACTAAGTCCGAAGGTATTTTCTAAGTTAATTGTCTGCTAAATTTATAGTCTTTGTGGTATTAAGAACGGTTAGACCTGTTGTAGACTTGCTACTCTATTCCTTCGCCCACGAGCAAATGTGTTCAATAACAAGGGCCACTGACTCCCTCACAGGAGAGTGTGTAGAGTTGAGTATTGTCTGTCTGATCAGAATCATGACACCATGGTTCCTCGTGACATATTAGTTGATAACCGACTAATAGGGAATCTATCGGTTATACCATAAACTACCAAGTCTAGTGAACATTCCAAATTTAGTAAACATTTCCCCTACAAGTCATCGTCCCACATTATAAGCTAATGAACTCACAACAAATACTCCTTTTATTATCTGATTTACCATTATCTTTTATTCGCTTTATTTAGTTTACTTAATTAACTGAACCAAAAACCCCCAACGCACTCTTTTAAAACATTTACTAGAAAAGAAAGGTTGATTGGATCACCTCCGTTTCAATTCAGTTTCTCTTTAAGAACGACTCTAGGTCATACTTACCATCTACTAGCCTTTGGTTCAGTATTAGTAAGTCACACTTAGACCCCAGCAAATACAAATTTAAAACAAACCGATCGCGGTCCGAGCACCGTCTTCATACGACGCTTCGGGCCCCATCAAGTTTTTGGCGCCGCTGCCGGGGAGACTAACTGTCCGATACAGAGGCCCAACCAATCCCAATTCTAGTAAACCCTTAGGATAAAACCTTCTAAATATATATATATATATATATGTATATATATATATATTCTCTATTGTCTGTTTCTCTTTAGTGTATGACCTGTTCCCCTAGATCTGCACCACTATTTAATTTCTCTGATCCAAAACTTATAATACGTACCAATTCTCTACCCTGAAACCCCTGGTCAATCTTTCGAGCTTAAACACCACATCATCCAACTAATCCAAAACCACTGTCAATTCCATGGATTACCAAGTGATGATCCCAACTCTCACCTCGACAAGTTCATATCTCTTTCAAATTCCTATAAACAAAACGGAATTTGCCAAGACACAATCCGCTTGTATCTTTTCCCTTATTCGCTCACTCATCATGCGCAAACATGGTTTGAAGGTGTAGAGACTGGCTCTATCCCTTCATGGACGGTAATGGCGACAAAGTTTCTAACCAAATACTTTCCGCCTTCTAAACAAACCAAACTTCGAAATGACATCATGAATTTCTGACAAGCTTTTGATGAGTCATTATACACCGCATGGGAACGATTCAAAGGAGCCTTGAAGAAGTGCCCCAATCACCGTCTCGACAAATCCGCGCAATTGTGTACCTTCTACAATGGTTTAGACCCCAACCACCGAACCACCCTCGACACTGCCGCGCAAGGAAGCTTCATGGCAAAGACCGACGAAGAAGGATGGAGCCTGATAGAGAACATGACTATGCATCACCATGATTGGAACTCTGGAGATCACTCAACATCTTCAACACCTATCGCTGCATCGAATCCAGTTCCAGTTGAAGCACTTAAGGTATTAACGGAGAAAATGGACTCACTTGTCAAACAGTTTGGAGAAATCAAGAAACAACAGCACCAAGTACACCAAGTACAAGTCTGTCAACATTGTACCAATCCACAACCATCTGGTGAATACCAAGTGGAATACGAAGAAGCAGATGGCACAATCTACTATGCTCAGTTTCCCGCTCGATCATAGAATTTTCCACCCGGTTTCAACCAAAACAATAACCAACCTAGAGGACCTCCATTCCCACAAAGAAATAACCAACCATACCAACCCCCATACCCACCTAGATACCCACAACAATCACAACCTTCTTATAACCAACCCCTTGCACTTCCTGCACCCACTTCCAATAAAAACCAAACCGCTGAACAACCTGCAAAGACAAATGCCCCAGCTTCAAGTTCAGATGACGCCTTCACCCAATTCATGCAAAGTCAACACCTACTCAACCAAAAGACGTCCGCTAGAGAAGATCAAGCCGACCTCTTTATGAGAAACCAATTGGCCGTGCTAAAGAATTTGGAAGCCCAAATTGGACAAGTGGCACAACGTCTTGATAACAGACATGGAGGAAGTTTGCCTAGCAACACAGTTCACAACCCACATGTTGAGGAAGCAAAGCAACTCACTACCACAAAGGAAGCAGCCACTCCACCTCCTGCTGCTGTACCAGTAAAGGAAGAACCAAAGATCAAGATACCAGCTGTGGAAACCACTTCGACCATGAACAAAGAGGTTAGAATCCCTTATCCCACTAGACTTAAAGCCCAACCTAAGAAATTATCATCCTTTAAGCTAGATGGAAAATTCCTTGATACCATGTCTAGAGTTCCCAGTCGTAATAAATATATCAGTAAATTGCTATTCACTAAGGATAAACTGCCCGAAGTAAACAACATTCCCCTTAGTTCTGAAACATCAGCCCTACTTAAGAATAGCCTTCTCAAAAAACTAGGAGACACCGGTAGATTTACACTCCCTTGTTCTATTTACCAATCCGGAGATATTAGCGCTTTAGCCGACCTAGGGGCTAGCATTAACCTTATGCCCTACTCCCTGTTTAAGAGGCTAGAACTTGAAAATTTGAAACCCACTAAGATGACTGTCCAGCTAGCTGACCAATCTGTTAGATACCCAAAAGGAATAGCTGAGAACGTCTTAGTTCAAGTTAACAAATTTTTCTTTCCGACGGATTTCGTGGAAATGGATATCCATGAGGACATAAACATCCCGATTATCCTTGGAAGACCATTTATGAACACAACCAGAGCAGTGATTGATGTGTATAACCATACGATTGTTCTACGAGCACATGGTGAAAGCATCACCTACAAGATCGACCAACATGACTGTACACCAGAACAAGAAGAGTGCCACGCTATACCAACAGGCATAATTTGTTCCGATGACGAATCAGACCGCGAAGAAGAATGATGCTTCACTTGACCAACAACCTTGATCTACGATACTGAAACAGACCGAGACGAGGACGAGGAGTACTAAGACGCTGAGGAAGAAGAAGAATCCGAGGAGGACGAATCAGAACCTGAGGAAGAAGAGGAAGAACCCGCTGAGGAAGATGAAAGAACGGAAGAAATGGAAGAAGAAGAACCTGAAGAAGAGGAAGAAATGGAGGAAGATGAAGATCAAATTGATTCACTACAAATGGTTGAATTCAAAAGAATACAAGACTGCAAAGACTACACTTCATCAGAAGAATCCTTTGATTATGGAGATCCACCAAGAGCTTAGATCCACACATCTCAAAATAATGGGAAACATTCTCAACTCTTATCTCGATCCATCGAAACCCTTTACCAGAACCTGACTCCGAGACATAGATACTTTTGAAGAAGAACTGTGACAACTCTCCAAATTAGGTACTGATTAACATTTAAGCATGTGCATTCTTACGCTAATTTCCTGATTAAGTTTAAAATAAAACTTTTGATGTGATGTAAGCCTAGCAGCCCAGTACTTTTAAACAAAAAGTATTACTAATACGTAAGTATTTAAAGTCGCGTACAAATGTATCAGAACAAACTCGACAGAAAAATACAGCAAAAGTTGATGACACATTATAATTAATGATTTAATTATTAATTACGAGTACTATTGTATCTATAACATATAGATAAAATGACTTAGACATATGTTTTATATAAAACATATTATAAAACGAACAGAAACAATTTTAAAATGCACTCAAAGATCAAAATGAGAAAAATTTAAATTTTCTCATTCATTCGAAAAGATTTGGAACATTACCTCAAAATATAAACCCGAAATTCGACTGAAATTTGGCACCCAATTGAATGATAGCAGTCCAATGTACAAATTTGTACAACAGTCAAAAATAATGAAAATCTTATTTTTCTAAATTTAAATAACGAACCAGGAGAACATCTACAAAATAAAGATATAAAGAGTTTATTTTTATATTGCTATAATTATACCCGTACTCGAAATCAATGTACCAAAAATGGTCACCAACCTCAATTATTTGAGGAGGCAACCTCCTGTTTCAAAACCCATACTCCATATCAAATTTTATATGTCTGTGTTTTCTTTCACTTGATCACTTTCATCATCACCCATATTTTCTTCTTCCTCTCTCAAACTAAAACACACAAGATCAGAACTCAACAAGTAGGAAGTGGAGTAGAACAACAAGCCAGGAGCAACATCATCATCATCTTCATCTCGTACCATCATCTCCCTCACAAACTCTTTTGTTAACACACCTTGGGCTTTTACCTGTCGGCTGCTAGCTTTCCTTACAGAGCAAATCACTGTGAGTTTACAGCCCCTACTTTAAACGTTTTCTGCTTTTAAACACAGGGGTGTTAAACATAGAAATTGCATGCTAACACATGCAATCAAACTATAAATGCTTTATTGCTTTTATGCAACTGTTGTATTGTGATATTACATATTCACTATTATTTTGGGAATTAGACAAAGTATCCTAGTACGGACCCAGACTTGGAATGTGTGCATGAAAAGACCTCATGACACACTAATGTAACCATTAGCTAGGTGACTCTAGCCACTGAGTATACGGATAGTACTATTGCCGTGACGACCCTCCTACGGTGGAGCGTATACTTAAACGTCCGTTCAGGAAAATAACATAAGTTCTGGTTGTGGTTTGGTTATAGGGTTAGGCCGCGTTACTTTAACCTGCGAGGTTTAGCTCACCTTTCAGGGGATCACAGTCTAAGTAAATTCCCACATACTTTTAGGAAGAACGAATCCTACAACTGTTAGATACTGGAAAACATGTCGGTAACTTATTTTACACTGGTAAACAACCAGTAACATATTTTGGGATGACATCCCACGTATAATTATACTTTAGGGTGACAATCCTACATAACTTGTATTTTTATAAATGAATAACAAATCATTGATACAAACTTGGTTTAACTAACCACATACATATACAAACCTGTAAATTCACTCAACATATTTGTTGACGACTTTCTCTATGTTTTTCAGGAAATTAGCTGGGTAAGTAATCGCATGCATTCAGGATGGACAACCCTGGACTACTTAGGATGCCACATACTGTTGGGACCGCTTTTGGGGATTTCATTCGTATAACTGCAGACATTGCGATCATACTTATGAAATCTTATTTTAAACTTATGAATTATTGTTAAAACTTAAATGTTTTAAACTCCACTACTACTGTTACGACTTACATAGTCGTACTACTTTTGTAACAACTGTTAAACTTGGCATCCTCGTTAAATAAAGTTGTGCGATAACCATATGCTCTGAGTATGTATGTATTTGTTGGTTGAAATACTGCTCGCAGCCCCACCACGTCATGAAAGCTTCCGCAAACTAATCATAACTAATTGTAATTACCGTTTGGCGGGGTGTGACAGACTTGGTATCAGAGCCATTGGTTATAGCGAACTAGAAGTCTTTAAGTGACCTAAAACCTTAGAGACCTAGACTATAGCCTTGGCTAAAACATTCATTGCATGCATACACACTTTGCATACATCTAACATACGACTGACACGTCACCTACGACTTATTTTGTCTCAGCATGTTGAGGCACAGTCCGATCTACTTGTATGCTTCTGATGAGGAGCCGACTGAGGATTCCTACCATAGCGAAGCTAGCAACGGAGTTGTGAGTCCACCAGTTCACCCGAGAGCTCTATCTGATGACACCGGTGATGCCTACATCACCCCACCACCTACTGCACATGTGGTCCCACCTACTACTGCTCCCACTGACCCTACCACTCGTATGTTAGGGTCTACCTTTATGGCGACACGCCATACGACTGTTGGACCTTCTAGAGGACCGGTACCTAGGAGGACACCACGGATGTGCGTCCGAGATTTCCCTAGAGGATCACTTGCGCCCCGTGATAAGGCGCCGATGGCAGAGGAGAGGGTGATACACTGTGATGAGCCACCACAGAGGGTACCTAGGCTTGCTCACTTGGAGTGGATGACTCCTATGTTAGGGCGGTGGAGGTCGTTGGAGGGTTTTCCTTCTACTTTTGAGACCGGGGAGTCCTCTCGATCCTCCGCACCACTGCCTACTACTGGAGAGCCTGTAGAGTTGACTTTCCCTACCATTGTGGCTGTGATTCGCACATTGTTTCGTATTTCTGGTAGCAGGGGTGTTCACCTTGCAGAGCTACAGCGTGATGTCTCCCGTCTAGATGGAGACATGATAGACATGCATGAGCGTTGCCACTTCTTGTTGAGCAACGTGGTTGCTTCCAGAGAGATAGCCGAGACCGCACGTGCTCGTGTCAGGGTACTAGAGAGACGTGCGAGGACAGCAGGGTTGATGATTGGAGCTTGTGTGATGATAGCTGTGTTGAGGACAACTGTGGGGTTATTTCTACCTTATTTTCATTAGACTTGTGTATGGCGGTTTGTGCCTACTGGGCATTAGACCGATTACTTTTGGATGATGGATATATTAGTAGGTCCATCACGTTTTGTATAGACCAGTATCAGATGGGTAGGTGTATGTATGTACTAGACATGTACTAGATGGAAAACTGTTGTTAGAATGGGTGTATGTATAGGAAAACCCATTGTCTTTTGTATAGCGCTAACCGCTGATGGGGCGTATTAGGGATCCCATCTTGTTTTGTATAAAACTGTTGTATCAGCGCTACACTTTTTGATATAATATAATTTATGTTTGGTTGTATTTCGTATTCATTACATTCAACAACGACTTTAGTATTATATCTACATTTATATACGTGTGTTAAAACGGTAGCCAATCAATAACATTTGATCATTCCTTGAAAACCATGAAACATACCACACCTTGATTATTGATTCCTATCTTGAATTTCTTTGAACTCGATTGTGTTGAATGATGATGAAAAGAAATATGTATTTAGCATTATATAATGACGCCTGGCCAACGTGATTATATTGTACTAAGTACATATGGGCGTTTCAAAGTCGTGTGACCTATGATGCCAAATCCTGTCCTCCAATCCTTCATACTGTCCCCTTGTTAAACAATGTGAAATCTTGTTCATCACATTCAATATCTTGGCATTGACTTCTGCATTTTTATTTCATCGCAGAACGGAATCATGCCACCAAAATGACGGATGACTAAGAACAGTCGACGAACGACTCCTTCTTCCATTCCTGAAACTGTTCCCCCACCCAACAACAATGAAACTACTGAACAAATGATAGCACGACGAATAGCTGAAGGTATTGCTGAGTATGAAGCAAGCCGAAATCGCGAGAATGGAATGAATAACAGCGGGTCTACCCCTGTTAATACTGAGGTACCTGCGAATACTCGCCGAGGGTGTTCATACAAGACATTCCAGGCTTGTAAGCGAGTTACTTTTCGTGGCACCGAGGGTACTATTGGAATTATACACTGGATAGAGAAGACTGAGTCGGTATTGGACATTAGTGACTGTTCACCCGACTGTATGGTGAAGTATGCCACCTGCACCCTGGCTGACAAAGCTCTCAAATGGTGGAACAGTCAAGTCCAATCACTTGGCCGACCAGCTGCTTACTCCTTGTCATGGGAGGTACTGAAAAACATGATGTTGGAAGAGTTCTGTCCCCGTAGTGAGATGCAGAAAGTCGAAACTGAGTTGTGGAACATCACTATGATTGGTGCCGATGTCACTGGTTATACAACCAAGTTTCAGGAACTAGCACGTCTAGTGCCACATATGGTGACACCTGAGTACAAACGCATCGAGCGTTATGTATATGGTCTGGCACCGCAAATCAGGAGTTTGGTTACATCTTCCAAACCTGACACATTCAGGAGCGCTGTTGTTTTAGCGCAAAGTCTGACCGATGAGGCAGTCAAGATGGGAACACTGACCAAGAAAACTGCATCGGGCAAGGTTGAACCGAGCTGTACTGAAGCTGGCAGTTCTGGAGGTACAAAACGTAAGTGGAATGACAGAGGAAGTGACCTCCAGGGTCAAACAAATAAGAAGGGATCTAGAAACCCAAAGTCCTATGCTGCCACCGCTGTGGAATCAAAACCATACTTGGGTAACAAACCTAAGTGTGACAAATGTAGCAAACACCACGAGGGTGAATGTTGGTATTGCAACAACTGTAGAGGTTGGGGTCACAAAACCCAAAACTGCAAAGTTAACCCTACCCCTAGGGAAAACACAGAACGCCGAAACCAAGGGTGTTTTGAATGTGGTGACACGAGGCACTATCGGAACCGTTACCCTCGACTCAATAACCAAAACCGCAATAACAACAACAACAACAACAACCGTGGTAACAACAACCGAGCCAACACCATCATCAATCAGCCGGCTCAAGGAAGAGCATTTGTGATTGGAGAACAAGAGGCACGCCAGGACCCTAACACCGTCACTGGTACGTTTCTTGTAAACAACCATTATGCCTCTGTGTTAATCGATTCAGGTGCTGATTTAAGTTTTGTGTCTAATGAGTTTAGACCACTATTAGAACTTGAATCACGTAGGTTAGATAACAAATATACTATTGAACTAGCCGATGGCGAGTTAATCGAGTCTGGAGAAATAGTACCGGGATGTACCTTGGAATTAGAAGGTCATCTCTTCGAAATAGACTTGCTACCGGTTAAGTTGGGAAGTTTCAATGTTGTAGTCGGCATGGATTGGTTGTCTAAGAACCGCGCCGAGATCATATGTTACGATAAGTTGGTACGCTTACCACTACCGACAGGAGAAACTCTCATGGTCAAAGGTGAGAAACGAAAAAGTGCCACAAAAATGATTACATGCTTGAAAGCCCGTAAATATCTCCGAAAGGGATACCAAGCGTTCTTGGCACACGTTGTAGAAAAGAAATCTAAGGAACGACATATAGACGACGTACCTATTGTACGTAACTACCCGGGAGTATTTCCTGACGAGTTACCAGGATTACCACCCCCACGACAGGTTGAATTTCATATCGACCTAGCGCCTGGAGCAGCACCAATTACTCGTGCACCTTACCGTCTTGCTCCATCAGAAATGCAAGAGCTGTCTGCACAACTGCAGGAACTCTTAGACTTAGGATTCATCCGACCGAGCTTTTCACCTTGGGGAGCTCCGGTTTTGTTCGTTAAGAAAAAGGATGGATCAATGTGAATGTGTATTGATTATCGGGAACTGAACAAAGTAACTATTAAGAATCGATATCCACTACCCCGCATAGATGACTTGTTTGACCAGCTGCAGGGGTCAAGTTACTATTCGAAGATCGACTTGCAATCTGGTTACCATCAGTTGAAGGTTCGGGATGAGGATATTCCTAAGACTGCGTTTAGGACTCGGTACGGTCATTACGAGTTCCTAGTCATGCCATTTGGACTGACAAATGCACCAGCAGTGTTCATGGACCTCATGAATAGAGTATGCAAACCTTATCTTGATAAGTTCGTGATTGTGTTTATCGATGACATATTGATATACTCCCGAACGAAGGAGGATCACGAGAAACATCTGAGAATGATTGTTGAATTACTGGAGAAAGAGAAGCTTTACGCAAAGTTCTCTAAGTGTGAATTTTGGATGAGTGAGGTTCATTTCCTTGGTCATGTGATCAATAACAAGGGAATTCATGTGGACCCATCCAAAATCGAGGCAATTAAGAACTGGGAAGCCCCGAAAATGCCATCCGAGATACGACAATTTCTTGGGCTAGCCGGCTATTACCGACGCTTTATCGAGAACTTCTCGAAAATAGCCCAACCACTTACCTCTTTAACTCAAAAAGATAAGAAATTTGATTGGGGCGAGAAGCAAGAGATTGCTTTCCAATTGTTGAAACAGGAACTAAGTACCGCACCAATCCTATCACTACCAGAAGGAGTAGAAAACTTTGTTGTGTACAGTGATGCTTCACATCAGGGATTGGGTTGCGTATTGATGCAAAACGACAAAGTCATTGCTTACGCATCTCGACAATTGAAAGTTCACGAAAAGAACTATACGACGCATGACTTAGAGCTAGGAGCAGTCGTTTTCGCACTTAAAATTTGGAGACACTACCTATATGGTACAAAGTGTACAATCTTCACGGATCACAAAAGTCTCCAGCATATATTCGACCAGAAAGAACTCAACATGAGGCAATGTCATTGGGTTGAATTACTGAATGATTACAACTGCGAAATTAAGTACCATCCGGGCAAAGCTAATGTAGTAGCGGATGCCTTGAGTCGTAAGGAACGAGCAAAACCTCGAAGAGTTCGAGCTTTAGGTTTGACAATCCACTCGAATCTCATTACTCAAATTCGTGATGCTCAACAACTAGCATTTATTCCCGAACGCCTTAAGGAAGAATCCTTGAAGGGAATGGAGAAACAACTTGAAACCAAAGACAACGGAGTGTTGTACTTCATGAACCGAATTTGGGTACCATGCGTAGATGAATTGCGCCGATTGATTTTGGACGAAGCACATAAGTCCAACTACTCGATACATCCTGGTGCAGATAAGATGTATCACGACTTGAAAGGACTTTACTGGTGGCCTGGCATGAAACAAGACATTGCCACATACGTTAGTAAGTGCTTGACTTGTGCAAAAGTCAAAGTTGAATACCAAAAGCCGTCTGGGCTTTTGCAACAACCCGAAATGCCTAAATGGAAATGGGAACACATCACGATGGACTTTATCACGAAGTTACCTAGAACAACATCCGGAGTTGACACCATATGGGTGATTGTCGATCGATTGACGAAATCAGCCCACTTCCTTGCTATCAAAGAAACAGACAAAATGGAGAAGCTGACTAGAATCTATTTGAAAGAGGTTGTTTCTTGACATGGGGTGCCATTATCCATCATCTCTGATAGAAATGCACGATTCACTTCTCGCTTCTGGCAAACACTTCAACATGCACTGGGTACTAGACTCGACATGTGTACTGCCTACCACTCACAAACTGACGGCCAAAGCGAGCGAACGATACAAACGCTCGAAGATCTGTTAAGAGCATGTGTGATAGACTTTGGAGGTAATTGGGATACACACCTACCTCTAGCAAAATTTTCTTACAACAACAGTTATCACACCAGCATACAGATGGCACCATTCGAGGCATTGTATGGACGCAAATGCCGATCGCCACTCTGTTGGGCAGAGTTGGGCGACAGACAACTATCGGGTCCTGAGATAGTCCAAGAAACTACGGACAAGATATCTCAAGTGCTTAACCGATTGAAAATAGCACGTGACCGACAAAAGAGTTATGCCAATAACAGACGATACATTCGAGATCAAAGTGGCACCCTGGAAAGGGGTCGTACGATTTGGTAAACGAAGTAAACTGAACCCACGATACATCGGACCATTCAAGATCCTTGCAAGGATTGATCCTGTCGCCTACAAGCTCAAACTACCGCAAGAGCTTAGTAGTATCCATGACACCTTTCATATATCTAACTTGAAAAAGTGTCTTTCCGATGAAACACATATCATCCCTCCGGACGAAGTCTTCATTGACTCAAAACTAAACTTTGTGGAGGAACCTATAGAGGTTATGGACACGAAAACGCAAAAACTTCGACACAAACGAATCAAGCTAGTTAAAGTTCGTTGGAACTCAAAACATGGACCAGAGTTCACCTGGAAACGTGAGGATGAAATGCGCAAGAAGTATTCTCGACTATTTGAAATCGTGACCGCGACTCACGACACGAAATAATTCTCGGGACGAGATTTCCCTAACGGGGGGAGAATGTGACAACTCTCCAAATTAGGTACTGATTAACATTTAAGCATGTGCATTCTTACGCTAATTTCCTGATTTAGTTTAAAACAAAACTTTTGATGTGATGTAAGCCTAGCAGCCCAGTACTTTTAAACAAAAAGTATTACTAATACGTAAGTATTTAAAGTCGCGTACAAATGTATCGGAACGAACTCGACAGAAAAATACAGCAAAAGTTGATGACACAATATAATTAATGATTCAATTATTAATTACGAGTACTATTGTATCTATAACATATAGATAAAATGACTTAGACATATGTTTTATATAAAACATATTATAAAACGAACAGAAACAATTTTAAAATGCACTCAAAGATCAAAATGAGAAAAATTCAAATTTTCTCATTCATTCGAAAAGATTTGGAACATTACCTCAAAATATGAACCCGAAATTCGACTGAAATTTGGCACCCAATTGAATGATAGCGGTCCAATGTACAAATTTGTACAACAGTCAAAAATAATGAAAATCTCATTTTTCTAAATTTAAATAACGAACTAGGAGAACATCTACAAAATAAAAATATAAAGAGTTTATTTTTATATTGCTATAATTATACCCGTACTCGAAATCAATGTACCAAAAATGGTCACCAACCTCAATTATTTGAGGAGGCAACCTCCTGTTTCAAAACCCATACTCCGTATCAAATTTTATATTTCTGTGTTTTCTTTCACTTGATCACTTTCATCATCACCCATATTTTCTTCTTCCTCTCTCAAACTAAAGCACACAAGATCAGAACTCAACAAGCAGGAAGTGGAGTAGAACAACAAGCCAGGAGCAACATCATCATCATCTTCATCTCGTACCATCATCTCCCTCACAAATTCTTTTGTTAACACACCTTGGGCTTTTACCTGTCGGGTGCTAGCTTTCCTTACAGAGCAAATCACTATGAGTTTACAGCCCCTACTTTAAACGTTTTCTGCTTTTAAACACAGGGGTGTTAAACATAGAAATTGCATGCTAACACATGCAATCAAACTATAAACGCGTTATTGCTTTTATGCAACTGTTGTATTGTGATATTACATATTCACTGTTATTTTGGGAATTAGACAAAGTATCCTAGTACGGACCCAGACTTGGAATGTGTGCATGAAAAGACCTCATGACACACTACTGTAACCATTAGCTAGGTGACTCTAGCCACTGAGTATACGGATAGTACTATTGCCGTGACGACCCTCCTACGGTGGAGCGTATACTTAAACGTCCGTTCAGGCAAACAACATAAGTTCTGGTTGTGGTTTGGTTATAGGGTTAGGCCACGTTACTTTAACCTGCGAGGTTTAGCTCACCTTTCAGGGGATCACAGTCTAAGTAAATTCCCACATACTTTTAGGAAGAACGAATCCTACAACTGTTAGATACTGGAAAACATGCCGGTAACTTATTTTACATTGGTAAACAACCAGTAACATATTTTGGGATGACATCCCACGTATAATTATACTTTAGGGTGACAACCCTACATAACTTGTATTTTTATAAATGAATAACAAATCATTTATACAAACTGGGTTTAACTAACCACATACATATACAAACCTGTAAATTCACTCAACATATTTGTTGATGACTTTCTCTATGTTTTTCAGGAAATTAGTTGGGTAAGTAATCGCATGCATTCAGGATGGACAACCCTGGACTACTTAGGATGCCACATACTGTTGGGACCGCTTTTGGGGATTTCATTCGTATAACTGCAGACATTGCGGTCATACCTATGAAATCTTATTTTAAACTTATGAATTATTGTTAAAACTTAAATGTTTTAAACTCCACTACTACTGTTATGACTTACATAGTCGTACTACTTTTGTAACAACTGTTAAACTTGGCATCCTCGTTAAATAAAGTTATGAGATAACCATATGCTCTGAGTATGTATGTATTTGTTGGGTAAAATACTGCTCGCAGCCCCGCCACATCATGAAAGCTTCCGCAAACTAATCATAACTAATTGTAATTACCGTTTGGCGGGGTGTGACAAGAACTCCGAACATCACAGCACCCAGACCTGTATGCTCCTACAAAGAATTTCTGCATATAAGGGATGACAAACAGGAAGCTTTGCTGAAGAAAACCTTCAAAACACCATCACGGAAGTCAGAACCATCAAAGTCGACAGTACTCAACCTTTCAACAATGCACCCTCACACGAAGAATTCCACCAATTCCTAGACTCGCGAGACGAAGATTTCGACTACCAGAGTGTCGAATTTGATGGCGATTTTATTGACGTCACTATCGATGAACGCTCTATTCCAAAAACTCCTCTTGCTCCACCAAATTCCCCCATCATCACAGCTGAGAGATTAGAGATTCCGCTCATAGATACTCACCAAGACATGATCGAACTAATTGATGAATACATCGATGTGCGCATCATTGTAGAGGCTATCAAAGAGTCAACCAATGAATACAACACCGCTCAGAGACACCTGATAAGGCAAATTGAACGAGAATACGATTCATATCTCGCCAATTATGGAGAACCAGTACCCCAGACTTTGCTCAGACATATCCAAGAATTCTCCGATTCCCTACAAGAACAAGTCACCAGAGAAGCTCAACAGCCAGAAAGACCAGACTACCCAATGGGAGAAATTGAGTTATGCAGCAACCAAAGGCAAATATACCAAAAATTATATTGTGCCTTAACCGGATCAACTTTTCCCTACTCATCAAGACAGAAGGATGTACTTGCATCAATGAGAACCCATCTTGAAAGAGCTACTGGAAATCCACATAATTATGCTGACATAAGAATGGTGGGAGATCTTAGAACCCTTCTAGATCTCATCGAAACTGGAGAACATCTCACAACTCCAGAAAACTTCAGGATCGTCATTCACTCCACTATAGGTCATCACGTTGAACTAATAGTTGATGAACTGAATCAAGCAGCATTCGAAGAAAACACTCGTGACGTTCCAACACGTTATTGGCACATATCACCAGTCAACTTAGCATCCTATGTAATAGATTGACTGCGTGGAATGTATGAGGAAGAAGACATAGAAATTGATGCTTACCGCAACGGATACCGTGAAATATTCAGCAAGTTAATCTACGTCTTCACTGACTCAGACTTTCCCTTCAACCGTGAGCAACATCAACTCATCAGACAAGTATGCCAAGCAACCCTATCTTTTGGAGGAGACCCTTTAGCTGAAGACATTCAAGAAGTGAAGACTCAATTCATGGCTTTAATCACCTCAATAGGCAGAAACCACCCACAGTGTGAAATTGTTCAAACTCACACCTGTACTCGAATCGATCCTAATGGACCGGTCACAAGGGCAGTTCGATACATCAGTTATGGGATGGCAATCCTCGACCGACTAGCCACTGATCACTTCAAGAGCTTCAGAATGGAATCCACCACTCCACCAACTCTCATTGCCGATATGATAGAGCAATTCCTGTGATACTTCCCTCCACGCTACAGCTTACCTAGGAACCACAGTGACCACTCTAGCACCACGGACACATCCAGCATCATCTGAAGAAGAAAGGACTAAGTCGAGCTCTCAACTTTAAAAGAGCGCTTCTCGGGAGGCAACCCGTGCTTTTATATTTCTGCAATTTAACTTTCCAAGAAGTGATGAAATCTCTGACTATATTTCACACTCGGATCATACGAAACATGCTCTAGCCTACAAGGAAGCATCAACACCCGAAGAATCATAGATCCGAAGTGTTCACACCTACAAGACCAATCACAAGTAGACTTGATCAAGAATGCACCAAACAAGACGGAGCCGACAAATGTCAAACCTAAACCACCGGGGAGTACTTCTATACCGTCCCTTTTCATTCATTTTAAATATACCATATCCAATATGCTTATCACTAAGTGTGGGATTCAAACCCAACACACACTGAAAGAATGCGACTTAGATGTTTAAAACCATAAGTGTGGGATTTTACCCCATTCAAAGCTTAGTATAACATCGAGGACGATGTTTCTTTAAGTGAGGGATAGGAGTAGTTACACTACTGTAAAATGGATAATGGTATATGCTTGATTCTAAAATCATTGCTCTTTATAAGACCATCCTTCTCCAAAAAGTAAACAAATTTTTTTTTTAAAAATGTGTTGAAAATGAAAAATTTTAGACGAAGAATGATTTACTTTGGGAAAAAGGATAAATAAAATACAAATTCTTTTGAAAAATTAGTTTAGTAATCCCATAAAGAGCATCGCATGACTAAGCACACAACAACCCAACTTTCGATTCGTGAGGTATCTTGAGCCATATGAAAAGCATTCACTTTTAATGCTTCACTTTTTCAATTCTTGAGTGTGCCGATGTATGCATTTAGAATCAGAACTTGCTCTTGTTATGCATTTCGAATCCGAACTGGTGATCAAAAAGGAGATCGAATCACATCATTCTTAAACCCATCCGTACACCCATACTCTAAAAGAAAAATAGATACGTTACCCCTACTTTCCCCAAAGGATCCCCCCAAACTTTGAAACAAAGTTTCAAAGATGAACGAAGAGAAATCGCAAGGAGATGACGTCGGAGAAAAAAAATTCCAAGAAAGAAAAATCCGAAGAAAAAGGAAATCAATAGGAGAAAACAGACTCCTTCCGCAAATATCAAAAAGGCGTCAATCCCCCAAAATTCCAACTTCAAAAAAAAGAAAACCCATCAAAAACCCAACAAAACCCCCTCTCACACCACCAACCTTCCACTCCAAAAACCTTACATCCCCTCTCCTTGAATGATTGTGGCTAGATCAACTTCACGCTCACCTAAAAGGTAACGATTTGATTCTCGATCAAGCCTATGACGATAAACGATACATGACTGGCGTTCTGAGTGATTGATAATATTAGAATAGGAAACCCTAAACACTTTGAGTGATTTGAGTGACCACCTTGAGAGGATCGCCTAGTCATGTATCCAAGATCAAAGATCAAAAGCATGCTCCTAAAGATTACAATCCTTCCTTTTCCAAGAACAAGTATTTTACTTTCCCAAAAACCCCTTAGTAAAAAGTTCCGCCTTAAAATTATTTTATCTTTAACCATGTTGAAAATCGAGTTTGCTTGAGGACAAGCAAAGTTCTAAGTGTGGGATACTTGATATCGCGTAAAAAGTCACGTTTTTACTACCGATATCTCTCTCATTCTGGAACGATTCTTGGCACTTTAACTCAAAAACATTACAAATCAATAGTATTATGCCAAGATGGTCAAAACAAGGTTGCACGATAAAAATCAAGCAAAACGGATGAAAAGCGAAGATTTCACACACGTTTGAAGATTCAAGACATCAAAATGAGATTTCAAGACAAAAGTGCCCATCACCAACATCTACCTAACCCAAGATGTTCGTTTTCAAATTACGAATCAAACAGAAGAAGAATCAACAAAAACAGACGAAGAATGAAGATTCTACGCACTCCGGAAGATCCAAATGATTCGTACGAAAAATCTAAAGTTCAGAGACATATTTTTGGGATTTATTTTCATCAAAAGCTTCATTTTTGAATTAGGAATCCAACGCAAAAAGAATAAACGCAAACGGACGCATAACGAAGAAAATATGCACGAATCGAGAAACGAGGCAACAGGCAGCGGGCTGGTGCAGGTAGCAGCCAGCCGCCGCCGGCTGCCACCTGGCCACCGCCAGCTGCCACCCACCCGCACGGATCGCACTTTTTTATCCTTTCGTGTACCCGGTGCTAGACCTTTACGTGTTTTTCCGTACCCGGTGCACCACCTTTTCCACCCTTTTCGTACCCGGTGCCACTACCTTTTCCACCTTTTGCTATTGTGAGCTTTCACTTGCTAATATGCACCAAAACTCTCCTAAAATAGGAGGCATGAGGCTCATTTGCAATAACACACCAAGGCACTAGGATCCCAACATACCTAGTGATATCGCGTAAAAAGTCATGTTTTTACTACCGATATCTCTCTCATTCTGGAACAATTCTTGGCATTTTAAACTTAAAAACAATACAAATCAATGATATTATGCCAAGATGGTCAAAACAAGGTTGCACGACAAAAATCAAGCGAAACAGATGAAAAACGAAGATTCCACGCACGTTTGAAGATTCAAGGCATCAAAATGAGATTTCAAGATGAAAGTGCCCATCATCAACATCCATTTGACCCAAGATGTTTGTTTTCAAATTACGAATCCAACAGAAGAAGAATCAACTAAAACGGACGAAGAACGAAGATTCTACGCACTCCGGAAGATCCAAACGATTCGTATGACACATCTAAAGTTCAGAGACATATTTTTGGGATTTCTTTTCATCAAAAGCTTCGTTTTTGAATTACGAATCCAACGCAAAAAGAATCGACGCAAACGGACACGTAACAAAGAAAACACGCAAGAATCGAGAAACGTAGCAACCGGCAGCAGACTGGTACCACTGGCAGCCAGCCGCCGCCGCCAGCCAGCCAGCCGCCGGCTGCTGGCAGCCAGCCGCCGGCTGCTGGCAGCCAGCCGCCGGCTGCTGGCAGCCAGCCGCCGGCTGCTGCCCGCCACCCGCATGGATTGCACTTTTTGCTACTTTTTCGTACCCGGTGCTAGACCTTTTCCTACTTTTCGTACTTGGTGCCACTACCTTTTTCGTCTTTTGTACCTAGTGCTACTACCTTTTCCACCTTTTGCTAATGTGTGCTTCCTTTGGCTAAAATGCACCAAAACTCCTCTATAAATAGGAGGCATTAGGTTCATTTGAAACACACACCTTCCTAGCTTATCTTTCTCACTCTAGAAATAAGCTCACACTTTCTCACTCTATATTTCTTTCTTTAGAGTAGTTTTAACTAGTATGTAAACTAGTTTAGGAGTTTTATTAGAAGTAGAAGGAACGTGCGGAACGCATTGTAATCTTCGGTGTATGCTCGGAATTGTGTCAATTAATTCAAGTCTATTCTCTCTCGCATTTAAACCTGGTTCTTTCTATCCCTATCTATCTTAATTAATTACGTTTTTATTGATTATGCTAGATTTAGTTATTGCCATGATTAGAGAGTAGTATACTTGTTGTGTTTGTTTGCGATGTAGTTAATTAATTATGGGATGATTTATAATTAAATATTAAAGATCGGTAGTATCGCTTTGATCGTCTTATTGCATGTTCTTGTTTGATTGTTGCCTTAGGATCATCATAGTGGCAAAATATAAACGGTCTTAATTATCGTAAAGTAATATGATGGCCCCTATTCGACTGTTACTCAATATAGTACTGGAAACACTTCAAGGTGGAGTACAAATGTATGGAAGTCGAGGAACGACCGAAGGTAGTCATATTACGAAACGGTACAATATTACGAAGTAATATGATGGCCCCTATTCGACTGTTACTCGATATAGTACTGGAAACACTTCAAGGTGGAGTACAAATGTATGGAAGTCGAGTAACGACCGAAGGTAGTCATATTACAGACTAAAATATAAAATGAGAAACCTAGTTTAATTAACCTTTCTAAATAGACTTTTAAACTTCAAATTAATCTATCGCCTTTCCACCAATAAACGTGATTACAACACCTTTTTAATGACGTCTAATTAAAAGGTAGTCAGTCATCTGTGTCAATACAATTTGTCAAAGGTATGAAACTATGGAACCGCAAGGCTACATGGGGGATTATCGTAGGACAAGACATGGCCAAGGTTTGAAGCGGCGGAACCACTTTAAGTGAGGAACGCTGCGGATAATTAGGGGATTTATTGGGTAGTCTTAAGCAAGGGCTGGTTTAAAGTCATAAATGAACCGTTTTAAATACAAGAATCTGTTAGGATGACGAGGAATCGTTATATAATTCAGTTATGTCTAGTACCTTAAGATTTTGTTCCCGTTCATATGAAAGTATTATTAAACCATAATCAAGATTTTGCTTATTATCCTAAATACTTTGTGATGTTACCATAACCTAGCTCCGAGTGTGACATGCTAATGGGATTTTAATTAGTAGGGAATCTAGTGTTTACAACACAAGTATTCAAGATTAATAATTAACAAATATCTTTCAACACAGTTTCTCCAAACATCATCCCATAACTTAATTAACGAAATCTCAGCAAACACTATCTTTATTTTATTTTCTTTATCTTTTATTTTTATTTCGCTTTTCTTTATTTACTTTCCTAAGTTAGTTAATATAAAAACAAAAATTCCCTCACTATTTTATAAAACCTTCACTAGTTTGAAAGCCCTCATCTGCCACGCCTTAGCTTCAATTCAGTCGGTTTGAAGAACGACTCTAGGTCATACCTACCACTTGCTCACCATTAGGATTAGCATTGTTAGGGAAAACTTAGGCCCCGCAATTACAAATTTAAAACACCCACTGATGCCCGCCGCCAGTAGCCGGTGCAACGACAAGGGTTGAAATCCTTACCGACCGCTGGTGACGCATCAAGTTTTTGGCGCCGCTGCCGGGAAACCAACTGTACGATCCTTAGGCGTTAAGACGAACTTACTTACTAGTAAACCTTTAGGATTTCTTAGACCCCTACATCTTTCTTTATTTTTCCTTCCTTTTACCACTTTTAGAAATGACCACCCCTATCCATTCAACTAATCAACCACCTGCCAACGAGACTATGACAGCTGCACGTATCACTCTCGCTGAAGACTCTAAACCTTTGATTGAAGGTCGAGGAGGACCAATCGTCTATCCGGAAACCGATAGAACTTCATTTGAATTAAAGCCCCACATTGTTCAGTTAGTCCAAAACCTCTGTCAATTCCGTGGCCTACCAAATGATGATCCCAACTCCCACCTTGACAAATTCATTTCCTTATCCAACTCCTTTAAGCCGATTGGGGTTAATCAGGACATAGTCTATCTATACCTATTTCCCTATTCACTCACTCTCAATGCACAAACCTGGTTTGAGGGACTAGAAATCAACTCTATAACCTCTTGGGTAGAATTAGAAACCAAATTTTTGGCCAAATATTTTCCCCCATCAAAACAAGCCACGTTTAGATCCAACATCATAAACTTCCGCCAAGTTCACGATGAATCAATCTACGATGCATGGGAACGCTTTAAGAAATTACTTAAGAAATGTCCAAATCATCATTTTGAGCGCTCAGACCAGTTGCGCATTTTCTACAATGGTCTCTTCCCACATCACCGTCATTTACTTGATTCCGCCTCTCGAGGCAGTTTCATGAATTGTACGACCAATGAAGCTTGGAGCCTTATTGAAGAAATGACAATGCACAACCATGACTGGAACAGTGAAAATCACCCATCACTAGTGAATTCACCTACTACAATCGGGAATGAAGCTATCAAAACTCTCGCTCAGCAAGTGGAAGAACTAACCAAAGAGATCAAGGAATTGAAAAGTCAACCACAACAAGTCTGTCAAGTTCAAACCTGCCTTAATTGTGCTAATCCGAACCACTCAGCCCAAATTCCTCAGTCTCATCTAACTTCACCCAATACTAACCCTTCTCTTAACCCACCGAGGAATAGCCCACTAACTTACCAACCTCAACCTTTTGAACCCTCTTCCTCACAAACCCCTAGTTTTGACGACACCCTGATACAAGTCATTCAAGGACTCTCAGCTAGACAAGACCAAACCGATCTCATCTTAAGAGATCAGTTGACTTTGTTAAAAGCTTTCCAATCCCAATTAGGACAATTAGCACATCATATTAACGCTAAAACTCAGGATAGTCCAACTAGTTTCCATAAGGAGGCTTCTCATATTCAAGACTCTCAGGTAGCACATAGCCCACCTATGATTACTTCTCCGGTGAAGAAACCACCTATTGTCCCATCGACAATGGATTTAGAGTCCACACCAAATAGGAAAATAAACATTCCATTTCCGGCTCATCTTAAACAACGACCCGACAAGCTTAAGTCTTTTAAACTTGATAGGAAATTCCTAGACACCGCCTCTGAAGTTCACTCCAAAAAGTACTTTAGAAGACTTCGTACAACCAAGGATAAGGTACCCGAAGTACCCAATGTCCCGCTGAACGAGGAATGTTCAGCTATCTTGAAAAATACCATTCCTGAAAAACTCGGAGATACCGGACGTTTTACTCTCCTCTGTTCTATCTACAATTCAGGCATCATCTGTTCTCTTGCCGATTTAGGAGCTAGTGTCAATCTTATGCCGTACTCGCTTTTCAAGAGGCTTGAGTTAGAAAATCTTCGACCTACCAAAATGACCATACAGCTTGCTGACCACTCGGTCAAATACCCTAAGGGAATAGCTGAAAATGTTTTAGTTAGGATTGACAAATTTCTTTACCCAGCAGATTTTGTAGTAATGGATATGCAGGAAGACGTACACATCCCAATCATACTAGGAAGACCTTTCATGAATACGGCCAAGGCAATCATCAACGTCTTCGCACAAACCATCAGCTTGCAGTCTCAGGAAGAAACCATCACTTTCCATATTGACAATCCTAACGCTGGAGGCCAAGCCGATATATACATGATCTCCATGAACAAGACCGTGGAGGATGAAGAAACTGCAAAGTCAATAAGTGAAAGGAAATCTAGCAAGGAACTGGCAATCATGCCATATTTTCCGATTGACCTCCGACGAATAGGACAAAAGATGAAAAATGCATCAGTGAAAAACTCAATGATGGAAGAATTGATTAGAACGAGAAAGATGGAGGAAGAAAACAAAAGAAGCAGACCACCACCTAATCTATTTAACATTGATGAAGTAGCGCGAAGTAACCACAACCATCCCACGAGAAGAGAAACACTAGAGGAATATTCCAAACGCACCAAAAACCAACCACAAACCATTGCAGATCCCGAAGTACTCGAAGAATTCATCCAAAGATTTGACAAAGTAGTAGGAGGAATAAACGGCGTAGTCAACATGCTGGCTCTTTCCCCTACTGAACTGCAATTCTGTCAACAACAGAAATGGACTTACACCAGGATCTATAATGCCCTTAAAAGATCTAACATCCCATTCACCTCAACGCAATGGGAGATGTTAGGATCCATTAGAGCGCATATGAAAGGAACTACTGGACATCCGAGCAGTCGTGCCGACATTTCAATGATGAATGACCTCACATCATTGCTTAACTTGCTAAGTAGAGAAGATCACCTCAGTTCCAAGGAAAGCGGATCTATGGTTATCAACTCCACTATGGAAAAACAAATTGAGTTAATGATTAAAGAACTTAGTGATCTCATTTGGGAGGAATCAAGGCGCGAATGACCTTTTGAGGCCACACATGAATCACCACTTGATATCACTACATTTTTTACGATCTATCTACGGGAGATTCAACAACAGAAAAGTAACTCCAAAAGAAACTTCATGTTCCACTCAGGATGCAAGGAGATACTTCGTCAGCTTGTTCTAGTTTTCTCAGAATCCGACTTTCCATTCAACAACCATCGGCACCGGCAAATAGAGGACCTGTGCACATCCATCAGAAGATTCAACGGAGACCCCAAGACCGACAATTATGAAGACATAAAACTGCAATTCCTGGCGTTTGTATGCTCTCTCTGGCAAAACCCACCGCCAAGAGAGGTTGTTAAGATAGACACCACCACCATGACTGACCCTAATGGGACTGTCACTAAAGCAGTTGACTACATCACATTCGGACTTGACGGACTTGCAAGGACAACTTCAGAGCATCTTCTGAACTATAAAGAATCATCGAGAGATAGTCCACTCGAATTGATTACGACAATAGTCAATCATTTCATGGGAATCTATCCACCTCGATACACTTTTCTGCAACCTAGGGCCCACAATATCAGGGGATCCCATGGATGCATCTATCTCCATCTAGCTAGGAGAGAAGAAGTCGAGCTCTCGACTTTAAAAGAGCGCTTCTCGGGAGGCAACCCGTGTTTACATTTATGCAATTTTACATTCCAAGAAGTGATGAAGTCTCCGACTATCTTTCACACTTGGATATACAAAGAAGACCGACGCATCAAATTTTTGGCACCGGAATTAAGAAAAGTATATCCAACGTGTTCACACCTATGAGACAAATCACAAAAGACTTGAAGAAATCGGAGCACACAACAGCAACGAAAGGGACTCTACGGAAAATTCGGCAATCATGTGCTTTGGAGCACTCCTCATCATCATTAACAAGCCACATACATAAATGGGGAGTACTTCTATACCGTTTCTTTCATTTGTTATAAATATACCATATCCACTATGCTTATCACTAAGTGTGGGATTCAAACCCAAAACACACAGCTAAAAGAATACGTCTTAGATGTTTTAAATCCTAAGTGTGGGATTTTACCCCAATCAGAGCTTAGAATAACATCGAGGACGATGTTCCTTTAAGTGTGGGATAGCAGTAGTTACACTACTGTAAAATGGATAATGGTATATGCTTGATTCTAAACTCGTTGCTCTTTAGACCATCCTTCTCCAATAAGCAAACAAAATTTTTCAAAATTGAGTTAAAAATATGTTGAAAATAAAAAAATTTAGACTGAATAATTTACTTTGGGGAAAAGGATAAATAAAATACGAATTCCTTTGAAAAATTAGTTTAGTAATCCCGTAAAGAGCATCGCATGACTAGGCACACAACAAACCAACTTTCGATTCGTGAGGTACCTTGAGCCATATAAGGCATTCATTTTCAATGCTTCACTTCTTCGATTCTTGAGTGTGCCGATGTATGCGTTTAGAATCAGAACTTGCTCCTGTTATGCATTTCAAATCCGAATTGGTGAATGAAAAGGAGATTGAATCACATCATTCTTAAACTCATCCATACACCCAAAAAATAAATACGTTATCCCTACCCTCTCAAAAGCATCCCTCAAACTCATAGAAAGTCCAAAGATGAAAGAAGAGAAGCTACAAGGATATGATGTCGAAAAAAAAATATTCGAAGAAAAGAAAGTCAAGTGAAGAAAAAGACTCCTTCAAAAAAAAATCATAAGAAAAGAGCGTCAATCCTCCCAAAAACTTTCCTCTTCACCAAAAAGAAACCCATGAAAAACCCAACAAAACCCCCTCTCATATCACCAACACTTCACTTCGAAAAACCCTACATCACTTCCCTTAGAATGATTGTGGCTAGATCGACTTCGCGCTCACCAAAAAGGTAACGATTTGATTCTCGATCAAGCCTATGACGATAAACGATACATGACTGGCGTTCTGAGTGATTGATAATTTTAGAATAGGAAACCCTAAACACTTTGAGTGATTTGAGTGACCACCTGGAGAGGATCGCCTAGTCATGTATCCAAGATCAAAGATCAAAAGCATGCTCCCAAAGATATACAACCTCGTTTTTCAAAGAACAAATATTTCATTTTTTCCAAAACCCCCTTTATTAAAAAGTTCCGCCTCAAAATATATCATTGTCCGCTTATCTTTAACTATGTTGAAACTTGAGTTTGCTTGAGGACAAGCAAAGTTCTAAGTGTGGGATACTTGATATCGCGTAAAAAGTCATGTTCTTACTACCGATATCTCTCTCATTCTGGAACAATTCTTGGTATTTTAAACTCAAAAACAATACAAATCAATGATATTATGCCAAGATGGTCAAAACAAGGTTGCACGACAAAAATCAAGCGAAACAGATGAAAAACGAAGATTCCACGCACGTTTGAAGATTCAAGGCATCAAAACGAGATTTCAGGATGAAAGTGCCCATCATCAACATCCATTTGACCCAATATGTTCGTTTTCAAATTACGAATCCAACAGAAGAAGAATCAACTAAAACGGACGAAGAACGAAGATTCTACGCACTCCGGAAGATCCAAACGATTCGTACGACACATCTAAAGTTCAGAGACATATTTTTGGGATTTCTTTTCATCAAAAGCTTCGTTTTTGAATTACGAATCCAACGCAAAAAGAATCGACGCAAACGGACATGTAACAAAGAAAACACGCACGAATCGAGAAACGCAGCAACCGGTAGCAGACTGGTACCACTGGCAGCCAGCCGCGGGTGGCAGCCAGCCAGCCGCCGGCTGCTGGCAGCCAGCTGCCGGCTGCTGCCCGCCACCCGCACGGATTGCACTTTTTGCTACTTTTTCGTACCCGGTGCTAGACCTTTTCCTACTTTTCGTACTTGGTGCCACTACCTTTTTCGTCTTTTGTACCTAGTGCTACTACCTTTTCCACCTTTTGCTAATGTGTGCTTCCTTTGGCTTAAATTCACCAAAACCCCTCTATAAATAGGAGGCATTAGGTTCATTTGAAACACACACCTTCCTAGCTTATCTTTCTCACTCTAGAAATAAGCTCCCTCTTTCTCACTCTATATTTCTTTCTTTAGAGTAGTTTTAACTAGTATGTAAACTAGTTTAGTAGTTTTATTAGAAGTAGAAGGAACGTGCAGAACGCATTGTAATCTTCGGTGTATGCTCGGAATTGTGTCAATTAATTCAAGTCTATTCTCTCTCGCATTTAATCATGGTTCTTTCTATCCCTATCTATCTTAATTAATAACGTTTTTATTGATTATGCTAGATTTAGTTATTGTCATGATTAGAGAGTAGTATACTTGTTGTGTTTGTTTGCGATGTAGTTAATTAATTATGGGATGATTTATTATTAAATATTAAAGATCGGTAGTATCACTTTGATCGTTTTATTGGATGTTCTTCTTTGATTGTTGCCTTAGGATCATCATAGTGGCAAAATATAAACGGTCTTAATTATCGTAAAGTAATATGATGGCCCCTATTCGACTGTTACTCGATATAGTACTGGAAACACTTCAAGGTGGAGTACAAATCTATGGAAGTCAAGGAACGACCGAAGGTAGTCATATTACGAAACGGTACAATATTACGAAGTAATATGATGGCCCCTATTCGACTGTTACTCGATATAGTACTGGAAACACTTCAAGGTGGAGTACAAATGTATGGAAGTCGAGGAACGACCGAAGGTAGTCATATTACGAAACGGTACAATATTACGAAGTAATATGATGGCCCCTATTCAACTGTTACTCGATATAGTACTGGAAACACTTCAAGGTGGAGTACAAATGTATGAAAGTCGAGTAACGACCGAAGGTAGTCATATTACAGACTAAAATATAAAATGAGAAACCTAGTTTAATTAACCTTTCTAAATAGACTTTTAAACTTCAAATTAATCTATCGCCTTTCCACCAATAAACGTGATTACAACACCTTTTTAATGACGTCTAATTAAAAGGTAGTCAGTCATCTGTGTCAATACAATTTGTCAAAGGTATGAAACTATGGAACCGCAAGGCTACATGGGGGATTATCGTAGGACAAGACATGGCCAAGGTTTGAAGCGGCGGAACCACTTTAAGTGAGGAACGATGTGGATAATTAGGGGATTTATTGGGTAGTCTTAAGCAAGGGCTGGTTTAAAGTCATAAATGAACCGTTTTAAATACAAGAATCTGTTAGGATGACGAGGAATCGTTATATGATTCAGTTATGTCTAGTACCTTCAGATTTTGTTCCCGTTCATATGAAAGTATTACTAAACCATAATCAAGATTTTGCTTATTATCCTAAATACTTTGTGATGTTACCATAACCTAGCTCCCGGTGTGACATGCTAATGGGATTTTAATTAGTAGGGAATCTAGTGTTTACATCACGAGTATTCAATATTAATAATTAACAAATATCTTTCAACACAGTTTCTCCAAACATCATCCCATAACTTAATCAACGAAATCTCAGCAAACACTATCTTTATTTTATCTGCTTTATCTTTTATTTTTATTTCGCTTTTCTTTATTTACTTTCCTAAGTTAGTTAATATAAAAAAAAAAATTCCCTCACTATTTTATAAAACCTTCACTAGTTTGAAAGCCCTCATCTGCCACGCCTTAGTTTCAATTCAGTCGGTTTGAAGAACGACACTAGGTCATACCTACCACTTGCTCACCATTAGGATTAGCATTGTTAGGGAAAACTTAGGCCCCGCAATTACAAATTTAAAACACCCACTGATGCCCGCCGCCAGTAGCCGGTGCAACGACAAGGGTTGAAATCCTTACCGACCGCTGGTGACGCATCACCTAGGCACTTTCTTTCTTTAGCTTCTAGCTTTTCTTTCTTTCTTTATTTTCTTACTTTAAATTAGTATTAGGCTAGTTAAAATAGAAGCAAGGAACGTGCTTGGTGAGGAACGTATTTGTAATCTTCGGTGTACGCTTGGAGTAACTCTTATTAATTCAAGCCTATTCCTTCTCGCATATTAATCTCTATTATTTCTATCCTTATCTATCTTGATTAAATATGTATACTTTAATTATGCTAGAGATAGTTTGTGCCATGATTAGCGAGTAGATTACTATTGTATTTGTTGTGATGTAGTTAGCATATATGATTGTGGGATGACTTTAAATATGTCGTGAAATAATATGACGGCCCCTATTCGACTGTTTACTCGGTATAGTGCTGGAAATGCTTTTAAGCAAAGTATATATGTATGGAAGCCGGTAATGACCGAAGGTAGTTGTATTATGGATCGACATTATAAAATGAAAACTTTATGAACAGACTTATCTTATGATTTTAAACCTAAAACTTACATTCGCCTTTCGATTAACAAACGTGATTGTAACCTTGTAAAGAGGAGTCGCGAACCTTACTACTTGTTTCAATAGTTATCTGTGTAAAACTATGGTTTTAATTGTAACGTCATGCGAGCATCATAAAATACAATGTGATTACGTGGAATTGCCATGAGTATTGTACACTTGAAATCACAATGTACTTATCATGTAAACATCACGAAGCAATTGAATTCACAATGAAAACATCGGTAAACGATTAAATACATTGTGGACTACCATAGCATTTCCAACATGGTTTGGGTTTAACTTTATGCAAAAAGTCATCAGCATTTTAATTAACGTTTTAATTAGATTAGTTAGTTTAGATTAGATTAGGTAGGCTATAGGCTAAATAACCATTTACGAAAACCTAGGGATTTGTTAATTGTATTGAGAAAGGCAAGTTTAAAATCCAACTTAAATCGATACTTTTCCTTAACCTATGAAATTTAAAGTAAGGTACGCAAGAAACCTCAACACTTTCCTTCGCTTACCATGCTTAAACTTCATTGATAGGAATTGATCAACTAAGTCCGAACGTATTTGCTAAGTTAATTGTCTGCTAAATTTATAGTCTTTGAGGTATTAAGAACGGTTAGACCTGTTGTAGACTTGCTACTCTATTCCTTCGCCCACGAGCAAATGTGTTCAATAACAAGGGCCATTGACTCCCTCACAGGAGAGTGTGGAGAGTTGAGCATTGTCTGTCTAATCAGAATCATGACACTGTGGTTCCTCGTGACATATTAGTTGATAACCGACTAATAGGGAATCTATCGGTTATACCATAAACTACCAAGTCTAGTGAACATTCCAAATTTAGTAAACATTTCCCCTACAATTCATCGTCCCACATTATAAGCTAATGAACTCACAACAAATACTCCTTTTATTATCTGATTTACCATTATCTTTTATTCGCATTATTTAGTTTACTTAATTAACTGAACCAAAAAACCCCAACGCACTCTTTTAAAACAGTTACTAGAAAAGAAAGGTTGATTGGATCACCTCCGTTTCAATTCAGTTTCTCTTTAAGAACGACTCTAGGTCATACTTACCATCTACTAGCCTTTGGTTCAGTATTAGTAAGTCACACTTAGACCCCAGCAAATACAAATTTAAAACAAACCGATCGTGGTCCGAGCACCGTTTCATACGACGCTTCAGGCCCCATCACGCAACGAAAATTTTCCGAGCTCTATAAATATATTTAAGACCTCCCTAAAAGTTTCCGGTCAAACCGAGAAGGTTTGACCAAATTCAACAAAACCGTGAAATGTTTGATCAAATAAATATATCGTGTTTTAGGTCAAAATGAGTTATAAATATTATATGGTCAAACCCGAACAAAAATAATGAAAATATGTGAGAAATGAAAAATGTCACTTCACAAAAACGAAAATGAAACATGAACACGTGAAACACTAAACGCGCGGTTAAATAATAACATTTGGATTTTTGTCAAAAACGAGTTTTGAAAATGCTATAATTTTAACACGAACTAAAGCGACATTTTTGCAATTATGAATAAATGAAAACGAAAATTATATATATATAATATATATATATATATATATATATACCTACGACGAACAAACTATATAAAGATATATATATACCCTCTCATATATATATATATATATATAGGCGCAACAAACAATGTATGAAACGACTATAAGTATTGAATACCTACAAAACAATGAAACATAATAATAATAATAATAATAATAATAATAATAATAATAATAATAATAATAATAATAATAATATAACATCATATTATTATTACAACATTATCACCAACAGGAAAACGTACAAACTTTTAAACAAATAACGATCTTTCAACAAGTGAACGATTAACATGTTTTGGCATTGTGCCAACTATTTACGTACTTATCTCGTACGTTTAGGATGTTAGAGACTTACATTGGGCTTAAGCTTTGCTAGCACTCACATACCGAGCTCACGAGGTGAGTTCACAACCCCTACCTTTTTAGTGTTTTTACTACTTTTCAAATAGGGGTGAAAAACATAGCCAACTCTTTTGCTACATGTGCAACTAGTTCATAATTGCTTTCACGCTTTTATACAAATTGTTATGATTGTGTTTATACTATTACAACTGCTTATAAATGCTTTAGGCTTTATACAAATAGCATATTTATGAGATAGCGTTTTCATACTATAAATTGTTACAATTGTGTAAACTATTTTGGGAACTTACCGGAGAACGACCGGTACTAACTGGTGAACTTACCGGAGAACGACAGGTACTAACTGTGAACTCGCCGGAGAACGGCCGGTGCTAAACTTGTGAACTTACCAGACAACAACCGGTACTAACCGTGAACTCGCACGAGAACGACCGGTGCTAACTTGTGAACTTACCGGAGAACGACCGGTACTAACTGTGAACTCGCCGTAGAACGACCGGTGCTAACTTATGAACTTACCGGAGAACGACCGGTACTAACTGTGAACTCGCCGGAGAACGACCGGTGCTAACTTGTGAATTTTCCGGAGAACGACCGATGCTCACTTGTGAACTTACCGAAGAACGACCGGTACTAACTGTAAACTTGTCAGAGAACGACCGACACTAACTTGTGAACTTACCGGAGAATGACGGGTACAAATTTGGGAACTTGCTGGAGAACGACCAGCTAAAAATTTTCAAACATATATTTTGGGTGACATCCCAACTAAACATATATTTGGATAACATTCCAACACAAATACTATTTGACTTTTGTGTCAACAATTTATAAACTACTTAGTACAATGAACTATACTTATAAAACTTGTGAATTCACTAAACAACCATGTTGACTTTTTATTATGTTTTTTAGGGATTTAGGGAATTCACTCAACAACCATTACAACTAATTACGAAATGTAATACTACGCGTATTAACTAATTGGGCTTTGCTATACTTACCTCTAAGATGTGTTTTGAATTCACTCAAGTAGGGAATTAGCCTAATAATGCAAATGTTTAGTTTACGTAATCGCGTTTAAATTTGCGGGATGTCACATTCTCCCCTGTTAGAGAAATCTCGTCCCGAAATTTAAAAATCAAGTCGGAACGCCCGTCGCGTATGTTTTCCGAAAAGTCAAGGTGTTAACAATAGTAATAGTTTACGTGGCACTCTAAGTTGCCATAAAAGTTTTAACAGTTCATGTTTACTCGTCATAGAGTTTAATAGGTTTTGTGTTCGGTAAGTGGTCAAAGTTTACCAAGCATTAGGTTTGAATCGACATTCAATAGCGTAACGTTAAAGTGAAATAATATTTTGCTAAAATGTACCAATGTTAGCGTAGGGATCCTCCGGTGCATCCTGTGCACGAATGATGTATGCGCATCCGTGAGCGTTTTCGTTGTTGGCAATGCGGTTGTTGTTCTGATTGTTGTTTTCGTTGTTAGGGTTGTTATTGTTTTGGTTTTTGAGCTACGGGCATTGGTTTCGGTAGTGTGTCGTGTCACCGCATCTGAAACATCCATTTTTTCGTTGTTCGTTGTTCACGGGATGGGTTCTGCATGCCTGGGTTCTGTGTCCAAATCGGTTGCAATTATCACAGAAGAAGCAATCTCCCTCGTGGTGCTTTCCGCACTTCCCACACTTGGGCCTCTTGCCAAGATAAGGTTTCGTTTCAGTGTTGGTGATTGCAGCGTAGGCTCGGGTGTTTCCCACGTTCCTGTTTAGTTGACCCTGACGGTCATTACCCTCGTTGTTCCATTTGCGTTTATTATTTTCAGATTCACCTGCATCAGTGCGGTTGGGTTCGTTCTTCCCTGACGACGCAGCTTTCGGAGTTCAGATAAGGACCGCGTCGTCAGTCAAGCTTTGAGCCAGGTCTACTGCGCTCCTAAAAGTGGTGGGTTTGGAGGACATCACCATGCCTCGGATCTGTAGTGCCAAACCCTTAAGGTATCGTTTGATGTGTTCCTTCTCGGGAGTCACCATGTGGGGCACCAGACGTGCAAGCTCTTGGAACCTTGTCATGTAACCGGTAATGTCAGCGCTGGTCATTTGGATGTTCCATAGTTCAGTCTTGAATTTCTGAACCTCATTGGGAGAGAAAAACTCTTCCGTCATCATCTGTTTCAAAGTCTCCTATGAGATGGAGTAAGCAGTTGTGCGTCTGAGGATTTGGACCTGAGAGTTCCACCATGTTGGGCCCGCAACCGTCGGTTCAGTGTCGTTGTGATTTCTGATGGTGATGCGGGCGCAACAGGGGTTTTAAAATTTATATTTTGTGGGGCTTAAATAATACGTACTACCTACTCTGGTTAGTAAGCGGTAAGTATGACCTAAGATCGTTCTATGAATCCAAACGTGTGGGAGATTAAAGTTGGTGCTTCCGGTAGGAGATATTTATAATGAAACAAAGTAGGTAGGTTTGGGGGTTTTAAACTAAAGATAGGTAATTAAAATGCAGAAAAGTAAATTACAGGAAAGCAGATAAAGATAAACATGTGATTGCTGAGATTTCGATAATTAATGTTTCAGGATGACAGATTAAACAGGGACAATGCTAAATGTAATGGTCTAAACTATCAGGTGTAAACTCTAGAACCCTACCAACTAAATTTCCCATTGGCATGTCACTAGGAACTAAGTTATCGTGATTCTGATCGGAGCAATACGCAAACTTCCAATACTTATCTAGTTGAAAGATAAACAACCTATTTTGGCTTGACGCCGAGGTGCATGAATCAGTAGCGTATCGTCTCATAGGTCTGACCTTTCTTAACCCCTAAAATAGTTTAGTATTTTATTAGCATGCAGATTAATAACTTTGTATGTTTTGACCGCTGATTGTGTAAGGCTTAGTGTTTTAAGGTATTTAAATCACGAGGATGTTGTCCTTATTCCTAAGTCTTGTTTTATGCATTAGGGTTTGGTTACTTCAACTTATGACTTGAGTTCTCCTTTTCAAACAGTTATACATCCCTAGATTATTCGCAGTTTTTAAGAACGTGTTTCATATGCAGGCCATGCTTTTCAGTAATCGGATAGTGTACTTTACATGGTAGTTCGACTGCTTCTTACATTAGACATACGGTCAAGAGTAATTAACGGTGAATGTGACACTCTAAACTAACTAAATGTAAAGCGATGCGGAAATATAAACCTAATATGTACAACGAGTGGATTCACTGTGTCTTACTTGTTGCATGTCATGGGCACAGATAACTACTTACCATAATTAAGGTTGATCAAGTCCTAATTACTAGGTTGCAGTCACGTGGATAACTAGAAAGGGTACTCCATAAATTAAACTCAAGTTCATAAAGTCTTAACGGTACAAAGGTCATTAATTCCTATTTTATCTGAACGTGTTTTCGAACATTATTTTATTGTGTATTGACTTTCGTAGGATATACCAGTTAGTTGTGAAGGTGTATTATCCTTTCGGAATTCCAACTATTAAACCAGAGCTGATTCCATTGATGTAACTACCTTCGGTCGTTTATCGACTTCCATACATTTGTACTCTGTATAAAACGTTTCCAGTACTATATCAGATAAACTGTCGAATAGGGGCCGTTACATCACGTTTACAATTGCCGTACACCTAATTATATAATGTCATCCTTACTTATAATTATCTACATCATCAACAATCATAATAATAGACTACTCGCAATTCATGGCAATAGACAAATCACATACAAGACAATAATACATAATTGAAATATGAAATAAAGCAAGTGTGATAAAGGTTTCGATATCACCCGGAAATAAATGCGCAGCAGCGTATTATTATGACAGACAACTCGTTCACACGTACAAAGATGAATCTCCAAACTCCTAACGTTCGCTCTAACCTCTATGTTAATCCGTAGATTAATTACAATAACCCTAGACTAAAATATGAGAGACTTTTTAGAGTGAGAAAGTTAAAATGGAAGAATGAGAGTGTAAGTATGAGTGTGTGTGGTTTGTGTATGAGTTGGTGTGTTGAAATGAGAGCTAGGGGCTGCCTTTTATAGAGGAAATTCGGCTCAAGTTAGCACCCCCAAGCTCATGATAGCAAAAGGTGGAAAAGGTAGTGGCACCAGGTACAAAAGGCGAAAAAGGTAGTGGCACCAGGTACGAAAAGTAGGAAAAGGTCTAGCACCAGGTACGAAGAAGTACCAAAAAGCGCAATCCGTGCAGGTGACAGGCAGCCGGCGGCGGCTGGCTGCCAGCAGCCGGCGGCTGGCTGGCTGGCGGCGGCGGCTGGCTGCCAGCAGCACCAGTCCGCTGCCGGTTGCTGCGTTTCTCGATTCGTGCGTGTTTTCTTCGTTACGTATCCGTTTGCATTAATTCTTTTTGCGTTGGATTTGTATTTCAAAAACGAAGCTTTTGATGAAAAGAAATCCCAAAAATATGCCTCTGAACTTTAGATGTGTCGTACGAATCATTTGGATCTTCCGGCGTGCGTAGAATCTTCGTTCTTTGCCCGTTTTAATTGATTCTTCTTCTGTTAGATTCGTAATTTGAAAACGAACATCTTGGGTCAAATAGATGTTGGTGATGGGCTCTTTTGTCTTGAAACCTCGTTCCGGTGTCTGGAATCTTTAAACGTGCGTGGAATCTTCGTTTTCTGCCCGTTTTGCTTGATTTTCATCATGCAACCTTGTTTTTCCCATCTTGGCATAATATTACAGATTTGTAATGTTTTTGAGTCAAAGTGCCAAGAATTTTTCCAGAATGAGAGAGATATCTGTAGTAAAAACGTGACTTTTTACGCGATATCAAGTATCCCACACTTAGAACTTTGCTTGTCCTCAAGCAAACTCATTCTTAAAAGCTTCTGGAATGATTCTAATTGCATCAGTTCTTTGAGATGTCCCTTTCCCAAAGGATATAAAGTTACAGTTATGAAAGAGTTTTTAACAAAAACTAAGGGTTTATTGAATTTGATACCTTCTTCGAGCAACATGATGATCATGACTAGGCAAATGCAGCATTCTCGTCGTAGGCTTGATCGAGAGTCAAATCTCCATCACTTTTGATGAGGACGGTACTAACCATTCGAGATATCTTGGAAGGAATCGGGTATTTTCGGTGTGAAGAAGGTATGAGGGTTTTCCTTGTATTTTCTCGAAACTTTTCTTGAGAGAGTTTCTTTGGAATTTCTCAGATTCTGAAAGGACTACATAGCCTTTGGAATTTTTCTTTTCTTAGCCCTTTTTCTTGATCCTTGTGCTTTTTTTTTTTTTTTTGAGCAGCTTTTGCTGAATTTCTTTTTCTTGGAGCTCCTTTTACGGATGATGTTCATCCTTTGGGGAACGCTCCTATGTAAGCTTTTGCTGAATTTCTTTTTCTTGGAGCTCCTTTTACGGATGATGTTCATCCTTTGGGGAACGCTCCGATGGCTTTGTATTAGGTTGCAGAAGTCTTGGAAAATCAAGAGTATCTTTGAGAATTCGTTGGAAAATGAAACTTCTGTAGGTTCGGGGTGAATGTTAGGAGGTTTTGATTGGGTGTGAAGAGTGAGTGTTGAGTGGGTGGATGTTTGATGGTGGAAGGTTGTTTGGGATTCCTTAGAAGTTATCAAGATGGGTTGTACGTATGACACTCATCGATGTGATCTCGAAAGGCATTTCAAGAGCAAGTTCTAATTCGAATGTGTGTATTGGTGCCTGGCCATGTATTGCCTTTTTCGTCCGTATCTTATTCTAAAACAGTTTTGTTTCATCGTCAAAACTCGTTCCTTGCTGTAATTTATTCTTTTGAAAGATAGAATTTCTAAAGAGCGATGTTTTTGAATCTGAAAATTTTGAAATTTTATCCATTTTTATCTTTTAAACGAAAATTTTGTTTGACTTACGGACAAGGGGTAAAAACTTGCGGTCGATGGCCGTATATCCCACACTTAGAGGAACATTGTCCCTAATGTTCGAATCTATTTGTTGAGTACCTCTTGTCGAAGTATCCCACACTTAGAGATTTTACTTATTATTGGATTGTTTCGTAAGTGTAGTGTGGTTTTTTATATCCCACACTTAGTGTTTGGAATATCGGATGAGGTAATCAAAACGGGTAGAGGGTTTTGGAACGTTGTACCGCTTTTGCCGTGCATGTTATCGGCGCCTCATTGGAAGTCTGTTGGTCCGTGGTTTGTAGCTTATGGCTCTCGGCATTCTTCATTGCGTGGTCCACAGTTCTCCTTTGCTTAGGTCTTCTATAGTTTTTCAAACAAACCACTCAACTCAATCAAGTAATAGCTGCTGATAAGAAAAGTAAAATAATAAAATGATAAAGTAATAACTGGATAGATGTGATGTCTATGCATCCACAGTACATCAAATACACATAATAATAATAAAGTCTTGGTAGAAAATAGAAAGAAGTAAGAAGGCGGAGCAATCTATTGCTCGGCTGGTGGTACTGCAGTCGAAGATGCTATGGGAGATGTCTCATCTGATGAAGAGTCATCGTGCTGACAGTGGGTACCCTTATCTGATGCATCCCTATCATCCTCTACATCTGGTGTACCCATGGTGAATATCCCGTCATGTATCAACTGATCAACAAACTCCCCTACGGGCATGTCAAAGCTATAGAGTGGAGTCTCATGTATCCCCTGCTGAGAGTGCTCTCTGAATAGATCGGTCTGTCTGTGAGAAGATACTGGAGCAATCGGTGCAGCTGCAGGGCTGGTGCTCCTGAGAGTCCTATGACTCTGAACAAAAGTGGCTCGAGTAGGGGCGCTAGATATCCTACTGCTACTCGAAATCTGTCCTCTAGCTGAGCCGATGACTGAGGGAATCTGCTGTCTCTGAAGGGGGATCTGTGCTAGTGGTGCCTGTGGCCTGAGTGGGGCTGTCCGAGGTGGTAAACCATGGCCTGGATGTCAGCGAGGTGCTGGAGTAGGAGCTGCAGGGGGATACAAATGTGGTGGGGCTCGGCCCATCCTGCACGGTATGTCCGAAAGTGGGCTCACTGGTATCCCTGCAATCTGCTGCCTAATAGCTTTGTAGCTTCTGACTTGCATATGCATCAGCCAGTACCAGTAATCGGGTCCTGGGGGTGTCCCGTAATGGTATATATAAGGTGGTATATGGGCTTTAGGGGCAGGGACAGAAGGTCCTGGCCTAGTAGGCTGTGGCGGTGCAACTGGCACATCAGAATCTCGTGCACCCTCATCAGAATCAGAGTCTGAACTTCAGGCCTCTTTCGGTTGCTTCCTCTTTCTGGACTCCCTAGGTAGGACTAGACCTGCTACCAATGTGTCAATACTCTCAGGGTCTGATGATCGTGCCCTGATGTAAACGGTACCATCCTTCAGAATCCTAAGTATATCCATTTTCCTCAGAAAATCATAGTCTATTGGTTGGGAACTCCATCCTGGCAGGCTTTTAAACTGTACTATCTCCGTCGTCCTAATCAATCCCATTTTCCTAATCAACCTAGTAATTACTGGGCCCATGAATGATCTTCTTGCACCAAACTCTTTCTCTTCCAAAATCCGCTGGGCAACTAGATGGGTAACCTGAAAATTTCTCCTATCGACGATACACGCCATCATGATAACATCAAACTCAGACACTCGGCCATTAGACGTATATTTCCCATCAAGTGAACAAGCCAGCAGCTTATGCAAAATCTGCATAACTGGGTCTGTGAGCTGGGTAGCTTTAATACCCGAGAAATATGGCTTTGGCGACCAATGACTCCATGCCTCTGCGGTGGTAGTCGTGAGAGACATCGTGGTGGCTCCATCAGTAAACAGGGGTGAATCTATCTCTTCTGGTGTATAGAGATCTAAGTGACATGCAAACTGAGCCAATGACAAGGTGAATAGGCTCCCCATATATCTAAATGTGATCACCCCATCTTCCACTCTACTCCCTGTCTCGAATGTATAGGTGGTCATGAACTCGGTGATCATCTCCATATACACCGGTTCGTCAATGCTGAACAATCTCTTGAAAGACTCAAATTGCTGACCCTCTATTGAGTAACTGAGTAGACTCTCTAATTTCTGCCTGAACCCCAATATCTGTAGCTTTTCCCAATCTACATATCTAAAACGGCCAAAAGGTTTATCTCTCCATATTCGTGCCATTCGGTCGTATGCTGGTGTTGCACTAAGGTATGCAAGAGATCTTGTAAGTGGACGTGCTGGTTTTAGCTTTTTCTTCATGGTACCTGAGAACATGAGAAATTTAAAGTAATAGGTCTTAAGAAAGGTAGAATTTAAAGCACTTCTCGAATTTTCTAATGGAAAATTCGAAATGAGGGCTTTAAATTCTTGACAGTCCAAAGATTACAGTAAAGATTAAATGCCCCCAAGTAACAATAGTGAGGCAATCATCAATGTGTAGAAACATATAGTCATGGGATGGCGGTAACTTAACTTGTGAAGTAATGTTGTTTACAAAGTCTGGTGTTTAGCCAAATTTGAAACATCATTATTTCATAGTTTATAGTCTCATTGTATATTTTTGACTTTTAAAAGTTCAAATTGAAGTAAGGTTTTTGAATAAAAATTGCAATTAATTTAAAAAAAATGCAATACTTCAAATTGACTTTTTAGGTCAAAACTTTACTTCGGACGATAATTCCAATTTGTCCGCATACCAAAATTATAACCTAAGCATGTAATCATTATTTTTAGGCATTTTCCTACTAGATAACAAGCTAGGTCATGCACCAAAAAGTTATGTCATCCATGTGTTTGGTTTTATTCAAGACTTTTGTTTCTAGTAATAATTCTATCTTGCCTATTTTGACTAGTCAAGAAAGTACAAGTGTCCTAGTAAGCAAGGTTTTCAAGTAATTTTTAATTTACTATCATGCATGCTAGTTAACTTTTTGTTGACTTTCAAAAGTCAAATTTGCTAATCCTAATCTATCCGCATTATACAATTAACATGGGGCAATCATTCAAAATACCATAATTACTTAAATATCTAACAACTAGCACTTAATCAAGCTAAATTCTAGACTTAATCAATAAGTTAAAGTATATCTTTTTGAAAGGTCCAAACTAGTATGAATTAGCATGGGTAAGTGGTAGTAGTATGTAGTTTCTAAGCATTCAACCAAGAAAAATAGCAATTCCTAGTTACTAGCTTAGGTAACTTCATAAATTGAGAAACTTTAAGCTTAAAGTGGGTTTCTTATGATCATACCTTGTTTTAGTGTGTTATGCTTCAAAACGAACGTACAATCGAGAATATCATGCAATGAGGAGTTCAAAAGGACATGAAATTAGAGAGGTTGGTGAAGATTGAGTGGTGATCCATGGTGTAGTGATGGTGGCCGGTTTTGGGAGTGAGGGAGGAAGGAGAAGAAAGGTTTTTTACGTTATTTTTGAATTATGGGATCAAATGGGAGGCTTGTGGTCCATGAGAATATTTATCATGTACCCTATTCCTTACATAGTCCCCTATGTACTTCTAAGTACTTCTCTAGATTAATTCCTAAGGTCCCACTAATGATGATTACAAATCCTAAACGTATTTATTGTAATTAGTTACTTGTTAGTCTTTCGTTACGTTAAAACAATTTAAGATGCGCGTACATTTTTGTGGAACAATTAAAAGGTAATCTTGAGATATTAATTTTAAATTAGTTGTCTGACGTGGACTTGTTGAATGTACATGTTTCGGCTAAAAGCTTAACGTTGTACGTTCTTGTTGTCACGCACGTGTTTTCAAGCAACAAATTCAAAAAACCTTTTTTTTTTTTTTTTTCAAAGGAAACTTTCAAAATTTTATTATATTACTAAAATATGCTCATTTAAAGTCGCGAGCTACGACCTTTTTCGGACGGAATTGTTTTAAGATTCGTTCCGATCCCTCTATAGGGAAAGGGTCGAGATTTGCTCCCTTAAGCGAACGTTTTTCAGCACAAAACATTTTGAAAGTTCCAAAATGATGTTATAAACTAAATAGTAATGACGATTCTCAAATCTGAGGACTTCTCGTTCTTCGTACCCTAAATTGATAAAATCACCAATTAACTTATTGTAAGCTTTCCTTATCTTTTTAGGGTTTGACAGACCGACGCGTGGACCTTGATCCTTGTAATTAAGTTCGTGAGTGAGTTTATTCATGACTTCCAGAAACGCGTTCTCTGCCTGTGAATCAGGGTCTCCGGTTGTAGACTTAACTATCCTACAGAGTTCACTGATTGTGGATTTTTGTACGGAAGTGAAAGGGTATTTGGTAAAGGCAAAGATTCGAGCGAGCTTAATGTGAAGGTCTTTTCTTTTTGCGAAGAAAACTGTGTCGATTCTTTCCTTGGTGGAATCAGGAAAAACGTCTCGTAATTTTTAGATTAGGTAGGAGGCGGGGTCAACAAAGAAAGGAATTCTACCAGGAATGATGATAGAAATCATTGGATCTTGTTCTTCCCAGAACTCAAGTTTGTTGATCATTGCGGTGACACTGTGATTGATTAACATAATAGATGTTGGAAGAAAATCCATGTCGGCGAATGATTCAAAAAGTAGATCTAAATCTGCTATAAACTTTAGTTCTTGGTCTCTGAAATTTGTGGAAGTGCTTTCGCATTCATGACTTGACAGGCGAAGAAGGAATTCTACTTGTTTTTCTATCTTGGCAATCGTTTCTCGTTGTTCGTAGGAATACGGGAGATCGGCATAGGTTAACTGCCTGACGAATGTTTTATAGACATCTACCCTACGGGAAGGATTGAAAGAAGCACCGAGGTGGCGTTCTTCAAAACAAGGTTGTTCCGGCTCGACTGATGGTACCTTGTCCACCACTCGGTAAATGGTGTATTGGTGGTTGTGTGAAATGAATGGAAAGATGCCGTAATTCCAAGAATCGGGCGTAGTTTGAGAATACACCGATGTTTCAGGAATGAGGGTGATTAAGTCACAAGACTTCGGAGGTTTTTCTTCAAAATTATCTTCAGGAAAATAATCGAAGTGGGAAGAATTTTGTAAATCAGGTAGGTGTAAAGTTGGCGAGTGATCTTCTGGAGATGATGCAAGGTCAGATAACTGGTCCGTGTCATCAAAATCCAGGCAATATTTTGGAATTGAAAGTGAGGTCCTATATTCTTCTTGGGTGTCGGAGGTTTCCTTAGTTTTAGAGGAAGAAGGAGAAAAGAAATCAGATCCTAACTCTTTTTCTAAGTAGTCAAAGAATTCCGTACCATCCATTGAAATGAAGCAAGAAGTGGGTTTTCGAGTTGTCATTAAAAAAAAATTTTTTTTTTTTTTTTAGTTAGTTATCCTACTAAATAATACTTAATTAATACTAATTACTTAATTTAACTTTCGAAAGATTTCAAAAAAGATTTCAATCGGAAGGGTCTCCTAAATATTACTACTTAAGGCGGCTTTGAATCGTACGTTTGTGATTCCCTGGCAGCGGCGCCAAAAACTTGTTGGGCCCGCAACCGTCGGTTCAGTGTCGTTGTGATTTCTGATGGTGATACGGGCGCAGCAGGGGTTTTAAAATTTATATTTTGTGGGGCTTAAATAATACGTACTACCTACTCTGGTTAGTAAGCGGTAAGTATGACCTAAGATCGTTCTATGAATCCAAACGTGTGGGAGATTAAAGCTGGTGCTTCCGGTAGGAGATATTTATAATGAAACAAAGTAGCTAGGTTTGGGGGTTTTAAACTAAAGACAGGTAATTAAAATGCAGAAAAGTAAATTACAGGAAAGCAGATAAAGATAAACATGTGATTGCTGAGATTTCGATAATTAATGTTTCAGGATGACAGATTAAACAGGGACAATGCTAAATGTAATGGTCTAAACTATCATGTGTAAACTCTAGAACCCTACCAACTAAATTTCCCATTGGCATGTCACTAGGAACTAGGTTATCGTGATTCTGATCGGAGCAATACGCAAACTTCCAATACTTATCTAGTTGAAAGATAAACAACCTATTTTGGCTTGACGCCGAGGTGCATGAATCAGTAGCGTATCGTCTCATAGGTCTGACCTTTCTTAACCCCTAAAATAGTTTAGTATTTTATTAGCACGCAGATTAATAACTTTGTATGTTTTGACCGCTGATTGTGTAAGGCTTAGTGTTTTAAGGTATTTAAATCACGAGGATGTTATCCTTATTCCTAAGTCTTGTTTTATGCATTAGGGTTTGGTTACTTCAACTTATGACTTGAGTTCTCCATTTCAAACAGTTATACATCCCTAGATTATTCACAGTTTATAAGAACGTGTTTCATATGCAGGCCATGCCTTTCAGTAATCGGACAGTAGTACTTTACATGGTAGTTCGACTGCTTCTTACATTAGACATGTGGTCAAGAGAAATTAACGGTGAATGTGACACTCTAAACTAACTAAATGTAAAGCGATGCGGAAATATAAACCTAATATGTACAACAAGTGGATTCACTGTGTCTTACTTGTTGCATGTCATGGGCACAGATAACTACTTACCATAATTAAGGTTGATCAGGTCCTAATTACTAGGTTGCAGTCACGTGGATAACTAGAAAGGGTACTCCATAAATTAAACTCAAGTTCATAAAGTCTTAACGGTACAAAGGTCATTAATTCCTATTTTATCTGAACGTGTTTTCAAACATTATTTTATTGTGTATTGACTTTCGTAGTATATACCAGTTAGTTGTGAAGTTGTATTATCCTTTCGGAATTCCAACTGTTAAACCAGAGCTGATTCCAGTGATGTAACTACCTTCGGTCATTTATCGACTTCCATACATTTGTACTCCGTATAAAACGTTTCCAGTACTATATCAGATAAACTGTCGAATAGGGGCCGTTACATCACGTTTACAATTGCCGTACACTTAATTATATAACGTCATCCTTACTTATAATTATCTACATCATCAACAATCACAATAATAGACTACTCGCAATTCATGGCAATAGACAAATCACATACAAGACAATAATACATAATTGAAATATGAAATAAAGCAAGTATGATAAAGGTTTCGATATCACCCGGAAATAAATGCGCAGCAGCGTATTATTATGACAGACAACTCATTCACACGTACAAAGATGAATCTCCAAACTCCTAACGTTCGCTCTAACCTCTATGTTAATCCGTAGATTAATTACAATAACCCTAGACTAAAATATGAGAGACTTTCTAGAGTGAGAAAGTGAAAATGGAAGAATGAGAGTGTAAGTATGAGTATGTGTGTTTTGTGTATGAGTTGGTGTGTTGAAATGAGAGCTAGGGGCTGCCTTTTATAGAGGAAATTCGGCTCAAGTTAGCACCCCCAAGCTCATGATAGCAAAAGGTGGAAAAGGTAGTGGCACCAGGTACAAAAGGCGAAAAAGGTAGTGGCACCAGGTACGAAAAGTAGGAAAAGGTCTAGCACCAGGTACGAAGAAGTACCAAAAAGCGCAATCCATGCGGGTGACAGGCAGCCGGCGGCGGCTGGCTGCCAGCAGCCGGCGGCTGGCTGGCTAGCGGCGGCGGCTGGCTGCCAGCAGCACCAGTCCGCTGCCGGTTGCTGCGTTTCTCGATTCGTGCGTGTTTTCTTCGTTACGTGTCCGTTTGCGTTGATTCTTGTTGCGTTGGATTTGTAATTCAAAAATGAAGCTTTTGATGAAAAGAAATCCCAAAAATATGCCTCTGAACTTTAGATGTGTCGTACGAATCGTTTGGATCTTCCAGCGTGCGTAGAATCTTCGTTCTTCGCCCGTTTTAATTGATTCTTCTTCTGTTGGATTTGTAATTTGAAAACGAATATCTTAGGTCAAATAGATGTTGGTGATGGGCTCTTTTGTCTTGAAACCTCGTTCCGGTGTCTGGAATCTTTAAACGTGCGTGGAATCTTCGTTTTCTGCCCGTTTTGCTTGATTTTCATCATGCAACCTTGTTTTTCCCATCTTGGCATAATACTACAGATTTGTAATGTTTTTGAGTCAAAGTGCCAAGAATTGTTCCAGAATGAGAGAGATATCTGTAGTAAAAACGTGACTTTTTACGCGATATCACACCACGTTAACGCTTTGTCGGCGAGAGTACATGTGGCGTATTTCACCATGTTGTTAGTAGCGCAGTCGCTGATATCGAAGACCGATTCCATTTTCTCGATCCAGTGAATTAGGCCAATGACCCTTTCAGTCCCGGTGAAGGTGCTCAGTTTGCAGGCCTGGAAAGTTTTGTAAGAACACCCCTGCTGGGTATTTACCGGTGTCTCACTGTTGACGGGGGTGGCTCCACTGGTGTTCACCCCGGTATCGCGAGCGTGACTTGCTTTGTACTAAGCGATGGCTTCGGCTACCCGTTGCTCAATAATTTGTTCGGTGGTTTCAACTACAGGAGGTGTAGTAGTTCGGCGGCTGTTTTGGGTTTTCCTTTGCTTAGGCGGCATGACGACATTCTAATGATGGAGGAAATATAGAAGTCAATGCCAATGAAAAGAAGGTGAAGAATTAAGTTGATAATATTTCAAGGAAACGATTAATAAAGAAGTTAACGATGTCCCCATCACGTATATCACGACCATGAAACACCCATATGTACTTAGTATAATATAATCACGTTGGCCAGGCGTCATTATATGATGCTAAATACATACTTCTTTTCATCAACCGTTTAATACATTCAGGTTCACACGAGGTTAGAGTGAGAATGATGAATCAGATGTGGTAAAGTTCGTTAGATAGACTACTCGTGTCGAGAAGTCATGATGATAGTTTAGTCGTATGCAAATGTGTGTATGCATGTGCGTTCTAGCCAAGGCTATAGTCTAGGTCTCTAAGATTTCCAAGTCACCTAAAGATTCCTAGTTCGCTATAACCAATGGCTCTGATACCAATCTGTAACACCTCCAAATTCGTTGATTTTGATTTGCGGAAGCATTTGGTAAAAGTTGGGGGTGCCACATTTACACTGTACATGCATACGTATCAGAGCATATGATTACAACAGAACATAATCTATTAAGATGCCAAAAGTAGTAGTTACAAAGTTTTACGATTAAGCAAATCGTACGAATGTAAAAGTAATTAAGTTTACAAAAGTAGATTTCAGAAATATGACTAAAAACACTTTAGTTATACTAAAGAAATCCATGTGTTTCAAAAGTTGGCATCCTATTCCTTCGGGGGTCACCTATGTTCCGAATGTATAGGCGGTTCTTACATGCGCAGCTAATTCTCTGAAAAACATAGTAAAAAGTCAACAACGAGGTTGAGTGAATTCACAGGTTTTATGTTCATAATAATAGTTGGTTGTTTTAAAGCGTTCACAAATAGTTATTGTCATCATGATCAAATAAAGTTTCAAAGAATGTTATCAAAAATACAGTTTATGATTTGTAGGAAAGCGGTATCCTATTAGTATTTGTAGGAATGTAAGTATCCCAATGGTTGTTCTAGGAATGTCAGTATCCGAATAGTTGATCGTAGGAATGTCAGTATCCTAATAGTTGCTTGTAGGAATGTCAGTATCCTAGTAGTTGTTTGGTGGATCCAAGTCAGTAGGAATCCAGTACCCATGTCAGTAGGGTTCAAGTAGTAGGGAGTGTCAGTGTCCCATGTTTAACAAGTATAACAGATCCATGTCAGAAGGATCTAGTACCCATGTCATTAGGGTTCAAATAGTAGGGTGTGTCAGTATCCATTGATCCATGTCAGTAGGATCTGGTCCATGTCAGTAGGACCCATTAGTTACCCAAGAAGTAAAGACTTTGTATGCGTGCCCAAGACGTAGGGACTTCTCAATCAGTTTAGTAAAAGTGCTGCTAGTCGTTCTACAGCGTTTTCAAAATAGTACCGGTCGTTCTCCGGTTTATCAATTGTAGTATAACCGGTTTCCAATAGTTTATAGTATGAAAACGTTATTTCATAATATCAGTTTGTGTAGGAGTTTAACAGTTCAAAGTGTTGGAATAGTGTCCAATATCATAACTAATTGGTGGGACTATGATTAATGGTAAAGTCCTTTTTGGATTGCCCTCAATAAACAGTCAAGAGAAAGATGAAGGATAATATTAATAGTATTAATATTATATTTAATTGTTTAATTAATTAATAAATAGTTTATTAATTAGAAATTAAAAGTAATTAAATCTGGCGGAAGATTCCAGAAACTGACTCAACTGCCGATTGGAAGGTCCAACCGCCGATTGAGGTTAGGGTTTCTGAGGCGGTGGAATTCGCAGACTTGGAGTCCAAGTCAAACAGCTCCAACCGCCGGTTAGGAGTCGAATTCAGCAAACCTCAGGGTTTCTTCCACAACTATAAATAGGGGGCATCCTATACCTTCATAACATACGATTCAGATACGAATTTTCTGAGAATTTCAAAATTCGACTTTCTCTTGGGTTTTTGGGTGTGAAGCATTAGAGGTATTCTAATTTGGGTACTTGCCTCCAAGTAATGAAGCTCTGCTCGTTGGTCTGCTCACGAGAAATAGGTTTTCTCTAAAGTTAGTGTTTTCCTTATATTCTCTTTGTCTAATTTATTCATTGTACTATGTTGTTAAAGTTAAAAGATCCCTTAAGGTTTTAGTTTCCTAATTGCCTTAGATTATGTAAAGTTTTGTTATTCCGCTACGTATATGATAATCTAGTTAGGGAATAGAATACCCAACAGTGATATCAGAGCCATAGCTTAACAAATAGTAGCATGAAATTATCTGCAACAGTATGTAGGTAAAGATAAATTGGAAAGAGAATTATCTAAATAGGTAATATGTATTTACAGTTTAGATATTGATAATTTTAAATTGTTTAAAATATACCACTAATTTTAAAAGGTTTAAAATAGAACCCTAAACTTCAAGAGAGATTATATGTATAATATGATTTATATATATGTATAATTAAAGTCTAAATACATCACCAGTCAATTGATAAATCGGCTCACCCATGAGGAACAAACTATAAGAGAGGTATAAGGCGGGTCGCTCTGCTTCCCTAAAGAAGTCAGGTTTTTAATGAGCCTCGCGCTGACCTACTTCTCCGCTTCTTTGTGCGTTCGATGGAGCTACCGAGGACCTTTGATAGGATGATGTCAAGATTAAAAGTACACTTAAAATTGTAAAACAAAATCCCGTTTTAGCTATATGAAAGGATGAATAGTATGCTAACCCATGAAATCCGCACATCTCTCGTATGAACTGTTAATGGAGCGTGTGTGGTTTACCGGCACATTAATATGAGGACGTAATGAGAAGTGAATGAGACTCGCGATTCTCGAGCGTACTCGAGCCGGGGATCACGCGGGGTTTGCATGGTTAATTCACCATCTTGTTCATGATCCTCGGCATACCAGTCATGAATAGTAGATGTGCATAACCGAGATTAACATGCCATTGATAGAAATCAATGAATGTCAAAGATATAGGAGTTTCATAGAAATGAAATAGATAATGGTATTTTAGTTATATGATTACGGCGACCCTTTTCATAAAACTGAAAATATGGATCCTAGCCTTAATTTAGACAATTGGGTAAATAATTAAGGAATATTCAAAACTAACTAAAACTATTTTATCTCATAGATAGAAAATTTAAATGGTGTAAATCCTCCCGTCCCCAATCCCGCACATAACTCGAACTTCTCACTACTCCCAGTTCTTGGAAGGGAAAGACTAACCGGTCCAAACTATATGGACTGGATGCGAAACCTAAGGTTTACCTTGAGGTACAAGAACAAGGAGTATGTTCTCAATGAGTAGATTCTCATAATTGATGAAGAATCAACCCAAGAGGAGATTGAGGCACACCGGAAACATTATGATGACACGAATAAAGTGTCTTGTATCATGGAATCTTCCATGAGCCCTGAACTGCAAAAGAGTTTTGAAAACACTTGGGCTTATGAAATGAACCAACAACTGAAAGAAATGTTTCAGGCTAAGGCAAGCAAAGAACGCCTTGATGTGGTGAAATCCCTCATGGCTTGCAAGCCCAAACTTGGATATATATGTGCTTTCGTCTTAGAGATGAAAGGGTACTTTGAAAGGTTGGAATCATTGAACATGGTATTTGACACAGAGTTTTCCATTGCCATAATTCTATCCAGTTTGCCAGCTGTCTACAAACAATTTGTAATGTCATATCAGATGAATATAAATGAGAGAGAAGGCTCAATAATGGAACTCCACAATTTACTGCAAACTGCTGAGCAAGGAATCAAGAAAGATGATGTGTCCTCTGGCTCAGCAGCTCCTGTGTTGACTGTTGGTCAAAGTGTAAAGAAAAGGAAAAGGTCAAATTCAAATTGGAAAAGGAAGACTATTGACGGAAAGTCCGTTCGCAGGTCTAAGAAAGAGACCGATTCTGAGATTGCACCTGTTAGTGACCCAAAGGAAGCAGTGTGTTTCTACTACAACACAAAGGGGCATTGGAAGTGTAACTGCCCAAAATACCTGAAGGACCTTGAAGATGGAAAGGTCGAGAAGAGTATTGACTCGGGTATGTTTATGATCGAACTCCATAATACCACAACTTCTACTTCGTGGGTTCTGGATACAGGGTGTGGTAATCACATTTGCACTGTATTGCAGGGGCTAAAGGAAAGTAGAAGTGTGAAGCATGGAGATCTCAACTTAGTTATGGGAAACAAGGGAATTGTACATGTGACGAAGATTGGAAGATTTGAGCTCATGCTGAATTCTGGAGTTATGATAGATTTAAATAATTGCTATTATTCGTCAGAAATGACTAGAAACATTATTTCATTTTATGCTTTGTATAAAGATGGTATTCATTTTTCTTTTGATAATGGAAATGGAGATATTTTGGTTCATTTAAATGATTGTTTTATTTTTAAAGCTTCTCCTTACAAAGGCATATATGAAAATGTTGAATGTATTAGCAATATTATTTTAATTGTTGATTCGTCTAATGAAATTGATAAATCCAAGTTGTGGCATTATCGTCTAGGGCACATAAACAAGAAACGCATCGCCCAACTCCAAAAGGATGGAGTATTAGAATCATTCGATCTCAAGTCAGATGATGTATGCGAATCTTGTTTATTAGGCAAGATGACCAAATCACCATTCACTGGATCGTGTGAAACAGGTGAAGGACTATTGGATCTGGTACATACAGATGTATGTGGACCATTCCGATGTACTACAAAAGATGGAAATAGATACTATGTTACATTTACTGATGATTTCAGTAGATTTGGACATGTTTATCTAATCAAACATAAGTCAGATACTTTTGAGGTGTTCAAAAGATATCAAAGTGAAGTAGAGAATCAACTGGGCAAAAAGATAAAGGTTCTCCGATCTGATAGGGGAGGAGAATACCTTAGTATCGAGTTTCTCGGTCATCTTAGAGATTGTGGAATAGTTTCACAATTGACTCCTCCTAGAACACCGCAACTTAATGGTGTTGCTGAGAGGAGAAACAGAACTTTGTTAGACATGATTCGATCTATGATGAGTCGAGCAACACTTCCAATAAGTTTCTGGGGTTATGCATTAGAAACAGCCGCCCATATCTTAAATCAAATACCTACTAAGAAAGTTTCAAAGACACCTTATGAGATGTGGAAGGGAAAGAGACCTTCTCTTGGTCACATCAAAATATGGGGTTGTGAAGTTTACGTTAGACGGGAAACTCAGGACAAACTAGACTCTAGATCTGAAAAGTGTCTTTTCGTCGGTTATCCACAAGAGTCGTTTGGATATTTATTCTACAGACCCAAGGATAATGTGGTCTTTGTAGCTCGAAGAGGAGTGTTCCTTGAGAGAGAAATGATATCTAAAGAAGACAGTGGGAGTAAAATTGATCTTGAAGAAATTCAAGAGTCTACCGACGAAGAACCTACAATAAACACTGACACCCAACTTGAGGTGGCAACACCTGGTGAACCTGAGGACATATCCTTACCTGTTTGCAGATCTAGTAGAGTTAGCAATCCTCCTGAGTTCTATTATGGTTATCAAATAGAAGAAGGGGATAAGATAAGTGATAATGCACTGGCTGAATTAGATGAGCCTGCTAACTACAAGGAAGCGATGGCAGGCCCTGAGGCTGCTAAGTGGGAGGAAGCTATGAAAAGTGAAATTCAGTCCATGTATGACAACCAAGTTTGGAATTTGATTGACTCTACACCCGGTCTTAAGACGGTGGGATGTAAGTGGATCTTCAAGAAGAAGATGACCATGATTGGGAACGTGCATACTTATAAAGCTAGGTTGGTAGCGAAAGGCTATACTCAAACCTACAGGATTGATTATGAGGAAACCTTCTCACCAGTAGAAAAAATTAAGTCGATTAGGATTATGCTAGCCATAGGTGCATTTCATGACTATGAAATTTGGCAGATGGATGTCAAAACCGCTTTCCTTAATGGGAAACTGACAGAGGATGTGTTCATGGCACAACCAGAAGGTTTTGAAAATACAAAGTATCCTAATAGAGTGTGCAAGCTTGAAAAGGCTATTTATGGACTTAAACAAGCCTCACGTAGCTGGAATCTCTGCTTCCATGAAAAAGTCACAGAGTTTGATTTTTCTAGAAGTGAAGATGAGTCCTGTATATATGTCAAGTTCAGTGGGAGTATTGTAGTATTCTTAGTATTATATGTGGATGATATACTGCTTATAGGAAATGATATCCCAACTTTACAAGGTGTAAAAGCATGGTTGGAAACATGTTTCGCTATGAAAGATCTTGGAGATGCAGCATATATCCAAGGTATAAAGATTTATAGAGATAGGTCAAGAAGTCTCATAGGACTCAGCCAGGACACGTACTTAGATAAAATCTTGAAAAGATTCAATATGGAAAATTCTAAGAGAGGGAACTTACCCTTGAATCATGGCGTTAAGATCAGTAAGGATTTGTGTCCAAAGTCTTAACAAGAATTGGATAAAATGAGTCGAATCCCATATGCTTCGGCTATAGGATCAATCATGTATGCGATGACGTGTACAAGACCTGATGTCTCATTTGCTCTGAGCTTAGTGAATCGACATTAGCAGAATCCTGGTGAGGGTCATTGGACAGCTGTAAAGAACATTCTCAAGTATTTGAGAAATACTAAAGATAGGTTCTTGGTTTATGGTGGAGAAGAGGAACTAAGAGTAACGAGTTATAGTGACGCTAGTTTCCAAACAGACAGAGATGATTGTCTTTTACAGTCTGGTTGGGTATTCCTACTCAATGGGGGAGCGGTGTCATGGAAAAGTTCTAAGGAAGATATAGTAGCAGACTCTACATGTGAGTCTGAATACATTGCGGCTAGTGAAGCAGCAAAGGAAGCTATCTCGATGAGGAATTTCATTGGAGATCTTGGAGTTGTTCCAACAGTACAAGATCCTATTGCTATATTCTGTGATAATCAAAGTGCAGTAGCCTTGAGTAAAGAACCCAAGGATCATGGAAAATCAAAGCACATTGAAAGGAAATACCATTTTGTTCGAAGTAAAGTCGAAGAGGGACACGTAATTGTGAAGAGCATAAGATCATAGGAGAATCCAGCTGATCCGTTCACAAAGCCACTAGGAAAGTCCAAACATGATGAACATGCTAGGAGCATAGGTTTAAGAGATAATGTAAAGTTTAATTGTTAGTTTGAATTTGAAACGTTATAAACAATGATGGTAACTATAATAGACTTGGTGATTAAGTAATGGAGATTATTAATTGGAAGGAGTTCTACCATTTACTATTGTTTTTCGTTGTGTTTCAGTTTTGCATGTTTAGACACCACTTCCAGAGTAATAAAAGTTCTTACTCAAACCTCCTCAGTCGATCACACTATAGGAAGTATGTGGTGAATTAAGACTGTCATGGAGTGTTAGTAGATGTCTATGGAGATAGTCATGGCATGGAGATTGCTGCAACACTCATGGGTACTTAATGGGGATTTAAGTATAGGAGAAACCCGCACTCATGGAAGTTACTTCATGGATTGAAATCACGAGTAACTCTGAGATGATAATATCTTCTATTCTTAAAATAGAGATACATGAGTATCTAGTTCTTCAAATCTGTTATACTTTAATCTATTCAAACGCTGTGCGTAAAAGGCAGTTATAAAGAGTATGATGGGTATGATACGATGAGTTGACTAGTGCTATGTAGTCGATATTTATTTGTTCCTTTTGCCTAAAATGGAAAAGAGATATCATGGGCCCTCTGATGATTAAAGTTTGACTCTAAAGTGCTAGGCCTGGCCGAGACTAGGGTGATAGTTTAGTAGTCTCATATAGTCAATATAATCGGAAATCAGAAAACTTATATGAATCTTGAGATTGATTATAATCCATGTCTCAATTCATACGATATCGTGAAACAAAGGAATGAATGATCACTTATCTAAAGGACTGACTCTAAGATAGGAATCAGAGTTGGGCAGTTGCGATGGATGGCACACTTTACATAGTTAATGAGATATAGGCTTTAGACCAATAGTAGTTGATGATTTGTCCAAGTGGGAGACTGTTGGAATAGTGTCCAATATCATAACTAATTGGTGGGACTATGATTAATGGTAACGTCCTTTTTGGGTTGCCCTCAATAAATAGTCAAGAGAAAGATGAAGGATTATATTAATAGTATTAATATTATATTTAATTGTTTAATTAATTAATAAATAGTTTTATATTTAGAAATTAAAAGTAATTAAATCTGGCGGAAGATTCAAGAAACTAATTCAATCGCCGGTTGGAAGGTCCAACCTCCGGTTGAGGTTAGGGTTTCTGAGGAGGTGGAATTCACAGACTTGGAGTCCAAGTCAAACAGCTCCAACCGCCGGTTGGAAGGTCCAACTGTCGGTTGGGAATCGAATTCAGCAAACCTCAGGGTTTCTTCCACAACTATAAATAGGGGGCATCCTATACCTTCATAACATACGATTCAGATATGAATTTTCTGAGAATTTCGAAATTCGACTTTCTCTTGGGTTTTTGGGTGTGAAGCATTAGAGGTATTCTACTTTGGGTACTTGCCTCCAAGTAACGAAGCTCTGCTCGTTGGTCTGCTCACGAGAAATAGGTTTTCTCTAAAGTTAGTGTTTTCCTTATATTCTCTTTGTCTGATTTATTCATTGTACTATGTTGTTAAAGTTAAAAGATCCCTTAAGGTTTTAGTTTCCTAATTGCCTTAGATTATTTAAAGTTTTGTTATTCCGCTGTGTATATGATAATCTAGTTAGGGAATAGAATACCCAACACAAAGTACTCTAATCATTCGAGTAAAACAAGTATACAATCATGTAAGTAAAAGCAGTTGACTATGTTTTCCACCCCTGTTCAAAAGCAGTTAAAACAGTAAAAGTAGGGGCTGTGAACTCACCTGATGAGCTAAGTATGTTCGAGTGCTAGCAAAGCCTAAGTCCGGGTAAAGTCCTTAACGTCCTGAATGTACGAGGTTATAAGTATAAATACGTGGATGTCTTAGTTCGACCATCCATGCTAGTGTCCACGCAACTAGATTATGTCCAAAGTGTTTGTAAATAGTACTTTTATTATTGAAATTAAGTTTTTATATCACTTTTAAACTTTAATGTCAAAGTATTATCTTTTGGGTAAACATTTACATTATATTATGAAGTGCTGAAAATGTTGACCAAGTTTGACCGCGAGTTGAGTTGAGTTGAGACTGCGAGTCGAGTTGAGATTACGAGTCGAGTTGATATTGCCTCACGATTCGAGTTGAGATTGTGAGTCGAGTTGAGATTGTCTCGCGAGTCGAGTTGAGATTGCCAGGCGAGCCGAGTTGAGATGGCTAGGCGTGTTGAGATTGAATCTCAACTCGCGAAACTCGTTGCTCGCGATTTTTATGTAAATTTCGACTTTTAAAGCGTTTTTAATGGTGTTTTTGGACATAATAAGTTAATATGACACTAATACATGGTATATTAAGTATTATAAACACGAAATATCAAAGAAAACTTCGAATCTAAGAGTTTACGAAATGTCAGGATCTTACAAGGTTATCGCGAGAGAAATCCGAAAAGATGGAGATGTTCCTCTTGATCTCGTGAACGTTTTTCTCTAAAGGAGCTAGGTGATTTATGGAGGTTTGATGGTGGTTTTTGATGGTTTTAGTGGTGGTGGTTTTGATGTGGGTGATGGTGGTTTTGAGAGAGAGAAAAGAGATGAGATGATGATGAAAAATGAAAGAGTCGGATGGGGTGGGAGCATTGGGGCTGATTTTGGTCTTCCAAAATGGAGAGGGACTTTGTCCCAATTTGTGGTATTTTATCCGCATTTGTTTACCCGATCGTTAAATGTTATAATATTTCAAATGATAAATTTTTAAATACATTTTCGAATATATTTTTAGTTGAGATATTTATAGAAATAATTTAGTTAAGTTATAAAATTTTTAAACTTGTTTTGCTTTAGTTTTACGAATTGGTTTCGAGTTGTTTCAGTTGTACGAAATAAATGATATTCGCTACAAAATACTTTGTAAATATTATCAACATAATATTTAATAAATAAATAACGTTATTTAATAATCTCATATTATCAAATAATTTGCTCACCAACAGTCGTATATTTTTGTCGTGTTTGTTCCAATCGTTTTGTACGTAATTACAACTAATTACGAAATGTAATACTACGCGTATTAACTAATTGGACTTTGCTAGACTTACCTCTAAGATGTGTTGTGAATTCACTCAAGTAGGGAATTAGCCTAATAATGCAAATGTTTAGTGTAAGTAATCGCGTTTAAATTTGCGGGGTGTCACATCCAATGTACCTTGGACTTAGCTTCCCTCACTTATGAAAATGGATAATACCTTTCCAAGGCGAGACCTTAAGTATTACTTTATCGCTTGGAATTCAATCGGTCTTCTATGCTTATCTGCATAAGATTTTTGTTGATCTTTTGCCATTTTTAATCTCTCGCGAATATTTTCAATCTTTTCAATGGTTAACTGTACCACGTTTGTGCTTCCAATTTCTCTTCGACCGACTTCTCCCTAGCAAATTTGGGTACAACATTTTCTACAATATAGCATTTCATATGGTGGCATCTTGATAGAAGAATGATAACTGTTATTATACGAAAATTTTACCAATGGAAGATGAGTATCCCAACTGCCACCAAAGTCAATGGCACATACTCATAGCATATCCTCTAGAGTCTGAATAGTACGTTCACTTTGTTCGTCAGTTTAAAAGATGAAAAGCCGTGCTTATACATAATTGAGTACCCATATCTTCTTGGAATTTCTTCCAAAATCATGAAGTGAAACGAGTGTAAACGACAGAAACTGGTACTCCATGTCTAGCAACGACTTCTTTAACATAAATATCGGCAATGAAGTAAATAAATAAAGTAAAAGTACGCTAAAAAGATGGTACAATGCTCGTAATAGAAAAATACAAAATATAATAGCCAATAATACATAGAATGCAATAACAATAACAATAATTAAACACAATATGTTGTAAACTAAATATGTAAAATGCAGTAAAAATGAATATCTACAAGTGATGACTAAACATAAAATAAAATGTAGTAGCGAATGAAGCATAAAATGCAGTAAAAGAAACTTATAAAATGCGGTAATAATAAAGATATATTACTAAACCGAAAACAAAATTGCAGTATCACTAAATACATATTTATATCTTAAAAACAAAAACATAAACAACTTAGAAGAAAAGAAAACAAAATAGTTACGGTTTCCTTTCCCTTTTATATATTGATAAAAAAATCTTGAGGTCAACAACGAAACTAGAAGCTTCCTTTCATAATTTTCATCTTTTAGTCAAAAGCTAACGAAAATATCCGATTACAAGGACGACTACTACTACTACTACTACAGTAGTACTACTACTACTACTACTACTACTACTACTACTACTACTACTACTACTACTACTACTACTACTACTATTATTATTATTATTATTATCTAAATCCCTTATAATTCATTTAAGTCATTGCATTAAAGTCTTAATAGTGGCAGATGGAAAATTCCAATACTACCCTTGTCATTATAATCACGTATTATTAATTGTGTAATTCAAATGAAAAATTACACCAACTTTTCACATAAAAATAATAAAATAATTAAAACTTAATAAAGGAAAGTATACTATATTATCCTTAGCAACTCAATCTATTTTTAAAATAAACAAATAGATCTCAACTTGAGTAGGAAAATAGAAAAGAATTATAAAACCATTTTTTACAACGAAACAACCTTCAAATCTTTTATATATTTAAAACAGAATAGCATTTAGGAATATGGACCCTTCTATGTTTTTTCTTAACATCTAACAATCGAGATTCGTTTTATATAATTACGCATTTTTCCCCCTAAAAAACTTTTTAAATATAAATTAGTGAATAGTTAAATCATTAAAAATTAAATTAAATAAATAGAGTTGCGTTCAAAAAGGTATGGGAAATCAAAAAAGAATACAAGAATGCATCTCAGCCTTCCATTTTCATTAAGGGTGGAGGGATATTTTCGTCCTTTGACATTTCCTCATTTAATTAAATAAATACATAATACAAGAAAATAATTGAACATCCCTGTATGTACGTTAGGGTTCAGAAGATCTCATCACCGATCTCAGGAAATCATCAAATCAAAGGTATGACTTTCATTAATTCGGATCAATTGCGTAAACTACAAACTACAGATTATCGATTTCTACTGGATTATACTGGAGCAACCACCGTCCACCGCCACACTAACATAAAAAACGATTGAGGTGATGTTGGGGTTTTATTGATTTCTGGCATGTCGGATCACCATCGCTCTCCCGTAATTACAGTGTCTGGCGGCCTCTCCGTCACACGACCGGTAGCATCAAACCTCTATTAGACTATAATACAATCGTAATTGTAATCAAAGGTATGACTTTCATTAATTTAATGAATTAGCGTTTGAGGGTATCCTGACTCGACATTTTTGAGTCGTCCACCTAGTCATTTTTGAGGGTATCCCGACTCGACATCACCTGAGTCGCTACAAATAGCCGGGTCAACGTGGATCAACATGACTATTCGGGTCAAAGTCCGATTGTGTGGAGAAAAGCGGTCAAATTCGGGTCAAAGTCGACATTTAAAGAACTCATGAAGATTTACAATATTAATAGATCTTTGAATCTGTTGGAGCAGTAGAACACTTTTGAATCTGGTTGGTAGCTAGGCAATGACGGTGGAACAAACAGCCGATCAAGCGGTGGTGGTTTGGGTGGTGATTGATTATTTGTGAACCTATGCCTGTAGATGGGGAAAAATGATTTTATGGAAGAAACTTTGAATAACATTTCATGAGGAGTTTAGGAGAGAGAATTCTTGGGAGAGGGACAAAGATAGAGAGAAGGAGAAAAAAGATACCTACCCGTGTGAAAGAAACAGAGGAATTACATTTATTTTAATGTGTGGATGTGTACTTTTCAAATCAAAGTTAAAATGAATTTACAAATTTAGCCTCCATCTTTAAATATATAAGATTTCTATCTAAATTTACACATAATATTAAATTTATGTAAAAAAATCAACAAAAGTCAAAATCTGACTAGTGATACCATGATGTACCACATGTGATACCATGAGGTACCACATGTGATATTCAAATAGTATAGGTCAAATAATTATCCTTATATTGTATCACATGTGATACTATGAGGTACCGCATGTGGTACTTTGAAGTATCACATGTGATATTATTGATACCACATGTGGTACTAGTTGCTATCACATGTGATAGTTGTTACAACCACATTTGATACTATGAACACCATATATGGTACTTGATTATAAAATAAAAGTAATTGTGTACAAAAATACTAAATACTACTATAAACTATATGAAATGTGAGACTTAATTTACAAAAATGATCATGGTTGCCAGGAATGGTTGCGGCCATTTGCTGGTGGTTTGGTGCGGGTAATGGTTGCGGCCATAAGCTCGTGTGATTGCTAGTAGTATACGACTAGCATGGGTAGCAAGGATCTTTAGCTAAAATAAAATAATAAGGTGTGAATGTACTCCGTTTAAGTAAGCATTGTGCTTACGGTTAAATATATAAACATTTTTAGGTGTATCGCTTAGATGGAAGGGAGGCTTGGGTAGACGTACATTGAAAGCTTGCTTTATAGTCAGATGAGCTTCTCTTCTTTTAGATTATCGTTGTGGTGACATTTGTATAAAGCGCCCAAATATTGTAAACTTATGTCGTGTGTCTTTTGTCAAATGTAAATATTTTATTATCATGTAATGACTTTGTAAAGTTAAATAGAGATTGATTATCAAAATGTCAAGGTTTATGTCATGTGATAAAATCATAAATTGGTTTTAGAAGGGACCCAAAACAACTAAAAATACATTTTAAATATCATGATTTATAATTGGAAATCAGGGCATTTCAAGTTGGTATCAGAGCGATAGTTTAGGAGAATTGGGTAATCCATGATAGGATTTCTTAAACTTAAACCAAGATGAAATGTATGATTTTTATGCTGATTAGGTGTAGTAGTAAAGTATAGTGGACTGAACTGATATGCTTCCCTGTAGTGAACTATTCGATGATTTAATGTGTCAAATTAATAACAGAATGTTAAATGAAGTATTAGTATTCCAAATAGTTCTAGTTGAACAAAAGTATACTTATGTGCTTAGGGTATGTATAAAACTTCAGTCAAATTTAGATGTTGAGATAGGCTAACTTAAGTTGGCTATATGTGTAGATATGTAGATAATTGCTAACATGTATATTGACAATCTGTTAAAAGTTTAGATGAAAGAATTGCTAACTTATGTTAGCTACGATTGATATTATAATATGTGTTATATGGGCATAATAAATCTGAAAAATGAGAAATACTGACTGGTGTTAGTTGTTAAGTAAAGAATGATATGTGAACTGATAAAGTGGGAGAGGCATTAATAAATGCCTCATGAAAAATGTAAATTGATTATGTGTTATGTGTGAATTGAGAGTTGTAGAAATTGCAACTGGACTCGTGGGGTAAATGGATATTTTGATTAATGATGCATGATATATGGTCATTAATTGGTAAATAAAAAGGTAAAACTAATTGTGAATAATTAGCATGGGTTAAATGATTTAGTATTTTATCACCCGAGAGGTGTTTTACAAAGTGGGGGCAGAGTCCAGGAGAGTTTCTACAATTGCTCGATTTATATGTATATATTTATATAAATGTGGAATAGTCACAGTAAGAATTAATGATATGAAGTGGCCTGAGAATAGAAGTGTGAAAAACATAATATAGCTACGCCTGATCACCGTAATTATATTATGCTATGTCACCTGAAGTTCTTTAGGCGATCAATTATCAGAGAGATCTAATATGACTATGTTGTAGATAAGTGAAAGATGTGTATAGACTCTGTATAAAGTAAAGCATAAATTAGTGGAATACGTACTTGTAATGAGTATTTAAATGTGTTCATAAATGATATGTTGAGTACATTATTGGATAAAATTATGATTGTATTGTTTAAGTCGAATCTGGGATTGATTCTACTAGTTTAAGAAATGTTAATCATGCCAATGTTGACATAGAGACACTAAAAGTAAATGTAATATGATGAGAGTTGTGGTTAGTACCCATTACTTGAAATAGTCAAAGTGTGGAAACTTGAACTAAAATATCAAAGGATGGTTAATAATGAGAAGTTATGTTAATAGGTCAAAAGTTCCTAAACAGGTCACTAGTGTACCTATAGTCTAAATGTGTTACTGTATAAGCATGTTAAATGTCATTATATTAGAACATTGATTGATAGTTAAAAGAAATGGTAAAATGTTTAAAGTTAGAAATGAATAAAGAAGTAAGTCAAGTACATGGCTATGTGGGAAAAGTTAATTGGTTAAAGTGAAATTTGCTACTAGGAGAAATTATGATGATATGAATACAAAATAAGTGGAATAATTATGAATGGACCGTATAATACCCAAATGAATTGTTAATGCTCATTTGGTTTATATGAAGCTAAAGTTAAAATATATTGCTCCATTATTGTTTAATGGGTCAATGGAAGTTAAACATAAAATGTAGTATTAATATTATGGTGTTGACTTTGAAAGTCAAACTATGAGTAAAAAGTCTAGTGTATGTGTATGGAAAAAGTGTTTGAAGTTACTATTGATTGGTTGGTTGAATTTGAAGTTAAAAAATAGTCAACAACGTTGAAATAGTCAATTATAATTGAAAATAATAGTGTTTTGTTAGAAATAAGAGTGAAATACCGAATGGGTCAAATAGTGTCAAAATAGGTCATCTATGACCCAAATAAGATAAGTGAGTTAGTCAAAGTTTATGGAATCTTGGGTAATTGCCTCAAACTTGTCTTAGTATATCAAAGAAGTGTGCAGAAAATCAGAGTTTAAAGGTAGATGGTTTGTGATTTGGATTGTCACTTAAAAATGGTCAAAACGGCCACAAAGTAGTTACCAGGTTAAATTCTTTATAAATGAGTAATTTAAAAAAATGTGAAAAGTAAAGTCTTTATTATGTTATTCTAGATGTGTATGCAAAATTTTAGGTTATAACTCTCACCGAGTTAAAAGATATGCGCGTCGAAAGTTAGCCTTTAAAACTGAGTATGTGCAGGTCTGAGTCGCGACGCGACTATTATAAATTGTCACGCACTTGTTATACGATCGTGACGCGATTACTTCATATCACGACGCGATTTAAGGTTGAACAGGAAGTTGATTTCAGTTTCTTGTGGTTTAATTCACATTTCGTTATGTTTATTTATATTAAAACAGAGTGGTACACAAATAGTGTACAAGTCTCTTGGTTGAGTGTAATTATGGATATCTAGAGTGTCGCACCCCCAAATTCATGATTAGCGGAAGCATACTTTGGGTGCGACTAATCAAGGTAATCAAGCACAAAGATATATAATGAACGAATATATATGCGTCGTTTTAACAAAATACATTAATTCCATAAAAGTTTAGATCAGTTGTACCAAATACATTAGATCATGTTCTGAATAGGAGAGATTTCCTAGCATAAATACTTATACAAAATATATTAATGCAATAAAATCTTTGATGTTTGCATGTTGACTCGAGCTAAGCTAATTCCTGAGTGCAAGCCTATAGCTGCTGAGTACCTAAGAATACATGCTAAAAGGTCAGCTAAAAGCTGGTGAGCTCACAGGTTTGATAGTAAAAATAATGTATGAACCGCAAGATATAGTTATGTATGAAATCAATCATAAAAATGTGTATATTACTGCCATGAGCCCATAGTTCGAGCTTAACTGAGGTGTCAGGAATCACAATTAAGTGCCCGATCATGCGTGCCTCCCTGCGAGTGCCTAATCTAAACTCGTATGTACAAATGATAATGCGTCCGTTCGACCGCAGTCGTGGTAGCGCGACTACCCCGGACGGGGATTGTCAATCCCATATGGTACCATACACTAACATTCACGCTAAATCCATATTAACAAACTATATGGTAGAGAACTTCATGATTAGTAGAGCAAACTCATGCAGTCAATATATCGTGTTTTGTACTTGCGTTTAAATGTAAATGAAAACTGAGCATGTATTCCCACCCCTGGGTTAAAAACAGTAAAATGAGGGGCTATGAGACTCACCTGAGTCTTAGAGTGTTTGCAAAGCAAGCAAGTATGATGTTGTACCAAATGAGTGTCCGCAGAATGTAACCTGCCGGGCGTTCAAAACGCGCAAGGTCATATGAGTGAGTAGATGTCTCAACAGACCATCTATGTTAGTTGTCCATCAATTAGTTATGTCCAAATGTTTGATTGTTTTGTTTGAGTTTTGAAAGCATGTACGGCCCGTTGGTGTGGTTATGTAATAATAATTCAAAGTATTATTATTATGTTCATAGTGTTGTATACTTCTCGAAGCATATGAGTTTCATGTATGATTCTATATCATAAAGGTTTGATCTTTGTAGGTGTTTATTGCTTTTATATGTATATATATATGTCCGAATGTGTTAAGGCCCGGATTTCAAAGTCTAAAATGTGATTTTCTAGAAATTAACTAAGGGTCAAAAGTCAACTCTCAAGGTCAAAAACTCAATCTTGAAAAGTCAACTCGCAAAGTCAAAAAGTCAACTCATGAAGTCAACTCACAAATCAAAGTCAACTCGCAAGTCTTCAGTTCGCAAGTCAAACTCAACTCGTAAGTCTTCAGTTCGCAAGTCAAACTCAACTCGCAAGTCTTTCAACTCGCAAGTCTTCAGTTCGCAAATCAAAGTCAACTCGCAAGTCTTCAGTTCGCAAGTCAAAGTCAACTCGCAAGTCTTTCAACTCGCAAGTCAAACTCAACTCGCAAGTCTTCAGTTCGCAAGTCAAAGTCAACTCGCAAGTCCTTCAACTCGCAAGTCTTCAGTTCGCAAGTCAAAGTCAACTCGCAAGTCTTTTAACCCACAAGTCTTCAGTTCGCAAGTCAAAGTCAACTCGCAAGTCTTTCAACTCGCAAGTCAAAGTCAACTCGCAAAGTCAACAGTTGTGTTTTTGCTTTGGTAACATGGTCAAACGGGCTCGGTTTGACCCGAAATTTTTAGGAAAGCCTAAGATTAGTTCATAGAGTCTCCAGAAATTTTCGGTTCGTGTCGGAGTCATTCCGAGGTGTCGGTTTTAAAACGCATGTCAAACTTTAAGATTTTCATGTTTTCAGTTTATGTCGGTTCATTTCACCAATTTTCTTAACTAGTTATATTCGAATTAGAGTCCACAATTTTTACCAGTTGTTCTCCTATGTGTCTAGTTGTTAACCTGATTTTTTCGGTAATTATAGAGTCCATCTAGATAGGTAGAAAATTATGCGTAAGAACCGAACTCGGTTTTTGACAAATCTCAGACCAGGATCAAAGATCGGCTTATACACAAAATTACGTACAGATGTGGAAAAAGTGTAAAACATGAAAGTTATAGCTCTTTTCAATACGCAAATTTTTAAAAAAAAATCATCATCTAACTCTTAGTATACGATTTTATACGAGTTTTTCTTTGAGTCTGACTTTTCTGGGCAGATTTGTGCATGTTAACATATGTTATGTAAAAACGATTTTTGATCTTATATTTGGACATAAGCATGTTAGATGAGCAACTAGACATTGAAATCAGTAGCATGCAAGTAATTTAAATGAGGGAAGACATGTTTCTTACAAAGAAAATGATGGTGAAAAGAAGTAGATGACGAAGATGATGATGATTTGGAGTTTGTTCTTGTGCTTTCCTTCTTCTTGCTTTCTTCACTTGATTTTGATGAATGATGGTGATTATTTGGTGCTTTTGGAACTGAAATGGGGGTGATAATGATGATGAAAATCGTGGAGGAGGGAGAGAGAGGAGAAGAGGTGGTGTGTGAAAATTGAAAATGGAAGTGAATGATGAAATGAGGAGTGTGAGGTGGGTTTTTGAGTCAAGCAAGTAACCAAAGGGGAGGGGTTCACAAAATCTGCAGATTTTGTGGGGGTCCCACCCCATGTGGGTGCTAAATCTTGTTCCCCTAAGTTACGCTCCGTGCGGTGTTTGTTTCCTCACCCGTTTCGACGTTTATTTAGACGTTAAACGTTTAATACGCGCGTTTTAAATATCAATTTAAATCTCGATATTTTTGATTGAAGTATTTATTAAAATACTTAAAAACATTTATAAAAATGTTCCGTTAATTTATTGGCCTCGATTTGCATGCACGTTTTACGGAGGTTAAATCGCGTAACATTTTAATTATCCGTTTTTCGTTATCGATTTAAAATATGAGATTTTAAATGAAAGTTTTACTAGAAATGATATATTTTAAACTTATAAAATATATTTTAGCTTTCATTTGGTTGTCGGGCACGTTCCGCATATTTTCGTCACGTTTATGATACTTTATACGTTACGTTTTACATGTTAAATATTATCAACATAATATTTAGAGATTTTTAAGTTTATTAAATAATTTCACATTATTTAACATTTTGTTCACCAACATCCGCATTTATAATATTTCGGAATTCATCCGATAGTGAAATGTACGATTTAAACAAATCGCATACGTGTGTGTATATATATAAACATATATCAATACACATAGTGATACACATATTTAGCCCTAAATATAACTAATTACATGTATAAGTAGAATAATTAGGCACTAACACAAGCCCTAATTTGTCGGGTGTCACATAGAGTTTGAAAGGTAACAAATAATTGAATAAGTAAGTGGTAATAAATATGGTGTAATTATATATTATTTAAAAAGGAATAGTGGAACAAGTTTAAGTGAGGGAGACATTTCGATAATAGAATATAGTTGGTTACTATGTAATCAGATGTTGAATTATGACTATGAATATATAATGATAGAGAATGAATGAGGGTTCTAACAACTCGAATAACCTAGTTTGAAGAAATGATTGGAAATGATGTCAAGGATAGTAATGAAATATTTCTAACAATAATGGTGGAAAATGTAAAATTTGTATAATGTTGTTATATACTTAAAGACGGGATGGAATAACAAGATGTAATTAGAAAGAGTTACAAGATGGATTTAGCTAATGTAGGGGTCAACGATATGTGATTAAAATAGTGTTGATATTGTTAAGCATGTGCTTGTAAAATTGCACACTATGATGTTATGGTATGTATGTTGGTGAAACATAGTATTAAATAATGTGGATTTGACATCCATTTTGATAAGATTTGGTGCTAATTGATAATGTGATTATGGATTAATTATAGAGTTTAACCTCTACATGTTACTAAATAGTATGTGTATCAGATTATAAGATTTCAGATTTATTCTGAGTAAGAGGTTTATTATAACCAAGTTTGATTAAGTGTTATTGCAAAAGTTAAGATTTTTAGCATTTTCTGGTTAAAGTAATATGTGGATGCTAGTTGGTGGTTAGTTATGAATTGAATCTAAACCCGATTACTAATACATGTATTGTGATTTTTATAACCACTGTTGTTGTTAAAAAGATGTAAGTAATTAAAATGATTTAGAGATTCTAGCAGGTTGTTAGTTTCTGATTTGTCAGGGTATTATAACTTATTATTTCCATTTTTTAAAACGATTAGGCGTACTAAAAGTATGTACATGACAAATTACAACTTGTTCATGCGAGTGGTCGGTTTATATATGAGAATAAGGTTTATGCACTGTATATATGTAGGGGTGAAAATAAAAGCATGTACATATTTAGATATGTGCATGCGGAAAGAATTGAAGATATGTATACATATTATAAGTTACTCAAGGGGGTAATTATGTGTATTAGTCATGATTACATAGTCAATGAGTTTAAATGCACATCTTGTGCTGTGTAGATAAAGAAGTATAAGAATATATATAGTGGCTATAGTATAAGTACCTAAAATATGTGATGTTGATAAATTGTATAAGTTGGAAGAATTATATGAAATATATAACTGGAAGAGCTATGATATAGGTTTGGAAAACAATAAGTTATAAACGTGATAGAAGTGTGCTATATATAAGCTAGTATAGTAAATGGAGTACCGGTAAGAATAAACTAGTTAGATATATTATTAAGATTGAACTGACCTGACTGACATTCGTGAGGACACGAATGAGATAAAGTGGGTGATAGTTGTAACACCCCAAAATTTGAAAGTATAATTGTGATGAATAAATTAATAGTTGTTTTAAACTATTAAATATGTAAAAATAATAAAATGATTTAAAATCGCAAATGGTTATTAAATTCCAGACAATAGGTATTAGAGGGGGTATAATTTAGAATACACCGCCACATATATGTGTATATATCCTTTCCCCTTTCTCAAACCTTCAAGAAAGAAAAAGAAATAAAAACAGAGAATTGTCCTTGTGGTTTTCGTGGCTCAACCAAAACACAAGAAAACCATCAAATTCTTCCTAATTCAAGGCTTGATATCATTGTCGCAACCCCAATGGTCGGTTGGATTTTACTCCGGTCGTTGAACCGTCTGGCAAGGGCTCACGGCAGTGGGTTTTATATTTATTATGCAGGGTATCCTAAGTTTTAATACACTTAAAGACCTAAAGGGCAGTAAGCGGTACGTATGACTCATGTGTCGTTCTTCAAACTACAACGGGCATAGGATTCTAGGAGGGTTAACTATCTTTTGTAATATAGCTGGGATTTTTTTAAAAAAATTTTGATAGGTTGGTTTGGTTTTCTAATCTAATTACTAAAAAAAAAAACTAAATTAAAGGAGGGGCTTGTACGGAGAACGCAGAGAAATCAAGATAAGGAATATGTTTGCTGCGATTTTGGCAATGTTATTTGGGTGGATAGTTATGAGGGATATGGCTACTAGGTATGATGACTAATCTGGTGAGGTCAGAGAAGCTTAATTGGTAATAAAGTATTATGCCTACGACTTTTACTCGGTGCTATACCGGATACTCGGGCGTTTTACAGCTTTTCCGTTATGCCAATTAGGGTTCCAGATTACTCACTAGATATTCCTATATTTCTCAATGAGCTATAACTACGATCCTATTATATACCTAACATAGAGTTGTCCACAATCAGATACACAATATGTCACATGGATAGCAATTATCGAGTGCCCAGTACACCGGAAGTTCTCCCAAAGGTACAGACCAATTCAACCGACAACTATCCTCTAATCCAGGTCCCCATTTACAGACATCCAGAGGACATTAGTATCATGGCATGAATTGTTCATTGAACAATAACATGAACAGGGTTTAACCCGCGGAACCGGTTGGGATAATCTGTCTAGCGGTCGGCTGAATTGTTCATCATTAATCATACAATCATCACAACTATTTCATGCACGTTAACCTACCTGTATTATGTTTATCATGTTTATGAAAATCTAATTAGCAGGGCAGTGATAGTGGTTATGTATGTCTAACATGAAATACCTAAGCAACAATCAAACAAGAACATGCAATAGGACGGAACACTAGCAGTACAACAACTGACCTGATAATCAAATTATGGGTATCCCGGAAGTTATCTCAAAGATAAACAACAAACAAGCATGAACCTAATCTATCTCTAATCCTATTCTTCGTGTCCCTCGGATATGTCTCAATCAAGGGAACAACGACCATGTTGAGTTCATTGATCATCATATACAGAATAGTTGGCAATCCTACTTCTAGTAATGGGCCCAATTCTAGGGAGGAGGATACAAACTACAGCATAAGTTGGACAGATAAATGGCAGAGGTTCAGCCTATAAGTTCATAAACAGTGTAAACTCATACAGACAGAATAACAGCATGTTTACAATTGGGATCATTATTTCCACAACGGATTGTGCCCACGACTTTCATAGCTTCCACGTTCCGTACTCCACACATTAGTGATGTTTCCGGTGCTATACAAATGAAAGCTGTATAACGTTACCTCCGTTGTTTCATAATGGTGATATCCCAATAGTATCATAACTATCCTAACATTGCATACATCACAGCAAACATTGATTTGTCTAGCCTAGCATAATTTTAGCATTCATTCCTAAGCATGCATAATAAGATAACATGATTATAAGAATAAATATGAGAGATTGTATTAAACCTGAATAGGAGAGTAATACAGACAAATCTTCACGAATCTGAAGTCTCAGAGTAACTCCGTACACAAGCTACTAAGAGCTTCTACAACTAACCTACTAATTCTCCTCTAACTCCTAAGAGTAGTGCTAGAGAGAGAATGCTAAACTAAAGAGAGAAATGATATGAGAGGTGTGTGGAATGGTGAAAATGAAGCCACTATTTATAGGAGAAGGAGGGAGCCATGGTACAAGTCCTTAAGCACCAAATACAAGAATCAAAGCAGCATACGGGGCAAGCGGACCAAGGGGGGTCAAACGGCACCCAACAAGAGGAAACCCCCCATATACGGCACCCTAAGAGCCGTATACGGCACCTAGGGTACCGTATACGGTACCTAGGTGGGGGGAGGGGAGGGTTGGTGCTCCATTTGCTGTATACTGAGCCCCCGGTTGCTTGGTTTGTCCGTATCTTTTTCGTTCGGGCTCCGTTTTGCTTGATTCTTGCGCCGTTGGATTCGTTTTTCTATTACGCTTCTAATGACACTAAGTTTGCCAAATTTGGAGGTGGTTGACTTTTGCGTGTTCCGGATGACGATCGACGAGCTCTTGAACTGCATATCTTCTCCGTCCTTCGTCCGTTTCTTCTGATTCTTTCACCTCCGGTCTTATTTTCCTATAGACATATAAAATATGAATTAAGATTTGATTCTATAAAAAAATTAGGAGTGGAATATTTAAGGTGATTATTTTGCCTCGGTTTGCGTGTTATTTGGACGTTTTTCACCAATTTTTGCAGCAACGTCTATATTTAGACTACCTTGGTGATTTTTAGTGAATAATGATGTTTTTGAAATGTTTTCACTAAAGAATATTCCAAAAAATGTGGAAATAAGTACTTAAAAACATGACTTTTTGGGTCACATCAATCATCATCATCATCATCATCTCCAAACTATCTTCTTATCTAATTGTAAGTTTGATTTACTATTGTTTAAATTTTTTTTTTTTTAAATTTGTTTATTGTTGATATAAAATTAGATGATGTTTATATGTTTGGATCGAAGATATAGAAATTTGGTTGAGGTTTGGTTAGAAAGAATTCGGATTGGGCAGGTACCAAAACTGATACACTGGTCTGAAGAAGATGATAGAATCACGACGCAATTAACATAAACACGCAATGCGATTAGTACTAGGTCGCGACGCGATTAGTACTCAGTTACGACGCGACTTTCATAAACCAGAACCTGTACTTGTTTCTTGCAAAATTAAATCTGTTGTTGATATTAAAGTATAAATGAAGGTACTTATGGGTTGTAAATCTTATATAAAAATAAAATAAAATAGCTTGTCTTGTTCACTCTCAAATAATTAATGACTTGCTTAGTTTTAGTAATTGAAAGTGTAAGGCAAGAATTGAACTTGAACTTGGATGATACTTTTCTAGAATGCATATAGTCATTTTAATGACTTAACCGAATAAGTGAAGATTTAACTAAAATGAAGTGGCATTAGAATTGTTAAATTTATATTTGAAATGCCTTGGAACGGGTAGTTGGTTGACCTGTTAAAGTATCTTGTAAACTGATAATGATCTTAGAATAAGCCTAAGTAAAATGTATTGGAAAAGGTTAAACTAACTATAATCTAGCTATTGGCGTCCTATATAAATGAGGTTACGTTTAAAACAATAAATTATGCAAAACATTTTTAATTATTAATGTATAAGTTAATTGAGTTATTAACGACTAATCTAAGATGGAATATGCTAAATGATGAGTTGATTGTAATTGAACTAGTGATATTATGTGCAATTAAGATTTTGTTAAATTGATAATCAATATAAAGAAAGATGTAAAAGATAATGGGATTGTCTTATGTTTGATCACATAAGGTAACAAAAATTATAGTTAATAAAATGAAATGCTATATGGTAATATTGTTTGTAATATGTGTTATGTGCCTATGTTATTAAGTAATAAAGAAGCTGGAAGTATTACAAGTAAATCTATAAGCCCTTTGCCAAGTAAGTTCTCGGATTACATGCTCATGGTTGCCATGAATGGTTGCGACCATTTGCTGGTGGTTTGGTGCAGGTAATGGTTGCGGCCATAGGCTCGTGTGATTTCTAGTAGTATACGACTAGCATGGGTAGCAAGGATCCTTAGCTAAAATAAAATAATAAGGTGTGATTGTACTCCGTTTACTTACTAAGCATTGTGCTTACGGTTGAATATATAAACATTTTTAGGTGTATCGCTTGGATGGAAGGGAGGCTTGGGTAAGATATACATTGGAAGCTTGCTTTCTAGTCAGATGAGCTTCTCTTCTTTTAGATTATCATTATGGTGACATTTGTATAAAGCGCCCAAATATTGTAAACTTATGTCATGTGTCTTTTGTCAAATGTAAACATTTTATTAATATGTAATGACTTTGTAAAGTTAAATAGAGATTGATTATCAAAATGTCAAGGTTTATGTCATGTGATAAAATCATAAATTGATTTTAGAAGGGACCAAAACAACTAAAAATACATTTTAAATATCATGATTGGAAATCAGGGCATTTCAGTTAAGCTCGAACTATGGGCTCAGGGCAGTACTGTACACATTATTTGATTAATTTCAAACACATCATTAAATCTTGTGGTTCATACATTGTGGTATTATCATTTACACCTGTGAGTTCACCAGCTTTTAGCTGACCTTTTAGCATGTATTCTCAGGTACTCAACAGTAGGTTGGACTGCCCATCAGGATACTTTTAGCTCGAGTCATCATGCAAACATCAAAGATTTTCTTGCATTATTATATTTTGTAAAAGTAATTATGTATTGAAATCTCTCATTTTCAGAACACGAGCTATGGTAATAGCCTCAAAAGTTGTAAACAATTAACTAATCAATGTATTTTGTTAAACGATGCATATAGAGTCGTTCATTATATCTTATGTGCTGTGATTACCGTATTAGTCGCGCCCCGACCCGAATCGCTTCCGCATCATAATTTGGGGGTGCGACAGATTGGTATCAAAGCCTAAGGTTATAGTGAACTAAGTTCTTGCCCCTCATTAACATTAAAACATTAGATATTTTGGTCATTAGTGGTAAGTGTTGATTAATCAAGAGTAATTAGGTGAATTATGACAAATTAGGGTAGTTTAGTATGTTAGAGATTTACAATTACCAAGTTTCATAGTATTCGTTTATTAATCATAGTTCGTTTTGTTTTAAATCGCATTATCGAATTGTTGTCGCGTTTAGTTGGAATCACGTTCGTTTGATTTAGATTTCTCTGTATTGTTATGCTATATCTTAGCATAGTAGTAATAAATAAATAACTACTAATATAGTTACGATTTATTTTTAAAAGTTTTATCACCGACATTCATAGTTATCATCCGATAGTTTTGCGTAATTCAAAATAATTATGTATATGTAATGCCTAATGCATTTAGCCTAATTACATACTAAATACAAGAAATGAAGTTTTAATTAGAGGTAAACGTTAACCTTAATTTGTTGGTTGTCACATAGTAGGGTACCTGCACAATGTTGCGGTAATATGACACCTTATACATAAAAGACGCGGTCAGTTTATGGTGTTATGTGATAAAAGTTTTGACAGTTAACATAAGATAGTCGTATGAAAATCTTGATTGCTGAATTATGGATCTGAATTGGGATGAATTAAGAGAGTCACTCTTGATCATTTGAGTGTTATGATTTGAAATGACAAATGCTTAAAATACATATTTTTATTGGTTGATTCCATTTCTTAATCTATAACCCTTATAAAGGGTTTTGCCCTTTTGGCTTAAACTTACAAAAAGGGATATGCGAAATGCCAAAACTATCCTATGGCAGACTTATCAATTTGGAAATAATAAACTATTTTAGCAGTCTGATAACTCTTTAATAACTATAATTTCAATCATATACATAATCACTAATTAAAAATCGTATCTTTTTATCAATTAAAATGATCACCACTTATTCACAAATTTTCATACGTCTAATATACTACTTATAATATATAGTTAAAATCATTGGTATTAATATTCAATCAAAAATGACTATTTTGGCCATTGATTCAATTAGTATAACATAATAAGTGATCCATCATCCATTAATAATATAAATTATAAAAATACTGAGCAAATCCGTTAAACCTTTATTCCATGTTGTAACACCCGTCAAATTAGGACTAGTGATTAGTGCCTAATCTACTGTTAATACATGTAATTAGTTCTGTGTTAGGCTAATTAATGTATCGAAATATATATTGTTGAATATATACAATTATGCGATTTGATTAAATCGTACGCAATTCAAATCGAATGGATTTCGGTTCAATTAATACGGACGTTGGTGAACCATTTTATTAAATAATGTAATATTATTTAATACATCCATTATATCCAAAATATTATTTTGATAATATTTCGTAATTAGTTCGTATCTTACAAATAAACGTCAACGCGATTAAAATGTTAAACGCACAAACAAACAAAACAATTTAAGATATACCTTACAACTCAACTACAAGTACTTGGCAAAATACTTTAACAAAAATATTGAATAAACATTCGTATTTTAAAACGTATAATTAAACGTATAAAATAATTATTTAACGTTTAAACGATCGGAAAAACAAACATCGCACGGAGCGCGAATACAGGGATTAAAAATTGGAGCCAACCACACATGGGTTGGGCCCATGTGGGTCGGGCCCCTCCCTCCTCCTTTTCCTTTCCCTCTCTTTTTCTTGATCACACAAAAACACCCACTCTTATTTCCCTTTCTCTCTCCTTCTTTCTTCTTCCATTTCCACCACCATACCACAACCACCTTCAACCCCAAAAATCACCACCAAGACGACCTCGGATCATCACGGTCATTTGAAGAAAAAGAACCACGAAGTCGAGCTCTACGTTCCTATCTTTTCGAAATCTCCTCGCGCAAACTTGTAAGAAACCTGACACTTCCGAAAAACTCTTGCATTTCGATTTTTCTTGCTTGTATGTTGTTCTCCTAACTTTGTAGTGTCCAAATATGTGATTAAAACTTGGTTTTGAACCTTTGTCGAAAAATGTCGGTTTTGGCCAAATTGTGAAAACGACACTCAAAATGACTTTCGACACAAAGTAATGGTTTTTATAAGCTCAATGAACCAAAATAAGGGTTGGGTAAAAGAATCAGGCCAAGGGGTGGTCGTTAAACACGTTTTCGACAAACTTCGGGTCTGGCCAGAAGTAAGTGACGCACGGCCAGATCCAGTATATCGTCACTTCCTTAAGTGACGCATTAAGTGTCACTTAAAACCCTAATCTTGCGTCACTTGTCTATGTGCCGCATAAAACCCCCTTTTCCCGACACTTGCCTAAGTGTCGCAAATTCAATACACGACACTTCCTAACCGACACTTCTAGCAGCACTTGTCCAAGTGTCGCCTATAATCGAAATCTGATTTCATACGACACTAACCCTAATGACGCTTGGCACTTGTACCGACACTTACACCCGACACTTCCTTAAGTGTCGCCCTCTATGCGTCACTTCCACAAGTGACGCCACTAAGTCAGAATTTACAAGTTTATGCGACACTTCGTGAGTGTCGCCTAAACTCTAAGTGTCGCTATAAGTGACGCTAAAAATAGAATGTTTACAAACTATTTTTATACTAAGTGTCAAACTTGTATAACTTCAAACACTCATACGATACAACTTTTAAAATACATCGGGATACATTTTTTAACACAAACACTTCAAAATAATAATAATAATTATAATGAAATTATTACTACAACCGATCACCAATGGGCCGTACACGTTTTCAAAACATAATCAAATCAACCAAGTCGTAGTAACTTGGACAAGTTAAATAAACCAAATCGTAATCATTTGGACGTTCTAGTTGGACGAACAACTACAAAGGTAGTCTTTATAGATACCTACTTATCATATTAACCTTGCGCGTTATAAGCGCCCAGCAGGTTATGGTCTTCGGACACCGCATATTATTACATCATATTGCTTCGTTGCAATTCTCCAGACTCAGGTGAGTCTCATAGCCCCTCATTTTACAGTTTTAAACCCAGGGGTGGGAATACATGCTTTACCTTGTTTTATATGTGAACACGAGTACAAAACTCACTATATACTGCATGAGCTGTTTTCTAATCACTTTTAAATCCTTTACGATCATAGTTCTGGTAATACTTTATGTAGCGCGAATGTTAGTGTATGGTACCATATAGGACTGACCATCCTCGTCCGGGTCAGCAAGCACTGATTGGTTAAACGGACGCATTAACTTTTTTGCATACGAGTGTGGATTAGACACTCACTTGGAGGCACCCACGATCAGGCACTTTATTGAGAAATATACACCCACGTTAAGCGCAGACTATGACCTCATGGCAGAAATATACATCCTTTGATTCATTTCAAACGCTTATTACTAAATCTTGTGGTTCACACTTACTTACATATTTATTATGCAAACCTGTGAGCTCACCAGAGTTAGCTGACCTTTTTAGCATTTGTTCTCAGGTACCCAACAACAGTAGACCTGTTCACTCAGGATGCCCATAGCTCGAGTCAGCATACACATCTAGAGATTTGATAACCCAAGATCTATCTAATAAACTATTAGATAACCACAGTTTTGAATGATTACTAAGAAGTTTGCGGAATAACACTTAGTAATACAATGAAGATCAATATGTATAACAATAACAGAATTATAAAAAGCTTCAATCTTATTAATAATATAAGACGAATACACTGATTTGTATTAGGGTTACAAAACCTTGAAGCTGCGCAAAAACTCATTACCTAATCTAGGTTAAGGATCTCTATTTATAACACATAGAGTCCTGCTAAACAATCTCCTATAATTATGGAATTCAAATTTATCCCATAAATATCTCTAACAGACTTCTATATACTAACAGTGGGAATGACTTATGTTGGGACATAGTTTGTGACAACAGATCTAGCTTGAAATATGACTAGTGTAATTGTGATTGTATTGATATATTGGTTTGTATTTGTAAACGCATATTCGTTTTGTTATTAATATTTCATATTAAAGATAGACGAAATAACGTATTTATATTATACGTTTGTTGCGAAGCGAGTCGAGATCTCAGGTCGCAGCAAGGTGAGCTGCGAGATGAGAACTGAACTCGTTATGGCTAAGCTGGGCTTGGGCTAAGCGAGGCGAGTTGGGCTGAACTCGCAGGCCCATGCGAGCCGAGCCGAGACAACATATTTAAACGATTTTGTTTGGCAAAATCGTTAACAATTTTCTGGAACAAGAACAACACTTTTGAACATCTTTAGGCATTCTCATTCATTCCAGCGAACTCAACTGTCCAGAGAAAACATAACCTACGGCTAGACTTTGACGATTTATCGTATAAAGTTAAGTCATATTAAACGCAATTACGAACTTACTCGTTATTAGTAAGATAACCCCGTATTGAGGGATTCCGCACCTTAATACTACAGATAACGAAGTTATCGATCCTAGAACTAGGGACTTACAACTTACTTTGTACCAACAGTGGTAGTAAGTTTCCTTTACATACATGTATACTAACAGTGACACTGCTTAACTACACTAGCAGTGGCTAGATCTTTACTTCTTAACAGTGACACTGCTTAACTACACTAGCAGTGGCTAGATCTTTACTTCTTCTGGCAGTGGCTAGCACTCCTTCTTCTGGCAGTGGCTAGCACTCCTTCTAGCAGTGGTACTGCTGCTTCAATAACAGTGGCTAGCAGTAAAACAGACAGTGGCTAGCCTTCAACACTTGTCAAGTTTAGCTCAGATCCCAACAATCTCCCCCTAAACTTAATCAATCCTGTATTGAAATAAGTTTCTTCATTCAGCTTCAAACTTTCATAGGAGAGTTTTACCCTTTCTTGCTGGTTTGATCTCTTTTGTGAAATTGATTCATCATCCAGTAAATAATTTCTTTTCCTTTTTCAGTTTTCACAGCAACTTGCAATTTCTTTTCCATTATTTGCCTCAACAGAACTATGCTCAGAATGTATTCTCTTTCTTCCAACATATACACATATTTACCATTCTTAAGAGAAATACAATGCACTCCTGCTCTAGCAAAATATCTCCAGTATGCAACCAACTCAGCACATAAAAATATATCTCCATACTTCTCAGGCTCAAACATCATCTGTATCCATTCCCACACATACTTTTCAAGACTAGATTTAACATTCTTCAAGTCCTTTTCTAACCCAATTCTGTACATATCATATACATCAAATCTTTGCACTCTCTTCAGAATATCATGCATTGACCTGTGAAAGCTTACAACACCATTTTTCCTTTCAATTCTGATTTCATAGGCCATTTCTTTGGTTGCTATCAACACTCCTTCCCACTTGATGATTTCTGAAAATTCTTCATCATTTAAGTTGATATTTTCTGATCTATCAGGCTTTATCACAAACATTTTATCCAATATCTCCTCATCTCTATCCAAATCACAAACAGCATCATCCAACTCCTGAAGTCTAACAAATGATCTTCTAGCACCTTCAATTTTCAATTTCAATTCCCTTTCTGCCTCCAACTCCTCATCAATCTGATCATATCTTTCTTGCAATCTCCTTTGAATCTCAGCCTCATCTTTTCTCTTCTTTTCTAACCTTTCCCTTGCTGCAGGATTGACATGAGGATTATTATTATACAAGTTTTGCAATTGTTCCAGTGACATACTCCTCAATCTCATTGTAGGAATCCTACCTCCTCTAAGCTTACAAACCAAATCATTTTTCATTTCAGACTTTGTTGGTTTCTTAGCTTTCCTCTTAACAGCCTCTTTTTCCTTCTTCTCTTTCTTCTCCCTTTCAATTTTTTTATTTAAAGCCATCTACAGAGGATCACCCTTTTTCTTTGCTTCAAAAGCATGATATACAGTATCATCATTTAATCCTTTTGCTTTCATCTCTGCATATACTCTACTGGCTTCTCTAGTCATCTTAACAATTTGCCCATTCTCAAGCAACACATCCACTTCATCTATCTCAGATTCTTTCATCTTTTCTGGCACAGATTTTTTAGATTCATCAACTCTCTGTTCAGCTTCAACTCTGTCCTGTTCATTCAATTCTACCTGCAACCTCATAGCATACTCCATGTCATGCTCAACATTTTGTTGCACCTTCTTCACCTTTGACTTTTCCACTAATTTACCCTTACCTTTGTCTTTTGGATTAATCTTTGGAAGATTAGACTTAGACTTAGGTAATGTATTTGGTTCTCTTATTGTGAAGGGAACTTCAATTTGTCTAGCAGTAGGAGTGGAAGTTGTTCTAGCAGTAGGAGTCTTTTGAGTAACAGTGGTAGGTGTAGCAGTTGTAGCAGTGGTAGCCACTTTAACAGTGGGACTACTTGACTTTGACTGTCTTGTCTCTGCCATCCTTTTAGCTTTTATGCTGAAAACAGGAATGGATTTCTTCCTACCATATGTACGTTTAGCATCTAATTTTGACTTAGACTCCCCCTTAAACTCTGTATCACCACCATCTGTCTCCATTGGTTGTACTACCTCTTCACCATCATCTGTTTCAACCATCACCTCTGTCTCACCATCAACAACCTCATCTGTCTTATGCATAACACTTTCAACAATCTCAGTCTGCTCTTCATCTACCATAACTTCAGTGTTAGCATCAAACATAAAATCAGTATCACCCATACCTTCATCATCAAACCTCTCCTCTGCACTCTTCTCCCCCTTGGTGAAAGTGTTTTTCAATAAATCTTCCAACACCCCAAATCGTGCTTTCAATCCATCATTAAAAACATTCTCCATTAACAAAGCTTCTAACACACTAAGGCGTACCTTTAACTGATCAATTTCTTTCCCTTGTTCAACAATTGTAGCCTCCTGCTCTGCAATTTTAGCATTCTGAGCTTTATTCACCCTTTTTTCCTTCACTAACTTTTCCCACAACAAATCCACTGCCTTTGTCAGTTGTACATTCGTCAATTCTATGTGAGGACTAGTCTCATCATCATTAGAGTGTGACCTCCTAGATGAATCATTGACAAAAACATCTTCTGTCTCATGCCTAGCATGATCATCAGAAGTTCCCTTTGTATTGGTACTGGGACCTTCACCTGCTTCATCACCCATAGGTTCAGCATTAGAAGTTGCCTCTGGTTGGGTCTTATTTATGTTACCACTGCCCTCCTCTGTCAGTGGACTAGAAGGAGTAGTGGCAGCCCTTCCAGAATGACCACCCATCTCCTGTGGGGTCACTTGCTGTGGTACAATTGATGACTGAGACAAGTGAGCAGCAGGAACCTCACTTGCCTGTTTTCTTTGCTTTTTCTTTGGCTTTAGTTGGGTAGGTTGTTTGGTCCCTTTCTTTCTTTTAGTACCCCCAATTGATGTGTGTTCAGACCTAGTTGGTACTACTGGCCTGTCATCAATTGGTTCAGATGTAGTTGGTGGTACTACATCTGTGGTGGAAGGAGCAGGAAGCATTGCAGAAAACAATGCTGTTTCCTTCCCAGAAAACTTCTTATTAGTATTCTTACTCATTTCTGTAAAAGTTCTAGCAGAAAGAGTACTAACACCAATAATAAGTTCTTGTGCAACCAAATCAGAAATTTGTTTATTTAAAACAAGTTGCACAAATCTAGGATACATAATGAACATATCCTTTTTCCCTTTAGTTATATTTCTAATCATGCCTTCAAAAATGTATTTAGAAAAATTAAACTTTTGACCCGTAGCTAAACACACAAGTGCATAAGCTATTTGGGACCCAAATTCATTAAAAGCAGTTCGTTTGGATGACAGACAGTGGAGAAGTGTATGTATTAAAAATTTCCATTGAGGACTAAAGAGTGATTTAAAAAATGTAAAACGTGTGTAATCACCCTCATACCCCATTAACCTAAAATTATCATACAAATCTCTGTCATCAATAGAAGATATACCTGAAGCATCATCAAGAAGTAAGACTTCTCGAATAGAGTCCTCAGATACCACCACTTGAGTTCCTTGAACCCTAGAAAGCAGTTGACGTTTTCCCTCAATCACTTCCAATCTGGAATTTTTCCAAAATTCGTTCAAATGACCTCTAGAAACCCTTGGAGAGACAGTAAGAGCGTGAAATATATAACTAGACCGCAGAAAATCCACAATTTGTGTGAATTTTTGCGCCGATGAGGGTTTCATCAAAAAGGCGATCATATTGTGTTCGTCATACACACCCAAAGTTAGATCAGATGAAATAGAGGCCATGATTGTGAAATTGAGCGTAATGGAAGCGAATGTTTGTTTTGCAAAGAAATTTCAGAGGTTATTTGTGAAAATATGAAAGCGTAATGAAAAAGTGAAGTGCTCTCAGTTTATATACTGTTAATCATAAGAACAGAGGCATGACCTAGAAAAATGAACTAGCAGTTGCAACGCTCTATATAACTAACAGTGGAAAGGTATAACACAACCTTAACAGTGGCAAACAGAATTTAGTACACACTCCAATTTACTTAGAAAGCTAACAGCATCTAGCAGTACTAGCAGTGGCAACCGACCAGGGTAACCAAAACTTAGTACTAGCAGTACCAAGCACTTGGCTTTCTAAGCATACTAATAATAATTTTTTTTTTTTTTTTTTTTATCCTGCAAAAGAAAATAGAAATATACCAAGTGATGGTTAACAATTACAACTAGATAGTATAAACAGTGGTAACTGATATACTAACAGTGGTAAAAGTTAACACTAACATTAATACTGACAGTGATAACTAGATAATGAAAACAGTAGAAACTGTGTACACTAACAGTGGTAGTTATTTAACTGACAGTGTTAACCTACAGTTGTAGTCATAAGCAGTGATAACTACATATACAGTGGTAATTGAATAATAACAGTGATAATGAATAAGACAAAATAGTCGTAACTAATTTGATTATCACTGTTAGTCTCAATTACATCTATCAGCATCTAATACTTAAACATGATAGAGATGTATCAAAATAGTTATGAAAAGACAGTTTAAAAAGATTTAATCATGCCAATACTGGTAATCAGGAAAGTAAATCTGCTCACATCAAATGCTTTGGTGAACAAATCTGCAAGTTGATTGTCAGTATGAACTTTTATAATCTGAATAAGTCGTTTTTCATTACAATCTCTGATAAAATGATACCTAATCTCTATATGCTTAGTTTTAGAATGTTTAACAGGATTATTAATGATGCTGATAGCAGAAGTATTATCAATAAAAATAGGAGTGTTTAAGAAAGTTAAACCATAATCAAGCATCTGATTCTGAATCCATAAGACTTGAGCACAGCAGCTTGCAGCAGCTACATACTCTGCTTCAGCAGTAGATGTTGATACAGTTGTCTGTTTCTTACATTGCCATGAGATTAACCTTTCTCCTAGAAATTGACATCCTCCTGATGTTGACTTTCTGTCCATACTAGCTCCCCCATAGTCACTATCTGAATATGCTTTTAGATCAAAAGGTGAATCTTTTGGATACCAAAGACCTAGATCAGGTTGTCCTTTTAAGTATCTAAAGATTCTTTTGACAGCATACAGATGTGATTGTTTTGGACAGGTTTGAAATCTTGCACAGATACAAACAGCAAACATTATATCTGGCCTAGAAGAAGTTAAATACATCAATGATCCAATCATTGATCTGTACAAATGTACATCAACTTCCTCCCCCTCAGGGTCTGCAGATAGTGGTTTGTGTGTTTCCATTGGTGTACTAGCCACTTTCGAATTAGAGTATCCAAATTTAGTAAGTATGTCTTTGACATATTTACTTTGATTTATGAAAGTACCATCTGAACTCTGCTTAACTTGAAGCCCCAAAAAGAAAGTGAGTTCCCCCATTGAACTCATCTGGAACTTTTGATGCATTAAAGTTTCAAATTCTTTACACATACCATCATTTGTAGAACCAAAAATGATGTCATCTACATAAACTTGCACCAGTAAAATATCATTTTGATTCCTTTTGGTGAACAGAGTCTTATCAATAGTACCTCTTTTGAACCCATTCTCTAAGAGATACACAGATAAAGTCTCATACCAAGCCCTGGGGGCTTGATGCAACCCATATAGTGCCTTATCCAATCTGCAAACTCTATCTGGATAATTAGGATCTTCAAATCCAGGGGGTTGACACACATACACTTCATCATCAATCAAGCCATACAGAAAAGCACTTTTAACATCCATTTGATATACTGTGAAACCTTTGAATGTAGCATATGCTAGAAATAATCTAATGGCTTCTATCCTGGCAACAGGAGCAAAGACATCATCATAATCAATTCCTTCTTCCTGTGTATAACCTTGTGCCACCAGTCTTGCCTTATTTTTGATAACAATCCCTCTTTCATCCTTCTTGTTCTTGAAGATCCATTTGGTACCAATTGCCCTTTTTCCCTTTGGCAGATCGACTAGAGTCCACACATTCTGTATCTTAAACTGTAACAACTCCTCTTGCATTGCCTCAATCCAACTCGGGTGTTTGAGAGCTTCTACAACCTTTTTAGGTTCCACTTGAGAAAGAAAACACACATATAGAGATGTATGTAATTCTTCTTCAGTGACAGCAGTTTGCTGTCTTGTTTGTACACCACTGTTAACATCTCCAATCACCTGTTCCAGAGGATGATTTTTGTTCACATGAAGATTAGATGTTGATGTCTCTGGAATGGTGGGCTCCAAGTTGGTAAAATTACCATCCTGCCCAGAACTTTCATTGGAAGGTGTTTCAATTTGCACTTCTGTCTCAATAGGCTGAGATGACATTGGAAGATCAGAAGATAACACCTCTGATGGATCTGGAGTCCAGTTTGGAAAGATAATGTACTCCAATGACTCTTTATTCTGATCTGAAGACATATCAGATATATCTTCATAAATTCCATCTGCTTTGCTTGATGTGATACCTGTGCATGTACCTGTACTAGGATTGACAGTTGTATATCTAAAAGCATTGTTGAGAGCATCAATGTCAAACAAAGACTTAGGACCTATTCCATCAGGATTAATGGTATTTTCATTAAAAGTGACATTCATTGATTCTTCTATGACTCTGGTCCTTTGATTGAACACTCTATATGCTTTACTCTGAATAGAATATCCTACAAATACACCCTCATCTGCTTTGCTTTCAAACTTTCCTTGGTGATTTTTGGTATTCAAGATAGTACAAGGACATCCAAATGATTTTAAGAAACTAACCAGTGGTTTGTTCTTAAACAGCAGCTCATATGGGGTTTTGAAATAAGGCTTAACAACTGTTACCCTATTCTGAACATAACAAGCTGTGCTAACTGCTTCTGCCCAAAAGGACATAGGAAGTTTTGCATCAGCTAGCATAGATCTAGCAGCTTCTATTAGTGTCCTATTCCTTCTTTCAGCTACTCCATTCTGTTGAGGAGTCCTAGGAGCACTAAATTCTCTCTTAATGCCTTTCTCATCACAGAATTTATCCATCTCATAATTTTTAAACTCTGTTCCATTATCACTCCTGATGATTTTAACCTTTTTATCTAATTGGTTCTCAATCTTAGTTATAAATGATCTAAGTATGTCACCTGTCTCATCTTTTGTTCTAAGAAAGAAAACCCATGTAAATCTGGTATAATCATCAATTACAACAAGGCAATAAGATCTTTTTCCTATACTACTTATACTTGTTGGTCCAAATAAATCCATATGCAATAAGTATAAAGGAGTACAGTTTGAATTCACAGCTTTGGACTTAAAAGAAGTTTTGTGTTGCTTCCCTTTTAGACAAGAAACACAATGATCATCACATGAATAGACCTTCTCAGGTAAACCCCTAACAAGCTTGTTTTTGACAAGTTTATTAATGGTTTTGTAGTTCATATGACACATCCTTCTATGCCACAAAGTAGACTCATTTAAATTAGCTTTAGAAATCAAGCAGTTTAAATCAGGTTGAGGTGCCATGTTTGCTAAGTCACACTTATAGACATTATCTTGCCTAGGAATTCTCATTAAAATCATATCTTCTGGAATTTTGAACTCCTTAGACAGAATAAGACATTCAGTGTCAGTAAAATGAACAGGGTTCTTTTTATCTGTGATTTGACTCACACTTAGCAAATTGTACCTCAACTGTTCCACATAATAAACATTTTCAAAGCTTAACTTGGCACTTTGAACAACTCCTTTGCCTGTGATCCTTCCACCTTTTGGATTACTCCCAAAAGCTACATATCCACCATCAAATGATTTGAAATTCTGTAGCTTTTTCTTATCTCCAGTCATGTGCCTTGAGCATCCACTGTCGATATGCCATAAACTTCTTGGCTTGCCCTGTACACAAACAAACACAGAGAAAATTAATTTCTCTTGGGAACCCAAACCAATTTGGCTTTGGGTTTCCCTGATGCATCAATGTAATCAACTTTCTTGAAGATTATTGTTTTGATGCATTGTTAGATTTTGAACATCTGGGAACATTAGATTGAAAAGGTGTCCAAATCCAACTAATTTTAGACTTAACAGTGGATTTTGGTCTAACAGTGTTAACTGAAGGTCCAAAGTTATGTCTAACAGTGTTAAACCTGTTATAACTGTTATTATGTCTAACAGTGGTAAAATAATTAACACTGTTAGTATTCCTTACAGTGTTATTTACTCTACCAGTGGAAACTGTTGAATTAACAGTGTTAACAGTTTTAAAAGGTTTACCACTGTTTGCTTTAACTCCTGTTTCCACTGTTTTAGTCTTTAAACTGTTGGCTAAATCTTTAGCTTTTGTTCCTGCAGTGGAAACTTTTGCAGCAGCCATAGCTTGATTTGCCCTATAATTCATCTTTCTAGCAGCATTTGTATGATTAACATTAGATTTAAAATTTTGTTTGTTAATCATATTAGCTGCTGTCCATGGTCTTTTCATATTCTTTTGATAAGTCTTTGGATTATGAAAACACTCATGTTGAAGATGATTATTTCTGCCACATATAAGACATAACTTTTCTTTAATCACAGTAACATTATTTCCCAGTTTTTGAGTCACCATTTGATTCCAATTCCTTTGGTTACCTCTGGGAATATGTTTTTGAAAATTTTGGGTTTTAGAGAAGTTACACTTGCACTTATCACATGTATTCACAGAAACAGATCTTTTCATATCATTCCTAACCTTCACTTGAACATTCCTAGGTGTGTTAGGTATTGTTTTCTCATGTTTATCATGATGTTTTTCCTTCTGTTCAAACATTTTCTTACCCTCTTCTAGTTTATTAACTTTTAGTTCTTTAACTAGACCAGTAATACTATTTCTGCTTTCACATGATGATTTATCAGATTTATCTAAAACATTAACATTACATTCAGATGTATCACAATCTTTATCATCTTCCTCAGTCCACTCATGTATTTCAACTTCATCAATGTTTACATCTTCTTTTAAACTGTTAACTGGATCTACCTTTTTAACATCATCATTTAATCCTTCTTTAAGTGAATTTAAATCAATTTCAGTTTTAGAAGGAAAATAGTTGTTGTTATAAGGAGGGGGTACATTATTGTATCCTAACCCAGTTTTGAGTTTATCATGAATCTGAGAATTGATAAGTTTATTTACACTTTTAGATGCATGTTCTAAGTTACTCACATTAAGTCTTATGCTATCCCTTTCACATGTAACCTCTGCAAGTTTCTTAGTTAATACTTCTACTTTATCTTTAAAAGTGTCTCTTTCCCACCTAGCATACTCAATATCATATTTAAACTGTGTTGCATTATCTTCAAATGCCTGAATCTGTTTTTCAAGATTTTCTATTACAGAGATTGTGTGTCTACTTTTGATTTCACACTGTTTTAGCTCATCACACACTTTCTGGTTATGATCTCTATAATGTTTCACAGTTTGTTTACACACAGCTGAGCACAATTTTATTTGTACCTCATAAGGAACTTCAGATTGCTTGTCAGATTCTGCTGTTGCCATGAAGCATTGATTCTTCACTTCATGTTCTTCCTGATCACTCCAATCCCATCCACATCCATCAACAGATACCAGTGCATTTGATGAGGTATCTTGGATAGGCACATTCTTAGTCTGACCAACATTTCCTACACTTCTTTGAACAGTTCCTCTCTCATTCTGATCAATGTTAGGACTTCTGCACTCCCTAGCAAAATGTCCCATCTTGTGACAGTTGAAGCATTCAACTTTGCTTTTATCAAACCAGCTTGAATCACTCCTTTTCTGTGCAAAGTTATTTCTACCAGTTCTTTGCATAAACCTTTTTGCTCTTTGAGTAATTAAAGCAATTTGTAGCTTGATATCCATTTCTTCTAGATCATCTCCTTCAAACTGATCTAGATCTTCATTAGTAAGTGATGAATTCACATTACTAGCAAAGAAAGATTCTAAGATTTGATCATTAGAATGAGTAGTACTAGATCCACTTCCTCTAGTACCATAGGATGACCCTTTCTGACTTGATTCAGCTTTTAATCCAGAACCTGCCATTGACATAAAAGCTGAATTATTGTTGTTGCTCCCATAACCTACCTTCTTGATCTCTACCTCAGCTTCAAAATTCCTCAGATCATTGTAGATATCTTCTAATTCCTTTGCTTCCAGATCTGCACTCTGCCTTAAACCAACAGTATACATGGTCCATTCATCACCCAAGGACCTCAAAAACTTCATGTTCAAATCATCTTTATCAATTTTTACTTGATGATTTTCCAGATCTCCCACAAGCTTTGAAAACCTATCAAAGGTTTGAGTCAGAGTTTCTGACTTTACAGAATTAAAGTTCTCATATTGCTGTTTCAACAGAGATCTTTTGTTCTTTTTGGTGTTATCATTACCACCAAATCTCTTCTCTATTGCTTCCATTAAAACTTTAGCATCTTGACATGCTTCAAAACGCCTTTGATATTCATTTGGAATAGATAACAATAGAGTACTCAAAGCTTTGTACTCTATAGATCTGACTTTTCTTTCTGCCTCAGATGTTGGTGGAGATCTTGGCAGTGGAACACCATCACTGTTTAAGGTCACTGGAGGACCATTAACCACAACTTCCCACATCTGATAATCTGTGAGAAGCATATATTGTCTGATTCTGTTTTTCCACAGATCAAACTCATCAGGTCTAAGCATTGGGATCTTTGTGACCTGGATTCCTTCACTACCTTCTGCCATTATTATTATTTAATGATTATAAAAATGATCAATAAAACAGTAGAACTGAGATGTTCCTGGATTCAAAACTAAACCTGCTCTGATACCACTTGATAACCCAAGATCTATCTAATAAACTATTAGATAATCACAGTTTTGAATGATTACTAAGAAGTTTGCGGAATAACACTTAGTAATACAATGAAGATCAATATGTATACTTGATAACCCAAGATCTATCTAATAAACTATTAGATAACCACAGTTTTGAATGATTACTAAGAAGTTTGCGGAATAACACTTAGTAATACAATGAATATCAATATGTATAACAATAACAGAATTATAAAAAGCTTCAATCTTATTAATAATATAAGACGAATACACTGATTTGTATTAGGGTTACAAAACCTTGAAGCTGCGCAAAAAAAAACTCATTACCTAGGTTAAGGATCTCTATTTATAACACATAGAGTCCTGCTAAACAATCTCCTATAATTATGGAATTCAAATTTATCCCATAAATATCTCTAACAGACTTCTATATACTAACAGTGGGAATGACTTACTTTGTACCAACAGTGGTAGTAAGTTTCCTTTACATACATGTATACTAACAGTGACACTGCTTAACTACACTAGCAGTGGCTAGATCTTTACTTCTTAACAGTGACACTGCTTAACTACACTAGCAGTGGCTAGATCTTTACTTCTTCTGGCAGTGGCTAGCACTCCTTCTTCTGGCAGTGGCTAGCACTCCTTCTAGCAGTGGTACTGCTGCTTCAATAACAGTGGCTAGCAGTAAACCAGACAGTGGCTAGCCTTCAACACTTGTCAAGTTTAGCTCAGATCCCAACAAGATTATTTTGCATTACTACATTTTGTAACTATGTTATGCCGATTAATCTCTAACCATTGTAATTATTGGACTTTTGTAAACATTATACATTGTAAAACTTTACACTATCAATGTATCTGTAAAACGACGCATATAGAGTCGTTCATTATATGTCTTGTGTGTTTTGATTATTGATTAATAGCACCCCAAAGCTTACTTCCGCTAAACAGTAAATTTGGGGGTGTTACAGATTGGTATCAGAGCTTAAGGTTATAGTGAACTAGGTTGCATTTAGTGGGCCTAGACTATGACCGTTAGGCAGTATTTCCTTATTAGGCATGATTGGTTCAGAGATTACATCAAACGAGTTTAATTTAACATAGCCTGATCAACTATGTACAATTAAATGAAGATGATGTAAGAGCTGAAACGGTGATGTTGAATAGGGATACACTAGTTGACTCTGACCTCGAGAGAACCGGCACTCAAACATGTCTGTGCTAGACACTCGATAGGCTATTATGTGATATACACATAATTACATGGATAGACCTCTTTATAAACTTTAGGCTATATTATATACGAATATAGACCTCATTCTTTCTACGCTTTGTCTCAGAAATGGCAAACACACCACCAAACTCGTCACGCTCTCATCCGTACGAATCACAAAACTCAAGGGTAGGAGGAACACTACCTCGAGCTAGCCCATACCCTGTTCAAAACCAACTCAATAACCAGTCCCAAAGGCAAACAACAACTAGCCAGTGGCGATGGTTATCAAACTGACTTAACTCCTGGAGGGATGAGGAAGGAATCCAACTCCCCACACCGAACGGAGGACTTTCCAACATGGATGTCTCTCATTATACTCAAGAACCTGCTCACTTCACTGTACTTGTCCTAGCTGCCAGAGTACACCGTCACGAGCAACAACTATGCGATATGGACATCGAACTTCAGGAAACTCGCGAACATTGGAGACTCACAGCAATGGAACGTATCAATAATGTTGCTGAAGACCATGAAAACATAGTTAATAACATGGATGTCCTTTACAACAAAGTGATAGATTTAGCCGTGGAATCCGCACTTTTATGACACAAAATGGAAGAATGTGAGCAACGCTTGCGGGATATTGAAGAGTACACCCGTGGTCTAGTGCAACGGCTAGTCTTGGCAAAAGACAACGCCCGACAGGACAGCAGTCTTGCAAACACCGTGGATCGTCTTGTTGCATTAATGGAACAAATTAACCTGTGTCAAGATTAGTGTAGCCTTATCTTATAACTTTTCTAGTATCTATGTAAAATCGTTGTAATTCGACCGGATGTAACAATTCCCAGCATCTTTTGTAACCCTTACGTTCTGTATCTTTTGGAACTCGCACCTTGTATCCAACTTAATTATCTAAATGGATTATGATTATCATATTGTAATATCATTGTATATTTCACCACATATACAACTGTGATACATCATAATGTCCTGCAGATATCTCACTTGTTTTTTTTCCTGATTCAGCAATATGCCTCTGAGACGATACACATTCAACGATACCGAAATCGCCCAGCCCATCGCCCAGAGTGTGGCTCAAGCCATGGCTACCTAAACAACAAATTCTGGTAGCGAAGACACGGCTGCAACGGAACACAACCTAGGCCCTGTTCATACAAAGATTTTCAGAACTGCAAGCCGCTGAACTTCAAAGGCACCGAGGGTGCCATGAGATTATTACGCTAGTTGGAGAAAGTAGAGTCAGTCTTCCGCATATGCAACTGCCTGGAGGACTGCAAGGTCAAGTATTCTACCTGCACCTTTCTGGATGGTGCTCTGACTTGGTGGAATACCTATGCTCAGACGGTGGGCATCGAGACTGCTTATCTGACTCTGTGGGAGGAACTGAAACAGATGCTGAAGGACGAGGATTGTCCTAGAGATGAGATTCAGCAGCTAGAGCACGAGTTCTGGCACCTCACCACCCAAGGCAATGACATTACCGGAAAAACTACCAGGTTTAACCAACTGGCACTACTGTGCCCATCTCTTGTTGATCCGGAATACAAGCGGATCGAGCGATACATCTGGGGACTTCCCCCACGCATTCAGGGTTTGGTCACTACTTCCAACCCCGCCACTATCCAAGCTGCCATCCGAATGGCACATAACCTCATGGCACAGGTGGTCCATCGAGGAACATCTGCTACCAACAATCCGAACCAGTCTGGGGATAACAAACGCAAATGGTCGGGTAATAACAACGATAACACCTCATCATCCAAGAAACTCAAACCCATCAAGGCCTACTCTTCTGGGTCTGAACCAAAAAGGGGCTACTCTAGAAACAAGCCCTTCTGCTCTAAGTGTCGCCGTCACCATGATGGTCCTTGTAGTACCCAATGCTCAAACTGTCAGAGATTTGGGCACATGACCAAGGACTGCAAATCTACCACCAACTCCAACACCAGTCAACCCAGAGCCTGCTTCGAGTGTGGTAATCCAGGGCATTTCAGGAATGAATGTCCCAAACTGAAGAACAAGAGCAACAGCACCGCTAAAGGTAGAGCTTTTGTTCTGAACTCAAAGGATGCCCGCCAAGACCCGAATGTGGTCTCGGGTATGTTCCTCATCAACAACTTATCTGCTTCTATTCTATTTAATACTGGTGCTTATAGAAGTTATATATCTGATGAATTATGTCCACTACTTGACATCACACCAGTTGCATTAGATGCTAAATACGTCGTAGAGTTAGCTAACGGCAAACTCATTGAAACCGATAGTATGATACCCAATTGCACTTTAAACCTCGCCGACAAATTGTTTTCAATCGATCTTATACGTGTCGAGATTGGGAGTTTCGACATCATCATCGGCATGGACTGGCTATCTAAGCATCGTGTCAAGATTGTTTGCTTCGATAAAATTGTCCGCATACCCCTCGCCTCCGATGGTACTCTAGCCATACAAGAGGAGACCGGTGGGACGAGGTTGAACATCATCTCTTGTTTGAAAACCCGAAAATTTCTAAGAAAAGGTTATCAGGCAATCCTCGCACACGTTATGGAGAAAAAGTCGGAGGAGAAGTGACTTGAAGATGTGCCTATCGTTCGAGACTTCCCAGAAGTCTTTTCTGAGGAATTACCCGGCCTTCCACCGTTTAGGCAGGTAGAGTTCTCCATCGATCTTGTGCCCGGAGCAGCACTCGTGGCACGAGCACCATACCGTTTAGCTCCATCCGAACTTCAAGAGTTGTCCTCTCAGTTACAGGAACTCCTGGACAAGGGATTCATCCGACCGAGCTCTTCGCGTTGGGGAGCTCCGGTCTTTTTTGTCAAAAAAAAAGACGGTTCTTTCCGCATGTGGATCGACTACAGGGAACTGAACAAGTTAACCATCAAGAACCGTTATCCACTACTGCGCATCGATGATCTATTTGACCAACTTCAAGGGTCACGTTTCTATTCCAAAATTGATTTACGATCCGGTTACCACCAGCTACGAGTTCACGATATTGACATTCCGAAAACTAGCCTCCGAACTCGTTACGGTAACTATGAGTTTCAAGTCATGCCCTTCGGTTTGACAAACGCACCGGCTGTATTCATGGACCTCATGAACCGAGTGTGTAAACCATATCTCGACAAGTTTTTCATCGTATTCATTGATGACATTCTAATCTACTCCCGCAACGAAGAAGAACACGCGCAACATCTTAAGATCATTCTGGAACTTCTCAAACACGAAGAGTTATACGCCAAATTCTCTAAGTGTGAATTCTGGATACGAACCGTTCAATTCCTTGGACACGTTGTAGATAGTCAAGGAATTCATGTTGATCCATCAAAGATCGAGGCTATCAAATGTTGGCAAGCACCGACAACACCGACCGAAGTACGTCAATTCTTGGGTCTCGCTGGTTATTATCGATGTTTCATTGAAAACTTTTCAAAGATAGCCTAGCCTCTCACAATCCTCACTCAAAAAGAAAAGAAATTCGATTGGACTGATTCCAACTCCTGAAACAAAAATTATGCAGCGCACCTATTCTATCTCTACCTGAAGGCACCGATGACTTTGTCGTATATTGCGATGCTTCGCATCAAGGTCTCGGTTGCGTGCTTATGCAACGAGACAAAGTCGTCACCTACGCCTACCGACAACTCAAAATCTATGAAAAGAATTATACCACTCATGACCTTGAACTGGGAGCCGTAGTGTTTGCACTACAAATCTGGAGACACTATCTCTATGGTACTAAGTGCACGATCTTTACCGAACAAAAAAGTCTCCAACACATTCTTAATCAGAAACATCTTAACATGAGGCAACTTCACTGGGTCGAGTTGCTTACTGATTACGACTGTGAGATCAAAAACCACCCTGGCAATGCAAATGTCGCGGCCGACGCCCTCAGCCAAAAGGAACGCTCGAAATCTCTTCCAGTCCGAGCCCTCAGTATTACAATCCACAACGATCTTATTACTCAAATTCTTACAGCTCAACTCGAAGCCTTGAAACCTGAAAATATAAAAAATGAAGCTTTGCGAAACATGGAGAAACAATTCGAAACCAAACCCAATGGGGTTAAATATTTCGCAAATCGAGTCTGGTTACCATGTTTCGGAATCTCAGAGACTTGGTAATGGACGAAGCCCACAAATCCAAATACTCTATACATCCTGGATCTGACAAGATGTATCATGGCATCAAGGAATTGTACTGGTGGCCGAACATGAAAGCTGAAATCGCCACCTACGTTAGTAAGTGTCTCACATGCTCGAAAGTCAAAATCAAACATTAGAAACCTTCCGGCTTACTTCAACAACCCGACATACCCCAATGGAAATGGGAACATATTACCATGGACTTCATCACCAAGCTTCCGAAAACGTCAAGCGGTTGCGATACCATTTGGGTAATCGTTGATCGTCTCACCAAATCTGCTCATTTTCTCGCCATCAAGGAAACCGATAGAATGGAACGCCTCACCTGAATTTACCAAAGGAAATCATATCCCGACACGGCGTTCCTATCTTGATTATCTCCGACAGGGATAGTCGTTTCACCTCACACTTTTGGCAATCATTACAGAAATCTTTCGCTACTCACCTCGATATGAGTACCGCGTATCATCCACAAATCGACGACCAAAGTGAACGAACCATCCAAACACTGGAAGACATGCTACGAGCCTGCGTAGTTGATTTCGGTGCTAATTGGGAACACCACTTACCCTTGTGTGAATTCTCATACAACAACAGCTACCATACCAGTATTGGAGCTGCACCATTCGAGGCACTATACGGTCGTAAGTGCTGGTCACCCATTTGTTGGACCGAAGTGGGGGACAGCCAACTCACCGGTCCTGAAATCATTCATGAAACCATCGAGAAAATCGTTGGTATCCAGCAACGGCTGAAAGCCGCACGTGATCATCAAAAAAGTTATACTAACGTGAGACGCAAACAACTCGAGTTCCAGGTTGGAAACCGAGTACTACTCAAAGTATCGCCTTGGAAAGGCGTCATCCATTTCGGTAAGCACGGGAAACTGAACCCCAGATACATCGGACCTTTTGAAATCCTCGAAAGGGTTGGTCCGGTGGCGTATCGATTACAACTACCAGTTGAACTCAGTAGTGTACACCCTACTTTCCACATTTCCAACTTAAAGAAATCTCTGTCCGACGAAACACTCATCATTCCCCTCAAGGAAATCCAAATCGACGACAAACTTCATTTTGTTGAGACACCAGTGGAGATTATGGACCGTGAAATCAAATAGCTTAAACAAAGTCGTATTTCCATCGTCAAAGTCCGGTGGAATTCGCGGCGTGGTCCGGAATTCACCTGGGAACGAGAGGATCAGATGCCACTCAAATATACACAACTTTTCTCCGACTCCACTCACACGACTACTCAGACTTAAATTTCGGGATGAAATTCTCCTAACAAGGGGAGAATGTAACACCCGCCAAATTAGGACTAGTGATTAGTGCCTAATCTACTGTTAATACATGTAATTAGTTCTGTGTTAGGCTAATTAATGTATCGAAATATATATTGTTGAATATATACAATTATGCGATTTGATTAAATCGTACGCAATTCAAATCGAATGGATTTCGGTTCAATTAATACGGACGTTAGTGAACCATTTTATTAAATAGTGTAATATTATTTAATACGGCCATTATATCCAAAATATTATTTTGATAATATTTCGTAATTAGTTCGTATCGTACAAATAAACGTCAACGCGATTAAAATGTTAAACGCACAAACAAACAAAACAATTTAAGATATACCTTACAACTAAACTACAAGTACTTGGAAAAATACTTTAACAAAAATATTGAAGAAACATTCGTATTTTAAAACGTATAATTAAACGTATAAAATAATTATTTAACGTTTAAACGATCGGAAAAATAAACATCGCACGGAGCGCGAATACAGGGATTAAAAATTGGAGCCAACCACACATGGGTGGGGCGCATGTGGGTCGGCCCCCTCCCTCCTCCTTTTCCTTTCCCTCTCTTTTTCTTGATCACACAAAAACACACACTCTTATTTCCCTTTCTCTCTCCTTCTTTCTTCTTCCATTTCCACCACCATACCACAACCACCTTCAACCCCAAAAATCACCACTAAGACGACCTCGGATCATCTCGGTCATTTGAAGAAAAAGAACCACGAAGTCGAGCTCTACGTTCCTATCTTTTCAAAATCTCCTCGCGCAAACTTGTAAGAAACCCGACACTTCCGAAAAACTCTTGCATTTCGATTTTTCTTGCTTGTATGATGTTCTCATAACTTTGTAGTGTCCAAATATGTGATTAAAACTTGGTTTCGAACCTTTGTTGAAAAATGTCGGTTTTGGCGAAATTGTGAAAACGACACTCAAAATGACTTTCGACACAAAGTAATGGTTTTTATAAGCTCAATGAACCAAAATAAGGGTTGGGTAAAAGAATCAGACCAAGGGGTGGTCGTTAAACACGTTTTCGACAAACTTCGGGTCTGGCCAGAAGTAAGTGACGCACGGCCAGATCCAGTATATCGTCACTTCCTTAAGTGACGCATTAAGTGTCACTTAAAACCCTAATCTTGCGTCACTTGTCTAAGTGCCGCATAAAACCCCCTTTTCCCGACACTTGCCTAAGTGTCACAAATTCAATACACGACACTTCCTAACCGACACTTCTAGCGGCACTTGCCCAAGTGTCGCCTATAATCGAAATCTAATTTCATACGACACTAACCCTAATGACGCTTGGTACTTGTACCGACACTTACACCCGACACTTCCTTAAGTGTCGCCCTCTATGCGTCACTTCCACAAGTGACGCCACTAAGTCAGAATTTACCATTTTATGCGACACTTCCTGAGTGTCGCCTAAACTCTAAGTGTCGCTATAAGTGATGCTAAAAACAGAATGTTTACAAACTATTTTTATACTAAGTGTCAAACTTGTATAACTTCAAACACTCATACGATACAACTTTTAAAATACATCGGGATACGTTTTTGAACACAAACACTTCAAAATCATAATAATAATAATGAAATTATTACTACAACCGATCGCCAACGAGCCGTACATATTTTCAAAACATAATCAAATCAACCAAGTCGTAGTAACTTGGACAAGTTAAATAAACCAAATCGTAATCATTTGGACATTCTAGTTGGACGAACAACTACAAAGGTAGTCTTTATAGATACCTACTTATCATATTAACCTTGCGCGTTATAAGCGCCCGACAAGTTACGGTCTTCGGACACCCATATTATTACATCATATTGCTTCGTTGCAATTCTCCAGACTCAGGTGAGTCTCATAGCCCCTCATTTTACAGTTTTAAACCCAGGGGTAGGAATACATGTTTTACCTTGTTTTACATGTGAACACGAGTACAAAACTCGCTATATACTGCATGAGCTGTTTTCTAATCACTTTTAAGTCCTCTGCGATCATAGTTATGGTAATACTTTATGTAGCGCGAATGTTAGTGTATGGTACCATATAGGACTGACCATCCTCATCCGGGTCAGCAAGCACTAACTGGTTAAACGGACGCATTAACTTTTGTTCATACGAGTGTGGATTGGACACTCGCTTGGAGGCACCCACGATCAGGCACTTTATTGTGATCCTGACACCCACGTTAAGCGCAGACTATGACCTCATGGCAGACATATACATCATTTGATTCATTTCAAACGCTTATTACTAAATCTTGTGGTTCACACTTACTTACATATTTATTATGCAAACCTGTGAGCTCACCAGCGTTAGCTGACCTTTTAGCATGTGTTCTCAGGTACCCAACAACAGTAGACCTGTTCACTCAGGATGCCCATAGCTCGAGTCAGCATACACATTAGGAGATTATTTTGCATTACTACATTTTGTAACTAAGTTATGCCGATTAATCTCTAACCATTGTAATTATTGGGCTTTTGTAAACATTATACACCGGAAAACTTTATACTATCAATGTATCTGTAAAACGACGCATATAGAGTCGTTCATTATATGTCTTGTGTGTTTTGATTATTGATTAGTAGCACCCCAAAGCTTGCTTCCGCTAAACAGTAAATTTGGGGGTGTTACACATGTCAAACATCAGAAATCAAGAATCTATAGCTCAAAGTTTAACCCACCGCTTTTGCGCGGGCAATGTGCTAGTTTACAACTAAATGATATTAGTTTGAAATAATTTGATCTAATTTAAGAATTTGACTAATTTATTACTCTGTATTTTTTTTAGAAAGGCAAGTACCCACATACCCCAATACCATGAATATTTACATTAATCCATGAATATATACAAATTGTCCCATCTCAGGACTCAAACCCTCAACCACTTGGTTTGAAGGGTCACCACGATACCGATAGGTCAAAGGCCCTTTGGTAATTTATTTTATTAGTTGACTTCTATTATTACCATACAATAATTATCATATAAGTGTTAATGATTTTCAATTTTATAATGTAAATATTAATTAATACCAAATTGTAAGTAAATAAAAAGGGTAATTAGTCAATTCCTATATGACAAATGCAAGTTAGTAAGGAAGAAATGAAAATAATTTATAACAGGTATTGGGTCGGGTATCAGTACGAATATAATAAACGAGTATGTATACAGATACACTAAAATCCATCGCAAATCGACCCGTTGACATCCATAATCCAAACATTGTAAATTAGAAATTGATAAAAGAATTTAAAAAGACGGTGATATAGGTACAAATACATAAAATCAATCAGAACTCGACCCGTTGGCATCCATGATCCAAGAATTGTAACTTAGAAACTAATAAAAGATATCAAAATAGTAGGTCGTATAAGAATTTAAATAACTGGGCGATGGAATGAAGTTATAAATTTTTTTGGATTTGAAAATAACTTATTGGGGTTTTTTTCAAAAAAAAATAAAATAAATAAGATTGTAGGGAGAATTTGAATTGTAAAATAAATAATAAATTAGTTATTAAATTAAAATTTTTATAAAATATCTGGAAGATTATCTACAATTAAAGGAAAAATAGAGGATTTATATTTTAAATATTGAAGGGTGGATATTGTAAATATTGAATGGTGTATATTGTAAATATAGAAGGGTAAATTAGTCTTTTAGTCACATAAAAAAGGGATTAATGATGTCACGAAATAAATTAAGGGTTAGATCTTTTATGTCGATCTCCATCTAATGGTCCTTATTCTCTCAAGATTTTTCTTTTAATATATAAGATAGATAGATAGATAGATAGATAGATAGATAGATAGATAGGAGGTGGGTTCTTTTAAGAATGCAAAAAAAGTAAAGTATGGGAAAACCAACAGGATTGCTCCATTTCTCTACAAAACCCACTTTAATTTTTACCCACATGGTTAATTATCTCACAAACCGTAAATCCATAAATTATAAAAATTACATATTCGGAACCAGCGTCTTTTTCGATTCGATTAGAGATGTCATAAGCTATACTTTTGATGAATTTTGTTTCTTCGTTTTTTACCGGATTTTACAATATAATCACATGTGATTTTTGATAAAAAAAATTAAAATTTGTTCACGATTATTTATTCATGGTATATGTTATTTAACACGTGATTACAACTTAATATTCATCCACATTAATAGTTATAAAGAAAAATTTAAAAATTGCATTTGTTTTCTTTAAAAATCACATGTGATTGCTAGTTGTACATTTAATCACATGTTATTTGTTATATAATCACATATGATTTTGTATATAATCACATATGATTTTCATTTAAAAATTGATATTTGATTAGCAATTTACCAATATATGATAATTCATGTATGATTTCAACTTGATTTTTACTTGATTGTATAATTCTTAGTCAGTGATTTGAAATCCGTATTTGATTACTCTTTAATCACATGTGATTAATACTTTGATATTCAATCGCATGTGATTACACCTTAGTTTTTCATGTCTTAATCTCTTTGCATCATCAATGATTTGAATTTAAAATTTAATCGGAAATATAAGCGGGTGTGATTATTTTTTAGTGGTAAATCACATGTGATTTCACAATAAAAGTTTCTAAAACCCCCCAAAAAATGGGAAAAAAACTTCGTCGAAAGTATATCTTGATGGATCTAGAATCGAAGAGAAAAAGACGCTGATTCCGAATATATAATTTTTATAATTTGTAGACATACGGTTTGTGAGATTTAGATTTGAAAAAAAAAATGAAAATGGATATTTGAAATGTAGCAATCATATTGGTTTCTCTATTCTCTCTTTTTACCATTTTTTTTAAACTTTCCTCAAATAGATAGATAGTTAAAAAGTATGAATTCTACATATATATAATTGTAGGGAAAGAAAGAGTCACATATGAAAACAAAATCCTACAATTTATTTAATCAATCTTAAATCAATATTATTAAAATTTTGACATATATTTAGTTATGAATTATGATCTTATATTTAGTGTAAGAACATGAATTTTTTATATAATATTTACTATATTAGGATGAAAATTTCATATGAATTTTCTACTTGATACCAAACAAGATTATATTTGCTAAACAAACACGATTATATTTAGCAAATCGCTTAGTATTTTAGATGAGTTGGTTAAATTAATATGAATAGAAATTAACACCTTATATTGTTATGCATCACAAAGATTTAAAACTAGTTCTATAAATAAATGAAAACATTCTAATGGAACTATTTATCATCTTAGGGTAGGGTTCAAATGAGAATAGGAATTTGTGTGAGAATGAGGGAAGCAATGATATCAAGTCATGTGTACAAAGAGAATGTTCATATCTACAAAACCCATTTACCCCCAACATCAATTATCTCACAAACGACAAATCAAAAAATTATGAAAATTGCACCATTAAATTCAGCGTTTCATCCTCTTCGATTTGCCGTCCCTCAAGGCATACTTTCGATGAGTTTTTTTTTTTTCATTTTTTTGGTGGGTTTCACATTTACTAACACATGTGTTAAAGTGTTGCGTTTAGGGTTTGGGGTTTGGGGTTTGGGTTTAGGGGTTAGGGTTTGGGGTTTCTCCCCGAAACCCCAAACCTTAAACCCTAAACCCCAAACCCTAACCCCTAAACCCCAAACCCTAAACCTTAACGCTTTACGAAACTCTAAACCCTAAATCATACTAAACCGTAAACCTTAAACCCTACTAAACCCCTAAACCCTACTAAACTCTAACCCTAACCCTAAACCCTAATTTTAACCACAAATTAAATGTACAAACAATCACTAACACATGTGTTACTAATTTGTAATCTCACCAAAAAATGAAGAAAAAAAATTGTCAAAAGTATGCCTTGAACGACGGCAAATCGAAGAGGAGATAATGCTGAATTTTATGGTGCAATTTTCATGATTTTTCGACTTACCGTTTGTGAGATATTTAATTTTTAAAAATGTGGAGGAGAGAGAATAAAGTGACACATGGTATAAATTTGTTGGTTCCCTCATTCTCACTCAAAATTAATGTACTCATTTGAACATTACTCTATCATCCTAATAAAAATTGTTTATCACTTATTAAAATTTATATAAGCCCGTGAACACTTATAAAAAAATATTCTTAAAAGAACATTTATCTATAAATTCTAAAAATTATGAACACCAAAAAATAATCATGATGACATGTAATATTAATCATTAATCAAATCTATTTAAAAAAAAACATGTAATCTAATCAAATTTCTATAAATAATCATAATCATTTTCAAAAACATCCACCATTTTATTTATGTAAATTAGATCTTAGTATCTCACCGTTTTTTTGAAAGAAAAAAATTCCTTAAAATTGTGCAACAGCAGAACAAATCAAGCGGTTGTTTCGGTAAGCCCAGTAGCGAACGTGTGCGAATGGGCCTCGTTGAGCTCCCGCTTGTTGGGGTTTAAAGTTTAGTTGACAACTGGTCAATCATCAATCAATTCCAATCTTTCTTAATTCTTATCATTATCATTATCAATTAACACCATTATATATTATAAATATTTTTACTCCAATTCTTAGTTTCGGTCTTCCCAAAACCCTCAGATCGTTCTTGCTCTCCACTTCCTCAACGCAATTGCAGTTGCAATTGCGATTACTACATTATATTCAACTGCATTGTAGCAGGTTCAGTTTTTATTTTTTTAATGTAATGTAATACCCATTTGTTAATTTGATTGATCTTGTTGTTTTTTGCTCAAAGTTGTGATCTTTGTTTACCTTTATATGTAGTATTTCCCCATGCATGATTCATAGTACGAAAGTTTCAAGATTGATGATAATTTTGTTTCAGTTTTGTGTAAACTGAGATAAAAATTCTTGCTTTTTTGGGGGGGATGGGATTTTTAGTTGATAATGCTGTGTTTTTGTTTGTTGGTTTTTTGATTTTAGGATTTTTTTTTGTGGAACCCTAGGTGAGAGAACATTCTTGTTGCTTTTGATATGGGACCTGATAATTCTAGGGGGTCTGATGTTTCGGTGAGGAAAAGCATCAGTACCCGAGTACAGAAGTTGGTAGCTGAGGAAAACAAGAAACGGTGCAGCCCTCGTTTGGAAAAAATCCCTGCGAGTAAACGGCCTTATTACGGGCCCTCTCGTAATCAACAGCAACCATCGGATGATACAAGGATCCCTGCAAGTAAGAGGCCTTATTACGGGCCCTCTCGCAATCAACAGCAACCGTCGAATGATACCAAGATCAAGAAAAAATCACCAACATCTTGTGCATTTCCTTTGGTGGCTACTAAGTTGCAACAATCAATAAATATGAGTGGTGGCAGTGGCAATGGTGTTGGTGGCGACAATGATGGTACTGGTGGTGGTATAGGCAGTGATGTTGGTGTTGTCATTGGTGGTGTTACTTCATATGTGCCTCATAGCAAAGATGATATGGCCAAAGTCAACGATGCTCTTAAAATATACAACAAGTATTACTCTCAGTTTTCCAAGGTGATTGATTATCCATCGAATACATATATAATTATCTTTTGTGTGTGTGTGTATATATATTTGATTCTTATAGCTATTCTTTCTTAGTATAGTTATACGTTTAACATGTTAACTTATGTCTCCGAATAATGAACTACTCGATGTCTTATATTATGTGTAATATTTATCTGCGGTTGTACTTCGTCTTATACTCTGCATGTATCGAGTAAATGTTGGGCGACAATAGCGCTCTATTGCATAATTTGGTCCTGTAAAACAAGATGGATGTTGCTATCTTGATTCGTTCACTCATGTTCACCTTTTCTATATTCTAAACTGTGTAATTCACCCTGACGTACACACACTTGAGAAAAACTGACGGTTTCTGAAAAAGATCATAAAGATAATTTGGTGCCTTTTCTCATTATACGCGATGTTGCTGCTTAGTTTTTGTCATGTGAGCATGTATCACAACCTTATTTCTTTCATATTAAGTCTATTTCTCACTAACAACATTTGGATGCCAATTATCTTATCTACTTTGCTAACTTGGCTGTTACTGAGATCAATTATTAATTGCTTGCAATGCTTTGTAAGTTCCTACTTTGTGCGTTCTAGATTTGCTTTGTTCATTATGAATTCTTTTTATTAGCTTGCCTACTTCGTTGCACTGACATCACTTACAATTGCAGGAAAAAGATGCAAGTTATAATGATGGTAACCTACTTGCAAAATCTCCTAGTTCGAAGGTAATATATAGGGGTTTGTTTCACATTAGTAATAGTTCATTTTATCACTACAATTGTGACCTTACTTTGTGTGCTGAACCTATGATATTGCTTAATCACCATCAACCTCATAAACATATGCAGAAAGAAGGTGTGGGTGAAGCTGATGGTCAGCAGTCTTTAAGTCGTCCTGATTTGAGGGCCATCTCTATGGTATCATTTCTTTGCTTTACTTGTTTAGGATTATCCTTTATGCAAAGTAATTGAAGTTACATGAGCTCTAAGGTCATACATTGGTAATAAGATGCAAGTGTGCCAAAGGCAATCTGTGTGCTGAATGGGTAAATGATTTTTGTCCACGTAGATCATTTATTCCTGATCTTTCACTTGACCTAACGTAACCCTTAAATGTGTCTTGTACCTGTAAGCAAGGTTGTAAAAAAAGCTAGACGGTGACTAATCGGCCGAGACCTTGTAGGGACTACTTGGATTGGACTTCTTTTACATCTAAATAATTAATTTCAAAAATTTATATGTGTAATCATAGAATAGAACCATATACATAAACATAGCTATAACTGTCTAAACGTAAACATAATTTTCTAGAAATATAAACATTATCGTTCAGTTGTTCAAATACTTCAAGTTTGACCAAGTTTAAAATGTTGACCAACTTTGATTTTGACCTATTGATCCAGACTTTTGACTCTTTGCCTGATGCTGACCACTGTTGGCCGACTTTTAAGTCAGAGTAGCCCTCAATCCCTACTAATCGCGGATTAATCACGACTTTTACAACACTGCCTATAAGGACCCGGCCCTAACCGATGATACGGGTCGTGTTGGTTTTATACTTTTATATGTGTTATCTTATAGTTGGAGATTGTCGAGGTTACAGTTGTTGATATAGGTCGAGAAATGACATACTTTATGGTGGTGGAGATACCTGGCTGCATTCTGACGGCCCGTACGGATATGTTAGTCCGATTCTTCACTTATTCTTGTAAAACTTTCTTTTGTTTTTATTAGGATCAACTTCTTTGTGCTGCCATTTAAGTAGGTCATTTCTTGACCTAACAACATAAACTCTAGTGCTCTCTTTTTTGTGCGTGCTTTATTTTTTGGTTGTTGTATTTTATGACAGCATGGTAAGTTCATATGCCTACAAGTTTTAAGAGTTTTCCACAATTATTTTCTAGTTAGGAGTCCTAGTTGTTATATTCGTGGTTGGTCGGAGAGTCTTCTTGGTGGGAGGGAAACACCTCTCTTTGTCCCCCCTCGTATATGTTGTGCACCTACTTTAGAATTACATTTCTTCACTGATTGTACTTCTTTGGTTGACTTCTATGTGATGCAGATGTTAAAACGTAAAGAAGTTTTGTATCACGAGAAAAGATTTGGTCACTTGCCTGGTAGGTGAATTATTGTTTCCTTTCTAAAGTGCAAAATTTTGACATGCTAGATATGATGGTTATTTGTAGTAGGTCTTTTCTGTTGCTTGATCTATATGGCGTCACCTCTTTGAATGTAATATTTTCCTTCACTTGAAAAAGCCATATTCTTTTGATTTGTGATTTGGCTTTGATAAACCAAGAAAACAAAGAAATTTAGGAGAATATGCAATGTTAGTAAAAGCCTTCTGGTTCGTGTACCTACTTGAAACTTCTTTGCTTATGCGTCTTTTATGTTTGACGTGTATTCAGCATTTTATAAAACATAGTGTTGTGTGCTTGGCTCTCGCGACAGCCGTAACTCTTCACAACTTCCCCGCCACATCGAAATGATGTTTTCGGACACACATTAATTCATTTTTGAAAGTCTTATAGTTGCAGGGCTTTAACTTGCTCTACAAGCTTTTCAAGAGATGGACACATAGACACTTCTTCCATCAGTCTATGTCCGTCTGCCTTCTATATTTATTTTCTTTTCCAACCTTAGATTTATAATTTCTAACAAGGACAATTTTGCCACATAACAATCTTTTTATTGATTGGTTTATAGTTTCTTATGTTTTGATTTGTTTACACAATGGTAGATGAAACTTTAGCTCTTGATTTTCAGGTATCGATGTTAATTATCAATTTGGGTCTCGAGCTGAAATGGTCGCCATAGGTCTCCATGGTCAATGGCTTAATGGTATTGATTATATTGGAAAATCTTATGGTAGAAAGGTATGACTTATGATTGTGGACTTGTGATTATTCAAAGATATATAATGTATCATCCAGAAGATATACAGAGCGTACCTATTTTCCTTGTAGTCAAGCTTGTATCAAGCATGGTGTATTTGATATTGCAGAAGAAGTTGAAAGGGTACAGATTTCCAATAGCTGTAGCAATTGTATTATCTGGTCAATACGAAGATGATCAGGATAACTCGGAAAATATTGAATATACTGGTCAAGGTGGAAATGATCTTAAGGGTAGTAAACATCAAATCCAAGATCAAAAGATGGCTGGTGGTAATTTGGCTCTAAAGGTCAGTGCTTTCCGATATGCCTTTTATAAAATGGAGAAAAAAATAAATATGACGTTTTTCATTTTTTTGCTCTCTCACTTTCTTCTTGTCAACAAGCTATACTTTTCTATGTATACAGAACTGCGTGGAACAATCTATACCTGTAAGGGTTATTCGAGGACACACAGATGGTCGGGACAAAACGTACACGTATGATGGCTTGTACAAGGTAAATACATTAATCTGTTTAGAACTAACATTATCTTACAGTAACAAGTTTCAAGGGTCCTGATTTGTTATTTACCTCGTAATCTTGATCATGATTTATCAGTATTGTCAACTAAAAGTTCGAAGTTCAGTTTGTGTTGATACTAATGTTTGTTTGCAAACAAATACAAAAACAGGTTAGCAGTTTCTATGAAGACAATTATTATTATTACTTCATATATTATTATATATTAGAAAGGTTAAGGATATACGACAATGATGATTCCTATTATTCTAAAAGGGAAGATGATATATTAACATATTTTACAAAACCCCTTCCTTTCACGGACCACGAGGACGTTTGCGCTTGGGTAATGATACCAATGGGCTAAAACCACAATGGTCTTTTTGTTGATACTTACATTCTACCTGCATTATTTTGTAACGAACTAGCGATAAACTAAATTGAAACCTATGTATTTTGAACCTCTTGAGTAATATCATATTTAATGTTTTTTGGTATTAGTTGGTTTATCTTGATGCTAGCCAATATAGTTTTCATTTAGTAAGACAGAGATGTTTCTGCACTATCAATAGTGTATTATTGCCTTTTCAGGTGTCTGAATGCTGGCATGCAAAAGGCGTATCTGGTTTTCGCGTTTATAAATACCGCCTGAAGCGTCTTGAAGGACAGCCTAAATTGACAAGCAATCAGGTAACCTGATTCATGTTCCCCCTTCCTGAGTTTCATTTGTTTATGTCTCATCAATATAATTGTACATCTAACATAGATATCAAAGACTGAAGAGTAGTTGTATAAAATAGATTTGAAGAGGGGTAATTCTTTGTTATCCTTTGCTCCGATTATAGATTATAGATATTGAAGCCTTGAAGGTTAATCTTCACATGCTCTGATGCTCTTTAATTGTATTGTGACTTAATTTACTTTCAATCAATATTGTTATTTTGGGTTCATCAAAAGTACAAAATAAAAAAAAGGATATACAAAAAACCACTCAATTTGTCTAATGTTTCAACAAATAAGACGTTATATAGGCTAACCAACACAGTGCTTTTTGGATTGGTTTGTAAGTGCTGAGAACCTGGTAGCTTCACTAAAATGAGTTTGATATAAAGCATTGAACGCTTTTAAACTCTCTCATCTGCTAGCTCTCTGTACATTGTACAAAAACTTGAATAACGACCCACGGTTTTCATCTTTGCATGGAAGAATGTGTCGTGTATACAGTGTGATTTATTATTATTTTATAGGTAGATAGATTTCTTATATTGTTATTTACTTACCTAGTGTATATATAATACAGGTCCATTATAACAACGGGTGTTCTTCACGGGCTCCTATTAAATCACCCCAGTATGACTCAGTACATAGCAGTTTAAATATACTTTTTATCAAACCAAAACTAATCAACTTATTCGCGTGATTACCTTTTCAAGCTTGCGGCTCCTGGATATAACTGAAGGACAAGAAGAAGTGAATATACCAGTTATGAATGCAGTCGATGATACCCCTATTACAGGTTAGTTCGTCTATCCAACTACTTCTCCGGAGATTCGTATTTGTTTGCTAGTACCGCCTACTCATGTATGGGGTCAAGTGTGCCTCACTCTCACTCTTTGTACATACACGTATGTTCGTGCATGCATGACCTAGATTATCAGACATTACACTACAACTATTTTAACATTCCTAGTTACCTGAGAAGATTCTTATTTGGAACTTATCGAAATTTAGCATACATATTAGTTTATTTGTAATCCCAGCATGTGTATATGATTTTCAATCTGGATTAGTATGATGAATGAGAGTAGCTGTTTTCTTCGAGCAAACCAACTAATTAAATTAATTCTTGTATGTTAGCTGACCTTTGTTGGACACTGCTCCTCCCACTTTCTTTTATTATGATTCTCAGATACCATATATTCATTTATTCTCTTTTCTTTCCCTTCATAAAAGAAAAGGAAAAAATAACAGGATCATACTTGAGTTCAAACTTCAAATAAAAATGGAGACGCCTTTCTCAAACACTATATTAGTTAACTTTGTCATGCCTTTCGTTTCTTAAATTTTTACCTTTCATTAGCTCGTTTTCTCAAGCAATTTGATTTTGAATATTTTGTTGCTTTGATAATTTGTCCAAATTCATAATGTTTATTTATGGTCGTGTTTTCGAACTTTTATTATAACTTTTACAACTTAATTTGTAGATTTTGTTTGCTCTACTAACATCTCGGGTTTTATGAAATTTGCTAGGGTTTACGTACACCAAACATAATCAAGTTCTCAGCGATCTTACGCTCCCTCCAAATGCGACTGGGTGTGACTGCAATGGGTATTGCTCAGACTCAAAGTATTGTGCCTGCGCTGAACTGAACGGTGGTGAATTACCATATGTGCGAATCCAAGGGGGCAGGTTACTCTCTAACCTTATTCCTAACCATATAAAAATATTTTTAAAACTTGAATGCATACAATAGGAATTTTCGATGTTCGCTCAAGGTGTAAAGTTCCATGCACTTTGAAACAGTAAACCCTAAATTGTTTTATGTTTCAAGTTTATTTAGTTCCCCTCTCCTGAATTACATTTGTTCCTCATGTTTAGGTTGATTAAACCGAAGGATGTTGTGTTTGAATGTGGACCAATGTGTGGATGTGGACCTGGTTGCATCAATCGTGTATCTCAGCGAGGGTTAAAATATCACCTTGAGGTTTTACTACGTCCACAGTTAAATATTAATTTTGTATTCACTATTATGCAGCCAATAAAATTTACTTAAGTTATTGTTTGAACAGATTTTCCGTACCTCTGATAGAGGGTGGGCTGTGAAGACCAAAGATTTTATCCCTTGTGGTGCATTTGTATGTGAATATATTGGAGAACTTAGGAGGAACAGTGAGCTGAATAATGTTTCTGAAAATGATTATATATTTGAAATTGATTGTTGTCATACAATGAAGGGGATTGATGGAAGAGAGGTCAGTATGTCGATATTCGTTCATGTTAATCCATTATATTCTCTCATTATTTGGTTAAACAATTACTTGTTTGCTATTTTGGATAATGTTCAGAAGAGGTTGGGAGATGTATCTGTGTCTGTAAGTAAAGAATTGGAAAATGCAGATGAAAATGAGCCTGAGTTTTGCGTTGATGCTGGTCGTGTTGGTAATGTTGCACGGTTTATTAACCACAGTTGTGAGCCAAATCTTTTTGTTCAGTGTGTTTTAAGTGCACATCGCGATCCAAGATTTGCACGGATCGCCCTCTTTGCTTCTGACAACATACTTCCCATGGAGGTAACCTAAAGTTCATTTTATTTTTTTAGCAGATCACATATTTATGGCTAGTTTAAATGGTGGGCTAACGAGAGCAATCATTTGTTTGTTTGAATCAGGAACTTACATATGACTACGGGTATGCGCTTGATAGCGTTGTAGATATGGATGGCAATGTAAAGACGCTTCCATGCCACTGCGGAACATCAGAATGTCGCAAGAGATTGTACTAGTCTACATCTCTACGACTCTACTATGCATAGTTCAGTACCTCCTTTTTCTGTACCTCCCAAATGTGGAAAAAGAAAAAAGAAAAGAAAGATATGATGATTTCATCACTTTGGGTGTGAAGATTAGACATTATCTAAGTATTATTTCTTTAAATTTACCTTTTTCCCTTTGGGACCGTAATTTTAGACTTTTACATTTATGTGGTGAAACTTATGGTAATGGGTAATTATTATTTAACTTTGGTTATTATTAATAAGAAATTTTGGTTAAGTATGCTTATTGTTATTACATCATTCATACGTGTTTGTTAGTTGATGAAGGAGGGTCCGTTTGTAATTGTGGACATGATTAGTCGTAAAGTAGTGGTGCTAATCATGTTTATCAATTAATGTTGTTAGTTGGGTAAAGAATAGTAACATGATGTGTTAGGGGGGAAAATGATTATTAAGGGATGGTAAAAAGTAAATAAATTTTCTTTTAAGGTGGTCTTTTCTAGTGTGTTTTGTGGACCATGTGTCAATTTTGCTCTTAGAAAATACAAATAAAATTAAATAAATAATAAGAAAGTGACACTAATATATAAATAGAAAATAAAGATAAATATAGAAAGAGAGTTGTGGGGACATTGAGTGGCGGGGTGCCCCTATTGGAGATAAGGCTAAATAAACCTTCTTTCTTGTTTTTATAATTGTTTTTATTAACAAAAAGAAGGCATAATAGAGATTAGATAATGGATTAGAGGTGGGATTAATTGAGAAAAAGAAAGTAAGGAAGGGTGGGTGGGTAGTAGAAGAAAGTCATTAGCAGCCACTAAACCTCCCCTTCCATTCAAAGCACATAATTAATCAATCCCTAAATTACACACATAAACACAAACACAACTTTTCTATGTTTGTTTCAAACTTTAATAAACAGGCATCCATCCATACATCCATATCCATGATGAGATGGTGTGAATAGAAGGATGGTCTTATAACAGAACCATCCTGTCTTTCAGCCAATATATCGAGACTCCGTGAACCGTCGTGAAGTAAGTTGGTTAGTTAGTTAGTTGGTTGGTTGATTCTTGTATGGCGCTCGAGCGATTGACTCTAGCGCCCGTGGTTCTTGCTAGTAGAGAAGACCAAGACTTGAACAATAACCGTAACAGTAATAGTAGTAGTAAGGCTCCACGGTTGCCACGGTGGACTAGGCAGGAGCTACTTGTGCTTATACAAGGAAAGCGGGTGGCAGAGAATCGGGTTCGAAGGGGTAGGGCTGCAGTCATGGGATACGGGTCGTCGGGTTCTCAATCTCAAGTGGAGCCCAAGTGGTCATCAGTGTCATCTTACTGTAAACGTCACGGGGTGAACCGTGGACCGGTTCAGTGTAGGAAAAGGTGGAGTAATCTGGCAGGGGATTTCAAGAAAATTAAAGAATGGGAATCGAGAAAACAACAAGAAGCAGAAGACTCTTTTTGGGTCATGAGAAATGATTTGAGGAGAGAAAGGAAATTGCCCGGGTTTTTTGATAGAGAAGTCTATGATATACTCAACGATGATGCTGCTAATAATACCACCACTGATGATATTTCAGCTGCAAACGATAAGTCGTTAGTCTTGTCATTAGCTCCTTCTGAAGTCCAACCTGAAGCTAAGACGGTAACCGAGGAGGTTGTATTTGATAGTGGAAGGACAGCTGCCGCTGCTGATGATGGCTTGTTTTCTAATGATGATGATGACAATGATGATGATAATAACGATGATGATAATGATGATGACGCCACTCCTGAGGAGAAACATAAGGAAACTGCTCTTCCTCCTCCTACTCCAATATCAGGTGGGTGGACCCAAAATACTCTTTTATATTGTTATGGGTTCTGTTCCATGATGAATTGCTAAAAAGTAATGTGATGATGATCATACTTAAATTGTTAATTTGCAGCAACACAATATAATGAGCCTTTCTCTCAAGGGGTTTCACTTACACCTCCACCTGCAGCAGGTAATCCTTTTGACATTTTTAGCAAATGAGTATATATCGCATTTTTATCAATTGTTTTCTTTATCATACCAATGTTATAATTCATCCTTATTTACTGTATGTTATTGTGTGCTGTGCTGTATAATATATCACCAGATCATCATCATCAGCTTGTCCTTTTTTTAGTTAGAAGCTTTTCTGTTAAAAGTTCTTCTGTGGATCAAAAAAGATTTCTGATCACATGATGCTGGTGTTTAGGTTCATCATCTTAACTGGACCACATTTCATTTTGGGTAAATAGACAATAAGAAGAATCTCATATGTCTATCCTTATGCTCTAACTAACCGAGTAACTGCATGTCACGTTTCTCAAGTGGTTGCCACATCCATTTTAGCACCAGTGAGTTACTAATACTATTTTGAGATAAATTCAATCAGCATTTGATGTGACTGGTTTCTAATGCAGCAACAACAAAAGATAAAGAAGCAACCCAAAGTCCAGAAACTTATCAAGGAAGGAAGAGGAAGCGCCCGGCCACAATTGCTGACGAGACATCATTACAGAACCAATTGATTGAAGCGATGGAAAGGAATAGCAGATTGCTTAGCTCCCAACTCGAAATTCAAAACACCAACTCACAGTTAGACAGGGAACAACGTAAAGAGCTTGCACATAGCTTATTTGCAGTTCTTAATAAACTTGCAGATGCCATGGTCAGAATTGCAGATAAGTTGTAGTCAAATCACATCCCCTCATATACGTGTGTGCATATCAAGATTCACCCCACAAATTCTTGTAGAGGCTGGTTAAGTATGTGGATATATCAACACATTGGCTTTCCTGATCCCCTTTCTCGTATAGCTTATAGGTGTTACATACATAAAATGATTTACGTGACTTTGCTTTAACAACAACAATTATATATAGTTGAGGCTTTTATACCATCATAAAAGTTGATTCCATTGGTTGCCTTAAATATTTGCATATCTCAGTTGTTTTAAATTGCTGCAGATGATCAATTTGCAGCTGCTAAACCTTTCTTTGTACAGTTAACAGCTTCAAGGAAACAGGAGCTGAGAGACATCCACAACAATGCGATATTTCCAAAAGCACGAGAAAACACATGCAAATGGTTAAGTTAGTAAATCATAATGTAACTACTTGTGGTAGGTGTTCTTATGTTCTGCATTAACAAAAAAAGTGTCTAAACAATGATACAAATATTACGAATAACATCAACAAACATTGTCATCTTCCTCCATTTTAGACCTATATCTACGACCTGGCTTCTGAAACCTAGCTTTAGTACAAACATCATCTACTAGTGATTCGTCTTCTTGCATCTCGCTTGATTCACTTTCACCTTGTTGTACCTCTACAACAGCAATGCCAATACTAGAACCTGCTTGAGTGGACGACTGCTTAACCTGCCCCTCGTTCAATCCTGCATCATCTCTCTTTTTCCTTGGTATAAAAACTATCGACGTAGGCAAAACAACAGACGGTTCGCCAGATTTCTGCTCTAACCCAACATCTTTTGATTTTTTAACTTGTTCTATAAAGGCCAAATAAGCTTCACTATTAGAAGCCTCATGAGAAGAATCATCAAGCTCATATCGTGTGTACTTTGAAGGATTCATAATGTAATCCGGAACGCAACGCCCATATTCCGATACTTCGGGTACCGGAATCCCCTGCAGCTGGGTAGCCACATTTGTCACATGATCATCATCATTCTTACAATTTGGGTCAAACCTGACACGTTTTCGCGGTTGTGCCACGTCGTCATGTTTCCTTTTTAGTATTGACTTGATTCTTATACCATCACCGCGTACTGAAGCAGACACACAAGGTTCGTCTGCATTTAACATGGGTTCATCATCAACTTGCACATCATCATCATCATCATCATCTTGTTTCAGCTTCATTTTTGCAGCATCATGATTTGCGCGATGATCCTTTTTTACATCATACAGTGAGGTAGGGAGAACATTATGAGAGTTCAAATAAGGCCCGTGATCAGTAACATTCTTCATATATAGACGATCGCCAGCATCCTCCCTTCCTTCTGCCATCTTATCATATGCATCTTCCTCTTCCTAGAATCATACGGAATTCGTTAAATAACATAATTGAGTCTAATCAAGTTGCATATACATTTTATCTCAACTGACTTCCTGGTTAAGTGTTCTGCATATAAGCAAAAGACGGTTTTAGTAAAATAGTCATTTGCTATCCTATTAGCATCGGTGTATGGGCAATGGAAATAACAAACAAACAAATAATCAACTAGAAATAATATTAAATAAGTAAAGCATATCCCTGCAGACTGCAGTATGCATTTGCTTTCTAAGAGTATAGGTATGTTTGGCATCAAGCTTATTCAAACATACAAAAGCTTAAACCTTTCTTTTTTCCATTCTAAAAACTCATGCTACTCGCACTTTTTGGTACACAAAGAATGGTAGACAGAGAACATACGAGCTTACTGAAAAAAGAAGCACTACAATAATAAGCTAAGTGTTGAAGGGTATGTTTGGCACAAAGCTAATGGAAGCTTTAACCTATGTTTTATAAAGCTTAACCTTCTAACATTGTCCGGTATATACATATATAATTTATAAGCTCCAACCTCCAGTTGCAAATATAAACTCCGGCTCCTTCCGACTATAAACTACCAGCTAGTTTTGTCAAACATACCCGAAGTAGCTTTCGAAGGGCAGCCTGAGCTTACCCGAAATTATATTCTTCCTAAATCAGTTTATTTAATTTTCTAAATGTCCTATTTTTAACATAGAGATGTTACAACTTATAATCTAGTCATTACTACCAGAAACAAGAGAATTTAAATATTTATAAAAAAGGAAAAAATTAATTTTTGAAACCTAACCTCGTAATCAAGAGTTGGATCCAATCCGATTGACGATCGAATGTTATCGCAATCATCATCATCCTCACCGTCTGTTTTTTGGCAAGCATTAAACAAATTATTCTGACAGAACGAAGAAGAAACAGGGGTTTCATCATCATCTCTTCTATCTGTATCTTTATCTCTGTATCTATATATATCATCGCTGTTTCTTGTAATCTGGGTATCAGTCAGAGACCATGGGGCGTTTGTTGTTGATGAGGATGATGATGTAATTGACCCAAATACTTTATCCACCCGATCATTGAAACCGTTATTATTATGATGAGCCATCTGTTTTGTTTTAATTTGATTTTGAGGCCAAAGAGAAAGAGGGGTTTGTTGTTTTAATTTGATTTTTTAAAATGTTAAATAGAAAAACTAAGGAGGGGCCGAGGCACCACCACCGCCTTACCCAGTCTTATTCAACGCTCCAAAACCCAAAAATTATTTTTTTTTTTTTCAATGAACCCGTGGATTAATATGTATGAAGTATGGGCTGAGCCCAATTGGAATCGAGTAAGCCCAAATACCAACATAAGTTTTCTACTTTGTTCATTTTCAAGTAAATTACATTCCCCATCCTCGTATGTTATCTGTTCCACTCACGTATCTCGATTTTTTACGAGTTCAGTCTCTTAGTCCATCATCCATCTTGAAATAACTAAAATACCCTTAAATTTTGATGCTTGAGGGACTGAGAGTGAAATAAAGACCATGATCAAAGGAAAGGACTAAACATGCAAAATACCCGACCTAGAGACAGTGAGTGAAACGGATGACATGCTTTAGGGATGGGAAATGTAATTTACCCTTTATTTTCATCAGGGGTGGAGCCGGGATATCTAAGTAGAGGGGGCGAAATAAATTTTCTTTTTATTTTCTTTGTAGTTTAGTAGGGGCGAAAAATTTTAAATGTCATTAATACTTTAACAAGATTAAATTTTTACGTAATTTGAAATTTCTAGTGGGGATGGCTGCTTATGCTGCCTCCGCCCCTGATTTTCACATCACAAAGTGTGCGTTCTAACATGTTGACGATCGAATTCTTGAAATGAACAATGTGAAACCGTTGGGTAGAAACACATATCTCAATTCCGAAATATAATGTGGAATCTCATGGGGTTCTATACTCGATTTTTTATGAGTGCATCCGTAAAAGGTCATGACAAAAACTTAACCCGGTATTTCAATGTGGATCCATACATTAGCCGAAATCAATAAGCAATATAACAATTTTGGTTAGCACTACTATGTAATCTTGAACATTTTTACAAGTAATCACATAAACATCCTTTATTTTAAGCCTCTTAAAAATGGTTTACATTTTACAATTATATATAAGCGGTTGAATGAGATGAATAACATCTTAAGCTTAGGGTAGCAGATTTGTAACATGGGCTATATAAAACATATGGCAAATGATATGGACTGTACTTTGAAAAACAGTATTTGCATTCTGTTAATTATATAATTATGTAATTATTAGTTACCAGCTTACCATGTCTATAAAATGTGTTCAGTATATAAAAGTAGGGCTAAATTTCATAATAAGTTACCGTCGATCTATATTTTTTTAGAAGACTAGGATAGCAGTTGTTATGGGTCCATTACCAATACATAGTGTAATTTCTAATGAAAAATAATATTTTTTAGTTGATTCTTGTTTGTAATAGGGGTTCAGGAAAATTGAGATATCATTGCTACGAATCACTCAAAATCCTGCATCCGTTACTTTATTAAAGTAGAGCTAAATTTCATAAAAATTTATATAAAACAGTAAAAGTAAAGGGTAAAAAAAAAGGTGTTTGTTTGGTGCACAATACTATGTTATGTTGTAGAGGAGAGATGTAGGAAAACTTTGGCAACTCATTCCCATGAGGGGTCCTTATCTGTCTCTTTCTTTTTCACCTCTCTTTTGTCAATTCTCATCATTACTTTTATTTTTATTTTTTCTCTTTAAAAATAAATAAATAAATAAATAAAGGGAAATAAAAAACTAATAATAATTGGGTAATCAACTAATGATGTTCACACTCTGCCTTTGCAGCTTTAATCACCTCCCCCGCATTACCTTCTATATTTCAATATTCCCTTATTCCCTCTATCCTCTATACACATTTTTCTGTTTAGATCCTGGGGGCGAATTTTTTAACTTAGATATACGTGCTCTAAGAGTATAATACTATAATTGTAATCTATGGAAAAATTGAATTGTTCAATCGGACAATTTGAATTGGACTGTTTGGTTCAGATAATTTGATTTTTGGATCGGTTTGGTTCAAAATCGAATATTTATTTTGGTTTTTGGATTGGTTTTGGTTACCAATGTAGAAACCGAATAGTCCAAATTAACCGAATAGTAATATATTTTGGTAATACTTTCAAAATATGTATAAATTATTTAGGTTAATCACTGAATATCATGCATACTTTGATACGAACCTAGTCCATACTCGGTCCATATCATGCCATAATCCCAAGTGTAGAGCTCACTACCAAAAGCTAGCTTGAAGGAGGAGGGAACACCTAGACTTATAAGCCACCAACCAATCCCATACTTGACCAATGTGGGATCATAACAATACCCCACCCTTAAAGAGCCGACGTCCTCGTTGGTCACGGCTATGTTGGTCACGGTTGACACCCCTCTTTTCAGGTCCAAGCCACCACTCCATAGGCCACCACTCCGAGGCCTCGTTGATCACGGCTATGTTGGTCACGGTTGGCACCCCTCTTTTCGGGTCCAAGCCACCACTCCAAGGTGTTGGACCTCTAAAGATGCGTTGGCTCTGATACCAATTGATACGAACCTAGCCCATACTCGGTCCATATCATGCCATAAGCCCAAGTGTAGAACTCACTCCCAAAAGCTAGCTTGAAGGAGGAGGGAACACCTAGACTTATAAGCCACCAACCAATCTCATACTTGGCCAATGTGGGATCATAACATACTTATACCATTATTAATTTTATTCACCGTTTATTACAAATTTCTTAACTATACCTTAGTTTTGTCTTGCAAATTATTATATATTTGTCACGAACTTAAGAAACGTGTTAATAAGTTTTGTTTTATAATCAAGTTTTTTGATTTTGTTTGGTTATTTATATTATTAATATATGAAAGCATAAACCGAATAGTAAAAATTGAATAGTAATTAGGTTAGGTTCGGTTTTTTATTTGTTTGGTTCGGTTCGGTTCGGTTTCAATTTTTAAAAACCGAAAACCGATCGATTTCATCTATTAGGTTCGGTTTTGTGACACCCATCAAATTAGGACTTGTAATTAGTACCTAATCAAGTGTAATACATGTAATTAGTTCTGTGTTAGGCTAATTAATGTATCAGTATATATATTGTTGAATATATACAAGTATGCGATTTGATTAAATCGTACAAGTTTTAAATCGAATGCAATTCGGTTCAATTAATACGGACGTTGGTGAACAATTTTATTAAATAATATGACATTATTTAATAACTCTATTTTATCCAAAATATTGTTTACATAATATTTCAACTCAAATTCGTATCGTACAAACAACATTTACGCGATTAAAATAATAAACGCGCGAGCAATCGAAACAAGAGTAAGTTATATTTTATAACTCAAGTAAAAGTATTTGATGAAATACTTCAACAAAAACCTTAATAAATATTCGTATTTTAAAATAATTATTTATACGATTAAACGATCGGGGAAACGAATACCTCACGGAGCGCAAACGCGAGAGTTAAAAATTTGGGAGATTCCCTCCCCTCTTTCTCCAAAAATCTGCCCTAACTCCCCCTCCCCACACTCATTTTCATCATTCTCTTTTTCTCTCATTTCTCACTCTTTCTCTCTTTTTCTCTCCACCTCCACCACCACATCACAACCACCTTAATTTACAAAATAACACCACCAAACTCGCTCAAATTATTTTACTCCTTTGGAAGGAAAGAACCGCGGTACCACGATCTACATTTCTATCTTTTCAAAACTCTCCGGCGCTAACTCGTAAGTTTCCGACAAATCTCGAAACACTCCGACTTCCATTATTTTCACTTGTTTGTTGTTTATTTAAGCTTATAATGTTCAAATATGAGTTGGGTAAAAGTTTCAAGTTAAACGGAAACTGGAAAACACCTTTTCGGCTCATTTTCTGGCCAACAGCTCGTTGTGTCGTAGAGGCTTCAGGCCACCTGCGACATAAGCCCTTATGTCGCCAAATCATGGCCTATGTCGCATATAGCGACACAAGCGCTTATGTCGCAAAACCCTTACTTATGTCGCATATAGCAACACAAGTGATTATGTCGCAGAACACATTCCCGTCGCACATAGCGACACAACACTGTATGTCGCATTATATTGCGGACGTTGCACTTAGCGACACAAAGATTTATGTCGCAGACATGATCTGCGACACAAAAGACTATGTCGCATCTAGCGACACAAGCCTTATGTCGCACACTGTGTCGCATGAAACAGAACCAAGAAAACACAGATTTTACTAAGTGTCGAGACCTAAAATTTTATCACTTGATTTCACCAAAATTCAACTCCAGATGCGTTTTCAATAAAGCAATGTAGTAGAAATAAAAAATTTTCAAGCTGACTTGGCATCTCGACCCCAACCAGGGGCCAGCCCCTTGGACCCCGCCAGGGGTTGCCACCCCTGGGACCCCGCTAACCAGGGGCGCTGCCCCCGGACCCCCATCACCTAAAGTTTATAAATACTTTTTAAGTATAACACCTTTCGAAAATCAAAATAATAATGTGGGATTATTATTACAAACAAATCACCAACGGGTCGTACACATTTTCAAAACTCAAGTTAATCAACCAAATCGTAGTCATTTGGACATCCTAGTTGGACGAGCAACTACAAAGGTAGTCTTTTAAGATACCTAATCAATTAATAACCATCGCGTATCGTGGACACCCTCAGGTTACAAGTCTTCGGACATCACTACTCGGCTAATCAACTCAAGTTTATTTAGATAAACACTTCAAGACTCAGGTGAGTCTTATAGCCCCTATTTTACTGTTTTACTCAGGGGTGTGATATCATTGCTCGTTTTATTTTAACTATATGAATGCAAGTACGAAAACAAATAATTACTACATGAGTTATCTCACTAATCTTTTAAGGCCCTCCTTAGCATAGTTTGGTAATACATTGTAGCGTGAATATTAGTATATGGTACCATATATGATTGACTCCTCGTCTGGGTTAGCATGCACTAACTGGGTACACGGATGTACTAATATTTGTTTAGACGAGTGTAGATTAGGCACTCGTGGGAGGCACCTCGATCAGGATTCCTTAAATGTGGACCTGACACCTCGAGTTAAGCTCAGACTATGTGCTCATGGCTGTAAAACTTTTATTTTGCTTAATTGCAATTTAAATTCAATTAGATTTTGCGGTTCATACAATATGTGTTGACATACAAACCTGTGAACTCACCAACATTTCGCTGACCCATTTTAGCATGTATCACAGGTACTCAGCAGTAGGTTGGACTGCATTCAGGAATCATTAGCTCGTGTCAGCATGCAAACATTCAGAGATTTAGCTGCATTATTATATTTTGTATAAATTAATTATGTATGTAAATCTCTCAATTCCAAACTGAGCTAATGTAAACTATATTTTGATGTAAACTTTGATTTTGTCAATACAAGTTGTAAAAAGACGCATATAGAGTCGTTCATTATATCTTTGTGCTATGATTATTGATTAGTCACGTCCCGACCGATTCGCTTCTGCAACCCGAATTTGGGGTTGCGACAGGTTTAAACCGAATTAACCGAATGAACACCTCTAGTTCTGACATGGAAAATATTTATTTAGTAAGGTTTAAACTTGAAAAGGATATTATCAGGCAACGCCAGATAATCTAGATTGTAGGGGTGATTTTTTTTATTTATTTCTTTAGGAGTTTTATAAGGGCGAAATTTTGAAAGAGTAATTAATACCTCGAGAAATTTTTATTTCCAACATAATGTAAAAATTTTATAGGACGATTGACTACGCTGCCATCGTCCTGTCTCCGCCCTCAGATATTGTGACTTATGGTTCTTCATCTTTAGTAAACTTCACTACAATGTAATAAATAGTACGCAAATACTTCTAGTGAGACGAATAAATTAATATACTAGCATTATACCCGTGCAATGCAGCGGTGAAAGTGGTGACGGTGAGTGGAAGTGCGAATGAATGTTTTAAAATAAAAACATATTGTACTCCGTCCGTCCCATTTAAAATGTCCACATAACTTTTTGGGATGTCATATTACTTAAATGGTTTGATTGGATTTGTAAACCAAGCTCGGCTTGCTCTGTCCGATTGTAATTGTTGTTTTGCCTCTAGCGGATTGCTAGAGTGCTTCGTTATTTATATATTATTCTTCCTTGCCGTTAAAAAAAATAAGTGTCAACTTTGATATTTAACCACTCAAAAAAGACTTTAATAGGTAGATTTAATCTATACTACTCTATAATACATTTAACACTCTCTCTCCTCAAAAATTTTTAAGATTAAATAAAGTGGGTCCCACTTACTATTTATTCATCCTTAACTACACTTTTCATCAATCAAATATTAAATGTACCCATTAAAGTCTTTTTTATTTAATTAAATATCAAAGTGGACTAATGGGACATCCCAAAAAAGTAATGTGGACATATTAAATGGGACGGACGGAGTACAATATTTTATTTAAAACATTCATTCGCACATCCACTCATAGTCACCACTTTCACCGCTGCATTGCGTGTGTATAATGCTAGTATTTGATTGATGAAAAGTGTAGTTAGTGGAAAATAAGTAGAAAGTGAGACTCACTTTAGTCTTAAATTTTTTCAGAAAAGAGAGTGTTAAATGTATTATATGGTAGTATAGATGGTGTTAAATGTATTATATGGTAGTATAGATTAGTAACAAAAACATATATATTTCTTTTTGGCAAAGCCTCCGTTTTCCACCCAGTTTAGGTTTGCAAAGAAAGCATGATATCTGTTGTATATTTGTATAACCCATCCTATAATATATTTCATATCTCCATGGTCCACTAAAGTTATATTTATTGTTTGTACAAATAGCCAAATCGGTAGAAAAACATGCTCAATTTTTGATGATCGTCCAAATACGATCACTTTATTTTAAAGGTGAAGACTTACACTCATTCACCTATCATCATGTACACATGTTTTTCGACGGATGTATTAATTTAGTTTAGTTACAGATTTCTTTTAATGCTATCTATTTTTATGTTTGTAGAGATCAGAAAGTTTTTAATATCATATGAAAACTACGAAATTTTAAATATATGGAAAACTTTTTACCATTGAACTAAAAACTTTTTCTAATGGAGCTCTACATTGTAAAAATCCTTTGTAGGTAATGCCCTTACAGTTTCGCCTCTCATATTTTCTTCAATGTCACATGATTATATATTAAAAGAATGTCAAAATGTTTGAACTAAAAGATATATAAAAAATGTTACATGAATAATAATTAATAACTAGTAAGTCAAAAGGTTGTGTGATGCAAAGCCCCTGACTAATTATGGTGATAATGTATTGTTTATGATGTTTCATTGATATTATTTTCTAAACTGATATGTAATTTTTATGAAATGTATCTTACTTTAAAAAGTATAAATTGAAATGTGAAGTTTCAGAATAAAAATAGCAAAATAGTATGTGAAGTGCTCTTTTGATTTTTGTTAGGTGTTGGTAAAATCTAGCTTTTAGTTATCTAGTATTAATACCAACTATGTGTATGAAATATATAAATCGGATTTTTCTTTTGTTCTCTCAAGAGAAAAAGATTTGGTTGGTTAATTTTTTTAGAAGTGTGTATATCACTTTTTAAAAAGTTATTGTCTTCCAACCATGTAATTCGATTGTGTATCTAAGTGATCCTTATTTTTGACAACTTAAAGACAAACATGAATTAAGGAAATGAAAGTGTCTACTCAAACAAGAGTGCAAAATAAATGTAACGTGTTGAAAGAGTTTAAAAATCTAAAGAAAAATTTAAAACACCGAGACATTCTTATAATTCAACATTAAATATATATATATATATATATATATATATATATATATATATATATATATATATATATTAAAATATGTAAAACCCCTACAATTTATGTTTCTATAATAATTGAGAAATACATTATGATTATTTTAGTTTTTTGAAGTACATTCAAAACTTTGGAAGTATATGTGTTAATTAAAGAAGATGAATTAAAATTGTTTCAAGATAATTATCACAATATTTGTTTTGTATTATTATTATTTCTATTATTGCTATTGCTATTGCTATTGCTATTATTATTATTATTATTATTATTATTATTATTATTATTATTATTATTATTAATATTAATAATAATATTATTATTATTATTAATATTATCCCTGTCTAGCGAATCACTATTAACTAGTAACTATTAAATTAGTAAGTGATAAATAAAATATTAAATTAAGTATATGATGATGTATCAATAATTTATGGCCTTATGAAGAAGTATAGTTTTCTTTATATACTCGTAATAGTTAAAAGAAAAGATAACAACGTAACACCTTTTTATTTATAAAAAGGTTAGATATATATTTGCTCCATTTGGTGATCTAATGTTGGTCAACAAAGTGAAAAAAGAATGGCCCTTCATCGTATATAATTCCAAGTTTACCTTTGTCTTTTCTGTTTCAAATTTCACAAATATCTTTTACTTTCGTTCAAATAACAACAAAAAAGAAACATGATGTTAGATAGGTCGATCATCCTCAATAGCAAAAGCTATTTTATAGACTATTTGAATAAATAGTTTAGATGAGTGAAGTTTAAATGAGTACATCAATTTTGAGTGAGAATGAGAGAACCAATGATATCGCGCTATGTGTACAAAGAGAATGCTTAACATGTACAAAACCTATTTACCTCCAACATCATTTATCTCACAAACGACAAATCAAAAAATTATGAAAATTGCACCATTTAATTAAGTGTTTTCTTCTCTTCGATTTGCCGTTCCTCAAAGCATACTTTTGACAACTTTTTTCTTCTTCATTTTTAGTGGGTTTTACAAATTAGTAACACATGTGTTAGTGATTGGTTGTACATTTGATTTGTGGTTAAGGTTAGGGTTTAAGGCTAGAATTTAGGGTTTAGGATCTAGGGTTAGGGTTTAGCAGGGTTTAGGGTTAGGGTTTAGCAAAGTTTAGGGTTTAGTATGATTTAGGGTTTAGAATTTTAAAAAGCGTTTAGGGTTTAGGGTTGGGGGTTTGGGGTTTCGGGGCGAAACCCCAAACCTCCAACCCTCAACCCTAAACCCTAACCCTAAACTCCAAACCCCAAACCCTAAACGAAACACTTTAACATATGTGTTAGTAAATGTGAAACCTACAAAAAAGATGGAAAAAAAGTCGCCGAAAGTATGCCTTGAAGGACGGAAAATCGAAGAGGATAAAACGTTGAATTTTATGGTGCAATTTTCATAATTTTCGATTTGTCGTTTGTGAGATAATTGATGTTGGTGGTAAATGAGTTTTATACATAATACATATTGAGCATTCTCTTTGTACACACAACACGATATCATTGGTTCTTTCATTTTCACACAAATTTCTATTCTCATTTAAATCCCACCCTAGTTTAGATTTCAATGACTAAACCTTTTTAAGATATCTAACATTGAAACACATATAATCACCAAAGGTGATTTCTATTATTTATAACATATTCAAACTTAATATATTATTGCAAAATCAATAATAGTATTTATACGGAGTATTATTTTCTATTATAAAGTAGATATCTTATTATGTATAACCAAGACATACAATCACCAAAGGTGATTTCTACTATTCCTAATCTATTCAAACTCAATATACTATTGCAAACTCAATAACATTATTTATTATATATTCTATTATAAAGTAGATATCTTATTATGTATAACCATTTATAATATTTCTTTCACTCTAAGTATGTTTATATCACTAATTATTCAACCATTTTTTATATTTCATGTATAACCATTTTTATATCAAAGAACCTTAGAAATACATATACATATATTTATTATTTGATAATATATTTTCCTATGCTATAACACTCTCTCTCTCTCTATATATATATATATAGGGTTGGATTCTGGTGAGAACAAGGGGATTCCGTAAGAACAGTGGAACACATCTTAGTCATTCATTATTTGATCAAAAAACCCGATTTTGAAGGTGACACTTTTGTAAATACTTTGAAGTTTGATTTTGGAGGGTTAACATCACCTTTGCTCATGTGAAGTTTTTCTTTTAGCTTCACATCATTTTCCTCATGTGAATTTTTTTTAGCTTTACATCATTTTGCTCATGTGAAGCTTTTTTTTTGCTTCACATCATTTTGCTCATGTAAAACTTTTTTTTTAGCTTCACATCATTTGACTCATGTGAAGTTTTTTTTAGCTTCATATCATTTTACTCATGTGAAGTTTTTTTTTTAGCTTCACATCATTTTACTCATGTGAATCATTTTTTTTAGCTTCACATCATTTTTGTGAGGTTAAGTTTATTATTATTTTTTCTTAACATAAGGTTATGATGCTATAAATTTTTATTTTAATAGGTTTACATAGTTTTAATGAGATTAAGTAAATATTTTTTTGTTAACATTAGTTTTTAAAGAGAATAATGTTTATACATATCAATTCACTACTTCAAACGTTGTTGTTAACAAAAATTAAATAAAAGTTCACCATGTTAAAACTATTGTGAAACAAAAAAAAATTAAACTTCACCCAATAATCCTTATGTGAACCCTACAGAATCAAACTTCAAAGTATTTACAAAAGTGTCACCTTCAAAATCAAGTTTTTTGATCAAAAAATGGATGGCTAAGATGTGTTCTCATCGTTCTCACGGAATCTCCTAGTTCTCACACGATCCCAACTCTCTCTCTCTCTCTCTCTCTATATATATATATATATATATATATATATATATAGGAATGGGATCCTGTGAAAACAAGGATATAAAAAAAATAGGGAAAACACATCTTCGCACCCTCCATCTAATATATATATATATATATATATATATATATATATATATATATATATATATATAAAAGGGGTGAGGATAAAAAAACCCGATGAAAACACTTTTTGATTCACAATTTTTTTAAGTTGTGAACTTTCTTTTTGAAGTAAACCATAAAAAATTAAGGTTAACACAAAAAATATTTTTTTGTGTGAAAATTATATTTTTGAAAAAAAAAAGTCAAATCTGAAAATCAAAAATAAAATAAAATTAAGGTTCACAATTGAAAAACTTAAAAACTTTTGTGAACCCAAAACAAAAAAATAAAGTTCACAATTGAAAAAGTTGAAAACTTGCTGTGAACCCCCAAAAAAAATAAGGTTAACAGTTGAAAAAAAAGGTTTACAATTAAAAAAGTTAAAAACTTTCCGTAAACCAAAAAAATTAAGGTTCACAATTGAAAAAGAAAAACTTTCTGTGAACTCAAAAAAATTTAAGGTTCACAGATTAAAAAATAAAGGTTCACAATTGAAATTTTTTAAAACTTCTGTGAACCTAAAAAAAAAATTAAGGTTCACAGTTGAAAAAAAGGTTAACAATTGAAAAGGTTAAAAACTTTCCGTGAACTAAAAAAAATAAAAATTTATGATGAAAATTTTATGTGAATAAAGAAAATATAAGGGTTCACAAAAAAAATGAAAGTTCACAACTTAAAAAAATTGTGAATCAAAAAGTGTTTTCACTGTTTTTTTATCCCCACCCCTTATATATATATGTTAGATTAGATGGAGGGTGAAGATGTATTTTCACTATTTTTTTATCCCATTGTTTTCATCAGAACTCATCCATATATATATAGACACACTATGATGTGTGTGTGTCAAGCTTATGATGGCTCTACACAAAAAAAAAAAGAATAAAAGTTTTGTTTTCTGATTTATAATGTTAAAACCGACAATTCGTTTTTATTACACATAAATGAATGAAACATATCATATAACTATAAGACAAAGCACTTATTTATATTTGGAGGACATGTATAACTTTAGCTATGGTGAATTAATATGGTCTCACTAATCGGATTAATGAGGGATTTTCGTTAATATGTGCAGCTACAAAAAATAATCGTATTCCATTTATAGTTACAATTACGTAAAATATATAGAAAGCAGTTTTTCTTATTTTTTTATTTTTTATTTCACCATGCTATAAGCGCCATATTAGAATATCTGCATTGTATAAATTTCGTTCTCTAATTCGAATTTTTATATCTTTTCACTTAATTATTAATTATTTCATTCAAAATTTATAGTCCCTTCTAAATGATTAAATTTTTTATAAAGCAAATCAATTATACGTGTCGTAATATTATAACATAAGAATTCATTAGTCCTTTACCTTAATAATTAAAAGGGCAGTGTTTAGTATTTTATCCAAAAACATATAGCTCTTATATTGTTGAAATTTATTTCTAAAAGTTTTATAATTACGACATCTTGAATGTTTTTCATTCAAGTATTTTAAAGTAAAATATTCAATTAATTTGATTTTAGATCGAAAATGGAGAAAACCCGATTAAATTGGCTATATAATTGGATACAAAATCTTTAATAAAAAGTTTTAGCGACTTGATAAAATCAAAAATTGCTTTGATGAACTCTCCTTATTACAGTTCTAAATAATGAAGTTGTTCTACGTTTTAAGTTATGTAAAATAACCGAACTACCAAAAGAAGAATAAGATTCGTGCATATGAAATTATAGATATTTTACACCCAGCTGCAACGCGCGGGAGAAAAAAACTCATTAACTAACATTTTAAAAAGGTAAATAGTTTGAAAATGTATCGAACTTGTCATGAAATATTATTGTATGCATCGTACTTTCAAAACTCCTATTGTGTGTACTCAACTTACTAATTTCTCATATTGTATGCAGTCATTAACTTTAAACCTCTTATTTGCTTATGTGTACCTATATATCACTTTTTTTTTCATGCCACCATCTATACGTAGGAGCCACGTAGGACCAGAGATATGTATCAAAATTTTATTTATAACATTTCTTTATCAAAACTCATAACTTTCAAACCCATTCACACCATCATGCCTTCATCTTCTTCGGGAGCCTCTATCACAAATTAGCCACGCTTGAATGGTGAAGACGTCAGAGATGGTGGGAATGTTCGAGATCATAGAGATAAGGAAGGTGGTGACACACACAAAAAAGTGGTGATATTTGGAAATGGCTGTGAAGTGCATACGATAGGTTTTATGATTGGTGTCACCGGAAAATGGTGGAAATGGTGTGATGTCGGAGTTGGTGATGTTTTGAAGATAATTGTGAGGTGGAGATGATAGAGGTTGATGGTTAAGAAGGTGTGAATTGTTTTTAGTGGAATCGCCAAAAAAATGGGGGAGATGATGGTGACATCGGAGATGATGGTGACATCGAAGATGATGGTGACATCGAAGATGATGATGATTGGAAAATAGTGGTGAGTTGGAGATAATAGGGGTTGGTGGTTAATGAGTTACAAATTGGTTGTAGTACTTTCATCGAAAGTAATGGTGTCGCTGGAAAAAAATGGTAGATATGGTAGTGACGTTGGAGATGGTCATGTTTTGGATATGGAGTTGATAGGGGTTGGTGATTATATTAGTGAAGTATAAATTGATTGTGGTGGTGTTGCCGGAAAAAATGGTGTCACTGGAAAGATGATATCACCGAAAAGTTGAAGATGATGAAGTTGATGAATATGATTACGTAAATTTTTTATCAAACTTTTGGTGAGAGGACACTGACTTGGTAATGCCACATCATCTACTTAAGCCAACTGAGCTAGTTTTGGCTAGTAATCAGGTTTGAAGGTTAATCACACACAATAGAAGGGATTAGTAAGTTGAGTACACATAATAGGAGTTTTATAAGTATGATGCATACAATAATATTTCATGACAAGTTCGATACATTTTCAAACTTTTTGCCCAAACTCTTCAAAATATAATAAGAGAAAAAGAGTAATAAGTTTTAACAAAATATTATTTTTTGTCACCAAATCAGACATTGTAATACCTGAACCAAAACCAAAAAAAATAATAATAATGATGCACATACCATCACAGTTAGATCCATCACGACTAAATGTAACAACTGAGCTCGTCTGACTTCGGAGTACGACCTTGGCTTGAATACTTGTGTCACACCCCGCCAAAAAAGTAAACTACGGTTAAGTACAGTGATTATGGAAGCGTGTGACCTGGCGGGGCGCAACAAGAGCGGATCAACAAAGCATATGACTATTGCAGAACATAAACATTAAGATGCCATCAGTTGTTTTTACAAAAGTTACGACTTATCAAGTCGTAAAAGTAGTAGTATCATTAGAATAGAAATTGTATTTGCGAATATAATATGTTGTGGGGATTTCATAAACATGACTAGAAAGGTTTATAGTTATACAAAGGAAATCCACGTAACTATAAAAAGTGGCATCTTAAACTTCATAGGTAGGTGTGATTTCAATATGCATGCAATTCTTATATCACTGCTAATTCCCTGAAAAACATATTAAAATCGTCAACAAAATTGTTAAGTTAATTCACAGGTTTTTTGAGTTAAATCAGTTTGTATAATGTTCGTTGCAAGTTCCTCTTGCAATATAAATTACTTCCTCCGTCCCATATTTATAGTCCATGTTTTCTTTTTTAGACGTCACAAAGTAATTGTCCACTTCCAAAAGTAGAATGATCTAATTAAGTAAACTTCCTATCATACCCTACTTTATATGTGTCATAAAAAGATAGGTAAAAAGTAAGGGTAAAATTTTCCAGTGTAATTACATTTTCTTAAACTGCGTATTTCTTGTTTGTGGACAATAATTTTGGGACGAAGGGAGTAGTTGGAAATCAATTTTTTGATTTAAAAAGTAGACATAACAATGACTAAGTCATGTTTAAAATGCAATCAAATCATAACTATGTTGTGGTTCAAAGTGAACGAATAGTTGATAAAACAGTTAGTAAACTAGTTGTTGCAAGCACCCCCTTGCAGTAGTGATCAACATGATCAAATACTTTTTCGTATTAATGTGGCGGAAATCTTCAAGCCGCTAATTTGTATAAGTGTGGGTAAACAGTTGGATTACATCCAATATAAATTGTTTTTTAAAATATAGTTTTTTAATGTAAGTCCGTATGTATTAGGATCGATAACGAGGTTATCTTTAGGTATTAAGGTGCGGAATCCCTTAATACGGTGTTTACGGATTGTAAACGGTTTGTTTCACAAGTATTAGTGAAATCAATAATCTAATATGTTTTGTATTGATTATAACTGATGTTAATCGATCAATACCTAACCCTTAGATTATGTTGAAAGCCCTGGAAAGTTCAATTCGTTCGTAGTTATCAATTGGCAAAAGTTAATTAGGTTTCAAACCTAATTTGTTAATAAACACGTCTCGGTTCGTAGCTTATGGGCACTGCGATCCGACCCGGTTCGCAGCCCAACTTGGCCCAGCGAATCCACTGGACTCGCTTCACAAACCTGTCCTGCGAACTCAACTCAGTTCGCATCGCAGGTTCTTGGTCAACCTCTGGTCAACATTTTTCAGTATTTAACATTTAACTCTAAAATGTTTACCAACCGATATATTCATTACAATTCAAAATCAATTTACAAACTTGATAACAATAATCTCTAGTATTATTACAAGCTAGATCTGTTGTCACAATAACATGTCCCAACAGACTCCCCCTTGACAATAGCTCTAGCATCTATGTCTTCAAGTTGTCTTTGATCTTCACTTGTAAATTTTACTTCCAGCATACATCTTCAGTTTAATGCAAGTTTTAACCATCAACTGATAATCTCTTCATAAATCTCCCCATCCTTCAATAGCAGTGATCCTGTTCTTGTATAACATCAACATATCATTCTTGGAAAGATTCACTAAGTGTCGATGATCATATATTCTCAAAATTTCTTTTTCTCCATCTTCGACTTCATCATCAGCTTCAAAAACCACAGCTTCACCAGTTCCAGCTTCTACATGCCATCTCTTCATATTTCCCAGAATATCCCGAGACATAAGCTTTAACAGTATCTGCTGTACGCATTTAACTGCTGGATAAATCTTTTTACGCAGTCGTCTTCCTGTTCTTTGACTTCTTTCATTTAACTTGATAGTTTTACCGACTCTTGGCTTAATTCTTTCAAACTTCATTGACCAACCCTCAGTCTTGATTACCCTTTCGACATATCTTCCATAAGGATCATTACTAGGGTTCTTCATTTCCATTCTAGCCAAGTCTCTTATTTCAAATCTCGGTAAAGAACTGAAAACTGCAAGCTTTCTTTCAAAGTATTGAACCCCGTCATACCTTTTAATTGCAAAAAGCTTTAAATCTGCGTCATAATACCAACCGATTATACCTTTATTAGGTACTCGCTTTCCAGTAATATCAATTTCTGATATCGCAGTCTTCAACTTTTTCTTCTTCTCCAAAGGCTTAAAGATCGGATTATCTTTATGACAATCAGGAAGATCTTCTTCAAAATCAGAATCAGTTGATTCATTCAGATATTCATCTAAATCTATAACTCTTTCTCCTTCTTCATCCTGAATAGTCACATTTGTCCTTGAAGGATTTATGATGTGTTCATCTATATTAGCATCAAGATCAACACCTTCAACTAATCCAATATTGACAACAGAAGTCCAATCTTCAGGAGGTACAAACTCACCTTCCTCTAGATCATAATCAACTTCCGCTTCAACTTCATCGACAATCTCAATATCAGAATCACTTTCAACATTCTTTTCTGTAATCATTTTAAATAACACGATTTAGATAATATAATATAAATTCTTTCATTGATTTCCCTGAATCAATCTAAGAATTTCCTTTATTTATCTCAATCGTATAATCACATTTAATCATTAATCTTATATAATTTTAATTTGTTATAAAAACATCTCAAATTCAAATCTTATATAATTAATCTTATATAATTTTCACTTGTTATTTATAAAATCACAAGTCTAAATCTTATATCAACATAACTTATATACTTACAAAACATTAATCTTTCAAAGATTATAAATAATATTACAATCAATCTAAGATTACAAAAGTATATCAGTTTCAAATACAAAATATAACTACTTCTCACCAGCTCCACTCCCACTAGCACCAGCACCAGCACCAATACCAGCAGACTCAGACTCCCCCTGAAGTGTAGCTTGCTCACTAGTCTTTGAAGGACCAGTCGGCTCACTATCTTTCGATACACTAGGATCATCATCTCTGTCCTGTCTCCTCTTCAGCTTCAGCTCATCTTCTTTGCACGCTGCCTTATAAACCCTAATCTCCCCCTGAGCTGACTGTTCCTGATGTAAACTCAAAACAAGTTCTTCTAAGTTGTCAAGCTTCAGGCGTTGGGCAGTGCAGTCATCAAGCAGTGTGTTATGAATCTTCATCAATGTGCGATAAGACTCACTAACAGTGACCAACTGCTGTGCTAAAGAGAGATTCTCAGCTAACAACCATGGAACCGATCCCGTCAATTTCTCTAACTCCTTTACCCTAGACTCTAAGGATGTAATCCTTTCAGCATCAGTCATAGGAGTCATTGGAATCGTCGATGGTCCAGGCGGTGTCACTGAAGCAAGAAATGACTCACGAGTAAGCGGTGGAATGGCCTGAGATAAGGCAGTTGTGAGAAGGCCAGCTGCAAAACGACTTGCCTTGGTCGTAGGAAACTGTGCAGAATGCACCAATTCCACAACCCCTTCTTTGATAGTCTGAGAAACCGATTCTTGTGTCGGTAACTCTGTCCTTAGCTCAGCCTATTAAGATAGATACAATTACATAAAGAAAAATAATTGTTACAGATAACTCTGTCTCAATTTCTTAAGTAATTATATAACACTTGTAGTACTAAACGTTTATCTCATACCTCAATCGGTACAGATGCAAGTTCAGAATCCACCGGTGTCATCAACTCCACCTGTGGTGTATCTTGAGAAACTGTTACAGAATGAACTGTCTCAGTTTAACTCCTGATAAACAACAAGTTAAAATTATCTAACTTTAAATTAAATATTTAAAATTTACCATCTCTAATGGTCAAAGTCCTCGAACGCTTCCGGCGTTGAGAAATAAGAAGTGTATCCTCTTCCTCAGGAACTTCATCAAGAATACTGAAGTCCGGGTCGACTTCCTTAGCCTTCCTCTCCTCCTTCAGAGCTGGATCTGGAATCATCCTAGATCGGTATCTAATATAACCAGCATCTGGAGGTGGAGAAGGAGTACTATCATTATCATCTGAAACCAATTCACCATCACGGCCTCCAGATGGACCAACATCCGAATCCTAAATTTTAAATATATTAAACATTTATGATTAGCTAGTAGCTCTATCATACAAGTTCTATATATTTTTATGATTAATCTGATAAATACCTTAGAAGGTAAACCCTCAGATCCATCAAGCTGTCCCTGCTCACCCTCAGGTCGAGTGACCTCTGGGTTTGCAGTCTCAGCTCCCTGTTCACAATGATATTTATATTTTATAATCAGAAACATTATCTAATTAACTAAATATCTATAACATTTGTATCATATAATAATACTATAACTATAATGTAACACCTAATTACCTATATTACTATATAATTATAAAATTACCTCAGGTGGTGCAACATAACTATTAATATCCCGTAAAACATGATCAATAGCATCATCATGCTGTACTAGCACCTCCTGCACAACCTGTGTAGCAACCTCTGCATCAACCTGTTGTCCCGGATGTTCTAAAACATCATCCAGAAGCTCTTGTGGATCTTCAGGAATAACCACATCAGCAACAGGTGCAGGTACCGCAACAGCAGGCTCAACATCTAACCACCCATCATTGGCTGGAGCCACATAGTTCTCATCCAGAAGATATCCAAATAAATCAACCGCTTCCGGCTTCACTACGTCTGGACGTCTTGAGGAGTTGAGAAAACAAGCGTTGTATGTACGCAAGTTGACTCGATCAACAAATCGATTAGGAGCAACTGCTGGCATATCAGGAATGCAGTGGCGAATAATAAGCATACAAAATCGTGGATAGATAAAAACTTTGATCTAACTGCTCCAGTGATCTGACCGATAATAGAAATGAAGATATAAGAAGAAAAACTGTATGGTTTGTTATAAACCAGTGACAGTAGCCCAATAAATAACTGAGGGCTAAGCTCATCGTATCCTCCCTTCTTGTTACCGAAGATCGTAACAATGATGTGGAATAAGAATCTCCACTGCCCTAAAATGAACGCCTTGATGAATTAACGTCCATGTCTGGGACCAGAATATCCCATTCTGCTCAAAGCTCCCTCGATAAAATCCGTCGAGTAAGCAGATGGACCAGCTTCCTGCTCTACAATGCCTAATCTCAAAATCTGGCGTAGATCATCAGCAGAGAAGACAACGGGATGTTCATTAACCCGTGTACGGATAACCGGAGGGTTAGCCGCATCATCGAACTCAATATTGTCCCAGAACTGGGTCAATATATTCTGAGATATAGAAGGTGACTCGGTAATGGCATATCTAATCCTGGATCGCGCCAAAAACGTCAAGATCTCAGTAAATCGCTCAACACCGCGCTCACTGGTGTCGAGACTCACCAGAATGTTGTGTCCAGGTGCAAAAGCTCTATCTGCCATATCTATTATTATAAATAACACAAATGGAAATTAGCATTAACTAATAAACATTAGTTAATTTAAACTTTAACGTATTATGATCGACTGATAATCAAACATCTAAGTTTACTATTAACTAATATTTAAATCTACAAACCTTAATTGAACAATTAAACAAAGTTAAATTTTCAATTATATTTGTTAAATTATATTACATTCGTTAGTTATAAAAGAAAGTTTGAGTAAATATACCACCGATTAATTATCGGAACACGCCGCTCGACTTCGCTATGAGTCGGAAGACTTTCGATATTAATTAACCCAAAAGTTCTAAGTGATTACATATATTTAACTTATTAACGAAAGTTCATAAGTCTAATCATGTAATTAATGATTAACTTGTCAATTATTTGTAACCTCAAAGTCCTCAAATCGAAAATAAGTTATAACATATATTATGTAAACTAACTATCGATTAAATCAAACGTTTAGTTTACAAATCACATTTGAAAATGTTAAAAATTAAAATTAACAAAAGTTACTTCGCTTCGCAGGAATCCTATGCGAAGTGAAGTTCAGTTCGCTATGGTCAATACAAGTCAACCATTTCAACTCTCTTCGCCATTATTAGCTGCGAAATGAGGTTCATTTCACAGAGTAACCTGCGATCCGAGTTTTGACTTCGCAAAAATATTCTGCGATCTAAACCCAAATATTGAGTTCACTTCGCAGAAATGATCTGCGATCCGAACTCAAATATTGAGTTCGCTTCGCAAGAGTGTTCTGCGATTTGAGTTCAACGAGTTGAACTCAGTTCGCAGGAGCGTACTGCGATCCGAATTCAATTTCGCTTTGCAGTAACACTGGTACTCAATTTCAAAATTAAATTGACAATAGTGTGTGTTTTAATGCAATAAACCAATTGACAGTTGTTCCTTATATAGCAACTAACAATTTCTATAAGTTTCAAGTTGAATCATTCACTAAATCGATGAGAATCCGTGAATGAGCAACCTGACACATTCGAAACATAAAAACGAGCAATTAAACACAAAATACTCAATGAAAACGTGTGAAACTTACTTCAATAGATGCGTAATCGAAATGTGTAAGTGAATCACGGAGCGAAAATTCCTTCTCTGTCTGGAAAATCAAAAATCAACCAAATAAGTAATTCGGTTCGCTTCGCCAAATCTCAAGTCGCAGTGGAATTGGTTTCGCTTTGCCGAATGTGTGAAAAGTGTGGGTTTGACTCGCTTGACTTGTCCCTTTTATTCTTTAAACTCACCTCGCAACGATGACTGGTCAACTTCGCAGTTTTGACCAAAATTGCGATTTTAGCTTTAAATATAAATTGAACTTTTATTTATTTTTACTAGTCAAACATATTAACTTCCCATTGCGTCTTTGTCACATTTATTCAAACACGGAACGATAAAATGTTATTTAACTTAATTCCAAAGGATAACACAATAAATAAATCAATCCAAAACTTTATTGAATTATAATAAAATAGACTTTTACAAAATCAAGATGTAAACAAAAATACTAATCAAAAATAAATTCTATTCTTAACTGATCAAGAATTATCTGCTTAGGGATCATATTAGAAAGAATAAGCAAAACTTAATTGATTTTTAATAAGTTTAAGACAATCGTTAATATTCATACCGCATGAAATTCATATAAGCACAATAAAATTTCAATTTTAACCAGTAATAAACTTATATTTATAAAATTATATCTTATTTACCTTTATCCACACGATATAACACATTGTTGAAAAATAACTCATAATTTCTTTAGAACTTATTCACTAAGGTGAATGTTCAAAGGTCATAGACAGATCAAGACGATTATCGATATTATGATCAACATAAACAAATTATACATAGATTTCTGAGTAAACTTTTTATTGTTAATGTGAACAATATCTAGTGTTTTCTACTATACAATATACTGAGAAACTCAAGTACAACTCATAACATTGTATCCTATTTTTATAAGGTAGGAGTTACTAAATGATGTCCTTTAGAAGCATATAACTTACACTTGACACTTGATACTTTGTATCTTACATATGTAAGGTAGAGGTTACTAAATGATGCTCTTTAGAGACATATAACTCACCTTGTAGTGTTAAAGACTTTGTATATTTTTTGTTTGTTTTAGATAACAGTGCATGGAAGTACTATCATTTAACAATTAAGACTTGAGTCATACATGGTATAGCAGTTTCACAAAAGATAAGACACATGCATTCAGAATTTCTTAAACGCTCAGAAATCCTAGCATAATCTGCCTATCAATATATCGTATGATGAAGCTGACTAGACTAAAGTTATTCTTATCACTTATGAAGTATGAGACGGGTTATTATCAGTGGATATAGGTGTATAATAAGATAAATATAAGTCCATTTCTAGTTAAGATCATTATCTTAGAGTGACCTATAGGAATCTATTAACACATCATACTTAATACTTAAGGTATTATTCTTAAGCTTATTCTCCTAATGTACTATCATCTCCTAAGTTTTTGCAAATAATAACTTAAACAATTTCTAAAAGAACTCCTGTTGTTCTTTTATTGGCCGCGATTCCCCTAAGGTAACAAGCAAATGAATGCCATACGCCCCCCCTTTGTTTTTTTTTTATATTTTGAATAGGAAGACTTAAGCTATTACATTTCCTTTGGAAGACTAGTTATTCTGGATTCTTCATTCCGTTTAGTTGAACCAATGTCTCAAAACGATTCCTATCAAAAGCTTTTGTGTACAAGTCTGCCAAGTTATCCAATGATGGAACCTTGACTAACTGTATAAGCTTCTTTTCAGCACAGTCTCTTATGAAATGATGACAAATATCAATGTGCTTTGTCTTGCTGTGCTTTACAGGATTATTAGTGATAGATATGGTGGATTCATTGTCAATCATCATTGGAGTGTTGGTTAAATTTAAACCATAATCTCTCATTTGCTGTTGAATCCACAACACTTGAGAACAACAGCTGCCTGCAGCAACATACTCAGCTTCACATGTAGAAATGGCTATTGAGGTTTGCTTCTTGCACTGCCATGACACTAATCTTCCTCCAAGGAACTGACATCCACCAGTTGTGGACTTTCTATTCTGATTGCACCCACCATAATCAGAATCAGTGTAAGCAATAAAATCCAAGTCTACTCCAGTCGGATACCAAAGTCCCAGCTTCGGTTTCCCTCTTAGGTAACGAAAGATTCTTTTAACTGCTTGCATATGAGACTCTTTAGGTGAGGCTTGATATCTTGCGCAGATACATACTGCAAACATTATATCCGGCCTGGATGCAGTGAGATACTTTAGTGACCCAATCATGGCCCTAAAAAGAGTAGGATCCACATCTTTGTTACTCAATGTATCCGGTCCAAGTCCATGATTTTCTGGAATAGGAGTATGATATATGCGTGTTTCATCCAACTTAAAACGTTCTAACAGTTCATAGGTATACTTTGTTTGATGAATGAACATACCATCTTCTTTTTGATCAACTTGTAATCCTAAGAAGAAATTCAAATCTCCCATAGCAGACATTTCAAATCTTTGTCGCATGACTTTCTCAAATTCTTGACACATCTTTTCGTCAGAAGACCCAAAAATGATGTCATCAACATATACTTGAACGAGCAGAAAGTCATTCTTTTTCCATTTAACGAAAAGTGTACTATCAATTGAACCTCTTGTAAATCCATTCTCAAGAAGGTACTTTGATAGTGTCTCATACCATGCTCTGGGTGCTTAATGTAATCCATATAGAGCCTTATTCAAGCGATATACTCTATCTGGATAATCTGGATCAACAAACCCTGGTGGTTGAGAGACATACACCAATTCTTGTACTTTGCCATACAAAAAGGCACTCTTAACATCCAACTGATACACTTTAATTTCCTTGTAAGTTGCAAATGATAAGAATACCCTTATCGCTTCAAGCCTAGCAACAGGTGCAAACACTTCGTTGTAATCTATTCCTTCTTCTTGATTGAATCCATGGACCACTAAACGAGCTTTATTGCGAGTAACAATTCCCCGATCGTCTCTTTTTCACTTAAAGACCCATTTAGTTCCAATAGGATACTCACCGGAAGGTAAGTCAACTAGCTCCCATACATTCAGCTTTTTAAACTGAGTCAATTCTTCTTGCATAGCTTCTACCCACGAGTTTTCTTTTAATGCTAGTTGAACATTTTTAGGTTCAACTTGTGAGATAAAGCATGCATAAAGACATTTATTTGTAATCCCAGTTTCTTTAATTGAAACGTATAAGCTAGTGTATTCAGAAGTTCTAGCTTTAGTTTGACTCCTGGTTAACATTGGAAGGTTTTGATCACCAATGATATTTTCCACAAGATGATTCCTACTTGTTCTAGTCACAGTTACAGGCCCAACAGGTATCTCATCATCCAAATTGGAACCAATCTCTTCCAATGGTGGCATATCCTCATCAGTACTGTACATCTCATCAGAAGTTATTCTTTCCCTCAATTCCCTTGTAGGAGTAAAGATATTATCTAATACCCTTTGAGTAACTTCCGACAACTTGTTTTGTTCTTGAGGTTTATCCATTGATGGCTCTTTTGAAGTACTAGCCGAGTGATTATTTTCAGACTTCCCTTATGAAGAAGCATTCGATGTATTTTTCAGGTCTGTGTACCCGTCACTGTACAATAAATGCTCTGGGATTTCTGAATTAACCACATAGTCACTTATAGGGACTTTAAATGACTTAAAATAGATATGAATAATCGAATTGCCAATCTAATCCCTTGTGTTTGTCATGAGTATAACTTGTAACTTCAATAATGAAGACAGTTTCCACACGACCAGTGACTTTATTGAAAACCTTCTTGTTTGGTGAATTAGGAATATAACCTAGGAAATATCCTTGTCAGCCTTTTCCCCAAACTTAGGTTGATTGTTAGTCTTCAAAAGTGTGCATGAGACACCAAAGGGCTCAAATCCCTTCAAATTAGGCTTCTTTTTGTTCAGAAGTTCATAACAAGTCTTGTTATGTTTCTTAACTGTTAGAACCCTATTCAAGACATGACATGCTGTATTCACTGCTTCTGCCCAAAAGATGACCGGAAGCCCTGAATCTGCAAGCATGGTTCTTGCTGCCTCAATAAGAGTTCTATTCTTCCTTTCAGCAACACCAGTTTGCTGTGGTTCATAAGGTGCACTGAATTGATGTTGAATTCCTTTACTTAAGCAATAGACATTCAACGTAGAATTTTTGAACTCTGTAACATTATCACTACGAATTCTCTTAACTCTCGTGTTATAGACATTCTCTACTAAATCTAAGAACTCCATAAGCGTTCCTGGAGTTTCATCCTTCACCCATGAGAATCTAGAGAAATCATCTGTAACAACCAGACAATACCATTTGCCACCTATGATTCTTTTGCTTATTGGGCCAAAGAGATCCATATGTAGCAATTCAAATGGCAAGGATATAGAGTTTTCTGTTTTGGACTTGTGTGGTTTCTTATGTTGTTTTCCTTTCAAACAAGAAACACACCTGTCTTAAAACTCAAAACGTTTCTGTGGCACACCCAGAACTAAACCATTTTTGGTTATGTAATTCATTTTACGAAAGTTCAAATGTGCCATTCTCCTATACCATATAATAGAATCTGCTTCAGAAGCCTTGGATAATAGACATGTAGACTCCATTGAAGTATTTGGAACACCCATGTTAATAGCATAGATGTCCTTCTTCCTTGGAGCCCTCATTAGTATCCATTCTTCAGGAATAACAAATCCCGGCTTCAGGACTAAGGCTTCCTTTTCATTAAAATGAACTGGATGACCTTTATCGCAGACCTGGGAAACACTCACCAAGTTGTGAGTTAGTTCTTCAACATAATTCACATCTTCAAGAGTCAATGTTCCATTTGAAACTTTTTCTTTTCCCGTAATCACTCCTCCTTTATCCCCAGCGAAATTCACTCACTGTTTTAAACCACCTTTGAAGTCTGTCAGTAGACTTCTTTTGCCTGTCATGTGTCTTGAGCATCCACTGTCTACATACCACCAGCTGTCTTTGTTCATAGTTTGCTCTTGCACATGACACGTTGCACACAGTTAGTTTTCAAGAGGGACCCAAGCCATTACGGTCTTGGGTTGTCCCTTATCATCTACAATCTGAACTTCCTTAAAATAACCATAACTGTTCCCATCGGGAGTCTTGGTGACATTTACTGGAGGTTGAGATTGTTGATGATTTATAGTCTTATGCCTGTGAGGAGAGCGAGTGGAAAACCTCCTAGGCATTTGACTGTTTTGTTGTGCATGAGAGGTAGAACCATTCTCATATTGACTATGGTTTCTACTTGGTGTTCTAAACCTTGAGGGTGTCTTATCTCTAGATTTATTGACAGAATTATTACTTTGAGAATATGGTCTCTTAGGTTTAGGTGGAGTACTAGTGTTGTCTCTCTTCAACATGTTCACAGGTTTACTTCCCAAGCCAGGTTTAGCATTAGGCCTGTCTACATGTTTTGGTTTCTCGTTATTCATAGGCTTATGAATTGCTTCCAACTTCTTATTAGGACAACAAGAAGCCACATGCCCCTTTTGATGGCATTTGAAGCAAGACATCTGCCTACGTGACTTAACATCTTTTGCCTTAGTTTCAATCTGAGTCTTAGATACTAAAGGTGAATCATTCTATTCTTTAATAAGCTTATCATCTACTTTGGAATCATTCAGCATTCCACTCGATACAAATTGTACATTGGTGAAACGTGATATCTTACCAATTTTAGATGATTGTTCTTTAGGAACATCCTTCTGTATCTTAGAGACTTCAGATTCTACGGGTACATTAACATCAGAATTAGCAGTTGCATCAATCATCTCTAGGTCAACATTAGTAGTAGTGTAATTAGCATTAAAAGGCGGAGGTACATCACTATAGCCTAAGCCAGTCTTGTCCTTTACACTACGTTGAGCATCAATTATATTGTCCATAGTTAAAGAAGAAGTTCTATAACTCTCAAACTTACGATTAAGCTCAACTAACTTGACCTTAGATTCAGCTAATTCTTTGTCCTTGTCAGCTATTCCTTGATTTAAGTCCTTTAGGTTTAAATAAAGACCATCTATTGTCACAGATTGTTTATTTATTGTATTCCTAAGTACAGTCTTATCAGATGTGTAGGACTTAATCTATTTCTTAAGGTCTAGCTTGTCCTCACTTAATCTACGTACATCAATTTTGGCCAGTTCTAGTTCAGATGTTAAAGTCTTATGTGATTCAGCAAAGACATTAACCTGGGCTTGTAAACTAGTCACTAACTGACATACATCTATAAGTGTAGGAACATCAAGACATACCCGTTTCTTTTCAGTTTGGAGTTCAGCCATTTGTGCAACAAAGTCTTCTGGACATAGATCTTCAGTTGATCCCAAGTCCAACACATCATCTTCAACTGCCAGCATCTTCAAATCAGGAATCTTCATTTGATAATCCTCAGCAGTAGGCATGTAAGATGGTGTCTCCTCAGTCTGAACTAGATCTTCAATTTCAGCCATTAGAGCTTCTTCAGATAAAGCTCTCCAGTAATAAGAACCATCCAGTTGTTGAACGACCAAGGCTTTAGAAGACAGAGAAGCACTTGGTTTTTCTGGATTTGCAGATTTCTCAGTTTTGGATCTTTGACATTCCCTAGCAAAATGTCCATAACCTTGACAGTTGAAACATTTTACTTTGGATTTATCAAACCCAACTTTATTTTCCACCATCTTTCTTCCAGTACGCTTTAAGAAATTTTTAACTCTCCTTGACACCATAGCAAGTTGCCACTGGAGATCCATTTCTTCTAAGTCGTCGGGGTCTACCTGATCATAATCCTCATCAAAAGTAGCTGGATCATTGATCTTACCCTGGATGTAATTTTCATATGAAGCAACAAATGAAGCAAGAACTGAAAGTTGTTGTTCAGTGGATTTCACACTCATGGGCATTTTGTGATGCTCTTGAGTTGACTTTCTAGTTGTCTTGCTTTTTGCTTCACTATCGGATGAGCTTATAAAGCATAAGTCTTCAGATAATATTTCATCAGTTACTCCAGTATCACCAACTAGTAAAGCAATGGTCGAAATGGAAGAACTGTTAGAGATAGTAGTTTTTCCATGATAAAGCCCAGGATCCTGTACCTGATCAGGATCAGTATCTCTAGATCTCTTTGTGAAATCATATCCGCGGAGCTTGTCAATTGCCTGCTCCAAAGTCATAGTTTCTTAACGCTCATCGTTATCTTTAAGCATAACTCCATACATTTCCCATTTCGAAGGAAGACCCTCAATAAACTTGTCAGTCTTCTCCGTATTAGAATAGGTAATGCCGTGGTCATCTAGCTCACTTAACAGATGGTAATATCGGGTGGTATATGCATCAAGATCTTCACCTTTCATAGCTTTGAAAACTATGAATTGTTTCTTTAACAGATTACACCTACCTGCCTTAACTTGAGGACTTCCATCACACCTTTTCTCTAGAACTTCCCATAGCTCTTTAGCGGTATGAAAAGACTTCAACCGATGGTTGATTTCTTTTGGAAGACTCATTTTAATTAAAGAATGAGCTTTATTCTCAATTTGATAATCCTTCTTTTCTTCATCACTCATTTGAGTATAGGTAAGTGTCACTGTCTTACTACCAACCTTAGCAGAAGGTGCAGTATATCCATTCTTAATGCACATCCAAATAGACAAGTCATGGAACCGACAGTGTGATTCAAAGCTGTCTTTCCATCCATAGTAGTCTTCAAGTCGGAGCAATTTAGGTGGAACATTAGATTTCCCAACCTCATGATCCATCTCAATCATCTTACTTATGTCAGACATTGTTGCAAATTCCAGAAATTAACAAATAAGCAGAATGCTCAGTTCGTAGGAACTCAGTTCGCAGAATGAACTCAGTTCGCAGGGGAGAACTCGGTTCGCAGGGGAGAACTCAGTTCGCAGAGAAGAACTCAGTTTGCTTCGCAACTCAGTTCGCTGAACAAACTAAAATCGCAGAATTGAGTTGCGAACTGAGTTCAGCGAACTGAGTTGTAGTGCCTACGGCTAGATACGCGTAGGTTCGAGGTTATTCGGATAATAACGGTTGATTTGGGATTGTTGGTATGTGATTTATTGCGTAATCTAATATGTTTTGTATTGATTATAAATGATGTTAATCGATCAATACCTAACCCTTAGATTATGTTGAAAGCCTTGGAAAGTTCAATTCGTTCGTAGTTATCAATTGGCAAAAGTTAATTAGGTTTCAAACCTAATTTGTAAATAAACACGTCTCGGTTTGCAGCTTATGGGCTTTGCGATCCGACTCGGTTCGCAGCCCAACTTGGCCCAGCGAATCCACTGGACTCGCTTCGCAAACCTGCCCTGCGAACTCAACTCAGTTCGCATCGCAGGTTCTTGGTCAACCTCTGGTCAACATTTTTCAGTATTTAACATTTAACTCTAAAATGTTTACCAACCGATATATTCATTACAATTCAAAATCAATTTACAAACTTGATAACAATAATCTCTAGTACTATTACAAGCTAGATCTGTTGTCACAATAACATGTCCCAACATTTAACATAAACACAGGCGGTGATCCCCCAAAGGTTTGTAAGACCTTATGAGTTAATGCCAACACCTAGTCCCATAACCAAACCACGACCTCGTTTGTGGAAATTTTTTTTGCCTCTAGGACCGGGTGAATATACGCTCCTCGTTGTGACATAAAGTTGGGCGTTGGCACAATCCAACAAGAGTGGGAGGTGGGTCATCTCGTTAGTACTATCCTTATATTCAGTGGCTAGAGTCACTTAGCTAATGGTTATAGTTTGCAAGCATGAGGACTCTATGCACTACAACATGTAAAACATAAGTTCACACAAAGATTCGTTGTCAGGTTTTCAAGTATGGTATGAAAATGATTCATAAGTTGACAGTTTTCGAGTATAGTATGAAAAGCATTCATAAGTTGATAAGTTTTTAAGTAAGTATTATTTCTTATTTATTAAAGTTAGGGTTTTGGTTTTAATAAGTTTTGAATAGCTAGTGATCTAAATCCGAAAATTAGGGGTTTAAAACATGAAATTGATGTTAGTTAGTGTTTTAATAATCATTATTAACCTTCGTAAAAGCTGAAATTAAAGAATCACAAAGGATATTCATGGTGATTCTCACCGGTTATGTTAAAATTGTGTAAATGCATGTATATTAGCTTAATAGTGTAGCTAAAGACATTATTATGTTGTGAATATGATGTTTGAACAAGTATTGAAGTAGGAAATTGAGTAACTAAATATCTGAGTGCTATGGTTATAGAAGTTGTGGCTTTGATTAGTTAAATTAAAAGTCAATGTAAGTAAAACCATAGTGGGGAAGGGTTGGATATGATTATTAGTCAGATTTGATGATTTTTAGAATCTAAATACATTATTTCATTATTATGTGTTATGTATAGGTGTGAAAGACGTGGCATCTTTGTTGATCAATTGTTATAAATCCATCTAAAACACCAAGGTGAGTATTATAGGGATTGATTGAGTAATGATTGTGTAATTTCATATTGCTTCCAAGCAAGAGATTTACACAATTAAGTGGTATGTTGTTTGTATCTTATCTTGTTTCTAGTTCTTGATTATTGTTGTTGTATTATGTGGAATGAGCAAATGTGTAGAGATTTGCTAACTTTTGTTAGCATAGAGTTGTTGTTGGATATGTGCGTTGCATATAAGCTTGTTTCAATATATGTGCTTTGCACATGATCATGTTTCTATTGGCCGCGGATCCGCATAGTGATTTAATCTCTACCTACTGCTCAGTAGTTATCTGTTTAAGATGATGTGTTTAGTTGTTGCTTGTTTCTAGTGGTTGATTGATTTTGGTGAGTTACTTAATTAATTGCCTATATGCTCACTAAGTAATATCCTTATCCCTTTAAGTGTTTCATGTTGTAGGTGAATGTGTGCATCGTGAATGGAAGGCAATTAAGAAAGAGTAGCATAGATTAAGCTTGCAAATATATGAGTGGCAAGCTCTCTTATCTTTTGATTATCGTTATGAATATAATTTGAGTAATTCGCCCAAGTAAAACTTTTTGATATTAACTTGTGGGTTGTAGATTAAATTCTTGGTTTTGTAATAGTTTGACTCTGAAAGTCGAAGAATTATGTAGTAATCACACGTTGTCATCATGTATGTATTTTGAAAGATAAGATGATTGAAAGTATCAAGTTTCATGTTTTGTTAAAGAGTATAATTTGGTTGGGTGTCAAATATGATAAAGTGTCAAATCTAGTTTTAAATTGAAAATATTATTGTAATGTTGTTTGTAATACTTAATCAGCTCATTAAGTGTGAAAGTTCTTTACTGCTTTATTCGAAATATGGTTGATTTGGTAAATAGGTCAAAAAGTGTCCATATGGGCCACTAAAGTGTCTATATGCTAATATAAGTTGAATTAGCGCTATGATTTATTTTTGTGAGTCTTAAAGTTGATTTGGATTGCTAGTGATGTGGGTAAAAAGTCCAAGTCTGAATGTGAATAGTTTGTGAATTGAGTTGTTTAAAAAAATGGTCAAAATGACCACAAATTGGTGTTATGTCCGAAATCTTCATTGTTATGAAATTTGAAAAAGTGTAAAAAGTGAAACCATTTATTTTGATATAGTGGATATGTCTGTAAAGTTTCAGGTCCTCTCTTAACGGTTTAAAAGTTATGCATGATCAAAATTGGGTTAAAAATTCGAGTTTGGTTAATATCTGCTGTCAAACTTTGATACGCGATCCCACCATCTTCCCAGGATTGTGTATCATAGTGTAATTTGGATACAGTGGACTTTTACTTGCTGATACATGATCCCACCACATTTCTAGGATCGCATATCAAAGTGTAAATTCATTGAAGTGCATTTTTTGTTGTTTTTACGCGATCCTACCCTATTTCTAGGATCACTTAACTTAGTGTAAAATGATCACAGTGGACTTTCTAGTGTATATACGCGATCCCACTACTATTTTAGGATCGCGTAAGTACAAATTTTTTTTAGGGCGTTTCAAGTTGGTATCAGAACAATAGTTTAAGATAATTATGTAATCCACATTAAATTTGCTTAATTTGAATGCATAATTATTTATTGTAGTTATTTTCGTAGATTTTCTTGATATGTGTTTAATTGTTTGACTTCAAGAACGGTTTTTACCTTTGCTTGATTATATTTAAGAGTGATGAATAGAAATGTGTAATTGGTCTAATATGACTATGTTGTCTACCACACCGGTCGTTGAAATTTCTAATGGTGATGCGAGACTACAATGGGTTTTAAATTTATAAGGCTAAGGCCTAGGGGGTACTATTATTGCTGATCTAAGGGCTAGCAAAAGACAAGTATGACCTAGGATCGTTCTTCAAAGCGCGACGAATTGAAGCTAGGGGATTTAGAAACTTTTATGTATCTAGCCATGGATAAGAGAGTTGGTTTTGGTTTTGGGTTTTCTATCCTAAATTAAACTAAACTAAGCTAAATTAAGAGTGGAGGTAACTTCGGGCGTTCATCAATTAAAGCGATTGTCTACTATGAAGTGGTTTAGGTGATATTATATATGAAGAGTTCTAATGAGGATAAGTTCATAAGTTAATGTGAGATATTACTACAATCCTTCTATCGGGCTAACGCGGAGGTGTCCACAATCAGGCAAATAGAATGTCACTTGGGTTGCAAAATATATTAAAACATACATCGAAAGTTCTCTCAAATGTATGCCCGTGTTATCCGATAGTTAATCTCGAATCCTATTCCCCAATCTCGGTCATCTAAGATGTCCGAATCATGGCATAGTTTGTTGAATAAACAATCTTATGAACGGGGTTTACCCTCGCTGGAATAGGTTGGAATAACTGGTCTAGGCGTCTAGATAATACGTCATCACTTGTTCGTACGAATTATCGACATTACTCAAGTATGCAGGAAAATGGGGATGGTTCATGTTACAAATAGAAACCTAGTTAATACGTTTGTTATTTGATTCATAATATAACTACCTTCGGTCGTTCTTGACTTTCATACATTTTTACTCCGCCGTAAGCTTTTCTAGTACTATATCAAAGAACAGTCGAATAGGGACTGTCATATTATTTCACGATAATTAAAGCCATTTGTATTTCACTATTATGATAATCATAAGGCAACAATCAAACAAGAACATGCAATAAGACGATCAAAACAACAGTTTCATATAAGCATACAAAAGTATTATCTAAGTCGAGGATATTCCGAAAGTTGTCTCAAGAATATCATCTATACGAATTTAATCTTAATCTACCTCTATTCCCATGTTCCGTGTCTCTTAGATCTGTTTTAGTATAGAGAACACCGGCTATGCCGAGTTCAATGATTCAATCTAACATAGTATAACCAAGTGACCTATACCTTATGAGTTAGCTACGTTCATTTTTGGATAGGGTTTTAGTCACAACATGAGTTGGGCATATAAATGATAAAGATTTAATTCCTACATCTATTTATAATATAATCCATCCGCAATCTCATAACATACAATTTAATTACATATTTAAATCTTCCTAAACGACTATCATAGCAGACAATTGAGTTTAGTTAATCATGATAATTCTAGCATACATATTTAAATTATTAACATAAAGAACAAGCATTTTAAATATGGAAGATAGATTAGAACCTGAAAAGGTGTACAGTAACTCGTAGCTAAAATGCGTCCCGAAGCACCTTCGTACAAATCTTCTTTAGCTAATTAATTAGCTATTCTAACTAACTAGTCTAAAAGAAGAAATAAATTACAAAGAAAATATGTATGATGTGTGTGTTTTCTAAGGTGTGGAAGGTATGTCTTGAAATGAAGTACGAGGCCTCTATTTATACTTTAAATCCAGTGCATGTTAGCCATCCAAGGTGCAAGTTAGCATGTTTTTGGGGGGTGGTCCTTTCCCGGAAAGTGGTGGCACATGTACCTTAAAGGCGCGGAAAGTGGTAGCACGTGTACCCTAAAGTTGCGGAAAGTGCTAGCACATGTACCAAACAAGTACGTGAAAGGACGGAAAAAGGGGGAGGGGGCGGCCGGCAGCCATCCGATGGCACCAGGCTGCCAGCCGGCGGCGGCTGGTTGCCAGCCAACTGCTGCTGGCGCCTGCCCGCCCCGGTTCGCCGTCCGTTCGCTCATTTCTTGTTTCGTGCGTATCTTCTTCGTTATGCGTCCGTTTTCATCGAATCTTTTTGCGTTGGATTCATTTTTCAAAAAGGAATACTTTGCTGAAAAGAAATCCTTGAGATGTGTCTTTTAACTTTAGATGTCTTGTACGAATCGTTTGAATCTTCCGACGTACGCAAAATCTTCATTCTTTGTCCGTTATTGCTGATTCTTCTTCTATTAGATTCGTAATTTGAAAACGAAGATCTTGGATAAGAGAAATCTGAGTGATGGGTACTTTGTCTCAAATCTTGTCTAAGATTACTTGAATCTTTAATCATGCATAGAATCTTCGTTTTCTTCCCGTTTTACGTGATTTTTCTCGTGCATCTTCAGTTTGATCTCTTTGGCAAATTTTCATTGATTTGCGTATTATTTGAGTCTATTTGCCAAGTATTGTTCCATAATGAGAGAGATATCGGTAGTAAAATCGTGACTTTTTATGCGATATCAGACTACGTCTGGCCAACGCAATTATATTACACTAGTGCACATGGGGGATTCAAAGCTTTAGAATTTAAAAAGGTTTAGGTAAATGATTGTTCTTGATGGTCTAAGTAGAGAGTTTCTTTATTTGTTGCATTATGTTGAGAGTTAAACGTATTGATTGAAATTTTTAATCTTTCTAGTAAATGGATGCACTTACGAATCAAGGTGAAGAGAGTTCTCGAGGACATTCTCTCACGCATGAGGAGAATATAGATGAAAAAACCTACACCCCGAGGATGAAGCAATATTAAAGAGAATTATCAGGCAAGCCCTCGAGGATTTCCCCCCAAATGTATTCGCTAAAGTTGATCATCAAATTGTAACCACGAGACTAACCGAATTTGAAAAGAAGCACCTAATCTTAATAAATCCTCCACAACACGTTGAAACTCAAGATGCTCAACGTGAAATGAATATAGCAAAAGAGCGGTTTGAATATAAAAAGTTCTCCAATAGCAAACCACCAAAGTTTCATGAAGAATTGAATCTTGTTATCAGTTTGAGGTGGTTGAGTGAGTTGGAGGAAGCTTTCATGTTATGTGATTGTCCCGAGAGATTAAAAGTGCTGTTTGTTGCGCATCAATTAAAGGGTGGTGGACACGAATGGTTGGATGCGCAGGTCAAAACCTATGGTTTTGAGGTAGCTTCTAAATTTCTTAGGATACATTCAAAGAAATATTTTTGGGAGAATTTTCACCGCCTGCTGAAATGGAGAAATTAAAGGGAGAATTCCTTACGATCAACTATGGAAGTATGTAAATGGTCGAATATACGAGGGTATTTCATGAAAAGTCCCGTTTCTGCCCTGAATGTACTTCTAACCCTAAGTAGTTTTGTGATCACTTCTATCGTCACATGAACGCAGAATTTAGTGAGTTTGTTGACCTGAACTTTTATGACTCCATTCTCAAGATGCTAAACAAAGGTTTAGCACGAGAGAAAGATTAGCAGGCCAAGGCTAGTGAGGCTGCAAGTAAGATGAAAGTGGAACATCCAGTAACTTCTCAATCGTGACCGTTAAGAAGTTCCAATTTGAGACCAAACCACAACAACAATGACCACAACAACAACAACAACCTCATCCCAACCACAAATTCAAGAGTTTCCCCTTTGTGATAAGTGTGGAAGGAGACATACCAGGGAGTGTAAGTGTTTTAAATGTGGAAAGCCCGGGCATATATGGCACCGAATTTCCCAAGCCCGTATCGTTTATGTTATTACTGTTTCAAGGATGACATTCAAGCTGATTGTCCTAAAAAGAAAGAAGTTTTGAGGAGAAATCAACAAAAGGAGAGAAACAAAGAAGAAAGGAGTGACAACCGGTTTGAGGCTCAAGAACCTTTCTTTTCAAATAACGGTTGAGGAGGCGAAGGAGTCACATAGTGTGGTGATATGTACCTTTATCATTAACTTCATACCTACCCACGTCTTATTCTACTTTGTAGCCACAAAGTCATTTGTATGACTTTCATTTTGTGCAATTTTAAATACTCCCATTTCTAAATTGAATTATCCCTTAGAAGTAGAGATTGCGGATTGTAAAATTGCGATTGTTAATGAGTTGTATAAGGGATGTGTTATCGAAATAGGTGGAGAGAACTTCAAATTAGATCTAGTTCCCTTGCAAATGAGAGAGTTTCATGTGGTTCTAGGTATGGATTGGATGGCAAAGAATAAGGGTGTTTTAAATTGTCATGAAAAAGTAGTCCTTCTTAAAGCACCTAGCGAAAAGGAAGTGACTATTTATGGTTAACGTTCCAATCAACCCATTCCTATTTGTTCTTATGCTCGTGCTAAGATATTGTTGTCACATGGGTGTCGGGTCTTTTCGGCACACGTGGTTGATAATTCTAAATCTGTAGCAACACTTCTTGAGCTTCCAGTTGTTAATAAATTTCCTGGTATTTTTCCTGATGAACTTTCGGGTGTTCCACCCGATAGACAGGTGGAGTTCCGAATTGATTTATATCCTGAGCCGCGCCTATTGCTAAAACTCCTTATCGATTTGCTCTAACTGAAATGCAAGAGATGATGAATTAAGTGCAAGAGCTTCTTAATAAAGGTTTCATTCATCCCAGTAATTCTCCTTGGGGAGCTCCAGTATTGTTCGTGAAAAAGAAAGATGTGTCCCTAAGGATGTGTATCGATTATCGGGAATTAAACAAAGTGACCATCAAAAATTGATATCCTTAACCATAATTCAACCAACTGCAAGGTGCCAGTTTTTTCTCTAAAATTGATCTTCTGGCGACCATGAGTTGAAGGTAAAGGAGGTGGATATTTCTAAACCGCTTTTTTAACTCATTATGATCACTATGAATTTATTGTTATGCAATTCGGTTTAACTAATGCTCGAGCTGCCTTCACGGACTTGATGAACAGAGTTTGCCGTCCTATGCTTGATAAGTTCATGATCGTTTTCAAGGATGACATCCTCATTTATTCTAAGAATGAGGATGATCATGCAATACATTTAAGGCAAGTTCTAGAAATGCTTCAACGTGAAAGGCTTTATGCTAAATTTTCTTGATGTGAATTTTGGTTACGCAAAGTCCAGTTTCTTGGATACGTTATCAATGTTCACGGTATTCAAGTTGATCCCTCTAAAGTAGCTGCAGTAATGAAGTAGGTCATGGGTTTTTGACAGTCCCTATATAACCTAATAAACTTTTTGATGGCGTGTCGAACCGTCACAAGCGCGAGTGATCACAAGCCTATCGGTGGGTGTTTTAAATTTGTAAATGCTGGGGTCTAAGTGTGACTTATTACTACTGAACCAAAGGCTAGTAGATGGTAAGTATGACCTAGAGTCATTCTTAAAGAGAAACTGAATTAAAACAGAGGCGATCCAATCAATCGTTCTTTTCTAGTATAGGTTTTTATACAAGTGCGTTTGGGGTTTTGGTTCAGTTAACTAAATAAACTAAATAAAGCGAATAAAAGATAATAATAAATCAGATAATGGAAAGTAATATTTGTTGTATTTCATTAGCTCATAATATGGGATGATGACTTTTCAGAAAAAAACGTTTATCTAAATTGGGAATGTTTACTAGATTCGATAGCTTATGGTATAACCCGTAGATTCCTTATCAGTCGGTTATCAACTGATATGTCATGAGGAACTAGGGTATCATGATTCTGATCAGACAGACAATGCTCAACTCTCCACACTCTCATGCGAGGGAGTAAGTGGCCCTTATTATTGAACGCATTCGCTTGTGGGCGAAGGAACAAAGTAGCAAGTCTATAACAAGTCTAACCATTCTTAATACCATAAAGCTTACAAATCTGGCAAACAACTAACTTAGAAAATGTGTTTGGACTTATTTGATTAATTCCTATTAGTGAAACTCAAGCATGGAAAGCGAGGGAAAGTGTTTAGGTTTCTTGCGTACCTTAATTTAGGTTTCATGGTTTAAGGAAATATATCATTTTAAATTGAATTTTAAACTTGCCTTTCTCAATACAATTAACAAATCCCTAGGTTTTCGTAAATGGTTATTTAGCCTATAGCCTACCTACTCTAATCTAATCTAAACTAATCTAATTAAAATGCTGGCGGCTTTAGCATAAAGTTAAACCCAGACCATATCGTAAAATACTATGGTAGTTCACAATGTATTTAATCGTTAACCGATGTTTCCGTTGTGAATTTAATTGCTTCGCAATGTTTTCATGATAAGTACATTGTGATTGGAGGTGTACTATACTCATGGCAATTCCACGTAATCACATTGTATTTTATGATGATTGCGTGACATTACAATTAAACCATAGTTTTGACACATATAACTATTGACCAAGTATTAAGGTTCGCGACTCCTCTTTACAAGGTTACAATCACGTTTGTTAATCGAAAGGTGAACATAATTTTTATGTTTAAAATCACAAGATAAGTCCATTCATAAATTTTCCATTTTTATAATGTCGATCCATAATACAACTACCTTCGGTCGTTTATCGACTTCCATACATTTGTACTCCGCTTAACAACATTTCCAGTACTATATCAAGTAGACACTCGAATAGGGGCCGTCATATTACTTCACGACATATTTAATGTCATCCCACAATTATTTATGCTAACTACATCACAACAAATACAATAGTAATCTACTCGCTAATCATAACACAAACTATCTCTAGCATAATTAAAGTATAAATATTTAATTAAGATAGATAAGGATAGAAAGAACCGATATTAATGCGTGAGAAGGAATGTACTTGAATTAATAAGAATAACTCCAAGCTTACACCAAAGATTACAAGCACGTTCATTTCTTTCGTTCTATTCTAAAAAACTTCTCAAACTTAGCTTAATACTAATTTAGAAAGTAAAACTAGAGAAATGAGAAAGATATGGAAGGTGTGAAAAGATATGTGAGTGTGTATTTTTAGGTGTGAGAGGTGTCTCTTAAAATGAACCATGGAGCACCTATTTATACTTGAAAATTGGTGCATTTTAGCCATTAGGAGCACATGTTAGCAAAAGGTGGAAAAGTTGCTAGCACATGTACCTTAAAGCGAGAAAAGGTCTAGCACGTGTAACCTGCGAGTACGAGCAAGGATGAAAAAGCAGACGGGGGACGGGGGGAAGGCAGCCGGTGCCGCCACTCATGCAGCCGGCGTCGGCTGGCTGGTGGCTGGCAGCGGCTGGCAGCCTGCCGCCCTGGTTCGCCGTCTTTCGTTTCGTTTCTCGATTTGTGCATATCTTCTTCATTATACGTTGGATTCATTTTTCAAAAGCGAAGACTTCGATTACAAGAAATCTTTGAAATGCTTCTCTGATCTTTAAATGTCTCGTGCGAATCATTTGAATCTTCCGGCGTACGTAGAATCTTCATTCTTCATCTGTTTTTGTTGATTCTTCTTCTATTTGATTCGTATTTTGGAAATGAATATCTTGGATAAGAGAAATCTCAGTGATAGGTAATTTGCCTCAAAATCTTGTCTTGATGTCTTGAATCTTCAAACGTGTGTGGAATCTTCGTTTTTCGTACGTTTTGCTTGATTTTTCTCGTGGAACTCTATTTTGACCTTCTTGGCAAAGTTTCATTGATTTGAACATTATCTGAGTTTATTTTTCCAAGTATTGTTCCAGAATAAGAGATATCGGAAGTAAAAACGTGACTTTTTACACGATATCACTTTTTAACAACAATAATAAGCTTTGAATTATTATTGAGAAAACGGAATCACACTCAATAGTATTAGAAAGATCAATAATATTTTATGAACTAAGTAAACTTGAATAACACATATTGAAACAAAGCTTCAATCTTATTAATGAGAATAAGATGAATAAACTTTTCGTATTAGGGTTACAAAACATTAAAGTTGCGCTAATTTTTCATTTAATTAATCTAGGTTCTAAGAATCTCTATTTATAGTGAATAGAGTCCTGTACAATCGCCTATTATTATGGAATAAGATAACTTCCATAACCGACTCAAACTTATCACAATATCATATGCAGTGTGAATTACCACATATAAACTATAAGTGGAAACTTTACAACTAAAAGTGGTAATTGCTTCAATTGTGATATAAGACTAAGTACAAATACATAATAAGTGTTTATCACTTCAAAACATAACTAACAGTTATAATTACATACGTAGTGATAACTACTTACAAACTATATGTGTTAATTCCTTCTAGCAGTGATACCTCCTTGTCTTCTCTTCAGTTTACTTCTATCAGTGGTAATAATGCTGAAGACTGTGATAACTTGAACACTAATAGTTGTAATAACTTGTACTTTCAATCTTCAACTATCAGTGCTAATTCTAACCCATATCAATCTTGACTCAACGATCTCCCCCTAAACTTAATCTGTTATTCACAACATTAAGTTTCTTTCAACTTTCCATTGTAAGCTCTGCAAGATACTTTCAAAACCTAATCCTTCTTCTTTTTTATTTTCTCAGCTTGTTCCTTCTTATGTAACTGATTTAAAATCATATAAACCTACTTCTGTGCAATTTCATTATTAACTTAAGCATGTAAGTTAGCCAATCTCAAACTCCTCAGCAAACTGATGTGCATATCATATTCCCTATCTATCAGCATTCAAACAAAAGAAGTATCAGTCATAACCAATTGATGACCACCTAGTATTGCATGATTAACCTATTGCTGCACAGACTTGAATGTATAAAAACAGAAAGGAAATTATTTAGGCTCAAACATCATTTTAATTCAGTCCCAAACGATTTTCTCAACAATGCTATCAAACTTTTTATCATCCATATATTCTTCTGCATCTCAATCTTATATAGTTTGACCACATCAACTCTGGTTAATCTTTTTACTAAATCTCTAAAAGATCTCCACCAAGTAACACTGTCATCTCTCCTTTCAACTTTGATTTTCTCCATTTTTACTAGAACTATGAACTTTTGAACCTCCCAGTTAACAATCTCAGGCAAATCAACATCTACTGCCTCTGCTGTAACTAGTTGAACTATAATAAATTCATTCAATCCCTGTTCATCTCTTTCCAAATCATCAATCTCTGCACACTCTTTCTTTTTTCTTTCCTTTTCCTCTTTCTTTTTCTAGTTCATCAGCTGGAATAAAGATATCTCTAGCATAAGCTTGTTCCATTGCTTCCAAGCTCATTTTTCTCAATAACCCAACTGGAATAGTAGCTTTAAGCTTATGATACAAATCTTTTCTCGCTTTAGTCTGTGGTTTTGTTTTCCTTTTAGCCATTTTCTCATCAGCTTTCTTTTCTTACAAGTTTTTCACCAAACACTCAAGAGATTCATCTGTTTCTTTTCTCAAAAGCTCCTCATCATATTTGTTTACCCGCTCTTTAGTCTTCGTCACAAACACACCAGGCTCAATCTTAACCCTGACCAATCCAACATTTAATTCACCATCCAATTCAGCTTGCATTCTCCTTTCTAGCACTTCATCATTAGCTTTAGCAGCTTGTGGCACTGACTTCTTTTTCTTTTTAGGCTCCTCTACCAATTTTCCTTTGCCTTTATCCTTTGAATCAATCTCAGGTAAATCAGACTTAGGCTTGGCAATTTCTTATGTAGGCTCTTTGATTTGAAGTCCATGCAAAGATGGTTGTGATAACACAGGCTTTTTCTTTGCCTTAGGTTGAGCAACATTCTTCTTTCTTCCTACTGAGTATTTCTTCTCAAACCTTTTGTCTGTCTCATCAGACTCAGCCTTAACATTATCAACTTTCTCATCAGGCTTATTCACCTCTTCACCATCATTATCAAACTTTACCTCCTCAGTCTTATCATCCATATTCACACTTGCAGTATTTTCTATTTCAGATCCCATAATCTCAGTATGAATAGATTAAGTCTTATCATCATTAACTGGTGTAGGTGGAGTGTGAACAAACTCATCATCATCTTCATTTACAACCTCAGTAGCAATAGACTTTGTAGTATCCTCTGGCATTCTCTTAACCCATCAAAATCATCAACCATAGGTTCATTTACATTACCAGTTTCTAATACAATCTCTTCATCCACCTCAGCATCACTATCCCCATTCACAGACTTAACCTTAGCATTATCATCAAAATTATCCTCCCCCTTTTTGGAAGCATCTTCTGAAGGTTTAGGAGAAGACAATACTCTGTTTGGTTGTTAAACTGAAATAGATTAGTTATACTTTGAATCCAGAATGTAGTATCTTTTACCCTGCTTCAAAGATTTCAAAACAACCCTCTGAAATCAGTTGTCTATTTCTGCTATTCCTCAATAATTGCAGCTTGCTTCATCAAAGCTCTCCCCTGCCTCTTGATAACTTTCCTATCTGTCATCAATTCTTTACACATAAATTCGAGCATTTCCATCAATTCCAGGGTAAGACTAGCCTCAACACCTTTAGGATGTGACTCCCTTGGTGAATATTGACAAAATTATCACCAGACTCATGCCTAGCATGATCATCAGATGACCCATTATTCTTGGTACTGGGTCTTATTGACGTCACTCCTGTCCTGTTCTGCCAATTGGCTAGAAACAGTAGGAACATCCCTTTCAGGATGGTCACCCTCCTCCTCATGGACCATCAGCTGTGGTAAAACATGTGACTGAGACATCTGAGCAGCAGCAGCCTCAGATGCCTATGATCTAGCCCTCTTAGCTTTTGTAGATTTGGCTATGTTGGTCCAATGTTATCTCTTAGTACCCCCTGCTATTGTGGGTTGAGAAGTGGTGGTGGTGTCCACTCTCTGAGCAGTCGGTTCAGAAGTAGTTAGTGATACTACTTCTGTGGTGGAAGGTGCGGAAAGCATTGTTGAAAACAAAGTTGTTACCTTCCCAGAAAATGCAGTTGTCTCTCTCTTTTCATATTTGGAAATACTTTAGGCTTATGAGAGAGTATACCAACTGCTTGCTCTTGTGCAACAAATTTTGAATTTGATCATTTTAAAATAACTGCACAAAGCGTGAATACATCAAAAACTTCTTGGATACTGGTTGCACCAAATTTCTGAGCATACCACTAAAAATCAAATTTGAAAAGTTAAATCTCTTGTCAGTGGTTAAACATACAACTGCATATGCAATTGCACTGCCAAACTGCACAAAAGATGACCGCTTTACAGATAAACAATGCAGAAGAGTATGAATCAAAAAAATTCATTGATAAGAGAAAAAACCCTTTTGAAAAGTAAATTTATTGAAATCTCCCTCATAACCCATCAGTATAAGATTATCAAACAAAACTTGATTAGTCAAAGAAGTTATACTTGCCTCATCATCAAAACATAATGAAACACGTATAGAAGCCTCTTTAATCACCACTCTAGTATCAGTCACCTTCGATACTATATGTTTTACCCCCTGTTCTTCTTCAATCGAGTCATTCACCCAAAAATCATTGAGATGACCTCGAGAAATCCTCAATGATACGGTGAGCACATAATATATATGAGAAGTACAAATAAAATCAATGATTTGTACAAAATCCTGTGCTTCGGTAGGTTTTATCAAATACGCAATCATATTGTGATCTTTCGCGACTGGAAGTTGCATCAAAGATGAAGTGGTTGCCGTGATGCTCTTATGAAATTGAACGATTGAAGACGAATTAGAAAAAGTTGATGTGATTTTAGTGTAAGGTGCAGTGGTATGTGTGTGTAATTTGAGAGCGTAATGAAAAACTATAAGTGTTTGATGTTTTATACAGATAGACCCCGAAGATTCGTCAATCAATTCTTTCTTCTGGAAATGACTAAAAAGAGCAGGGCTTGTCCAGGGCAAGGGACGCAGGTATGAAAGATGAAGCTTGAAAGCGGGGGAGTTATTCTACTGCATGGAATTAGGTCAGTTGAAAAAGCCCTAATTTAAAAAATCCCCAATTTTAACACTAACAGTGGTAACAATATACAATCACAAAATTACACTGATAGTGATAACTGAAATAATGGTCTATTTGTACTAACTGCCACTTAGTTTTCATTACAAATGTTAACAAAGGTCAATAAAGCTAGCAGTACTAAAATGTACAAGCAGTACTAACCGACCAATTAAGGTAGTAACAACTTAATACAAACAATACTAAAAAATATAGCATTATTAATCAATGAAAGCAGTGTAAATCGAGTAGAGCTAACAGTATTAACAATACTTGGTGAAACAATAACAATTTCTCTTTTTAAATAGAAGAAATAAATATAAGACAATTAGCAAACATTAGACTCCTTAGCTGACAGTGTTAAAGGTCTTCAAACAGTAGTAATAACCTGCAGAGTGGTAACTGGCAAAACAAAGCAAAAATATACAAGTATACAAGCAGTACTAATTACTAAAGACAATACTAAAATGCTTGACAGTATTAACACTAGCAGTATTAAAAGTAACTAACAGTACTAAAAATACTTATCAGTATTAAAATAAGCGGCATAAAGAATACTAATAGTGGTAATTAGTACATTAGTATCAACCCGAATTTTAGCACTTAAACAAAATTTACAAAAAACAGTGATAATGAGAAAACTTAAGAAGAATTTATCATTCTGATACTGGTAACCAAAAATGTAAACCTGCCTACATCAAAAGCTTTTGTAAAAAAAATCTTCATATTGATTATTAGTAAGGACTTTAAGAATTTGAATAAGTCATTTCTCATTATAGTCTTATAAAATGGTATCTGATTTCAATGTGCTTAGTTTTTGAATGTTTAACTGGATTATTTATGATATTGATTGCAGAGTTATTATCAATAAAAATTGAATTATTAAGAGAAGTCAAACCATAGTCTAACATCTGATTCTGAATCCATAGAACCTGAGCACAGCAGCTTGCAGCAGCCACATATTCTGCTTCTGCTGTTGATGTAGACACAGTAGTTTGCTTTTTGCATTGCTATGACACCAATCTTTTTCCTTAGAAATTGACAACCCCCTGAAGTAGATTGCATGTCCAAATTAGCTCCTCCATAATCACTATCTGTATATGCAATCAGATCAAAAGAATTACTCTTTGAATATCAAAGGCCCAATTTCGGTTGACCCTTTGAATATCTAAAGATTCTTTTGACTGCACGAAGATGTGACATTTTAGGATTTGCTTGAAATCTTGCACACACACAACAAACATGATGTCTAGTCTTGATGAAGTCAGATACTTGAGAGAGCCTATCATTGATCTATACACATGTTCATCAACATTCTCCCGCTCAAGATCTGCATGTAATGGCTTGTGTGCCTCCACCGATGTGCTTTCAACCTTTGCATCCTTGTATCCAAACCGATTCAGTATATCATTTACATACTTTCCTTGATGTATGAAAATTCTATCTTCCTGTTGTTTCACTTGTAATCCCAAAAAGAAAGTTAATTCCCCCATGGAACTCATCTTGAACTTACCATCTACATAAACTTAAACTAGTAGGATATCATTCTTAATTATTTTGATGAACAAGGTTTTGTCAATTGCACCCCGTTTAAATCCATTCTCAATAAATACTCTGATAAAGTCTCATACCAAGCTCTAGGTGCTTGATGTAAGCCATAAAGAGCTTTATCCTATCTTACAACTTTATAAGGATATTTAGAATCCTCAAAACCCGGTGATCGGCATACATAAACTTCCTCTTGTATAGTGCCATCCAGAAAGGCACTCTTCACATCGATCTGATACACTTTGAATCCCTTGAATGAAGCATATGCCAAAAACAGTCTGATTGCCTCTATCCTAGCAACATGAGTAAAAACCTCATTATAATCAATACATTCTTCTTGTGAATATCTCTGAGCTACTAATCTAGCCTTGTTCTTGATCACTATGCTCAAATTACCCATGCTACCTACCTAGGTGGCAAGTATAATTCGAGTGTCATCAAAATCGGAATGAATTGAATTGAATTTTAACCTACTAAAGATAAGTTTGCAGATAGGATGGGTTTAAAACAAGGTAGGTAGGTTTTGGTTTTATTTAAACTATTGACGAAAAGTAAATGACAGAAAAATAAATGAGATAATAAGTAGCAGGGAGAGAGTCGGAACTTTAATATTAGGATTTCGGGATGATAGTATATGATTGATTAGAGATTATCCTAATTAAGAATTATCTAAACGGTTGGTGTAAACACTAGGATCCGACACTCTAGGTGTAACCCTAAAAGCATATGTCAATGAACCCTAGGTTATCGTGATTTTGATCAGCAGAGATTGTCTTAAAACCCCCCTGAACGTCTCTTTCAGAGACCAAGTAAACCTCTAAATGGGGTACAGGAATAAGGCTATAGTTCACATTTACTGACATTTCTTAACACCTATGTCTATTTAATTTTAACAGAATAATACTGGTTGTATGCTACATAAGTTAAACTATCGGTTAAGTAGAGTTAAGGGGTTTAAGCATTTGGGAACACATGCGGCATCCTTGCTTTCTTTTCAAAACACATATTATATTTGATAAAATTCTAATACTTCCATCATGAATTAGACCCTCCTTTGCCATCGGTCGTTCATCCCTAGGTATGTGTGCAGTGTATAGTGCATTTATTTTCCACAGTACTCTAACCCTAGGTATATCTACGATGTTTTAAAGATCGTATAAGTCTTTACACGGCTTTATAACCAGAGGTTGTTTAACGGTGTACTACAGCATTTTCACAGCATTTTCACAGCTTGACGAGACCTAGACCCGTGTCTGGAAGGGTAACTTTCGGGTAATCCACGGTAAGATAGATTATCGACATTTCCATGACTTCCACGTATTTGTACTTTACGAGTGGTATTTCCAATGCTATACCAAGTATTCTGACATTTTATCGCACCCCCAAATTCGGGTTGCGGAAGCGAATCGGGTCGGGGCGCGACTAATTAATAATCACAGCACAAAGATATAATGAACGACTCTATATGCGTCGTTTTACAACTTGTATTGATTAAACCAAAGTTTACATCAAAATATCGTTTACATTAGCTAAGTTTGAAATTGAGATATTTGCATTACATAATTAATCTATACAAAATATAATAATGCAATTAAATCACTGATTTGATTGAATGCAGCCTCGAGCTAATGATTCCTGATTTGGGTAGCCAACCTACTGCTGAGTACCTATGATACATGCTAAAATGGGTCAGCAAAACGCTGGTGAGCTCACAGGTTTGTATGTCAACATATATTTGTATGAACCGCAATATTTAATTGAATTTAAAATGCAATTAAGCAAAATAAAAGTTATACAGCCATGAGCACATAGTCTGAGTTTAACTTGAGCGTCAGGTCCAATTAAGGAAAACCTAACTGAGTTGCCTCCTACGAGTACCTAATCTACACTCATCTTCCCAAATGCTAATACGTCCGTTTGACCAGTTAGTGCGTGCTAACCCAGACGAGGATTGTCAATCCTATATGATATCATATACTAACATTCACGCTACAGATGTATTACCAAACTATGTTATGGAGGGCTTTGAAATGATTAGTGAAAACAACTCTTGTAGTATTTGATTTGTATTGTACTTGCGTTCATAGTGTAAAATAAAATGAGCAATGTAATCACACCCCATATGAAAATCGTAAAATAGGGGCTATGAGACTCACCTGAGCCTTGAGTGTTTATCTAAATAAACTTGAGTTGATTAGCCAAGAAATGATGTCCGAAGACTTGTAACCTGAGGGCGTTCAATACGCGCGATGGTTATTAATTGTGTAGGTATCTGAAAAGACTACCCTTGTAGTTGTTCATCCAACTAGAATGTCCAAATGGTTACGATTTGGTTGATTGAATTGAGTTTTGAAAATGTGTACGGTCCGTTGGTGATTGTTTGTAACAATAATCTCAACTATTATTATTATGATTTTGAAGTGTTATACTGAAAAAGTAAGTTCCAATGTGTTTTAGAAGTCATATCGCATTCCTGTTTGATGTTATACAAGTTTAACACTTGGTGTGAAAGTTTAGATGTATCACTGTTACTCGTGACCCTAGGTAAGGGAGAAGCCCATTAATGACGGGGGTTCGGGGGCAGCGCCCCTGGTTAGCGGGGTCTAAGGGGTGGCAACCCCTGGCGGGGTCCAAGGGGCTGAGCCCCTGGTTAGGGTCGAGCTGCCAAGTCAGCTTGGAAAATTTTTATTTCTACTACATTGCTTTATTGAAAATGCACTTGGGATTTGAATTCGGGTAAAATGGGGTGTCAAATTTGAGCCTCAATACTTAGTGAAGTATGAGTTTTAAACTTTTTGTTTTTAGCGACACTTGATGCGTCACTTCCAAAATTTGGGCGACACTTAGGAAGTGTCGCATAAAATGATGGATTCTGAATTATTAGCGTCACTTAGAGAAGTGACGCATAAGGGGGGGGGGGGGCGACACTTAGGGAGTGTCGGGTTCGAGTGTCGGTTTCTGATTATAGGCGACACTTAGGAAGTGTCGGATAAAGGTGTTAGGCGTCACTAGGCAAGTGACGGTTGGAGTGTCGGGAAAAAGGGGTTTTATGCGAGACTTAGGCAAGTGACGCATAATTAGGGTTTTATGCGTCACTTAATGCGACACTTAAGTGACGCACGAAGTGACGCTACGCTGCTGCTGCCTATGCGACACTTAGGTTTGTTGACGGATTTTTGAGTCGAAAATGAGTTTTCTGGCCACGGTTTGGTCCGATTCTTTTACCCAACCCACATTTGGACATTTCAAGCTTAAATAAACAACTTTTAGTTAAAAACACTTAAAATCGAAAGGGTTCGAGATTTGTCGGAAACTTATAAATCGACGCGCGGAGAATCCGAAAAGATGGAAATGTAGATCGTTGCGAGGTGGTCGTTTTTCTCTAAATAAGCTCCGAGATTTGATGACGTTTTGTGGTGCTTTTTGATGATTTTTGGTGATGGTCGTGTTGGTGAATTTTTGAAAGAGAAAAGAAAGAGAGAGAAGGAGTGAGATGATGATGATGGTGAATGAGGAAGAGAGGTGGGGTTTCCCCCCCTTTCTGGGCTGATTTTGATGGGGGCCCACCAAGGTGTGGGTCTCCATTTTTAACTCCGTGTATTCGCGCTTTGTGTGGTGTTCGTTTCCTCGATCGATTAAACGTTTAAATAATTTTATGAACGTTTAATTATAAGTTTTAAAATACGAATATTTATTCAATATTTTACTTGGAGTATTTCATCAAATACCTAATGATTGAGTCATAATTATAACTTGACTTGTTTTGTTTTGATTGCGCGTTTAGTATTTTAATCGCGTAGACCTTGTTTGTACGATACAAAAATTGAATTGAAATATTATCACAATAATATTTTTGGATTTAATAGTTGTATTAAATAACATTATATTATTTAATAAAATCGTTCACCAACGTCCGCATTAATTGAATCGAAATCCATTCGATTTAGAAATGTGTACGATTTAAATCAAATCGTATATTCGTATATATTCAACAATATATATTATGATACATTAATTACCTTAATCAAAGGACTAATTACATGTATTAATAGTAGATTAGGCACTAATCACTAGTCCTAATTTGTGGGTGTCACACATTTTATGGCGATCCCACAGTTTACGACGATCCCACAGTTTCATACAGTACATGAGATAACTATATATTCGTAGTTAGAGTTGATCAGATCCTATCTGATGCGCCACCAGCGGTCGGTAAGGATTTCAACCCTTGTCGTTGCACCGGCTACTGGCGGCGGGCATCAGTGGGTGTTTTAAATTTGTAATTGCGGGGTCTAAGTTTTCCCTAACAATGCTAATCCTAAGGGTGAGCAAGTGGTAGGTATGACCTAGAGTCGTTCTTCAAACTGACTGAATTGAAACTAAGGCGTGGCAGATGAGGGCTTTCAAACTAGTGAAGGATTTATAAAATAGTGGGGGAGTTTTTGTTTTTGTATTAACTTAGGCAAATAAATAAAAGCGAAATAAAAATAAAAGATAAAGCAGATAAAATAAAGATAGTGTTTGCTGAGATTTCGTTAATTAAATTATGGGATGATGTTTGGAGAAAGTGTGTTGAAAGATATTTGTTAATTATTAATCTTGAATACTCGTGATGTAAACACTAGATTCCCTACTAATTAAAATCCCATTAGCATGTCACACCGGGAGCTAGGTAATGGTAACATTACAAAGTATTTAGAATAATAAGCAAAATCTTAATTATGGTTTAATAATACTTTCATATGAACGGGAGCGAAATCTTAAGGTACTAGACATAACTGAATCATATAACGATTCCTCATCATCCTAACAGATTCGTATATTTAAAACGGTTCATTTATGACTTTAAACCAGCCCTTGCTTAAGACTACCCAATAAATCCCCTAGTTATTCACAGCGTTCCTCACTTTAAGTGGTTCCACCACTTCAAACCTTGACCATGTCTTGTCCTATGATAATCCTCATGTATCCTTGCGGTTCCGTAGTTTCATACCTTTGACAAATTATATTGACACAGATGACTAACTACCTTTTAATTGGACGTCGTTAAAAAGGTGTTGTAATCACGTTTATTGGTGGAAAGGTGATAGATTAATTTGAAGTTTAAAAGTCTATTTAGAAAGGTTAATTAAACTAGGTTTCTCATTTTATATGTTAGTCCGTAATATAACTACCTTCGGTCGTTACTCGACTTCCATACATTTGTACTCCACCTTGAAGTATTTCCAGTACTATATCGAGTAACAGTCGAATAAGGGCCATTATATTACTTTACGATAATTAAGACCGTTTATATTTTACCACTATAATGATCCTAAGGCAACAATCAAAGAAGAACATCCAATAAGACGATCAAAGCGATACTACCGTTCTTTAATATTTAATTATAAATCATCCCATAATTAATTAACTACATCGCAAGCAAACACAACAAGTATACTACTCTCTAATCATGGCAATAACTAAATCTTGCATAATCAATATAAACGTAATTAATTAAGATAGATAAGGATAGAAAGAACCAGGATTAAATGCGAGAGAGAATAGACTTGAATTAATTGACACAATTTCAAGCGTACTTCAAAGATTACAAAGCGTTACACACTTTCCTTCTATTCCTAATTAAACTTCTAAACTAGTTTTCATACTAGTTAAAACTAATCTAGAGAAAGAATGTAGAGAGAGAAAGTTGTAGGTTAATTCTAGAGTGAGAAAGTAAGCTAGGAAGGTGTGTCTTGAAATGAAGCCTAAGGGCTGCTATTTATAGGTGAAAAAGTGGCTCACATTAGCATCTCTAGGCTCACATTAGAAAAAGTAGCGAAAGGTAGTGCATCAGGTACGAAAAAGTAGCGAAAGGTGGTGCACCGGGTACAAGCAAGGACGAAAAAGCGCAAAAGAGACGGGGGGGTGGAGGCCGGCGCTGCCAACCAGAAGGCCGGCGGCTGGCTGCTGGCCGGCGGCGGCCGGCTGCCACCCGCCCCGGTCCGTCGTCTTTCGATGCATTGCTTAATTCACGCGTATCTTCTTCGTTATGCATCCGTTTGCGTTGATTCTTTTTGCATTGGATTCGTAATTCAAAAATGAAGACTTTGATGTAAAGATATAGCAAAAATATGTTTCCTATCTCCAGATATTGCATACGAATCATTTGGATCTTCCGACGGGCGTAGAATCTTCATTCTTTATCCGTTTTTGTTGATTCTTCTTCTGTTGGATTCGTAATTTGAAAACGAACATCTTGGGTGAGATGGATGTTGATGATGGGCACTTTTGTCTTGAAATCTCGTTTTGATGCCTTGAATCTTCAAACGTGCGTGAAATCTTCGTTTTTCATTCGTTTTGCTTGATTTTTGCCGTGCAACCTTGTTTTGACCATCTTGGCATAATATCATTGATTTGTACTATTTTTGAGTTTAAAATTCCAAGAATTGTTCCAGAATGAGAGAGATATCAATAGTAAAAACATGACTTTTTACGCGATATCAAGTATCCCACACTTAGAACTTTGCTTGTCCTCAAGCAAACTCGAATTTCAACATGGTTAAAGATAAGCAGATGATGAAATATTTTGAGGCGGAACTTTTTACCAAAGGGGGTTTTGGAAAAAATGAAATATTTGTTCTTTGAAAACAAGGTTGTAATCTTTGGGAGCATGCTTTTGATCTTTGATCTTGGGTACATGACTAGGCGATCCTCTCAAGGTGGTCACTCAAATCACTCAAAGTGTTTAGGGTTTCCTATTCTAATATTATCAATCACTCAGAACGCTAGTCATGTATCGTTTATCGTTATAGGCTTGATCGAGAATCAAATCGTTACCCTTTTTGGTGAGCGCGAAGTCGATCTAGCCACAATCATTCTAAGGGGATGTAGGGTTTTTGTTGATGCATTTTGGTGTATCTGTCAGTTGGTCTAGTTAGAGTTTGTAATTAGTTTGAGTTTCCTGACTCCTGCGACATTGTCTATAATGTCGCAGGTGCGACGTCAGGTTTTGGGCTTGCGACATTGTCTATGTCGCATGGGCCTGGGCCTGCGACATTGTGTGTAATGTCACAGGAACCAGCAGTTTTGTATAAATACGTTTTACGTATTCAGTTTTAGGGTTGACGAAAAACCCTAAACGCATTTTGTAGAAATCCTCTGTAAACTGATCAATTATAATCAATAATATAACGTTATGTTTGATTCATATTGCATTTGATTATTCATTTGGTTGTGTTCTTTATCTAATTGTTGATTACGCAAACAATTGGATTGACTCGTTCTGTTGAGATCCACGTCCAAGGGACTAATAACTGGTATCAGAGCAGAAAAAACTCGTTTTTGGAGTATCGGATCGAGTTTGGATCGATAAAGGTAGTATTCATATTTTTTTTTGTGAATATTACGTTTGTTATTTGTGTTTACAGGTTTTCGATCGTGTTTACTGGGATTTTCTGAAGGTTTTCGTCGTTTGTGGTTCGTGGAAATCGATTAGGGTTCAAAACTTTCGATTTTAGGGTTTTTGGCCGCAGCTATTTGCGACTTTGCGACATCAGCTGCGACATCATCTGCGACGTCACCTGCGACATCATTACTTTTGACCTAATTTGGTCTTTGCGACCACCTGTTGCGACATCGTTACCGACTTCGTTACTTTGATCTTAATTGGTTTTTGCGACATCGTGTTGCGACATCACGTTGGGACATCGTGTGACTTTGGGACAACAGTAGCGACATTAGACTCTACGTCACACTTTTGATTCTTAATTGAATCCTTAGCCTTTTTGCGACATTAATTGCTACGTCGCACAAATCTAGTGCGACATTACACCTATTATCTCATGTTTCAGACTGTAATTTAATTCAACTATTATAAATGGCCGCTGATAAGGAAGATATTAGAGGAATTAGGGAAATGATCAAACAGGGAAATGATATAGGTTCTAGCAATAAACCTCCGTTGTTCACCGCAGACATGGACTATGCGTACTGGAGAGACAAATTTGAACAATTTGTAGACTTTCATTGTCCAGAAGTTTGGGGTCCACTAAAACAACGATATGAGGCTACGGTTGCTGAAGGAAACTATCGTGGAATTCCTTCAGCAAAAACGTACAATGCCATGACACCTCAAGAGAGAAAGGAACTAGAGATAGAAAGGAAGGCACATTCCACTATATGTATGTGTTTAATAAATGATGTTATGAGACTCTTTAAAACTCATGACATAACTTATGATTTGTAGAAGGCAATAGAAAAGAGGTGTGGGGGCAATGAAAAGTACAAGGAGGCTAAGTTGGAATTAATCAAGAACCAATATGATCTGTTTGACATCTTTCCTAATGAGACTACTTCTGGATTATTCACCCGATACTCACAATTGGTTAGTGAGTTAATTGAAGGAGGATACAATCTCACTGCACTTGAGATAAACAAGAAATTGTTGGATATGTTGCCAAGTGCTTGGGATGTGAAGGTCCAATTCTTGAAGGAAAATCAAGAATTAGCTAGGATGACTTTGGACCAATTGATAGGTGTTCTTCAAGCTCATGCTATGGAGTTGAAGAAGAAAGAATGCAAGTCAAGTGGATTTGCACAAAATCCCACATTATATAGAGGACAAGTCAATTCTGGAAAGTGTTATGGTGGAATGGCATTCGTGACAGATACCAGTTCACCATCTTATTCAACTGGGGCTCAACATGCAGCCTACGTTTCTGGTACATCTCAAGGATCACAACAGCAGGTTCCAGTCTCACCAGCTATACAACAGCAAGCTGCTATTTATACAGCTTTTCTAAGCTCATACAAAGATTTGGTTACTCAACCAAACACCACGTTAGAAATGACAAAAGTGGATTATAGTCAGCTGGACGAAGATGATCTAGAGCAGATGGATTTAAATTGGAACATTGCTATGATCTCAAGGAGGGTTCAAAAGTTCTTGCAGAGGATGGGACGCAAGAGCTTGGAAGGAAATGGGAAGACAGGATTTGGTTTTGATAAAAGCAAGGTCTGATGTTATAACTGTCAGAATTTGGGTCACTTCGCTAGGGAATGCGAGAAACCCAAGATGCCACCATCGGGTCTTACTAAGCCTGATCCTCCAAAGGCAAACGAGAAAGAAGAAGTCAAGTCGTTGGCTGCGGACAATGCTTTGGTCGTTTTTGAGCCAACTGCTTCAGACTGGAGTGTCCAGGCTGTACAATTTCAGTGTCTGATGGCTCACATCACACCCGAGGTACAAAATGAACCAATTGAGCCTTTTAATTGTGCTACTTGTATTTAATTGACTGAATCTCTTGAGGTCTATCAAAAGGACAATTTAAACTTGCGGGAAAAGGTTGTTAAACTTACAGAATCTAACAAGTTTTTGCAAGAAAATGAAAAAACTTTATGAAAAACATATTGAGGCTCACAAGTTAGACACTCAAACTTATAAAGCAAAGGTCTTTAGTCAACAAGATGCAATTAAAAGTTATCTTACTGAAATTGAACTGTTGAATAAAGAACTATCTGATTTAAAAAGTTAGTTCGATAATCATAAAAGCAAAATCTTAGGTTCTTCATCCGCAAAGTTTGTCTTTAATGAAATCGTTAACAAGCAAGGGACATGCGGTAAAAAGAAGGAAGGACTTGGTTATAACCAAGTACCACCACCTTCTCATGCCGAATAATGTCCTGCGCCTGTTAAGGAAGGCCTTGAAGAAATTCCAGTGGATTATACAAAGCTTTATGGTATTAAAGCTAAAGAAGCCAAACAAAACAAACTGACAAAGGAGAAAACCAAAAGGGCAGAGTATCCTTTGCCTCAGTTTGTTAAGCCTGAATGTAAATCTTCAGTTTATTCTGATGAGATTGTTGAGATTGAGGACATTACTGATCAGGAGTATCCTGAATTTAAGAAGGTTAAAGTTAAACCTGAAAAAGTGGCCTTAGAATGTGAACCTGCAATTAAAGTTCAAACTCAAAAAGGAAAAGACAAGGTTTTAAATGCGAAACCACAAACTTTACAGTCACCTGTAAAGATTTTGCAATATAAAGTTTTAAATGAAAAAGTTTCTTGTGATAAACCTTCCACTTCAACCTCTCAACCAAAACAAGCAGTTTCTAAGACGTGTACGCAATGTTCATGTTCTAGAAATGTTTTCCCACCTCCTGTGGTAAGTCCTAAGCCTCAACCATTCGTTGAGACTCATTCTTGTTTCTACTGCAAGAGACAAGGACACTTGATTCGTGAATGTCCCAAACTTTCTCATCAGCGCTATGGGAGAGAGATGCCTAGGACATCATTTTATCAAAATTCATTTTCAAAATCACCTCCTAGGCGTTATTCAAACTCTCCCAAGCCTACTGAGAAAACGAGTAATGTTGGGCAAAATTCTTTGCCAAAACCAAAGCCCGACATTACTCCCAAGCCAAATTCCGAACCATCTAAAGTTTGGAAGCGAAAAGAGTCTGCTGTGGACTCTAATGTCGTCAACAATAACACATTGGATATAAATTCTGATTTGTTTAAAAATAAAATTCTATCTGATGTGCTTATTGTTGATGATTTCGGTAGACCTAAGTCTGTAAAGGCTTGGGTCACCGTTTCTCACTAATCTCCTTATTTTTGTGTGTTGCAGCAGTCTGAACATGTGAAAGATAGTGAATGGTTTATGGATAGCGGCTGCTCGCGACACATGACTGGCGATGTGTCTCTACTTGTGGATATTAAACCATACGAAGGAGGACATGTGGCCTTTGCAGGAGATACGGGAGGAACGATTTCTGGTAGAGGAACGCTAACAAATGGGAAAGTTAGCTTTGAGAACGTAAATTATGTGCAGAACTTCAACATAACTTGCTGAGCATTTCACAAGTTTGTGATAAAGACTATACCACGTCATTTACGAAGACTGGGTGTGTTATACTGAAGTCAGGGTATGTCATTCCCGAGGAATGGGTGTTAATGCGTGAACCTAGAAAAAATGACACCTATGTGATGAATATGAGAACTGTGGAGACTACAAGCGAATTTACTTGTCTACTCTCAAAGGCTTCTGAAAAGGAATCACTCCTTTGGCATAGACGGATGGGACATATTCATTTCCGTAAAATGAATTTTCTGATTAATAATGACTTAGTGAGGGGAGTTCCAAAACAGTCCTTTGCTTTGAAGGATGACTGTATTTCTTGCCACAAGGGCAAACTCCACAAGAAGTCCCATAAGTCTAAGGTTGTGAATTCCATTGCTGCTCCGTTGGAACTATTGCATATGGATCTTTTTGGTCTAGTTTCTACGAAGAGCATTGGTGGTTGGTCTTATTGTTTAGTAGTTACTGATGACTACTCAAGATTTTCGTGGGTTTATTTTCTTGCTACAAAGGATGAGACAGCGGGAATTTTGGTTTACTTGTTGGATAAGTTAGCAAATTTGTGCAACTTAAAGGTTAAGAGACTGCGAAGTGATAATGGAACCGAGTTCAAGAATTCAACTCTCAAATTATTCTGTGCTTCAAGAGGCATTGATCATCAATTCAGTGCTCCAAGAACTCCTTAACAAAATGGAGTTGTAGAACGAAAGAATAGAACTATTATCGAGACAGCTCAAACTATACTAGCGGATTCAAAGCTGCCTATCATTTTCTGGGCTGAGGCAGTGAATACTGCCTGTTATGTTCTGAATTGGGTGCTCTCGGTTAAGAAGAAGAATAAGACATACTATGAGCTTTTCAATAACCGCAAGCCGAACCTGCAGTTTCTAGAGCCGTTTGGGTGTCCATGCATGATTATGGTTACAAAAGAACGTGTCTCTAAGTTTGGTGATAAAGCTGTTGAAGGGATCTTTCTTGGATATTCAGTTAATTCTCCAAACAAAAGAGTCTACAACAAATCGACTAATCAGATAGAGGAACACTTTGAGGTAAAATGTTTAAGGTATACGGAACCTCCTCAAGGTACGGGTCCGGATTGGTTTTTCAACTATGGTAAACTGTTTAACTCTTTCAATATTACGGAAGAAGATGATACGGAAGAGTTGGTTGCCTTACTTCATGGAATCAATATTTCTCAAGAAACATTTGGTTCTCCTTCTAAACCATCCGATCCAACACCCGATATGACACCCAACCAATCTTCTCCAACACCCACACCTACACCTAAACCACCATCTTATGATATTCCTTCTACTTCAGGAACTATCAATGCAATGGATTTTCTTGATGATCCAAACATGCCTCCTTTATAGGAAGACGGAGAAGAAGAAGAAATGGTTCATTCTCATCTCTTTACTGATGAAACAGATGAAGAAGAAACTCATGTCACTGAAGGAGATTTGAACAACTTGGGTTTGACTCTTGTGCCGGATGTCATTCCAGTTACTCGTGTACATAAGGATCATCCCATTGAGAATATAATTGGTGATCCTTACTCTAAAGTTCAAACGAGAACTCAAGCAAAGATAACAGCTGAAGACAAGCAAACTTCAGCTGAACAAGTTTTGGGCCTCATGGCAACTGTCGAATCATGCCATCTTTCTCAAATTGAACCTAAAAAGGTTGAGGAAGCATTGAAAGATCCATCGTGGGTCGATTCCATGCAAGATGAATTGCAACAATTTAAGAAGCTGCAAGTTTGGGAAATCGTGCCATTACCCAAAGGTGCTCATCTTACGGGCACTCGTTGGGTATTTAGAAACAAGATGGATGATAGAGGTGTGGTAATTCGGAATAAAGCGCGTTTGGTGGTTCAAGGCTTCAGTCAAATTGAGGGTTTGGACTATGATGAAGTATTTGCCCCTGTTGCTCGATTGGAATCAATTAGGATTTTCTTGGCATTTGCTTCTTTTAAAGGCTTTCGAGTTTACCAACTTGATGTAAAATGTGCGTTTCTTTATGGTGAGGTAGATGCTGAGATATACGTCAAACAGCCTCCAGGCTTTGAAGACCCTGCGCATCCTAATCATGTGTGCAAACTGAGCAAAGCTTTGTATGGTCTTCATCAATCACCAAGACTTTGGTATGAGAGGCTTACTACGTATTTGTTGAAGAATGGTTTCACGAGAGGCCAAATCGATAGCACACTTTTCACCAAAGGAGAGGGAGAAGATTTGCTACTGGTGAGAGTTTATGTGGACGACATCATATTCGGTTCTCCAAATGAGGCTTTGTGCAAGGATTTCGGGGTTCTAATGAAGTCTGAGTTTGAGATGAGTGCGATGGGAGAACTAACTTTCTTTCTAGTTGTGCAAGTTGAGCAATCAGCCAAAGGAATTTATATTCATCTGTCAAAATATGTCAATGACATGTTGACTAGGTATGACTTGCTTGATTGTAAAACCTATGGTACTCCCATCGACATAAATCACAATCTTGGACCCGATGAGCATGAAGAAGACTGCAAGGAGAAAGACTATCGTTCAATGATAGGGTCTCTAATGTATCTTACTGCCTCAAGACCGGATATTGTGTTTGCGGTTTCGCTATGTTCGAGATATCAAGCGAAGCCAAAGGTGACTCATATGAAGGCTGTAAAGCGAATTTTTGGGTATCTCAAATATGGGCCAACTCTTGGTCTATGGTATTCAAATGAGAAATCATTCGCTTTAACTGCCTATTCGGATTCGGATCATGGTGGCTGCAAAATGGATAAGAAGTCAACAACTGGAGGATGTCAGTTTCTCGGATTGCGGTTGGTTTCTTGGCAGTGCAAAAAGCAGACCACGGTTGCAACTTCTACAGCTGAGGCCGAGTATGTTGCTGCTGCAAGCTGCTGTTCTCAAGTCCTTTGGATCCAGCATCAACAACGTGATTACGGGTTACTTCTTTTTATGACTCCTATTCATATAGATAATACTGCAGCTATTTCCATAACTCGCAATCCCGTACAACATTCTAAGACCAAACTGTAACACCCCAGTTTTTAAGGTATTATTTTAGTGTACAAAAATATATATACTTGTTTTAATTGTAGATCTTTTAATAATAAGTTATAATAGAAAACGTAAACAGGTGTTCAGTTCCAGACTGGGTAGTACAGGAAATTAAAGGAATTATAGACACAGTTACGTGCCTTTCTTCCAGTATTCTCCCAACAAGTCTAGAACCAAAAATAAGAAGCTGAGTAAAAACGCAGGAGGCTTTGCCAAGCTTCAAATTCAGTTTTTAATCTTCAAATTCAAGCTAGAGAAATCAGAATAATCATCCTTTAATTATCTCTAACCTCAAGCAAGTAAGTGTTCTTCATGATTTTAACCTAAAATGGGTTTTCATGGGGGTTTTGTTGATTAGTAAGTTTTAATCCAAATTAAGGTTAGGAATCGATTGAATTGATGTTAGTTAGTGTTATTATGATCATTAGTAATCATATTACATAATGAAAGTGATGAATTCATGATTAGTGTTCTTGAGTAATTTCAAGGGTTTTGCTAAATCATTGATAAATTAGGTAACAAGCTTAAAGATGTTACTAATGGTGTTAATAGAGTATAATTTGATGATAGAGCAAGAATTGAAGTAGAAAGTTAGATGATTAAACCTTGAGTTAGTAATAATTCAAATGATTAGTAATTGAGAAAGTTTTATAGCATGATGAAAGAATGATTAGTTGATTAAAAGTTTAGTTTAGTAACCCAAATGAAAGACAAGCTAATGAATTGATTAGTGATTATGATGTTTAGTAGTTATTAAACATATTGTTATGTTACATGTTTTGTGATAGGTGTTCAAAGAGGTGATTTCATAATCAAGTGATAAAGTGCTTAATCTCTTGAAAAGCTAAGGTGAGTTACATATAGATTAAATGATCATTGATTGTGTACTCCAAATTGCACAAGTGCAATGGGTTTACATAATTAATGAGTTTGATTAGTTATATTTTATTTAATGATGATTGTTAATCATTATTTTTAGTTGTGATTAGATTGATTAGTAACTTGTTTATCTGCATGGAAAGAAGTGCAATGAGAATAGTAAAGATTAGATGTGATTATAATAGTTAGTATATATATCAGTAATGATTATGATTAGATTGAATTGTTCATTGTTGCTTAATTGTAATAATTACAAGTTATGATGATTAGTTGAAAGAAGTTGAAAGCAGTGGTTTAGTGATAATAGATGATTAGATTTGCTAACTTATGTTAGCAGCTGCAGCGATTAGATTAAGCTAACCAAGGTTAACTATGTGATTAGAATTCGCTAGCTCATGTTAGCCAATGTGACTAGACTAGCTAACTGAGGTTAACTAGTGTGATTAGTGTAGCTAATTTAATCTAGCTACAATTGCGATTAGATGATCAGATATTGAAGAACAGATCGTTAGCAGGAAGATGAAAACAGAACGGAGCAGAGCAAGCATTGTTCAGAAATAGTAAATTATGAAAATATATATTATTAATATTTGTTATATATGGATTAGTTTAGAAATTAGTTATTTAATTGATTATGTACTCACTAAGCTTTATGCTTATCAGTTCTGTGTTTCATGTTGTAGGTATTTGGCTTAGTTGAGCCAAATGGATAGAAGTTATAAATGTTGTTTGCTAAAAGATATAATGGATAAGGAGCTTGATTTATGGTTAGCTAAGCTTCTCATTCTTTTAAATAATCGTTTTGATTAGCCATTGTGTAAATCGCCCAAAAAGAGTTTTATGACACTTGTTATGTACGTCTTTGACTTAGTAAAGTCAAAATGAAAAGAAAAGAAGAAAGGATTAGTAACCATATATATGTCATAGATGGTAAAGAATTTGATTAGTGTAAAGTATTGAAAATGTGTTTTGATTGGTGTTAGTGTTGAATCATAGTTAACTATGTTGAATTGGTCAAATGTAAGTGAAATAGTTAAAATAGCCTTGAAGGAAGAAACGGGTCAAAAGTGTCTAAATGGGCATATTTTGGGTCAAAGAGTCAAAACAATTCATGGTGTAGATATGACACTTGTTGCAATTGCCTTAAGTGTCAAATGTATAGTAGAAAATGTTGGTAAAGTATGAAAGTCACCCACCATATGGTTTGTGTTTTGACATGTCAATAGAAAGTGTTCAAAATGGTCCGAAATTGGATTATAGCTCAGATTTTGAGTTAACGCGTATTTTGAAAAAGTGTAAAAATGGAAAGTTACATTTTGACATAGTAGAAGTGCCTGCAAAATTTCAGAGTCAAACTCTAAACGAGTAAAAAGTTATGCGCGTTTGAAGTTGGCTAAAAAGTTGACTTTTGCTAACTTCCAAAATTAGGCATAGCCACGCGATCCCAGAAAATTTTCTGGATCGCGTGACTCAGTGCAATTTGTGATCATAAAAATTTGTTCTTAGCTACACGATCCCAGAAATTTTCCTGGATCGCGTATGACAGTGTAATTTCGTAACAGAAAGTTTTTCAAGTGCTTACGCGATCCAACTTCTTTCCAGGATCGCGTATCAATGTAGAAAATGAATATTTTAATTTTTAAAAGCACATTCTAGCTATAGAACTTTATTATAGATCAAGTATATAAATGGAGTAGTTGTGGGACATTGTCAAAAGCATAAAAAAAAATTCAGATTTCAGGGCGTTTCATAAACACATTGAACTTAGGTTCCACTTTATATGGGATTGCTATGAGAAACACCTGATAGACCTTGTCCACATAGACACTGTAACACCCGCTAATTTAGGATTTTAATCAGTGCCTAACTACTTGTAATTACATGTATTTAGTATTATATTAATCTAAGTATATGTAACTTTCTGTGTAATTACATACACGTTATATGATTTGTTTAAATCATATACACTTGAACTGGATGAGGTCCGACACTATTTACTATGGACGTTGGTGACAAACTGTTAAAAATAATGTGGATTTATCCAAACCAACATTATTTACTTTAATATATTTTCTTTAATATATTACACGATTATACGTTTTATTAAAACGTAACTTTATGCAACGAAAATGCGTGAAACGCGTTCGACACGTAAAATAATCTCAGGTTATATTTCTATAACTCAAAACTAAGTATTTTGATACAATACTTCAAGTTAAAATATCAGTTTTTAAAATCGTTAGTTAAATACGCGTAATAAACGTTTAACGCCTAAATAAACGTCGAAACGAACGGGTAAACGAACACCGCACGGGAATGCCAACTTGGGGGAAAGATTTACCCATCTAGTGGGTGGGACCCATGAAATCTGCAGAGAAATGGGAGCCATGCCCCATTCCTTTGCTTGTGAATAGCACCAAACACACCCCCCCTCACCCTTTCACCCCACACTTCCATCACTTTCACTCAACTCTCTCCATTTCTCTCTCCCTCTCCTCTCTTCCACGAAATTTCTGTCACCACCACAAACCACCACCAGCCACCATCGACCACCACCTCATTCTTGAAGGAAAGACGAAGCCGAAGACACCAAAACGACCGCCTACGCGTGTACATCACTCCTACCGTCTCCGTTTCTTCATACACCATTGTGAGACTTTAAAACCCTTGTATTTGACTTATAACATACGTATTAACATGTTATGATGCTTACTTACAAAGAAATGTCCAAACCATCTACCAAAACACGTTTTTGAAACACATATATACAAACTACTTTCTGGCCAGAAAAACCGTCTCAGTCAAACGTTAATATATAGAGTTCTAGAAAGAGTTACACAACGAAACACCTACCAAAATTTGCGTACGGAAGAGCTCTACAAAAAGTTCTTCTTTGAATATTTTCAGAAATGCCCTCATTTTCGGATATAACTCAATCTTTGAACATATGTCTGTTTTGGACCAAGTCTGACCACACCTTGAAACTATTTTTGTTTAAAATAGTAAATGAACATATAAGAATACCCTAAAGTGCAGAAATGAACTAGACATATGTAAGAACTTGGGTGATTTTTGGTTAGATATAAATCGGACTAGAAATGCTCCAAATCGAAAGGTTTATCGAGTTAAAAATCTGGAAAATGTAATATAGGCATTGTTTTGGAAATTATTTAAAAACCGACAATAAGCTAATTGTCGCATGACTATCCGTGAATCGCAATCTATACTCATTGTCACATAAAAACTAACACTTATACTTGAAAGAATTCCGTCAATCCTTATTGACGTATGAACAAAATTCCGTGAATGCTATTGTCGCATGAATAGTTCTCCGTGAATGCTATTGTCGTATGAACAAAACTTCGTGAATCTATTATCATATGAACAGTGCTCCGTGAACCTATTATCGCATGAACAAAATTCCGTGAATGCCATTGTCGTATGAATAGTGTCCGTGAATGTCATTGTCGGAATACACATTGTCGCACGAAATGAAAACTTTAAAATACTTTTTATACTAAGTATTGAATACATACAACACTACACTTACATGATATATATATACTTTGGAAGTATACGCTACAACTTGAACACATACGAGCTTACACTCGAGACAATAACTATACATACGAGATTACACTCGAAACTACATATGAGGTTACACATACACTTGGATGGGATTACACCCACTCTACCACGAGCTTACACTCGCACGGACTTACATCCAAACGACGGTTACACGTCACATTACAAATAACCAACTATTGTATATGCTTTACAAGATATACAAGCACAATGAATTACATAATAATAATATTTGAATTATTATTACACCTCCGTCACCAACGGGCCACACTTATTTACAAAATAATTACAAAAGTACAAACAAATACTTGGACATTTCCTAGTTGAGTGGACAATTAGCATGGGTGATCCTTAGAGACACCAACTTACTTACTTGCTTACAACCTTGTGCGTTTTGGACGCCAGAGGGTTGCAGGGTTCGGAGAACCACACTACGGAATTACATCTGACACTACGGACTTACATCCGGGATACTTATTCGCTTACACGAAAGTATCATACTTGCTTGACTCAGGTGAGTCTTACAGCCCCGTTTTTACTGTTTTCTACTTGGGGTGAGATATTTGCTACCGTTTTACGTATGAACACAAGTACTGAACTGCTACACACTACTTTTACATACATTACATGAGTTACTTTTTATCCACTGAAATCCTCTGATCATAAGTTGTTAGTTATGGACTTAAGCGCGATTACTAGTAAATGGATCCATTTGGGACTGACAATCCCTGCCTGGGTAGTAGCGCTACCACGGATTACACCGTAGAAACAGGCATATTAATACTTGTTACATATGAGTGTCCAGATAGCACTCACGGGGGTACGTGATGCTGTACTTGATTGTACTATTCACACTACACTGTTAGGCTTCAGCTTGTGAGCTCATGGTAATTGTGTTGACCTACTAATTTACTGAGTTACTGATTTACTTATTATCCTTGAGGGCATTACTGGTACTTTACTTGTGGTTCATAAAGGATTACTATACTAAACCTGTGATATTCACCAACCTTTTTGGTTGACACTTTTTAGCATTTATCTCAGGTACATTACAGCAGTAGGACTACACCACACTCAGGACTGATAGCTCGAGTCGCATGCATACAAACTTGTGGAGATTCTTTTGCATTACTTTTTGTATATCAGTTATGTATTAGAATCTATAGGAAATCATTTTCGAACTCGAAGCTTGTTATTATGATTCAACAATGTAATACTTTTGTACTATTGTACGACGTTGCATATAGATGTCGTTTGCTTTACTTTGGTGCTTGATTATTGATTAGTAACACCCAAAGCTTGCTTCCGCGCAACAGTAAATTTGGGGGTGTTACAGACACCCTTAAGCAAAATGCAGATCTTTTCACAAAAGCCTTTTCACGCAGTCGTTTTAACGAACTGGTCAACATGATTGGTTTGAGATTCTTTCAAGCTAAAAAATGAATTGTGACTTGGCTTTGTCTTTTAAATTTCTGATTATTTAAAAAAAAAAATGCAACAGCCACTCTTTATACTTTTTAGTATTAAAGAAATGCACGGTTGCTACAATTTTAAAATAGACGTTGAAGTTGTGTCTGTAAACAACTTGGGATATGATAGTACATCTGGTGACATGCACAAAATGTAATTTTAAGGTTTATCTTGGATGTGTCAGTAGATTTATCTGACATGTTGAAAACAGTTTTTATAAACATTGTCTTCATCATACGATATATTAGCAGGCATGTTATGCAAAACTCTTTGAGATCTCTTAAGAAGCCTGATAAATAATTGTCTATTTCAAGTGGTATAACATCATTAGATGTATGACAAAAGTCTTAATTTCTTACTTATGCTAGACATGTTTTCGTGAAAGAAGTTTATTTGATATCATTTGGGGGTATATATTGACAGTTTCCTCTGTTATACGTAAGTATAGACCTGGTCTCTGTTAATATATACTTAAAAATTAAGCAAACACAAGTCAAAGTACTTGCAAAGTCTTTAAAATTAAGATACCTAACAAGGTTGCCAAAATGGTTTAACCAAGTCTGGTTTTGCTTAAACTTGAATCAAGCTATGTCGCTCTGTTGTACGTAAGTACAGACCTGTCACCGCTGACTTGATTCTTAAAATTGATTTTCTTATATTCTTTCTATAAATGGAAGCATGGTCAATGTCTTAAGTTAAGGTGTATATCTATGGTAGGGACCACAGCGAAATGTACATATGAATAATAATAAAATAAGATCCTAGAATTATGTGTAACATGTTTAAGAGGACAAATATACTAATAATCGTTTTGAAATAATTTTTATAAAAAGTGTTTTTAGCATGCCATATAAATTTAAAGTGGACAAATATACTGATGATCGAAATAACACTTACTGTTCCTAATAACTGCATGTTACTCCGATATGATCCCTAACAAGATTAAATCAACTCCGTCACCAAAAAGAATGTGTTAATTATATATTTGTAAATTTGAATTAAGTTTGTGTTCATATAATCTTTTCTTAGTTAGTTTCATTACACCAAGTTACAACTCCGTCACCAAATCGCGCATCGAAAACTTGAAATCAAAATCGAAATCGAAATTTCTGCCATGTCAATCATGCGACATCATTATCGACGTCGCATGCGACGTCGCACGCTACATCGCATTTAGGTTAGACTATATATAGTTCCAACCCGCGACGTCCTTTGGTACACTATTCAAAATATTTTTGCGACGTAGACTGCGACATTGGCTTTGGCGATTGCGACGTCGTGACCTTCGATTCGATTGTGATTTCCAGCCTTTTTCACTCCTATTCACTCATGATTTCCTGTTCTACTCTCTTTACTCGACTATTAGGTACTATTTTTACCTCGTCTCATCGTTTAATTTGTGTTTAATTTTGAATCTTTATTACGGTTTATGAAGTATTTAGTTTTTGGGTAAATTAGATACGATAATGTGACGTGTATGTGGTATAAGATTTATTGCTACGATTCCTTTGATAAGACGCATCGATTAGTATACGTATAATTGAAAAACCCCAAATTTATTACTTAGGGTTTTCTGGGTTGGGATGCAGTTCATCTTTGCGACGTCGGCTGCGACGTAGCAGCCGATGTCGCATTTCTTTGGTAATTTCATACCAGACTGCGACGTCCCATGCTACGTCGCATATACTGTGACGTCCCGTGCTATGTCGCAAATTTGTGCGACTTCACAGGCGACGACGTGTGCTACGTCGCATTTTTAAACTTAGGTAATTAAATTCACAATTAATTACAAAATGCGATGTCCCCCTTAACGTCGCTCAATTGTTATGCGACATAGGGCTCTACGTCGCTATTGATTTTGAAATGATTTATGCGACGTCATCGCAATTTCGCACTCTCAACTGCAACATCGTCTGTGATGTCGCAGAAAACAGAATGTTTGAAATATGTTAAGTGAATTTGTTTGTCGTTTAATCTAATGCTTTTCGAGTATATCTGTTGTACTTTTTTTTTACAGATATGGCTTTGGCTTACGAACCGCGACATAATACGGTTGCATTTTTGGATGACACGCTTTCTAAGGCCGAGCCTTTTCGGACAATGATTGCTTTTCTTAGACGCTCACGGATTTTCCACGCTATATCAGACTCCACTGTTGTCTACAAGAATTTAGTGGGTCAGTTCTTGAGAAATGTGACGGTTGATACTGAGAACGAGATTCCACGTTTGGTATCTACTGTATTCGGCATGCAGATTGTTATCACTGAGCAGGGTATTCGTGACCTGCTTCAACTGAACGATCAACCAGACATGCCTGTTCTCTTCGACAACTCTTTTATCACTGGCGGCATGCATAGGATGGGTTATCCGGGGATTCTGACAGATCAGTATCGCAAGGCGAATCTTACACGGGTCTGGAGATATCTTATGCATATCTTTATTGTTTGTTTAGGAAATAGGAAGGCTGGAACAGACGGTATCAGTCATCGTCTGGCTTCGGGTATGCTTGCGTTGGTCTACAACAAGCCCTACAACTATTCTGGGTTCATCTTCAAGGCCATGGTAGACAATGCCAACGCTGGAACCAATAAATGGGGTTTGTATCCACGATTTGTGCAACTGTTCCTAAATCGTCATCACCCAGAGCTTCAACAACAGGGTGATGTCGATAACATTCTGAAGATCACACAAATGATGAATCGTATCTTTGCGGTCTGCTCCGCTCAGGAAAAGGGGGTTCAGGCACCACCGGATGTTCCTTTATTCGGTGCAGTTCTTGATGAGAATTACGTACCACCGCCAGATCCTGAGTATATGGATGTTCAAGCACCCCAGAAACCGCAACAACCGCTCGTGAATATTCCAGTTCAGGCTGCGGGGGAGGATATTGAGGATGATTTGGTCCAGATTGAACAATTTGGACATGTTCAGCAACCGGGTTCACCTCAAGAAGTTACCGATGAATCATCTTCCTCTGACTCAGCTTTTATTACACTGCAGGATGGCGGTGAGACACCGACAGATTCTGATGGTGAAGTACCCCACCCATCACAAATGGAACGGATTAGGGTACACGAATCTGCTCACTATTTGAGAATTCAATGCCGTATTCGTGAAGGCAAGCGTTATATGGGCAAACGTCCCCGTATCGGCGATGATATTGAAGATACTGACTTTCAACCATCTTCTCGCCGAGTATGCCGTACTTCTACTATTCAGCCTCCTCAACCATCACAAGAAATGGTTGTTGAGCCCACTCCTGCATTCCTGCAACAAATGATAGACAATATGCAACAGATGCAATAGCAGATGAAGGAACAAGCTGAAAGGAACGCTTCACAGTCAGCAATCAACGAAGTCCAATTAAAGCTAATCGCAGAATTGCAAACTAGGTTTCTGTTTTGGAGGCTAGGTCTATTGTCTCGGGGGAGTCTGGGTCCGGGGTACCCAATGTTGAGTCAATAGGACCAGAGTCTGTAACTCCAACCCCTGTAATTGAAAATGTTATTAATGAAAATGTTCATGTTTTGGATTATTTCAGTGTTGATGACATTCCAGGCCAGCCGAGACCATTAGCGGTAGATTCTTTTGCTGATTTGACATATATTCAGAGAATGGTTAATCAAACTGGTACTGAAACGGAATCGGGATATGTGTTTGATATGGACGATGATGTATCAGTTGAAGATGAGAAGTTAGATTCTGATGAACTTTATGATGATGCACCATTCATTGAGACAGATTCTAGTGAAGATGAGGCAGAGCCTACTAAAGCTACTCATGGAGAATCAACATCAGCTAACGCAGAGTCTGCTCAAGAATCTACTTCTGTACCACCAAATCAAGAGGCACCAGCAACAACATCTGCAGTTCCAGAAACTGAATCTTCTGCATCTGAAATGAAAAATGCTGAAGATAAGGCTGAGAGAAATAAGTTATGGTGGCCTAAGGGAAGATCAGCTGAACCAGTACCGGTGATTTGTAAATCTTATAAAGTTCGTGGAGATTATACGGGAATTATTAAGAGCTGGAAAGTTTACAAAATAATGTTTTTGATTAAGAGAATGGACGATATTCAGTACTTCAAGCTTCGGTTTAAACAATTAAGTATGTTGCCTATAGGAGAGATCAATCGATTGGCTCAGTTAAATTTGATTAATCCTTTGAAAGATGATTATGCAGATTATATTCAGAGAGCTCTGCGTCAAGAGGTTCGAAGCAAAAGGTATACCAAGATAAAGCCTACACTCGGTATGCAGTATACTTACAAGAAGAAGTTGGATCCTACGACAGGTCGCCCTATGGTTAAAGTTCATTATCCACCGGCTGACTGTCTGACTTAAATACCTTTGGAGTTAGTTCCCTATAACTTTCTTAGAAGATTTGTACACTGGGAACTTGATCCACATACTGGTGAAGCGGTAATCATTTTTGTTCCTGATTCAGAACCGCAGCCAGAATTCGGAGGTATCTGGAATTTGAGAAAGGCTACGTTCATAGTTTTTGATCCTATGAGTTTGATAAATCTTCATGAAAAGGATTTAAGAAAACTCTTCAATAATAGGATTTGGTTTAATGCAAACAATGAATTCAACAAGAAACTTGCAGATCAATTTTAGAATGTGGTAAAAGTTTGTGTTACACATGGTATTCATGCCGATGGAAAGTTTCCTGCAGGTTGGGCTTAACTGAAGAAATCTGTGAAGACCAAGCTGAAGACACAGAGGAGTTTGTTGATGCATTTTGGTGTGTCTGTCAGTTGGTCTAGTTAGAGTTTGTAATTAGTTTGAGTTTCCTAACTCCTGCGACATTATCTGTAATGTCGCAGGTGCGACGTCAGGTTTTGGGCTTGCGACATTGTCTATGTCGCATGGGCCTGGGCCTGCAACATTGTGTGTAATGTCGCAGGAACCAGCAGTTTTGTATAAATACGTTTTACGTATTCAGTTTTAGGGTTGACGAAAAACCCTAAACGTAATTTGTCGAAATCCTCTGTAAACTGATCGATTATAATCAATAATATAACTTAAGGTTTGATTCATATTGCATTTGATTATTCGTTTGGTTGTGTTCTTTATCTAATTGTTGATTCCGCAAACAATTGGATTGACTCATTCCGTTGAGATCCACATCCAAGGGAATAATATTTTTTCGAAGTGAAGTGTTGGTGATATGAGAGTGGGTTTTGTTGGGTTTTTCGTGGGTCTCTTTTTGTTGAAGTTGGAATTTTTGGGAGGATTGACGCCCTTTTTCTTTTGGTGTTTGCGGGATGAGCCTTTTTCTCCAATTGATTTTCTTTTTCTTCAAATTTTTCTTCTTGAACTTCTTTTTTTTTTTTTTTTTTTTGACATCATCTCCTTGCGATTTCTCTTCTTTCATCTTTGGAACTTTATTTTAAAGTTTGGGGATTGCTTTTGAGAAAGCAGGGGTAATGTGTCTATTTTTGGGTGTTTGGGTGTATGGATGGGTTTTAGAATGATATGATTCAATCTCTTTTTCACTAACCAATCTGGATTCGAAATGCATAGCAGGAGCAAGTTCTGATTCTAAACGCATACATCGGCACACTCAACAATCGAAAATGTGAAGCATTAAAGGTGAATGCTTTATATGGCTCAAGGTACCTCACGAATTGAAAGTTGGTTTGTTGTGTGCCTAGTCATGCGATGCTCTTTATGGGATTACTAAACTAATTTTCCAAAGGAATTCGTATTTTATTTATCCTTCTTCCCCAAAGTAAATTATTCTTCGTCTAAGTTTTTTCATTTTCATCATATTTTTAAGTCAATTTTGAAAAAATTTGTTTGCTTATTGGAGAAGGATGGTCTAAAGAGCAACGAGCTTAGAATCTAGCATATACCCTTATCCATTTTACAGTAGTGTAACTACTGCTATCCCACACTTAAAGGAACATCATCCTCGAAGTTATTCTAAGCGCTAACTGGGGTAAAATCCCACACTTAAGAATTGAAACATCTAAGACGTATTCTTTCAGCAGTGTGTGTTTGGTTTGAATCCCACACTTAGTGATAAGCATAGTGGATATAGTATATTTATAAACGAAAGAAAGAGATTAGAACAGAAGTACTCCCCATTTATATATGTGGCTTGTTGGTGATGATGAGGAGTGCTCCGAAGCACATGATTGCCGACTTTTTCGTAGAGTCCCTTCGTTGCTGTTGTGTGCTCTGATTTCTTCAAGTCTTTTGTGATTTGTCTCGTAGGTGTGAACATGTTGGATATACTTTTCTTAATTCCTGTGCCAAAAACTTGATGTTTGATGCGGCGCCAAAAACTTGATGTGTCGGTCTTCTTCGTATATCCTAGTGTGAAAGATAATCGGAGACTTCATCACTTCTTGGGATGTACAATTGCAGAAATGTAAACACGGGTTGCCTCCCGAGAAGCGCTCTTTTAAATTCGAGAGCTCGACTTCTTCTCTCCTAGCTAGATGGAGGTGGATGCATCCATGGGATTCACTGTGTTGATGTTGTGGGCCCTAGGTTGGGAAAAGTGTATCGAGGTGGATAGATTCTCATGAAATGATTGACTATTATCGTAATTAATTCAAATGGACCATCTCTCGATTCTGCCTTGTAGTTCTAAAGATGCTCTGAATTTGTCCTCGCAAGGCCGTGAAGTCCGAAGGTGATGTAATCGACTGCTTTAGTGATAGGTCCACTAGGGTCGGTCATGGTGGTTGTGTCTGTCTTCGCAACCTCTCTTGGCGGTGGGTTTTGCCAGAGAGAGCATAAAAAGCCAAGAATTGCAGTTTTATGTCTTCATAATTCTTGGTCTTGGGGTCTCCGTTGAATCTTCTGATGGATGTGCACACGTCCTCTATTTGCCTGAGCTGATGGTTGTTGAATGGAAAGTCGGATTCTGAGAAAACTAGAGTAAGCTGACGAAGTATCTCCTTGCATCCTGAGTAGAATATGAACTTTGTTCTGGAATTACTTTTCCGTTGTTGAATTTAATGTAGATGGATCGTAACAAAAGTAGCGATATCAAGTGGTGATTCATGTGCGGACCTAAAAGGTCGTTCGCGCCTTGATTCCTCCCAAACAAGATCACTAAGTTCTTCAATCAATAACTCAACTTGTTTTTCAATAGAAGAGTTGATAACCATAGATCCGCTTTCCTTGGAACTACGGTGATCTTCTTTACTTAGCAAGTTAAGCAATGATGTGAGGTCATTCATCATTGAAATGTCGGCATGACTGCTCGGTTGTCCAGTAGTCTCTTTCATATGTGCTCTAATGGATCCTAACATCTCTCATTGCGTTGAGGTGAATGGGATGTTAGATCTTTTAAGGGCATTGTAGATCCTAGTATAAGTCCGTTTCTGTTGTTGACAGAATTGCAGTTCAGCAGGGGAAAGAGCTAGCATGTTGACTACGCCACTTATTCCTCCTACTACTTTGTCAAATCTTTGGATGAATTCTTCGAGCACTTTGTGATCTATGATGATTTGCGGTTGGTATCTTGTGCGTTTTGAATATTCCTCCAGTGTTTCTCTTCTCGTAGGATGGTCGTGGTTACTTCCCGCCATTTCTTCAGTGGTAAACGGATTAATTGGCGGTACGCTGCTTTTGTTTTCTTTTTCCATCTTTCTCATCCCAATTTCTTCCATCGTTGATTTTTTCACTGATGGAGATACATGTTTCGTCTCTTGTACTATTCGTCGGAGGTCAATCAGGAAATATGGCATGATTGCCATTTCCATGCTAGAGTTCCTTTCAGTTGTTGGCTTTGCAATTTCTTTGTCCTCCGCGGTCTTGTTCATGGAGATCATGTATATATCGGCTTGCTCTCCAGGGTTTGGGTTGTCGATAAGGAAACTGATGGTTTCTCCCTGAGACTGCAAGCTAATGGTTTGTGCGAAGACGTTCATGATTTCCTTGGCCGTATTCATGAAAGGTCTTCCTAGTATGATTGGGATGTGTACGTCTTCCTGCATATCCATTACTACAAAATCTGCTGGGTAAAGAAATTTGTCAATCCTTACTAAAACATTTTCAGCTATTCCCTTAGGGTATTTGACCGAGTGGTCAGCAAGCTGTATGGTCATTTTGGTAGGTCGAAGATTTTCTAACTCAAGCCTCTTGCAAAGCGAGTATGGCATAAGGTTAACACTATCTCCTAAATCGGCAAGAGAACAGATGATGCCTGAATTGTAGATAGAACAGGGGAGAGTAAAACGTCCGATGTCTCCGAGTTTTTCTGGAATGGTATTTTTCAAGATAGCTAAACATTCCTCATTTAGCAGGACATTGGGTACTTCGGGTACCTTATCCTTGGTTGTAAGAAGTCTTCTGAAGTACTTTTTGGAGCGAACTTCAGAGGCAGTGTCTAGGAATTTCCTATCAAGCTTAAAAGACTTAAGCTTGTCGGGTCGTTGTTTAAGACGAGCCAGAAATGGAATGTTTACTTTCCTATTTGGTGTAGACTCTAAATCTATTGTCGATGGGACAATAGGTGGTTCCTTCACCGGAGAAGAAATCGTAGGTGGGCTATGTGCTACCTAAGAGTCTTGAATATGAGAAGCCTCCTTGTGGCAACTAGTTGGACTATCCTGAGGTTTAGCATTAATACGCTATGCTAATTGTCCTAATTGGGATTCTAAAGCTTTTAACAAAGTCAAATGATCTCTTAAGATGATATCAGTTTGGTCTTGTCTAACTGAGAGTCCTTGAATGACTTGTATCAGGGTGTCGTCAAAACTATAGATTTGTGAGGAAGAGGGTTCCAAAGGTTGAGGTTGGTAAGTTAGTGGGCCATTCCTAGGTGGGTTAAGAGAAGGGTTAGTATTGGGTGAAGTTAGATGAGACTGAGGAATTTGGGCTGAGTGGTTCGGATTAGCACAATTAAGGTAGGTTTGAACTTGACAGATGGATAATTAGTGGATTTATTGGGTAGTCTAAGCAAGAGCTGGTTTAAAGTCATAAATGAACATTTTAAATACATGAACCTGTTAGGATGCGAGGAATCGTTATGTGATTCAGTTTGTCTAGTAACTTTAGATTTTGTCTTCGTTCATAAGAAAGTAAAATTAAACTTAAATAAAGATCTTTCTTATTATTCTAAATACTTTATGATGTCACCATAACCTAGTTCCTGGTGTGACATGCTAATGGGATTTTAATTAGTAGGGAATCTAGTTTTTACATCACAAGTATCCAAGAGTAACAATTAACAAAAATCCTTTATAACAGTTTCTCCAAACATCATCCCATAACTTAATTAACAAAGTCTCAGCAAACACTATCTTTATCTTATCTACTCTATCTTTTATTTTAATTTCACTTTTATTTATTTACTTTCCTAAGTTAGTTAATAGGAAAACCAAAACTCCCCCACTCTTTTATAAACCCTTCACTAGTTTGAAAGCCCTCATCTACCACACGTTAGTTTCAATTCAATCAGTTTGAAGAACGACTCTACGTCATACCTACCACTTGCTCACCCTCAGGATTAGCATTGTTCGGAAAAACTTAGGCTCTGAAATTACAAATCTAAAACACCCACTTGTGTCACGACTAGACATTCACGAAATGACACGTGACGTCTGGGAGTCACATCAAGTTTTTGGCGCCGCTGCCGGGGAACCAACTGTACAATCCTTAGGCGTTAAGATGAACTTACTTACTAGTGAACCTTTAGAATTCTTTAAACCCATATGTCTTTCTTTGTTTTTCCTTCCTTTTACTACTTTTATAAATTACCACCCCTATCCATTCAACTAGTCAACCACCTGCCAACGAGACAATGACAGTTGCACGTATCAGTCTCGTTGAAGTCTCTGAACCTTTGATTGAAGGTCGAGGAGGACCAATCATTTATCCAGAAACCGATGGAGCCTCATTTGAATTAAAGCCCCATATTGTTCAGTTAGTCCAAACCTCTGTCAATTCCGTGGCCTACCAAATGATGATCCCAACTCTCACCTTGACAAAATCATTTCCTTATCCAACTCCTTTAAACCAATTGGGGTTAACCAGGACATAGTCTACCTATACTTATTTCCCTACTCACTCACTCTTAATGCACGAACCTTGTTTCATGAACTAGAGGTTAACTCTATAACCTCTTGGGTAGATTATCAACCAAATTGTTGATCAAATATTCCCCCCCCCCCCCATCAAAACAAGCCACGTTTATGACCAACATCATAAACTTCTGTCAAGTGCATGATGAATCAATCTACGATGCATGGGAACGCTTTAAGGGATTGCTTAAAAAATGTCCAAATCATCGATTTGAGCGCTCAAACCAGTTGTGCATTTTCTATGATGGTATCTTCTCATATCACCGCCTTTTACTTGATACTGCCTCTCAAGGTAGTTTCATAGACTGTACGGCAAATGAAGCTTGGAGCCTTATTGAGAAAATGACCATACACAACCATGACTAGAACAGTGAAAATCACTCCTCAATAGTGAATCCACCAACTACACTCAGAAAAAATGAAGCTATCAAAACTCTCGCTCAGCAAGTGGTAGACCTAACCAAAGAGATTAAGGAATTGAAAAGTCAACAACAACAAGTCTGTCAAGTTCAAACCTGTCTTAATTGTGCTAATCTGAACCACTGAGCCCAAATTCCCCAGTCTCATCTAACTCCGCCCAATACTAACCCTTCCTTTAACCCACCCAGGAATAGCCCACTAACTTAACAACCTCAACCTTCTGAACCCTCTTCCTCACAAATCTCTAGTTTCGACGACACACTGATACAGGCCATTCAAGGAATCTCAGCTAGACAAGACCAAACTGATTTCTTCTGAAGAGACCATTTGACTTTGTTAAAAGCTTTCGAATCCCAACTAGGGCAATTAGCACAATGTATTAACACTAAACCTCTGGATCATCCAACTAGTTGCCATAAGGAGGCTTCCCATATTCAAGACTCTCAGGTAACACATAGCCTACCCTCGGTTTCTTCTCTGATGAAGGAACCACCTATTGTCCCAATGACAATGGATTTAGAGTCTACCCAAAATAGGAAAGTAAACATACCATTTCTAGCTCGTCTTAAACAACGACCCAACAAGCTTAAGTCTGTTAAGCTTGATAGGAAATTCCTAGAAACCGTATCTGAAGTTCTTTCCAAAAAGTAATTCATAAGGCTTCTTACAACCAAGGATAAGGTACCCGAAGTACCCAATGTCCCACTGAATGTGGAATGTAATCATTCTAGAAAAACTCGGAGACACCAGACGTTTTACTCTCCCCTGTTCTATCTACAATTCAGGCATCATCTGTTCTTTTTCCGATTTAGGAGCTAGTGTTAATCTTATGCCATACTCGCTTTTCAAGAGGCTTGAGTGAGAAAATCTTCGACCTACCAAAATGACCATACTTCTTGCTGACAACTCGGTCAAATACCCTAGGGGATAGCTGAAAATGTTTTAGTTAGGATTGACAAAATTTCTTTACCCAACAGATTTTGTAGTAATGGATATGCAGGAAGACATACACATCCCAATTATACTAGGAAGACCTTTCATGAATACGGCCAAGGCAATCATCAACGTCTTCGCACAAACCATTAGCTTGCAGTCTCAGGGAGAAACCATCACTTTCCATGTCAAAAATCTTAACGCTGGAGACCAAGCCGATATGTACATGATCTCCATGAACAAGACACAGAGGAGAAAGAAACTGCAAGGTCAACAAGTGAAAGTAAATCTAGTAAGGAAATGGAAATTGATATCGCGTAAAAAGTCACGTTTTTACTACCGATATCTCTCTCATTCTGGAACAATACTTGGCAAATAGACTCGGATAATTTTTAAATCAATGAAACTTTGCCAAGAAGGTCAAAATGAAGTTGCACGAAAAAAATCAAGCAAAACGGACGAAAAACAAAGATTCCACACACGTTTGAAGATTCAAGGCCTCAAAGACAAGAATTAGAGACAAATTATCCATCACTGAGATTTCTCTTATCCAAGATATTCGTTTTCAAAATACGAATCTAAGAGATGAAGAATCAACAAAAATGGATGGAGAATGAAGATTCTACGTACGCCGGAAGATTCAAACGATTCGTACGAGAAATCCAAAGATCAAAGACATATTTTTGGGATTTCTTTTCACCAAATTCTTCGATTTTGAAAAATGAATCCAACGCAAAAAGAATCGACGAAATGGACGCATAACGAAGAGAAAGACGGCGAACCGGGGCGGCAGCCTGCCAGCCGCCGCCGGCCACTAGGCCACCGCCGCCGGCTGCCATGGTGGCGGTGCCGGCTGCCTGCCCCCCGTGCCCCGTCCACTTTTTCATCCTTGCTCGTACTCGCAGGGTACACGTGCTAGGCCTTTTCCGCCACTTTAGGGTACATGTGCTAGACCTTTACGCGCTTTAGGGTACATGTGCTAGCAACTTTTCCACATTTTGCTAACATATGCCCCAAGTTGCTAAAATGCACCTATTTTATCTTATAAATAGGAGGCTCCATGGTTTATTTCAACACACACTCTTATACACCTCTCACACCTCATATCTCACAAATCTCATTCCAAATTCTTTTGTATTTTATAGTTTTTCTTATTCTAGAATTATTGTAATTAATCTATGGATTAATATAGGAGCAAGAATGAACGATAGGGATTCGGAGATAAATCTTTGTACGTGTGAAAGAGTTGTCAATCATAATAATACGCTGCTACGCATCTATTCCCGGGTGATATCTAAACCTTTATCATACTTATTTTATTTCGTATTTTAAATATGCAATATTACTTGGTATGTGATTTACTTGTTACCATGAATTGCGAGTAGTTTATTATTGTGATTGTTGTTGATAATTTACTTGTTACCACGCCATGAAGGATCCCGGAAGCCAAAAACTGCAAACCAGCAATCTTCTACAAGTAGCCGAAAGTACGCGCAATGTATCACGAAGTGGTAACCTGTTCCAACTTTTTATTCGTTAAATGCCTTGATTATCTCATCTGATATTCCAAAAATAAGTGTGGGATCTCCAAACCACACTAAACTTACATAACAATCCGAAAATAAGTAGAATCTCTAAGTGTGGGATACTTCGACAAGAGGTGTTCATTACATAGATTCGAACATTAGGGACAATGTTCCTCTAAGTGTGGGATATACGATCTGCAACCGAATATTTAACCTCTTGTCCGTAACATAAACAATATTTTCATATAAAAGCTAAAAATATAGAAATTTTTCTAAATTTTTGGATTCAAAAGCAACATTCTTTAAGAACCTCTATTTTTCAAAAATATAAATTACAGCAAGAAATGAGTTTTTAAAGAAACAAACCGATTTTCTTAGAATAAGATACGGACAAAAAGGGCAACACGTGGCTAGGCACACGTTGACCAAAACATTCGATTCGTGAGGTTTGAGCCCTGATTAGCATTCATCTTTAAAATGCTTCACTTTTCATTTCATGTGTGTGCCGATGTATGCATTTGAATTAGAACTTGCTCTTGTAATGCATTTCGAGATCACATCAATGAGTGCCATACGTGGCATAAGTACAACCTATCTCGATGCATTCTAAGGAATCCAAACAGCTACTTACCACCAAACATCCACTCACTCTTCACTCTTCACACCCAAACAAAACCTCCCTTTATATCTTCCTCCCGAACCTAGGGAAGCCACGTCTTCCAATATTTTCAGAGACACTCTCAATTTCCCAAATTTTCTACAAGAAAAGCCCATACCACCTCACAACCTAATACCATACGGAACCTTTCAGACAAAATATCCATCGGTAAGAACGGCATGATAAAAAGAAAGAAAAGAAAAATGAGAAAAAGAAAGAAGAGAAGAAACATACATGCCGGCACTACCCAAAAAGTCCAGAAAAGGAAAATTCAAATCCGAAAAAGGGTTGTACTATTAAGTCTTTTCAAGTCTGAAAAATTCCAAAAGAGACTTTCTCGAAAAAACACCCAAGCTTCAAGAAAGATACAAGGAAAGAAAAACCCATAATCTTCCCTTTCACACACCTTCTTCAACTCTCCCAAATCCTAAAACCCGATTCCTTTCTAAGAAAGCTTGAAAGATTAGTACCGTTCTCATCCAAAGTGATGGAGATTTGATTCTTGATCAAGCCTATGACGAGAATGTTGCATGACTGGCTATCTGAGTGATTGACACTAGCAAGTAGGAACCCTAAAAACCTGAGTGATTTGAGTAACCCACTGCAAGGATTGCCTAGTCATGATTACCATTTAAATTGCTTGAAGAAAGTATCAACTTCTATAAACACTTAGTTTCATGACTGGAGCTTTATGTTCTTTGGAAATGATACTTCTAAAAGATACGTGTAACAAGAATCTTCCTAAAGGCCTTTTATGAATGAGTTGGCTTGAGGACAAGCAAAGTTCTAAGTGTGGGATACTTGATATCGCGTAAAAAGTCACGTTTTTACTACCGATATCTTTCTCATTCTGGAAAATTACTTTGCAAATAGACTCAGATAATGTTCAAATCAATGAAACTTGGCCAAGAAGGTCAAAATGAAGTTGCACAAAAAAATCAAGCAAAATGGACGAAAAATGAAGATTCCACACACGTTTGAAGATTCAAGACCTCAAAGACAAGAATGAGACAAAGTACCCATCACTGAGATTTATCTTATCCATGATATTCATTTTCAAAATACGAATCTAACAGAAGAAAAATCTACAAAAATGGATGAAGAATGAAAATTCTACGTATGCCGGAAGATTCAAACGATTCGTACGAGACATCCAAAGATCAGAGACATTTTTTGGTATATCTTTTCCTCAAATTCTTTTTTTTATTTGAAAAACGAATCCAACGCAAAAAGAATCGACGAAAACGGACGCATAACGAAGAAGATACGCACAAATCGAGAAATGAAGTGAAAGATGGCAAACCGGAGCGGCAGCCTGCCAGCCGCCACCGGCCACCAGGCCACCGCCGTCGGCTGCCATGGTGGCGGCGCCGTCTGCCTGCCCCCGTCCCCCGTCCTCTTTTTCGTCCTTTCTCGTACTCGCAGGGTACACGTGCTAGGCCTTTTCCGCAACTTTATGGTACATGTGCTAGACCTTTACGCGCTTTAGGGTACATGCTCTAGCAACTTTTCCACCTTTTGCTAACATATGCCCCAAGTTGCTAAAATGCACCAATTTTCTCCTATAAATTGAGGCTCCATGGTTCATTTCAATACACACTCTTATACACCTCTCACACCTCATATCTCACAAATCTCATTCCAAATTCTTTTGTATTTTATAGTTTTTCTCATTCTAGAATTATTGTAATTAATCTAGGGATTAATATAGGGGCTAGAACGAACGATAGGGATTCGGAGATAAATCTTTTTACGTGTGAAAGAGTTGTCAATCATAATAATAAGCTGCTACTCATTTATTCAAAGGTGATATCTAAACCTTTATCATACTTGTTTTATCTCGTATTTTAAATATGCATCATTACTTGGTATGTGATTTACTTGTTGCCATGAATTGCGAGTAGTTTATTATTATGATTGTTGATGATGTAGATAATTATAAGTTGGGATGACATTATATAATTAGTGCACGATAATCGTAAAGTGATATGATGGCCCCTATTCGACCGTTTATTTGATATAGTACTGGAAATGCTTTCGAGAAAAGTACAAATGTATGGAAGTCATAAACGACCGAAGGTAGTCATATCACTGGAATCATCTCTGGTTTAACAATTGGAATTCCGAAAGGATAATACAACTTCACAACTAACTGGTATATCCTACGAAAGTTAACGCACTATAAAGTAATGTTCGCAAAATACGTTCAGACAAAATAGGAATTAGTAACCCTTGTACTGTTAAGACCTTATAAACTTAAGTTTAATCTATGGAGTACCCTTTCTGGTTATCCACGTGACTGCAACCTAGTAATTAGGACCTGATCAACCTTAATTATGGTAAGTAGTTATCTGTGCCCATGACATGCAATAAGTAAGACACAGTGAAACCACTCGTTGTACATATTAGGTTTATATTTCCGCACTGCTTTACATTTAATTAGTTTAGAGTGTCATTTTCACTGTCAATTACTCTTGACCGCATGTTGAACGTAAGAAGCCGTGGAACTACCATGTAAAGTACACGGTCTAATTACTGAAAGACATGGTCTGCATATGAAACACGTTTTTAACAAACTGTGAATAATCCAGGGATGTATAACTGTTTGAAAATGAGAGATTTAAGTCATAAGTCGAAGAAACCAGAATCTAGTTAATCATAAATAAGACTTAGGAATGAAAGTAAAAGTCCAAGTGACTTAGGATTCTTAAACCTCTAGGTCTTATAAAATCGGCGGTCTAAATACACAAAAGTTATTAATCTGCATGCTAATAGAATAGTAAACTATCTTAGGGGTTAAGAACGGTCGGACCTATGAGATGATACGTTGCTGATTCATGCACTTCGGTATAAAACCAAAATAGGTTGCTTATCTCTTAACCAGATAGGTATTGGAAGTTGGCATATTGCTCCGATCAGAATCATGATAACCTAGTTCCTAGTGACATACCAATGGGAAACTTTGTTAGTAGGGTTCTAGAGTTTACACCTAATAGTTTACCTATTATATTAAGTACTGCCCCTATTTAGTCTGTCATCCCGAAACATTAATTATCGAAATCTGAGCAATCACATATTTATCTTTATCTGTTTTCCTGTATTTTAATTTCCTGCACTTCAATTATTTGTCTTTAGTTTAAAAAACCCCAAACCTACCAAAAGCACCAGCTTTAATCACCCACACGCTTCGATTCATAAAACGATCTTAGGTTATAGTTACCGCTTACTAACTAGAGTAGGTAGTACATATAATTTAAGCCCCGCTATTTATAAATTTTAAAACCCTATTGGCGCCCGATTAGTTACCATCAACAACACCGACGCTTCGGGCGACATCAGAAATCACGCCATATTTCCCTGATTATCCTCCGACGAATAGGACAAGAGATGAAAATGCATCTCCATCAGTGAAAAACTCAACGATGGAAGAAATTGGGATGAGAAAGATGGAAGAAGAAAACAAAAAAAGCATACCGCCAACTAATTCGTTTACCACTGAAGAAATGGCGGGAAGTAACCACAACCATCCCACGAGAGGAGAAACACTGGAGGAATATTCCAAACGCACTACTTACCAACCACAAACCATCACAGATCCCAAAGTACTCAATGAATTCACCTAAAGATTCGACAAAGCGGAAGGAGGAATAAGCAGCGCAGTCAACTGGCTTACTCTTTCCCCTGATGAACTGCAATTCTATGAACAGAAATGGACATACACTAGGATCTATAATGCCCTTAAAAGATCTAGTATCCCATTCACCTCAACACAATGGGAGATGTTAGGATCCATTAGAGTGCATATGAAAGAGACCACTGGACATCCGAGCAGTCGTGCTGACATCTTGATGATGAATGACCTCATATCATTACTCGACTTGCTAAGTAGAGGAGATCATCTCAGTTCCAAAGAGCGACCCAAGTTAGAGTTGAAAGAGCTACCAGCTCATCTGGAGTATACATACCTGCAAGGGAAATCCGATCTACCGGTAATCATTTAAGCACATCTTTCAACTAAGGAAAAGGAAAGATTATTGAAGGTTCTTAAGGAGCACAAGCAAGCGATTGCATGGACGATAAACGATATTAAGGGAATAAGCCCTTCCAACTGCACTCACAAGATTCTTATGGAATCCGACTTCAAGCCAGTGGTGCAACCCCTGAGGCATTTAAACCCGAAGATAACGGATATGGTGAGAAAAGAAATCATCAAGTTACTTGATGCCGGGCTAATATACCCAATTTTCGACAGTCCATGGGTAAGCCCCATTCATGTTGTACCGAAAAAAGGAGGTATGACAGTTGTAGCCAATGAGAAGAATAAGTTGATTCCCACAAGAACAGTCACTGGGTGGAGAGTTTGCATTGATTACAAGAAATTGAACGATGCTACGCGCAAGGATCACTTTCCCTTGTCGTTCATTGATCAAATGCTTGAGCGTCTAGCCGGAAAGGAATACTACTTTTTTAGATGGTTTTTCCGGATACTTTCAGATTCTGATAGATGCGAACGATCAAGATAAGACCATATTCACCTGTCCATTTGGAACGTTTGCATATAGAAGAATACCATTCGGGCTGTGCAACGCACCCGCAACATTCCAACGGTGTATGATGGCAATTTTTCATGACATGGTTGAAGACAGCATGGAGATATTTATGGATGATTTCTCCATTTTTGGGAATTCTTTGGATGAGTGTTTGGCCAATTTGGAGAAGATGTTGCAAAGATGTGAGAATTCGAATCTTGTGCTCAATTGGGAGAAATGTCATTTTATGGTCCGTGAAGGGATAGTGTTAGGACACAAGCACTCGAGCGTAGGGATCGAGGTGAATAAGGCAAAGATCGGGGCAATAGCAAGGTTGCCACATCCGACGAATGTAAAGGGCATACGAAGCTTCTTAGGGCACGCCGGATTTTATCGATGTTTTATTAAGGATTTTTCCAAGATAGCACGAACGATGAACAAACTGTTAGAGAAAGAGGCCAAGTTTGAATTTTCTAAGGAATGTCTTGATGCGTTCAATCTTTTGAGGGAAAAGTTAGTATCTGCACCCATCATGATTAGTCCAAATTGGGACCTTCCTATTAAATTGAAGTGTGATGCCAATGATTATGTTGTAGGAGCAGTGTTGGGGCAACGGGTTTGACAAGAAGTTTCAAACCATCTACTACGCTAGTAAAACCTTGACAAACGCGCAAGAGAACTACACTACAACGGAAAAGGAGTTTTTTGCAATTGTTTTTCCCTTTGATAAGTTTCGATCTCATTTGATTCTATCAAAGACTGTAGTGTTTACCGATCATTCAGCGTTAAGGTATTTGTTTAGCAAGCAAGATGCAAAACCAAGATTGCTAAGATGGATTCTTTTGCTGCAAGAATTCGATATCGAGATTCGTGACAAGAAGGGGGCCAAAAATTTGCCGATGATCATCTTTCAAGACTGGAAAATCCGGATCTAGAGAAGTTAGATGAATCGGAAATTCCGGACACATCCCCCGATGAGAGTTTGATGAAGATAATTATGAGTACACTTCCTTGGTTTGCTGATTATGCCAACTTTTTAGTTACAAAAACTCTTCCTACTAAGATGATATATAATGAAAGAAAGAGATTTTTCTCAGCTTTGCGACATTACTTTTGGGAAGACCCATTTTTGTTTAGGAAGTGTGCTGATGGTATGGTGAGAAGGTGCGTTCATGAAGAAGAATGCACCAAAATTCTAAGTCATTGTCACGATGGTCCTACGGGAGGACACCACGGGCCAACGTACACAGCATGGAAGGTGTTTGAAGTAGGATTTTATTGGCCAACCATCTATAAGGATGCATACGAGTTAGTAAAGGAATGTGAAGCTTGCCAACGAACTGGAAGGATTTCTAAAAGAGATGAGATGCCACAAAATCCTATCATGGTTAGTGAAATTTTTGATGTTTGGGGGATAGATTTTATGGGACCATTTCCACCAAGCAACAGAAATAAGTATATCATAGTGGCTATTGATTATGTTTCGAAATGGGCGGAAGCAAAAGCATTGCCTACTAATGATGTGAGAGTGGTGGTGAAGTTCCTTAAATAGTTATTTTCATGATTTTTAACACCAAAGGCGCTGATCAGTGATCGCGGAACACACTTTTCGAATGCACAGTTGGAGAGAGTTTTGAAGAAGTACGGGGTCAATCACAAGTTTTCCATCTTCCATTTAAAGTTACTAATCGCGGGTTGAAGCGTATTCTAGAGCGTTCAATAGATGGAAATCCAAAAGATTGGTCAAATAAGTTAGACGACGCGTTATGGGCTGCAAGGGCAGCTTTTAAAACGTCTATTGGCACTACGCCCTATCGACTCGTTTATGGGAAAGCTTGCCATCTGCCATTTGAGTTGGAACACAAAGCCTATTAGGCATTGAAACAATGTAACCTCGATGATCATAAGGCAGGGAAGGAACGATTGGAGAAATTACATGAGCTAGAGGAGTTAAGGATGAATGCTTATGATAATGCTCGCCTGTATAAGGAGCGCACTAAGAAATGGCACGATTCACGCCTTAAATTGAATAATTCATTTGAAGAAGGTGATAAGGTGCTCTTATACAGTTCTCGCTTGCATTTATTTCCTGGAAAGTTGAAGACATGTTGGACAGGACATTTCATAGTCGAAAAGGTTTACCCTTTTGGTGCTGCTGACTTGAAAGGTCATTCTAGGACAACATTCAAGGTAAATGGAATCCGTTTAAAGAAGTATTATGGGGATGCAAGGGACTCTGAACGTGATTTGGAGATGACTCTCAATTAAGTCATGGAGCAAACTGTAGAGCTTACTGACATTTTTTTCTTAATTATTTATTTTGTTTTTGGTTTGTTAATAAGCTCGTGGAAGAGGAGGCTATTGGATGGAAAGTTTCATTTTAGCTTATATCTCGAAGATAGCTCAAGGGAGTTTTCTGTTCACTTCTTTTCTATTCCCTAATTTATTGTTCCTTTTTGCAATGAGGACATTGCATATTTTTAGGTGGGGGATGGGGGAAAAGAAGTTTATTTGTCCTAAGTATGAAGTGGTAAAAAGTGGTAAATGTCAAAGTAAGGGCATTCTTTGCTAGTAATTTTTCAGTCCAAATTTTTCTTTTAAATTGTATTCTTTTAAAGTTTAGCATATCTTGTAACATTTTTGGGAAAGTCAAAAGATGAATTAAACTTAATCTTTAAATATTAGATAATTCATCATGTGATGTATTGATAGTCAATCTATGTGAAAGAGGTTGAGCCATTAAAGAAATTAATGTGTGAAGTAGGTATTTTCCCTAGAGGATCTTTAGTAAGGTATCACTTTAGTCTTAATTCTTATATGATAGCGTGCTATAGCCCACATCTCTGAGGTTTTAATGATCATCATTTGGAAATATAGCTGGTGTTGTCTCCTCTGTTATACTTGAGTACAGACCTGGTTTCCATTATTATATTGGATAAAAAAAATCTGCCAAAGTCAAGTTATGTCGCTCTGTTGTACTAAGGTACAGACCTGTCACCAATGTCTTGGCTTGAAAAATGATTGATTAATTTGAATTCTCTTTGTATGGAAAGTTGTGGCACGTTAGTTGTATGAGAATATTTTGCTATTGGGAATCAAGGGTAATTCCTGCTAAGAATATAATAGTTAAGCTTAATTTCTGTAATATAGATTGTTTAGGTAGACAACAATATTCGTAATCCGGGTGAATCATCTTTTATGCTTAATAACAAATCATGAGAAAGTTGGTTTCCTAGAAAATTTTCTTAATTGCTAAGCTTAAGGTAGAATCATTTTTAAGATTGAAATTTGGTTTACGAAATGCTAGTTAGTATGTAAGTCCCAATGCTCCAATGTTGGACCTTTTTCATGTAAAATTTTGAATTTTTTAAATTTATGGTCTACTTGAGGAAAGTGGGATTCAAGTGGGGGATGTTTGATGAACGCCAAAATCTACTAGATTATAGTACTAATTACCCCCTTTGTTTGATAGAATTCTTATGCATTTTACGTGAATAAGATACTCATTTCGTTCATATTTACATCTAGGAATTTGATCGGAGTTTGGATCGAAAAGAAACAGAAAGCGAGCTAACAAGTGAAGGAAAGAAGCTAAAGTTCTGGAGCTTGGAAAAAGAGAATTGAAGAAAAAATGGGATTTTAAATCCATCCGGCGGATGAAAAATCCATCCGGCGGATGGATTGATGTATATGGGCTGACAGATCGCGGGCCGAGCTAGTTGGGTTTTTACATCCATCCGGCGGATGGAATTCCATCAGACGGATGGATCACTTCGGTAGATTAGGTTAAAACCTCATTTTAATCTCATTTTTAGGGTTACCACCCCACAATCTCTCTCAGATGATTTTCATACATTCAAGCACCATTTCTGGAGCATTTTGGAAGGGAAGAAGCAAGAAGGATCGAAGGTTCTCGATTGCTTGTTCATTCTTTCGGTTTTTTGGTTGAATACGTTTTTCATTTTCCATTGATTATGATGTTGATTATCTTTTCAGTTCTGATTTTCTGCAAAGTTGTGAGTGGCTAAATCTTTTATGTATTTGCTTAGATGATGATACTTAGATTATAGTTTGATTATTTATTTGCAAAAGATATTGGATTTTATGAATGTTTGTGTGTTTATTTGATGATCCTTGTTTATTAATTGATTATTAGTGATTACCTAACGTGGTTTACTAATCATTTGAGATTGAGTTCCTTTTGAGTAGTAAACTATTGATGATTGTTGATTTCGGTTGATAATTATTGCTAAATATATTGATTTTGATAGGTTGGGGTAAATAATCGGTAATAATCATTAACGAACAAGATAGTTATAACTAACTATAGAATTTGTTGATTCAAGTCGCGAAAGTAAATCACATAAACGGCGTAGGTTTAATCTAAAACACACTTCGGTGGGCAACGTTAGTTGAACAATTAGCGTGTTGAAAACAACCTTGTGTCTTTCTTAATTGTGTTAGATTAACTTACCTCAGAAAGGGGGTTGTCTTATTAGTTATGTCGTAATAAAATCTATTGTTTGAGCAAATCAATAAAGTGATAATCGGATTCTAAGAAAAGCAGTCTAAGTGAATACATTTCTTCTATCATTTGAGTGAAGTATTCTATTTTATTAATTGTTTTATAATTCATTTCTTTTTATTTATTTAAGTTAAAGTTTTATTCACTTTTCATAATTGTTAGTCAATTGTTCGTTCGGAACTAAAGCGCCCCTTTGTTCTATTTTTATTATTTGAAACAATTTCCATTTTATTCGAATTGACATCCGTTCCTCGTGTTCGATCCGGACTTACCATACTATACTATTATGCGATCAGGTATTCTTGCCTGAGTTGTGTAGTAGCAAATAAAGGTAATTTCCATTTTTTAAATTATAACCTCGTTTACACAACATCATCATACTAGAATTAGGAGACCTTAAGCCAACAAAGATGAGTGTATAGCTAGCCGATCAAATCGATATCCACGAGGAATAGCCAAAAACATAATGGTTAAGGTTGATATATTCTTTTTTCCCACTGACTTTGTTGTGATGGATATACAGGAAGACATCAATATACCAATTATCCTAGGTAGGCCTTTCATGAACACTGTTCACGCTATCATTGATGTATACTTGCAAACTATTAGCCTTCGAGCACATGGAGAGACTATATCTTTCCAAGTTAACCAGGCTGATAGTTCTCATCTAGAGCATGCTGAGATATACACAATATCCACAAGCAGGATCACCTCCGACGATGATACATCCGAGTCAGATCCTTCAGACACATACGTACCTGATGATCATACATGTCTCATCTCTTCAACAGAAGAATCCGAAGCTAAAGAGATGGAAGACTTTGAGTCATAAGCCAATACGGAAGAGGAAATGGAAGAATATGAAAAAAAGCAGGAAGGAGATGAGCAAGAAACAGAAGAAGAAGAGGATGAATATCAATCCAGACCACCTCAAGAGTACTTCCCTGATTCTCATTTCTCGACAGAAGAAATCATGCAACTCGAGTATGCTGAAAATCCAATCACTCTGTCAGATAATGATTCAGAAGAAGAGCCGCTGATTGATTTCTCCCACGATGCCGAGCTTGAAAAACTCATAGCATCTACAATTGATCCTACTAAGCCTCTCATCTCATCTCGGCTCGATGCTCTACTAAACATTGAAAACACTATTACTATTTCAAGGTAACCTCCACAACTAAGAGATAAACTCCTGAAGAAGATGCAGCTTATAAAGAATCCAGATGACTCGGTCACCAACCACAAGGCACTCTATCTTGTACTCAATACGAAATAGGAGGTACTTCTAGATCCAGCCATGATTCTGACTCTCAGGAAGAAAGAGACATTGAGATGGACTCTTCTCAGCCAATATCACAAATCATCGACGAAGCCCAGTTACTATCCGATGCTGTAGAGTTCCCTGATTCTCAGGATGTTGATACTCCAGCAGCAGATAGTGACGAGGATGATGTCATTTTTATAATAATTCCGATAGATATTCGCTCCATCCACTTCCATGCTTCTCCTGCCATTCCTGACCATCCCCTCGAGATCATCCAAGTTTAGGTCGTCTCTACTCATGAAGAGATGATCAGTGCCCTCAAAAGATTTGAGGATGATTTTCGTATGATAATCGTTGTTCTCAGAGACTCAACCAATGAGTATACTCCACGGCAGAGGGAATTAATTGAAGAAATTGATGCTGAGTATACGGTCTATCATGCTAATAACTCGCATAGTCCTCAATTTCTACAAAACCGCATTCATGACTTTGCCAAAGATCTCGCAACTCAACTTCTGCAAGAGCATTATGACAATGACGAACCTAATGCAGACGAGATAGAGTTCTTCCAGGAATAGAAAATCATATATGGAAAGGTTTACGAAGCACTGATCAGGTCCGCATTTCCATATTCTAACCATCAAATCGAATTTCTACATTGTTACAGGTATAATTTGGACTATGCTACTAGGAACCCTGATGAGGAAGTAGACATTCAGATGATGAATGATCTTAGAGGATTGATGGATTCCATAGCTGATAAGGACCACATTGATGACACCTCACCACATAGGTTTTACATCGACTGCACCATTGAACACCACACCCACAAAGTTATCGAAAACCTAGAGTACGTGAGTTTCAATGAAAGGACACGTGCCATCCCTTCTTCTATCACAGAAGGAACGATGATTAACACCGCGAACATTATCACGGACCGACTTACAGAAATCTTCAGTACAGTTCCCTCAGAAGAGCCCGGGCATCTATTTCATGATGGTCTACATGAAGTTTATTACAGAATCATGAACATATTTCGAAAGTCAAACCTCACATACTCCGATCATCAAAAACAGCTTCTCCAGGGTATTCACGATTCCATCCGTGAACTAGGAAAAAACCTCAGCACAACAGACCATGAGGACATCCATCTGCGCTTCTTTGGTTTCATGGATTCGTTGAGGCAAGAACGTCCCAAGCATGAGGTTATCAGATCCAATGAGATCCTCACCTTTGATCCCAATGGAGTCATCTTAAAATCAGTTGATGATATCACCTGGGATCTCCTTCACTTACAAAGGGTCGCTGAGAAGCACTTTGAAAGCTTCCCACTTCACGTAGAAACGATCCCAAACATCACTCATGTCATTACTCGCCATTTGTTAAGGTTCTATTCCAGGGTCCCACCTTTCAGCACCATTGGCCCTGGAAGTTCCACCACCCAATAATTCTGAAGGAAGGAAAGTCAAGGTCTCGACTCTAAAAGCAGCGCTTCTTGGGAGGCAACCCGTGTAATAAGAGGTGATGGTTGTGTGTTAATAAGTGAAAAAATCTTCGAATATCCTTCACACTTGGATATACCCAAAAATATTTTCAAAATATTCAAAGTTACAAACTCAATTTTTTCAAAAACTACTTGTCTCAAAAAAATAGGAAATGCTTTCAAAAGATTAGTTCATATGTTTCGAGAATTTGAGGTACTTGCATATTACTTTTATGCATTATGCTCGAACTCGTTTAAAAACATATGTTCTACCAAAATGATTTGTAGTAGAAAACATCTTTTCATTCTGAGACAATGATCTCTTTACTTTGCAAAAATTTGAAGTTAAAAAGTATATCCAATGTGTTCACACTTAATAGATCATTTCACAATTGATTAGGTTGAAATAGAAGGTGAAGCCCACATTTAAAAGCATCTTGCTAAAGCTGGACAATCCTCATGGAATTGCAACAAGAACGAAGATTTCAAGTTCAAGAATTCTTCTCTTTTGACACATATTCAGACCTTCAACTTTAGCTATCCAGAGAGTTTCTTCATCCTTTCTCCGTTTTTATCTTTTTGCTTTACTTAGTACTATCAAGTAATAAAAGTTTTATACCATATCATATGCTTATCACTAACTGTGGGATTCCAGCCCAAAATAAACACTTGAGAAACATTTTCTTACATGTTCAAACTCTAAGTGTGGGATTTTACTTCCAGTAAAATCTCCACTAAAGAGAACATTAGGGACAATCTTCCTCTAAGTGTGGGATAGCGGTATACAATACCATGTATAGATTTTTATTTCCAAATAGCAACTCAGAAAATGTTTCTCACTTCAAAAATTGATTAAATTTTTCAAAATTTTTGCATAAAACAAAGAAAAGTATGAGCTTAACTTCGGCAGTAGATACGCTACTCATTCAGTCAGCTCTACTATTTTTGAATTTTTATGTTCTTAAGAGGATTTTTAATATGAGTAAGTTATTTTTGCAAATAAGGTAAAGAAGGTAGAAATTTCTCAAAATTAAGAAATGACAATCTTAGGGGCAACGCATGACTAAGCACATACAACCCATATTTATTGCAGTGAGGTATTTTGAGCCTATATTAAGCATTCATTTTAAATGCTTCACTATTCATTTATTGTGTGTGTCGATGCATGCATTTCTGAATTAGAACTTGCTCCTGGTATGCATTTAAAGACCATATTGGTGAGTACCGTACGCGGTATAGGTGCAATTAGATGACCTTGACATTCCCTAGGAAATAAACCCATTTTCTCATATCTTTTAAAGCCTAACCTTTCCGATACTCATTTTCAGTGTCGATGATCCGCTTAGTGAACCCTGTTGCGCCTTAGCCAAATTTTGTTTGTCAAAACCCACATCTTATAACCCACTCTCCATAAAAATTCCCAAAACTTATCTCATGAATTTTTAAGGTTATGAAAAATGCTATTTAGATATCATTGTTTCTTATATATTCCATATTTCACTCTCCTGTGTTTCCCCAAAAGATTATATCTCGTGAGAGTTCCTAAAGTTCGAAAATATAGAAGTCGAGAAATCTCAAAGTGCAAAAAATTGGCACTTGGAAAATCGGAGCCGTACCATAAAGAGAATATGAGCCAAAGAAGGATCTCTAAAGAGTGTAAAAAACAAATAAAAATAGAAAAAAAATCAAAAATCCCTTAGAAATTCTGTGGCAGAGAAGTTCAAAGGAACAAAAAGATGTGTTAGTTCAAAATAAAGCACTCCTCTATCTATCAAATACTAGCGCTCCTCAAAGTATAAAATCTCGTCGAAGATAGAAGTCAATATTGCTACTTAGTTTTCCTCTTATCCTCATTCTTGTTTTTGAAAAGCTAAATAAAGATTTTTCATAAACTTAGAAAGTCATGAGATAAGCAAAACCCTTCAACCCGAAAATAATATCCACTATCCTTACCCCTTTAACCCTCACTTCACATTAAAACCCCATGAATGTCCTGCGATAATTGGCACCGTCCTCACCTAAGTGGTGGATATTTGATTCTCGATCAAGCCTATGATAATGAATGCTGCATGACTGACTATTAAGCGATTTTGTTTGTTTAGAATGATAGGAAACCTGGTACACTTTTGAGTGAATTAAGTGACCACCTGGTGAGATCGCCTAGTCATGTGTATGCCAAAGATCTCGAGAATCAGAAGCATGCCCAAAGATAATTATTTCTTATTTCTAGAATGATCATCTTGTTTATCTCTATTTTCTAAAACGGATTACTTTTATGAAGAAATGGTTGTTCTTAGAAATATTTGAATTCGCAAAAATCGGGTTTAAAAACATTTTTTAGTGAGGATATTTGAAGTATTGCTTGAGGACAAGCAACGTCTAAGTGTGGGATATTTAATGTAACGTAAAAATTCACGTTTTTACGTACATAATTCCCATTTTTTAGCCCCAAATTGGATGAAAACATTCAATATCAATACTTTTTCACCATAATTCATCATCAAGGCTAAAATGGCCAAATAACGTGCAAAATAAAGCATAAACGATACAATCACATTCTATGTGCTCATTTAGGTAGATTATTTCGAAACTGATCTTAGTTTATCTCATTATGATCTTCAGGTGATTACAAAAATGTGGGCATAAAGAACGTTGAAAACGGACCAAGAATGAAGAAGTTAGGGCCAAACGAACTACGACCAAACGACCGAGACTTACGATCCAGCACACGAAGACATGAACCAGGGCTCACCACCCCTCTGGGGCCATATACCACCCTCACAGGGACGTATACGCACCCTAAAAGGTCGTATACGCCCCCTGTGGGGTGGTATACGCCCCTTTTAGGGTGGTATACCCCATTTTCGGTGTTGAATACTATCCCAAAGGTGTTGAATACTACCCTGAAGGTGCTGAATACCCCCTTTTAGTTCTGAATACCCCTTTTTTGTGCCGAATTTCATACCTAGGGGTGGTATTTAAGTGTAAATATCAAGACTTGGGTGTCAAACGGTGGTGGTTAGCATGGTGTCCCTTTGCCTATAAATAGTTGCTTCTACCTCCTCATTTCAACACCACCTCCAACACACAATTCACACACACACACACACTCTTAGTTTCTCTCACTAGTTTCTCACTCTAGGTTAGTTAGTAGTTAGTTTCTCGTTAACTATTTAATGGGACTAACGGAGGGGCTCTTGTGTAATATTTGTTGAAGAATACTTGGAGGGTGCTTTTGTAATATTCGCGGTTCTGTTCGTTGTAATCTTTCAACTTATATTAAGACTACGCATTTATTACGGTTATCTCTTTCCTTATCTATTATAATGCATGCTATTGTTATTATTCTAGATTTAGGATTCGTTACCATGATTAGTGAGTAGTTAGATTTTGTGTTTGTTATGATGTAGTTAGCCGTTATAATGGGGGATGATGTTGATTTAACATACAATTGAAAACCATGTTTTGTTTAAATTGTCATCTATGATTATAAATTGATTTCGAAACTATCGCCTTTCCTTCAATAAACGTGGTTAAAACTCTGAAAGACAAGGAGTCACGAATCTTTCTCTGAGAGTAATTAATAATCTGTGCTATCTATGCATGGTCTGATTTTGAAGCTTTGGAAATACTAAACAATTAAATATATATTATAACGTGAATTAATCAGTGATTTATTGGGTAATATAAAGTGAGGGATGGTTTATATCATAGATGGGTAGACTGTAATACAAACTTAGTTAATAGAATCCAAACTGACCTGAACATGTGCTACGCGTGGAATACCCTAAAACGACCTAGTACCTCATATAGTGCTGGAACCACCTCTGGTGTAGTAAAAATGCATGGAAGCAATGGAATGGTCGTCAGTGTATACAATCTAAGTGCATTAGTGTACAAGACATGGAATTCCGTAAAACGTCATATTACCTAGTATAAGTGCTAAATGCATGAAAGCTATGGAACGACCGTCGGTGTATACATTCTAAGAAACACTGGGTCAATCACCATCTTTGGATTCTAATATGCCATCGATGAAAAGTTAACAGGCATATTCCCGAATCTAGGTCTTAAATGCTTGACGCGCTACCAGCAGTCGGTCAGGTTTTACCCTGTCGTTGGACCGGCTGCCAGTGGCGTGTCGGATGAGAGTTTTAATTTTGTAAATGTTGAGGCCTAAGTTTACTAGTGCTATGTGACCTAGAGGTGTATAGCGACAAGTATGACCTAGGGTCGTTCTTTAAAATCAACTGTATTGTGAAACAAAGTAATCACGATGTCCGAGTGAAGGGTTTTTAGAAAATAGTTGGGAATTTGTTTTTTTGTTAGTTTTCTAATTATAATACTATTAAATAAATGGAAAGTAGTCATGATAAAGGGGGTGTTTGTTGTGATTTCGTTAGCCTTGCATTGGGATGATGTTTTAATTTTAGTTATGAAAACGTCTTTATAAAGATTTGTACTTTATTTGTCTCAAGAATTTATGGTGTAGGCATTAGCACCCTACTGATTGATTGCTCAATCGGTATGTCACTGAGTAACTAAGCTATTATGATTCTGATCGGAGGAGGCTGTTCGACTCTCAACATTGCCCTTATGACGGAACAATGACCCTTTTTTGGAATACAAAGATTCATAGGTGCATGAATAGAGTAACAGACCCGCTAACGGTCTGATCGTTCTTAACACCATTGTAATACTTAATTGAATAAAATATTTAAGATTAAGACATGGTTGGTGTTTGATTACTTTCCATCAATGGTTATGTAGAATCCAGAGGTGATAGACAAGAGTTAGAATACTTAATGATTCAACGTCTTCCTTTATGGATTCATAAACTAAGTTTTTATTTTAGATCAGAGTTTCTCCATTTATGATTCAAACCAACCCTCGCTTAATATTAACCAATGAATCCCTAGTTTAGTTACAGTGTACAGTATTTGTTTAAAACAGTATTTCCACGGATTCAAAACTAGACTATGCTATTTAACCTCTGATATTTTATCAAGAGTTATTCACAGTGTACACAACTAGTTTAGTATTTCCACAGCTTTATTAAAAAACACAGATAGTTAATTACCCCATATACTTATCGAAAAGGTTTTAACCACGTTAATTGGTGAAAGGGCATTAATTAAAGGGCTAAGTCCCTCGAAATGCAATGAACTTTGCCCAAAAGTCTATTGTATGCGACCAACTTTCGAGGAGGCATAAGAATGCAACCAACTTTCAAAAATGGTGTTTTAATGTAATTTGCTGATGTGTCGCTCGTTGAAGGTGACACTTGGCGTACGGATGTGCCACGTGGCTTCCGGAGAGTTTGACAACTCATAGACACGTCAGCAAATTACATTAAAACACCATTTTTGAAAGTTGGTTGCATTCTTATGCCTCCTCGAAAGTTGGTCGCATACAATAGACTTTTGGGCAAAGTACGTTGCATTTCGAGGGACTTAGCCCTTAATTAAATTAAGATCATGGATGGAACGTGTAATCAAAGCCTAAGTTTTCATTTATAATATATAGTTGGAACCATTATTCCACAACGGATTGTGCCCATGACTTTCATAACTTCGACGTTCCGTACTCCCCACATTAGTAATGTTTTCGGCGCTATACAAATGAAAGCCGTTTAACGTTAATCACTTAAAGTGGTTCCGCCGCTTCAAACTTTGGCCATGTCTTGTTCTACGATAACCCCCCATGTAGCCTTGCGGTTCCATAGTTTCATACCTTTGACAAATTATATTGACATAGATGACTGACTACCTTTCAATTGGACATCGTTAAAAAGGTGTTGTAATCACGTTTATTGGTGGAAAGGCGATAGATTAATTTGAAGTTTAAAAGTCTATTTAGAAAGGTTAAGTAAACTAGGTTTCTCATTTTATAAGTTAGTTCGTAATATAACTACCTTCGGTCGTTACTCGACTTCCATACATTTGTACTCCACCTTGAAGTGTTTCCAGTACTATATCGAATAACAGTCGAATAGGGGCCATCATATTACTTCGTAATATTGTACCGTTTCATAATATGACTACCTTCGGTCGTTCCTCGACTTCCATACATTTGTACTCCACCTTGAAGTGTTTCCAGTACTATATCGAGTAACAGTCGAATAGGGGCCATCATATTACTTTACGATAATTAAGACCGTTTATATTTTACCACTATGATGATCCTAAGGCAACAATCAAACAAGAACATGCAATAAGCCGATCAAAATGATACTACCGATCTTTAATATTTAATTATAAATCATCCTATAATTAAATAACTACATCGCAAGCAAACACAACAAGTATACTACTCTCTAATCATGGCAATAACTAAATCTAGCATAATCAATATAAACGTAATTAATTAAGATAGATAAGGATTAGAAAGCACCAGGATTAAATGCGGGAGAAAGTAGACTTGAATTAATTGACACAATTCCAACCTTACACCGAAGATTTACAATGCGTTCCGTACTTTCCTTCTATTCTAAACAAACTCCTAAACTAGCCTAAAACTAATTTTTTGTAAGAAAATAGAAAGAAAGTAGAAGCAATATCTTAAGAGAAGTATATTGTTCTAAGAATGGTGTGTGTGAAAATGAAGCCTTAGGGCCTCTATTTATAGGGGAAATCCGGCTCACGTTAGCATTCCTAGGCACACATTAGCAAAAGGGTGAAAGGTGGTGCACCGGGTACGAAAAAGCATGGAAAGGTGGTGCACCGGGTACGAAAAAGCCTGGAACGATGGCACACCGGGTACACCCAAGGACCAAAAAGCGGAAATGGGACGGGCGGCAGGCGTCCGGCGCCGCCCACCAGGTGGACGGCGGCGTCCTGGTAGTGGCCGGCGGCTGGCACACCCTCGCCCCGGTTCGCCGTCTTTCGTTGCATTTCTTAATCCGTGCGTATCTTCTTCGTTATGCGTCCGTTTGCGTTGATTCTTTTTGCGTTGGATTCATAACTAAAAAATGAAGACTTTGATGTAAAGATATCCCAAAAATATGTCTCCCATATTTGGATGTCTCGTACGAATCATTTAGATCTTCCGGCGTACGTAGAATCTTCATTCTTCGTCCGTTTTTGTTGATTCTTCTTCTGTTGGATTCGTAATTTGAAAAAGAACATCTTGGATGAGATGGATGTTGATGATTGGCACTTTTGTCTTGAAATCTTGTTTTGATGCCTTGAATCTTCAAACGTGCGTGGAATCTTCGTTTTTCATCCGTTTTGCTTGATTTTTGTCGTGCAACCTTGTTTTGACCATCTTGGCATAATATCACTGATTTGTACTATTTCTAAGTTTAAAATGCCAAGAATCGTTCCAGAATGAGAGAGATATCGGTAGTAAAAACATGACATTTTACGCGATATCAAGTATCCCACACTTAGAACTTTGCTTGTCCTCAAGCAAACTCAACTTTCAAGCATGGTTAAAGATAAGTAGATAATGAAATATTTTCAGCGGAACTTTTTACTGAGGGGGTTTTGGAAAAAAATGAAATATTTGTTCTTTGAAAAACAAGGTTGTAATCTTTGGGAGCATACTTTTGATCTTTGATCTTAGATACATGACTAGGCGATCCTCTCAAGGTGGTCACTCCAATCACTCAAAGTGTTTAGGGTTTCCTATTCTAGTATTATCAATCACTCTGAACGCCAGTCATGTATCGTTTATCGTCATAGGCTTGATCGAGAATCAAATCGTTACCTTTTTGGTAAGCGCGAAGTCGATCTAGCCACAATCCTTCTAAGGGAAGTGATGCAGGGTTTCTGGGGTGAAGTGTTGGTGATGTGAGAGGGGGTTTTGTTGGTTTTTCATTGGTTTCTTTTTGGTGAAGTTGGAATTTTTGGAAGGATTGACGCCCTTTTCTTTTGGTGTTTGCAGAAGGAGTCTTTTTTTGCAATTGATTTTCTTTTCTTCAAATTTTCTTTCTTGGGTTTTCTTCTTTGACGTCATATCCTTGTAGCTTCTTTTCTTTCATCTTTGGGACTTACTATGAAGTGGGAGGGATGCTTTCGAGAAGGTAGGGATAACGTGTTTATTTATGGGTATATGGATGGGTTTAAGAATGAAGTGATTCGATCTCCTCTTTACTCACCCATCCGGATTTGAAATGCATAACAGGAGCAAGTTCTGATTCTAAACGCATACATCGGCACACTCAAGAATCGAAAAAGTGAAGCATTAAAAGTGAATGCTTTTTATGGCTCAAGATACCTCACGAATCGAAAGTTGGTTTGTTGTGTGCCTAGTCATGCGATGCTCTTTATGGGATTACTAAACTAATTTTCCAAAGGAATTTGTATTTTATTTATCCTTCTTCCCCAAAATAAATCATTTTTTGTCTAAAATTTTTCATTTTCAACATATTTTTAACTCAATTTTGAAAACTTTTGTTTACGTATTGGAGAAGGATGGTCTAAAGAGCAGCGAGTTTAGATCAAGCATATACCATTATCCATTTTACAGTAGTGTACACTACTGCTATCCCACACTTAAAGGAACATCGTCCTCGATGTTATTCTAAGCTCTGACTGGGGTAAAATCCCACACTTAAGAATTGAAACATCTAAGACGTATTCTTTCAGCAGTGTGTGTTGGGTTTGAATCTCACACTTAGTGATAAGCATAGTGGATATGGTATATTTATAACGAAAAAGTGCTTAGAACAGAAGTACTCCCCATTTATATATATGGCTTGTAGGTGATGATGAGGAGTGCTCCAAAGCACATCATTGCCGACTTTTCCGTAGAGTCCCTTCGTTGGTGTTGTGTGATCTGATTTCATCAAGTCTTTTGTGATTTGTCTCGTAGGTGTGAACACGTTGGATATACTTTTCTTAATTCCGGTGCCAAAAACTTGATGTTTGATGTGGCACCAAAAATTTAATGCGTCGGTCTTCTTCGTATATCCAAGTGTGGAAGATAGTCGGAGACTTCATCACTTCTTGGAATGTAAAATTGCAGAAGTGTAAACACGGGTTGCCTCCCGAGAAGTGCTCTTTTAAAGTCGAGAGCTCGACTTCTTCTCTCCTAGCTAGATGGAGATGGATACATCCATGAGATTCCCGTTGATGTTGTGGGCGCTAGGTTGCGGAAGAGTATATCGAGGTGGATAGAGTCTTATGAAATGATTGACTATTGTCGTAATCAATTCAAGTGGACTATCTCTCGATGTTTCCTTGTAGTTCAGAAGGTGCTCTGAAGTTGTCCTTGCAAGTCCGTGAAGTCCGCAGGTGATGTAATCGACTACTTTAGTGACAGTCCCACTAGGGTCGGTCATGGTGGTTGTGTATGTCTTAACAACTACTCTTGGCGGTAGGTTTAGCCAGAGAGAGCATACAAACGTCAAGAATTGCAGTTTTATGTCTTCATAATTCTCGATCTTGGGGTCTCCATTGAATCTTCTGATGGACGTGCACAGGTCCTCTATTTGACGATGCTGATGGTTGTTGAATGGGAAGTCGGATTCTGAGAAAACTAGAATAAGCTGACGAAGTATCTCCTTGCATCCTGAATAGAATAAGAACTTCGTTCTGGAGTTGCTTTTCTGTTGTTGAATCTCCCTTAGATGGACCGTAATAGAAGTAGCGATATCAAGTAGTGATTCATATGTAACCCTAAAGGGTTGTTCGCGCCTTGATTCCTCCCAAACGAGATAACTAAGTTCTTCAATCATTAACTCAATTTGTTTTTCCATAGTGGAGTTGATAACCATAGATCCGCTTTCCTTGGAACTGAGGTGATCTTCTCTACTTAGCAAGTTAAGCAATGATGTGAGGTCATTCATCGTTGAAATGTCAGCACGACTACTCGGATGTCCAGTAGTCTCTTTCATATGCGCTCTAATGGATCCTAACATCTCCCATTGCTTTGAGGTGAATGGGATGTTAGATCTTTTAAGGGCATTGTAGATCCTAGCGTAAGTCCATTTTTGATGTTGACATAATTGCAGTTCAGCAGGGGAAAGAGTAAGAAGGTTTATTGTGCTCCTTATTCTTCCTACTGCTTTGTCGAATCTTTGGATGAGCACTTTGGGATCTTCAATGGTTTGTGGTTGGTATCCAGTGCGTTTGGAATATTCCTCCAGTGTTTCTCCTCTCGTGGGATGGTTGTGGTTGCTTCCCTCCATTTCATCAAAGGTAAATAGATTAGTTGGCGGTCTGCTTCTTTTGTTTTCTTCTTCTATCTTTCTCTTTCCGATTATTTCTTCCATCGTTAGTTTGTTTGCTGATGCATTTTTCATCTTTTGTCCTATTCGTCGAAGGTCAATCGGAAAATATGGCGTGATTGCCATTTCCTTGCTAGATTTCCTTTCACTTGTTGACTTTACAATTTCTTCGTCTTTTGTGGTCTTGTTCATGGAGATCATGTACACATCGGCTTGGTCTCCGCGTTAGGATTGTCGATATGGAAAGTGATGGTTTCTCCCTGAGACTGCAAGCTGATAGTTTGTGCGAAGACGTTGATGATTGCCTTGGCCGTATTCATGAAAGGTCTTCCTAGTATGATTGGGATGTGTACGTCTTCCTGCATATCCATTACTACAAAATCTGCTGGGTAAAGAAATTTGTCAATCCTAACTAAAAATATTTTTAGCTATTCCCCTAGGGTATTTGACCGAGTGGTCAGCGAGCTGTATGGTCATTTCGGTAGATCGAAGATTCTTTAACTCAAGCCTCTTGAAAAGAGAGTATGGCATAAGATTAATACTAGCTCCTAAGTCGGTGAGAGAACAGATAATGCCTGAATTGTAGATAGAACAGGGGAGAGTAAAACGTCCAGTATCTCCGAGTTTTTCAGGAATTCAAGATAGCTGAACATTCCTCGTTCAGCGGAACATTGGGTACTTCGGGTACTTTTTCCTTGGCTGTAAGAAGTTTTCTAAAGTACTTTTTGGAGTGAACTTCAGAGGCGATATCTAGGAATTTCCTATCAAGTTTAAAAGACTTAAGCTTGTCGGGTCGTTGTTTAAGACGAGCTTGAAATGGAATTTTTCTATTTGATGTGGACTCTAAATCTATTGTCGATGGGATAATAGGTGGTTCCTTCATCGGAGAAGAAATCGTAGGTGGGCTATGTACTACCTGAGAGTCTTGATTATGGGAAGCCTCATTATGGCAACTAGTTGGACTATCCTGAGGTTTAGCGTAATACGCTGTGCTAATTGTCCTAATTGGGATTCTAAAGCTTTTAACAAAGTCAAATGATCTCTTAAGATGATATCAGTTTGGTCTTGTCTAGCTAAGAGTCCTTGAATGACTTGTATCAGGGTGTCGTCAAAACTATAGATTTGTGAGGAAGAGGGTTCCAAAGGTTGAGGTTGGTAAGTTAGTGGGCTATTCCTAGGTGGGTTAAGAGAAGGGTTAGTATTGGGTGAAGTTAGATGAGACTGAGGAATTTGGGCTAAGTGGTTCGGATTAGCACAATTAAGGCAGGTTTGAACTTGACAGACTTGTTGTTTTTGACTTTTCAATTCCTTGATCTCTTTGGTTAGTTCTTCCACTTGCTGAGTGAGGGTTTTGATAGCTTCATTCCCGATTGTAGTAGGTGAATTCACTAGTGAGGGGTGATTTTCACTGTTCCAGTCATGGTTGTGTATTGTCATATTCTCAATAAGGCTCCAAGCGTCATCGGCCGTACAGTTCATAAAACTGCCTTGAGAGGCGGGATCAAGTAAAGGACGGTAATGTGGGAAGAGACCATTGTAGAAAATGCGCAACTGGTCTGAGCGCTCAAAACGATGATTTGGACGTTTCTTAAGCAATTTCTTAAAGCGTTCCCATGCATTGTAGATTGATTCATCGTGAACTTCGCGGAAGTTTATGATGTTGGACCTACACGTGACTTGTTTTGATGGCGGAAATATTTGGCCAAAAATTTGGTTGCTAATTCTACCCAAGAGGTTATAGAGTTGATTTCTAGTTCCTCAAACCAGGTTTGTGCATTAAGAGTGAGTGAATAGGGAAATAGGTATAGATAGACTATGTCCTGATTAACCCCAATTGGTTTAAAGGAGTTGGATAAGGAAATGAATTTGTCAAGGTGGGAGTTGGGATCATCATTTGGTAGGCCACGGAATTGACAAAGGTTTTGAACTAACTGAACAATGTGGGGCATTAATTCAAATGAAGTTCTATCGGTTTCCGGATAGATGATTGGTCCTCCTCAACCTTCAATCAGAGGTTTAGAATCATCAGCCAAAGTGATACATGCAGCTGTCATAGTCTCATCGGCAGGTGGTTGACTAGTTTAATGAATAGGGGTGGTCATTTCTAAAAGTGGTAAAATGAAGGAAAAATGAAGAAAGACGTAGGGGTCTAATAAATCCTAAAGGTTCACTAGTAAGTAAGTTCGTCTTAACGCCTAAGGATCGTACAGTTGGTTCCCCGGCAGCGGCAGCAAAAACTTGATGCGCCACCAGCGGTCGGTAAGGATTTCAACCCTTGTCGTTGCACTGGCTACCGGCGGCGGGCATCAGTCAGTGTTTTAAATTTGTAATTGTGGGGCCTAATTTTTCCCTAACAATGTTAATCCTAAGGGTGAGCAAGTGGTAGATATGACCTAGAGTCGTTCTTCAAACCGACTGAATTGAAACTAAGGCATGGTAGATGAGGGCTTTCAAACTAGTGAAGGGTTTATAAAATAGCGGGGGAGTTTTGGATCTTCTATTAACTAACTTAGGCAAGTAAATAAATGAAAGCGAAATAAAAGTAAAAGCTAAAGCAGATAAATAAAGATAGTGTTTGCTGAGACTTCGTTAATTAAGTTATGGGATGATGTTAGGAGAAACTATTTTGAAAGATATTAGTTAATTATCATTCTTGAATACTTGTATGTAAACACTAGATTCCCTACTAATTAAAATTCCATTAGCATGTCACACCGGGAGCTAGGTTAAGGTAACATTACAAAGTATTTAGAATAATAAGCAAAATCTTAATTATGGTTTAATAATACTTTCATATGAACGGGAACAAAATCTTAAGGTACTAGATATAACTGAATCATATAACGATTCCTCGTCATTCTAACATATTCGTATATTTAAAAAGTTCATTTATGACTTTATACTAGCCCTTGCTTAAGACTACCCAATAAATCCCCTAATTATCCACAGCGTTCCTCACTTAAAGTGGTTCCGCCGCTTCAAACTTTGGTCATGTCTTGTCCTACGATAATCCCCCATGTAGCCTTGCGGTTCCATAGTTTCATACCTTTGACAAATTATATTGACATAGATGACTGACTACCTTTCAATTGGACGTCGTTAAAAAGGTGTGGTAATCACGTTTATTGGCGGAAAGGCGATAGATTAATTTGAAGTTTAAAAGTCTATTAAGAAAGGTTAATTAAACTAGGTTTCTCATTTTATATGTTAGTCCGTAATATAACTACCTTCGGTCGTTACTCGACTTCCATATATTTGTACTCCACCTTGAAGTGTTTCCAGTACTATATCGAATAACAGTCGAATAGGGGCCATCATATTACTTCGTAATATTGTACCGTTTCATAATATGACTACCTTCGGTCGTTCCTTGACTTCCATACATTTATACTCCACCTTGAAGTGTTTCCAGTACTATATCGAGTGATAGTCGAATAGGGGTCATCATATTACTTTACGATAATTAAGACCGTTTATATTTTACCACTATGATGATCCTAAGGCAACAATCAAACAAGAACATGCAATAAGACAATCAAAATGATACTACCAATCTTTAATATATAATTATAAATCATCCCATAATTAAATAACTACATCGCAAGCAAACACAACAAGTATACTACTCTCTAATCATGGCAATAACTAAATTTAGCATAATCAATATAAACGTAATTAATTAAGATAGATAAGGATTAGAAAGCACCAGGATTAAATGCGGGAGAAAGAAGACTTGAATTAGTTGACATAATTCCAAGCTTACACCGAAGATTTACAATGCGTTCTGTACTTTCCTTCTATTCTAAAAAAACTCCTAAACTAGCCTAAAACTAATTTTTTGTAAGAAAATAGAAAGAAAGTAGAAGCAATATCTTAAGAGAAATATATTTTTCTAAGAATGGTGTGTTTGAAAATGAAGCCTTAGGGCCTCTATTTATAGGGGAAATTCGGCTCACGTTAGCATCCTAGGCACACATTAGCAAAAGGGTGAAAGGTGGTGCACCGGGTACGAAAAAGCATGGAAAGGTGGTGCACCGGGTACGAAAAAGCATAGAAAGGTCGCGCACCGGGTACACGCAAGGACCAAAAAGCGGAAATGGGACAGGCGGCAGGCGGCCGGCGCCGCCCACCAGGTGGACGGCGGCGGCCTGGTGGTGGCCGGCGGCGGCTGGCACACCCCCCCCCCCCCGGTGTTGTGTATCTTAATCCGCGCGTATCTTCTTCGTTATGCGTCCGTTTGCGTTGATTCTTTTTTCATTGGATTCGTATTTAAAAAACGAAGACATTGATGTAAAGATATCCCAAAAATATGTCTCCCATCTTTGGATGTCTCGTACGAATCATTTGGATCTTCCGGCGTACGTAGAATCTTCATTCTTCGTCCGTTTTTGTTGATTCTTCTTCTGTTGGATTTGTAATTTGAAAACGAACATCTTGGATGAGATGGATGTTAATTATGGGAACTTTTGTCTTGAAATCTTGTTTTGATACCTTGAATCTTCAAACGTGCGTGGAATCTTCGTTTTTCATCCGTTTTGCTTGATTTTTGTCGTGCAACCTTGTTTTGACCATCTTGGCATAATATCACTGATTTGTACTATTTCTAAGTTTAAAATGCCAAGAATCGTTCCATAATGAGAGAGATATCGGTAGTAAAAACATGACTTTTTACGCGATATCAATCATAGGAGTACCTTTTTATGTTGAATTAAAACATCCAACTTACACATGATAGAGTTTCAAATGAATGGCATTCCAGGATCTTGGAAGTAATTCTCCATCCATATTGGCCAACCAATATGCCCCCTTTCCAGCATCCGAATCTATTAAATATGGACCTTCCCACTTTGGCACTAGCTTTCCTTCCGCAGGATTCTTAGTATTTTGAAATACTTTGCTTAATACCAAATCTCCTACTCGAAACCTTCTTATTCTAACATTTTTTTTGTAGGATCTTGAAATACTCTGTTGATATGAAGCAATCTTGAATTTAGCACGATCCCTTAACTCCTCCACAGTGTTTAGATCCTGACTCAATGCTTCGTTGTTTGCTTCCAAAGTCTGCATCTAGGATCTTGCTGAAAGAAAAAATCGAACGTTTATTGAAGCTGCTAAAACAATGATTACAGATTCAAATCTTCCGGTCATCTTTTGGGCAGAAGCAGTAAATACAGCATATCATGTTCTTAATAGAGTTCTTACGGTTAAAAAGCGTAAAAAGACTTGTTATGAGCTTCTGAACAATAAGAAACCTAACTTGAAAGGTTTTGAGCCTTTTGGAGTTTCATGCACAATATTGAAGACTGAAAATCAAGCTAAATTTGGTGAGAAGGCTAACGAAGGATTCTTTCTAGGTTATATGCCAAATTCACCAAACAAAAGAGATTTCAATAAAGTCACTGGACGTTTGGAAGTAGTTTATAAATTGAAGTTATGAGTTACATACCTGATGTTCATAAGGGGTTAGATTGGCAATTTGATTATTCTGATCTTTTTGCATCATTTAAAGTTCCTATTATTGACTATGTTGGTGATTCAGATATACCTGAACATTTATTGACTGGAGACATGGATAATGGTGCTACTCCAACATCAAGTGTTCCGAATTCTGGAATTAGAACAGTTGTTGACTCAAGTGAAGCTTCTTCAAGTGGGTCACAACAAACTTCAAGGGATAAGTCTCAAGAAACAGAAGATACAAAGGATGATCTCCAATCAAAATTTGATGATATACTTACTCCTTTGAAAAACTTAAGGATATCTTCAGCTCGTTCAGAAGATATGCCTTCATTAGAGGAGATTGGTACTAACTTAGGAGATGAGTTAATAGTTGACCCTATACCGGTTACTAGAACGAGTAAGAATCATCCCGTTGAAAAAATCATCGATGATATTAATACTCCTGTTCAAACTAGAACTCAATCGAAAGCTCGTACATCTAAAGATTTAGAAAGCCTGTAAACTGATATGAAAGAGACAGGGATTCCTAATCAATGTCTATATTTATGTTTTATCTCACAAACTGAGCCTAAAAATGTGTAAATGGCTCTAAAAGAAAGTTTGTGGGTTGAAGCAATGCAAGAAGAACTTTCACAGTTTTCTAAATTACAAGTATGGGAGTTGATTGACCTACCTAAGGGAGAATATCCAATAGGAACTAGATGGGTTTTTAAGTGCAAGAAAGACGATCGGGGAATCGTAACTCGCAATAAAGCTCATCTAGTGGTTCAAGGCTTTAATCAAGAAGAAGGAATAGACTATAACGAAGTGTTTACACCAGTTGCTAGGCTTGAAGCAATAAGGTTATTCTTAGCATTTGCATCTTACAAAGAAATTAAAGTTTATCAGTTGGATGTTAAGAGTGCCTTCTTGTATGGCAAAGTACAAGAATTGGTGTATGTCTCTCAACCACCAGAGTTTGTTGATCCTGATTATCCAGATAGAGTATATCGGTTGAATAAGGTCTATATGGATTACATCAAGCACCTAGGGCTTGGTATGAGACACTATCAAAGTATCTACTTGAGAATGGATTTATAGGATGTTCAATTGATAGTACACTTTTCATTAAGTGGAAAAAGAAGGACTTTCTGCTTGTTCAAGTATATGTTGATGACATTATTTTTGGGTCTTCTGACGAAAAGATGTGTCCAGAATTCGAGAAAGTCATGAGAAAAAGGTTCGAGATGTCTGCAATGGGAGAGTTGAACTTCTTCTTAGGGTTACAAGTTGACCAAAAGAATGATGGGTTCTTTATTCATCAATCTAAATATACTGCTGAATTATTGGAGAGATTTAAGATGGATGAAAGTAGAATTTATCATACTCCTATTCCACTAAATCATGGACTTGAACCTGATACAACGAGTGATCAGGATGTGGATCCTACTCAATATAGGGCCATGATTAGATCACTAATGTATTTGACTGCATCTAGACTTGACATTATGTTTACAGTTTGTATTTGCCCAAGATATCATGCTAATCCGAAAGAATCACAAATGCAGGCTGTTAAACAAATCTTTCGTTACCTCAAAGGGAAACCGAAGCTGGGACTTTGGTATCCAACTGTGGAGACTTAGATTTCATAGCTTATACTGATTCAGATTATGGAGGATGCAATCAGAATAGGAAGTCTACAACCGGAAGATATCAATTCTTAGGAGGTAGATTAGTATCTTGGCAGTGCAAGAAGCAAAGCTCGGTAGCCATTTCCACTTGTGAAGCTGAGTATGTTGCAGCTGTCAGTTGTTGTTCTCAAGTTTTATAGATTCAATAGCAACTGCGGGATTACGGGTTGAATATAACCAATACTCCTATGATGATTGATAACGAATCAATTATTTCGATAACTAACAATCCAGTGAAGCACAGTAAAACTAAACACATTGATATTCGACATCATTTTATTAGACACTGTGTTGAGAAGAATTTGATAAAGTTAGTTAAGGTTCCATCATTGGATAACTTAGCAGACTTATACACGAAGGCGTTCGACAGAGCTCGATTTGAGACGTTGGTTCAACTAAATGGAATGAGAAATCCGGAGTGATTAGTATTCCAAAGGTAATTTTTGTAATAGTTAGGTGTTATATAAAAAAAATGAAGGCATATGGTATTCATTTGCTTGTTACCTGAGGGGAATCGCCTTCTTTAAAGAATATAAAAATAATATTAAGGGAAATGATAGTACATTAGGAGAATAAGTTCATTAACAATAAACGTAAGTCCTAAGTATGATGTGTTAGTAGGTTCTCATAAGCTACATTCACATTATGCTTCTTTTACCAGGTATGTACCTATATTTATATTATTATACACCTCTTTCCACAAGTAATAACTTGCTATTTTTATTGAAGTATAGATAGCTTCATCATATGATATACTGGTAGGCAAATTATGCAACAATCTCTAAAGCATTTAAGAAGTCATAATATGCATGAGTATTAGTTTATGTGACTATTATATGATGTATGACAATTGTCTTAATTGTTGAAGGAAAGTAGTTCCATGCACTATAAATCTGTAAAAAATGACAAATATATGGTTATTAACTCAGCTAATGATTTCTCTGTTGTACGTGAGTACAGACCTAAAGCTATTAGCTAGGTCAATAGTCTCAAACCTGTAATGCTCATATTAAGGAATCCTCTGTTGTATGTCAGTACAGACCTGGAACCATAAGTTAATACATAGTGTATCTTCACTATGAGTTTGATTTTTGTCTAAATCTAAATAACATAAGTGTGCTTTATGTACCTTAGTTATAAACTCAGTGTTATATGTTTTACTTGATTTCATAGTATATCATGTTATGCAAATCATAAGTTAATACTTATACTAACAATAAAAAGTTTGCTTAGAAATTCAAGTATAATTTGTTTATGTGGATCATAATATCGGTAATCATCTTGAAATGTCTATGTAAAAGATTCACTTTGTAAATAATTTTTGATTATTATGCTTTGTGGATAAAGGTAAATAAAGATATAATTTTATAAATATACGTTATTAAATGTTAAAGTGAGTAATGGTGTGTTTATAACTTATTGGGATTTCATGAGGTATGTATACTAACGATCTACTTAGACTTGTTAATCAATTTAATAAATAGCTTGTTCTTTCTGATATGATGCCTAAGAAGATAAATTCTTATTCAGTTGATTTATGTACTTTATTTTATTTTATCTCAAGTGATTAATAAAATAGTACCTAATACCACTGTTTGTTTATCTAATTGTGTTCTTTACTTTATTTTATCTTATGTACTTTATTTTTACCTTTATGTCTTTGATTAATTTTTAATTAAATTGTTACCTTCTCGAATTAAATTATACTGCGATATTGTTATTCATATTGAACAATCGTAACATATACAAGTGAAAAATAATCTTATTTTAGACTTGTTTGAAAAGAATGGGTTATAATTTATACTTAGTAAAAAAATCGCGTTTTTTTTTTGTAAAACTTGCGAGTTTGACTGGTATTAATAAGATTATTTGAAGTTGATATTGATGTTATATGTAGTTAGTTATTACTAGTTGTTATATTTGATAGATTGGTAAGAAACATGAACATAATTGTTTTGTTTTGGTTGTAAATTCGGAGTCTGAGTTATATGCATAAACTGGATTTGCAGGAAACCTTCAGGTCTCGACGCGACCTGGGCATAATCGGGAAGCGATTTATGTAATATTGCGACGCGATTCTTGACAACATTCGCGACATGAATATAACTAAATGGCGACCCGATTTGGCCTGACTGACTACGCGATTATTAAGCTTAACAGCCCAAAATCAATTTTTCTTGTTTGATACATGTATGCTAATTGTATATTATCTATATATTATTGGTATGCTATAATATGATGTTTAAACAGGAGTGTAATTCACATATGGTAATATATATATACATATATATATATAGATATATATATATATATGATCTTAGAATTAAGTGATGAAGTTGTTCATTACTTAAGTTAGTGTAATGAGAAATGGTAAATGATACTTACAATTTAGTTAGTATTATTAGACTAATATTGGTGACTTCGGTTTGGTTCTTGATTGTTCCGATGATTTACTAAAGATTAACATGTGGTGTTGGCGACTTTATTATATTTAAGTACATGTGTTGCTTACTTGTCTAATATTACGTACTTACGTTAAGTTATAATAACATGAAGTGAGTTACTAACTCATTGTTCTATTGTATTCTCAGATCAATCGAAGACTCAGTAAAATAAGAATTCTGAGTTGGAGACTGGGATTATCATGTGAGTGGATCGGTAACTCTCAGTATAATTTAGTTGTAACAATTTGGTTACAACCGGTAAACGTACTAATACTATTGATAGACTGTTTAGTCTACCCTGATAATTATAGTTTATGTGATATATGGCCTTCGAGCATATGTGTTTTGTCAGAGGTCAACATGGATTGGGTTTGGTTGCTATTGTTTGGCCAACATAGGGTCTTTGTACATGTGTTGTTTATAAGAACCTGTGTTATGACACCCCTCAAAAATTTAATACGCGTAGTATTACTTAATTCGTAATTAGTTATAATTACGCACAAAACATTCGGAATGGACCCAATAAAAATACGGACGTTGGTGAACAAAATATTAAATAATATGAAATTATTTAATAAACTCACAAACTTTTAAATATTATGTTGATAATATTTAACACGTTAATTATATCGTATAAAGTAACACAAACGTGACGAAAATATGTGCAACGCGCCCGACAACCAAACGAAGCCCAAATTATAAATTTATAATTTAAAATAAATATTTTTGAGTAAAACTTTTAATAAAAATATTACGTTTTAAAATAATAAAAAAAAACGTCTAATTAAAAGGTTACGCAATTTAACATCCGTAAAACGAACACGCAAATCGAGACCGATAAATTAATGGAACATTTTTTTATAAGTGTTTTCAAGTATTTAGAATAAATATATCAAATGAAAACATCAAAACTTATATCGTTACTTAAACACGTATAATAAATGTTTACGTATATATAAAGACCGAAAGGAACGAGTAAACGAACACCGCACGGAGCGCGAATTTGGTAAACAAAAATTTGACCAAAAACCCAGCCCTATGGGCCCCCTAGCCGGCTGCCCCCATACCCGTCTTCTTCTGTTAAATCAAACATTCAACCATTTTTACTCTTCCACACTCCTCTCTTTTTCATTTCCCATTCAACACTCAAACACCCTCCCCAATCGATTCATCATTCACCATCATCTCATCCCCATTTCAACCAAAAATCACCATCACATTTGAAGGAAGAAAGCAAGAACAAGAAGAAAAAAACAAGGATCAAGCTCCTCATTCTCATCACCTTCTTCATTCTCATCATCTTCTTTTGTAAGAACGACTACTTTTTTCTTTAGATTATGATGCATGTTGATTTTATACATGTTTTATGGCTCTATCAACTAGAAAATGTCCAAATATAATGCTAAAAATCATTTTTTTATAAAACATACACAAACATGCATAATCTGTCCCAGAAAAGTCAGTTCACTAAAATGATCATATCTTGAGTTCTACTTTGAATTAGACCATGAAATTTATATCAAAATTTTTGTATGGAAGAGATCTACAAAAGGTTCTTCTTTTACTCGTTCCAGGAACGTACGAATTTTTAGCTACGAACTGATCTTTGCATGCTGTCTATTTTGAGTCAAAAACTGTGTTCGGTTCACTCGCGAATTTATTTACCTATCTAGATGGACTCTAAAATTACCTGAAAATTTACATAATGAACTAGACTCTTAGATAGTCAGTTGGTAAATTTTGTGGGAATTAATTTGGAGTAGAAAGGGTGGAGAACAAGAGGCGAAAGAAACCGACAAAACCGAAAACCAACCTTATGGACTGATTTTGCAATAAACATAAAAACTGACACTTTGCCAACCATAAAACGAACCGATAATTTTCTAAGGCTTAGTTAACTATATTAATACTTGTGTAAAAGTCTCGGGTCAAACCGAGGTCGTTTGACCACAAACCCGAACAGCAATACACTAACAGCCTTTAGGGTCGCATCAGTCCCAATCCGATTGCGACACTAAGCCTTGTGTCGCATTTAACCAGATTGTCGCATACTGTGACACTAAAATTAATGTCGCAACAATTCCGATTGTCGCATATAGAGACACTGACCATTGGGTCGCACTCATTTCACGAATGTCGCAGGAAGCGACACTAATACTTGTGTCGCCATAATCAGTTTAAGTGTCGCCAAACTAGCGACACTACTCCCTGTGTCGCTATAATTGACCAATGTCGCCAAACTAGCGACACTCAACTCAGTGTCGCTTTTCATAGAATCTAGAAAACTCAAAACTCACTAAGTGTTGAACATTTTAATAATTAAATCACTTGTGATATTATTCGTACACGAAACACATATACTTTGAAAAATATACAACACGATGAACATAATAATAATACTTTGAATTATTGTTACAAAAACTCACCAACGGGCAGTACATATTTTCAAAACACAAACGTATAACCAAACATTTGGACATATCTAGTTGAATGAACACTAGCATGGATAGTCAACTACGACATCCACTTACTTATACTAATAATCTCATACGTTTAGGACATTAGGAGATTACCGACTTGGAACATATTTGCATTAAGGACACTAGCACCCACAGGTGAGTTCACAGCCCCTACTTTTACTGTTTTCAATACTTCTTCTCTAACAGGGGTGGAGGACATAGCTGCTAATTTATTGTTTTGTTACAAAACATACAACGATTATTATAAAGGCTTTCATGCTTTATACGAAACTTTACGATTTACTCATACTATTGCAAACTGTTTACTTATGAAATAAGGTTTCATACTATTTCTTGAACTGTTTACGACATGACTTTTATACTACTTTGGGAACATGACAACGAATCTTCATACGGACCTAGGTTTACGAGAGGTAGTTGTAGTACACAAAAGTCCCAGTGTACGCACCATATAACCATTAACTAGGTGACTCTAGCCACTAGATATACGGATAGTACTATCGAGTTGACAGCCATCCCACTATTATAACTTGTTGGTCGCGCCAACGGCACAACGGCAGTCGTAAGGAGGAGCGTATATTTAAACGTTGAACGTTGAACGTGTGTCGCCATAATCAGTTTAAGTGTCGCCAAACTAGCGACACTACTCCCTGTGTCGCTATAATTGACCAGTGTCGCCAAAACGTTGAACCTGTGGTAAAAACATTGAACGTCGTGGACTGGTTATATCACTAGGGGTCGTTACTATAACTCATAAGATCTAGCTAACCTTTTAGGGATCACCGTCTATGTCTCCCTACTATTATTAACATTTTTGGAAATAACATTTTTCCTATGATTGACTACATAGGAATGCGTTCCTACTATTTATACAAATGGATTAATTTTCCAAACGTATACCATTGGATGTGTTGACATCATTAAAACGAAACGATGTGTTGACATCACTAAAACAAAATGATGTGTTAACATCACTAAAACAAAACGATACTTTTGGGTAACATCCCAACAAAACGATACGTTTGGATGACGTTCCAACTAAAATGAAACATTATTTGACTTTTGAGTCAACATACTTATAAACAAGATGGTTTAACGAACTATACTCATAAACTTAAAACCTGTTAATGCACTCAACATTTTTGTTGACTTTTTGCTATGTCTTTCAGGAAACTAGCAGCACCAGTAAGACTGCATACATTCTGGATTAGGTGACCCACGAAGAATGAGGATGCCACATTTTGGGACACTAAGAATTTCCTTTGTATAACAGATTTCTTTTAGTCATACTTATGAAATCCTCTTTTGAAATATGTAACTATTAACTATTTGTATCTTACAAATACTATTCCTACGGCTCTGACGAGTTGTAGCTTTTTGTAACAAATTCTTACTTAAATGGCATCTTAATTTACTGTTCAGCAATAATCATATGCTCTGATATGCGTGATTGTCGAATATGTTTATCGGCGCCCCCGATAACACTAATGCTTCCGCTCACCACGATTATCAAATTTGGGGGTGCGACATGTGTTGTGTATGGTGATAGCACCAAACTATCGGTTAACCTCTGTATAAGCTTGTAGTTGGTTTAAATTGGAGGGCCACCGTGGCATGAGGGCGCCTCAAGAACCACCGATCCTCTTAGAAGCTATTTGTTTACGATTAATTGTTGTAAACAGAATTGTAATGCTATGTCGGATTGTTAGTTAGAGATTTTCTCACTTAGCTTTGTGCTAATACCACTACCCTACTTCTTGGAGGTTATGTTCTCATATTATGGGATGATCAAGAAGTTTGTTTGATAAAATGTTTGGCCACATGCTTACTCTGGTATATTTTGGGAAATAAGTCCTTGTTGTCTATTGTATATGTAACACTCATTTTGATATACTTTGGGTTTTACTTTTGTATCACTTTTATGTATCAGGTTTTGGAAACCATAAGACTTTATATATATTAAATGATAATGTATATTGGACTTACGCTTCCGACATATTATATGTTTATAAAAAAAATGTTTTAAATTAAGGGGTGTTATAGATCCTTCAATCCAAAATTCAAGTTCATCAATCGGGGCCGCAACATAATGATTTATCCATGTTTGTGAGACATAGGAATAATCGGTGCTGGCAAGTAAATCTATTAAAAGATCTAACTCTGATTTTAGTGATAACTCATCTTTTCTACTATGGGTAGTACGGAGAAATCTTATCAACCTATCAATCTCAACAAAGGTCTTTCTCTGCTCATGTGTGAAGAAGAAATCATATATCTTAAGGTATTTCAAAAGGTTGACATGTATATTTATCCTATTATTGGGCTTGCGAGAATTTTTTAAGTGATGGTCGGTCTTTGATTCTGGTAGATGGTTCCTAGATTCAGTGTTTAATCGGGTTGGTGTTTTTGTCCTAAGTTCAGTCTCAACCTGATATTGGAGACACTCTTCCTCAGTTATACTTGATATAACAGTAGTGGGGTGGGCTCGCAAAATATTTGGGAGATCGTATTCAAAGTATTCATCTAAACAGTGAAGACGTTCATTCAAATCCATCCAAGGCATGGGTGGATAGAAGAACACTTCGATTCCAAAGGGTTCATCATCTAGTAAAGTAGTAGGTCTAATATAGTGAGGATACTTAGATAAGATAGACAAAATCTTAGGGTCAAATGTGGGTTGACTACTTAAGGAAATATTAACAAAAGCTGGAATCTTCTGATGAGATTCATCAAAACCTAAGTCTAAGATCGATATTTTAGGTTCTCAACTTCATGGTTAACACAAACCTCTTTGAAGTCAGAGGAGTTTGACTCATACTCTGGACAGTCAAAGAATTACGCATCTTCCATAACCGTTATCTCATCCGTTATCATTGGATTGAGAGGAGAGATATGACTTGAAGGAGAATTAGGGTTTTCAATCATTTTCATTTTTTTTTGTATTTTCTAGGGTTTAAGAGCTAAGTTATCTAACTTCTAAAGCAACTAACTTCCTAAGTAATGATAATCTTAAGGAAGGATCTCCTAAACCTAATTATTTAAGGTGGAATTCAATTCGTGATGTTATACTGATTCCCGGCAACGGCGCCTAAAACTTATCGCCCCCTATCCGTCGGTCGGGTTTCACCCGAGTCGTCACTCCGACTACAACAGGGGAACGAATAGGTGTCAAGTTTTAAATTTTATATTTGCGGGGCTCAAATTACCCATGCTACCTACCTTGTGGGTAAGGTGGCAAGTATAACTCGAGTGTCATAAAAATCGGAACGAATTAAATTGAATTTTAACCTACCAAAAATAAGTTCGTAGATATGATGGGTTTAAAACAAGGTAGGTAGGTTTTGATTTTATCTAAACTAATGACGAAAAGTAAATGAGATAATAAGTAGCAGGTAGAGAGTGATTACCGGAACTTTAATATTAGGGTTTCGGGATGACAGTATATGATTGATTGGAGATTATCCTAATTAAGAATCATCTAAACGGTCAGTGTAAACATTAGGATCCTACATTCTAGGTGTAACCCCAAAAGCATATGTCACTGAACCCTAGGTTATCATGATTCTGATCAGCCAAGATTGTCTTAAAATCCTCCTCACTATCTCTTTCGGAGACCAAGTGACCCTCTATATGGGGTGCAGGAATAAGGCGACAGTCCACATTTACTGACCTTTCTTAACACCTAAGTCTATTTTTTAACAGAATTACACTGGTTGTATGCTACTTAAGTTAAACTATCAGTTAAGTGGAGTTAATGGGTTTAAGCATCTGGGAATACAGCCGACATCCTTGCTTTCTTTTCAAAACACATATTATATATGATTAAATTCTAATACTTCCGTCATGAATTAGACCTTCCTTTGCCATCAGTCGTTCATCCCTAGGTATGTGTGCAGTGTATAGTGCATGTATTTTCCACAGTACTCTAACCCTAGGTATATCTACGGTATATTAAAGATCGTATAAGTCTTCACACAGCTTTATAACCAGAGGTACTTTAATGGTGTACTACAGCATTTTCACAGCTTGACAAGACCTAGACCCGTGTCTGGAAGGATAACTTTCAGGTAATCCATAGTGAGATAGAACGTCGGGATTCCCTTGGCTTCCACGTATTTGTACTCTACCATTGGCATTTCCAACGCTATACCAAGTATTCTGACGTTTTACAATGATCCCTCAGTTTCATTCAATACAGGAGCTAACTATATATTCGCAGTTAGGGTTGATCAGATCCTATCCTAAGTCAACAGTCACGTAAGAGACCAGAAAGGGTGATTATTTAAATCTACATTTAGGATAAGCTTAAAACATGTACGCAGCATAACAACTTCCAATCATATATAATATTAATCAAACATCATCCCTAATCCTAACATTTACATTCTAACAATCACAAATTAATCTACGTAATTATAATGGCAACAATCATAAATCGTACTGCAATAACGAGCAACGCAAACATTTTAACAGTAAGAGAGAGAAAGATAGTAATACTAGATTAGTAGAGTAGTACAGTGGATTACAATGTTCTAAACTTGATTACAATGTTCTGAACTTGATTACAATTAAATTACCAAGCTAAAAACTTTCCTCCGACTCGAACTACTACTTATTTCTTTATGGATCTCTAGAGAGAGAAAATAGAGGGATAAACTACCTAAAACTATTATAAAACTAGAGAGAAAGAGAATCTAGAGAGAGGAAGAGAAGAAATGAAGAATGAAGGCGTGTGGAATGAGGAGAAATGACCTCCTATTTATAGGGGAAGGCATCGTATATAGTCATGTACAAGTAATCCTACTAATATGGAAACAAATCTATTCCATATATAACTCAAATATGTCTAACCGTCATAATAACATAAACAGTCTTAAATGTTATTTTGAACTAACGGTTTTAATTATAAATGTTAGACAATTATAACTGATCTCACTTGCAGCTTTAACTCCTTGTACACATACAACAATAACCAACAAACTACTAACAGTCTTAATCAATAACACTCACAGTCATAACTACTTATAAGAATTTCAAACCTTATAAATCTAAACCCTAGCTCTAGTTCCAATCATAGAGAGATTCCATGGCTCACATTCTTTACTACGCCCTTTTTATTTTTAAAGGTGTACCCACAACAATTCAGGAATGACACTTTTAGTCCTTCTCTATTTCTTTTAAGCCCTTATAGTTAAATAACATAAACTTTTTTACCGGTAATTTATAAATATACCCTTAATATTTTAAAGAATTATCTATATTGATTTGTAACATGATTTTCATCAACAACATGACCTTAAGAATGGATATCGTTTCTCTATTTTAAATATTGGGTAAGCATTGTATAGTTAATTGTTACTATGATGTACATACCAATGATCAAAGTGAACAAAAAATAACACCTAAGAATAATTGGTCTATAAACCAAATAGTACATTCCGAAATAATGTTCAATATTAAGAGTTAAAACTTACAAATATAAGGTGTGAAATAACGTGAAGTTATAACTCACTAAAATTATGTTGATTAGTTTAAAGTTTATAATAAACACAAAGACAAAATACACAATTTAAGATGTATCTTTATATAGAAATAATTTAGTTACTATTATATTGGAAGGGTTCATTCTTTTGTTATGTATTAATCTTTACACTTTTTATTATTGTATGTGACATACTATCGTTTGTTCTATTGTATATAGTGAACAAGTAAGTATGGTCTATTGTATGTATTATTTCCTTTTTGGGTAAGGCCAAAAGGGAAACTTTCTTATTTGGGCCTTACCCAAAAAGGAAATTTTATATACAATAGACCATATCTACAAGTTCAATGCATACAATAGAAGTTTTCAAAGTTCGACTCATACAATAGTAAAAAGTGCAAGGTTTAATATTGTGACATTCCTCAAATTACGGTAAAATTCCACATTGCTGTAATCACATGCATACTTAGTCTAATTCCATATTTAATGAATTCACACTATTTTTATGAGATAAGTCTAGCAAAGCCCAATAATTTAATACGTGAATTATACTTATTATATAATTATTTATAATTACATGCGAAACTATCGAAACGGGTCCGACAAAAATGTACGATCATTGGTGAAACAAATTTTATAAATAACATGAAACTATTTTACATAGTAGTTATTTACTTGAATTTTTATGCGAACGATAAAGCATAACGATAAACAAAACAGTTATACATTTCATATAAAACGTATCGTACGCGAAAAAAATAGACGAATTAAACCCGACAACCAAACTAATCAAATTTATATTTTGAAAACTCAAAACAAAGTATTTGAAGTAATACTTTGAAAAATATTAACGTCTTTTAACCGTTAAGTAATACGAAAACAAACGAGTATTTAATGCTAAAACGTACACGCAATTAACGTAAAAAAACCTAAAACAACTAACACGTTATTTTGGAGATAAACTTGAGTCTAATCATGCCTTTTTGTTGACAAAAAAATTGTCCAACCCCACTCCCATTACTTGATCTTTGTTGACTTCTAACAAACACATACACAATCTTACTTCTACTCCCATACTTCTTCAACCACCTTTCTTCCTCTCTCCCTTGCTTATCCTCACGGCTGAAAACAGCCACCAAACTACCACCACACCACCTCCAAAAAACACCACAACCATCATAATCATCTTGATCAAGTTGCAAAAGAAAAGGAGGAGAACTAGCTTTAAAGGTCATCATCTTCATCTCTCTAGTTCATCATCTTTAAAGCTTTATAAGGGTCACTTATCATCCCTAAATCTTTCATTTTTTTTTCATGTTAGCATGTTATAAGTTCATAGTATGAAAGATCTGTCACAAAAACTTAACAAAAACTAATCAAAACATAAGCTTTGTTGATAATCATTTTTTGTTAGAAATTTCGATGATGGTAGAAAAATCATATAAAGATGTAGGAGTAAAATAAATGCATGAAACCACTTCCAAAATCTTCGTATATGTGTTAGGAATAATTTTCATGTAGAACATTTCCCTTGAGAATACACCAATTTTGATCTATCAACTGACTTGTGAACGTTAATCATGAAAAACATGTTCTGGAACACACTTGGATCACGATTTTATTTTGAGAGTTATGATTATCTAAAAATCATCAAAAACATATTGTAAGTAGTTAACATATGTAAGAATGTTGTGTAAAAATTTCAGAATTATTCGATAAGTTTTGACCCTCGAAAACGAGCTCGAACGAAACGTAAAAACTTGGTAAACAAGTGTTATGGATTGTTTTGGCATCACGTTAAATAACGACACTTTTGGGTTAACCATAAAACACAACGAAATTTTCCCGAGCTCAAATAACATATTTTAGACATTCCTAAAAGTTTCGGGTCAAACCGAACACATTTGACCAAGTCAACAAAAAACGAGTCTCGGTATGAAACACGTGAACCAAACTATAAAATGTTAAATTTTAACTCGAAACGAATATTTTAAATATTTTACTATGAAACTCGGACAAAAATAATGGAAATATGTGAGAAACAAAAAACGTCACTTAATGAAAACAAAAACGAAACACGAACACGCTAAACACTAAATGTGCGATTAAATAAAACATTTGGGTTTTAGTCAAGAATGAGCTTTGGAAATATTATAAGGTCAAACTCGGACAAAAATGCTATAATTATAACACAAATGGAAAACGTCATTTTTACTATTACAAATAAATGAAAACGAAACTTATATACATATACGTGAATAACAAAAACGACGCCTATATATATACACAAATTTACTCAAACGTAATATATACACACACACACACACACTACAAACAACTATATAATACGTGTATATTAAATTATGCACAAACATAAATCGTAACATGAATAATTATACTTTGGGAAAATACTATTATTCAAAAACATCACCAATGAATCGTATGCATTTTAAACCAAATGATCTTTCGAAACGAGTGAACCATTAACATAGTTTGACGTTTAGTCAATTGCTTATGTTTTGCGTTTAGGACGGTAAGAGACGATATTTGGGTGACATTTTACTACTACACGCTAGCTCTCACATCAAAGCACAAAAGGTGAGTTCACGCCCCCTATTTTTACTGTTTTAATGCTTTGAAACTAGGGGTGAAAAACATAGCAACTGTTTTGCTACTACATGCGATAACTATTTATAAATACTTTATGCCTTTATGAAAACGGTTTACTTATGAATGGCATTTTCATGCTATTTTGGGAACATGATAATGAATCTTGGTACGGACCTAGGTTTAGGTGAGGTAGTTGTAGTGCACAAAAGTCCTAGTGCTCGCAACCTATAATCATTAGCTAGGTGACTTTAGCCACTGAATATACGGATAGTACTATCAGAGTTGACATCCCTCCTACTATTATAACTTGTTGGTCGCGCCAACCACACGACGGCAGTCGTAACGAGGAGCGTATATTTAAAATGTTATAGAGACAAAAACGATACACATGTTGTGGATTGGTTATAGCACTAGGGGTCGTTACCTTACTCTTAAGGTGTAGCTCACCTTTTGAGGGATCACCGTCTATGTCTTCCCGCTACTACATACATTTTGGAAATAACGTTTTCCTACGATTGATTATATAGGATTGCGTTCCTACTATTTATACACTGGATTAGTTTTCCAAATGTATATTATTGGATGTGTTTACATCACGACAACGAAACCATACTTTTGGGTAACATCCCAACGAAACCATACTTTTGGGTAAGATCCCGATGAAACTATACTTTTGGGTAACATCCTCACGAAACCATACTTTTGGGTAACATCCCACCGAAACCATACTTTTGGGTAACATCCCAACGAAGCTATACTTTTGGGTATAATCCCAACAAAATCATACTTTTGGGGTAACGTCTCTACGAAACTGTATTTTGGATAACATTCCAACGCAACGAAACTTATTTGACTTTTATGTCACGACTTACAAAAGAACTTGGTATAACAAATCAAACTTATAAAACCTGTGAATTCACTCAACAATTTTGTTGACTTTTTACTATGTTTTTCAGGGAATTAGCGCTCATGTAGAGTGCATGCATCTTGGAAGTAAGCTACCCACGACGAATTAGGATACCACATTTTGGAACGAACGAAATTTCCTTTGTATATCTAATATACTTTAGTCATACTTACGAAATCCCTTTTTAAATTATGTATTTACTAAATGGAAGTATTTTAAAATACCATTTCTACAAGTTTGATAAATTGTAGCTTTTGTAACGATTATTATTAATGGCATCTTAAATACTGTTCTGCAATAATCATACACTCTGATATGCATGAATGTCCAATGTTAACGTCACGACCTCCACCACAATCATTGATTGCTTACGCTAAACACACGATAAACTGGTATTATCGTTTTGGGTGTGTAAGAAATACATAACGAAACAATAAACCCTATTAGATTTGATTCCTTGAGTAATAAATAAATGGTTAACACTTACCAAATTAATTTAGTCAATGTAACAAATGGAGTAAATTATGTATTTGACATCTTCCATTTGTAAACTTCAAATATGCACCCTGAATGGTTTAAAATACTTTTCTATATATATATATGTTACATTCCCCATAAAAATAATTGTTAATTATAAATTAAACATTACAATTTTAATCATTTAATTGTTATCTTAATTTAAAAATAGTGTATAAACATATATAAAATCAAGCACCAAATCATCATCCATGTATACTAGAATTTATACTTTTTTTAATATGGACACTCTCATCAAAATCATTTACTAAAATGAATTGATTTTATTATTAATTGTTTGACCTTTGAATTTTGTAGATTTAATTTAAATGTTATTTAAAGTTAAAATATAATTAGTGATAAATTTTGTCATTCTTATCTTTTTGTTAGTTACAAATGATAATATTTCAAATATCTTTTCAAATCTTATCGTATTATGAACCATCAAACCTACAATTTTTAAGGCACCATTGTTAACTACCATGCTAACATATATGTATAAATATCATATTTCATTTCACTTTTAGTCAACAACTGTTTTTTTTTTCAATTCAACATACTAATTCACCAAAATACATTAATTTCAATAATTGTCATGCATGACTATATTGCTCAATGTGATTGTGAACGTGATGATATCTATGGAATAAATATAGGTGGGATATCAAAATTCAAGTAGTTCTACAACGAATTTGATTTAAAGTTGAAAATTATTCATTCGTTGAAATTGTTCTATTTTCTTTTTTGTGATTCATGGAGTTAAGTTCCTTACAAGTTGTGTTTTTATCGTTGCTATTTTAATTCTAAATTGCTTTTGATATAAAATTGATATTTTATCCTATAACCGCCGCTACAAATTTTTAAGTCATAGAGATGTCTATTTTTTTTTACCTTTTTAATAGGTGTTAAATTTTCATCACCATTAGTATACTTAATAGTTAATAGTGAATCATGTAAAGATTTAACGTTCCAATTTAAGTTTATTTACAACGATTAGTTATCTTCTTTTTTCTCATATAATGATCTGTACATTATGTTTCTATTATATTTAATCGTTAACTTTTAAAAACTTAAATATATTAGCTCGCATAGTTGCGGATCAATAAAATAATTAACATTAAAAGGTGGTTGGTAAATTACGATGAATAATTTAATGTATGCTGTCATCGTTCATTATTTAACACGTTGATGGAAATTGACGACTTTTTACGGAAGTTAGAAATTTAAATGTAACCATAATGTTATTAAATTTTAAAAAAAGAAGTTTGTTAAATTTAACCATACTAAATTTTTAAAAAAGAAGTTTGTTAAATTTAACCCTAATGTTATTTTTAACAATTACTCCATCCGTCCCAAAATAATTGTCCACTGACAAAAAACAAGCAGTTTAATAAAAACATAATCATTACTATTTTTTCTTTCTTACTTTTTGCAGAATGACACTTTTACCCCTAGCAATTAATTACTGTTTTCTTTAAAGTTTGTAATCATAATTTCAAGCAAGGGTAATATGGTAATCACGACTAAAACTTCCTTTCTTTTTTTGAAAGTGAACACTTAATTTGGAATGTCCAAAAAAGGAAACGTGAACTATATTTTTAAGATGGAGGGAGTAATATAGTGTATAGAGTGATGGTATATTAAGTTGATTGGGAGAAATTAAATTTAAGAGGCGGATAATAATTATAATCGTATAAACAATTTATATGTGTATGAATGTTTAAACATATTCTCAAATGTAACAAGCAAATGTGTTTTATAATATTATACATTACAATATTAAATATTACTCCCTCCGTTCCAAAATTATAGTCCACCTTTCCTTTTTGGGACGTTCCAAAATAATTGTCCACTTCTCATTTCAACCAATAGGAAGAGATTATAGTGGGTGCAGGTTCCATTTGAGTGGTTGAAAACTGTTGTGGTCCCACTTTTATTAAAATGTGTGTTTTTTGTTGATGGACAATAATTTTAGGACGAAGGGAGTAGCATGTTTAATGGTGTAAAAGTAAAAATAGGCGGGGGTAACGAATCATCTTGGATAAAACAAAGTGGTAAATGTGTGAAACGATTATGGGGGCACACGGAGAGTTATGAGGGTGGACCGTGGACCTAGGCATTTTAATGAGCAATTGTCATGTTCCGCCTCTATTATGGTCTATATATATTATATTCTCTCCGTTTTAAATTTATAGTCCATCTTTTCATTTTGAGATGTTCAAAATTTATTGTTCACTTGTACTTTTCAACCAGTCAAAACATTTGAATGTGATGAGAAATTAAATCTTATTGGTTGTAGAGTACAATTAGTACACTTTTCTTAAACTGCGTGTTTTTTATCTGTGGACAATAAAATTGAGACGAAGGAAGTAGTGTACATAATTTTTAATCGAGTATTCATACATAGACCTAATTACATATTCTTACATAGACCTATTTACGTAGGTTTAAAATTTAGCATAATTTTTTAAGTGGTTGAACTTTTTTCCTTCTTAATTCATCCAATTAATTTTCAATACCTACCAATTATATCTTTAGACATATATTTAATTTACCAATCATTTTCCTTTTTAACATGCTCTCCAATCATAAACAATTTTCACTAACAATTTTTTGATATTAAGATACATTTGAGTAAGGGTATGTTTGGCAACTACGGGCTAGAGCTGGAGCTGGGGCAGAAGCTTGTAGTTGAAGCCGAGGCTTAGGCTTCTATTCAAAAACCACTTCAAGAAGCTTCTTGTTTAGGGGCTTCTCGGGGCTTATTTTTTCAAGAAACCCCATTATTTTTGTGCTGCCAAACAAGACTTATGGGTTGGGGCTTATTAAAAGTAGAAACTCAAGCCTCTAAAAGCCCTCGTAAGGCCCGTGTCAAACACACCCTAAATGTCACTTTTGCTTTAATATTCAAGGCAATTTTGACTTAGGGATGGCAATAGGCGAGTAAAAAACCCACAACTCGTGGGTACCCGCTCATTGTGGGTAGGTAAATCTGTGAAATTTTTATCCATGGGGTGGGTTACGGGTATGAACTTTTACCCGTTGGCGGGTCGCAGGCGGGTGATGGGTATGGACTTATACACGTAGGTAAACCCGACCCGCGAACCTACAAAACACATTATAGATACCTATAAATTGATTTATATATTTTATTGCGTATATATGTATATATAATGGTTAATTTGACAAGATATAATTAAAATATTCATATAAAGACTAAAATGTATAGTTTTCATGTTTCGAATAACAAACTTATCATATGATCAAGAAAAAATTATCAAATAAAATGATAGTTATCGAACTATTAGTCCGCATGTCTTAACTTTTAACAATTTTATTGGTTGAAAATTACGATCCATTGATTTGAACATGTTTTAAAATATTTTTATACATTAAACTTATATAAAATCTTTTAATATTTTGATAAAATGTTTATAATATTGAAAACCCGCGGGTTACCCGCGACCCACGGGTATCCACAAATCGCGAGTATGGGTGTAAAAATAAACCCACTAGCGGGTAATCACGGGTTTGCGGGTCAACAAAACCCATCACAAGCGGGTGATGGATTTGGCATATCAATACCCACAACCCGCGGGTGCCATCTCTAGTTTGACTGGATTTATTTAAGCAACAAATGATTGTAAGTAATAAAAGAGGTAATATCAAGAGTTTTAATGATTATTAACAATTATTTTTTGCAAGTGAGCAATTATTAGAAAAGATATAAATAATAACGTGGACATATATAATGGGACGGAGGGAGTAATAATTTAATTTTATTTCTATCGAATAATAATAATAATAATAATAATAATAATAATAATAATAATAATAATAGTAATAATAATTAATAATGATAATAATAAAGGAACGGTTCACGGGGGAAGGGAAGGGATGACATTGACTATTTTGCAATTATAATAAAGTTTTGGACCTGCTCGAAAAATTGTCCGTGAAAATACTAAAAAATTATTTATTTTTTTTTTTCAATCAGAAAACTTGCTAATATGCAAGATTCAGTTAAATTGAAAAAAAACGTAAGATGCAGTAACAAATACACACGATGCAGGAACAAATATACTCAATGCAGTAAACAATTACTACTAATTTTTTAAACTCAATAATGATACCGATATTTACAAACACATAAAAATGGTATAAAAAAGTATAAGATGCAGTAACAATATACAAGTTATTGTAAATAAAAACTAGTAGATTTTTATTACAACACATAAAATATAGTGTTTAAAACATAAGATGCAATAACAATATACAAGATCCAGTAAACAAGTACTAGTAATATTTTGATTTCAAAAATAAAATTAAGCTGTAGAAACACATAAAAATGTAAAAAAAAAATAAGATGCAGTAATAAATACAAGATGCAGTAAATAATTACTAGTACAAATATATATCAACTAAGTTTACGATGCAGTAACAAAAATAAAATGCAGTAAACAAGTACTAGTACAAATATGCGTCAACTGAATATCAACTGAATTTACGATGCAGTAACAAATACAAGATGAAGTGAACAAGTACTAGTACAAATATATGTCAACTGAAATTACGATGCAGTAACGTAAGATGCAATTAAAAAAAAGCATGATGCAGTTGATTTTTTTTTTCAGATCTAAAAAGTAGATCTAGATCTATAAAGTAAAGGTGGTGATAAAGATGATAACGTAAGTGGTGGTGAAGATGGAGCGATGGTGGTGACGTTGGAGCGGTGGTGGTGGAGCGGCGGTAGTGGCGGTGGAACGACGGAGAAGATGGAGAAACTATCACGGTTGGTTACGTCTGATGGAGGCCGGTTAACCAACGGTGGTGGTTCGCATCTCAACTTTCCTAACCACAAATTCACCGTCGTATCTCCGTCTTTTTTTCCGGTCACAACAAGATGGTGGTGATGAAGACGTTGGTGGTGGTGGACGGAGGTGATGGTAGATGGAGGTGGTGGTGGACGGAGGTGATGGTAGACGGAGGTGGTGGTTGATTGAGGTGGCGGTTGACGGTGGTGGTAGTTGACGGAGGTGGTGGTGGACGGAGGTGATGGTAGACGGAGGTGATGGTTGATTGAGGTGGCGGTTGACGGTGGTGGTAGTTGACGGAGGTGGTGGTTGACGGAGGTGTTTATGTGTTTTGTGAAGAGAGAGAGAGAGAGATAGAGGGAGGGAGGGGGAGTTAGAGAGTTAGATGGAGAGTGTGTGTGTTTTTGTGGAGAATGAAATGAAATATGACCAAGATGTCGTAATTTGACCTCTCTAATATTTTTTAATATATATTACAATTCAGTCCCTCCTCCCTAAATAATTACAAAACAACCCTTGCATGATATGCACCATTGATCTTGAACATGGACGGTGGTGATGACCTTTCCCTCTTAGCTCTCCAAAACAACCCTTCCATTTAATCCGAATAATAATAATAATAATAATAATAATAATAATAATAATAATAATAAACTCAAGTCTTCTTACAAGAGTTGAATTTTGACGGCCAAGTTATTGAATAATAACACATGATGACATACATAGTAAATAGACATACTATTAGATAATTCAATAACACATTAAATTAGATATACCGCAATTTTTAATTTTTGATCTTCCTGTCATTGCCTCAGATGATGGTTGTATTAAAGTTTTTGAGGTTTTAGATATTATTTGGTATATCCTAAGTATAATTAGTATTTAAAGTTGCAGTTGAATTTTACTACTACACAAGTTTGTATCTTTTTAATTTATATGATGTTTTTGCCCTTACAAAACTTACTATTCACTCTGTCCCATTTTTGTTGTCCTCTTGATCTTCAATATTTTTGTTTGTGTTATATAACATTTGATGCAAAATAATGAATGGATTGGGTTTTGAATGTATTTTCATTGGTATAATTTGCATCAAGTACTATATAGCACAAAAAAAAAATTCAAATCAAAGTTGTCTAAGAAAGACTTCAAAAGTTAAAAGATGACAATAAAACTGAGACATGAGAGGTATAACACAATGTGTATTTAGATAATTCATATCATATTGCATACTTATTCATCCATGCAATGGTAATCTAGTAGTAGTGAAATGAATCATGCATAGATGTGAAATTGTGAATGCCGTGGGCTCATTTCCTGTTTTCATGTTCTTTTAATCACTAGTTATAAGATTTATATTTTTCATGTTAGCAATAAGACCCGTTAATGAGAGTTTACTCCTATATATATATTTTCATAAGACATATAATTATATTACGGTTTAAATTATATTTTTCGTCATATTGGAGTTCTAAATATTAAGAATCTTACTAATATTAATGGTGTTACGTGAGAACCCTGAAATTGTACAACAAAAAATCTGTTGCTAACTTTTTGTATTATCACCCGCTTTATACGATGTATGTCATTCTATGAAAGAAAAACAGATATTATTAATAATGAATTTAATTAATAAAATAGTAAAATAAATATAAAAAAGGAAATAGCAAAAAAGAAAAAGAGAGACAGGGAAGAATACTGTGGAAAAAGGTAAGTGTGACTGTGTGTGTTGTGACTTACTTTGTGTGACTTGTGAGTTTTACTTTACCTTTTTGTTTTATTTTATTTTATTTATTAATTATTAAATTGAATAACTTTTAAAATAAAATACAATAAAATAGTTAAAAATTTTTTTGATAATTAAATTAAGCATAGTGCACAAATGTATGTATGTCTGTCTGTCTGTGTCTTTGGTTGCACACAACATAACATGATTCAACAACAAAACAAGTAATGAGATGAACTTAACAAATCTTGATTTCATTCTCCTTTTTGTTTAATCCTCCAATTAAAAACATCCCCCCTAATTTAACTCCATTATTATTCAATTCTTCAAACCCTGTTTTTTGTTTTTATTTTAGGGTTTTTCTTCTTCTTTACTTCACTCTTTCATCATCTGCTTTTTAGGGTTCTTCTTCATCTACTTACTGTTAAACAAACTCAGGCTTATAATCCGGTCAGCTCCGGTCAGCTCAGGTCACTCAAATTGTGATCCATCCATCTGTATACATAGTTACATACACAAATGGACCATCTTTATATCTTGGGTTCACATGATTCTTAAAGATCAACCTCTGTATTATTCTACTAGTACTACTGTAAATCAAGATTTAATTTTTCTTTATTTTTTAGTTTATACTCAATTTATTATCATCAAGAAATTAAGTAACAATTAAACCTGAGTGTCTGTAATCATGCATTTTGCAAAGCTAGATGATTCTCCCATGTTTCGGAAACAGGTTTGTTCTTTCATCATTTTCTCTGTATTTTGTTCCTATATAAAGAAAAATATATAAAAAATGTTGGTGTTTGTATGTGTATGTTGAGCAAGGATGAATAAATATAAGAAAGCCATTTGCTTGTGAGATATGATTTTATTGGTAATCTTTGTGTATAAAAGTCTTTATGGTCTCGATTTAATTTGTTGATCAGACAAAAATCCCCAAATACTACCGACACATAAAGTCCATTTTTTGATTTGATGGACTACAAAACAACAACTAAAGAAGAAAAAAATTAGGTGTGTATTTTGAATAATTGCCCACACGGATATAACTACCAACCACAAATGATCCTTTGTTTTATTACCCATTTATGTATCGTATCGTATATAATTTATATGAATCTTGGTTTTTAGTATCTATCTTGGGGCTATAAGTGTTGCTCGAAAGGCTGTCTTATGATACTGCCTGCCAAATTTCATCTAACAGATGCAGTCTTTAGAGGAAAGTGCTGAATTGCTGAGGGAAAGAAGCTTAAAGTTCTATAAAGGATGTAGAAAATATACGTGAGTTTCAATTCGTTTTTTATAATGTTCTCTTCTTACATTCTTATTTGGTTGGTATTTAACTCGCAAGTAAACTTTGTATCGTTTGTATAATTAAAATGTGACCTTGGATGCTTTTACGCTCGAGGAATTTTTTATTTTTTTGTAAAAGAGGATTCACCCCTTTGAAAAATTAACACATGAGAAGATAGGACTCCCATTAGAACAAAATAGGATTTAGTGAGACATGCCTTAAGAACCTATAAAGCCAATGGCATGGGTGGACCCACATTATAGCTCACGGTGGCACGTGACACCAGTCAACTAACAAGAACTAGTGTAAAATTAGTTGAAAAATTATTGAGTTTTTAGGAGTGTTACCACTCATATTTACGTGGTGCACCTCACTGTGTAAATCAACTTAATAAACCAACAAGTGTAGTGAGTTTTAAATTTTTTGTGACACCGACAACTAAATTTTTTGGGTCTGCCACTGCCCAACGGACCTACCAACCCACAAAACCAAATAACCACAGTTGGATGCTAACAAAGATACGATTATAAAGAAATGCTATATATATATATATATATATATATATATATATATATATATATTCCATAGTTGAGCTAATCTTCGAACATTACTAGTCTTCTTGAACTTTAAGTTGCACAACTTGCCAACTGAAGGTGGACCACTTCCTTGATGATATGAACAATCTACTATGCAGTACGTTTACCCTTATTGAAAGCCCTGTTATATCTCTCTTGCCATAAAAAGTATACCAAAGCTCCTAATGTGAGTGTTCTGACTATGTTCCAGGCTGCGTTACCTGTGCTATGAGGTTTAAGGAAACTCAAGCGATGTTATATTATAATGTCGCATAGATGTATATATTTTGGTAGATGGAGGTTGAGAGGAGACATGCCTCTGATGACATAATCAAAAATTGACTAAACAAAGCTTAGATGTCCAATTATTTGCAATTGAGGTTGGCTAGACTCTTTTAGTGAGAATGAGACTCGGTCGAGCGATTTGAATGTTTGAGAAAGATAATACATACATGAAATTATGTAGATGAACCTGTATGCAGCTAGAAACATGTGTGTATGTTGGAACATATATACATACCCGTGGATTGTAGCGTTTGGTCAATCAAATCATGAATTCAAGTGACTAGGCTGTTTTGAGCTAGGGCTAGTTGCTTTATAAGGCGATTTTGCTAGATTGTAAATCTTTGGTGTATTATCTATCTGATTCTTAATGAATTGCTCTTAAAAAGTTTTACTCCAAAGTTACTTGGATGGTTAGAGTAAGTTGTTTTGGTTTCATAGAAGTCTTATCGTATTTCAATATGTGTATATTTTGATATATATGCAGTGAAGGGCTTGGCGAGGGATATGACGGGGACATTGCTTTTGCCAGTACCCTTGAAACTTTTGGCGGAGGACATAATGATCCTATTAGTGTCGCTTTTGGAGGTATGTTGAAAACATCCAACTATATGCGCAGTTTTTATGAATATCAATATGTTGGATTTTCAATTTTGGTGTGAAGAAACTTGTAGTTTTTAGTGGTTAATACTAGTGCACTATAATTTATATAATATTTTTGGATTTTTTTTAAACATTTAAGTTAATTACACCAGAATAATATATTTTTCTGAAGTCCAAGAAATAAAGAATAGTTTTGTAGCTACTGTTGGATGACATGCTATTTCTGTTTACGCATGTACCATGTCTGTGTTGTTCTCTCTACACCTTCCTTCCAACATGGTTGTGTTTGATTAAATTCTACAGAATTCGACAATTGTCTTACTTTACAATCAGCACATGATCATCCATTTTATCTGTATAATGAAAATACCGACATGATAGATTTTGTGATGATCTCTTCAACGGGTTGCAATGTTAGGTTTATGCTTATACATTGTATTTACTGAATGGCAGTTATGGATGTTTAATTGTTATTTCTTGATTACATGATAGCGATAGTGTGTTCATTGATGCTATTTATCACTTTGTCATCTCTTATTTTATGTCCCTGATGAAGTGGTGTTATCTCCTTGTAGGTCCTGTTATGACAAAATTTACAATTGCATTACGGGAGATTGGTACATATAAGGAAGTTCTTCGATCTCAGGTCATTTTTATCCTCTTGAGCATCGTATATGGTCTCATTATATCAAATATACAATAATCATTTTCTGAAATACGAGTATGTTTTATGTGTTGTGTATGAAAGCTTTGTATTTAAGTTGATTTGTTAATGCTCTTGATATGTTGTTAGACTTCTGCTTGACTTTATTGTTTCTTTTAACTAATACTCACTTAAGTATTGGGGATTAAAAAATTCCTGCATGCTGTCTTGACCAATGAAGTCCTTTTCTATCCTATCAAATTATAGGGATAAAGCCTAATATGTGTTGTGTCTTTTTAGTTTTCACATTAACGAGCTATGACCAACTAAGATTGATAGTCTTTTTTTTCTTATATGTTTATAAGTAACTTTATATATATGCCTATATTTCTTACATCCTTTTATTGGACATACAGGTTGAGCATATACTGAATGACCGATTACTGCAGTTTGTCAATATAGATTTGCATGATGTGAAGGTAAATTATTGCTATATGCCTATATATATGTTTCTCTTTTTACTTGTACTATATAGTGCTACAAAAGGCTATGTATTAAATCTAAACTGCAGTAAGTCTTTCATTATAATAATATACAGTACATGACATTCTAAGGCATCTTGAATCCACAGCTTATAAGTCACTCTTTACTTCATACCATTTTGGTCTCTAGAGATCACTTATATAATCTAATTTTAGGCGTCTCAGCGGACTCTTACTTTTTAATTTCCTGCAACTAATTTATAAAAAATGATTCCTTGGTACAGGAGGCACGGAAGCGGTTTGACAAAGCTTGTCTTCTATATGACCAGGTTGGTTTTGCTTACAAAAAGTAACATGAAACGTAAATAAAAGGAAATGACGGATTATTACCTTGGAATTAAAAGCAACAGTTATTGGCAATCACTAAATCTCATGTTTTATCATAGTGTTCCCTTTTTCCAACATAGATGAGTTTATTTTGTTATTTTTTGTTGCCTTAATTGTAAGGTTCCCCTTTTTGACTAAAAAAATCGCATTTTTGAGTCATGGAATGAATGTCTTTGCAAATGCAAGGAAAAGATTGTTTGTTTGAGATGAAGGGTTTATTTAGCACTCAACATTGTTACCCGCTTTCTGTAAATTTTGACACGTTTTCTGTAAAGCCAGCACTAATGTAAGTCACTAGATGTTTCATCTTTATTATTTTCGTTGAAATTGCAGGCTCGCGAGAAGTTCCTATCCTTAAAGAAAGGCACCAAAAGTGATGTAGCTACAGTTGTGGAAGAGGTATTGACCAATTTTCCTTTTTGTAATGAATATACTAATTTTTAGATGATAATCCTAATATAGTTGTAAATTCTTCAGGAGCTTCACAATGCAAGGGCTACTTTTGAACAAGCTCGATTTAATCTGGTTAGAAATAATATTTGTAATTCCTACCTGTCAACTCTAGTGTTCATGTATGGGTTAATAATGGTTTGATCATCAAAGTTTCATTTTAACAATCACTGAACTATTGATAAATTGTGCTAGCAATATTAAGTATTTTATAGTCGAAACATGTTGTCCAAACAGGTAACCGCACTTTCCAATGTTGAAGCGAAAAAAAGATTTGAGTTTCTGGAAGCAGTTAGTGGTACGATGGATGCTCATCTTCGTTACTTTAAACAGGTAAATGGATCTTAGTGCTTGTCTTTTATGCTTCATGGTACTACTTTAGATTTCTGAATCACCCTTGTTTGCGTCACTCTACACTGTAGGGATATGAACTTTTGCATCAGATGGAACCATATATAAATCAGGTTTTGACATATGCTCAGCAATCTCGAGAAAGATCAAATTATGAGCAAGCAGCCCTTAACGAAAGAATGCAAGAGTATAAAAGACAGATTGATCGGGAGAGCAGATGGTCTTCAAATGGTTCCAATGGATCTCCAAATGGAGATGGCATCCAAGCCATCGGTAGAAGTTCCCATAAAATGATAGAAGCAGTCATGCAATCTGCTTCAAAGGGGAAGGTAGCAATTTCTTCCTTTTCGCCATGCTTTTTTTCATTTAGACCTTAAACTAAACATGAGTTATATATATATATATATATATATATATATATATATATATGATTTTCAGGTTCAAACAATTCGGCAAGGATATCTTTCTAAGCGCTCCTCAAATTTAAGGGGTGACTGGAAAAGAAGGTTTTTTGTTCTAGATAGCCGAGGAATGTTGTATTACTATCGCAAACAAAGCAGCAAACCATCTGTAAGTAGGATAGCTTATTTCTCTGCCTTTGTTTAATCATCATTATCTTTTTTTTTTTTTAAATGTATATTTTTCCGGGGGTAGGGGTCTGGCACTCAAATATCTGCTCAGAGGAATAGTTCTGAACTTGGTCATGGGCTGCTCAGTCGTTGGCTTTCTTCTCATCATCATCATCATCATCACCATCACCATGGTGGAGGTGGAGTACATGATGAGAAATCTGTTGCTCATCACACTGTTAATCTCTTGACATCAACTATAAAAGTTGATGCTGACCAATCTGACCTCAGATTTTGCTTTAGGATTATTTCACCAACAAAAAATTATACTTTGCAGGTCAGTTTTCATCGTTTTGCTTGCTAAAGTTGCACTGACTACTTTCTAGCTGTATTATAGATGTTGTAAGCTTGTAACATATTTGCAGGCGGAGAGCACCCTGGATCAAATGGATTGGATAGAGAAGATAACAGGAGTTATTGCGTCATTGCTAAGTTCTCAGGTTCCTGAAAGGGTAATCAAATTTGAGTTTGTAATCTAAGATTATGTTATTGCTTATTTATTTACAACTAACGAAATGAAATTATATCTGATGTATAATACTATTTTTCAGTGTTTGTCTGGTAGTCCTATGGGAAGTAGCCATCATCGATCTGCGAGTGATAGTAGTTCATTTGAAAGTTCTGATTTTGATCATCATACAGCTGTTGAGGAATACTCATCTGAGAGGCTTACGTACCCAAACCCTGGTCGCCTATCAAGAAATTCTCATCAGTTACACCCTGGTCCAAAACCCATAGATGTGTTACGCCGAGTTTGTGGAAATGACAAGTGTGCCGACTGTGGTGCCTCTGACCCTGATTGGGCTTGCTTAAATCTAGGAGTTCTTGTTTGCATTGAATGTTCTGGTGTGCACCGTAACCTTGGAGTCCACATATCAAAGGTAAATCTTCTTTGAGATAAAAACCTCCTTTTGGACTTTCTTCTTCCTTTATGTTTTCTTTTAAAATAGCTTTTGCTTGTAAAATTGCTACTTAACAGAGATGACATGCATATCTTACAGCCTTTCAGCTACATTTGATCTATAAATTTTGAACTCCACTTGCTCTTATGAGAAAGGCATCTAGAGATACCTGTAGCACTCTATATATAGGGAAGGGTCCACAATGAAGTGGGTTTTTTGAGGGAAAACGAAAAGTAGTTATTGCAGCCTATATATTCGTTGATGAATTTGAATAACTTTTCGTTAAGCGTCTTCTTGAATTTGTTAAATCTGATTCAAGGTCCATTCATTGTTAAATTGGAAAACACTAAATGACTCGCATACAATTTCGTTTGTAATCAACTTAAGGATTTTTCATGTTGTAGTATTTCAAGACAGGGTTGACTTAGGTCTTAGTGTCTGAAAAATATGCATTAATTACACTTGTGACTGAAATAATGAGTTAATGCCAACCTTTGGATTACAGGTACGGTCGTTGACACTTGATGTTAAAGTGTGGGAGCCATCTGTAATTACCTTGTTTCAGTCTTTGGGCAATGCATTTGCTAATTCAGTTTGGGAGGAATTATTGCAGTCCAAAGGTGCCTATAAGACCGAACTTGTTCCAACAGGGTAAACAGTCCCGTCTACTGTGTTTACCATTTCCTTTTCTTATTCATGCTTAATTTTATGTGATCCTGCCAAAAGGTACTAAGACTTTGTCTTTGTTATATTATTGAAAGGTTTTGCAAGTCTGATAAGCCACAGCTCATTTATTTCTGCAAACCTAGTCATTCTGATTCCATACCTGTGAAGGAGAAGTTCATTCATGCAAAGGTTAATCTTACTTTAGCATGTTGTGTGGTGCCTTGGGCTGATGTAATTTTTTGTTCCCTTAATTATATGATTCTTAAAAATTCAGTTTTTTTTTGTTGTTGCACAGTATGCTTTAAAAGTTTTTGTTCGAAAGCCAAAGGATCATAGTCTGGTGGCACAACATATATGGGAGGCTGTTGCTGCTAATGACAAGAAAGCAGTATACCGTCTGATAGTAAACTTTGAAGCAGATGTGAATCGTGTTTATGAACAGCAAGGTTCTTGTAATTCTTCTCTAACCCTTGCTAAAGCAATGCTGTTGCAAGAGCAGGGGACCACGGCTAATGATCATAATAGCAGCTTCACGAGGGAATTATCGTTAAACCCTTCAAATTCAGCAGCGGGCCCTAGTGAAGGACATAGACATAGTTTGGATGATGCATTTGATGGGTGCACCCTTCTTCATCTTGCTTGTGAAACTGCAGATGTTGGAATGATCGAGCTTCTTTTACAGTATGGTGCTACTATCAATGTTTTCGATTCCAGAGGCCAGACGCCACTTCATCGTTGCATCCTCAGAGGAAACTCTGCATGTGCAAAGCTGCTTCTTACTAGGTAGCCAACCTCAAGATATATGTTCATTTATCAATCATTGCTTATTAACAGAAAAAAGCCTAACATTTTCCTTTGGTAACTTGTAGAGGGTCTGACCCACAAGCTGTAAATGGGGCTGGTAAAACAGCGTTGGAACTTGCAGTTGAATTAAATTTTAGGGACAACGAGGTGCTGAGTCTGTTATCTGACTCGAATGGCTAACACGCGTTGAAGGTATATATATGGAAAGTGTAATTAGTCAAGTCTTGAGAAGCAGTGTTTGGAAGTGGGACTGCTGAAATGAAACAAGAACATGACATGCATGATATCCTATCCTTCTGTGTAATTTAATCATGTAATTAGCATGTGAATGTTAAGGTTAGGGGTGAGAGATAGGGGGTTTGTTTGGGAGGACTTATTTGTGTTGTGTTTGAGATGTGGTATTTTGGGGTGGGTCTTTATGTACATTGTTTTGGCTTAGTGTCTATTGACAACTCAAAATCAAGTAAAGTTTTGACTTAACTTCTTCACCCTTTCGTCTTCATGGTTTCTCGCGTTCTATGATTTACATCTAAGCTGAATTCTAGTTTATTAGAACACATGTTCATCTGCATCATTTTGGAGTGGATAACTTTCTGGTCCTCATAGGAGGGCATGGGATTCATAGCATCGATTTTGTATTATAAAATTTACCTGAAATAGCTAAACTGAAACTTTTATTATACACCGAGAGTTAAAAATGTAGACCATTGTACCTTCACCTTCACCCCTTAGGGTGAGAGGCCGGTTTTAGTGCCCCATTCTTTCATGAAACGACTAAATTACTCTTAAAATGTGAAGATTTTTTTTACCGAAACGGATGGTGTTCCAACATCGGTGGGGAATGTAATTTACTCTATAGAAAAATGCAACACGTAAATAAAATAATTATTTAATTTGAAAGCTGAAGCAACAAAATGCTTTATAAAAGTATAAAACCATAAATTCTTAAAGAAAGGGCCGATTGAGACCTTTGATCACAAAACCCAATGTTTCACTTTCGGCCTCATGACAACAACACACTGAAATACATTTTGGTATGACTTGAAAAAAATGCATACCAAGTATTACTGTCATTATTTAAAGATTACTTGACGAAAACCTATTTTAATGAACTAAATGATGTAATAAAACATGTTTCATGTTGTCTTACGTTTTTATAAGTAAAATTGAATTTGTCTTTTTTAGATGTGAATGTGATGGACTAATGTTATATACCTAGATTTGTTTTTCTTTCTTTTTGTAAAATTTATCCTTGTGAAAAACATGAAACATGTGAAAAGTTAGTGTATCAGCTATGTTTCAAGCAATAAAGAATATACAGAATTAAACGTAGATGATTAGACCTCTTCGTATGGGAGTCATCTAAAGCATACTTCAAACAAAGAGCGGAGAAACGCCATAGACAATTAGCCCGGTCTCCTCCGTTTTTTATGCCATGGTAAGCTGATAAACGAAGGAAAATCAGAAATGGATCATCCTTATCTATTTATTTATTTTTCTTTTTTATAATAAAATAACAAATATATGTGACACTCGTATAAGATTACAATATCTCGCCGTTTTATTATTTTCTAGTTTCTATGTTCAATTTTATTCAATACTTAGGCTATGTTTGACACGCTCATTTTTTGAGCTTATGAGAGCTTATAGCTTATGGTTTTCATAAGCTCCGTTTGGCTAATAAAATTTTAAGTAGCTTATAATTTCGATAAGCTCCAAAACCATAAGCTACTTGAAGTAGCTTATGGAAGTAACTTGTAGTTTATGAAAAATAAAATTACATAAATAACCCTCCAAATAATTATATTCATCTATTAAAATTAATCTGTTTGTCCTTTTATGAAATTTTACATTTATAAGCTACAAGCTCCAACTACTCTACCAAATACAAATATTATCAAAAGCTCCAGCTACAACCTACTAACTATAAGCTACCAGCTACAAGCTACCAACTCCAGCTATAAGCTATCAGCTTCAGCTACTTGCGCCAAACATACCCACAGAGGATAAAGCTGGCAAGTTATGCTTTTAATTAAAATGTTGAAGCTTCATCTTTTTAAAGTTATTTATCATTTTTTTTCCTAACGCATCGTTTGTCTCTTCTCTCATTGAGTCTTTTTATGTGATTTTCATCTGCTTTTACTTTGATTTTTGGTTTAAAACTTCATGTCTATATTTTTGGCTGAATATATATTTTATGAGTGGGATTTAGACGAGTTACGAGTACAATAATTTTGAGTAAAAATGGAGAAACCAACCAGAATACCTCACGTGTCACAAAACCAATTTTCCTCAATGTTTTTAAAAATCAAATATTCCACAAACAGTAAGTTGAAAATTTATAAAAATTACACTATAAAAATCAGCATTTTTTTTCCTTCGATTAGCCATTTCAAAAGATATACTTTTGACGATTTTTTTTTTGGGGGTTTACAAATTGTACAAAGTTAGTAACACATGTGTTACTAGCTGGAATCACATACGTTACTCGCCGGTATCACACGTGTTACTAGACGATAACACATGTGTTTTTAAAACCCATCGAAAAACGAAAAAAAAGTTCGCTGAAAGTATACCTTATCACATCTCTAATTGAAGAGAATAAAACACTGATTTTTATGGTGCAATTTTTATAAATTTTCAGCTTACCTTTTGAAATATATTTACATTTAAAAAACATGAGGGAAAGTTGATTTTGTGACTAGTGACGCATTTTGATTGATTCTCACATTTCACCCAAATTTATTATATTCATTTTAACCTTATTCTATATTTTAAAAAGGGCAAATTACCTAAAATAGAAACGAAGTATTACTATATTTTGCATTCTAGTAACGAACTATCAAAAGTTTTAATATTAGAAATGTAGTTTCAATTTAGTTTCTATTCTAGCAACCTGTTAACTTTTAACCCAACTTCCGTTAACTCAACGCTGACGTGTCACATCTACGTCTACGTGGCATCTGACGTGATGATATCGCTGACGTGACAATCCACGTGGCTGCTAATATCATGAAATTAGCAACTACTATTAACATATAATCATCAAATATCAAACTTTCCATCTCAATCTCATATACACATCATTATTACCTAATTTCAATCAAAACTAACTTCATAAATATCCAAAGCAAGAACACACTTACAAATTGGGGAAGAACCAAAAATGATGAAGATGATGTACTTAAATCAGAATCACAGCCCTTCTAGTTTAATTAAGTTGCTTATAACTTCTTATTGTAGATTTAAATTAAAGAGATATGATGAAAAGAGTTCAAAGGGATAATCTCAATATTTGAAGTTAGGTGAAATATAAGTCGGTCACCTCATTTGATTTAACCGACTAGTGTAATTTTATCCCCTTCTAATCCTATTGTCTGGAACCCGAAAATACCCGTGAGACAAAATATTTTTATTTTACTGTCAAGTTCAACAATTTAAAACAAGTACAATTTTATCAATCACAATAAATTATGTGACTGTGTTGAGTCACTGGTCGCTGATCTCAACTCATTAGTCGCTGATGTGAAGTCACTGATACTCTCTCTGAAAGACTTATTGAAAATGATCGTAGTTGAAGCTGCTGTTGCAAAAGTTTTAGTCTCTGATCCTATCTCTCCAGTTAGAAGATGAAAAACCTATCAAGATAAAAGACTCAACTGTGTGTGTCGCTGATACTCATCTATCAGCGAGAGTCTCCAAGTCTTTTTAAGTTATTCATTCTGCTGAATAAAAGAAGTCACTCTAGTACTGTAGCTCAAGTTACTCTTCTAGAGCACGTTAGCTCGCAGCGAGTAAGGAGAACTTCTACTACTTTAGTGACTGCAGCATTAAATGTTGCATTAATAAGGAGTTGACATATTCTACACTATTACGGCGTCACGCGTGCTCCTCGTGACTTGGTCCAACATAGAAACTAACGTGGCAGCAAGTGATTGGCTTCAAGGTAAAAGGTGATATTTTCCAAGACAGAATGTCGGACCATGATGTATCACATCTCAACTACCTCACCAATCAAGCAGCGACACGTGTCCTTCCAGATCCGGAAATTAAGGATTTCAGTGTCTATAAATAGCGTAGTATGCTGTACTCCATCAAGTGTCGATTGTTCGTATGTTACTTGTTTGTCAGTAACTAGTTTGTCTAAGATACGAACAACACCAGCGAGTGAACTAATAGCGTGTTTGTCCACTATTGGTTCATCTCAACGAGTGAGCAAGTTAGCGTGTTTGTCCACTACTGCTCATCTCCATTTGTAAAAGCTGTATTGTTTGATTTAGATTAGCTTTGGCTAATCTATTCCGCAATCAACAATAGATAAATTTCATCAATAAAAGAATTTATCTTTCAGCTAGTATTGCATCATCACTTGAACTGCTTATCATACTTATGTATACTTATGTTCATATTGTTGTCATTTAAACACGATTAAAAACTTGCTAAATAAATTAACACATTAAAACAGGAAAGTTTTTAATTGTATTCAACCCCCCCCCCCCTTCTACAATTAACCGACTGTTAACGATTCATAATCACTAACATAATAGTGTTTAGGGACTCACAATTGGTATCAGAGCGGAGTTGGTTTAAATATAATTAAATCAGATCTGCAATGGAATCGGTTAAATACAGTTGTGTTGATTCTGAGTACCAGAAGGGAAATGGCTCCACTACTAAACCACCAGCTTTTGATCCATCTAGAATTGAAACCTGGATGTCCAGGATGATGATGTTCTTAGATCTTGTCGATGATCGCCTTTGCACAATAATTATTAATGGTCCATACACCCCAACTATTATTGTTCCTGCAGTTGCAACTACTGCAACCACTCCTGCTATACCTGAAATGGTTATGCCTAAAAGGGAGGAACAATGGTCAGATGAGGATAAGCATATGGTAAGGCTAGACAAACAAGCTAAAATTTACATAAGCATGACATTTCCTGATGAAGTGTTTGAGTCTATTAGATTGTGCACAACAGCGAAACATATGTGAGATACTCTTAGAAACATCTATATTGGAACTCCTGACATAATTTGCTGTAGAGAAGTAAATCTAACTCGTCAATATGAGTTGTTTGCTATGGAACCCAATGAGTCACTGGCATCTACCTACACTAGATATCAAGCTTTAATTAATAAAATGGAAAAAGCTAATATAGGAAAGGACCAGAGATTCATTGTTGAAAAGTTTCTAGAGTTACTACCTAGGAAAACTTGGGGAACCATTGCAACATGCATAAGACAAAGAAATGATTATAATTTTCTCAATCTAACTCAAGTTTATGGAATTTTACTAAATTGGGAACAATCTGAGAAGCTAGCTGATCAAAGTGAGCACATTCGTGCTGCACTAGGAGGACAAAAGATTTCGAATGCCCTTGTAGCTGAGCTTGATGAAGTTGATCATAAGCAGAAAGCAAAGCTCACCAAGTTGAGCTCAAAGTCACTGATTGCAGAAGAAGAAGGTAGTGTCACTGAAGACCAGTCAGACGCAAGCTATGATGAAGGACTAGAGAAGCTGGAAAGAGATATGGCCATGATGGTTGCAAACTTCAGAAAGAACAGCAGATTCAACAGATTTGCTGGTGCATCATCAAATGATGATTCTAAACCAAAAGGTGAGTGCTACGAATGTGGCAAGCCTGACCATTTTGCAGCTGAATGCCGGTCCAAAGCTGTCAACTCTTTCGCTGATCAAAAACCTAGCTTCAGAAATGACAAGTACAACAAGTACAAAACAAAGTACAAGAAGCTGAAGGAAATGTCCAAGTCAAAGAAAAGGAATAAAGGATTTATTGCTGAAGAAGGATCTGTCAGCGACTCTGACTCAACTTCATCATCTGATGAGGAAGAAGCTATGATCTGTTTAGACAATGATTACTGCCTGATGGCTGACGATGCTGCTTTCCATGAAGATATCAAAGAAGTAGCTCAGAAATGTTCAGCATCTGGGTGGGATCTAGAAACTCTCTACAAGATACATTGTTTTAAGTCTGCATCAGCGACTGAAAAAGATTTAATCTTTGAGACTTTAATAGTTGACTTATCAAATGCTCATGACATTCAGAAAAGACAAGAATGTATGATCAGTGACTTAACATCTAAACTTCAACTTCAAGAAGAAAATTTATTAAAAATTAAAAATCTTACACTTGATCTTGATGCACAAATATATGCAAATCAAATATGCATTCAAGAAAAGGTAAAGTTTGAAACTAAATTTTCACAACTCAATGAAGTGATGAAGTCATGGTGTAGGTCTGCACTAAAAGTGAATCAGTGCATTAGTAATCAAATCCCAAAACAAGTTAAAGCTATTTTGGGAGGAGATTATGAAACTGCTGCTGCTCTCGCTGATGCAACCAAAGTCGATCAAATATTCAATCCTGATGAAACACTCTCAGAATTTGTCTTTGAACCAATGTCAGTTTTCAGTTAGCCTAAACCAAATTACTTTGTGAGAAGTTCACTTGTTACTAATAGTTATGATATTGCTTCAAGTATTGATGAACTAAAGAAACTAAAAATTATTGAATCAATAACTTGCACAGCTCTTATCAAAACTATCGCTGATGATCAAGAATCTATCAGCGACTTCACTTCTGACACTTCAGTCACTGATGATCTTATCATCAGTGACTTGAAGTCAAAGAAGCAAAATGAGGTAGTAAATCTGAGAACTTCTAAGTCTTCATCAGGTCTAAACAATAAGACAAAGAAATCTAAATCCACAAATAAAAAATGCTACAAATGTGGAAGTAGACAGCATGTGTCATCAGATTGTTCATCATCACAAATTTCATTCAACCAACCATCATTAGTATGTCAGCATTTGGTATCTGAATGTTCAGCTACATCATCTTCAAAATCACAAATAATCAGTGAGCATTCAGATACTATTGATGCAAGCCAGTGGAAGCCTGAACCAAAGCCTGGCCACCATAAACCCATCTCAGGATGGGTTCATCAATTGAACTAATTGTTTGTGTATGATGCAGGGCATTCTCAGAGAGACAATTTGGTATCTGGATAGTGGTTGTTCCAGACATATGACCGGATGTAAGTCCTTTCTCAGTGACTACCAGAGGATATGGGGTCTTGACCAATGGAAATGTTATGTTTAAGAAGGTGGCATATGTTGAAGGACTGAAGCATAATTTATTAAGCATCAGTCAGTTCTGCGATGCCAGAAATAAAGTGCTATTTGATCATGAAGCTGGAGTTGTTTACAACAAGAATGAAAGCGCTGTCCTGGCTGCTCAAAGAAAAGGCAATACATATGTAGTCAATATGGACTCAGCACAATCAGGAACATGCTTTTATTCTAAAACCGTTTCAGAAGAAAAATGGTTATGGCATAAGCGACTCTCTCATCTGAACTTCAGGGCTATCAGCAAACTCAACAAGTATGGCCTAGTCAATGGTCTGCCAAAGTTATCTTACGAGAAAGACAAGCTATGTTCAACATGTGAGAAGGGAAAGCATCACAGCTCTTCATTCAAAAGTAAACAAACATCTTCAGTGACTGAATGTTTTCATCTACTTCATATGGATCTATTTGGTCCAGTAAGTTCTCCCAGCCTTGGTGGTAAAAGGTATTGCTTGGTAATTGTAGATGAATACTCCAGATACACTTGGGTATTCTTTCTCAAAGCTAAAAGTTATGCAACACAGGAAATCATATCCTTTATCAAAAAGATGGAAAACTTAAATGATTGTTCTGTTAAACATTTAAGAAGTGATAATGACACTGAATTTAGAAATATTGACCTTGAAAGTTTTTGTGATTCAAAAGGAATTTCTCAAAACTTCTCTGCACCAAGAACACCTCAACAAAATGGTGTTGCAGAGAGGAGAAATAGAACCTTGATTGAATCAGCAAGGTCAATGCTCATAGATGCTGGTCTAAAGACCCATTTCTGGGCTGAAGCAGTCAACACTGCCTGCTACACTCAGAATAGGTCTCTGATTGTTAAAAGACATGATAAGACGGCCTATGAAGTGCTAAGGGGGAGAAAACCTGACATAAGTTTTCTCCATGTTTTTGGCAGTACCTGTTATGTCTTAAACAAAAGAGATCACTTAGGGAAGTTTGATCCTAAAGCTGATGAAGGTATATTCGTTGGTTATTCAATCATTTCAAAAGCTTTCAGAGTTTATAATAAAAGAAGGGAATGTATTGAAGAATCAATGGATGTTACCTTTGATGAATCTTATAATAAATCACTCACTGATCCAAAAGACTATGAAAAGCTTATTTTTAATACAATCAGTGATGACAAGCATGAGATTCATACATCAGATTCTGAAAGGGAAGAAGATGTCTCTAAAGGCATTTCTGGCTCTACTTTAGCTAAGAATAATTCAGGAACTTCATCTTTTCCTGTTGATATACCATCATCATCATCTCACCATCTGCAACTGTGACACCCGTCAAATTAGGGCTAGTAATTAGTGCCTAATCAATTATTAATACATGTAATTAGTTCTGTGTTAGGCTAATTAATGTACCAATATATATTATTGAATATATATAATTATGCGATTCGATTAAATCGTACAAGTTTCAAATCGAAAGTATTTCGGTTCAATTAAATACGGACGTTGGTGAACAATTTTATTAAATAATATAACATTATTTAATGACAATATCTTTCTCAAAATATTATTTTGATAATAACACCTTGTAATTAATTCGTATCGTACAAACAATGGTTACGTGATTTAAAATCCGTACAACGAACGCGTAAATCGAGATCCCTAAATTAACGAATCATCTATATAAATGTTTTTTTTTCCAAGTATTTAGAAAGAACACTTCAAGTGAAAGTATTGAAATTTAAATCGTTACTTAAAAACGCGTAATAAACGTTTAAACACCAAACCGAACGAGAAAACGAACACCGCACGAAGCACAAATCGAATAAATGAGAAAATGACCAAAATACCCTTGAGTGGGCCCCCTAGGCCGGCCCCCCCATGCCCCATGTGACCCCATGTGGTCACCACCCACATAAGCCACTAACACTTCATGCAAGTGTTAAGATAGTGGAATACTACATCACCCTCCACTCATCTCATTTCCATTCAACACTTCAATCTCATTTCTCTCAAAAACACACTCAATTCTCTCTCAAAATCCAGAGAAAACTCAGCCTTTTCTCCACCCTCAAACCACCACAAGACCACCATAAACCACCATAGCACCACCACCATCAAAGTCACTATTCTACAAAGAACACAAACTCAACAACAACTCCTCTTTCTTCTCATCTCATTTCCATCAAAATCTTTGTAAGGAAACTTTATCTTACTTTCATATTGTTTATTTACATGTTATAAAGCTCACCTAACAAGATTATGTCCAAATATAAACTTGAAATACGTTTTTATGAATTTTTCACAAAGAACACACAATCTGTCCAGAAAAACACATATTACTAAAAATGTCATAACTTGAGTTCTAGGAAGAGTTAGAATATGCATTTTTTTAAAATTTGCGTATTGAAAAGATCTACAACTTTCATGTTTTACGTTTTTATCAGATCTGAACGTATTTTTCTCTATTTATCGATTTTTGGGACTGACCTGACTAAAATCAGAAACTGGACTATGCATGACAAATTAAATTGTTTCTCTATGATCATGGGCTTAAGACTCTTGGAAAAATATATGTTAGACCCTAAACACATAGAAGATCAGTTAGAAAAATTGGTGAGACTTGATTGGGACCAGAAATATGTTAGACACATGGTGGAATAAATCGACAAAAAGTCAAAATGTGAAATCTTAAATATTTGGAACTTTTATAAGAATCGACACTCTTGGTGAACTTGGACACAAACCGACAATTTATTTAGACTCTATAAACTGATATTTGGGTTGGGTGAAAGTTTCGGGTCAAACCGAGTAAGTTTGACCAAGTCAACAAAAGTGGCTAGTTTTCGAAAAACTTACTATTTTTGGAAAGTGGTAACAAAAATGGGTTTGGTTGACCTAGTTAGTAACTTGGACCAAAAACTAAATTTAGAAAGTTTCCCGAATGAATAACCGACACTTAGAACACTTGGATTAAAATTAGAAATCTGGTCAGACGTAAGTGTCGCCCTACCAGCGACACTTACCCAAGTGACTCCTATAGCGTCACTTACCTTTAGTGACGCCTAAACCAAGTGCCGCATATAGCATCACTACCCCAAGTGACGCTACCCATTTAAAATCACATTTGAACGTCACTTGACCTAGTGCCATTAACCAACTGAGTGCCGCCTATAGCGACACTTACCTAAGTGACGCCCTAAGTGACGCCTCTGAGTGACGCCCTGAGTGACTCTATAAGTGACTCTATAAGTGACTCTAGAAGTGACTCTACAAGTGACTCTAGAAGTGACTCTATAAGTGACTCTATAAGTGACTCTAGAAGTGACTCTATAAGTGACTCTAGAAGTGACTCTACAAGTGACTCTATAAGTGACTCTAGAAGTGACTCTACAAGTGACTCTACATGTGACTCTATAAGTGACTCTATAAGTGACTCTAGAAGTGACTCTACAAGTGACTCTAGAAGTGACTCTATAAGTGACTCATAGATTGACCAACCTTGACCAACTTTGACCTACGGTTTATGTCTTATACAAACTAAAATAATCTGTTTGCAACACACGATATGTACTAATGAATAGTATGCAATAAAACAAACTTAATAATAATGTCTTAAAGGATTATTATTACAAACTTTCACCAACGGATTGTACACGTTTTGATGAACAAAGTTGAACAATCAAACATTTGGACAAAACTAATTGTTGGACAACAAACATAGATGGTCTGTTGAGACATCTACTCACTCATATAACGTGATGCGTTTTGAACGCCCGACAGGTTACAAGTCTTCGGACATCAATTCACAGCTAATCAATTCAAGTTTATTTTAATAAACACTCAAGGCTCAGGTGAGTCTCATGGCCCCTATTTTACTGCTTTTCAATCAGGGGTGTGATATTATTGCTCGTTTTGTTTTACAAGTAGAACGCAAGTACAATTCAATCAAATACTACATGAGTTGTTTTCAACTAATCAATAAAGCCCTCCATAGCATAGTCTGGTAATACATCTGTAGCGTGAATGTTAGTATATGATATCATATAGGATTGACAATCCTCGTCCGGGTTAGCACACACTAACTGGTCAAACGGACGTATTAGCATTTGGGAAGACGAGTGTGGATTAGGCACTCGTAGGAGGCAACTCAGTTAGGTTTCCTTAATTGGACCTGACACTCAAGTTAAGCTCATACTATGTGCTCATGGCTGTATAACTTTTATTTTGCTTAATTGCATTTTAAATTCAATTATAAAATCTTGCGGTTCATACAAATATGTGTTGACATACAAACCTGTGAGCTCACCAGCGTTTCGTTGACCCATTTTAGCATGTATCACAGGTGACCAGCAGTAGGTTGGACTGCTCAATCAAGATCTATTAGCTCGAGTCAGCATGCAAACAAACAGAGATTTTAGCTGCATTATTATATTTTGTATAGATTAATTTTGTACTTAAATCTCTTATTTTCAAGCGGAGCTAATGTAACACTAGTTTGATGTAAACTTTTATTTTATCAATATAAATGTAAAACGACGCATATAGTGGTCGTTTACTATTAATCTCTGTGCTTTGATTATTGATTAGTAACACCCAAATCCTGCTTCCGCTAAACAATAAATTTGGGGGTGTTACAGCAACAAAATGATAACACTCACTGTTTAAATCAAAGCTTAAACATTAATCATGCTTCAAATGCTGATGTGTCTGATGGATCATCTCTGGGTAATCAAGTCACTGCTGAACCTCAGCGAATGACTAAATGGACTAAACATATTAATAATCAATTGATTATTGGTGATCCACAATCCAAGGTCCAGACCAGATTAGCAACTGCTAACTTTTGTTTGTTTGTAAGCTTTGTGTCACTGATTGAGCCCAAGAAGATTGATGAGGCACTCACTGATCATCACTGGATAGCTGCCATGCAAGATGAGCTATCTCAGTTTGAAAGAAATAAAGTCTGGAAGTTAGTACCTCAAGTAACTGGGAAACTTGTGAGTGGAACTAGATGGGTGTTTAGAAACAAGATGGATGCTGATGGTGTTGTGATAAGGAATAAGGCCAGATTAGTTGCACAAGGTTACTGTCAACAAGAAGGAATTGACTACGATGAAACCTTTGCACCAGTTGCTAGACTTGAAGCAATCAGGTTGTTTTTAGCATATGCAGCTCACAACAAATTCAAGGTATACCAAATGGATGTAAAAAGTGTCTTCTTGAATGGAAAGCTGCAGGTAGAAGTGTATGTTAAGCAACCACCCGGATTCACTGATCCCAAGCATCCAGGTTATGTCTATAAGCTGGAAAAAGCTTTATATGGACTAAAACAAGCTCCTAGAGCTTGGTATGACACTCTCTCTACTTTCTTAACTAAATGTGGGTATGTCAGAGGCAAAATTGACAGCACCCTATTTATCAAAAAGGATAAGAGAGATGTCATATTGGTTCAAATTTATGTTGATGATATTATATTTGGGTCTACTAACAATGACTTGTGCAAGGAATTCTCTGACCTCATGACTAAAAGTTATGAAATGAGCATGATGGGTGAACTAACATTTTCCTTGGTCTGCAAATAAAGCAAACCAAGACTGGTATTTTTATAAATCAAGGAAAGTATGTTAAAGATTTATTAAAGAATTTTGAATTCACTAACTGCTCATCCCTTGCTAGACCAATGTCATCTGCAGTAAAATTACATGCTGACCCTGATGGTAAATCTGTAAACATCACTGCTTACAGATGAATGATCGGGTCACTGCTGTATTTAACTGCTAGTAGACCAGACATTATGTTTGCTACATGTCTATGTGCTAGGTATCAAGCTGATCCAAAGGAATCTCATTTGCTCGCTGTCAAAAGAATATTCAGATATCTGAAGGGTACACCAAATCTTGGTCTCTGGTACCCATTTGGTTCAGATTTCTCGCTGAAGGGATATTCAGATTCTGATCATGCTGGATGCAAAATGGACAGAAAGAGTACCTCTGGTAGCTGTCAGTTTCTTGGAGAAAAGCTTGTAAGCTGGTCAAGCAAGAAACAAAATTCAGTCTCAACTTCTACTGCTGAGGCTGAATATGTCGCTGCTGGAGCTTGCACTGCTCAAATTCTGTGGATGAGGAATTAGCTCGCTGACTATGGTTTTGACTTTGGCAATGTTCCAATTTATTGTGACAGTCAAAGTGCTATTGCCATAGCAAATAATCCTGTGATGCACTCGAGGACAAAGCACATTGATGTCAGATATCACTTCATCAGGGACCACGTCATGAAAGGTGACATTGAACTGCATTTCATTTCAACTGACTACCAACTCGCTGACATCTTTACAAAACCTTTAGATGAGAAAAGATTCACTTTTCTCATCAGCGAGTTGGGGATGTTGAACTTAAATGATTGAACCTGATTGTTTAACAAAAGGTATTTACAAAATGTATGGTTTGTAGTTCTAACTCGCTGGCTTATTATTCTCACTGATATGATCAGCAAGAATAATGAGTTAGCATAGTTATGTTCAATAAATTATATACTCTATAAATACACATGAAAATTCTTTATATCACATAAATAGAATATGTTTTGTGCTTCACAATTTGGCTAGCTGATTAGATTAGTATTCTAAGTTGTAATTTGATCAGCGAAATCAAATATGAGACACAATATTTATTTTATTTTAAGATATAATTTTTTTTATCTCTCTGATATCTTAGTTTAATAATTTAATTGACAATTAAATTATAAAATTAATGTATCAACGAAGATTCTCTTTATTTAATATGGCATTTATTTCGACATATATTCCATTACATTTAATACATTTTGTATTTAATAGTTAACGATTTATATTCCTTATAAATGCTTTATTAAATATCTCATGGTACTCCGAAAATGTGCACTTTTTCTGACACATCGTATACCTTTACGGCGTACCACTCCCATCACCATTTAATGCTACCACTCACCACCATCATCACCCTACTCACCTACCATTAACCACCACTTTTTGACCATGTACATACGCTTTTTGACCACATGTTTTGAACCTCAGCAACCATATATAAGCAGTGAGTCATTTTCAATTTCATTTTTACGCTTTCTTGTTTTTCAAACTTCATCTTCTTCATTTTCTTTCTGCAAAAACCTAAATTCTAAATCTTCTTCTTTCATTTCTTTTTAATGGCACGTTCAAAATTTTTCAACAACAGCTACACACCGACCCCAGAGATTCAAGCTCTTCGAGCCTCTGCGGTCAGCGAGACACTGGTCGTTACAGTTCCCAAATCAAATTATTTGAGAAATGTAACTTGTGCTAAACCAGAGTATGCGGAGGCGATAAACTTTTTACAAAATTACTTTATCCTCCCTGCTCTTACCTTGTCTCCTGGGGAAATGAACCCAGAATGGCTTAGTGAGTTTTGGTTTACCTGCACTCACCAAGTTGTCGATGGTGTTTCCCAACTCCAGGGTTTTATCGACAATGGTACCCAACCCATTATCATCACTGCCAGCACCATCCGGTCCATTTTACAACTGCCAATTGCAGAGTCTTACGAGTCGCTGCCAGAGAGCGACGAAGCCAAGCAAGGCTTAGTTGATCTTACTGAGATTGAGTGTAAATACTCAGTCGATGGCAGTGGCAACCGTAAGTACTCTACGGTCCACAAAACTAAAATGGATGGTGTTTGGAATGCCATTTTTACAAATTTTATTCAATCCTTGGGTACAAAATCAGGGAGCTATGATCAATTCAGCTCCCTGGAAGCCCATATTAGCTGGTCACTGATCAACTCTTTACGAGTTGATTATGCAAGTGTGATCTTTAATGAGCTGATCATCAAAGTCACTGAGCCTACCAGGGCAAAATACGTACCCTATCCAAGGTTCATCTCACTGATCTTTAGAGATCAGTTTGATGCCTACGATAGGATACCGTTTCAGGGATTTGAGCCCACTCTGGTAGGATCTCAAATTTTTGCAAAACCAGCGACTGTGGTTTTACCAACTTTTATGAAACATCCGGGGATACTTGCACCCCAGCCTGTAACTTCTGTACATATGTCCGTTGCTGCCCCCCCCCCCCCCCCCCATCGACCACGTCACTGACCACACCCCCAGTGACTACTGTTGGTCAACCACCAATCAAGAAACCACCAACGGCTCCCAAGAAAAAATCCAAATTAGGGTCCCTGACATTAAAGGATGCCAGGAGTGAATCAGCGACTGTACATTCAGTTGCTGAGGGCACCACTGCTAAACCCTCCACCTTACCTGCTTCACTGGATTCTCGAAAGTCCAGTGATTCTAAAAAGGGAAAACTACAGACAGTTGCAGTGGATCAAACCACTGTTAGCAATGATTCGGGTGCATCCCACACCCTCAGATCGAGTCAACCCAGCCAATTGTCATCCTCCCGAAAGGATGGCATTTTAGACAAAGGGCTAGTGACATCAGTGGGTGATAACACACTCATTGCTGATGTCACACCACTGGCTACAGACCCGGGCCACCTCTTATCTATCACTGCACCGGCTGTCAATGTCTCACCACCGACCCATGGTGAGATGCAGGTCGCTACTTCTATTTCCAATGAACCATCAGCTAAATCACAAGTTGATGATGAGGAAATCATGCCAATGGACACCTCCGATGATACTCAACCTATTCCTCCACCCACCTCTAACTCTCCCATCAGAGAACTCTCATCCACCTCTTTCTCTAGTGACAACATACAAGTCACTGCTGCTGGTCAGACCACACCCACTGACCATGTAGCCCATTCTACACCTACTCCCACTATACCTCCCACAACTACTCCAACAAACACCTCTACCCACTCCACATCAGATCAGCTACTGATGGAGTACATTGCCTCATCCCAAACCCAGATTAAGATGCTCACTGCTGACCGTGAGGCACTTATAGGCAATGTCTCTGTTCTTCAAAAAGCCGTTACTGCTCTCACTGATGTATATAACTCCATTGAACCATGGAGCACATCTGTCAGTGAGAGGGTACAAACGGTAGCTGATGCTAGCACTGCAATAAACCATGCAGTCGCTGAGCTAACCTCCACCTCCACCTCCAACTTCACAAATCATGCCGCAGCCATTGCCCAGCTAACCACCAACCAAAATGACCTAGCTATATCTGTATCCAATTATTTATTCAACACTGATGCTATTGTTAAGGTGCTTCCATAGATTACTAAACAAATGGGTGCAATAAGAGCTGAGGTCGCTGCCCTCAGAACAGAAACTACAGATAGGTTTGATAGGGCAGTGGGCTAGTTTGCGCAGACCAGTCAGGGGGAGAATGATGAAGAAGATGACATCTCAGTCTCTGATCCTGAGATGCCTCCTGCAATGACTGATTCGCTTGCAAACAAAGCTCATAGGGAGATAGTGCTCACCACTTATGCACTTCGACCTATTGCTGAACAACCAGAGTTGGAAGCCCTTGCAGTTGCTGAACTGCATTGGGTAGATATGGATGTAGCTATGGATATTGTGGATGTCGCTGAACGCTTTCCTGAGTTCAGTGCTGAAGAGCTCAGGAACTATAATGGGCTTGTGAGGCAATGGGCTGAGGATGAGAATGCTAGAGTTGAGGGTACCTCAGTGAGCTACGAATTGGCTCGCTGGGAGTGGATGATTAGGGAGGTTATAGATGATGTATATGATGATGAGGAAGATGATACCATCATGAATGATGATGCTGATGATGATGACAATAATGATGACAATGGTCAGGGAGGTGGTCATGGAAATGGTCAGGGTAGAAGTGAAGATGAAGATGATGTCAATATGGAGGATCAGCAACCCATATCATCTGTCATTAAAAGGAAAAGGACCAGTGACACTTCTCCTGCATCTATGCCTCCATCTAAGAAACAACAGGAGTTGATTTTGAAAATAAATTTTGAGGCTGAGTTAAGAGAAGAACAAGAAAGAAAAAGGTTGCTGAAAGAGCAATCTGATGCTGATCGAGCTTACCTGCTGGAATTAAGCACTAAAGATGCAAATGAAAGGGCCAGACTGCTTAAACTTAAGCAAGACCAAGAAGAGTCTGATGCTGCAATTGCCAGGGTACTCGCTGAAATTGAAGAGAGTGAGCTAGAGCAATAGAAATTGAAAATATCAGCTAGCAAGAGCTCTAAAAAGAAAGGGGGAGCTGTCAAAACATCAGTGGATAGAAAATGGGATGAGATAGATAGAAAAAGGTTTGTTGCCCGTATGACAGGGAGATCAAACCCTGCACCTATTACCAAGGTAAAGCTAAAGAAGTCTAAAAATCAATCTCAACCTCAGATACTCATTCAAAGAGGTTCAGAGACTCAAGCCATGCTACTTGATCAAGTATGCAAGCTGCACAGAGAGGAACGGAATGAGATCAGACTTGCTATCAGTCACTCTACAAGTGCAGCTAAGGCTGATGTCCTAAAAGAGATTGATAGGCTATTTCAGAAAATGGTGTCACTGAAACTTCTCAGACTAGAAGATATTGTCACATATGGTGAAGAAAGTGTTCAGACACCAAGCCCAAGGTATAGGTCAGACACCAGCAACATCTATCGAATCCCCAATACTTTAAAGCTAAATCTGTCTATCCCTATTGGTGTGCCAAAGCTTGAAGGACATGAGGTCACTGAGGGGGAGAAAGGTCTGGTATACAGGGACTTAAATGGTATCCTAAAGTTTCAAAGAGAAGCTGAGCTTGAGAAGGTTGATCAGAATCAACTTGTTCACCTAATCAGGTCAGCAAGCATACTTCCAAAGAACTCAAAGATCAGAAAAGCTATTCTCGATGAAACCTTGGCAAGAAAAGTCAGATACCTGCCCTCTCAAGAAAAATATGAGCTTGAAGATGAACTTAGAACTGTAAAAGAGGAGGAAAAGTGGAGAGATAAGTAGTATAGACTACCTGTAATAGATAGCATTTGTAAATCCTTACATATATATAATGCTCTCTTTTGATATCTCCTTGTTGGAAAAGATTACAAGTATAAGTCTCTGAACGATCAAACAACTATCAGACAACTGAAACCTCTCTGCAACAAATGTCACTCAAGAATTTTCACAGAGCTTCAATCACAATCATTTAGGGGGAGATTGTTGAGTCACTGGTCGCTGATCTCAACTCATTAGTCACTGATGTGAAGTCACTGATACTCTCTCCGAAAGACTTATTGAAAATGATCGTAGTTGAAGCTGCTGTTGCAAAAGTTTTAGTCTCTGATCCTATCTCTCCAGTTAGAAGATGAAAAACCTATCAAGATAAAAGACTCAACTGTGTGTGTCGCTGATACTCATCTATCAGCGAGAGTCTCCAAGTCTTTTTAAGTTATTCCTTCTGCTGAATAAAAGAAGTCACTCTAGTACTGTAGCTCAAGTTACTCTTCTAGAGCACGTTAGCTCGCAGCGAGTAAGGAGAACTTCTACTACTTCAGTGACTGCAGCATTAAATGTTGCATTAATAAGGAGTTGACATATTCTACACTATTACGGCGTCACGCGTGCTCCTCGTGACTTGGTCCAACATAGAAACTAACGTGGCAGCAAGTGATTGGCTTCAAGGTAAAAGGTGATATTTCCCAAGACAGAATGTCGGACCATGATGTATCACATCTCAACTACCTCACCAATCAAGCAACGACACGTGTCCTTCCAGATCCGGAAATTAAGGATTTCAGTGTCTATAAATAGCGTAGTATGCTGTACTCCATCAAGTGTCGATTGTTCGTATGTTACTTGTTTGTCAGTAACTAGTTTGTCTAAGATACGAACAACACCAGCGAGTGAACTAATAGCGTGTTTGTCCACTATTGGTTCATCTCAACGAGTGAGCAAGTTAGCGTGTTTGTCCACTACTGCTCATCTCCATTTGTAAAAGCTGTATTGTTTGATTTAGATTAGCTTTGGCTAATCTATTCCGCAATCAACAATAGATAAATTTCATCAATAAAAGAATTTATCTTTCAGCTAGTATTGCATCATCACTTGAACTGCTTATCATACTTATGTATACTTATGTTCATATTGCTGTCATTTAAACACGATTAAAAACTTGCTAAATAAATTAACACATTAAAACAGGAAAGTTTTTAATTGTATTCAACCCCCCCCCCCCCTTCTACAATTAACCGATTGTTAACGATTCATAATCACTAACATAATAGTGTTTAGGGACTCACAGACTCTTTTACCTATTTATTTTCAAATAAACCAAATATAAATAATTTCCCATTTCTTTAAATAATCATTTAAAAACTTAATAAAATACTGTAAATTTCTAGACCCGAAATCTAGATGTTACAATCGTCGATTTGAAGACATTTTTGGAAAATGATAACGACAACTAGGCCTGTAAGCAAACTGAACGTTCGGTGAACTATTCGCGAACCGTATGACGGGAAGTTCATTTATGTTCGTTCGTTTCGTTATATGATCGAACATAAATAAATTTCTACGTTCGTTTGATTATATGAACGAACATGAACACATGTCTCGTTCGTTCATTTACGTCCGTGAACGTTCGATAACATGTTCGTGAACGTTCGATAACAATATCGTCACGTCAACTGCCACGTGGACGTAGAGGTGACACATCAACATTGAGTTAACGGAAGTTGGGTTAAAAGTTAATAATGTTGCTAGAATTGAAACTAAATTAAAACTACATTTCTAATATTAAAACTTTTGATAGTTCGTTTCTAGAATGCAAAATAAAGTATTACTTCGTTTCTATTTTAGATAATTTGCCCTTTTAAAAACGTTACTGTATTTTAAAAAATACGGAGTAAAGTATTAAGATGTCAGAAATTATAATAAAATAACGGTAATAAAATACAATGTCTCTAAAATTTAATACAACGATTCTAAAACTATAACTAAAACGATATCACACCTTGATTTCAAGTTTTCAACTCCAATTCTACTAACAAATTTACAACTGGAAAAAATGTGTGCTAATTTCGAAACTCATCAATTTTTCCCCCTGTATAGTGGAGGTATTTTGGTGATTTTTTTAAACAGAGTTTTTTTGTGAAAAGACAATTACTCACGCAACTAACTACCAGGATTATTTACATTAATTCACAAATATGTATATACAATTTTCCCATATCAGTACTTGAACTTTAAACCTTTTAGTTGGAAGGGACACCTAATACCGTTAGGCCAACAATCATTTGTTGAATACGTGTTCTCTATAGGGAGAATATTTAAATTAATTATTAAGTTTTACGTATCAGGTTAAAGCCTAAAGGTCGGTTCTTTATCAGAATCAGAATATCAGAATAAGATGGGAATGAATCTATACCAAGTTTCACATTCAAGTTTTTGTTTTGAATAAATCAATTTTAAAGTTTTGCTTTCTATGACCATTTTCTCCCTAAAAAGAAAAAAGATAACGTCTTTAAACACAAAGATTCCATCCCTAAACTTGTCTTTGATTTCTTTCTTGAGAGCTGCAAACTGCCACCTGCTTCTAAACCCAACCCTTAAATTTATGGCATTTTCTTGGAATCTTTACAACTAAAGCCCCTCTTTGTTTTCTTCTTTTTGTACCCAAAAAAATGGAATCTTTGAGTTGGGATTTCTGTTTTAGTTCAACTAACTGACTAAGAGCTCCAAGAGAGTATTGTATCATGATTATGTGGGTGCTTTCTGTTTTTTGTAACAACAAAAACAGCAAAAGTGGTTGTGTGTTTGTGTTCTTGTTATTGTACTGTCTTTGCAGCCCTTGTTTTTTGCAATGCCATGGAGCGGACCCTCCATCACCCGACCCGGATGGACCCACAACAAGAACAACAGCAACTACAAGAAGTAAAGTTATCATCTTGAGTATCTTGTTTGGATGCTTAACAGGATTAGGTTGTGCACTGGTTTGTGCTTGTTTACTTAGATGCATCTTTACTTACATCAAAAGAGTTCCAGTTCTCAAAGGTCCTGTTGTCTTTTCACCAAATATCTCCCCTAAATCTTTACAATCAGCTCTTGTATCAAATTATCAAACTTTAACACTACTTCCTAATGGCAACTATTACAAGACTTTACTTGACAATGGGTTGACATTTGCAGTCAAGAAACTTGAGCATCCTCCATTTCAAAATGAACCCAAAAGCAAAAAGAGGAAAATACAAAAGGAGCTTGAGATACTTGCTAGCTTAAGTTATAGGCATTTGATGAGTTTAAGAGCATATGTTGTTAGTGATAGTAGATTTTGTTTGGTTTATGATTATGTTCCAACTGGTAGTCTTGAAGATGCTATTAGAAAAAGGAGGGATAATGAACTGCAAATCGGGTGGGACGCGAGGTTACGAATTGCGGTTGGGATAATTAAAGGCCTTCAGTATCTTCATTTTACTTGTACACCTTCAATTTGCCATTATAACTTGAAGCCTTCAAATGTGATGTTAGATGCTGACTTTGAACCCAGGTTAACCGATTGTGGGTTGGCTAAGATTATGCACAGTTTTAACTCATCATCATCACCCTATTATTTTGCTCCTGAATGTTTCCCCAATTTCAGGTATATATTTCCATTTTGCAAGATTTTTATATTCTTGTAATTTTAGGGTTGTCTAGGATTCGTTATTTAAGTGTGTATCTGCTTATTGAATATTTTAACATCAGATAAGTGGATCCAGATACTCTTTTAAAAACTTAATTATAGAAATAATAAGCGTTTATTTGTAAGTAGTTGAACAAGCTTTTTTTTGAATCAGTTTAGCAACTTTAAAAATAAGTAGGTAGGCAAATGCTTATTTTTAAATCAGATGATAAGCACTTTAAAGTTTGTAATAAGCAATCCTAAGCCCCCCCGAAACCCCCCCCCCCCCCCCCCCCCCCCCCCCCCCCCCCCCAAGTTATGTATGTATATAATTAGTTAATAGTCATGTACTTTTAGGAATCATTAGGCAGTAGTGTAACTTTGGAACAAAATTAATTGTAGCTTCAATTTTTTGGCTCAGTCTATACACGGAAAAGAGTGACATATTCAGCTTTGGTGTGATACTTGGGATCCTGTTGACGGGTAGAGATCCAAGCGATCCGTTATTTGCGGAAGCGACAAGTGGAAGCAGGGGAGATATGGGCATGTGGTTTAGACATCTAGTGGAAGCAGGGGATGCTCGAGAGGCACTTGATAAGAGTCTGCTGGGACAAGAAATGGAGGAAGATGAAATGTTGATGGCGGTTAGAATAGCTGCAGTTTGTTTGTCTGATATCCCTGCTGATCGGCCTTCAAGTGATGAACTTGTTCCGATGCTCACCCAACTCCATAGTTTTTGAATGTAACTTAGCGTAGCAATCATGGGATCCGTCCTATATGACTTATAGTCAGAAGTGTAGTGTGTGTCTTTTCTTGGTAGTTTCTCGACTTGGTCAATAATAAAGCATAGCGGAGCCATTCTACCTATCATACTTCTTTTGTTCGTATTTATTTTCTTCTGTATAATGATGTGATTGTTGCTATTGGACCATGGATCCGACCCCTTGTAGCTTCTTTTCAGAAGGTATCAAGTTGTTGAATCGGTCTTTAACACATGTGGTACCACTGGGAGTCTATTGGACCATGAATCCGACCCCTTGTAGCTTCTTTTCAGAAGGTATCAAGTTGTTGAATCGGTCTTTAACACATGTGGTACCACTGGGAGTCCAGAGTTCAAATTCTTGCTGTTGGTGTGCAAGTTTGAACCTTTGTGATTATTTCTTGAGTGAAACATGCCAACTGTTGGTTGACTTGGATCCAATCTTGTTGGTCAAATTGTCAGATATCCTGTTATTTTGTTATTTCACATCTACTTATTGGGTTGCAGTACAATAAGTAACATTTACTTATTGTTATTTCACCCCTATGTCAAAAAGGTTATGAATGGTATGTTATGATGTACATGAAAGACTATGATGCATGCTGCAAGGCAAGTGTGGAAGTAGGATCTACACAGGAAAATTTGTGAAGTGAAGTGGTTCATTCATGATTTCAACATGCCTCTCCAATGATGATGAAGATCATGACGACTACTAGGCTTTTTTTTTTTTTTTTTCTCTTTCAATAGGTGTTTTAGTTTGTTATCGATCGAGTGATAATCTCGTGACATTTGATACTTAAGCATGATTGAGAGGGGGACCAGTGTACAAAAAATATCTTCCATAAGAAACCAAACCAAACCTCATCCTTATCTCACACACCTTATCTCTTAAAGCATATTCATATATATATATAGTATAGTAAAGTAATAGTAATAACATAATACAGTACATACACACATATTCGGAACACATCAACGATCATATCGAAAATGCAGGCTTCTATTCACTTATCTTCATCACCATTCCTCTCATTGCCATCTACCAAAACTTCTAGTTTCTCAACCACATCACTTCCTACTAAACATCATCATCAAGGATCTCGTACTTCAACTTGTATATCCATCAAAGCAGCCTCAGACGTTCCTCAAGTCGATTACAGCTCCATGGCCTCATCGTAAGCTCTGCCTCCAAATTTAATATCAAATATATATACTACTCAATACGTAATTATCTTATCCTGTTCTTGGTTCAATGCAGAGTGTTCCCAGCAGAAGCATGCGATACAGTTGGCGGTGATGCTTGTAACGTTGAAATGTTCCCCGAGACCAAGTTTACACAACAACAACCCGACCCGAATCTTAAGGTTCCTCCTACCGCTTTAAAAGCAGTTGACAGAGAGTATTTTCAATACGATAGTCCCAAAACGTAAGATCTATGATTCAAATCTTTGTGGTATTTGCATTTCAGTTTTATTAAGTAATGGTGTAATGATGTTATGTTTTCTACAGGGTGTTCATTGCAGAGGCATGCGATGATCTTGGAGGAGAATTCTGCGAGCCTTCATACCAGAGTGAAGTTAATTGAAAAAATATTAACTATAGTATGCTTGTCTTTAATTCAACCTTATATATGTAATTGTATGTAAATTAAGTATTTAACTATGACGTTTGTGAGCTCTAATCGGTATATGGATGTGGTCTGCTGATCTTGTTATACCTTGAGTGACATCTTTATTTATCTCCATTCACACAAATTGTTACAGATCAGACCAACATACAATTAAATCAAAAATGTGTAAAAGGTTAAGTCATGGAACATAGAATTTACTGATTTCTTGTTGAACCAAGCTCGATATGTTTAAACACACTTCCGGATGGAGATCCACAATAATTACAAGTAGAAGTGAATAGTTTGCAAGTTGAATCTGATATCAATCCAAGTGACCAAAAGTATATGCAAAATAACCAGAAAAGTTTTAAAAATATGTGATGATATAAAGTTTCTTGATTTAAGGTGTTGCATACATATTACTTATACCTATTCTGCTTAAACTAAAACAGATTATATCATTAGATGGCTATCAGTGGTAGTTGTATGGTAGTTTATACAAGCTTATTACGCCCGATCAGTGGTCTATGTACTTTACTGTATTGAGAAACACATATGATGGGCGATCTCTGGGATCGTAAAGAATGCTGGGAGTATTCACATGAATTAAAAATAAATAAATAAATAAATACATAGATAAATAAATAGTTCATGAAAGTGTCTGACCATGGACTTGGTGCAATTCCTGAGACTACTCTACCTGTTCCTCGAAAACGTCCGGCAAACACAGCCGTCAGTAGCAGAGGAAAAACCTCCGACATATGTTTCAAAATGATTTTATCTAATTGAGGCATCTTGGTTGAGTATAAAGGAATCTCTAGGATTTTTAGGGTGGTAACACAATAACACGCTACTACTTAAACTTTTTTTTTTTTATTTTTTAATTCTACCTAGCTAAATTCTCGTAAAAAAATGGAACTCGGCCTCTGATAATTGATGCTGTTGGACTAAAATCTGTATTTGATGGGCCGAAACATATGGGTTAGACGTGTTAGGCCCACTCTCAATACCAGCATTTTTAAAATTCTATTGGCGATTTTAAAGTCTATTGAGTCAATTTCTTGGTTTCTCCCTATAAAGGACTTGGGGCCTTGGGTACTCTTAGTAAAAATGGCCCAACCCACACAATTTACGGATATGTGATCGATCACTCAAATGGTCCAAATGGACGAACGAGTATAAGTTTGTAGAAAAACACACATACACACACATGATTGAAACAAATTTATGTGATTGGGCTAATTTTGTGGTTTCACTAACCATTTTTGTCTCTCTAGGTACATTATTCGGATATTCGCCAATGATAACCCAACCCATCCAAGGCCTAACATTGAATATTGATCCAACATATTAATCATAACGCATGAACTCATACGAGGTTTCATTCTGATATCACTTGGCAATATAAGTAGTTCATACGGGGGTGGGGAACAATAAGTGTTATTTCCACTACCAAACGGAACTAACTGAGGAACACACAACTTACCACTCATAGAATCCAATAAGAGATACATGATTGTTAAGGAGTTCAATACTCAATGGAATGGAAAAAACCAAAGAGATAAAGAACACAAAGAAGTAAGCACCACACTCACTTTAGCTTAACTTCAAATTATACTCTACCTCCAAAACATGACTTAGGTGGGATTTTATAAGTACTTGTAACATCCCTCAAAGCATAAGAAAACAATAATTAATAGACTAATAATGATCTAATTACATGATAGATGTAAAAAAGACGAATGGTTAATTTTCAGAGTCAAACTTCCCTTTTGACTACCTTGTGTCCAAAATGCATAACTTTCTCATAAAATTCTGTAATGATCCATTTGATGTTCTAGAAAGTAGACATCCTTAGCTTTCCAACCATGTATGAGCTCATGATTTTTGAACTTAAGAAGCATTCCAGGTTTTAAAATCTATTTGATCAAAATCCAGAAACTTCTTCTCTTTTGTTCTTGTGTTCATTTTTGACTTTCTTACGTTACTCTTGTATCACCACTACTATAGTCCATGAACCTTGCTAGCTTCGGATTTGTATTTTCCGATACACTATTTAGTTTGCATTTAAACACTAAAAACTTGTTATGGAAATGATATTGTAAAGTGGATTTGGAAATTTACACTAGTAAATAGTTTTGCTAAATTTTAGTTTAAACTAAGCTAGGTTAGCTTTGTTACTTATTGACATGTAAAGTGCATCTTTTTGGTTTTTGAATTGATTATTTGTGGTAAAAGGTCGATAACCAACAACTCAAACTAACTCATAATCGGCTGATATTCATAATGTGGGGTATATCCAACTCATTCAATGGTTTCTTATATGGGATGTCTGGGCTTGAACCTGAGACATTCTGCTATTTGTAGCAAATATACTCCTCCCATTACCAGCTACGCTACACACACCATTATCCTTTGAATTGATTATTATTTTCTTACATAGAGTACCTAACGACAAGGTGCATGGGAAGGAATATTGTGGTGGTATGAAGGGGTTAAATAAATGAAGATGAAGAGGTACTCAACAGTGTTTTAAGACCCGGTTCGATCGGCCTGGTTGGACCGGTCGGACCGCATTTTTAAAGATTTCCGGGCAAAAACACTTTTCCGGGTCGACTAAAAACCCGGGTTTTAAAACATTGGTACTCAGAGTTATGGCAGCAGCAACAACAGCAGCTTTGTTCATAAAATAATGAAATAAAAATATCATGGCCATTCAGTAAAAAAGTTGCACTGTCACCAAAGACCACGCCTCTCATGCCTAATCACATTTAAAGTGATTAATTTTCCGTGATCAGTAAAAAGTAAGTAATTAAGTAGATGTAATTGGTGAGCAAAGCATGCAGCATCCACAATAGAGCTTTAAATTATTATTCAGACATGCAGAGGAATCAAACTAATAACCGCTTTTTAGCTAGTCAAGTGACGATTTGCAGCAGCATGCTCTGACTTTGACATATATAATAACTTTTCTTCCTTATATTTGTACCTTCAATTCCTCACACATTAATGCACTTCATGTAGGGTAAAAACGACCCTCTGGAAGCTCCCCACCAATTGATCCCACCCTCATTATGAGAGTGTACGTTGAATCGCATAACCCGTGGTTAAAGAAATATGAAAATAAGAATTAAACTAATGACCTTCACATTTATGCTGCATGTCCTCACCACTAAGCTATCATCACAAAAACATTCACTTCATGCATCATATTACAACACAAAGGGTACATACCATGGATATATGATTCTAGAAATATGGGAAGAGAAACATAAGAATTATTCTTACTTAAATGTATTTTACCATATATTATATGAGTGTATTATGTTTGACAGAAATAGATGTAATTAATTAACTAGATACGATGAAGTTATGAGCCGTAAGGACTAAGGTACAACCCTTTTAGTAAGAACTTTGAGGTAGAACACATAGTACGCAATTAGAATGCTGTAAACCTGTAATATAATGACTTGTTACTTGCACATGAGTACCAAAGTATCATTTAAAAATTTACGAGGGATAAAAAGAACCACATATATGAGTAAAATTAAGCTATATATTAAGCTATGTGCATTTATAGTAGTGTTATACTTCGAGACTAATTAACATGTTGATTAGACATTTATAATCAATATATTTCGCTGGTATAAAATATGAGGCGCTCTTATTATTACAAAGTATTAGTTTTTGAGTTCTTTCTTTCTTAAAGTATAATACATATACATATATATATATATAGTTTGTTTCGACTTGGAGACTATTATAAACACGAATGTCACTAAGTTGGAGGCCCTCAAAAATTGATAGCGTTTAGTATATGTTGAATACATTATGCACTTCTCGATATTCTTTACCGCCATATATACATACATGTTGGTTATTATTATTACTGAATGAATAGTTTAAGGACAACTATGGATGAATTAAAAAAAATATTGGGCTTAAATATTTGTGACTTTCCATGTGCATGAGAATACCGTACAGGACAGGAGGTAATGAGGAGTAACGGGGTGGAGCGCACATGTCTTTAGGAAATGTTCCCTTAATTTGCACTCTTCCAATATTAAAACACACTCAATTTATATTTTTATGTATTCTAAATTTTGTATACAAAAAGGTTAAAAGGAGTTCAATTAAATTAGGCATCAAGCAAAATGAGTGTATTAATTGCTAGCAACCCGTAAATCATGAAATGATGATTATCTATAAAGAAACACTAGTACAAAAACGAGTAAAAAGAGCTCAACGTTATAACGGTTTTAAGTGAAAACCACTATAAAGATCATAAAGTGGGTCCAGTTATCTACAGCGGAGCGGTTTACCAGTCTTAATGTGGGGTCCCAATAATTCTAATGTAGCGGTTTATGTTAAACCGCCTTAAGTAATAATGATTGTGGCGGTCAAGTGTACTCGCTACGATTGTTTTATTCCATTAGTAGCGGTTTCTAACAAACCGATCCAAAATTAACAATATTTATGCCGGGAAAAAAATACCCACAAAAATAGTTGAAGTCATTTATAGCGGTTGTCAGTAAATCGGCCCACAAGAAATGTGTGCATGGTCCTTAATAGGCTTAATAATTTTGAAGGTGTGAGAAGATGAAAGCACAAATATAAGTGTATTTTTTGAGAAATATATCCATTTGTCTTACCCATATAACATCCCACATCAGAAATAATAGAAAAAGTATATTGGTTTAAATAAGTTTGATGCGTCACCAGCGGTTGGTAAGGATTTTACCCTTGTCGTTGCACCGGCTACTGGCGACGGGCATCAGTGGGTGTTTAAATTTGTAATTGCGGGGCCTAAGTTTTCCCTAACAATGCTAATCCTAAGGGTGAGCAAGTGGTAGGTATGACCTAGAGTCGTTCTTCAAACCGATTGAATTGAAACTAAGGCGTGGCAGATGAGGGCTTTCAAACTAGTGAAGGGTTTATAATGTCACACCCCGCCAGACGGTAATTACAATTAGTTATGTTTAGTTTGCGGAAGCTTTAATAACGTGGCGGGGCTGCGAACAGTAATTTCAACCAACAGATACATACATACTCAGAGCATATGGTTATTGCATAACATAATAGATAAGGATGCCAGTTCAAACATTTGTTACAAAGGTAGTACGACTATGTAAGTCGTAACAGTAGTAGTGGAGTTTAAAACATTTTAGTTTTAACAATAATACATAAGTTTAAAGTAAGATTTCATAAGTATGACCGCAATGTCTGCAGTTATACAAATGAAATCCCCAAAAGCGGTCCCAACAGTATGTGGCATCCTAATAGGTCCAGGGTTGTCCATCCTGAATGCATGCGATTTCTTACCCAGCTAATTTCCTGAAAAACATAGAGAAAGTCGTCAACAAATATGTTGAGTGAATTTACAGGTTTATATGTGTATGTAGTTTGTTAAACCAAGTTTGTATAAATGATTTATTATTCATTTATAAAATACAAGTTATGTAGGGTTGTTACCCTAAAGTATTGTTGTGCGTGGGATGTCGTCCCAAAATATGTTACTGGTTGTTTACCAGAGTAAAATAAGTTACCGGTATGTCTTCCGGTGTCCAACAGTTGTAGGATTCGTTCTTCCTAAAAGTATGTGGGAATTTTACTTAGACTGTGATCCCCTGAAAGGTGAGCTAAACCTCGCAGGTTAAAGTAACGCGACCTAACCCTATAACCAAACCACAACCAGAACTTATGTTGTTTGCCTGAACGGACATTTAAGTATACGCTCCACCGTAGGAGGGTCGTCACGGCAATAGTACTATCCGTATACTCAGTGGCTAGAGTCACCTAGCTAATGGTTACAGTAGCATGTCATGAGGTCTTTCATGCACACAATCCAAGTCTAGGTCCGTACTAGGATCCTTTGTCTAATTCCCAAATAGTTGTGAAAATGTAATATCACAAATCAACATTTGTATAAAAGCAATAAAGCATTTATAGTTTGATTGCATGTGTTGGCATGCAATTTCTATGTTTAACACCCCTGTGTTTAAAAGCAGAAAACATTTTGTTAAGACCTGAGCCACTGCCAGATTTGCTCAGAATACAAGTGTTTTGCCACTGCTAGCATTGAACCACTGTTAGTTAGTTTTGTATTGACAGTACCACTGTTGGTTATAATTAGTCTAACAGTGCCACTGTTAGTATAAGTGTATTGTGTATATAAGTGTTTAACCACTGTTGGTTATATAAGGGTACAACCCCTGTTAGTATATAGCTCAACCACTGCTAGTTGTCGGTTAGAGATAATTATGGAATAGATATGATTTCCATATTAGTTTGATTCTGTAAAGGACTCTATATGTTATAAATAGAGATCCTGTAGAATACTTGATTAGATGATTTTTCTAGTTATTAGCTTCAAGGTTGTAAACCCTAGCACAATTTGTGTGTTCGTATTATTTGATAATAATATTGAAGCTTTTGATTAATTCTGTGTTCTAAGTTTATTCTTCAAGTTATTAATAAACTATTCCGCAAGCTTATTAATAATCAATCAAAGTAATACATATTAAGATCCATACTGGGATCAACAAGTGGTATCAGAGCTAGATATTGCTTTGATCTTGAAGAATTTGTTTGAAGGTTCAAACTGTTTGTTTGAAGAATTAAGATGTCTACTGAAACAATGGAAGGAATACAGGCTACCAAGATTCCTATGCTCAAACCAGATGAGTTTGAGTTATGGCAGACAAGAATAAGGCAGTATATGCTTCTCACAGATTATATGATGTGGGAGGTGGTTATCAATGGACCAAACTATCCAAAAGGTCCAGATGGTGAAAACCTAGCAAGACCACCACCCAAAACAGATGCTGAGAGAAAAGAAAGAGCTACAGAATGGAAAGCATTAAGTACTCTACTTTTGTCCATTCCCAATGAGTATCAGAAGAAGTTTGATAAATGTGTAGATGCAAAAGTACTCATGGAAGCTATTGTTACCAGATTTGGAGGGAATGACAATACAAAGAAGAACAAGAGGTCTCTTCTCAAACAACAGTTTGAGAACTTTGCTGGAGTTAAGTCAGAAACTTTAACTCAAACCTTTGACAGGTTTCAAAAGCTGGTAGGAGATCTTGAAAATCATAATGTTAAGATTGACAAGGATGATCTTAATAGGAAATTTTTAAGATCACTTGGTACTGAATGGAACATGTACACAGTGGGTCTTAGGCAAAGTACAGATCTTGATCAAAAGGAGATTGAGGATCTGTACAATGATCTAAGAAACTTTGAGCCTGAGGTTGTAGCTATGAAACAGTCCAATGGGATCTCTAACAATGCTGCTTTTGTTTCTGTTGGTGATACTGGAAGCAATAGCATATCTGGTGCCAATGATAATGTGCTAGAAGCATTCTTTGCTAGCCACATAAATTCATCTTTAACCACAGAAGATTTAGAACAGGTGAATGAAGAAGACCTTGAGGAGATGGATTTAAGATGGCAAATGGCTATGATAACCATAAGAGCTAAAAGGTTTATGCAAAGATCTGGTAACAGAAACTTTACATTCAAGAGAGATGGTGTAGCAGGGTTTGACAAGAGTAAGGTGGAGTGCTTTAATTGTCACAAGATGGGTCACTTTGCTAGAGAATGCAGGAACACCAAGGAAGGAGGTTCAATGAATACTGCTAATGGAATTGTGAGGAATAATTCTGGTCCTCAGAGAAGGATGGTACCTGTACAGAACACCACTTCAGACTCATTGGTTGCACAGGATGGAATGGGAGGATTTGATTGGAGTGATCAAGAAGAGCTTGTGATGAATAATCAAGCTTTGATGGCTGTCACAGAAGAATCAGATTCTTCAGATATTCCACATGAGGTACAAGTTAAATTATGTTCTCCTGAATGCAAGAAAATGGTTAAGTTTTATAGGGATCATAATGTGGTTGTGTGCAATGAGTTAAAAGCATCTGAGATAAAAAGTCAACATGCAACTTTAGCTATTGAAAATTTGGAAACACAAATTAAAGCTTTTGAAAAAAATGAATCACAATTTCAGTTAGATATTAAATATCTAAATTGGGAAAAGAAAGCTTTACAAACAAAAGTTGATATGCTAAGTGCCAAGTTGGCTGAGGCAATTTCTGATAAAGAGTCAATTAAGCTGAAAGTTGATGAATTAGAAAATGCTTCAAAAGGTGTTCAAAACTTAATCAAGTCTCAAATTCATGATAAATTAAAAACTGGATTAGGATACAATCTTAATGCTGTTCCCCCACCTTATAATCATACTTACTTTCCATCTAAAATTGAGTTTGACTTAGGACAACTTAAGAAAAGTGTGTCAGAAGAGATTATTAAGGTAGATCCAGTAGTTAATTGTGATGATAATGTAGATTTTGATAAAGTAGACATATCTGATTGGACTGAGGAAGATGAGAATGATAGTGATAGTTCCTCTAGTGCAAAGTCTGTGAATGAGAGCAACAAGTCTATTACTGGTCTTGTCTCAGAACTTAAGAGTGATAAACTATTAGAAGGCAAGAGGATGTTCATAGAGAAATCTAAAGAACAGATTGCACAGAAGAATAGGATTAAAAAGTCTAGAATCACTCTAGGATCTGTGTCAAACATCAAAGCTGAATGTAGTAAGTGTGCTTGCAAACATGATGAAAATTCTGTAAATAGAATGATCAAACCTACACCTAGAGGGAATCAGAGGAATTGGAATCAATTAGTCTCACAAAGACTGGGTAATGGGTTTGAATGTGTAAAAAGAAAATCATGTTTTATCTGTGGTAAGTATAACCATCTTCAACTAGACTGCTATCACAATCCTAAAAATAATAGGAACAGTGGTACAAGTCAAGTACTGAGAAATAAGCCTAACAGAGGCAATGCTGCAGCCACTGTTAATACTGCAACAGTGCCACTGTCAAAAGCTAACAGAGGCAATGCTTCAGCCACTGTTAATACTGCAGCAGTGCCACTGTCAAAGGCTAACAGAGGCAGAACACCAACAGGGGAAGGTTTGAATACTGTCAGGCATGGTACCTCTGCTAGTATTAAACATTTGAATAAAATGTGTATACCAAGTAAAGCTACCACTGCTAGGGTAATAAACACTAACATAAAAGTGACCACTGTCAGACCAATAACTACTGTTAGGTCTAAAACAGATTGTTTTTGGAGATATAAGAATGCATATACATCAAAAGTATTCAAAACCAATGAAGCATTGAGATCAATCACCTTTAAGAGGGTTGATATCAAAAATGCTAAAGGGAAACCCAAAGCCAGATTGGTTTGGGTTCCCAAGAGAAACTAATTATTTCTCTTTTGATATGTGCAGAGCAAGCCAAGCTTATGGCATATTGATTCAGGATGCTCAAGGCACATGACTGGAGATAGGGAGAAACTGCAGGATTTTAAAGAATTTGAAGGAGGAGATGTGGCATTTGGCAGTAACCCTAGAGGAGGAAAAATCACAGGTAAAGGCAAGATAGTGACTATGGAGGGGAAAACATGGATAGGAAATCAACAAGTGGAGGATGTCAATTTCTTGGAAATAGGTTGGTGTCATGGCAATGTAAGAAGCAGACCACAGTTTCCACATCTACAGCAGAAGCAGAGTATGTTGCAGCATCTAGTTGTTGTGCACAGGTACTCTGGATTCAGAATCAAATGATGGACTATGGTTTGACTTTCATGAACACTCCTATTTATATTGATAATACTTCTGCTATTAGTATCATACAAAATCCTGTTAAGCATTCAAAAACCAAACACATTGAAATCCGATATCATTTTATAAGAGATTGTTATGATAAAAGATTGATTCATATTTTCAAAATTCATACTGATAATCAACTTGCAGATCTTTTTACCAAAGCATTTGATGTAGGAAGGTTTACATTTTTGATAACTAATATTGGTATGATCAATCTCACTTAAGTGTTTTGGTCAGGATTTGATACTAACAGAGGTGAAGAATATAGTGACAGGGTTAAGTATTACCACTGTTAGCTTCTTCATGATAATAGTTGGTTCCACTGTTAGTTTATCTATACCACTGTCAGTATATTTTCAACCTCTGTTGTATATGTTGTTTATTTAACCCCTGCTAGGTTGTTTTTAGCTGCATTTTACAGGTTTCAGCCACTGTCAAGAGACATTAATGGAGCTGGAATTTAATGTTTATTTGTTTTGTGTTTGAAAAAAAAAAAAAAAAAAAAAAAAAAAAAAAAAAAAAAAAAAAAATGAAGTATTTTGCCCCTGTTAGTTCTAGTGTACCCCTGCTAAGGCTGTTACCTCTGTTGGTTTGATGCGGAGTCAATGTTGAAGTTTGACCAAGTGAAGTAACCACTGTTAGTGTTATGTGTTGGTTGTGCCACTGTTGGTGCATAACTAACAGTGCCACTGTTAGTTATTTTCACTAGGGCTTGGCGCTGTCAACATATAAATATCTAAACACTTCACTTTTTCAATTACGCTTTCAAAATTTCTTCATCTTCTCTACAAATCATTCGTACTGTGTATTCGATCAATTGTTGTTCTTTCATTTTTTTTACAAATGGCTTCATCATCTTCTTCTGATAATGATTGTTCGACTCTGAGTGTTCATTCTGAACACAATATGAGGGCTTTCTTGAATAAAGAAATAGCAGATGATTACTTTCACCCTATTATCGATTTCTTGCGTAATTGTCCAGTGTCTTATGCTCTTACTATTGCTCCTCGTTTGAGTCGATCACACATCCAGGAATTCTGGAAGAATGCTAAAGAAGGCACTGTCAATGGCATTTCTCACATTCACTCAACTGTTCAAGGGAATAGAGTAATGATTACTGAGATTGTTTTGAGAGAACTTCTACAGTTCAATGATGAAGGAGGAGTTATGGAATTGTCACGAGCAGATCTTTTTCAAGGAATCAATGCTATGGGATATGAGGGTACAGGAAAGACAAGATCAGAATATACTTTCTTGAAGTCTTGGTTTTGTCCACAATGGAAGTTCTATATTCATACTTTCCTGGTATGTTTATCTCAGAAAAGAACTAGTTTTAATGAATTTAGTTCTAGTATTGCATATCCTATAATCTGCTTGGCACAGGGTATTAAGTTTAATATGTCTAGGTTTATCTTAGATAATATGATTAGGAATGTAAAGGGTGATACATTCATAATGTATCCTAGGTTTGTTCAACTTTTGTTGAATAAACAATTGCCAAATCTGCCAGCAGATAAAAGTGTCATAGTTAGTTCTACTTTGTCTGTAAAAACTATTAAAGCTATGTACCAGTATCAAAACACTTTTTCAAAGAAGGAAACTGCATTGTTTTCTACTATGTTAGTTACTCCTTCTGCTACTGGTGATGTATTACCAACATCACTTGGACCAATTGATGACAGAACAACCACACCAGTTGTTTCTGAACACACATCAAGAGGTGGCACCACAAAAAGAAAACAAGGGACCAAACAAACTACCCACTCCAAAGCTAAGAAATCCAAGAAAGCTACACAGGCTGTGAAGATTCCTGTTTCTTCACAGTCTCAGTCACAGGAAATCTTACAACAGGTGAACATATTTGATGAAAATGTTCATTCTGGAAGGGCTGCCACTACTGTTTCTAGCCCACTGGCAGGACAGGACAGTGGTAACATTACTCAGACCCAACCAGAGGCAACTTCTAATGCTGAACCTAAGGGTAATGATGCAGGTGAAGGTCCCAGTACCATGTATCAAGGGGCATCTGAGCAAGTGCCAGATGTAGTCAATGATTCTTCTAGGAGGTTACACTCTAATGTTGATGAGACTAGTAATGAAACTGAGGAATTGACGATTGATGATCTGGCACATGATGTTCTAATGATCTGGGAGAAATTTGTGAAGGAGAGAGAATTGAGAAGAGCACAACAAGTACAATTGGCTGCTCAGGATGATTTACTGCAAAGGCAGCAACAGGAGATTGCAGATTTGAGAGCTAGACTAGCTGTGGTAGAAGATGTAGTCACACAAGTCTTGCAACCTGCTGCAGCTTTAAAGCAATCTTCAAGCAAGGGGGAGAAAAATGATGAAAATCAAGGGAGAGATAATATGCCTGAAGATAGGAAAGATAATGATGATGATATGGGTGAAGCTGGTGATGCAAATATTAGTGATGCAAATATTGGTGATGAGAATATTGGTGATGATATGCAGAGTACTGAGGTAATGGAGGATGCGCTTGATGTTTCTGTGGATGATTATATTGTGAATGAAGGAATGGATGATGGTGAAAAGCAGTTGGTAGTATTAGTACCCAAAGAGTCAGAACCTGTTGTGGTGGATGACAAGGTGTTTCCAATTGACAGCAGTTTAAGCTACAAGGAAGCAGTGGATATTTTTGTGAGGGATGTTAAGAGCAGAACATTAAGTGTGAATGTTAAGGGAAAAGATATAGGGATGACCTATGGTAGGAAAAAGTCAATAGCAAAGAAAAGAAAATCAAAGAAAACTACCTCTGTCAGCATTATACCCACTGCTAGTACCACTGCTAGTAATATATCAACCACTGCTGGAGATATTACCACTGTTAGTATTCCAGTAGTAACCACTGTCAATACACCTATAACCACTGTCAGTTCTATATCAACCACTGCTATTACTACACCTTCAACCACTGTCACAAGAACCATTTTACCACCTGTTATCATTAGAGAACCATCTTCACCAACCAAACCTAAGTCTGATGTTCCAAAGATTGATTCCAAAGACAAAGGTAAGGGCAAATTGGTAGAGGAAGAAAAGAAAAAGAAGGTGGTAGAACCTCAGATTGATTTGATTGAGGCAAGGAGAGCTCAGGAGGAGCATGATGAGAGGATGTTGAGAAGGGCTGTTGAGTCCAGAAGGAATGAGGGTCATGATGTTGATGTTGTGTTGGAGGATATGAGTGTAGTGACTTTATCTCAAAGAGCTGCAAAAATGTTAAATGATATGGCTACAAAAGGGAAAGGGATAACTGCACAACAAATTCATAAGATGATCAACAAGAAGGAAGATAAGGATGAGTTGAGCCCAGGGTTTGCCATGTTGAAACAAGCAAATGAAGAAAGGGCTAGAAAGAAAAGGCAGGCAGAGCTAGAAAAGAAAAGAAATAAACCTCCAACTGCTGCTCAGAGGAAAAAGGATTTAATTAAAATTCTTGGTGGAAGGTATGCACCTAGAAGTATTTTAGAAGGATGGGAGTTGGATAGATTGGAGAAGGCCTATGCTAGACATCAAAATGAGGGTCTGGTTGATTTTGAACAGAAGCTTATAAAAGATAAATTTATTGAGAAGAAGCTTTCTGAAGATAGGAAAAAGATTGAAAAGCAGGTTAGGATGGAGGAACAGGAAAGAATTGAAAGAGAAGAGCAAGAACAGATAGAAGCCAAAGAAAGAGAATTAAAAAGGCTTTCTGATAAGAATCTTAAGATTAGATGGGATGGAGTTCTTGCTAATGATAGTTTGATACCTGATCTGGAAAAAGATCTTACAGAGTTGAGAAAGTATATCAAAGAAGTGAATGATAATAAAGAAAATATTCATATTCATCATGATAGGTCTTCAAAGATAGTTCAATGGGAAGGACTGAGGTCAGAGATTGATGATGTTATTAAAGAGCAGATCAAACTTGTGAGAGAGGATGGGAGTGAGCAATATCTATCATCTGTGGTTGATGTGATCAGAAAAGTGAATAGGTTAGATATTGTGGATTTGTATGAGCTAAACAGTCAGATGAACAGGCAAGCATCTATGGTGATAATGGAAAGAGATTTGGGCAGTTGTTTGAATATGATGTTTGAGCCTGAACCATTCACAAAATTGTTTTTGAACTGTATTGAACATGTGCTAAATTGGAGGCATTTTGTTAGAGCTGGGATACACATGATTATGTTTAGAGATGGAGCTACAATTTTCATGTTTGATGACAGACAATATGTCTTGGGAACTCAGATTTTGAGGAATGTGCTTGCTTCAAGATTAAGAGTTACTGTGGTCTCAGAAGGTGCTTTCAATGCTTTGTATATGGTTGTAAATCAGTTTCATAAGAGAATGGAATTGGAAAGGATAAGAGAGGAGGAGAAGAGAAGAAAACAGAATCAAGCTTTGAATGATGAGAAGAAAGATGAAGAAACTTGAGTCATTACTGAGAATGATCAAGTTTAGGGGGAGATTGTTAAGACCTGAGCCACTGCCAGATTTGCTCAGAATACAAGTGTTTTGCCACTGCTAGCATTGAACCACTGTTAGTTAGTTTTGTATTGACAGTACCACTGTTGGTTATAATTAGTCTAACAGTGCCACTGTTAGTATAAGTGTATTGTGTATATAAGTGTTTAACCACTGTTGGTTATATAAGGGTACAACCCCTGTTAGTATATAGCTCAACCACTGCTAGTTGTCGGTTAGAGATAATTATGGAATAGATATGATTTCCATATTAGTTTGATTCTGTAAAGGACTCTATATGTTATAAATAGAGATCCTGTAGAATACTTGATTAGATGATTTTTCTAGTTATTAGCTTCAAGGTTGTAAACCCTAGCACAATTTGTGTGTTCGTATTATTTGATAATAATATTGAAGCTTTTGATTAATTCTGTGTTCTAAGTTTATTCTTCAAGTTATTAATAAACTATTCCGCAAGCTTATTAATAATCAATCAAAGTAATACATATTAAGATCCATACTGGGATCAACACATTTAAAAGTAGGGGCTGTAAACTCACAGTGGTTTGCTCGGTATGAATGCTAGCAGCTGACAGGTAATAGCCCAAAGGTATGTTAACCTATATACCATAAACGTATTAACATAAGTACGTTTGATTTGTTTAATCAACTCATGTTAACAGTTTGTTTGTTTTGTAGAAATTGTTGATTTATTAGTAATTTAAGTCGTTGCATTCGTTGGTGACGTTGCGTTGAAATTTTGTTATTATTTCTCACGTCGTATGCCTTGTCAAGTGTATACATATACATATTCATATATATATAAGTTCTAAACACGTGGTTTACGTATTAAAATGTATATAAGTTTTTATTTGTCATAAAACTTCTTATTGTATTTATTTCCGTTTATAAAATAAATAAGTGTTATCGTTATTTAAAAGTCATCTTTTGTATATACGTAAAACTTGTATTTGTATGGATTCGTCGCTTTGTTATTTAGTTTGTATATATATATTTATACATATATATATAGAATCATACACGTTCTATTTTATAAATATTCATTTCGTGAAACGATTCGGGTCACGTCTTATGTTTGGAATATTTTGGGAGTTTATTGGGCTCGGCCGGATTTGTTTTGTTTTCGGTTTAATAACTTAACCCGATTACATAACCTTTTTGGCCCATTACAAGTTTTGGTCCAATGACTCGTTTATTTAATTTAACTCATTTGTTTTTACAACTCTCGGCCCAAACCCAAAGTCTTAGGCCCAAGGAGTATTCGGCCCAGCTTGTGACCACGGCCCAGTCTGCAGCTCAGCCCAGCCGATCGGCTTGGGATAGCCGTTCGCCTTGGCTAGCCGTTCGGCTTGGGCTTCCGGCCCAATCCAAGCCCCACTCGATCCAGTCCAATATAATAAGTCCATTATTCATTTCGGTCCAGTCCACATCACTCGGCCCATTAAGCATTTTAGTCCGGCCCAAATTACACAGGCCACCAGACCCGCATACAGCCGATCGGCTTTGAGCTCTTAGCCGTTCGGCTTTGGTCTCTCAGCCGTTCGGCTTTGTGACCTTAGCCGTTCGGCTTTGGCTCGAGTCCAGGCCCTGTTCGTTTTTCAGTTCTTCAAACTCGAATCGAAGTATGTTTTTGCCATTTTTCGAACGGTTTCAGTGTTTAGATGTTTAGTAACAACAATACACATCAATATATCACATTTCAACAAGTTTCACATATATGATTTTGGATTTATGGTTTGGTTTTATACAAACCCATTTCAAGAACTAGTTGGTAATTCATCAAATTTGTGTGTTATACCCATAGAATATGATGTTATCAAGCTATATAACACGAAATTTAAGTAAAGAATTCAAAGATTGAAGGTTTCCTTACAATGGATTTTGAGGATGATGAAGGTTGTTGAATGATGATGGGTTGAAGGTGGTGATGAAGAAACTCAGCTCCTTCTCCTTGCCACTGCTGCTTACTTCTTGTTGCTGCTACTAGTTCTTTTGTGTGTTGAATCAAAGGAAATGGAAGAAGGTGAAGATGTGTGTGTGTAGGTTGAAGAGATGGCAGAGGAGAGGGAATAGAGGGAGTGAATAAATCAAACGGGAATGGGAGATCACAGTATGTGGTCTCCCAATTATTGAAGTTTGGTGGAGAGTTTTTGCCCGTTAATTTCGGGTACGGGTATAATTAGTACAATATAAAATTTAACATTGTATATTTTTATCTTGTAGATGTTCTCCTGGTTCGCTATTTAAATTCGGAATAATGATGTTTTCATTATTTTTGACGGTTGTACAGTTTCTGTATTGGACTGCTAACATTTAATTGAGTGCCAAATTTCAGTCGAATTTCGAGTTCATATTTTGAGGTAATGTTACAAATGTTTCCAAATGAATGAGAAAATTTGAATTTTTCTCATCTTGATCTCTGAATGCATTTTAAAATTGTTTCTGTTCGTTTTATAATACGTTTTATGTTAAACGTATTTTTAACCCGTTTTATCTATAGGTTATAGATACAATAGTACTCGTAATTAATAATTGCATTATTAATTATGTTGTGTCATTAACTTTTGTCGTATTTATTTGTCGGGTTCGTCCCGAAACATTTGCACGCGACTTTAAATACTTACGTATTAGTAATACTTTTTGTTTAAAAGTACTAGGCTGCTAGACTTACATCACATCAGAAGTTTTTGATTTAAACTTAATCAGGAAATTAGCGTAAGAATGCACATGCTTAATGTAAATCAGTACCTAATTTGGAGAGTTGTCACATATAAAATAGTGGGTGAGTTTTGGTTTTTATATTGACTAACTTAGGCAAGTAAATAAATAAAAGCAAAATAAAAATAAAAGATAAAGCAGATAAGATAAATATAGTGTTTGCTGAGACTTCGTTAATTAAGTTATGGGATGATGTTTGGAGAAACCGTGTTGAAAGATATTTGTTGATTATTATTCTTGAATACTTGTGATGTAAATACTAGATTCCCTACTAATTAAAGTTCCATTAGCATGTCACACCGGGAGCTAGGTTATGGTAACATTACAAAGTATTTAGAATAATAAGCAAAATCTTAATTATGGTTTAATAATACTTTTCATATGAACAAGAATAAAATCTAAAGGTACTAGACAAAACTGAATCATATAACGATTCCTCGTCATCATAACAGATTCGTATATTTAAAAAGTTCATTTATGACTTTAAACCAGCCTTTGCTTAAGACTACCCAATAAATTCCCTAATTATCCACAACGTTCCTCACTTAAAGTGGTTCCGCCGCTTCAAACCTTGGCCATGTCTTGTCCTACGATAATCCCTGATGTAGCCTTTCGATTTCATAGTTTCATACCTTTGACAAATTATATTGACACAGATGACTGACTACCTTTTAATTGGACGTCGTTAAAAAGGCGTTGTAATCACGTTTAGTGGTGGAAAGATGATAGATTAATTTGAAGTTTAAAAGTCTATTTAGAAAGTTTAATTAAACTAGGTTTCTCATTTTATATATTAGTCCGTAATATAACTACCTTCGGTCGTTACTCAACTTCCATACATTTGTACTCCACCTTGAAGTGTTTCCAGTACTATATCGAGTAACAGTCAAATATGGGCCGTTACATTACTTTACGATAATTAAAGCCGTTTATATTTTACTACTATGATGATCCTAAGGCAACAATCAAACAAAAACATGCAATAAGACGATCAAAGCAATACTACCGATCTTTAATATTTAATTATAAATCATCCCATAATTAACTAACTACATCGCAAGCAAACACAACAAGTATACTACTCTCTAATCATGGCAATAACTAAATCTAGCATAATCAATATAAACGTGATTAATTAAGATAGATAAGGATAGAAAGAAACAGGATTAAATGCAAGAGAATAGACTTGAATTAATTGACACAATTCCGAGCATACTCCGAAGATTACAATGCATTCCGCACTTTCCTTCTATTCTAAACAAGCTCCTATACTAGCCTAAAACCAATTTAGAGTAAGAAAACAGAGAGAGAAAGTAGAACTAATAACTAAGTAGAAGTATTGTTCTAAGAATGGTGTGTCTTGAAATGAGCCATGGAGCCTCCTATTTATAGGAGAAAATGGGTGCATCTTAGCAACTTGGGGCATATGTTAGCAAAAGGTGGAAAAGTTGCTAGCACATGTACCCTAAAGCGCGTAAAGGTCTAGCACGTGTACCCTGAAGTTGTGAAAAAGGTCTAGCACGTGTACCCTGCGAGTACGGGCGAGGACAAAAAAGAGGACGGGGGATGGGAGCCAGGAAGCCGGCGCCGCCACCATGGCAGCCGGCGGCAGTGGCCTGGTGGCCGGCGGCGGCTGGCAGGTTGCCGCCCCGGTTCGCCGTCTTTCGCTTCGTTTCTCGATTTGTGCGTATCTTCTTCGTTTTACGTCCGTTTACGTCGATTCTTTTTGCGTTGGATTCGCTTTTCAAAAACGAAGACTTTGATGAAAAGAAATCCCAAAAATATGTATCTGATCTTTAGATGTCTCTTACGAATCGTTTGAATCTTCTGACGTACATAGAATCTTCATTCTTTATCTGTTTTTGTTGAATCTTCTTCTATTAGATACGTATTTTGAAAACGAATATCTTGGATAAGAGAAATCTCAGTGATGGGCACTTTGTAACCAATTCTTGTCTTTGAGGCCTTGAATCTTCAAACGTGTGTGGAATCTTCGTTTTTCATCCGTTGTGCTTGATTTTTCTCGTGCAACTCTATTTTGACCTTCTTGGCAAAGTTTCATTGATTTGAACATTATCTGAGTTTATTTTCCAAGTATCGTTCCAGAATGAGAGAGTTATCGGTGGTAAAAATATGAATTTTTACGCGATATTAAGTATCCCACACTTAGAACTTTGCTTGTCCTCAAACAAACTTGAATTTCAAGCATGGTTAGAGATAAGTAGATAATGAAATATTTTAAGACGGAACTTTTTACCGAGGAGGTTTTGGAAAAATAAAATCTTTGTGCTTTTGAAAAAGTAGGGTTGTAATCTTTGGGAGCATGCTTTTGATCTTTGATCTTGGATACATGACTAAGAGATCCTCTCATGGTGGTCACTCCAATCATTCAAAGTGTTTAGGGTTTCCTATTCTAATATTATCAATCACTCAGAACGCCAGTCATGTATCGTTTATCGTTTTAGGCTTGATCGAGAATCAAATTGTTACCTTTTTAAGTGAGCGCGAAGTCGATCTAGCCACAATCATTCTAGGAGAAGTGATGTCGGGTTTTTGGAGTGGAGTGTTGGTGATATGAGAGGTGGTTGTGTTGGTTTTTCATAGGTTTATATATATATATATATTGTGAAGAGGAAAGCTGGAACTTTTGGGAGGATTGACGCTCTTTTCTCATGATTTTTGGTAGGAGTCTTTTTCTCCATTTGACTTTCTTTTTCTTCGAATTCTTTTCTTTTGATTTTTTTTCGACGTTATATCCTTGTAGCTTCTCTTGTTTCGTTATAAATATACCATATCCACTATGCTTATCACTAAGTGTGAGATTCAAACCCAACACACACCGCTAAAAGAATACGTCTTAGATGTTTCAAATCCTAAGTGTGGGATTTTGCCCCAGTCAGAGCTTAGAATAACATCGAGGACGATGTTCCTTTAAGTGTGGGATAGCAGTAGTTACACTACTTTAAAAAGGATAATGGTATATGCTTGATTCTAAGCTCATTTCTCTTTAGACAATCCTTCTCAAGTAAACAAAATCTTTCAAAATTGAGTTAAAAATAAGTTGAAAATGGAAAATTTTAAACAAAGAATGATTTACTTTGGGGAAGAATGATTTACTTCTTGGAACTTTCCATGAAGTTTGAGGGATGCTTTTGAGAGGGTAGGGATAACGTATTTATTTTTGGGTGTACGGATAGGTTTAAGAATGATGTGATTTGATCTCCTTTTTACTCACTAGCTCGGATTCGAAATGCATAACAGGAGCAAGTTCTGATTCTAAACGTATACATCGGCACACTCAAGATTAAAAAAAGTGAAGCATTAAAAATGAATGCTTTATATGGCTGAAGATACCTCACGAATCGAAAGTTGGTTTGTTGTGTGCCTAGTCATGCGATGCTCTTTATGGGATTACTAAACTAAATTTCCAAAGGAATTTGTATTTTATTTATCCTTCTTCTCCAAAGTAAATCATTCTTTGTTTTACATTTTCCATTTTCAACATATTTTTAACTCGATTTTGAAAGATTTTGTTTACTTATTGGAGAAGGATGGTCTAAAGAGAAACGAGCTTAGAATCAAGCATATACCATTATCCTTTTTAAAGTAGTGTAACTACTGCTATTCCACACTTAAAGGAACATCGTCCTCGATGTTATTCTAAGCTCTGACTGGGGCAAAATCCCACACTAAGGATTTGAAACATCTAAGACGTATTATTTTAGCGGTGTATGTTGGGTTTGAATCCCACACTTAGTGATAAGCATAGTGGATATGGTATATTTATAACGAAAGAAAGAGACTGGTATAGAAGTACTCCCCAGTAGTTGCAGTGCTCCATGGTATGCGTTTGCCGAACTTCGTCTTGCTGGGTTCACTCTTGATTAAGTCTTCTTGTGATTGGTCTTGTAGGTGTGAACACGTCAGATATAAGATGATTATACTTCCTTGAAAGAGGAGGTATGTCCGAGTGTGAAAAATAGTCAGAGACTTCATCACTTCTTGGAATTTAAAAATGTAGAAATGTAAAAGCACGGGTTGCCTCCCGAGAAGCGCTCTTTTAAAGTCGAGAGCTCGACTTCTTTTCTCCTAGCTAGATGGAGATGGATTCATCCCTGGGATCCATTGTGTTGATGTTATGGGCCCTAGGTTGCGGGAAAGTATATCAAGGTGGATAGATTCTCATGAAGTGATTGACTATTGTCGTAATCAATTCAAATGGACTATCTCTCGATTCTTCCTTGTAGTTCTGAAGATGCTCTGAAGTTGTCCTCGCAAGTCCGTGAAGTCCGAAGTTGATGTATACAACTGCTTTAATGACAGGTCCATTAGAGTCGGTCATGTTTATTGTGTTTGTCTTAACAGCCTCTCTGGGCGGTGGGTTTCGCCAGAGGGAGCATACAAACTCCAAGAATTTTAGTTTTATGTCTTCATAATTATCAGTCTTGGGGTTTCCGTTGAATCTTCTGATGGACGTGCACAGGTCTTCTATTTGCCGGTGCTGATGGTTGTTGAACGGAAAGTCGGATTCTGAGAAAACTAGAGTAAGCTGACGAAGTATCTCCTTGCATCCTGAGTGGAATATGAACTTCGTTCTGGAGTTACTTTTCCGTTGTTGAATCTCCCGTAGATGGATCGTACCAAAAGTAGTGATATCAAGTGGTGATTCATGTGTAGCCCTAAAAGGTCGTTCGCGCCTTGATTCCTCCCAAACAAGATCACTAAGTTCTTCAATCAATAACTCAACTTGTTTTTCAATAGTGGAGTTGATAACCATATATCCGCTTTCTTTGGAACTAAGGTGATCTTCTCTATTTAGCAAGTCAAGCAATGATGTGAGGTCATTCATCGTCAAGATGTCGGCACGACTGCTCGGATGTCCAATAGTCTCTTTCATATGCGCTCTAATGGATCCTAACATCTCCCATTGCATTGAGGTGAATGGGATGTTAGATCTTTTAAGGGCATTGTAGATCCTAGCGTAAGTCCGTTTCTGTTGTTCACAGAATTGCAGTTCAGCTGGGGAAACAACAAGAATGTTGACTACGCCGCTTATTCCTCCTACTACTTTGTTAAATCTTTGGATCAATTCTCCGAGCACTTTGTGATCTATGATGGTTTGCGGTTGGTATCTTGTGCGTTTGGAATATTCCTCCAGTGTTTCTCTTCTCGTAGGATGGTCATGGTTACTTCCCGCAATTTCTTCAAGGGTAAATAGATTAGTTGGCGGTCGGATTCTTCTGTTTTCTTCTTCTACCTTTCTCTTTCCGATTATTTCTTCCATCGTTGGTTTGTTTGTTGATGCATTTTTCATCTTTTGTCCTATTCGTCGGAGGTCAATCAGAAAATATGGTGTGATTGCCAGTTCCTTGCTAGATTTCCTTTCACTTATTGGCTTTGCAGTTTCTTTGTCCTCTGTGGTCTTGTTCATGGAGATCATATACATATCGGCTTGGTCTCCAGCGTTAGGATTGTCGATATGGAAAGTGTGGTTTCTCCCTGAGACTGCAAGCTGATGGTTTGCGCGAAGACGTTGATGATTCCCTTGGCCGTATTCATGAAAGGTCTTCCTAGTATGATTAGGATGTGTACGTCTACCTGTATATCCATTACTACAAAATCTGATGGGTAAAGAAATTTGTCAATCCCAACTAAAACAATTTCAACTATTCCCCTAGGGTATTTGACTGAGTGGTCAGCAAGCTGTATGGTCATTTTGGTAGGTCGAAGATTTTCAAACTCAAGCCTCTGAAAAGCGAGTATGGCATAAGGTTAACACAAGCTCCTAAATCGGCAAGAGAACAGATGATGCCTGAATTGTAGATAGAACATGGGAGAGTAAAACGTCCGGTGTCTCCGATTTTTTCTGGAATGGCATTTTTCAAGATAGCTGAACATATCTCATTTAGCGGAACATTGGGTACTTCGGGTACCTTATCCTTGGTTGTAAGAAGCTTCCTGAAGTACTTTTTGGAATGAATTTCAGATGCGATATCTAGGAATTTCCTATCAAGCTTAAAAGACTTAAGCTTGTTAGGTCGTTGTTTAAGAGGAGCCGGAAATGGAATGTTTACTTTCCTATTTGGTGTAGACTCTAAATCCATTTTCGATGGTACAATAGGTGGTTCCTTCACCAGAGAAGAAACTAAGGGTAGGCTATGTGCTACCTTAGAGTCTTGAATATGAGAAGCCTCCTTATGGCAACTAGTTGGACTATTCTGAGGTTTAGCGCTAATACGTTGTGCTAATTGTCCTAACTGGGATTCGAAAGCTTTTAACAAAGTCAATTGATCTCTTAAGATGAGATCAGATTGGTCTTGTCTAGCCGAGATTCCTTGAATGACTTGTATTAGGGTGTCGTCAAAACTAGAGGGTTGCAAGGAAGAGGGTTCAGAAGGTTGAGGTTGGTAAGTTAGTGGGCTATTCCTAGGTGGGTTAAAGGAAGGGTTAGTATCGGGCGGAGTTAGATGAGAGTGAGGAATTTGGGCTTAGTGGTTCAAATTAGCACAATTAAGGCAGGTTTGAACTTGACAGAATTGTTGTTGTTGACTTATCAATTCCTTAATCTCCTTGGTTAGGTCTGCCACTTGCTGAACGAGAGTTTTGATAGCTTCATTTCCGAGTGTAGTTGGTGGATTCACTATTGAGGAGTGATTTTCACTGTTCCAGTCATGGTTGTATACGGTCATTTTCTCAATAAGGCTCCAAGCTTCATTTGCCGTACAGTCTATGAAACTACCTTGAGAGGCGGTATCAAGTAAAGGACTGTGATGTGGGAAGAGACCATTGTAGAAAATGCGCAACTAGTCTGAGCGTTCAAAACGATGATTTGGAAATTTCTTAAGCAACCCCTTAAAGCGTTCCCATGCATCGTAGATTGATTCATCATGCACTTGACGGAAGTTTATGATGTTGGACATAAACGTGACTTGTTTTGATGGGGGAAAATATTTGGCCAAAAATTTGGTTGCTAATTCTACCCAAGAGATTATAGAGTTAATCTCTAATCCCTCAAACTAGGTTTGTGCATTAAGAGTGAGTGAGTAGGAAAATAGGTATAGGTAGACTATGTCCTGGTTAACCCCAATCGTCTTAAAGGAGTTGGATAAGGAAATGAATTTGTCAAGGTGAGAGTTGGGATCATCATTTGGTAGGCCACGGAATTGAAAGAGGTTTTGGACTAACTGAACAATATGGGGCATTAATTCAAATGAGGCTCCATCGGTTTCTGGATAGACGATTGGTCCTCCTCGACCTTCAATCAAAGGTTTAGAGTTTTCAGCGAGAGTTATACGTATAGCTTTCATAATCTCGTTGGCAGGTGGTTGACTGATTGAGTGGATAGGGATAACTTAATTTAAAAAAGTACTAAAAGAAAGGAAAAACAAAGAAAAACGTAGGGGTTTAAGAAATCCTAAAGGTTCACTAGTAAGTAAGTTCGTCATAACGCCTAAGGATCATACAGTTGGTTCCCCGGCAGCGGCGCCAAAAACTTGATGCGCCACCAGCGGTCGGTAAGGATTTAACCCTGTCGTTGCACTGGCTACTGGCGACGGGCATCAGTTGGTGTTTTAAATTTGTAATTGTGGGGCCTAAGTTTTCCCTAACAATGCTAATCCTAAGGGTGAGCAAGTGGTAGGTATGACCTAGAGTCGTTCTTCAAACTGACTGAATTGAAACTAAGGCGTGGCAGATGAGGGCTTTCAAACTAGTGAAGGGTTTATAAAATAGTGGGTGAGTTTTGGTTTTTATATTGACTTACTTAGGTAAGTAAATAAATAAAAGAAAAATAAAAATAAAAGATAAAGTAGATAAGATAAAGATAGTGTTTGCTGAGACTTCGTTAATTAAGTTATGGGATGATGTTTGGAGAAACTGTGTTGAAAGATATTTGTTAATTATTATTCTGGAATACTTGTGATGTAAACACTAGATTCCCTACTAATTAAAGTTCCATTAGCATGTCACACCGGGAGCTAGGTTATGGTAACATTACAAAGTATTTAGAATAATAAGCAAAATCTTAATTATGGTTTAATAATACTTTCATATGAACGGGAACAAAATCTAAAGGTACTAGACAAAACTGAATCATATAACGATTCCTCGTCATCATAACAGATTCATATATTTAAAAAGTACATTTATGACATTAAACCAGCCCTTGCTTAAGACTACCCAATAAATCCCCTAATTATCCACAACGTTCCTCACTTAAAGTGGTTCTGCCGCTTCAAACCTTGGCCATGTCTTGTCCTACGATAATCCCCCATGTAGAATTGCGGTTCCATAGTTTCATACCTTTGACAATTATATTGACACAGATGACTGACTACCTTTTAATTGGACGTCGTTAAAAAGGCGTTGTAATCACGTTTATTGGTGGAAAGGCGATAGATTAATTTGAAGTTTAAAAGTCTATTTAGAAAGTTTAATTAAACTAGGTTTCTCATTTTATATATTAGTCCGTAATATAACTACCTTCGGTCGTTACTCAACTTCCATACATTTGTACTCCACCTTGAAGTGTTTCCAGTACTATATCGAGTAACAATCGAATAGGGGCCGTTATATTACTTTACGATAATTAGGGCCGTTTATATTTTACTACTATGATGATCCTAAGGCAACAATCAAACAAGAACATGCAATAAGACGATCAAAGCAATACTACCGATCTTTAATATTTAATTATAAATCATCCCATAATTAACTAACTACATCGCAAGCAAACACAACAAGTATACTACTCTCTAATCATGGCAATAACTAAATCTAGCATAATCAATATAAACGTGATTAATTAAGATAGATAAGGATAGAAAGAACCAGGGTTAAATGCGAGAGAATAGACTTGAACTAATTGACACAACTCCGAGCATACTTCGAAGATTACAATACGTTCCGCACTTTCCTTCTATTCTAAACAAGCTCCTATACTAGCCTAAAACTAATTTAGAGTAAGAAAACAGAGAGAGAAAGTAGAACTAATAACTAAGTAGAAGTATTGTTCTAAGAATGGCGTGTCTTGAAATGAGCCATGGAGCCTCCTATTTATAGGAGAAAATGGGTGCATCTTAGCAACTTGGGGCATATGTTAGCAAAAGATGGAAAAGCTGCTAGCACATGTACCCTAAAGCGCATAAAGGTCTAGCACGTGTACCCCGAAGTTGCGGAAAATGTCTAGCACGTGTACCCTGCGAGTACGGGCGAGGATGAAAAAGTGGATGGTGGACGGGAGCCAGGCAGCCGGCGCCGCCACCATGGCAGCCGGCGGCGGCTGGCAGGCTGCCGCACCGGTTCGCCGTCTTTCGCTTCGTTTCTCGATTTGTGCGTATCTTCTTCGTTTTACGTCCGTTTACGTCGATTCTTTTTGCGTTGGATTTGTTCTTCGAAAACGAAGAATTTGATGAAAAGAAATCCCAAAAATATGTATCTGATCTTTGGATGTCTCGTACGAATCGTTTGAATCTTCCGGCGTACATAGAATTTTCATTCTTTATCTGTTTTTGTTGATTCTTCTTCTGTTAGATCCGTATTTTGAAAACGAATATCTTGGATAAGAGAAATCTCAGTGATGGGCACTTTGTAACCAATTCTTGTCTTTGAGGCCTTGAATCTTCAAACGTGTGTGGAATCTTCGTTTGTCATCCGTTGTGCTTGATTTTTCTCGTGCAACTCTATTTTGACCTTCTTGGCAAAGTTTCATTGATTTGAACATTATCTGAGTTTATTTTCCAAGTATCGTTCCAGAATGAGGGAGTTATCGGTGGTAAAAACATGACTTTTTACGCGATATCAAAGTCTTTTGATGTTACTTTCTTAAAGGTTATTCCCAAGTATCATTATCATTCTAGGTTTGGTTGTTCCCTTCTCCAAAGGCTGTTTGTTGCGAGTATATATCTTGTTTGCTATGAGTAAATTGATATATACTCGCAACAAACATCCTAAATAAAAGGGAGTTATCAAATCTATGTTGATAAAGGTATTTAAGAATGATGTTTATGTAGTGGATATGATGTTGATTATTATTTTTATTTGATTGTTTCTTTTTTGTTTAGTATGTCGATAATAAATGTTAGTGGATATGATGTTGATAATTTAATGGCAAGGAGATTTAGTTAATGTTTGTCTTAATAAAACAACAACAAACTTCAATGCATTGAAACTAAATAAATTAAACGTTCATATCTTCAACTCAATTATTTATTATACATGTTAATGAAAAATAAAAAAATATATAGAAATGATTTGTAGGAATGTAAATCCCTTGATTCGTTTTATTAATCACATATCAATATATTAAAGATTACAATGCAAAGGCATGTAATTGTTTTGCTTTATCACAATACAATTACCTTCTATGCTAACTACGGAAAATATATTTGCTAGAATATAGACAAATATGTTACACATTAGCAACTCCCCAGAACATTGAAGCCAGTATTTAGGTCAATGTTTGGACATTCCTTTTCGTGCTCATTCTCTAACAAAGCCAAGATTATCTAATTCCGAATCGAACGATTAAATTATAGAGATATTCTATACTTATCACTATTATATTTTATCAAGTGTTCTAACATTTGAATCTCTATTAATAGTTGAAGAAGGAGAGTAAAATGCTGAATGATTGTACATTTGATGTGGCGGGGGCAGAAGATCCGCACACACAATACAATGGAAAAGATCACGGGGGCGGATAGAGGTGTCCAGTGTAGTGGGAAATAAAAAGGCATCCGTAGTCTGAATGCTGAACGCATACACCTTACTACATCCGGTGGATCACCATACGGATCCTAATTACGATGATGACGTAATTCCCCAAGTAAAATGACCCTAAGTTGTGAAGAATCGTGTTCGAATCTAATTCATGTGCGTTTTACAAGATGCCGCTACATGTCAAATTATGATGCCATACGGTGATCTTGGAACTAGATGGGCGAGTGGGTTAACTCGTCTGTCTGACAAAGATGGACTATGCAACGGTAGTGTGTTTGTGTAGATAGACACCATAGAACATGGTTTTGAGAGTGTTCTCATTCCAATTCCTAAGGAGGGAATCGAATTAACTCTTAGGCCAAGAAAGAAGTGAAGTTATTCAATGGCCTCGCAAAGCGATAAGGGATATGTATATTTTGTTAGCTTGTTCATGGCGACAACTCTGTAATGTGTTATATTTTATGAGAAGTCATGTATACTACTATATAATACTATATCCCGTTGTTGTTGATTCTCTAAAGAAGGAATTAATATTTGTGTTCATGTGGTCTGTAGCTTGTTCTAAAAGGAAATATATAAATGTATGAAAAACTGTTACTAATTTTCACGTGTGTAATGCTTGATATTTGTTCTGCTTTGTGTTTGTTACATATTACACTCTTAATAAATTGTAATGTCCATATTAATTACTCATTACTCATTTTAATTGTTAGACAGTGTTTAGTGTGTTAATATCATTTAATTCTAAATAATACCTCCTATAATGTTTTTGGTTTGTTGGATCAACCCGAAAACCAAATGGCTGACCCGAACCCAAAGCATAAATTATAGAGATATTCTATACTTATCACTATTATATTTTATCAAGTGTTCTAACATTTGAATCTTTATTATAGGTGGAGAAGGAGAGTAAAAAGATGAATGATTGTACGTTTGATGTGGTGGGGGCAGAAGATCTCCACACACAATACAAGGGAAAAGAGCACGGGGGCGGACAACGGTATCCAGTGTAGCGGGGATTAAAAAGGCATCCGTAGTCTGAATGCTGAATGCATACACCTTACTACATCCGGTGGATCACCGTATAGGTCCTAATTACGATGATGAGGTAATTCCCCAAGTAAAATGACCCAAGGTTGTGAAGAATCACATTCGAATCTAATTCAAGTGCGTTTTACAGGATGCCACTCCATGTCAAATTATGATGCCATGTGATCTTGGAGCTAGATGGGCGAGTAGGTTAACTGGTCCATCTGACAAAGAAGGACTATGCAATGGTAATGTGTTTGTGCAGATATACACTGTTGAACATGGTTTTGAGAGTGTTCCCATTCCAATTCCAATGGAGGGAACCAAATTAACTCTTAGGCCAAACAAAAAGTGCAGTTATTTAATGACCTCTCAAAGTGATAAGGGTATATGTATATATCGTTATCTTGGTCATGATATGTCACCACACGACTCTGTAATGTGTTGTATATTACATCGCTAAAATATTCTTTTTTTAACTAATTTTTTCTAAGAACCTTGACTACAAAATGCGCGTTCTAAGTATGTATTATTTTTTCATTTCCCGCCAATGTTCAAAGATAGCGATTCTGCAACTCATTTCATGAAAAAGTGCACGCGGTTGTCTTCTTATTTAGAGCGGTGGTTGAGTCTATTATCAAGCGGTCTGATGATGTAACCTGATAAACGTCAAAATGTATTATATTGTAGTACTAATTCACCCCGTGTTTGATAGTTTTCTAATGCATTTTATGTGAAAATGTCGCACCCCCAGGACACGTGGCAGCTGAAGTATGAGGTGTCACGGGGGCGCCGACCAAATCAAATATCACAACACAAAGATTAAAGCAAACGACCTCTATATGAGATGTTTGAAAATATTACATTACCATAATTCAAATGTTTACAAAATATTTGAAGTTCGCGTAAGCCGTTAAGAGATTTCTAATACATTACTGAATATACAAAATATAGCTAAATGCAATATATTCCCTTGATGTTTGAAAACAATACGACTCGAGCTAAGCTTTCCAAAAGCTTCCTACTGCGGCGGGTTACCTGAGTAATACATACTAAAAGGGTCAACATAAAGTTGGTGAGTTCATAGGTTTGTAAACAGTTGTAACATAAGTAAGAAACATGAGATTTCCATTGTGATGCAAGTATGCAAAGACAGTTGTAAAAGTGTCATGTTATCATTTGTATTCCTTTGTTATCCTTTGTTTTTCCTTTGTTGTTATTTGTTATCCTTTGCGTCATTAGCTCATAGTTCAAAGCTTAACCCTTGTTGTTGCCTCAGTAAGTGTCTAATCCAGAACACTCGTTTAAACAAATAATACTGCGTCCGTTTGACCAGTTAGAGCAACCTAACCCGGACGGGAGTGTCAATCCCTGATAGATCTATCCATTAATATTCACGCTTCAAAATTAACGAACTACGATGTGCGAGGGCTTTGTTGGATTATGGTCTCACTCATGCGTTATCCTTGTATCCTTTGTTTTCATTTGTTATCCATTGTTTATAAACAGTTGTATAAAAATAGTTGTATAAAACATGTGTGTATGTATTTGATGCATGTGAAAGCGTCTAGTTTTATTATTTATAAAGTACATGATATACCAATCACTACTATCACACAACCAGTCAAGAATACCCGATCGGAATAGTATAGCTATGGTAAGTCCAGGTCGAACACAGGAACACAGGAACGATGTTATTCAATTAAATTGGAATTATTAACTAAACTAATTACGTATACATGCTTTACTCGTATATTAGGGTTACGGGTTTAGGGGTTCATCAAAATCACATGAATTGGGGGTTAATACGTTTATGATTAATGTTAAAATCTGGTGTGTTTTGATCGTTTTCAACACACGCACACTTTGGTTAACTCGTTTTTCAAAAACCCCAAAATTGTTCGTTGTGATTTCTGGGTATGAACAGTGCTGCAATGATCTTCATTGTTGCGTCACTTCAAACAAGTGATGCTATTTGGCAATTTAGAATCCTTACCGTCACTTCTTCAGTGACGCCTTTTAATGCGTCACTTCATTATGTGACTCCCTAAGTGACGCATTTGCCTGTATCATTAATTAGCCCGTCACTCGTCTGAGTGACGCCCATCTATGCGTCACTTCCCTAAGTGACTCCCTTAGTGACGCCCTTATCTATACCGACACTTATACCGTCACTTCCTAAGTGACTCACCTAGGTTACCGTCACTATCCTAAATGACGCATCCTTTTGTACCGACACATCCTAAGTGTCGTATTTAATGACACATAATTTGGCCTTCACTTACACCAGTGACGCCTGATAGCGTCACTTACCCTAAGTGACGTTATACTTGATTTTTGATTTTTAAACACTGTTCCATGCGACACTTCCTAAGTGTCGGTAGTGTTTATGCGTCACTTCCTAAGTGACGCCTAAATCAAAATTTTGTTTAACTTTTTTTGTGAATATTTGTGCTAATCCTATAACGATGTTTCTGGTTATTTTTTCGGTATTCTAGCTTACAGATGGCAGGTCTGCAAAATTACTATCGCCGCACCAACACCCGCCACAACATCGTTGCGTTTCTTGAGTCAACGCATACAAACTCAATACCATTCTGAACGATGATTGAGTTTTTACGCCGATCGAGGATTCACTACGCTATCACCGCATCTACTCCTGTATACATGAATCAGATCGAGGAATTCTATGATCACACCTTTATCAGAACTCAGGGTGATGTGCCAAGGATTGTTTCCACTATGTTTGGCGAAGAGATTGAGATTACTGAGAATTTTGTTCATCGAGTTCTCCAATTCAACGATACACATGCGATGCCGACTATGTTTGAGACAACCTTTATCTATGGTGGCCTTCAGTGGATGGGTTATCCTGCAAACCAGCTCTCGGACTTTAGAAAACAATATCTGTGCAGGGTTTGGAGATATCTATGCCACATTGTGATTGTCTGCTTATCTCCAAGGAAAGGTGGATATGATGCTGCAAGTCATTTGACTTTATCTTTGATGTTGGCACTAGTCTACAACAAGCCCTACAATTTCAATGGATATATCTTTGGTAATATGGTTGAGAACATCAGCGCTGGGAAAGATAAGTGGCTGCAGTATCCGAGGTTTGTGCAGCTACTATTAAATGATTTGAATCTGAACATTTCTCCAGATCAGCGCTCGCTATTGGTTCTGACGCCAATGCTCTTACGAGTCTTCAATGACTGTAAGTTAGCGCCAAAAGGTGAATAAGTGTTGGCATATAGGGAGCTATTTGGGCACATAGTAAACGAAAACTATGTTGCGCCACCAAATGATGGGTTTGAGGATGTCGAGATCCCTTAGGTGAATGAGGATGATTTGGTCGATACAGAGGTAGCTCAAGATTTAGATAACATTGATCAGGTCGAGAATGTTGATGCCGAGGATGATGATGATGGTGGACCCACACTGCCCGATTCTGAGGGTGATGTGCCTCCTCAAGAGGCTTTAGATGCAATTCAAATGGTTGTTAGAGTTGGAGTCTTTTACGATTGTTTCGGGGGAGGCTGGTCCCAGGACCTTGGAAACAAATGTAACACCTCCCCCAGAACCAGAAAATGTACAACCTTCCTATATCAATGAAAATGTATCTTTTGATTACTTTGTTGAGGTTCAAGGTCAACCGAGACCAATTACGGTTGACTATTCATATGTAGATCTTACATTTCTTCAACGTATGATGAATGAAAAAACGTCAATACCTGAGGATGAAGTGATAAATGATCCAATGGCAGAGGATTGTTACTTTGAAGGGAACGATGACATTGAAGTTGAGGGGGAGGAGCTCTAGAGTGATGAATGTTATGATGATGCTCCTATTATTGAATATGATTCTTCAGAAGATGAAGCGGATCATGTATCAGAGGCAGAAACCACTGAGCCATCAGTTTCTAGAGCTGAACCTGATGACACGTAAAAAGTCATATTTTTACGTACGTTATTTCCCGCATTTTAGACCTAAAGTAAACAAAACCACACTAATAATGCCAAATATTATAATATTTTGTTAACTAAGTCAAAACGGAAGTGATGTTTATAAAACCATTGAAAATGACATGAAAAACGTGAAAAACTGAGCATAAACGATTAATGAATATCTAATTCACGCGTTTCAACATATTTTTAGCTACACTAAGAATTATGACCTCTAACTTATGTTATTTTCTTCGTTAGGAAAATACGAACGCGTGGATATAAAGATCACTCAAAACGGACGTACGATGAAGAAGTTACGCCCGAACGAAGATTCAAGGCAACCGAAGACCGAGATACGGGAGAGCCAAGCCGTATACGGGTAAGACCAGACGTATACGCCCAAGACTCAACCGTATATGGCCTGGCTAGGGCGTATACGGCCTGGTGGCAGCCGCATATGGCCAATCTCTCCCGTATACGTCCAATCTCACCCGTATACGGGCAATCTCGCCCGTAACCTATGTTTTGCCCGTGCAAGATTGAATTTTGATAAAGTTGGGAAATACGGATGAGATTTTGGAGGTGGGAATATGGTTGAGCCAAATCTATAAATACCAACCACCACCTCCTCATTTCACACATTTCATCAGTTATAAATTCATTCTTCACACTTCACTTTCATTTTTATTTTTCGTTTTCATATTTAGCTTTTAGTTTTGGTTTCTCTCTCTAGAGTTCTCTCTCTCTAGAGAGATGTAGATAGTTAGTTAGTTAGAGGTAGAGAAAGAAAAGCAAGGTGTTGTAATCACGGTGTAAAAGCATTCTTGGTGCAAGACTACGCGTTTCTCAATATTACTCTGCTTAAAATTTGGTGATATCTATTCTCTCATACTTATACTATGTTCGAATTATTTCCGCCTGTTTGTATGATGTATGCTATGTGTATTGCCATGATTACTGAGTAGTGTATTATTGCGGTTGTTAAATTGTAGATAATTAAACGTAGGGATGATGTTAAATTAATCTTTAATTAAATATGTAATTGGGAATTATTAAACTCTGTTATGTCTAAACTTCTCATGCATCTAGACTTAGTTTACGGTTCACCCTTTAATTAAATATGTAATTGGGATCTACCCCTAGTTATATGAAACTGTGGAAATGGTTTGCATACAGTACACTGGAAAGTACCCAGGGTTAGCATGCTATGGAAAATAACGCATTGTACACCGCTAGTGTACCTAGGGATGCATGACTGATCGCAAAGGAGAGTTCTAGATCATGACAGAAGTAATTATGCTAATTAAACCTAAGGAATGAGTCTGGAGATGAAAGTCAAGCCCAACAGTGGTTCAGGATTCTTAAAACCCCTAGACTCTACAAAACTGATAATTTAGAATAACCGGTTTATAATTAGAACATGATTAAATAACAGCAGTTGTGTTTAGGTGTTAAAAAGATCAGAATAACCTGAGGGCAGTCTGTTACCTTATTCCTGCACCCTTTATGGGTTACTAGTCATAACCAGACAGTGTGGGGGGTTGAGCAGCCTGTTCTGACCAGAATCACGATAACCTAGGAACTCAGTGACATACTTATTTAAGTTTAACCAAAACAAGTAGGGTCCTAGTATTTACACCCATAATTCACCTATCATTTAATTAATTAAGTCCCAAATTACCTTTCTAATGAACATCATCACAACAATTGATTATCGAAACTTCAACAGCCGCATTCTCTATCTATCTACCTAATTACCGATTCTCATCTCTATTTTACTTTTCTGCACTTACATAAATTAGTTAATTAGAAAACCAAACAAAAAAACCTACCTATCTACATAGCCCATCCTAATAGTGAACTTTATCTTTGGCCCAAGCTTCGTTTCAATTCACTCCGATCAAAGAACGACCCCGAGTTATACTTTCTGCTTACTCACCCAGTGTAGTAGGTAGTACCTATAAGTTGAGCCCCGCGTATTACAAAATTTAAAACTTCCACCGATCGGCGCTCGGTACCGTCCAGTCAGTCCCTTGACGACGGGGATGGGTTCTCCCCCTTCACAAGGAGAGAGCTTCAAAAAACCCGACCCTCCGGGCGCCATCAAGTTTTTGGCGCCGCTGCCGGGGATCGTTGAGCGTTACGATTCTGAAGCCGCCTTAGATAAATTAGCTGTTAGGAGATCCTTTTCGTTTAGGTTTACCCCAGACTTATCTGAAAGTTACTTACCTGCCTTAGAATAGTTTAAATTAGTTAATATTTAAAAATGAAAAATACAAAAATACTTTTCTACGATTTGCCGCCTTCTAGCCCCGTTTCTCCAATCGCCCTCAAGACGACCTAAGAAATGATGGTCATGGACGATGCTGAGTTCTTTGACTACCTAGAACAAGAGTTAGAATATGACTTCTACTCTTCATCTTCAACTTCATCCGAAGAAATCTCCGCTAGCCTAGACGACGATTCTAGAACCATAGGGCAATTCTTAGATCTTAACTTAGGATCCAGTGAGTCTCAGCAGAAGATTTCAACTTCTGTCTCTAGCATTCCAAGCTATCAGGTCATACATGCACCTGAGATCTCATTCCCCTTAGAAAATTTCTCTCAATTCCCTGATTTTGATGGTACCTCTAAAAATCTTCAAACCTTTCATTTTCCACCCGTTGAAGAAAGCATCCCCATAAGGAATGAAGACGCTTACGAATACCCTCCAAGATCATCAATTTTTATAAACCTCGTACCAGAACCTGCGTACACCATATACCGTGTTGTTGATAAGGATATACCGGAAGATGAAGAAGTCCGCTATGTTGGTTACTCTTTTGATCCTGACAGGAGGTTAGATGTATGTAGGGCATTTGCCAGACACCTCAATACATCAGACTTTCCTTTCTCAGTTGAACAAAGAGAAGTCATTAGTAGGATTGACGATCAAATCGGTATTCTCCACCATCTTCCGACCCAAAAGGAAGAAGGTATCTTCACACGATATAGAGAGGAAGAGCGAAAGCTTATATCATCAATAGACCTACTAATGGACCTATTTGCCAGCACCGATTATCAATCGGTCTCACAACCTTTGATTAATCGTTGTGTTGCGACCATGATATGTGAGCTTGAGTTCTGGATCTCAAAAGATCCTGCAATCCCTCTCAATATTTCTGGAAAAATTCCATTCTTTGTTTACCCCGCCACCTATATGATTAAAACGTTATTAGAGATATTCCCTGGAGCCGATAACGATAAGATAGAAACCGCTTTCTTTACCGAAAGAAAGAACATTCACATTGAACTCACTTCCTTATTTTATCATTCTAAATTTCCTTTCACTATTTCTCAAAGATCTTTAATCATGGACATCGCCGAAGCAGTTCACACTACAACCGGAGACCCTGATTCAGAGGAAGAATGGAAATTTCAAAAAACTCTAGATGAACTTCTCTACGAACTTAATCATATAGACAAAGGAACACGAATAGGAATTTCAAGTCCGAAGAAAATTAGGAAAGAATTTAATAGGTTTCTGGACAATCTTCTAGACTTAGGCAAAAAGGAACGTAGGTTTCTCAGCAAATTCGAACGATTCTATCTAAATCCTGCAGACCTAGTTGACTCTGTCATCTAAACCCTCATAATTGATTTCATTCCTCGACATATTCTTCATGACCCAAGACCAGCAAATGCTTTTAAGCATTTGCTCTTGAAAATTTAAAACTGTTTTGGAAAGTCGAGCTAAAGACTTTAACCAAACACTTGTTGGGAGGCAACCCAATTTTTAAAGTAGGTTTTAATAATTATTTTATCAACTTAGTATTAAAATTAGTTTTCTTTTAAAATAACGTTTTAAAAACCTCTAAAAACTTTATCCCCGCAAAATCTGTACAATTTCTGAAATTTGAAAATTTTATAAATTTTAAAATTTTAAGATTGTTAGGATTTTAAGGATTCAAAATTTTTAGACCAAAAATAATTTCACTTTCTTTTAAAAAGTATTATCTTTCGCATCTTAAATAAAACAAACTTTTTTTACCGCTCACAGTACTACGCAGAATTTGAATTTTTTTTGCTAAAAAGTATTTGGCTTAAGTTTTTAAAGTTTTCTCCAAATAACTTAGACATAAGTATTTAAAATAATTAAAAGAAGGAAGGAGGGAGTATTTATGTAATTTTAGGATTTAAGTTAAATAAAAAATCACAAAATTCAAACACCCCCTCCCCTCTTTCTTCCTCCCTTCGCCGGCCACAACCAAACACCCCTAAAAATTAAATTTTCCACAATTGTTAACCAAATCAAGCTCAAATCCTTGTTCCATTTCATGATTATGTAGTCTCTAACTCATTTGCATCAATATTAAGGTAAGATTCAAGCCCTAAATCTCAAAATTCTCTAACTTTAAAAACCTTGGGTTTCCAATTTCTTGGTGATTATTGCTAGTTAAAGTTGTGAATTTTTGTATTTAATCTTGCTTAGTAATGATATATGATGATATAGGAACAAGTATTACATGAATTAGTGGAAGGATGATGAGTTTGAGTTTTTAAAGTTAGCTAATTTTCCCCTAATTGCTCTTGTTTGATTAAATGATGATTAAAATGCTTATGTGAAGTTGCTAGTAGTTGTTATATGCTTAAAATGATATAAGTAACTTGTGCATTTGCTTTGTTATTGATCAAATCATGATTATGGTTACATTTGAGAATTCAAGTAAGCTTATAAGTCGACTTTTTGCCAAGTATCGCCTTTTTGAAATAAAATCTTTACTTAGAAATTACACTTGTGCTCAAACTCACTTTAATTCTTGAAAGCACTTAAAACGGATAAACGAATGGATCAAGATTTCTAAGTGGCACTACTTTGGTAAAATAAAGTTAGTGAAACTTACAAGTTATGATTTGTTCTAACATCCAAAGTAACCATTTCATTATACAACAATTTGATTTGTAATGAGATTTTGAACTTAGAAGTAAGTATGGTAATATTAAATTCAATACATTGCGACTTTAAAGTTACCATCTTTAAAAACATAAGCGATGCTTGGACTAAAATGCCATAACTACTTTAAAGAACAATCTCAAATTACAAAATGTCAATAATAAGTTAACTTAGAACTTTGATTGCTTACTTGCTCATTATAATTGCATCATTATTCCATGCTAGTTTGCAAATTGTGTAAGTAGATGTTACTTTCACCACTTTAAGGTAATTGACAAGCTTAGAACATAACTTACATGTTACATATTGTGAAATTATAAATGCTTAATGCTTATGTGGTTGAAAATTGGAACTAGTCTCAAATTCTCGAGTTACTTTAATTTGATAAAGTTTACTTGGGATCTTGTTGCAAATAGTTCGTGATAGCTTCTTACATAAATCAAAGTTCTCTTAAGTGGTTGAAGATTGAAATGTTGATGATTATTAGTCATTATAGGTTTATGGATTATCCACTTTTTAAAGCCCTCATTTCGAATTTTTTCTAAAAATTCTAGGGTTTGATATAATCCATGTACTTGTAATTGATTTAATATAATCCACTATGATGTTTGTTTTTCTCTTATTTCAGATGGCCAAGACTTCACTTCCTTCATACATAAAAGACTCAATCAAAGATGACGAGAAATGGAAGCTTTATCGGAAATGGTTATCTCATGAGTTAGGAGTAAACATATATGTAGTGTGGGAGGATTTCGCTAAGATTGGGTTAGACAAGGGATTTAAGGAGTTGATTGAATTTAAAGTGGGTAAACGACATCTTCGGGCATGGACCAGTCTGTTTAACTTAAAAGAGAAAGTTTATCAAGAACTTGTGGCAGAATTTATGGTTACTCTCAAGTTTGATAAATCGGTATCTAGATTGGACGATGTTTCGATGATTAAGTTTAACTTTCAGGGAAAGAGTCACAGCATGTCCTTAGCCACTTTTGCTGTTCATTTAGAGCTATACAGTGAACATCAAGTGAACACCAAGTTCTTCCTCGACTCAGAGTGCAGTCCAAGACAGAGAGATCACACTGCTATTTGGTCTCAATATGCATCAGGACGGTTTCATTCAGATGTCAAAGCTCGATTTTTTCAGGACAAATACCACAATGTGCTTCATAACCTTCTTGCTTGTAGTATTCGAGGAAAGAAGAAGACAAAAGGAGTTGTTGGGCAGAAAGACCTGTTGATCATCAAGAGTATTATAGAGAATGAACATGTGAATGTTGCTTACTTGGTTGTTGATTGTCTTCTTACCGAGTCTGCTTACTCTGAGGTTGAGACTGTTTACATGGGAGTTATCATTACAAAACTAGTTAGGAAGATGGGGCTTTTGACTAGTGATGTGATTAGCCAGTTGACAGAGATGAAAGAAAGAAGTCACAGCCGTATGATATGAACTACATGATAAAAGTTTGGTTATTGGAAAAAGATTTGAATGGTGATATCCGCTGGAAAGATGGTCCGCTGATTCCGGGAGTTTCTATGAGACCTCCGAAGACTAAGAGAGCTAGGATTGAGTTTGATGATAGAACAATACATAGGGATCCGAGAAATAAGGTTCATCATGAGCCTGAGACAGGGGAAACTTCAGTTCCTGATATTGAGGCTCAGAGTGCACTTGCTCCTCAGCCCAGAGTGTTTAACTAGGAAGATCCACCATCATCTGAGCTTTTCTATGGTATGCTACACATGCTTCAGCAGAGACACACTATGGACACATACCTGGCTCAGGAGTTTGGATTTCCTACACCAGCTCCACCGACTTGGGTATGCGGCCCACTACCATCCGACTTTACCACATCACCATTCCATACATTCACCATGACTCCATTCACCACTACCATACCCACCATCACATCACCTCGCCCCACTACCACTATCCAACCCACTATCACACCAGGGATTATCCCTAGGGCTCGCCGATCTTCATGTATACATACACCTAAGCCGGTATTCTCTGTTCACACCACCACCATACGTGAGCCGCATGACCCACATGTTATCTGACAACCATCTTCACGGGTTTTCACCCGTCCTCGACCAGCTGGGTCTGCCACATCTGATACAGATACATCTTCAGAGACGGACTCACCACAGTCAGAGCATGGTTTGGATACTCAGATGGAGACAGTTCAGGAGCATGAGGAGGATCAGACACATGAGCAGATACAGGAGCAGACACAGACAGACTATGTGTCAGTTTTCACTACTGGACCTACAGCTTCTGGATTGACAGGGTTACTTGACACCGCCCCTGTTCCATCCTCAGATTTGCCTCCGATTCACTTGGCACAGGTTCCGCGTGACTACCCCCTCGGATCAGTTGACATGAGTGATATGGGCCTAGATTCGAACTTTCATTTGTATCCACTACATCCAGAGCAGCAACATGCCGCATCATCGAGATCAGTACCCCGCAGGTCATCGAGTGGACAACACTCCGTCACCCAGCAGGCAGCTCTCTTCCTACTCTCCATGAGTCGCCAGCGGATCAGGACCCTCTTCTTCCTTGATTCCACTTATCTATCACTTCTTATCTTATTATTATTACTTATGTTGGATTACTGTACTATCACTTACTAATATTTATTTTGCTTTTGAATAAAGAAATTTGTGAGTGAAATTGAAGTTCCCCAACGAAACATAAGACGACGCGCAAATCATGCAAGATTCGGGCTGTACGACGCTGGATTCTCCGATTGCTGTCAACATGCCCAAATTTATCAAACAACCGTCTCATTCTTTCTTAGGGGAGTTTTTCGTTCTTTTTCCTAGTGGTTTTAAATATCATAATATATCAAATACCGTTGTCCTTTATGCTTAATTTTTAAGTGTGGGATTTCAAATCCCATAAATCGAAAACGACTTAGAAACAAAGATCCAAAATATGATCAAGCTTTAAGTGTGGGATTCTTCTCCAAAGATGAACTTTTATACTTAGTTTGTGAACATTAGGGACAATGTTCCTCTAAGTGTGGGATACACGGTATGATATACCGTATTTTGGCTTTGATTGCTTGTCAAAGTAAATTATAAAAAAAAATAGGCTTAACCTCCATTAGGCCTAAATTTTTTCATCAAAACCTCATTTTGGCTAAAATTTTTAAATTTTTGACTTAAAATATTTTTTGCGAAAGGTCATTTTACAAAAATTAAATAAATTGCTTTGGAAAGTAAGATAAGTTAGGATACGAATCTCTTAGAAATGAAATGTTAATCCATGAGCATCGCACGGCTAGGCACATACAACCCTTTTGCAGTGAGGTACTTGAACCCAATAAGCATTCATCTTTAATGCTTCACTTTCGATTGATGTATGTGCCGATGCTTTTGCTTTGAATTAGAACTTGCTCTTGGTATATGTTTCGAGACCACAACGATGAGCGCCGTACGCGGTGTAGGTGCAATAAGAGGACCTCGACATTTCTAGGATTAAACCCATTTTTCACAAATCTCTTCTAACCCAAAACCCTTCCAACACTTATCTTTAGTGTTGATGATCCACCTAGAAAACCCCTTTGCGCCTTAACCTTTCGTTTCTTTCAAACCTAACTAACCAAACCCACTCAAAACTCCCTTACCACTCTAAAACTTTAGCTTAGAACTTTTGAGGTTATGAAAAGCGTCATTTGGACATCCTTGTCACTCTTGTTTCAAAACCTTCATCTACTCTGTGTTTCTCTCAAAAAATCTTACGTGTGTTCAAAAGTCAAATCTCTAGACGCAATACTCGGTGCGAAAAATTGGCACCCCTGTGAAAAACTCAGAAGAAATGAAATGTCAAAAGACAACGTGTCTAGGATATCTCGAAAAGATAGAAAAATATGTCTTTGAAGAAAATAAAGAAAGAAATACCCACAAAAAGTTCCACAAAAATAGAATAAAGCTTAGTGCTCTGAACCTCGCAAAAGAATACCTGATCAGAAAATCATAAAAATTCGCGTGTGTTTGTCATCAAAGCTATCCTCCAAAAATAAAGTTCTAAGAATTATGAACTCTAACTTATGTCATTTTCTTCATTAGGAAAAACGAACACGTGGATATAAAGATCGCTCAAAACGGACGTACGATGAAGAAGTTACGCCCGATCGAAGATTCAAGGCAACCGAAGACCGAGATACGGGAGAGCCAAGCCGTATACAGGCAAGACCAGCCGTATACGGCCAAGCCTCAACCGTATATGGCCTGGCTAGGGCATATACGGCCTGGTGCCAGCCATATACGGCCAATCTCTCCTGTATACAGCTTGGTCCCTCCCGAATACGGCCAATCTCACCCGTATACGGCCAATCTCGCCCGTATCCTATGTTTTGCCCGTACAAGATTGAATTTTGATACGGTTGGGAAATACGGCTGAGATTTTGGAGGTGGGAATACGGTTGAGGAATACGGTTGAGCCAAATCTATAATTACCAACCACCACCTCATCATTTCACACACTTCATCAATTATCAATTCATTCTTCACACTTCACTTTGATTTTCATTTTTCTTTTTCATATTTAGCTTTTAGTTTTGGTTTCTCTCTCTAGAGTTCTCTCTCTAGAGAGATGTAGATAGTTAGTTAGTTAGAGGTAGAGAAAGAAAAGCAAGGTATTGTAATCACGGTGTAAAAGCATTCTTGGTGCAAGACTACGCGTTTCTCAATATTACTCTGCTTAAAATCTGGTGATATCTATTCTCTCATACTTATACTATGTCCGAATTATTTTCGCCTGTTTGTATGATGTATGCTATCTGTATTGCCATGATTACTGAGTAGTGTATTATTGCGGTTGTTGAAATGTAGATAATTAAACTTAGGGATGATGTTAAATTAATCTTTAATTAAATATGTAATTGGGAATTATTAAACTCTATTATGTCTAAACTTCTCATGCATCTAGACTTAGTTTACGGATCACCCTTTCCAGTCCTTTGCGTGACTGCTACTTAGGTTTAGAAATTGATCACCTCTATACGGTAGTTTGTTATCTATATTATTGTACAAAGCCATGTCCGTTACTGTAATTCGGCTAAAGTACTGGGTATAACGATGGAAACACCACTGGTGGAGTACAACCGTTGAAGCTCATGGAAAAGCCGTTGGTACCGACATTGTGGCCTACCTAGAAACCCTAGAATATGGTCTAGGAACCGTAAAGCTGTGGAAATGCTAAGTACACTGTATGTCTACCTCTGGTGGAAACATCTGTGGAAATACATTAACTAAAGTACACCGTAATTGTACCTAACACATGGAAAGGCTAAAGTACATTGTAAACAGACCTCTGGTCACTAAACACTGTGGAAATGCTTCAAGCACTGTACACCGCTGTTGTACCATTGGTTAGTTGAACTGTGGATTAGCTAGAGTACATGGGGGATCTACCCCTGGTTACATGAAACTGTGGAAATGGTTTGCGTACAGTACACTGGAAAGTACCCAGGGTTAGCATGCTATGGAAAATAACGCATTGTACACTGCTAGTGTACCTAGGGATGAATGACTGATCTCAAAGGAGAGTTCTAGATCATGACAGAAGTAATTATGCTAATAAAACCTAAGGAATGAGTCTGGAGATGAAAGTGAAGCCCAACAGTGTTTCAGGATTCTTAAAACCCCTAGACTCTACAAAACTGATAGTTTAGAATAACAGGTTTATAATTAGAACATGATTAAATTACAGCAGTTGTGTTTAGGTGTTGAGAAAGATCAGAATAACCTGAGGGCATTCTGTTACCTTATTCCTGCACCCTTTATGGGTCACTAGTCATAACCAGACACTGTGGGGGGGGGGGGGGGGGGGGTTGAGCAGCCTGTTCTGACCAGAATCAAGATAACCTAGGAACTCAATGACATGCTTATTTAGGTATAACCAAAACAAGTAGGGTCCTAGTGTTTACACCTGTAATTCACCTGTCAGTTAATTAATTAAGTCCCCAATTACCTTTATAATGAACATCATCCCAACAATTGATTATCAAAACTTCAACAGCCGCATTCTCTATATATCTACCTAATTACCAATTCTCATCTCTATTTTACTTTTCTGCACTTAGATAAATTAGTTAATTAGAAAACCAAACAAACAAACCTACCTATCTACACAGCCCATCCTAATAGTGAACCTTATCTTTGGCCCAAGCTTCATTTCATTTCACTCCGATCAAAGAACAACCTCGAGTTATACTTGCTGCTTACTCACCCAATGTAGTAGGTAGTACTTATAAGTTGAGCCCCGCATATTACAAATTTTTAAACTTCCACCGATCGGTGCTCAGTACCGTCTGGTCAGTCCCTTGAAGATGGGGACGGGTTCTCCCCCTTCACAAGGAGAGAGCTTCAAAAAAGCCGACCCTCCAGGTGCCATCAGAACCCTCAACGATAAAACCTGATCTAGTTTATAAACCTAGAGTTGAGGTACCCGTTACTTGTCAATTTTACAAAGTCAGAACTGACTATACGGGTTTGATCAAAAGCTGGAAGTTCGATGAAAATAATTCAGTATTCATGATCAAAAGGAGTGATGGGATTCAATACTTCAACTTGAAGTTCTATCGAATAAGTACTCTGCCAAAATGTGAACTTCAAAGATTATCTCAGATACCCTTGATCAACCGCGCTCGAGATTCACGAGCAGATTTCTTCCAAGTTATTATTCATCGGGAAATCAACAACAAGAAATACAATATGATTAAACCGACGCTGGGTATGAGATATAAGTTTAAAAAGAAGTTGGATTCGGTTACACGACAACTGATTGTAAGGATGATCTACCAACCAGCAAAATGCTTACAGAAGATACCTCTAGAGATCAATCCTTTGGATTTTTTGAACAAGTTGCTATATTGGGAATATGATGATATTACAGGAGAAGTTGTGATCGTTTTTGTTCCTAATTCTGAACCGACTACGGATCCAGAGTCTTCAACAGATGCAGATTTGGGGGCTGAAGAGAAAACAGCATGGGATGTTGTACAGCCTAGGAAGAGGTCTATGTGGGGTCTGAAGAGAAACAGATTTTGTGTATTTGACCCTTTGAGTTTGATCAATCTTTCTTAACAAGATATGAAGAAATTACATCAGAACAAGATTCAGTTCAAAGCAAAGGACAGAACTGAAGCTATTAAATTTCAGGCTTAAACCAATCGGGAGAGTTTGATGTCGTAGAGATGGGTAAGGGAGTGGTACCCTCAGTAGTGGATAGCGTTTGAGTTTCGTTGTTCAAGCTGGTTGATGATACATTAGAGGAGTCTGCCATTTCTGTGGCAAGGAGTTTAGTGTACGAGAAGTTAAGGTTATATATAGAAATATAATAACCTAGCACATAAGCACGTATAGGGTTGGTCCCGTTTCTATCCTTGGTCAAAGTCTTCTAATGCATTCCCATTCACTATAACCATTTCAGGTCTTGCATCAATTCTCCTTTAATTGTACATAGTTGATCAGGCTATGTTAAATTAAATTCAAAAGATGCAATCGCTGAACCAGTCATACTAAACAAGGAATACTAACCTAATGGTTATAGTCTAGGTCACTAATGCAATCCTAGTTCGCTATAACCTTTGGCTCTGATACCAATCTGTCGCACCCCCAAAACACGTGGCAGCGGAAGTGGGAGGTGTCACGGGGGCGCCGACCAAATCAAATATCATCAACACAAAGATCAACCAAACGACCTCTATATGAGACGTTTGAAAATATTACATTATCATAATTCAAATGTTTACAAAATAATTCTGGAGTTCGCATAAACCGTTTAGAGATTTCTAATACATTACTGAATTTACAAAGTACAGCTACATGCAATCTAATCTCTTGATGTTTTGAAAACAATGCGACTCGAGCTAAGCTTTCCAAAAGCTTCCTACTGCGGCGGGTTACCTGAGAAATACATACTAAAAGGTCAACATAAAGTTGGTGAGTTCATAGGTTTAAACATCTGAAAACATAAGTATGAAACACACGATTTCTTTTGCATTGCACGAATGCGAAAACAGTTGTAAAAAGTATCATGTTATCCTTTGTTATCTTTTGTTATCCTTGTTATCCTTTGTTTTCATTTGTTATCCTTTGCGTCATGAGCTCATTGTTCGAAGCTTAACCCTTGTTGTTGCCTCGACAAGTGTCTAATCCGGAACACTCGTTTAAACAAATAATACTGCGTCCGTTTGACCAGTTAGAGCAACCTAACCCGGACGGGGGTGTCAATCCCCGATAGATCTATCCAATAATATTCACGCTTCAAAATTAACGAACTACGATGTGCGAGGGCTTTGTTAGATTATGGTCTCACTCATGCGTTATCCTTGTTATCCTTTGTTTTCCTTTGTTTCCTTTGTTATCCATTGTTTATAAACAATTGTATAAAAATAGTTGCACAACAACAGTTGTATAAAGTATGTATAAAGACAGTTGTATAAAAATAGTTGCACAACAACAGTTGTATAAAACATGTATAAAGACAGTTGTATAAAACATGTATGTATGTATTCTCCCCCAAAACAATTTAAAACAAGTAAAAAAGGGGTTATGAAACTCACCAGAGTTAAGCAGGTAGCAAGCAATATCAAATATTAGCAAGTAGTGGGTGTTCTCGTTCCCGTGTGCAACCTCCTAACGCCCTAAACGTATGAGGTCGTATAAGTAGATGTCTCAAAAGACCATCTATAGCGATTGTATAAGTGGGGGTTAATGTCCACTTAAACCAATCGTGTAGGTGGGGGTTTTATGTCCACCTAAAGCTAGTTCATCAACTAGTATGTCCAAATAGTAGTTCAAGTTTGTTTATCGAAAACGTGTACGACCCGTTGGTGAAAGTTTGTAATAATAATTCGTTAAGACATTATCATTATGATGTTGTATCGTGTGCTTACAAAGCATGTTTATGTGTTATCGAGTTATATCGTATAAGTTTAGAGGTTACATGAAGTTCAACACTTAGTGTGAAATCTAGTTTTAAAGATTCTGTTTAGGCGTTACTTAGGGCGTCATTTAGGTAAGTGTCGCTATAGGCGGCACTTGCTCAGGCGTCACTAGAGGTAAGTGACGCTATAGGCGTCACTTGGGTAAGTGTCGCTGGTAGGGCGGCACTTACGCCTGATCTAAATTTCAATTTTAATCCAAGTGTTCTAAGTGTCGGTTTTCGTTCGGGAAACTTTCTAAAATTAGTTTTTGGTCCAAGTTACTAATTAAGTCATTCAAACCCATTTTTGTTACCACTTTCCAAATATAGTAAGTTTTTCGAAAACGAGCCACTTTTGTTGACTTGGTCAAACTTACTCGGTTTGACTCGAAACTTTCACCCAACCCAAATATCAGTTTATAGGGTCTAAATATGTTGTCGGTTCATGTCGGAGTTCACCAAAAGTCTTGGTTTTTATAAAAGTCCAAAAACAGTCCATACTTATGTTTTTCGGTTTTGTCGGTTCACTTCCTCTATTTTTCTTAACTAGTTATATTCCGAGTTAGAGTCCACAATTTTTATCAATTGTTCTACCATGTGTCTAGAGGTTAACTTAATTTTTCCAGTAATTATAGTGTCCATCTTGATAGGTATAAAATTTTATGGGTAGAACCATACTCAGTTTTCAAGCACATGCAGACCAGTCTCATAGATTCGTATTTATGTGAAAATATGTAGATTTTTGGAGAGATCCATAGAAGAACTTGTTGTAGATATTTTCAATACGCAACTTTTAAAAAAAATGCATCTTCTAATTCTTTGTAGAACTCAAGTTATGGTCGATTTACTAAACTGACTTTTCTGAGACAGATTATGTAAGTTTGAATATAATTTATAAAAACGAATGGTTTTGGACATAAACATGATAGATGAACTTTATAACATGTAAATAAACATTATGTAAGTAAAACTAATGAAGAGTTTAGGTGATTTATACCAACAAGATGAAGAACAAGTGATGATGAGGAAGATGATGCTCTTGAGCTTGAAAAACCCTAGAAATGGTGGTGGTTGATGGTGATTTAGTGGTGGTGGTAATGGTGGTTCTTGGATGGTGAAAGGGACTGAGTTTTCTGGAGTTTAGAGAGAGGAAGAGTGTGAGAGAGAATAGAGACAAAGTGGAAATGGGTGGAGTGTAGAATGAGGAGTGAGGTGGAGTGTGGGATTGATATCCTTGCATGAAATTTGAATAGGGGAGGGGAATGGGCAGCAAAAAGGGGAGGAGAGGGGTGGCTGGTCGTTCTCATGGGCCCCACCAAGGGCATTATGGTCATTTTTCATTCATAGCTTAATTTGTTGCGTTTTACGTTCGTTTACTCGCTCGGTTTGGTGTTAAACGTTTAATACGCGTTTTTAAGTAACGATTTAAGTTTCAATATTTTTATTTGAAGTATTTAATCTAAATACTTGAAAAACATCTATAAAAATGATTCGTTAAATTAGAAATCTCAATTTGCGCGTTCGTTGTACTGATTTTAAATCGCGTGACGTTTTATTTGGACGTTTTTAGTTATCGTTTAAAGATACGGTATATTAATTGATAACTTTTTACTAATTAATATATTTTAGATTCAAAAGTGTATTTTGAATTTCGTTCGATTGTCGGGCGCGTTCTGCGCGTTTTCGTTACGTTTGAGACGTTTTAATCGGAACGTCTAGGTTTTTCGGGTATTATTATATAATAATAATAATATATGATAAATAACTTCTAAAAATGGATTCAAGTTATTTATAAAAATGTTTTCACCAACGTCGTATTTTCTGTCGGACTCCGTCCGATCGTTTTGCACAATTTCACCAATTTGCGTAAGCGTAATATAAATCAATTTCGGGGGCGTATATTCACATAAATATACAAATAGTTACAAGTAATTACTAGTATTTATCCTAATACTAAACTAAACACACGTAATTAGGGTTTCTAGTAGGTTAATAAGTAACCCTAAATCGTCGGGTGTCACACCATTCAATCGCTGTCATCAATCACTTAGATCCACAGCAAGGGGCACTCACATATCATGATTCTGATCAGATCAAGATGTTTTAAAAACCCCCACACTTGCCTTGATAAAGACTAAGTGACCCTCTAAATGGATATATGCATCCGGGGTGCTGGCATAAGGCAACAGACCGCAATTTATCTACTGGCCTTTCTTAACCCCTAATTCTATTTGTTATCATCTAATTGTGTACTGTTATCAACTTTTGTTATTCTGAACTACCGGTTAAGTAGAGTTAAGCACATTTGAGCATCATTGCTCTCTAAACAAGACTCTTTATTTATCTAGATTGAAACATATATTCTACCATCATAAACATAGACTCTCCTTTACATTCAGGCGTTAATCCCTAGGAATAATCACGATGTACCGGGCATTTAGGTATTTCCACAACTTTCCAAATCCTAGATGTATAAATGTTGTATAAGGCATTTAAGCATTTCCACAATTTATAGATCCTAGGTGTACTAACTTTGTACAAGACAGCGAGCATTTCCACAACTTTAATTCCTAGACCCAAGTTCTAAAAGGATAACTTATTGGTATTCCGCGATGAGATAATCCTAGGTATTTCCTTAGCTTCCATGTATTTGTATCTACCAGTGGTGTTTCTGACGCTATAAGAAGTACAATGCCATTTATGGAGTCTCATAGCTTCATACTGTAACTTGAGATAACTATATCTACGTAGCTAGGGTTTGCAAATTCCTAACACTAAGGAAATAGTCACGTGAAAGTCTAGAAAGGGTGATGATAAACTAGATCTATATTCAGGATAAGTTTAGACAGATAACAAAGTAAACAACTCCTAATTATACATATAAGGATTAGTGTAACATCATCACTAACTATCTAAATCATGACAAACATACAAGCAACTACTCATAAAACATAACAATAAACATTCCCAACATTAATAAATCACAAACATCAAACAAGAACATTTTGACAAATTAATACTAGAAAGGATAGATAATACCATTACAAATTACGAGTAGAATAACAGCTTGTATTTCTTGGTACAATATCTAAGCATTATTTTAACACCCCAAAATCCAAAAGTATTATTTTGTTAAAAGTAAAAATAAATGCTTTAAGTCATTGTTGTTTTAAGTGAAACAAAATTACAATAAGTGTAAGTTGGTTTTAAAGTTCCATCCAATAATACTTCAGGGATTAGAAGTTTATAAAATTAATAGCTAAATGAAACAGTTAAACTATATACATACATATATTAGCCGACATACACATACATGTATATCCACTCTATTTTAAAAAACTTCCTGGAGGCATCTGTAGCAAGAAAGAAAGAGAGAGAAGCGTGAAAGGAGAGAGAGAGAGAGCGAGAGAGAGAGAGAGAGAGAGAGAGAGGAAGAAATTCAGTTTTAAACACAAGATTAAATCAAGAAATGATTTAATTAATCATTTATTGACTTCCTCTAACATTTGGTGCTCAAGAAAAGAGTTTCATAATCAAGTGATAAAGTGCATAATCGTCTAAAAAGCAAATGTGAGTGACATATGTATTAAATGAGTATTTTATTGTGTTCTTCGGATTGCACAAGTGCATTAGGTTACATAATCAATGAAATTGATTAGTTATACTTTATTTTAATGATTATTGTTAATCATTGTTCTAGTTGTTGACTAGATTGATTAGTAAATTATTGATTAGCATGGAAAGATGTGAAATAAGAATAGTAAAGATTCACGATGATTAGAACAGTTAATGTATATTAGCAATGATTACGATTAGATTGATTAGCTATTTGTTGCTTAATTGTAATAATCGCAAGATATGATGATTAGTTGAAAGAAGTTGAAAGTAGTTGTTTAGTAATAACTGATGATCAGATTTGCTAACTTATGTTAGCAGTTGCAGCTATTAGATTAGCTAACTAAGATTAGCTATTGTGATTAGATTAGCTAAAACATGTTAGCTAAAGTGACTAGACTAGCTAACTAATGTTAGCTAGTGTGACTAGCGTAGCTAATTCAATTTAGCTATAATTGTGATTAGATGATCAGATGTTGTAGAACAGGTTACCAGCCGAAAGTTGAAAGCATGTTTGAGGAGAGAAAGAATTGGTTCCATGATTGTTCATTAAAATTAGTTTATGCAAATATGTATTATTGATATTTGTTATATGTTGATTAGTTTTTAACTTAGTCATTTAATTTCCCACGTACTCACTAAGCTTTATGCTTATCTGTTGAGTGTTTTATGTGTAGGTGCTTAGTTTGGTGGAACCAAATGGATAGAGGAATAAATGTTGGTTGCCAGAAGATAGCGTGGATAATGAGCTTCCTTATGGTTAGATAAGCTTATTATTCTTTAAATTGTCGTTATGATTAGCCATTGTGTAAATCGCCCAAAAAGAGTTTTCTGACACGAATTAGTTAAAAGTATAAAGTGGTTAAAGATTTATGATGTAAGCCTTTGACTTAGCAAAGTCAAAGTGGAAAAAGGAAAGCAAATGATTAGTTGTAAAGTATGTGTCATAAACGGTAAAGAAATGGAATAAAGTGTTGAAAGTATGTTTTGGTTGATTTTAGTGTTGACCTATAGTCAACTATGTTGAAATGGTCAAATGTGAACGAAAGATATAAGTGACAGAGTCAAAGTGTTCTTGAAATAACAAACGGGTCAGAAGTGTCCAAATGGGCATATTTTGGGTTAAAGCGTCTAAACAAGCCATGGTTATAGTATGACACTTGTTGCTATTGGCTTAAGTGTCAAAACTACGTTCCATTTTATCGGTTTCCTTGATCGCAAGGAATTGAGCAGATTTTGTGAGATGATCAAAAACGTGTCCCAATGTGTTTTAGAAGTGGTATTGTACAAGTGTTTGAAGTTTTACGAGCTTGACACTTAGTATGAAAATAGGTTGTAAACATTATGTTTTTAGCGTCACTTATAGCGACACTTAGGGGTTTATGTGACACTCAGGAAGTGCCACATCAAATGGGAAATTCTTAGTTATTAGCGTCACTTAGGGAAGTGTCGGGTGAAATCAGAATTCAATTATAGGTTACACTTACACAACTGTCGCTAGAAATGTCGGTTAGGAGTGTCAGGTAGTGAATTTGCTACACTTAGGCAAGTGTCAAGAAAAAGGAGTTTTATGCGGCACTTAGGCAAGTGACGCAAGATTAGGGTTTTATGCGACACTTAATGCGTCACTTTAGGAAGTGACGCGTCATTGCTTTGGTCCGTTTGACACTCCCGTCTGGTCGTGGTCTTTGAGCCCAAAAATGAGTTTTCCGGTTTCCGTTTGTTCCGATTCTTTTACCCAACCCATATTTGGACATTTTAAGCTTAGACAAACCACAAACAAGAAAAATAAACGAAATTGGAGCATTTTCAAGATTTTTCAGAAACTTACGAGTTAACACAGGGAGAATTCGAAAAGATGGAAATGTAGATCGTGATGACGTGGTTCTTTTTCTTCAAACGAGCGACAGGATTCGAGGTCGTTTGATGGTAGTTTTTGGGTGGTAAAGGGTGATTGTGGTGATGGAATTTTGAGAGAAAAAGGGATAGAGAGAGAGAAAGTGAGATGGTGAAATGAGAAAAGAAGAAAGTGGTGGGGGTTTTAACCTCCAATTTTTCGTTCGCTGATATTTTGCTCCGTGTGGTGTTCGTTTACCCGATCGTTTAAACGTTAAATAATTATTTTATACGTTTAAATATACGTTTTAAAATACGAATGTTTATTCAATATTTTTGTTGATGTATTTTACCAAATACTTGTAGTTAAGTTGTAAAATATATCTTAAATTGTTTCGTTTGTATGCACGTTTAATATTTTAATCGCGTAGACGTTTATTTGTACGATACAAAATAATTACGAAATATTATCAAAATAATATTTTGGATATGATGGTTGTATTAAATAATATTATATTATTTAATAAAATTGGTCACCAACGTCCGTATTAATTGAACCGAATTCCTTTCAATTTAAAATGAGTACGATTTAATCAAATCGCATAATTGTATATATTCATCAATATATATTTTGATACATTAATTAACCTAACACATAACTAATTATATGTATTAACATTTGATTATGTAGTAATCACTAGTCCTAATTTGGCGAGTGTCACACTTTTTAGGTCACATTAATTGCATATTTTGAAAAAGTGTAAAAAGTAAAACGTTCCTTTTGGTATAGTGGAGGTGTCCGTCAAATTTCAGGTCCTAACTCTCAACGAGTTAAAGAATTACGCTCATCTGAATTTGGGTCAAAAAGCTTAGTTGTTAGAGTTAATATTCTTTAAAAATGATAGTATTCTTTAAAAAATTTAGTATTCTTTAAAAATGATAGTATTCTTTAAAAAGAGTTAGTATTCGTTAAAAATGATAGTATTCTTTAAAAAGAGTTAGTATTTTTTAAAAATGATAGTATTCATTAAAAAGAGTTGGTATTCTTTAAAAATGATATTATTTAAAAAGAGTTAGTAATCTTTAAAAATGATAGTATATTTTAAAAAGGGGACGATGTGAGAATGTTTTAACTGTATATAAAAAAAAACAATTCAGGGCGTTTCAATTACAAATGCTAGCTTATACTAATTAAAATACATAACTAATCTAAAAGTAAAGAAAGAGAAAGGATTCTCCCCTAGTCTTCCGACTAGTTCCAAGGGTTAAACCCGAAAGAGAGAAACTAGAGAAAGAGACTAGAGAGAGAACCTAGAGAGAGAAGTGAAAAAGAGAAAGTGAAGAATGAGAAATGAGAATGAGGTATGTAAAAGTTTCAGGATGAAGGCTCTATTTATAGGTGAGGTCCCAAATCAGCCGTACAAGCACCTAAGCACAACGTACAAGCGAACGAAGCAGGAACAGAGACCAATTGGCCTTTGGGGGGCCGTATACGACCTTAAAGGGGTCGTATACGGTCTTGTAAAGGCCTTATACGGTCTTTAAGGGTCCGTATACGGGGTTTGTCAGTTTTCGTTCGTTGTTTAAAACGCTCGTATCTCCTTCGTTACACGTCCGTTTGACCTGATTCTTTCGCCCACGATCTCGTAATTCCGTTACGATTTTGATGGTTCCAGTATTATAGAAATTTGATGTGTGTAGCTCAGGCATAGAAAGAATGACTTGTAATGATCTGTAGAAGCCGTATCTCTTCGTTCTTTCTCCGTTTTGCATGATTCTTGATTCTCCTGTCTCGTTTTTACCTATGACATAATATATAATGGTTAGAGTGTGTTTATCATACGGTAAATGAGGGTGGAAGAATTGGTTTTTATTTATTCGCTTTCTTTTGCTCGTTATTTGGACGTTCTTAGTGATTTTTGTAGCAACGTCTATATTTGAAGCACTTTAGTGAATTTTAGTAAATAATGATGGTTTTGAAATGTTTTCACTAAAGATTGACCCAAAAAGTGTGTAATACCGTACTTTAAAATATGACTTTTCGCGTTACATCAATATAACTGATAGTCCCTTTACGTAAAATCTGATCGGATCGTTTACTTGATTGTAAATGCGGAATAATAAACAATCAATAATTGATTCACGAACACAAACGATTTCTATAAGCTTTTGTATATATTCACAATTGAAATAATAAAGCTTTACACTTACAAACACAAACTCGTTTTCTCTCCTCTCCTCACTCACAAAAACGCCTCACACACACTCTCACTAAGTCCCCATAAAACTAAATTCAACTCCTCTATTTATAGTCTGTCCATACCTACCTGCGACACTAGACAAGTGTCGCAGATCACCACCCTGTTGCGACACTTACTTAGTGTCGCCTAAACGCTTAATTTTGTGAATATTTTCTATTTCACTATTCGTTTACAGACTTACATATACACACTAAACACAATACATACTCAGACTAATTTACTTTGACACATACAAATGTTTGACCAACTGACTGACACAGAAAACGCACCAACAAACTCCCCCATGTCAGCAGCTTGGTCAAATAAGTATTCAATTAGTCTGAACCAACAAACTTCTTCATGTCTTCAACAATCAGAAACTTGATGTTCAGATTCATGTGACTAACATATAATTATCATACAATAAATCTTCAAACGATGTGACCATCTCTCAATCATCATCAGCTTCTCCAATAGAATTCATCTTCATAGTCTTTGGAGAATAACCGAAATCCTTTACATCTTCAATATTTGACTTTAACAAGATATGTGATGTTTGAAGAAAATTAAAATAGAAATAAAATATTTTTGTATTTTCTTTATAAAGGAAAAGTAAAAAACAAAGATTAAAATAAAAAGGGAATAATATTGTTTTAGGTCTGCTTAGGGATCATATCAGGCCAACATGTAATTATTAGGATATAGAAAGTGTTATTTCGATTATCAGTATACTTGTCCACTTTAAACATGTTACATCCGTATCTGTGAGCTAACCTTTTTATTGTTAGTATGAATATCACTTTATGATTCCCACCTATGACATACTCTTGTAATCCCAGACAGGAGCATAATTTCCGTATTTAGAGAAATATAGGAAGTTCATTTTTAAGAATCAAGCCATTGGTGACAGGTCTGTACTTACGTACAACAGAGCAACATAACTTGATTCAGGTTTAAGCAAAACCAATTTTGGTCGAACCTTTTGGCGACTGCATGAAGTATCTTAAGATTTTAAGACTTTTAAGTACATTGACTTACGTTTGCTTAGTTTTGAGATATTACTAATGGAGACCAGGTCTGTACTTACGAACAACAGAGGAAACCATCAGAATACCCCCCAAATGATTTCTTATAAAGACTCAAAATATAGAAGTATGTCAAGCTACATTCAGGAATTAAGACACTGACTCATCTCATACGTCATAGGGTGTTTACCACAAATTAATACGCAAATATTATATTTATTTCTTAATAACTCAGAGACCGGTGTGTATCATGCCTACCAATACATCATGTGATGAAGCTAATGTTTATAAAGGCTATTTTAAACATGCCAGATAAACCTACTGACACATCAAACATAAACCTTAAAATTTCCATTTTGTGCATGTCATCTGATATACAATCTTTCCTAAGTTGTTTATAGACACAATCTAACATCTTTTTGAGGAATAAGAATCTTGCTGTGCACCTTTCTGATCCAAATAATCATAATTTTTAATTTTTAAAATTACTCCCCCTGAAAAACAAATTCTTTTCGCAAATCCAATTCAAAGGTACTCCCCTTAAACATTAAACACATATTTTTGTATTTTTATTTCTAACAAATTTTGCAACATTGCATTTCTTTGATACTAAAAGGTACAAAGAATGGCTGTTGCATGTCTAACAAATAAAAATAGATAATACTTAAATGAAAGTTCCAAAATCATATATCAAGTCAAGTATAAGTTCTGTTAGCACTTTTACCACCTCGAAACTTCGAAAAAACTCATCCATTCAATCAAAATTCACCACACCTTGTAAATAATCTTCTAACAAAATCCACATCCTTGCAGTCACTAAAAATATTAGCTAATAAGAAACTGACTGCATCACCACAGACAATCAAACATTAGAATTTATGGGACACCCAAGCCTTGATAAACTTGGGTTGTCCACTATCATCCATAATCATCACATCCATGAGTTTATGATATATTAAAAACTCAGTTGATTTCATAGATGTGTTATTTGTGGATTTTGGTTTCCAAACCTGCTTAGGTTCGGATGATTTATTTTCAACAATGTTGTGTTGTTGAACTTGAGGTCTACTAAGCACAACTTTGTTTACTCTAGCCATAGATTTTGGAGAGTTTGATGCACACCTTGATACAGGAGAATACGAACGACGCCTTTTAAAAGATTTTGAGAAAGGATTTCTAAAAGAGGTAATTCTTGGCATCCCTCTACCAAATCTATCTAGGGATAACAACATACAATCCCTAATGATATGGCTTTGTTGACCACAACAAAAACAAGAACGTTTCTCAACATAAGATCGATTCCAATGAGATCCCTCAAATCGTTTCGGTGGAGAACAGTACAAAGAAGGTCTATTAACAGGAACTTTTGTTGAACATGCACTCTTAGGTGGACATGTTGAAGTAGATGTTCTCGAGGTTGAGTTAGTAGATTTTGAATCTCTTTTAAAATTTTTAACTTTGAAAGATTCATTGTCAACTTTAGCTTTGCCTTTGCATTTAAAACTGTTAGGTTTGACATTTATTTTCTCAACCTTAACTCTAGACACTTTAGGTATATGTTCTACCACAACAACCTCCTAAACACTAACCGGAGGTTTATTTTCAGCTTTAAAAAATGTAGGCCTAGCAAGCTCGGCCTGTTTAACTTGCTTATTAACTGGTGCATTAACAGAATTTGTGTCTTTTTTGGAAAAAGAAGGCACAAAGTCTTTGATGGCATCCTTAATAGGCATCGGAAGATAGTCCTTAGGAGGAGGTACATGGTTATATCCAATACCTTCCTTGCTTTTCGTATAAGTCTGTTGCTTATCAAGGATGTGATCAAATATCATGGTTGACGTAGCAAAATTTAACATTTTTCGATTAAGATCATCTACTTCTGATGTTGAGTCCTCAAGTCCCTTTTTAAGTAATGTTATTTCTTCTAAGTAACTATCTATAGCATATTGCTGACTATAAATTTTAGCTTGGAATGCTTTAGACTCATCTTGATAGGCTTTGAATTTCTTTTCATAAGCTAATTTATTTGCTTTCAAAACCTTGTTTGGCTGTGTCAAAATTTCAATATTTGAAAGTAGGTTTTCATTATCATCCCTGTATCTGTTGTTATCGCCAGTTAATTTAAAACAAGAAAAACATTTAAAAGTATTAGAATCAACCTCTTTTATTTGAGCCACCATTGTAGTGTGTTGATCTTCTTCTTTATTTACCAACATTTCCTTTTGATCGTAAGCCTCTATAAGAGCATCTCATAAATCTGTAGAAGTTGCTTGATTTTTAAAATTGTTAATCACAACTTTTGGCAAGCACATGGTAATCATCTCGTACGCTCTATTGTCTTTGTCAAACTCTTCCTGTTCCTTATCTGACATTTGTGCTCTTGACTTAAGCACCCTTTCGTGTCATGGTTTCTTATATCGTTTAATTGTTGAGAACCAATTCCATAAGTTGGATTCTTTATATTCAATGAAATTGCATAGTTTAATATTCCAATTAGCAAAATCACTATCGAACAAAGATGTAGAAGGAGGCATTTTCGTACCAAAAGCCATTTGCGACTTTTTCCCTCCAAAATGGAATCCGAAAATTTCAAAAACTGGACGAGTATAGCCAAACTTTTCCGACACTAAAATTAAGTTCTTTTAAGCTTAAAAACAAAATTTAAAATTATAAAATTTTTTGCGTTTTTACTGCCAAAATTTCGTCCGAAAACGTTCAAAAATGGCCAGGTAAAATGAAACTTTTTCTAGGCTAAAATTGAACACTTTTAAGCATAAAATGAAAAAAATTCGCGACACTAGTGTAGTGTCGCTATGTAGTGTCACGGAAAATCAAAGGGCGACACTAGATGAAGTGTCGCTATCAAGTGTCGCTGAAACCTTAATTTGCAACACTCAAGGAAGTGTCGCTAAGGTAGTGTCGCCGAAAGTTCAAGTGTCGATGTAAAGTGTCGCTAAATCGCTCAGCAGCGGCCAAAAACCCCAAAAATTGAAAATTTCTGAAACCCTAACGAAATTTCAAAACCCAAACGTCGAACCAACGCAAAAACTCTTTCATAAATCGTTCTGATCAAGCAAATCAACTCAGATATGACTAATAACAATATATGCCTTCACGAATCAATCGAAAACGTTCGAAACAACGATCCAATCCTTCAAATAACGAAGCCGAAAGCTCTGATACCAGTTGATAGTCCCTTTACATATAATCTGATCGCATCGTTTACTTGATTGTAAATGCGGAATAATAAACAATCAATAGCTGATTCATGAACACGAACGATTTCTATAAGCTTTTGTATATATTCACAATTGAAAGAATAAAGCTTTACACTTACAAACACAAACTCGTTTTCTCCTTTCCTCACTCACAAAAATGCCTCACACACACTCTCACTAAGTCCCCTAAAACTGAATTTGACTCCTCTATTTATAGTCTGTCCATACCTACCTGCAACACTAGATAAGTGTCGTAGATCACCACCCTGTTGCGACACTTACCTAGTGTCGCCTAAGCACTTAATTTTGTGTATATTTTCTATTTCACTATTCGTTTAGAGACTCGCATATACACACTAAACACAATACATACTTAGACTAATTTACTTTGACACGTACAGATGTTTGACCAACTGACTGACACACAAAATGCATCAACAATATCAGAATAAAATAATGCTCGTCAACCGCTCCTAAATCATTGATAAAACCATTCTAACTTTTCGTATTGTAAGTCCCTAGTACGTGAATCGATAACGAGGTTATCTTAGGTATTAAGGCGCGGAATTCCTCAATACTTGGTTCACAATAAGTGAACAATTTGTTTCACAAGATAATAGCGAATTGATTTATCAACAAGGTTTTGTATCGATTAATTAACGTTAATCGATCAATACCTAACCTTATGACTACTTAGAATAGTGTTTTTGTCCTCTGGAAATCGAATGGCCAAAAGTCTCTTACGGATTAAAGCTAATTGAGTATTTATAGGTTTTAATCAAACTCGATTCGCAGGTCGATGGACTCTGCGAGTTGAGTTCAACTCGCAGCCCACAACCAAGCCCATCTCGACTCTGTTCGCAACTCTGCGAGCCCAGATCTCATCTCGCAGGACTAAGTTCTGCGACTTGAGATCTTATCTCACAGACTTTAGTTTGTAACATCGTATTCGATATTCGTCTAACACTTTATCATACTAATATATTAAACGAATATTAATACCAAACTAATATCATTTACAAATCCAAATCAATTGTACAAACTTGATTACAATAATCACTAGTACTATTACAAGCTAGATCTGTTGTCACACATACATGTCCCAACAGACTCCCCCTTGACAATAGCTCTAGCATCTATGCTATTATGTCTTCAAGTTGTCTTTGATTTTTACTCATAAATCTTACTTCCAGCATAAATCTTCAATTTTATACAAGTCTTAACCATCATTTGATAATCACGTGCTAAGTTACCCCATGCTACTATCGTCAAGATTCTATTTTCATTCAATTTTATCAAATCTTTCTTCGACATGTTCATTAGGTGTCGATGGTCATAAACTCTGAAGATTTCTTTTTCACCACCTTCAACCTCATCATCAGATTCAACCATTACAACTTCTCCAGTCTCTGAATCCACATGCCAACTCTTCATATTTTCCAAAATATCTTATGGCATTGTCTTCAATGGAATCTGCTGTAAACACTTAACAGATGGATAAATCTTCTTTCTTCTTCTTCGTCCTGTTCTTTGACTTCTCTCTGCCAGTTTAATCGTCTTTCCTTTTCTTGGCTTAATCTTTTCAAATTTATTTGCTCTAACCTCAGTCTTGATTATGTGTTCAACATATTTTCCAACAAAATCATCACTTGGGTTATTCAAAGGTAATCGAGCCAAATCTCGAATCTCAAATCTAGGCAAAGAACTAAATACTGCAAGCTTTCGCTCAAGATATTGAACTCCATCAAACCTCTTAATAGCAAATAGCTTCAGCTTAGAGTCAAAGTACCAACCAATAATCCCTCTTTTAGGTTCCCGTTTCCCAGTTATATCAACTTCAGAAACTCCAACCTTCTTTTTCTGTTTAGGAAGTATTCTAAGAAAAACTGCTGGATTCTTGGTAGGAATTAAGATTTCATCTTTTTCAGAATCGGTTGAGTCATCGATTTCTTCATCTACATCGACAATTGTTGGACCTTGATTATTTTCAATAATAACTTCTGTCCTAGATGGGCTCACATGGTGTTCATCAATATTTGCATCTGGATCTACACCAATGTCTTGCTCATTCTCATAAACAGCAGTCCAATCCTCAGATAGTAAAAATTCTCCTTCTTCAAGATCAAAATCAATTTCTTCATCGATTTCATCAAGAATATCACTTCCAGAGTCACTCAATTCTAGCATTTCCATATCTACACAAATCAAATTAATAATATAAATTCTTTTATTGATTTCTCTGAATCAATCTAAAAAATTTCATTATTCATTTCAATTGTGTTAATATAACCAATCTATATAACTTATAATTCTTTTATTAATTACCTTGAATCAATCAAAAAATTCTTAAGTCTTATAAACACATAACAAATATTAATTAACTTTAAATTCTAATGCATTGTAAATAATCACCAAGCATTTAAATTCACTGTTAATTACCTTATATAATTTCTAAGACTTAATTGAACTGTTATATGACAATAACTTAACTTTCAACTATACCTTTAAATTATATATCATTTGTCTAGTTAAAAATCATACATATTTAACCTGTCAGTTATAAAAACTCTCAAGTCTAAAATGTCTAAGTTAAAATAAACTTTGACCGCTGAAATAAATCAGAACACGCCGCTCGACTTCTCAATGAGTCGGAAGACTTTCGATCACTAATTTATTTAACTTTTCAAAATTAAATAACTTAAACAATTTCTAATATATTTAATCTTGTAATAAAAATCTCAAGCCGAATATATTACAAAAACTATTAAGTTACAATTATTCAATTACAATTATAAATTACAATTATAATTCAACTAAAATTCTAAGTACAAATATCTACACAAGTCTAAGCTGTCTTACCAGCTTCACTTGTACCCGCAGCACTTGTACCAGCACCATCACCACTAACACCAACACATGCAGACTCCCCCTGAATAATAGCTTGCTCACCAGTCTTTGAAGGACCAGTCGACTCACCATCTTTCTAAGCATCGGGATCATCATCTTTATCATCTCTTCTCTTCTTAGCTAACTCATCCTCTTTGCAAGCTTCATGATATAGCATTATCTACCCCTGAGCAGACTGTCCTGAATTCACTCTCAACACCAAATGTTCTAAGTGTTCAAGCTTCAGTCGCTGGGCAGTAAAATCAGCAAGCAAAGTATCATGAGTCTTCAGCAGTGTCAAATGTGATTCACTGATATGAACCATCTGCTGAGCAAGAGAAACATTCTCAGCTAACAATCCTGGAATCCTAGAAGTACTCTGTTCCAATTCCTTAACTCGTGACTCTAAGGATGTAATCCTTTCAGCATCAGTCGTCGGAATAACAGATATTGTAGATGGTCCAGGCGGTGTCACTGAAGCAATGTATGATTCACGTGTGAGTGGTGGAATGGCTTGAGATAATGCTTCTTTGAGAAGACTAGCTGCGAATCTACTAGCTTTATTAGTCGGAAACTGAGCATCATGCACCAGTTTTGCAACTCCCTCCTCAACAGTCTTGGAGACCATTTCTGGTTCCACTGACTCAAGCAGTTTCTCAGCCTATAAAGTTAGATATAATTAAATAAGTAATTGTTACAGATAACTCTGTCTCAATCTCTAATTAAATATTTATAATACTCGTAGTACTAAACGTTTATCTCATACCTCAGATGGTACAGATACTGGTTCAGTAACCACCGGTATCATCGTCTCTACCTGGAATGTATCTTGAGCAACTGTCACAGAATTAACTGTCTCAGTTGAACTCCTGATAAACAACAAGTTAAGATTATCTAACTCTAAATAAAACATACCATCCTGAATGATCAAAGTCCTGGAACGCTTACGGCGTTGAGGAATAAGAGGTAGATCCTCTTCCTCAGGACCTTCGTCAATAATACTGAAGTCTGGGTCGACTTCCTTAGCCTTTCTCTTTTCCTTCAGTGCTGGATCTGGAATCATCCGAGATTGGTATCTAATATAACCAGCATCCGGAGGTGGAGAAGGAGTACTATCATCATCATCTAAAGCCGATTGACCATCATGGCCTCCAGATGGACCAACATCAGAATCCTAAATATTAAATATATTAAACATTTATGATTAGCTAAAAGCTCTATCATACAAGTTCTATATATTTATGATTAATCTGATAAATACCTGAGAAGGTAAAACCTCAGATCTATCAAGCTGTCTCTGCTCACCCTCAGGTCGAGTAACCTCTGGGTCTGCAGTCTCAGCTCCCTGATCATAATGATATTTATATTTCATATCAGAAATAATATCTAATTAACTAAATATCTATAACATATGCATTTTATATAATAAAGTGATAATAATATAACAGTGAAATACCAACATTATTATATAATTATAAAATTACCTCAGATTGTTCAACATAACTATCAATATCCCGTAACAAGGGATCTGTATCATCATCAATCTGTATCAAAACCTCATGTAGAGCCTCAGCAGCTAGCTCAGGCACAACTTGTTGACCTTGATGTTCAACCTGATGTAAAACATCCTCAATAAGCTCCTGTGACTCTGCTGCTGGTTGAGGTTGAGGTTGAGCTTGTGAAGGTTGAGGTTGAGCTTGACCGTGAGCTCCAGCATCCATCCAACTATTGTTTGGTGGAGCAACATAATCATCATCAAGAAGATGCCCAAAAAGATCAACAACCTCAGGCTTAATCTCATCTTTACGCTTGGATAGCAAAAAGCAAGCGTTGCAACCTCGCAGTCCGATTGTCTCAACTTGAAAATCAGCTGCATAAGCTGGCAAGTTTGGAACTTGAGCTCGAATCAGGAGCATGCAGAATCTAGGATAGAGAATAAACAATGTCCTAGCAGCTCCAGTGATCTGTCCTCTGAAGGACTGAAAGATATAAGAAGAAAAACTGTATGGTTTATTGTAAACCAGTGACAGTACAGCTGACATCAACTCAGGACTAAGTTCATCTAATCCTGACTTCTTGTTTCCAAAAATAGATATTATAACAGTAAAAAGAAATCTCCACTGTCCTAGTACGAATACCTTGACAAACTGACGTCCTCTCCTAGATCCTGAATAACCTGTACGACCTAGAGCTCCTTCTATAAAATCAGCTGAAAAAGCAGATGGACCCGCTTCTTGTTCAGAAGTTCCTAGCTGCAATAGCTGTCGTAAGTCATCAGCAGTAAAAGAAATCGGATGCTGATTCACCGTCGTACGTATAGTAGGCGGATTAGCAGCACCATCATATACAATGTTCATCCAAAACTGCATAAGAAGGTCTTTGTTCAGTGGAGGTGACTCAGTGATAGCAAAACGAATTCTCGAACGTGCTAAATATGTCAAGATCTGCTGAAAGCGCTCAGTACCACGCTCGTTGACATCTAGATTCACCAAGATGTTGGGACCCTTCTCAAAAGATCTGTTAGCCATATCTGTAATTCAAAATTACACAAATAGCAAAAATGATAAGTTAACGAGCATTAGATAATTTACACTTTAACGTATTATGATCAAAAAGATCATCAAACGTCTAAATATACTATTAACTAATAACATAATTCACTGAAACTTAATTGAATTTAACAAGTTCAATTATATTCTATAAATTATATATAAAGCCCATTAGCTATGACAAACAATTCGAGTTAACATACCGCCGATAAATATCGGAACACGCTGCACGACTACGCTATGAGTCGGAAGACTTTCGATATGAAATAACTTAAATTGTTAAGATATTACACATATTTAAACTTATAAACAAAAGTTCTTAAGTCTATATGTATATAAACAAGTAACTTGTTAATTATTTGTAAACAAACAATTCTCAAATCGATAACAAGTTATAATAAAATTGATTTAATTGTTCAACTCGGTTCGCAGAAACCCTGCGAGTTGAATTCGAGTCACTTCGGTCAACCCAAGTCAAACAAGTGGAACTCGTCTCGCTTCGGTCAACAGAAGTCAAACGAGTTGAAATCGTTTCGCTTCGGTCAACTGAAGTCAAACGAGTTGAACTCGTCTCGCTTCGGTCAACTCAAGTCAAACGAGATGAACTCGTTTCGCAACTTATCTCGATTCGTTGGAGCGGACTGCGAAGCGAGATAGATCTCGGTTCGCAGGATCATCTGCTCAACGAATTCAAAACATCAATCACCAATTAAATGTGTTTCGAAGCAATTAATCGATTATAACATGTTTATTAACCATCGATTAAGCATCATAAACATGTGTTAGGTTTTCTAAATCATTCATTTGGACAAAATCCGTGATAAACTAAACCGACACATTCGAAAACGTAAACCAATCGATATCTCACAAATTACACGGTGAAATCTCATGAAACTTACTTCAAAAGATGCGTATTTAAAAGTTGTAAAAGTTCCACGGATCGAAAAGTCCTTTCTTGTACTAAAAATCAGAAAATCAATCGAAAATAAAATTCGATTCGTTTCGCCAAATTTCAAGTCGCAAGGGTGTGTGGGTTCGGTTCGCAGAGTAAATGAGAAGTGTGGTTCGGTTCGTTTAATTTGTTTCTTTTATACTATTTACTCGATTCGCATGATTCAACTCGGCTCGTAAAGTTTGACTGGTCAAACTCGCAATATTAGTTTAAAATACGAATTAAATAAAAAGTATAAATTAAAACGTAATTAAATAATTACATAGCCAAAACAATAAATGTTTTTGCATAGTTGACTTATACCACTATTAAAACGGCCTTAAGTCAAAATTCAAGTCAAAAATAAATAAATCGTTTTTCACTTGAAGTGGAGACATTTATTCAACACAGAGATAAGAAAACTAGTTTAATGTAATTCCAAAGGGTAAACATTAATTAAAACATGAATACGAAATTAAACTTTCATTAATTCTAAGAAATAATTACAAAAGTTAAAATAATAAAACTACTAACATTCTAATAAATTAACTTAATAGTAAACACTTAAAGTTTTAACTGCTTAGGGATCATATTAGAAAGAATAAGCTGTACTTATTAAATTGTAATAAGCATAAGACAATTGTTAGTATACATACCTCATGAAATTCATATAAGCACAATAAAATCACAATTTTAATCAGTATTAAACTTATATTTATAAAATTATATCTTATTGACCTTTATCCACATGATATAACACTTCATTGAAATATAACTTATGATTTCTTATTATTCACAAAAGTGAATGTTCGAATATCATAGACAGTTCAAGACGATTACCGATATTATGAGCCACATAAACAGATTACACACAGATTTCTGAGCCAAACTTTTATTGTTAATGTGCACAATATCTAGTGATTTCTACTATACAACATACTGAAGAATTCAAATACAACACATAACACTGTATCTGGTATTAGCAAGGTAGAGATTACTAAATGATGTTCTTTAGAAGCATATAACATACACTTGACACGAGATACTTTGTATCTTTCATATGTAAGGTAGAGGTTACTAAATGATGCCCTTTCGAAACATGTAACTCACCTTTTGACATTATGATACTTTGTATCATTTCAAATTTTTTTTTATTTTAGATCACAGTGCACGGTAGTACTATCCTTCAACAATTAAGACATATGTCATACGTTATATAACAGATCACATAAGATATTACACATGAAAGTTATACTTCTTAACTACTCGGAAATCTTAGCATAACCTGCCTACCAATAAATCGTATGATGAACCTGACTAGACTTAAGTTATTCTTATCACTTGTTAAGTAAAAGGACAAGTTATAATCAGTGGATATAGGTGTATAATAAGATAAATATAAGTGTAGTCCTAGATAAAAATCGTTATTCTAATGCACCTTATAAGAATCTACTAACACATCATACTTAATACTTAAGGTTATTATATTTTTAGACTTATTATCCTAATGTACTATCATTTCCCAAGTTTTTACAACCAAAACTTAAAGCTTTTCTAAAAGAACTTCGATTGTTCTTTTATTGGAGGCGGTTCCCCTCGGGTAACAAGCAAATGAATGCCATACGCCCCCCTCTTTTTTTTTTTTTTTTAATAATAAGTACTAAAAATAACTATTGACTATTACTAAAATACCCTTGGAAGACTAATCACTCTGGATTTCTCATTCCATTCAGTTGAACCAATGTCTCAAATCTTGCTCTGTCGAACGCCTTCGTATATAGATCTGCTAAGTTATCCGCAGTCGGAACCTTAACTAACCTTATCATTTTCTTTTCAGCACAGTCTCTAATAAAATGATGTCGAATATCAATGTGCTTAGTTTTACTGTGCTTCACAGGATTGTTAGTGATCGACATAGTAGATTCGTTGTCAATCATCATAGGAGTATTGGTTATATTTAACCCGTAATCCCGCAGTTGCTGTTGTATCCAAAGAACTTGAGAACAACAGTTGCCAGCTGCAACATACTCAGCTTCACATGTAGAAATGGCTACTGAGCTTTGCTTCTTGCACTGCCAAGATACTAATATACCTCCTAAGAATTGACATCCTCCGGTCGTAGATTTCCTATTTTGATTGCATCCTCCATAATCCGAATCAGTATATGCTACTAGATCTAAGTCTCCATCAATTGGATACCAAAGTCCCAGCTTCGGTTGCCCTTTGAGGTAACGGAAGATCCGTTTAATAGCCTGCATATGTGACTCTTTCGGATTAGCCTGATATCTTGCACATAAACAAACAGCAAACATAATGTCAGGTCTAAAGGCAGTCAAATACATTAGTGATCCAATCATGGCCCTATATAAAGTAGGATCCACATCCTGATCACTCGATGTATCCGGACCTAGTTGTGATTAACTGGAATCGGAGTATTGTAAACTTTACTGTCATCCATCTTAAATCTTTCTAATAACTCATAAACATATTTAGATTGATGAATAAAGAAGCCATCCTTCTTTTGGTCAACTTGTAACCCTAAGAAGAATTTCAACTCTCCCATTGCAGACATCTCAAACCTTTTTCTCATTACTTTCTCAAATTCTTGACACATCTTTTCATCAGAAGATCCAAAGATAATGTCATCAACATAAACTTGTACTAATAGAAAGTCTTTATTAATCCATTTTACAAACAATGTACTATCAATTGCTCCTCTTGTAAATCTATTATCAAGTAGATACGTTGATAGTGTTGCATACCACATCCTTGGTGCTTGATGTAATCCATATAGAGCCTTATTCAAACGATATACTCTATCTGGATAATCATGATCAGCAAACCCTGGAGGTTGAGCAACATACACCAATTCTTCTACTTTGCCATACAAAAAGGCACTCTTAACATCCAACTGATAAACTTTTATATCATCGAATGACGCGAATGCTAAAAATACTCTAATTGCTTCTAGCCTAGCAACTGGTGCAAACACTTCATTGTAATCTATGCCTTCTTGTTGATTAAAACCTTGAACCACTAGACGTGCTTTATTGCGAGTAATGACTCCCTGGTCATCTCTCTTACACTTAAATACCCATCTAGTTCCAATTGGATATTCTCGCTTTGGTAGGTCAACCAACTCCCAAACTTGTAATTTTGAGAACTGTTGCAGTTCTTCCTGCATAGCTTCAACCCATGAGCTTTCTTTGAGAGCCATTTGCACATTTTTAGGCTCAACTTGTGAGATAAAGCATGAATATAGACATTGATTAGGAATCCCTGTCTCTTTCATAGCAGTATACAAGCTTTCTAAATCTTCAGAAGTACTAGCTTTAGATTGAGTCCTAGTCTGAACAGGAGTATTAATATCACCAATGATGTTTTCAACGGGATGATTCTTACTCATTCTTGTAACCGGTATAGGATCAACTATTGACTCATCTCCTAAGTTAGTACCAATCTCTTCTAATGAAGGCATTTCTTCTGAATTTTCTGAAGAGATCTTTAAATGGTTCAAAGAAGTAAGCACATCATCAAACGTTGTTTGAAGATCCTTTTCAGAATCTTCTATTTTTTGATACTTATCCTTTGAAAATTGTCGAGACCCACTTGAAGAAGCTTCATTTGAGTCATCTGATGTCCTGATTCCAGATTTCAGAACACTCGATGTTGAAGACGGACCATTGTCCAATTCTTCATTCAATAAGTGCTGAGAGATCTCCGAATCACTGACAAAGTCACTTATGGGAACCTTAAATGACTGAAAGAGATCTGAATAGTCAAATTGCCAATCTAATCCCTTATGCACAGCAGGTACATAGCTCGTAACTTCAATGTTATAAACTATCTCCAGACGACTAGTGACCTTATTGAAAACCCTTTTATTTGGAGAATTAGGCATATAACCCAAGAAAAATCCTTCGTCAGCCTTCTCACCAAATTTAGCTTGATTCCCAGTTTTCAATATTGTACAAGCAACTCCAAAGGGTTCAAATCCTTTTAAGTTTGGTTTCTTATTGTTCAAAAGCTCATAACAAGTCTTATTATGCTTTTTAACCGTAAGAACTCTATTCAGAACATGACATGCTGTATTCACTGCTTCTGCCCAAAAGATGACCGGAAGCTTTGAATCTGCATGCATTGTTCTAGCAGCTTCAATCAACATTCTGTTCTTCCTTTCAGCCACACCATTCTGTTGAGGTTCATATGGTGCACTGAATTGATGAATTATCCCTTTGCTTAAGCAATAGATATCTAACTCTATTCCGTTATCACTACGAATACGCTTAACTCTCGTTTTGTATACATTTTCAATTTGATCTAAGAACTCAATTAGAATACCTGGAGTTTCATTCATAGATTCTAAGAAAAATACCCACGAGAATCTAGAGTAGTCATTTGTGACAACTAGACAGTACCATTTGCCACCTATGCTTCTTTTGCTTATTGGGCCAAAGAGATCCATATGTAGCAAATCAAATGGAGAGGAGATTGAGTTTTCAGTCTTAGATCGGTGTGGTTTCTTATGCTGCTTTCCTTTCATACAAGGAAAACAACTTATCCTCAGACTCGAAACGTTTTTGCGGTACACCCAAAACTAAACCATTTTTGGTTATGTAGTTCATTTTTCTCCAGTTTAGGTGTGCCATTCTCCTATGCCATAGTAGCGCGTCTGCTTCCGAAGCCTTGGATAATAAACATGTAGATACCATTGAAGAATTAGAAACACCCATGTTTATTGCATAGATATCCTTCTTCCGTGGTGCCCTCATCAATATCCATTCTTCAGGAATTGTGAAGCCTGGCTTCAGGACTAAAGCCTCCTTTTCATTAAAATGAACTGGATGACCTTTATCGCAGACTTGGGAAACACTCACTAGGTTATGAGTTACTTCTTCAACATAATTCACATCCTTTAGAGTTAAATTCCATTTGAAACTTTTCCTTTCCCAGTAATTACTCCTCCTTTGTCTCCTGTAAAATTTACTTTTTGCTTGAAACCTTCTCTGAAGTCCTTCAGTAGACTTCTTTCACCTGTCATGTGTCTTGAGCATCCAATGTCTACATACCACCAGCTGTCCTTGTTCACAGTCTGCTCCTACACATAACAAGTTGTACACAGTTAGTTATCAAGAGGGACCCAAGCCATTACGGTCTTGGTTTGTCCCTGGTCATCTACAATCTGAACCTCCTTAAAGTAACCATAACTATTCCCATCGGGAGTCTTGGTAACCTTCACAGGAGTTTGAGATTGTTGATGATCTATAGTCTTGGGCCTATGAGGAGAGTGAGTAGAAAACCTCCTAGGCACAAACTTAGTTCCCTGTGCACTCGAAGTAGAACCATTCTCAAATTGACTATGGTTTCTACTTGGGGTCCTAAACCTCGAAGGTGTCTTATCTCTTGGTTTATTGAAAATATTTTCGTTTAGAGTATAAGCCCTTTTAGGTTTAGGTGGAGAGACACTATGATTACCATCTCTTTTCAGAATGTTTACAGGTTTGCTTCCTAATCCCGGTTTGGAGCCTAACCTATCTACAATCGAACTAGAAATAGTTGGTGTCTTTTCAGTATTCACTAACTTATGTGATGCTTCCAGCTTCTTATTTGGGCAACAAGAAGCTACGTGTCCTTTTTGGTGACACTTGAAGCAAGACATTTGTTTACATGACTTACTAACTTTTGCATCCGCTACCGGAGTTTTAGGCACTAAAGGTTCAATGACATGTTCTTTATTAACCACTTCATTAATCTTAGTATCATTAATTACTCCACCCGGTACAAAATGTACTTTGGTGTGAGGAATTTTCTTACTATCATCAGATGAAGGGTTCTTAATAACACTCTTCTGTGCCTCTAACTTATCCGGTTTATTAGTTTCCTTCGTCTCAGGGTTAACATCCGCCATTTCAATATCTACAGGAGTTTTAGTGTAATTTGAATTGAATGGGTGAGGCATATCATTATATCCTAAACCAGACATATCCTTCACACTACGCTGAGCACCTAACATTTTATCCATTTCAGATGTTCTATAGCTCTCAAGCTTACGATTCTGAGCTACAAGTTTTGTTTTGCAATCAGCTAACTCCTTATCCTTATTAGCAATGGACAGATTCAAATCATTTATGTTCATATAGAGACCATCTATGATAATTAATTTCTCATTCACAGTATCTCTAAAAGCTGTCTTGTCAGCCGCATCTGCCTTAATCTTAACCTTTAAGGCTTGTTTATCATCACTTAACCTACATATATCTAACTTAGCTAGGTCAAGTTCAGATCTTACAGCCTCACTGGATTTACTAAGTGTGCTAAGTTGAGATGACAGGGTATTATTAGTTTCAATCAAAGTCTTATAGGAATCTGCATAAGCACTAACTTGGGACTGTAAACTGGAAACTAACTGACACAGATCAACAAGAGAGACAAGATCTAGGCATACCCTTTTTTTATGAGTTTGCAGTTCAGCCATCTTAGCTACAAAATCTACGTGATCAAAATCTTCAGTTGAACCCAAGTCTAACACATCATCAACATTAGCTTTAACAGGAGTCTCAGGCACCTTTACTTCAAAAGCTGGATCAGTGGGCATATAGGATAATGACTCAGCTTTAATCTCTTGATCGTCAATCTCATCCATCAAAGCTTCCTCTGACTGAGTTTTCCAATCATAAGACCTATCTAGCTGTTTCACTACTAAGGCTTTGGAATGCAAAGTATTTCCCGAGCCTTGTTTCCCTTCACCAGTCTCTACCTTAGGTCTTTGGCATTCTCTAGCAAAATGTCCGTAACTTTTACAGTTATAACACTTGACCTTGGTTTTATCAAACCCTGATCTGTTGCCAACAACCTTTCTTCCATTTTTCTTTAAGAAAATTTTTAACTCTCCTTGACAGCAAAGCAAGTTGGTCCTGGAGATCTATTTCTTCAAGATAATCAGGATCTATCTGATCATAGTCTTCATCAAAAAGAATTGGATCATTAATCTTACAATCAATATAATTCTCATATGAAGCTACAAATGAAGCAAGAACAGACAATTGCTACTCAGCAGATTTCACACTCATAGACATCTTTTGATGTTCTTGAGGTGACTTCTCAGAAGGTTTCCCTTTAGCTTCATTTCCGGATGGTGTAATGAAACACAGTTCATCAGTTATCATTTCAACCTTTCCATCAGCATTACCAACAAACAAAGCAGTGGTCGAGCTGTATGAAGCAGTCGAGATAGAAGTTTTTCCATGATACAGTCCTTGATCCTGAACATGATCAGAATCAGTATCTTTCGACTTCTTAGTGAAATCATATCCTATGAGCTTGTCAATAACCTTCTCAAGTGTCATGGTTGCATATCTGGTTTCATTGTCTGTAATCATCACACCATACATCTCCCATTTAGAAGGTAAACCCTCAAGAAACTTGTCGGTTTTCTCTACCTCCTCAATAGTGATTTCATGGTTTTCAATCTCAGATAACAAATGGTAGAAACGAGTAACATAAGCATCAAGAGTTTCTCTTTTAAAGGCTTTAAACAGAGTAAACTGCTTTTTCAGAAGCTTCTTCTTGCTTGCTTGTACTTGTGGACTTCCCTCATATCTTTTCTCAAGCACTTCCCAGAGTGCTTTAGCAATATGAAAAGATTTTAACTGATGATTAATTTCCTTTGATAAACACATCTTGATACAAGAATGAGCTTTATTTTCATTCTCATAGTCTTTCTTTTGTTGTTCACTCATCAGATTATAGGATACCACAACAACAGCATTTTGAACAGTTTGGGTGGGTGCCGTGTATCCTCCTTTGATACACATCCAGATTGAGAGATTATGGAATCTACAGTAAGATTCAAACCTATCTCTCCAACTGTAATAGTCTTTAACACGTAACAACTTAGGTGGAGTATTAGATTTTCCAACCTCGTGCTCCATCTCAATCATTTTGCTAATGTCAGACATTTTTAAGAGTTTCGAGAATTAACAATCAGAAAAATCAGAAAGTTCACTTCGCAGAAACTCGATTCGCAGGACAGGAACTCGGTTCGCAGGGGGAACTCAGTTCGCAGAGGGGAACTCAATTCGCAGAAGAACTCGGTTCGCAGGGTGAACTCAGTTCGCAGAGGGGAACTCAGTTCGCAGAAGAACTCGGTTCGCAGAGGGGAACTCAGTTTGCAGAATCGGCTGAAAAACCCTAAAACGAAAATTTTAGTTTTCTAATCGATTAAACCCTAAGATTTCGGTCGATTACGAAACTAAACACTTCCAGAGACTGATTTTGATCGTTTTTACGAAGATTAATCGTAACAACAACCCTAAATCTATCGTTATTATCCAAATAACCTCGAACTAACTAAGTATTTAGCCCGAAAGCTCTGATACCAATTGTAAGTCCCTAGTACGTAAATCGATAACGAGGTTATCTTAGGTATTAAGGCGCGGAATTCCTCAATACTTGGTTCACAATAAGTGAACAATTTGTTTCGCAAGATAATAGCGAATTGATTTATCAACAAGGTTTTGTATCGATTAATTAACGTTAATCGATCAATACCTAACCTTATGACTCCTTAGAATAGTGTTTTTGTCCTCTGGAAATCGAATTGCCAAAAGTCTCTTACGGATTAAACCTAATTATTTATAGGTTTTAATCAAACTCGATTCGCAGGTCGATGGACTCTGCGAGTTGAGTTCAACTCGCAGCCCACAACCAAGCCCATCTCGACTCGGTTCGCAAAACTGCGAGCCCAGATCTCATCTCGCAGGACTAAGTTCTACGACTTGAGATCTTATCTCACAGACTTTAGTTTGTAACATCGTATTCGATATTCGTCTAACACTTTATCATACTAATATATTTAACGAATATTAATACCAAACTAATATCATTTACAAATCCAAATCAATTGTACAAACTTGATTACAATAATCACTAGTACTATTACAAGCTAGATCTGTTGTCACACATACATGTCCCAACACATATTCGCGCCATTATTACTTCAAGTTAACGGCTTCAATATGTGATAAAACCAGTACAAATGTGGTTATTTGAAACGGTCGTTTGCCTGCTACAAAAGCTGTTCAGGCTTTTGTATTGCCGACATCAAGGGCGGTTAGATCACCATTTCAGATGACCGTTTTCACCACCATAAATATTCGTTTGTTTACTAGTTAAATTAGAAATTTCACAAGTGTGTTATTAGAAACTAGCATTAAACCTCTCCGATGCATGGCTAGAAAAAAATATAATGTTATAATACATTGATCATAATCTAAAACGATAAATGCAATTATCTTAATGATTATATTCAATTATGTGTTGCATACACTTTATACAAGGGGTGATGATTAGTAACTTATTATTATTTTTTATTTATACACCATCATCAGTCATGCTTTTAAGTGTTATATTTAACAAAAATATAATATATATTTTGTGGCATATGGCTAAAAAAGTGGAATACAAATCAATTCCCTTGTATATAATCTTTATTGATAACATTAAATTTTTTAATAGGGTTAATGTACAAATTCGTTACTGTACTTTACAAAAATATTCACTTGGGTTACTAAACTTTAAAAATGTTCAATTTTATAATGTACTTGTGAAAAGTGTCACGAGGCCTATTTTTGCTTAATTTTGGTTAAAAGTTTAGTGACCCAATTGCATATTGTTAAGTATACTTTTACAAGTACATTAACCAAATTGAACTATGTCGAAATTTTGATAACCTAATTGAACATTTTTACAATTACAGTAATCCAATTGCATATTTTAAAAGTATAGTAACCCACATGAATTTTTTCGCAAAGTAAAGTAACGAATTTGTACATTAACCCTTTTTAATAATATTGAGTAAGCATAAGTGGATAGAAGACACCCTCTTAATTACTTTCAAATGGTGTAATTTTTTTTTACGATATTGTTGATATTTTAAAAGTTTTGACCCATTAAAAATGAAATAAGAACACCATTTTTTACCCTCACAATATATCAATAAATTGGCAAGGTTAAAAAGGACATCTAAATTGTAAAGTGACATTTATAGCTAAAAACAATTGTTTGTTCATAGTAACCTTTTCGTTGCTAAGGTTATACTAATTTGTTGAGCAATGCGTATATTCATACTTTTAGCAAACATAAACTACCATGATTATTGAACAACTAATGTGCATCTACTTGTACAAAACATAAATCATTCTATAGCAATCAAATATACACACATACATATATGTGACATTATACAGATGTGAAAAGTAATATTAATATATAAAATTACACCTCTTACCAGTCTCATATAAATTTATAATCAAGTTGTGTGATTAAAAGTAATAAAACCTCTAAAAAAGAGATGGTGAACTTGATCTAACTATCCATGAAGCTTGTACACAGATTACAGAATAAATGAAATTGAGATCCCTGAGTTTGCAGGCTGAAAAATCTTTTTCAAATTGATAAAACAACGATGAATGTTATAATGATATTAAAAGTAAGTTATCCTAATTTACTAAAATTTATATGAGTGTAGAAAGAAAGGTGCAGATTAAAATGAAGAAAGATTAAAAAAATTTATAACTTAAAATTAAAGGAAATAAAAATAGATAAAGAATTTCCATAAAGTTCGACTATAACACAAAATTATAATACAAATGTTATCACTTGACACATTAGTTTTGATTAAAATTGTTATAATATAATTATCTATTAAGTTTACCATATAAAAATGATGATTCAATAAATTAAATTAAATATTTGATAATAAAATTACCTTATTTATCATGTGAGTGTAGGAGAAACCACCTCATCAAGTTTGTTTTATGTGATGATGACACATCGGATGCATGTGATATGACATAAATAAATAGTTGACACATAATTGAAAGTCTTTATATAGATAGATATATAGATAATTTTATAAACTAGCTTCATCATTCAGCCGTTCATTCAATTCACAATTAATAATTATGCAACCAAACCATAATTGACCAATGATCCTACCAGAAAAATTAAACATCTCGGATGAGTTTTATTACGAAAAGTCTTTTATTTTTCCGAACAATTTTCTAAGAAAAATAAATATTTAGAAAATGTGTTCACGTTGGAATTTTCTTGATAATCTCATGAGAAAATGCAATCTATAATTTATAGTTCTCTACATTTTCTATTATGGAAAACAAACACTTCACCGTTGACATTTGACACATTTTCTAAATTTTCATTACTTAAAAAAATATAACTCTAATAAAATAGAAAAATAAGAAGACATTTTACGTAAATAAACACGATCTTAACATTTAATAATCGAATAAACAAACGGAAACCAAAGCCAATAATAAATCAGAAAAGGGGATATTAGTCTTTTGTACGTGTTACCTTTGTCTTTGATCAATAAAATCATGAAACCTTACTTTAATGAGTTTTTATTTGATGATTCTTGTTAGTAACGAGGATTTTTAACCCCCTGCATTGCTGCAGAGCTTTGACATTATATATTTATTTATAAACTTATACGTTAACAAATAAATATTAATATATAAAAGTCATGTAATATATTACTTGTAATACTTGAAAATATAGTAAATTATATTATAAATAATGTAAAATTATTCAAATCAATGTCATGAATGATATCATGCATATGCATCATAATAACACATGTAACATATAGTAATGATAAAATATATAACATAACATAGTAGATATTTGAAATAGAGATATAGGCACGTTTAGTATGACATTGAAAACTCCATACCTAATTTAGACACTCAAAACAAAGTTTGATAAGATCGGGAAAAAAACATAACTGAAAAAGAGTATGTTAAGAGGTTTGCGATTTTTAATCTATCTTAATTTTGATCCATTCGAAATGATGGACCATCTTGCAAAAATGTATAAAACAAATTTAACAATTGAGATAACTTTACAATAATCTTATTCATACCAACTCCAATGATAACGATATAACATAGTAACAAAACATTAAGGAATCTAATATTTGTAGTTTATTTAGGTAATAGCTACAACTTATATGTAAAAATAGTAATAAAAGTAACTAATTATAAAAGCTATATGTATATTTGGTAATGCATTATACAAAGTAGAATAACAAACTGGGTAATATATACAGATAACATGTGTTAATTTTTAATTTTAAGACTTACATTAATTCTCTTTAACATTTTATTATTTAATTTGCATAAATTTTAAACTTCGTAAATAGTTTTCAATTATTTATCAATTTTAAAAATGGTCATATTTGATGGGATATAAAGATGTGAACTAATATGGAACTTGAAAATAAAAGTGAATTGAAGAAAAGGTTAAGAATGAAAAATAAATGAGGTTGAAAGTTATTATTATTATTATTATTTTACCTAATCAAACCAACAAAAATATTACATCTGATTTATTTATAATTTTATCATTATTTATGAGTTGTTATAGTACATCTCTGAGTTGCAATAAGTTATGAATAGTTATGTCTACCTTTGGTAAATGTAGTATAGTACATCTATACATAAATTTAAATGCAATAAGAAATATGAATGAGATATAAAAAAATGTTGATTCACCGTCACTTTTGATAAATTCGTCAAGTTATGCATTGTCTATAACTTTGTGTGTAGATTATAACATGTTAATGCTAGTTGTAAATATGTATTATTATGTTATTTTATATTGCAAATATATGTAATGTCGGAACTAGTAGTAGAAAAGGTCCCTACCGGTTCTTGTTACATCTTATTCTTTTGGGGTTCAGGGAAACACCATCATTCCTTCTTTAATTCTATTTATTTATTTAGTATTTAATTAATTAATTATATATCACGGTCAACATTCTATTCAAACAACAATTTCCATGATCTTTTGTCATACCACTTACATAATTTAATCAATAATCAAATTATATACGATCCGTAAATTAATAAATAATATTCCCATGTTCATAATAAAATAATTAAGACAATGTAATATATATATATATATATATATATATATATATATATATATAAAATAGATCATCATCATTTTCTGCCAAACTATCTTTTTATGGAAATGGTTCACCATTATCTGATTGGTATTATTATATTTACTATATTGTTTTTTGTTGTACGTAACTTGCTATACTTATAGGCATTTTTGTTAGTTTGAACGTTTCGAACATTGATATCGCGTAAAAAGTCACGTTTTCACTAACGATATCTCTCTCGTTTTAGAACAATACTTGGCAAAAAGAGCTCAAATATTACATTAATCAATGATATTTGCCAAGTAGGTTAAAATAAAGAAGCACGAGAAAAATCATGCAAAACGGCCGAAAAATGAAGATTTCACGCACGTTTAAAGAATCGAGACAACCAAGATAAAATTTCAAGAAAAATATATCATCTCAGGATTTTCTCCATACCAAAGTCTTCGTTTCCAAAAATAAAATCCAACGCAAAAAGAATTAACTAAAATGGATGAAGAATGAAGATTCTACGCGATGCTAAAGATTCAAAACATTCGGAACAAGACATCATAAGATAGAAAAATCATCTCGGGGTCTTCATTTTTGTTATCAATTCCAACGCAAAAAGAATATCAAAATCGGACGCATAACGAAGAAGATACGCATGAAAACGTGAACCGAAAAAGTCATACGGGGAGGCCGACCGACAATCGGCCGCCGTCAGCCCACTTTTCGGGTCAGTTAACCGGTGTCGGCGGGCACCCAACCGGTTCCGGCCCTGGTCCAACCAGTGCCGACCTGGGTCCGGCCGGTGCCGGGTGCTTTTTCGTCCGTGCACCACCTTTATTGTCCCGTACGCGTACCACACACGTTTTTTGCTAAAATGAGCCTAACTTTGCTACTGTGAGCCGGATTTCAACTATAAATATACCATTAGATTCGTTTTTCAAAAACACACATTCCTAGACTAGTTTCACTCTCAAATTCTTTGCTTTAAACTTTTTTTTATTAGTTTAATTAATTGGGCTAGCCAATTAGTTAACTAAAAAAGAGTAATTATCCTTGTACGGAGGTGCTCCGGAATGCATTTTAGATACGAGTTATTGTACGCTTTTTTCTATTTTTATTTTAATTTATGTTTGTCATTTTTTTCAGTATTTGATTATGTTTATTAGATTTGCCATGATTAGCTAAATAACTCACTTGTCTGCTATGATAGTCGTTTAGGGAATATTTTAAATATGTTATAAACTGTATGTTATGTAGCTATGGATAACTTTAACTAAATAGATATAGGAACTAAATCTTTATCATTTATCTTCCCAACTCATGTTATGACTAAAACTTTATCAAAAAATGAACGTAGCTATTTCATTGGATACAGGTCACTTAGTTATACTATGTCAGATTGAATCGTTGAGCTTGACATGGCCGGTGTTCTCTAGACTGCAATAAGATCTAAGAGACACAGAATATGGGAATAGAGGTAGATTAAGATTAAGTTCAAACATGAAATGCTTTTAAGAAAACTTTCAGAGTATTCTGGACCTGGTTAATGCATTTGTCAGCCTGAAAACCATTTTGATTATCTTAGGGCATGTTCTTTTTTTATTGTTGCTTAGGATTGTCATGATAGTGTAATAGAAAAGTCTTAAACTATCGTGAAGTAACCTGACGGCCTCTATTCAACTGTTCTTTGATATAGTACTGGAAATGCTTTAAGCAGAGTACAAACGTATGGAAGTCAAGAATGACCGAAGGTAGTCATTTTACGAATCGATCAATAAAATCAAACGTATTGCTTAGGTTTCTATTTATCAGATATTTTATCCCTGCTATTTTGCATACTTGTGTAGTGTTGATGAACTGTATGAATAAGTGATGGCATATAATTTAACCGCCTACACCAGTTATTCCAACTTATTCTGGCAAGGGTAAAACCCGTTTATAAGAGTGTTTATTCAACGGACTATGCCATGATTCAGACATCTCTGACGACCGAGATTGGGGAATAGGATTTGAGATTAACTGTTAAGTAATGTTGTCGTGCATTTGAGAGAACTTTCAGTGCACGTGTTAATGTATTTTGCAATCCACCTGATATTCCTTCTGCCTGATTGTGGACACCTTCGCGTCAGTCCGATGGAAGGACTGCAGCAATAACTCACATTAACCTACAAATTTATCCACACTAGAACTCTTCATATTTAATTTCCCCAATAACCACTTCATAGTAGACAATCGCTTTAAGTGCTAAACGCCCGAAGTAACCTCCACCTTTGTTTACTTTTATGCTTTATTTAGTAGATTAGAAAACCCAAATCCAACTAACCTTTTTATCTCCAGCTAAAATACACAAAAGTTTGTAAATCCCCCTATTTTCAATTCGTCGCGCTTTGAAGAACGACCCTAGGTCATACTTGCCCTTGCTAACCTCTATAAATTAGCAAACACAATAACCCTAGGTACAACCTTATAAATTTAAAACACTCACTGTTGTGCCGCATCACCATCAGAAATATCAACGATCGGTGTGCAATGCAACACGTTTTTAGCACCGCTGCCGGGGAGCGTCGACGACCGATTTTAGGAATTTAGCAACCTTAGTATTTAATGATCCTTTTGAAAGATTAACATCATCCTAAAGTTACTTTTTGCACTTAGATTAGTATAAACGTATTTTATTCTTATTTGTTTCATCAGTTTTTCTACCAATCATGACACCACCTTTTGATGATTGGACGAAATATATGACTCAGCCATTGGCCACTTTTCCGACTCAAAACCACATACCTTCCTCAAAATAACTTTTCTAAGATTTCATTTCTAAACAAAACATCATAAATAAAATGTGATTGGATTTCAAGAAAATATTGACGCTATGCTCAAAAATTCCGAAAATTTAATTTTAAACATAGAATCTATTTTGAAAAACTTATGTTTTATTGATGAATGTACGTCAGTTATCACTAATCACCTACCAGGTGATGATGTGTTAATCGTCACTAGAAGAGGAAAAATGACCAGTGTTGAGCCAGTATTACCAGATGTTGCCCCCGATAAATCTTCTTTGCCTACACCTTTACCCACTAATCACGTGTCAACTGAACCTCCAGTCATTACACCTAAAGCAATGCTAACCAAAACCCCCGATAATATACCTCGCACGAGAATACCTTATCCTGGTAGGTCTAAAAATGAAATGTTAGATTATTAAATGCTTTAGTAGAAACGCCTAGTTGTGCCAAATTCTTTAAAGAACTCCTTTCGAACAAAGAAAAACTTAGACAAATAGTCAGTTTACCCTTAGATGCTGAATGTTCTTTGATTATACAACATGGTCTTCCCCCAAAATTAGGTGATACTGGACGCTTTACCATCCCTTGATTTCTCCAAAACATCCAGATCTGTAATGCCTTAGCAGACTTAGGTGCTAGTGTTAATCTTATGCCCTACTCTCTTTACAAGAAATTAGTATTAAATAACCTACTACCTACTCGAATGACCATTCAATTAGTGGACAGATCAGTTAAACTCCCTCGCGGGATTGTTGAAGATGTCATAGTCAAAGTCGATAAGTTTGTTTTTCGAGTAGACTTCGTTGTCATGGACATTGAGGAAGACACCCACATTCCGCTCATCCTTGGTAGATCTTTCCTAAACACTGCCAAGGCCGTAATCGACGTAAACGAAAAATCTTTAAAACTAAGAGTGGGAAAAGAGGAGGTCACCTTTAATGTCGATTGATTAATGAAGCAACCTATGGAAGAGGACCTAGGTTGGTGTGATTATATGCAAGACATTTTCGATGAACATTTTCAAGAAGTTTTAGCAGCATCTAGTCAGGATACACTTCCCTACACCGTCATCACTGTTCGAAAACTTCATAACAATGATCCTGGATTACAATCCGCAATCACTTCACCAAGAACGTTTGGAGAACTGCTATTTCCGCTTTGCCAAAAGAAGATCCCTCGCACAGATAGCGCAACAATTGCCATTCCATTAGGGTGTGGTACACCAATACCTTTATTAAAAATAAATCTAACCTTGCGAAACTACCTAACTTCACTTCCTTTAATTAAAGAAATCTTAAAATCCTTTAACGAGTTGAATGTTGAGTTACCACCACTTGAGCCGCAGTTACCAAATGACTGTGTAACACTACCTTCAAACCCCGAAATCACAATAAGCTAAACATCTTCTGCTCAGTTTCAAGAATTTCACTTTACTGATGATGGAAATATCATCTTCACCAAGGAAGACTCGATCTCCTCGTCATCGGTTAACAAATATGAGCTGAAGAAGGACGATTTTTCCAACAGAACCGAATGGGTTGAGATAGCATCCATTTCTGCATCTGAGCCTCAATTGGACGAAGCACCATTCCAAACGAAGTACGAAGAACTCAACAGAGATGAAATCGCAAGAATGAAGCCATCTATTGAAGAACCTCCAAACCTCGAATTAAAAGAACATCCACCTCACCTTGGATACGCTTACCTCCACAGAACTTCACAACTTCCACTGATAATATCAAATGAAATAAAACCCGAAGAGAAATCTCAGCTTATCGATGTTTTAAAGTCTCACAAATTAGTGGTAGCATGGAAGATTTCCGACATACAAGGAATCAGTCCAAATTATTGCACTCATAAAATCCTCATGGAAAATGACTTTAAGCTATCAATACAAAGGCAGAGGAGGGTTAATCCAAAAATACAGGATGTGTTTAAGTAAGAGGTTATCAAACTCTTGGATGCTTGACTAATATATCATATCTCCGATTCACCTTGGGTCAACCCTGTTCAAGTAGTTCTGAAGAAGGGAGGAATGACCGTCATTACAAACGAAGACAATGAACTAATTCCAACACGGACTGTTACCGGTTGGAGAGTATGAATCGATTACCCCAAGTTGAATGAAGCAACTCGTAAAGATCATTTTCCACTTCTGTTTATTTATCAAATGCTCAAAAGGTTGTCAGGAAATAAATTCTAATGTTTCCTTAATTATTTATTTGGTTATTTCCAAATTACACTCAATTCAAAGGACAAAAAAACAACAACATTCAGATGTCCATACGGAGCATTCGCCTACCGACGCATGCCGTTCGGATTATGCAATGCACCAGCAACATTCCAGAGGTGCATTGTGGCAATTTTCCACGACATGATTGAACAATGCATGGAAGTCTTTATGGACAATTTTCTCAGTCTTTGGAGACTCCTTCGCATCGTGTATATCTAACCTTGACCGAATGCTCGCAAAGTGTAAAGAATCGAATCTAGTTTTAAACTGGGAAAATGCCACTTTATGGTGAAAGAAGGAATAGTTTTAGGATACCGAATTTCAAAGTCAGATATTTAGGTAGACAAGGAAAAAGTTGAAACCAATGCAAAACTTCCACCACCAACAAACGTAAAATCCATCCGATGTTTTCTGGGATACGCGGGGTTCTACCGCCGTTTTATCAAAGATTTATCCAAAATTTCTCGGCCAATCACCCATCTTTTAAGAAAAGACATCAAGTTTGCTTTTGACGAAAATTGTATGAAGGCTTTAAACTACCTGAAGAAAGAACTCACTAACGCCCCAATAATGATCGCCCCAGATTGGAGTTTACCATTCGATATCATGTGCGATGCGAGTGACTTCGCAGTTGGAGCAAGATGAAAAACCTATCTTTTTTGCCCTATCTAATTTTGTCCAAAAAAATAGTATACACAGATCACTCGGTATTAAAATATCTTTTCAAAAAGCAAGATGAAAAACCTAGACTGTTACGATGGATTTTACTCCTGCAAGAATTTGATATCAAAATTAAGGATAACAAGGGAGCAGAAAATGTCGCTGCAGACCATCTGAGTCGATTGGAAAATCCGTCGATGGAGCAGCTTGCAGAGAAAGATATCAAAGATCGATTCCTGGAATAGCAGTTCATGAGTTTAGGAGGACAAATGCAAGGGTCACAATTCACCAACAACCCTTTGTTTGCATACATCACCAATTTCGTAGTTGGAGGGATCGCACAGAAAGGAATTCCATTCTCGCGAAGACAAAAATTCTTGTTAAGCACTACTTTTGGGATGACCCATACTTGTTCAAAGTCTGGCCTGACCAATTCATCAGAAGATGTGTTGATGGAAAGGAAGCCGAACACATTCTCCACAAAAGCCACCACGGACCAACTGGGGGACATTACGCAACCAATATGACATCAAAGAAAGTCTATGATGCTGGATTCTATTGGCCCACCATTTTTAGTGACGCACAAGACTTGGTGAAACGGTGCGATATTTGTCAAAGGTTTGGAAATATCACATTGCGCAATGAAATTCCGTTAACGAATATCCAAGCATGTGAGATATCTTACATATGAGGATTAGACTTCATGGGACCATTTCCGAGATCTTACGGAAAGGAGTACATTCTAGTGGGTGTCAACTACGTATCCGGATGGGCCGAAGCTCAAGCCTTTCTGAAAAATGACTCAAGATTTATCACCAAATTCTTAAAATAGCTGTTTTATCGATTTGGAGCTACTCGTGCGATCATCAGTGACCGAGGCACTCACTTTTTCAATACCCAGTTTATGAAATTATTGCAACAGTACGGTGTCACCCATAAAACCTCCACGGCTTACCACCCGCAGAGAAATGGGCAATCAGAAGTAACAAATCAGGCACTGAAAAGGATTCTGGAATGAATTGTAGGGCAACATAAGGAAAGATGGGGTGAGAAGTTAGACGATGCGCTATGGGCATTCCGAACAATGTATAAAACACCATTAGGAACAACTCCTTAAAGGGTAGTCTACGGCAAAGCATGTCATCTTCCGATAGAACTTGAATACAAAGCTTATTGGGCACTGAAGAGTTGTAGTTTAGACCCTTCGATAACGGGTACACACCGGAAAATGCAACTAAATGAGCTAGAGGAGTTAAGAGACCAATCTTATGAAAGCTCACACCAATTGAAAGAAAGAACCAAACTATTCCACGATGCAAGGCTTCACCTTACATGGTTCAAACCAAGTGATAAGGTACTTCTCTTCAACTCTCGATTTAAGAAGTTTTCAGGTAAATTCAAGACACGATGGAGTAGACCCCTTAACGATCTCCAAAGTATTCCCATACAACGCCATCGAACTCGAGGCTCCAAGTGGAAACTTCAAGGGAAACGGACACCGTTTGAAACACTACATAGAAGACTTTCCCTCAACCGAGGAAGTCTACAACTATGATTCACCCTAGTGGAATGACAGGTACAAAGAGTCAAGATACGAGACTCTAAAAACAAAGCGCTCATGGGAGGCACCCCAAACCTATCTTTTTTCTCTCTCATGTATTTAGCTTAATCTATTTTATGTAGAATCTCACGATATAAAGAAGTTAAAGGACATGCATGAGTTATCTTTACTTATCATAGCATTAACTTTTCATACTTTTGCAGGATAAGTTCACAACCAGACAGTTCACGAGCTCCCAGATAGAGACGTACGCGTGTCATGTATCACTCCTGGATTTCATCACCGGACAGTAGCACGAGGAACATCATAGATTCTTAGTCAGCTCCTCCTCGATCTGATGAGACCTGGACTGAGTTGGTAGAGGTCAATGTTGAGAGGTCACTCCTTCTGCATGAAACCGTTGCTGGGCTATCCGCGCCTCGTAGGACCGAGGGCAGGCCCGTTAGGACCACTCCAGTGCCCACCCTTGAGCACAGGGTGACCACTGCGGACCCTGCCGTTACTTGGGTGATACTGAGAGCTCTCGAGATTCAGCATGCAGCCATCACTGGGATCCATGATGCTCTAGGTCTTCCCACCATACCTGTGTGCCCCTATCAGATGGGCCCTGATCCCGCTCTGCACATTCTACCGTGGGACCTATTCCCACCTTGGAACTCGACTGCGTAGGATTACCCCATCCCTATGGTCCCACAGAAGGAGGAGATAGCTGCTATAGAGGCTTGGATTCAAGATCCAGAGGATGGCACTGCATCTCCAGTCTACACCATCGAGGAGTCTGCATCACCCACATCGATCGTCAAAAACACGATCTTTATGGATGATGACTTCATCGACTGGGAGAGGCTGTATGCTGATAGATACTAGTTTTCTTTTATATTATTATGTATGTTTACATTAACAACTATCTTTCTGAAGGATACTTATGCAGAAATTTAAGTAGGAATTATGGGACAATTTCTATTGAATGAGTCTGGTTCATGCCCAACAACTCAAACACTTGAATCTGGCCCATAAATCCAGTGGCCTCACACACAAATTTAGGGCAGTATCTCTTTCATCTTTTGTCTTGATTAAACAAACACTAAAGGCTAAGAAAAAAATCTAATTATGGGATTACCACTCACAGATGGAGAATCATTTAGAAAAATATTGTTCCTAGGGTAAAAACTCTAAGTATGGGATAACCTAACTTAGAATTTGAACATTAGGGACAATGTTCTCTTAAAGTGTGGGATAGTAGTAGTATTCACTACTATAGTGCATCTTTAACCCTTTTTGCTCTGTCCTTCAAACACCCTCTAAAACTTTCAAAATGTTTTCAAAAATCTTCGATAAAAAGTCTTTAAAGGATATTTCCGGATAACAAAATTCGAAAAGATGGGTGAAAGAACTTAAGTAGGAAGAAATTTTTCTGGTAAAATTTCAAATTGATCCAAAACAAGCAATCGCATGACTAGGCACAAACCAAACAAATATAAAGTGAGGAACCTTGAGCCTTATAGCACTCATCTTTAGTGCTTCACTTTTCAATTGTGAGTGTGCCGATGTATGCCTTTTCGAATTAGAACTTGCTCAAGCAATGCATTTTGAGATTACGCAAATGGGCATCATACGTGACGAAGGTGCAATTAGATGATCTTGACATCTCTTAGGAATAAACCTCTCTCTTAAAACCCATGTTTTCAAGCCCAACTCGACCAATGCTCACTATTAGCATTGAAGATCCCTTTAGAAAACACATTGAGCCTTAACCTATTCATTTCTAGAAAATACTTTGAACCTATCCATTCCTTTCCCTTTTCTTGGCCATAGCCTAAGTTTCAGCTCTGTCAGAAAATTTGCTATCTTCACAAAAGAAAACAAAAAGGAGAAGGAACCTCCAAAGAAAACATGAAGTAACAAAAATAAGTTGCCGGAAGAAACTCAAAGAATCGTAACCCAGGGGAATCAAGAAAGAAAGAGGCGCACTATATAGCTCTCCAAGAACTCAAGAGAAAGATAAGAGAAAGAAAGGAACTACAAAGAAAAGGAGGCCGCTTGATAGAAAAATCCAAAAAGAGACATCACCAAGCTTCATGAGCAAGTCTTTACAGGCGAATCTTAGGCTATATCAGAAACCCACACAAATCATTCGTAAAATCCCTTTTCACCTTTACTTAACCATAAAATCCTCTTTACAAATGTCTTGGGATAGTTAGCACCGTCCCCATTTAAGTAATGGAGATTTGATTCTCGATCAAGCTTATGACAACAAAAGAGCTACATGACTGGCTTCTGAGCAAATTAGAATATAGGAAACCGGATACACTTGAGTGAATTGAGTGACCACCCATGAGGAACCCTGGTCATGTATATCCTACATTACGAGGATTGAGAAGAAAGCTTGCTAGAATCAGTTTGAAGAAGCATCCAACAAAGTGAACCCTACTTAAAGCTCTCTCGTACCAATCTCTAGAAGTCTAGTTCTATGGAAATCAAGGACACCTTTTTAAGACTTTTTAATCTCAAAAAGTCAATTTTCACAAGGATTGCTTGAGGACAAGCAAAATTCTAAGTGTGGGATACTTGATATCGCGTAAAAAGTTACGTTTTCACTAATGATATCTCTCTTATTTTAGAAAGATATTTGGCAAAAAGAGCTCAAATATTACATTAATCAATGATATTTTGTCAAGTAGGTTAAATTAAAGAAGCATGAAAAAAATCATGCAAAACGATCGAAAAACAAAGATGTCATGCATGTTTAAAGGTTCGGGACAACCAAGACAAAATTTCAAGAAAAAATGATCATCTCAGGGATTTCTCCATACCAAAGCCAACATTACCAAAAGTCGAATCCAATGCAAAAAGAATCAAAGAAAATGGATGAAGAATGAAGATTCTCTGCGATGCGGAAGATTCAAAACATTCGAAACAAAACATATGAAGATATAAAAATCATCTCAGGGATTTCTTTACATCAAAGTCTTCATTTAAAATATAAAGAATCACGATAAAAATCATGCAAAATGGTCGAAAAATGAAGATTTCACGCACGTTTAAAGAGTCAAGACAACCGAGACAAGATTTCAAGAAAAAAGATCATCTCAGGGATTTCTCCATACCAAAGCCTTTGTTACCAAAAATTGAATCCAAAGCTAAAAGAATCAGCTGAAATGGATGAAGAATGAAGATTGTATGCGCTGCGGAAGATTCAAAAAATTCTTAACAAGACGTCCGAAGAGCGAAAAATCATCTCAGGGATATCTTTACATCAAAGTCTTCATTTTTAAAAATCAATTTCAACGAAAAAAGAATCATCTCAATCGGACACATAACGAAGGAGATACGCACTAAAATGTGAACCAAAAAAAGTCGTACGGGTGAGGCCGACCGGCAACCGGCTGCCGCCAACCCACTTTTCGGGTCAGCCAACCGGTGCCGGCTGGCACCCAACCGGTACTGGCCCGGGTTCAACCGGTGTCGGCTCGTGTCTGGCCGGTGCCGGGTGCTTTTTCGTCTGTGTGCCACCTTTTTTGTCCCGTACACGTACCACACGTGTTTTTCGTTAAAATGAGCCTAACTTCGCTATCCTGAGCCATATTTAAATTATAAATATACCATTGGATTTGTTTTTCAAAAACACATATTTCTAGACTAGTTTCACTCTCAAATTCTTAACTTAATTTTTTTCCCTTTTTTATTAGTTTAATTAATTGGACTAGCCAATTAGTTAACTAAAAAGGAGTAATTATCCTTGTACGGAGGTGCTCCGGGACGCACTTTAGCTACGAGTTATTGTATGCTTTATCAGGTTCTAATATATTTTCTTTTGTAATTTTAACTTATGTTTGTCATTTATCGTCAATATTTAATTATGTTTATTAGATTTGTGATGCGCCACCAACGGTCGGTAAGAAATTCAACCCTTGTCGTTGCATCGGCTACTGGGGACGGGCATCAGTGGGTGTTTTTTATTTGTAATTGCGGGGCCTAAGTTTTCCCTAACAATGCTAATCCTAAGGGTGAGCAAGTGGTAGGTATGACCTAGAGTCATTCTTCAAACTGACTGAATTGAAACTAAGGTGTGGTAGATGAGGGCTTTCAAACTAGTGAAGGGTTTATAAAATAGTGGGGGAGTTTTGGTTTTTGTATTAACTTAGGCAAATAAATAAAAGCGAAATAAAAATAAAAGAAAAAGCAGATAAAATAAAGATAGTGTTTGCTGAGATTTCGTTAAGTAAGTTATGGGATGATGTTTGGAGAAATTGTGTTGAAAGATATTTGTTAATTATTCATCTTGAATACTCGTGATGTAAACACTAGATTTCCTACTAATTAAAATCCAATTAGCATGTCACACCGGGAGCTAGGTTATGGTAACATCACAAAGTATTTCGAATAATAAGCAAAATCTTGATTATGGTTTAATAATACTTTCATATGAACGGGAACAAAATCTTAAGGTACTAGACATAACTGAATCATATAACGATTCCTCGTCATCCTAACAAATTCGTATATTTAAAAAGTTCATTTATGACTTTAAACTAGCCCTTGCTTAAGACTACCCAATATATCCCCTAATTATCCACAGCGTTCCTCACTTAAAGTGGTTCTGCCGCTTCAAACCTTGACCATGTCTTGTCCTTTGATAATCCCCCATGTAGCCTTGCGGTTCCATAGTTTCATACCTTTGACAAATTATATTGACACAGATGACTGACTACCTTTTAATTGGACGTCGTTAAAAAGGCGTTGTAATCACGTTTATTGGTGGAAAGGCGATGGATTAAATTGAAGTTTAAAAGTCTATTTAGAAAGGTTAATTAAACTAGGTTTCTCATTTTATATGTTAGTCCGTAATATAACTACCTTCGGTCGTTACTCGACTTCCATACATTTGTACTCCACCTTGAAGTGTTTCCAGTACTATATCGAGTAACAGTCGAATAGGGGCGATCTTTTTACTTTACGATAATTAAGACCGTTTATATTTTACCACTATGATGATCCTAAGGCAACAATCAAACAAGAACATGCAATAAGACGATGAAAGCGATACTACCATTCTTTAATATTTAATTATAAATCATACCATAATTAATTAACTACATCGCAAGCAAACACAACAAGTATACTAGTCTCTAATCATGGCAATAACTAAATCTAGCATAATCAATATAAACGTAATTAATTAAGATAGAAGGATAGAAAGAACCAGGATTAAATGCGAGAGAGAATAGACTTGAAATAATTGACACAATTCCAAGCGTACTCCGAAGATTACAAAGCGTTACACACTTTCCTTCTATTCCTAATTAAACTTCTAAACTAGTTTCCATACTAGTTAAAACTAATCTAGAGAAAGAATGTAAAGAGAGAAAGTTGTAGCTTAATTCTTGAGTGCGAAAGTATGCTAGGAAGGTGTGTCTTGAAGTGAAGCCTAAGGGCTGCTATTTATAGGTGAAAAGTGGCTCACATTAGCATCCCTAGGCTCACATTAGAAAAAGTAGCGAATTGTGGTGCACCAGGTACAAAAAAGTAGCGAAAGGTGGTGCACCAGGTACGAAAAAGTAGCGAAAGGTGGTGCACCGGGTACAAGCAAGGAAGAAAAAGTGCAAAAGAGACAGGGGATGGAGGCCGGCGTCGCCCACCAGCAGTCCGGCGGCGGCTGGCTGCCACCCGCCCCGGTGCGTCGTCTTTCGCTGCGTTGCTTAATTCGCGCGTATCTTCTTCGTTATGCGTCCGTTTGCGTTGATTCTTTTTGCGTTGGATTCGTAATTCAAAAATGAAGACTTTGATGTAAAGATATCTCAAAAATATGTTACCTATCTCCATATATTGCGTATGAATCATTTGGATCATCCGACGGGCGTAGAATCTTCATTCTTTTTCTGTTTTTGTTGATTCTTCTTCTGTTGGATTTGTAATTTGAAAATGAACATCTTGGGTGAGATGGATGTTGATGAAGGGAACTTTTGTCTTGAAATCTCATTTTGATGCCTTGAATCTTCAAACGTGCGTGAAATCTTCGTTTTTCATTCGTTTTGTTCGATTTTTGTCGTGCAACCTTGTTTTGACCATCTTGGCATAATATCATTGATTTGTACTGTTTTTGAGTTTAAAATGCCAAGAATTGTTCCAGAATGAGAGAGATATCTGTGGTAAAAATATGACTTTTTACGCGATATCAAGTATCCCACACTTAGAACTTCGATTGTCCTCAAGCAAACTCGAATTTCAACATGGTTAAAGATAAGCAGATGATTAAATATTTTGAGGCGGAACTTTTTACCAAAGGGGGTTTTGGAAAAAATGAAATATTTGTTCTTTGAAAACACGGTTGTAATCTTTGGGAACATGCTTTTGATCTTTGATCTTGGATACATGACTAGGCGATCCTCTCAAAGTGGTCACTCAAATCACTCAAAGTGATTAGGGTTTCCTATTCTAATATTATCAATCACTCAGAACGCCAGTCATGTATCATTTATCGTCATAGGCTTGATCGAGAATCAAATCGTTACCCTTTTTGGTGAGCGCGAAGTTGATCTAGCCATAATCATTCTAAGGGAAGTGATGTAGGGTTTTTCGAAGTGAAGTGTTGGTGATCTGAGAGGGGGTTTTGTTGGGTTTTTCGTGGGTCTCTTTTTGTTGAAGTTGGAATTTTTGGGAGGATTGACTCCCTTTTTTGTTTTGGTGTTTGCGGGAGGAGTCTTTTTGTCCAATTGATTTTCTTTTTCTTCAAATTTTTCTTCTTGAACTTCTTCTTTTTTTTTCGACGTCATCTCCTTGCGATTTCTCTTCTTTTATATTTGGAACTTTATTTTAAAGTTTGGGGGTTCCTTTTGAGAAAGCAGGGGTAATGTGTCTATTTTTGGGTGTTTGGGTGTATGGATGGGTTTTAGAATGATGTGATTCAATCTCCTTTTCACTAACCAATCTGGATTCGAAATGCATAGCAAGAGGAAGTTCTGATTCTAAACGCATACATCGGCACACTCAAGAATCGAAGATGTGAAGCATTAAAGGTGAATGCTTTATATGGCTCAAGATACCTCACGAATCGAAAGTTGGTTTGTTGTGTGCCTAGTCATGTGATGCTCTTTATGGGATTACTGCCCTAATTTCTCAAAAGAATTTGTATTTTATTTATCCTTTTTCCCAAAGTAAATTATTCTGTCAAAATTTTTTCATTTTCAACATATTTTCAACTCAATTTTGAAAATTTTTGTTTGCTTATTGGAGAAGGATGGTCTAAAGAGCAACGAGTTTAGAATCAAGCATATACCATTATCTATTTTACAGTAGTGTAACTACTGCTATCCCACACTTAAAGGAACATCATCCTCGATGTTATTCTAAGCTCTGACTGGGGTAAAATCCCACACTTAAGAATTGAAACATCTAAGACGTATTCTTTCAGCAGTGTGTGTTGGGTTTGAATCCCACACTTAGTGATAAGCATAGTGGATATGGTATATTTATAAACGAAAGAAAGAGATTAGAACAGAAGTACTCCCCATTTATATATGTGGCTTGTTAGTGATGATGAGGAGTGCTCCGAAGCACATGATTGCCGAATTTTCTGTAGAGTCCCTTTGTTGCTGTTGTGTGCTCCAATTTCTTCAAGTCTTTTGTGATTTGTCTCGTAGGTGTGAACATGTTAGATATACTTTTCTTAATTCCGGTGCCAAAAACTTGATGTTTGATGCGGCGCTAAAAACTTGATGCATCGGTCTTCTTCGTATATCCAAGTGTGAAAGATAGTCGGAGACTTCATCACTTCTTGGAATGTAAAATTGCAGAAATGTAAACACGGGTTGCCTCCCGAGAAGAGCTCTTTTAAAGTCGAGAGCTCGACTTCTTCTCTCCTAGCTAAATGGAGATGGATGCATCCATGGGATTCACTGTGTTGATGTTGTGGGCCCTAGGTTGCGGAAAAGTGTATCGAGGTGGATAGATTCTCATGAAATGATTGACTATTGTCGTAATTAATTCAAATGGACCATCTCTCGATTCTTCCTTGTAGTTCTGAAGATGCTCTGAAGTTGTCCTTGCAAGGCCGTGAAGTCTGAAGGTGATGTAATCGACTGCTTTAGTGATAGGTCCACTAGGGTCGGTCATGGTGGTTGTGTCTATCTTAGCAACCTCTCTTGGTGGTGGGTTTTGCCAGAGAGAGCATACAAACGCCAAGAATTGCAGTTTTATGTCTTCATAATTCTCGGTCTTGGGGTCTCCGTTGAATCTTCTGATGGATGTGCACATGTCCTCTATTTGCCGGAGCTGATGGTTGTTGAATGGAAAGTCGGATTCTGAGAAAACTAGAGTAAGCTGACGAAGTATCTCCTTGCATCCTGAGTAGAATATGAACTTTGTTCTGGAGTTACTTTTCCGTTGTTGAACTTCATGTAGATGGATCGTAACAAAAGTAGCGATATCAAGTGGTGATACATGTGCGGCCCTGAAAGGTCGTTCGCGCCTTGATTCCTCCCAAACAAGATCACTAAGTTCTTCAATCAATAACTCAACTTGTTTTTCAATAGCGGAGTTGATAACCATAGATCCGTTTTCCTTGGAACTGAGGTGATCTTCTCTACTTAGCAAGTTAAGCAATGATGTGAGGTCATTCATCATTGAAATGTCAGCACGACTGCTCGGCTGTCCAGTAGTCTCTTTCATATGTGCTCTAATGGATCCTAACATCTCTCATTGCGTTGAGGTGAATGGGATGTTAGATCTTTTAAGGGCATTGTAGATCCTAGTGTAAGTCCGATCTGTTGTTGACAGAATTGCAGTTCAGAAGGGGAAAGAGCCAGCATGTTGACTACGCCCCTTATTCCTCCTACTACTTTGTCAAATCTTTGGATGAATTCTTCGAGCACTTTGTGATCTATGATGGCTTGCGGTTGGTATCTTGTGCGTTTTGAATATTCCTCCAGTGTTTCTATTCTCGTAGGATAGTCGTGGTTACTTCCCGCCATATCTTCAGTGGTAAACGGATTAATTGGCGGTATGCTGCTTTTGTTTTCTTTTTCCATCTTTCTCATCCCAATTTCTTCCATCGTTGAGTTTTTCACTGATGGAGATACATGTTTCATCTCTTGTACTATTCATCGGAGGTCAATCGGGAAATATGGCATGATTGCCATTTCCGTGCTAGAGTTCTTTTCAGTTGTTGGCTTTGCAATTTTTTTGTCCTCTGCGGTCTTGTTCATGGAGATCATGTATATAATGGCTTGCTCTCCAGGGTTTGGGTTGTCGATATGGAAAGTGATGGTTTCTCCCTGAGACTGCAAGCTAATGGTTTGTGCGAAGACGTTGATGATTGCCTTGGCCGTATTCATGAAAGGTCTTCCTAGTATGATTGGGATGTGTACGTCTTCCTGCATATCCATTACTACAAAATCTGTTGGGTAAAGAAATTTGTCAATCCATACTAAAACATTTTCAGTTATTCCCTTAGGGTATTTGACCGAGTGGTCAGCAAGCTGTATGGTCATTTTGGTAGGTCGAAGATTTTCTAACTCAAGCCTCTTGAAAAGCGAGTATGGCATAAGGTTAACACTAGCTCCTAAATCGGTAAGAGAACAGATGATGCCGGAATTGTAGATAGAACAGGGGAGAGTAAAACGTCCGGTGTCTCCAAGTTTTTCTGGAATGATATTTTTAAAGATAGCTGAACATTCCTCGTTCAGCGGGACATTGGGTACTTCGGGTACCTTATCCTTGGTTGTAAGAAGTCTTCTGAAGTACTTTTTGGAGTGAACTTCAGAGGCAGTGTCTAGGAATTTCCTATCAAGCTTAAAAGACTTAAGCTTGTCGGGTCGTTGTTTAAGACGAACCGGAAATGGAAAGTTTACTTTCCTATTTGGTGTAGACTCTAAATCTATTGTCAATGGGACAATAGGTGGTTCCTTCACCGGAGAAGAAATCGTAGGTGGGCTATGTGCTACCTGAGAGTCTTGAATATGAGAAGCCTCCTTATGGCAACTAGTTGGACTATCCTGAGGTTTATCATTAATACGCTGTGCTAATTATCCTAATTGGGATTCTAAAGCTTTTAACAAAGTCAAATGATCTCTTAAGATGATATCAGTTTGGTCTTGTCTAGCTGAGAGTCCTTGAATGACTTGTATCAGGGTGTCATTAAAACTATAGATTTGTGAGGAAGAGGGTTCCAAAGGTTGAGGTTGGTAAGTTAGTGGGCTATTCCTAGGTGGGTTACGAGAAGGGTTAGTATTGGGTGAACTTAGATGAGACTGAGGAATCTGGGCTGAGTGGTTCGGATTAGCACAATTAAGGCAGGTTTGAACTTGACAGACTTGTTGTTTTTGACTTTTCAATTCCTTGATCTCCTTGGTTAGTTCTTCCACTTGCTGAGTGAGGGTTTTGATAGCTTCATTCCCGATTGTAGTAGGTGAATTCATTAGTGAGGGGTGATTTTCACTATTCCAGTCATGGTTGTGTATTATCATTTTCTCAACAAGGCTACAAGCGTCATCGGCCGTACAGTTTATAAAACTACCTTGAGAGGCGGTATCAAGTAAAGGACGGTGATGTGGGAAGAGACCATTGTAGAAAATGCGCAACTGGTCTGAGCGCTCAAAATGATGATTTGGACATTTCTTAAGCAATTTCTTAAAGCGTTCCCATGCATCGTAGAATGATTCATCGTGAACTTGGCGGAAGTTTATGATGTTGGACCTAAACGTTGTCGCACCCCCAAATTATGATGCGGAAGTGGGTCGGTTCGGGGCGCGACTAATCAATAATCAAACACAGAGGTTACAAGCAAACGACTCTACATGAGACGTTTATAAATATATTACAAAAGTTGTACAAAGTTTTAAGTCATAAGTTATAAGTTTACAATAATAGCGAGTTCACATTTGATTTAGAAGATTTTAATACATAACCATTAATACAAAACATAATGCAAGAAAATCTTCATGTCCAAATAGATGCATGCGACTCGTAAGTAGATAGCTTATCCTGAGGGCCATCCTACTATTACTGATCACCTGAGAATACAACACTAAAAGGTCAGCTATAAAGCTGGTGAATCTCACAGGTTTAACATAAACATTGATGTGATCAACATGATTATCCGACGATTTAATACCGATAAAGATTAAATAATACAACCGAATAATGATAAACCAATTAAGGTTTCCGAACAATGATTAAACAATTCAGGTTACCCAACTATGATTAACCAATTAAGGTTACCGACTAGATTTACCGACAATGACATTTGTATTGCATTAAGCCATGGTTCGAGGCCTAACCCGATTTGTGCCTCCCGAACGGTGTCAACACCCATAACAGTTACTAAAATGCCCGTTTGTACATGGTTGTAGCTAGCAACCCGGACGGGGACGTCACTCCCATGATAGATCTATCTTTTAGTAATCGCGCCTTATTAAGTTAACGAACCATGCAATGATGAGGACTTTCCCGTATTAAAACACTCATGCAATACCCGAACAATGAAAATCAAGACCGACAATGATAACCAACATGTTTAACAGAGTTAATAATTAAATTAACTTACCGAATAACAGTGATCACGAAAATAAGTAAGCATTGTATCTCACCCCAAGTTTAAAAACAGTAAAAGTGGGGCTATGAGACTCACCTGAGCTTATCCGAGCAATGAATATGTCCGACTTGGAATAAACAATCCCCGAATCTCCAAGTGTCCTAAACACGCGAGATTCTAATGAGCATTTGATTATCTAATATTTCTCCTTATCAATGTTTATCCATTTTGATTATGTCCAAGTGATTATATTTGTACTTCCGATTAAAGTTTATAAAATGTACGGCCCGTTGGTGACGGATTGAAATTATATTCTAAAGATATATAACATGTGTTTTTGCATTTATATAACTCGTTCATGGATGTATCGTATTGTTTACAATTATCCTTATATTCGTTATATTTTATTTCATAAGTTACAAAATTTGGTACGAGGTCCAAAAACTGAAATATGTCATTTTCGACCCCTAGACGACCCCGAAAGGCCTAAAACCGCCTATGCTATGGTACATAGCCTTGATCATTGGGCCATTTTCGAGTGACCGTGTGACTTTTAGCCCAAACCGTTATAATAAATTTTTCATCGAGAAGCTACCCTGATAACACTTGTGAAATTCTTCGGCATTTTTACAAAAACTATTCTGTTTGAGTATTGCAGTCGTTCGGCTGTGAAGACCTAGCCGTCCGGCTATGGAAGTCCAGCCGTTCGGCTATGGAAGTCCAGCCGTTCGGCTCATCGAGTCCAGCCATTCGGCTCATCAAATCTAGCCGTTCGGCTGGTAGCCTATTTCAGGCTTGTTCCAGTTTTGTTCGTGCAGTTCATCCCCAACCCAGTTTTTAACTTCATGTTTAACCAAATTCTCATATATATAACACTAGTATATGATAATATAAGTATTATAAACGTGAAATTAAAGTAAAGTTTGAGTTTCCTTACAAATTAAAATTTGAACCCGTGAGGAGGAGGAGGATGATCCGGATGGTGATGATGATCAAAGAAGATGAAGATGAATGTGATGATGATGATGATTGTTACTGATGTTGTTGTTGTTGATGATACCCGAGAGAGAGAGCCGAGAGATAGAGAAAAAGATGGAGGAAATGGAAGAAGAAAGTGAAGAAGTAGTCAGCCAACTCCAATTATTGGAGTTGGTTGGCTCCCACGCGTAGTACAAAATACCCGTGTTTTTGCACACGATCGATAACTAGTATAATATTTTCAAATGATAAAATTTTAAATATGAATCGTATAGATTTTTAATCGAAGTATTTTATAAAAATACTTTTAATGAGATACAAAATTATATCTTTGTTTCTCTTTGGTTTGATGGATAGTTTTCAGTGTACAATATGCGTTTAAATTCGCAACCAAGTAAATAATTATTATTCTCATTAATAATACATTATTTAAAAATGCTTTGCACCAACGTCCGTATTTGAGATTGCGTGTTCTTTCAGATTTGATGGTATGTGATTATTAAATAATCATTTTAATGTTATATATATATTTATATATATAATATCCGAATTTTTTTGTTTAATCACGTATTGAGTAAGAATGATTTAGGTTTAAATTAGGGGCTAATTTTGGCCCTTTTTGACCGGGTGTCACAAACGTGGCTTGTTTTGATGGGGGAAAATATTTGGCCAAAAATTTGGTTGCTAATTCTACCCAAGAGGTTATAGAGTTGATTTCTAGTTCCTCAAACCAGGTTTGTGCATTGAGAGTGAGTGAATAGGGAAATAGGTATAGATAGACTATGTCCTGATTAACCCCAATCGGCTTAAAGGAGTTGGATAAGGAAATGAATTTGTCAAGGTGGTAGTTTGGATCATCATTTGGTAGGCCACGAAATTGACAGAGGTTTTGGACTAACTGAACAATATGGGGCTTTAATTCAAATGAAATTCTATCGGTTTCCGGATAGACGATTGGTCCTCCTCGACCTTCAATCAACGGTTTAGAGTCTTCAGCGAGAGTTATACATGCAACAGTCATAGTCTCATTGGCAGGTGGTTGACTAGTTGAATGGATAGGGGTGGTCATTTCTAAAAGTGGTAAAAGGAAGGAAAAATAAAGAAAGACGTAGGGGTCTAAGAAATCCTAAAGGTTCACTAGTATGTAAGTTCGTCTTAACGCCTAAGGATTGTACAGTTGGCTCCCCGGCAGCGGCGCCAAAAACTTGATGCGCCACCAGCGGTCGGTAAGGAATTCAACCCTTGTCGTTGCACCGGCTACTGGCGGCGGGCATCAGTGGGTGTTTTAAATTTGTAATTGCGGGGCCTAAGTTTTCCCTAACAATGCTAATACAAAGGGTGAGCAAGTGGTAGGTATGACCTACAGTCGTTCTTCAAACCGACTGAATTGAAACTAAGGCGTGACAGATGAGGGCTTTCAAACTAGTGAAGGGTTTATAAAATAGTGGGGGAGTTTTGGTTTTTGTATTAACTTAGGCAAATAAATAAAACCGAAATAAAAATAAAAGATAAAGATAAAATAAAGATAGTGTTTGCTGAGATTTCGTTAATTAAGTTATGGGATGACGTTTGGAGAAACTGTGTTGAAAGATATTTGTTAATTATTAATCTTGAATACTCGTGATGTAAACACTAGATTCCCTACTAATTAAAATCCCATTAGCATGTCACACCGGGAGCTAGGTTATGGTAACATCACAAAGTATTTCGAATAAAAAACAAAATCTTGATTATGGTTTAATAATACTTTCATATGAACGGGAACAAAATCTTAAGGTACTAGACATAACTGAATCATATAACGATTCCTCGTCATCCTAACAGATTCGTATATTTAAAAAGTTCATTTATAACTTTAAACTAGCCCTTGCTTAAGACTACCCAATAAATCCCCTAATTATCCACATCGTTCCTCACTTAAAGTGCTTCCGCCGCTTCAAACCTTGATCATGTCTTGTCCTATGATAATCCCCCATGTAGCCTTGTGGTTCCATAGTTTCATACCTTTGACAAATTATATTGACACAGATGACTGACTACCTTTCAATTGGACATCGTTAAAAAGGCGTTGTAATCACGTTTATTGGTGGAAAGGCGATGGATTAAATTGAAGTTTAAAAGTCTATTTAGAAAGGTTAACTAAACTAGGTTTCTCATTTTATATGTTAGTCCGTAATATAACTACCTTCGGTCGTTACTCGACTTTCATACATTTGTACTCCACCTTGAAGTGTTTCCAGTACTATATCGAGTAACAGTCGAATAGGGGCAATCACATTACTTTACGATAATTAAGACCGTTTATATTTTACCACTATGATGATCCTAAGGCAACAATCAAACAAGAACATGCAATAAGACGATCAAAGCGATACTACCGTTCTTTAATATTTAATTTTAAATCATCCCATAATTAATTAACTACATCGCAAGCATACACAACAACTATACTACTCTCTAATCATGGCAATAACTAAATCTAGCATAATCAATATAAATGTAATTAATTAAGATAGATAAGGATAGAAAGAACCAAGATTAAATAAGAGAGACAATAGACTTGAATTAATTGACACAATTCCAAGCGTACTCTGAAGATTACAAAGAGTTACACACTTTCCTTTTATTCGTAATTAAACTTCTAAACTAGTTTCCATACTAGTTAAAACTAATCTAGAGAAAGAATGTAAAGAGAAAGTTGTAGCTTAATTCTAGAGTGAGAAAGTAAGCAAGGAAGGTGTGTCTTGAAATGAAGCCTAAGGGCTGCTATTTATAGGTGAAAAGTGGCTCACATTAGCATCCCTAGGCTCACATTAGAAAAAGTAGCAAAAGGTGGTGCACCAGGTACGAAAAAGTAGCGAAAGGTGGTGCACCGGGTACGGAAAAGTAGCGAAAGGTGGTGCACCGGGTATAAATAAGGATGAAAAAGCGCTAAAGAGACGGAGAGGTGGAGGCCGACACCACCCACCAGCAATCCAGAGGAGGCTGGCTGCTGGCCGGAGGTGGTTGGCTGCCACCCGTCCCGGTCCGTCATCTTTCGCTGCGTTACTTAATTCGCGTGTATCTTCTTCGTTATGTGTCCGTTTGCGTTGATTATTTTTGCGTTGGATTCGTAATTCAAAAACGAAGACTTTTATGTAAAGATATCCCAAAAATATGTTTTCTATCTCCAGACATTGCGTACGAATCATTTGGATCTTCCGGCGGGCGTAGAATCTTCATTCTTTATCCGTTTTTGTTGATTCTTCTTCTGTTAGATTCGTAATTTGAAAATGAACATCTTGGGTGAGATGGATATTGATGATGGACACTTTTGTCATGAAATCTCATTTTGATGCCTTGAATCTTCAAACGTCCGTGGAATCTTCCTTTTTCATTCGTTTTGCTTGATTTCTGTCGTGCAACCTTGTTTTCACCATCTTGGTATAATATCATTGATTTGTACTGTTTTTGAGTTTAAAATGCCAAGAATTGTTCCAGAATGAGAGAGATATCGGTAGTAAAAACATGACTTTTTACGCGATATCAATTTGCCATGATTAGCTAAATAACTCACTTGTCTGCTATGATAGTCATTTAGGGAACATTTTAAATATGTTATAATCTCTATGTTATGTAGCTACGGATAACTTAAATTACAAATATATGTAGGAACTAAATCTTTATCGTTTATCCAAAAATGAACGTAGCTAACTCAGAGGATACATGTCACTTAGTTATACTATGTCAGATCGAATCGTTAAGCTCGGCATGAGTGGTGTTCTCTAGACTGAATATGGGAATATGGGAATAGAGGTAGATTAAGATTAAGTTCAAACATGGAATTCTTTTAAGACTTTCGGAGTATTCTCGATCTGGTTAATGCTTTTGTCAACCTGAAAACTAAATACCATTTTGATTATCTTAGCGCATGTTCTTGTTTGATTGTTGCTTTTGGATTGTCATGATAATGTAATATAAAAGGCTTAAACTATCGTCAAGTAACCTGACGGCCCTATTCAACTGTTCTTTGATATAGTACTGGAAACCCTTCTAAGCAGAGTACAAATGTATAGAAGTCAAGAACGACCTAAGGTAGTCATTTTACGTATCGATCATTAAAATCAAACGTATTGCTTAGGTTTGTATTTATAAGTTAATTTATCCCTGCTATTTTGCATACTTGAGTAGTGTTGATGATTTGTATGAATAAGGGATGACATATAATTTAACCGCCTAGACAAGTTATTCCAACTTATTTCGGCGAGGGTAAAACCCGTTTATAAGACTCTTTATTCAAAAGACTATGCCATGATTTGGACATCTCTAATGACCGAGATTGGGGAATAGGATTCGAGATTAACTGTTAAGAAATGTGGCCTTGCACTTGAGAGAACTTTTAGTGCACATGTTAATGTATTCTTCCATCCACGTGACATTCCTTCTGCCTGATTGTGGACACCTACGCATCAGTCCGATGGAAGGACTGCAGCAATAACTCACATTTACCTACAAATTTATCCACACTAGAACTCTTCACATTTAATTTCCCCTAAAACCACTTCATAGTAGACAATCCCTTTAATTGCTAAACGCCCGAAGTAACCTCCACCTTTGTTCTCTTTTATGCTTTATTTAGTTGATTAGAAAACTCAAAACCAACCAACACTACTACAAAATCTCAAATGGCACACGGTTAAAACCATATATGGACCACGGAAAATGGGAGGTAGGCTAAGGTGGAGAAGTCTATTTGCACAGTAAAAGGACCATGGTCCGAAATTCGTGGTCTAATAACCACATAGACCACGGTTAGTAATACATAACCGCAGACAACAATGGCGTGGCCAAACTTTTGGACCACGGTTCTACCTGTGGGAACCGTGGTCCGCCTTAATTTATTTATTAAAAAAAAATTGGCTCTACCACGGTTCTCTTTAATGGACCGTGAGTTTATTTATTAGAATTTGTTTTTTACAAAACTACTTTCAAAACCCGTTTCAAGCTGTATTTCTAACTCAAATAATTTCATCATATAAAAATAGCTAGTAGTCGAGATGCCATCACCCCTCAGTAGTACTATTTTGTCAAATGGTGTTGCATAAACTTAGCTTTTAAGTGGTAATCAATTTTAAGACTGCCAACTCAACAAGTTAATATATATATGCCATCACAACAATAAGTATTTAATAGGAGATTTCATCATTGGGCACATCTCATCATTGAAAATTTATGCTTAATCAAGCAAGCTATTTTGATCTTGTAAGAATCATAGGTCGGGCACATGTTTATGTTGATCTACTGACTACCACCCCACCAAGGGGTATTTGGGATTGCTTAAATAAGCGTTAATCTGCTTATTTGCTTATTTTGACAGGAGATAAGCAGATCCAAACACCTCTATGAAAACTGCTTATCTGCTTACTTACTAGAATAGGCACTTAAAAGTAAGTAAGAGTCACCTACTTATTTTTTAAGCATACAAGTGTTTAGAAATAAGCAAACCCAAACACCCCTAACCCACCGTGAATACTTTTGTAACCATCATATATATTCAAGCATCTAAGCATATAATTAACATTTTAGCACATAAGAGGTTAAGCATTCAAAAAATATGTAAATCCTTTAAGTTAAAGGCATAACGTATTCAGCTATGCTATTAAAAGAGAATTTGTTCCTGGAACCATGCACACCGCCTCACCACAACATTATCGAGGTCTCTTTGCGATAATGGAGTTTTGTCTTGCCACGATTCTAAAACCTATATACATATTAATTAAAAGGAAAACTGTTATATGATGAAAGATACCATTTATTTGAAGGAACTGAATGTACATAAATAATACTTACATTTGATGGTAAATCAGACTGTTGGACAGTCACGAAGTAAAAAATCCAATACATGACATAGTATCTACATTCCCAACTTCCTCTTGGTATTACACGAATCAACCAAGGTGTACTCGGGTAACATGGAAAACATCTGCATCCATGAACTAAGAGTTATAATGAAGCAATTAAAGTGTTAGTTTTAATAATAAGATGTGCATATTTTTATCTTTATATGTTTGAGAGAATACTTACTCGTTAAGACACTGCACGATTTTGTAATGTGTTGTCACATTAGATTTGAAACAGCGCGCAATGGAGTCAAGTATGTAAACCTGATTTGTCTCAAGGTGTAAAATGAACAATATCCAGTGTTTACTGTTGAAATTTAAGTATACATTGTTAGTATATGACAATAAAGACACACACTAGAAAATAATTTAACATTGTACCCCTGCCAATACGGTGCTAACACAATGCTCTTTGAATTCCTTGTATGATATTCCACCGACTGATAAATCCACATTTGTTGTTCGGGTATGTAGATTTTGGTTGAAGCAAGTGAAGCGCACTAAAACACATATCTAAAGAGTTAGAAAACATGTGATATGATCATTGTTATCTTAATCTTATCTTATACCTTATTAAGCATAATGGAATATTGGAAATTATCATGATTGCAAAAATAAATAACAGACACAATTATCATGATTTCAAAAATAGAAATTATTAAGTTTGTAAAACCATTATCGATGCACTGATCATCATCATTATCATAGACCACTAGAATTTCTTATTTGTTATTGGTTTACCACTGTATAGTGTGGGTCTCTGACTAATAGTATATTAAGAGAATAATACTTTCTGCATAAAAAACAAAAGGATGGTGATGTCGGTTTCCCCATTTGTCACAAACTCCTTAAGATTAGTAACAACAATATTCAACTCGATAACGTCATCCACAAAAACTCCGGGCTCGATAAATAAATTCATGTTGGGATACGTGGTTGCTCTATTCCAAACATTTTTCACAACCGCCGGCTTCGACTTTAAAATTCGACTTTATGAATCTGTTAAAACATGCTCGATACGTGCGGATGGGCATGGTGGTGGTGCTTGTTGGACTGGCATACCAGTTTCTGGAACCGGGGGGTGCTTGTTAGGGTGTCACAACAGATCTCGGTGCTTGTTTGGCGGGCACAACTATGTCCTCACTTGGCACCTCATCCCGTACAGGGTTAGGATTGCGCCTTTTAGGACTCGGGACAACATTAGGCTCCGGGGATGACTCTCTCCCATCTTAGTAACAAATTAAATTAAAAATGTATACTGTTACGATAGTCATAGAAATATTTAACATACGATACTTAAAGATAATCAATGTGTATGTACCTCAGAAAATTCAATAAACGAACGTGGCCGCTGAACGAAACTGTTACTGGCTTCCTGTAAGAAATTCATTCCAGCAGCTGGCTTAGGAAGTCTCATCACCCCGAATCCATCCTTAATATTTCCAATTTGTACCCGTAGGTGATCTAGTGGCATAGACACCCCCTGTACCTGCCCATGCCCCGAGGATGAGCCTTTCCTCTCGGAACAAGCTTCCTTTGAAACCCGAATTCCGCGAACAACACATGCGGTGGGTTCCTACAATGATATGGATCGAATATATATTAGGTGATGTAAAATAATTTGTGGTAAAAACATATCATACTAATTAAATTTGATTACCAATAAATCTTCGAAAGGATGAAACTCTGACCCAACACTACTCCTCCTCATATCTAGACTTGCGACAGGTCTTTGCACCACCTCCCTCGATGTTTCCTCTCCCGATCCTACTTCCCTATCTTCAACCTCCATCCTACCCCGTTCCATCCTCTCTAACTCAACCACCCTTCTTTCTAACTTGTCAATTTGTTCTATCCTTTTGTTGCATCGCGGTTGCTTCCCGTAACCATCTATTTCATTTGTGAAGCCGATAGTGTGCCCCACCGCCCTTGTCCTTCCGGGGTGCTCTTTTCATACAACTTTCTATATGGCATCTTTTCCTTGGGGATCCGGAACCTCATGCAACTCCTCGTCCTTCTTGATCTGTTTGAACCAATAAAAAGTTTATGTTCTAATTTTACCAGAAATATAAATACGTAATAAAATTTCAATGTAAACATAGGTGATCATTCCAATTCCTCCCCAGTTGGAATAATATCCCCATGTATAATCAACCGTCCTCGATTGCATCCACAGCGAGCCCTGATGTACATAAACACGTGCTTACTATGAGCCCCGTATACACGACCAGCAAGAGATGTGGTATCCAAGAGTTTGACAACTTCTTCTTTCTCTTTCATCCATTCTTCTTCGTATCCACGATACCCTTTAGGTCCTAGCTTAGGCGGATTCTTGTTCAAACTAGCTAGTTCTCTACCTCTCTCACTTAATCTCTTCAAATAACAAAAACAAGTTTGAACAGAAAAACGGGAATGAAAAACAGTACTCGAGATGGCCTTGGCCCCAGTAGTACTCTTGTATCAATAAGTGTTGCATAAAATTGTGAGTGGTAATCGACTAAATACTACAAACTCAACAAAACTTATTGTCGTCACCACATTACGTATTATTATGAGAATGCTTCATTGCGCATCTCGTCATTGAAAATTTTTGCTCGACTTTATTTAAAAAAAAGACAATAATAAAAAGTTTTAATAAAAAATTATACCAGAAATTCTTCACTGTTGACCTTCTTACAGAATTTCTTCCACGGTCCTTCTTCCTTGTTAAGATATGGGTATTTCAAAAAAGGGCTTTTCCCAATTTTCACAAAATTCTCCCTCAGATTTCTCTTTAATTCTTTCCAGACATGGTTGCATTGCGCAGTAACAGCCTTCTTGGTCTCCTCACCCTCAATATCAGGAATTGCTTGCTGAAATACATAAGTATATATTAGTAGCCTTCTATAGATATATCATCTTTGAGAAAGGGATATAGTTGCAAAAAAATTATTTTATTGGTTCAACATTTACCTTAACCTCTTCCCATAGTGAATATTTTAGTTTTTCATCAACCTTATCCCACGAATCAATTAGAATACTAACCCGGCCTCTAGCAACAAGACCTATCATTTTACTAAATGAACCTGTCCTGGCCCAATGTTGAGTCCAAACACATTGAAGTTAACTTCTCTATCGTGAATCACATTGGCCTTTTCATCCTTCTCATTATATGAAGTAGCCCTGCTCTTTCTTCTTTTTCGTGGAGCACTTGTACTACACTCTTGATTAATTAGTTCTCTAACATGATTGTCTTCTTCCTGTTCTGGAATATTTGACATCTTATCCTTTGCATGAAGATCAGGTTGTTGATGATCACTCATAACACCCTTTTCAGTATAATCATTCAAATAATCATCTTCCAGATGAGAAAAGAGATCCTTATCTTGATTATCCTACAAATGATTATGAATAAGTTATTAAAAAATAATATATAAGATCAAACGTAATCTAACATTCAATAATAATTAATAGGTACATTACACCCACAATACATAGATAAATAAACTTTCCTACCAAACATCATCAGATAGGTCCCCACAAGGTATTTAACTAATCATAGATATCATATAAAAAGTGGTAGAGAAATTGTTCCCCGCATACTATTATTAATATTCCCCACATCAAACGACAGAAAATGACACTTCTTTGTATATTAAACAGCAAACAATAAATATTCACTTTTTGGTTAAATAATGGAGATACTCAACAACACGTACACCTCTAGAGTCTAGACACATGAACATAACAAATGGTTCATATAAATCACAGATCGAAGATATAAATACACTCAAAAACAAAACTGTATGAACAGTTCACAGTGTTGGTGCATCTTAGTGTGTCTGTTAGTTGGTCTAAGTCTGTAATGCGTAAGTTATATAATTACGTTAGTTATGACATTTGTATTTATTATTAATTACATTTTGTGTATTGGCGACACAAGGGTTCTGTGTTGCAAGAGTCAACTTGGCGACACAAGTTGTGTCGCATGAGTCGGCTTGGCGACACAGCTTGTGTCGCATATTTAAGATTAAGTGTCGAGTATAAATTGACAAGTTCGGATCATTTGCAAGGGTTGACGAACTTAGGTATTGTCAGAGCATATTGTACTCGAGTATCGAATATAATCTGATCGGTGTTTGTTTGAGTATTAATATACTTTCGTGTTTGTTTTGTTTTAATCATTTAACATTTATATATTTAATCTTTGGATTCCGCACGTTAACAGGGTCTCTATCATTAAGAAGCACAATAAAACGTCTTATGAGCTACTTAATAACCGAAAACCATCATTACAGTTTCTTGAACTGCTTGGGTGTCCTTGCAATATTATGTACACAAAGGAAAATGTTGCTAAATTTGGAGCAAAATCTAGTAAAGGCTTGTTTTCGGGCTTTTCAAACAACTCTCCAAACAAACGTGTACATAATTTGGCAACTAAGCGCATGGAAGAACATTATGAAGTCACGTGCTTTCGTTATACCGAATATCCACAAGGAAAGGGACCCGCATATTTGTTTAACTATGAAGCGATCTTTGACTCATTCAATCTCCCTAAAGAAGAAGTTGAGGTTGATCAGGTGGTGACACGGCTACATGCGCTTGATTTGTCTTCAGATACTTCTACACCATCCGCTTCTAAACCACCAACTGCTTCTACTACTCCACCTCCTTCTCAAACCAACGCATCAGTTCATGAATCATCGATGAGGAATCAAGAAACGTATACATATGACTCTGAATTGTCCGATGATGAAGATGAACCACATTCGAATCTCAATGAATTTGATTTGGGATAAGAAGCCGATTCCACAAACTTGGATTCTGTCATTGTGCCTGACGAAATTCCATGCTCTCATATCAATAAGGATCATCTAGTGGAGAACATTATCGGTCCTTTGGATAAGGGGATTTAGACACGAAGTCAAGTTGCTACTAATGAGAATTCTGAATCTCCATCTGCACCTCCTGAGACTGTCTCTCTTGCATGTCTCGCCACAGAGGTAAAAGCGTGTTTTCTATCTCAAGTGGAGCCTAAACGGACAGAGGAGGCTTTGAAAGACCGACACTGGGTTGAAGTAATGCAAGAAGAGTTGCAGCAATTCAAAAAGCTATATGTTTGGGAATTAGTACCGTTACCCAAGGGTGCTCATCCGACTGGCACTCATTGGGTATATAGAATCAAGAAAGATGATCGAGGAATGGTTATCAGAAATAAAGCGCGTCTGGTTGTTCAAGGCTTTCATCAAGTAGAGGGTTTGGACTATGATGAGGTTTTCGCTCATGTTGCAAGATTGGAGTCGATTCGTATTTTCTTGGCATACGCATCATTCAAGGAATTTCATGTTCATCAGCTTGATGTAAAGAGCGTATTTCTGTACGGACAGGTCGATACTTATGTGTATGTGAAGCAGCCTCCTGGTTTTGAAGACCCTTTGCATCTGGAATATGTCTACAAACTCAACAAGGCATTGTATGGTCCGCATCAAGCTCCAAGACTTTGGTATGAGAGGCTTTCTACTCATCTAACAAAGAATGGCTTCGAAAGAGGGAGTATTGATAGAACTCTATTCAAAAAAAGAGACAGAGATGACTTGTTACTCGTACAAGTTTATGTCAACGACATCATCTTTGGTTCTACGAAAGAGGCCATGTGTAAGGACTTCGAGAAACTCATGAAGTCTGAATTTGAGATGTTCTTTCTAGGTGTACAGGTTAAGCAGTCTGCCAATGGCATCTACATTCATCAGTCCAAATATGTTACTGATATGTTAACTAGGTATGACTTGCTTAACTGTAAGACCTACGACACCCCTATTGAAATTAATCACAATCTTGGACCGATCGATGATGAAGAGGATTGTAAAGAAAAGGACTATCGTTCGATGATAGGCTCTCTCATGTATCTGACTGCCTCAAGGCCGGACATCGTATTTGCTGTGTTTATTTGCTCCAGATATCAAGCTAGGCCCAAGGTTTCTCATATGAAGGCAGTGAAGCGCATTTTTGGATACCTCAAATATAGACCAACTCTCGGTCTATGGAATTCAAACGAGAAAACGTTTGCTCTCACCGCGTACTCAAATTCTAATCTTGACGGCTGTAGTATAGATAAGAAGTCTACAGCTGGTGGATGCTAGTTTCTTTGATCACGTTTGGTCTCGTGGCAGTGCAAAAAGCATACTACAGTTTCTACTTCAACTGTGGAGGCTGAGTATGTTGCTGCAACTTGTTGCTGTTCCCAGGTTCTGTGGATTCAGCATCAATTGCGCGATTACGGGTCACTTCTTACTATAACTCCTATTCATATAGATAATACTGCTGCCATATCTATTACACGTAATCCCGTACAACACTCTAGGACTAAACACATAGAACTTAGGTTCCACTTTATACGGGATTGCTATGAGAAACACTTAACAGACCTTGTCCATGTAGATACCATTAAGCAGAACGCCAACCTATTCACCAAGGCTTTTTCCCATGCCCGATTTGATGAACTAGTCAACATGATTGGTTTACGCTTCTTTCAACTGAAAAAGTAACTTTTTGGACTTGGACTATTGTTTTGTTAAAAAAAAATACGCAACAGTCACTCTTTATACTCTATGGTATCAAAGAAATGCACGGTTGCAACATTTATAAAAAGACGTTTAGTTGTGTCTGTAAATAACTAGGGAAATGATAGTACATTAAGGAACATGCACAAAATGGAAAATTTAAGGATTATCCTTGATGTACCAGTAGGTTTATCTAGCATACTTACTACAGTTTTTATAAAAGTTAGCTTCATCATATGATGTATTGGTAGGCATGAAAAACACCAGTCTTTGAGCTATTAAAAGATAACACTAATACATGTCTATTATCTTGTGGTAAACATCTTGTGATGTACGACTACATGTCTTAATCCCTTAGTATAGCTTGGCGTTCTTCTATTTTGGATTTTATTATGAAATCATTTGGGGGTATATACTGTTGTTTCCTCTGTTGTACGTAATTATAGACCTGGTCTCAATTAGTATATACTTAAAAGTTAAGCAAACTCAAGTCAATGAACTTGAATCTTAAATTACAAAATACCTAACAAGGTCGACAAAATGGTTTGACCAAGTCTGGTTTTGCTTACACCTGAATCAAGCTATGTCACTTTATTGTACGTTTGTACAGACCTGTCACCACTGGCTTGATTCTTAAAAATGATATTCCTCTATTCTATCTAATCTTGGAAGTTATGTTCATGTCTAAATTACAGGGGTATGCCTATGGTTGGCACCACAGAGAAATATTCATATTAACAATAAAAGGTTTGCTCAAAGACACGAATGTAACTGGTTTAGGTGGTCAAACATTACCGGTAATCATCTTGAAATAATCTTTATAAAAGGTATTTTAAATATGCTAAGTAAACTTAAAGTGGAGAAATATACTGATAATCGAGATAACACTTACTATTTGCTAATAATTGCATGTTATTCTAATATGATCCCTTAGCAGACCAAACAACTAAGTCACCAAAAATAATGTTAGGTTCTTTAGTTATTTTATTCTAGTTTATTTTACTTTAATTTTTTTTTGTATATATTTATTTAAGTCCTTAAAAGCTACTCTCGCATCGGGATACGAAACATGGAATAAATTCAAAAAGTCACACTTTTAGAGTCCTGCGACACAACTTATGTCGCATCCTATGACGCAGCTTATGTCGCTTGTTAAGTCGCATGGTAGGGTTAAAGTATAAAAACCTGACCCCTGTCGCTATCACTGTTACCAAACATTGCGACACAAAATCAATTCTAGCGACACAACATCCCGATTTAGCGACACAACTTGTTGCGGTGATTTTTTGAATTTCTTCTCGATTTCTAGGTGTTTTTCGAGCAATCAACCACTCAATTCTTGTTCTCGTTCACTTACTTGATCGATAGGTACTAATCTTACCCTTTTTCATCATGTATTTAAGGTTTAATTGTAAGATTATGTTTTGGTTTTTAGGTTTTTAAGTTTTAAGTTTAATCAGATGAGGAAACGACCGAAATAATTGGTAAAAATTATATTTTCGTGTTCCTAAATGTTGGACATACCCTAGGGTTTGTGTTGTTTGCGAAAACTACAAATTTAGGGTTTAGGGTTTCTGGGTTGGGGTTGAATGTTCATCATTGCGACACAACCTGTGACATAAGTTTTATGTCGCAGGTTTCATGAAATTAATTTATGTCGCCGACGTCTGCGACATAGATTTTTATGTCGCTAGTTTATGCGTCACAACTCCATATGTCGCTTCATATATGGGACACAACTCATGCGACACAAGAGTTATGTCGCCAATCTCATAATATTCGATGAAATTCGATTTAATTCCGAAAAGAGACACAACTCTGTCCGTCGCATCCTTGGTTAGCGACACCATCACTTATGTCGCTTATTTTTGGAAATCAATTTCAAATCTATAAGCGACACAAGCCTTTTATGTCGCAGGCATCCAGCAACACAATCCCCAGTGTCGCATAACTCAGATTTTGTAATTGATTTATTCGTTTAAATTGGTATTGCTTACGCTAACTGATTTTGAGTGTTTTTGTTAAATCTTATACAATAATGGCAGACGCTGATGTTATTTGGGAACCACGCCACAACATCGTGGCATTTTTGGACGATTCTAAGGAGACGGCGGCTCCGTACAGGCCCATGGTGGCATTCTTACGCCGTTCTCGTATTTACACTGCGACCACCACGATTTTTGTAAGTCCCTAGTTCTAGGATCGATAACTTCGTTATCTATAGTATTAAGGCGCAGAATTCCTCAATACACGTTATCTTACTATAACGAATAAGTTCACGTTTAGGTTAACTAATACTTAGCTTTAAACGATAAAACGTCAAAGCCTAGCCTTTAGGTTTAAGTTTTTCTCTGGATATTGAATTCACAGGTTGCATAAAATGAATGGGAAAAGTCCTCCTTGTTTTCACGTAATGAAAACATATATATATATATATATATATATATATATATATATATATATAAATATATATATATATATCGTCTCAACTCGCAGCCGCTGGGCCTGCGAGTTGACTCGACTCGCTATGCAGCCCAAGCCCAATCATGAACTTGACTCGCCACAACTTAGATTCTACTACAAGTTCAGATCTCATCTCGCCTTGCAATGCCTTGCGACTTGAGATCTCGACTCGCAGAAAACATATTTGTTAAATACAAAATTCCGTCTACTATTAATAACAAATATTCATTTACAAATCAAAACCAATGTATCAACCTGATAACAATTATACTAGTCATATTACAAGCTAGATCTGTTGTCACAAACTATGTCTCAACAGATTTACAAGGATCAAGGGTCCATTTTGGGAAAATGCAGTCGTCAACTCCGATCTGCCTTTTACACGCATTATCTACACTCTTGGCGATCGTCAACTGATTATCTCGGAACAAGTAGTTCGGAATTTCTTTCAGTTTGGCGACACTCCAGATATACCTACTCTATATGGAAATCAGTTTATAGCTGGCGCTATGACTCGCATCAGCTATCCAGGGGTGCCAAATGATCAACACCGTAAGGCAAATCTGCCTAAGGTTTGGAGATATCTGATGCATGTGGTTATTGTATGTCCATCTCCACGCAAGGCCGGTTTTGATGGGATCATTTACTCAACGGCATCTGCTATGCTTGCGTTGGTTTACAATAAGCCCTTCAACTACTCAGGTTATATCTTCAGGACGATGGTAGACAACGTCGATGTTGGGGACAAGAGTTGGAATCTATATCCATGCTTCATACAGCTTCTCATCGATAATCAACTTCCCGACATTCCACCCAACGTCCGTGAACGCTTGCGTCTGACTCCGATGAACGTCCGAATCTGGGCTGTTTATGCTGCCGGAGCAAATGCGGAAGGCAGGTTTCCACTTTTTGGGCACATAGTGGATGAAGGTTATATTTCTCCGCCCAATGATGGCTTTATGGATGTTTTGGCTGCACCAGGGCAACAACCTCAGGAGGAATTACATCTCCATGAGGCAACTGTACAGGTTGATGTCCTGTTACAGCAGATTGATGAATACCCTGTTGGGGGCAGGGATAGCAAAAAAATCCGAACCCGATGGGGATCCCCGATCCCCGCACTTTTGAATCGGATTAAGGATTGCTTGAGGTTGGGGTTGGGTAGTATCATCCCCGTCCCGATATATATATATATATATAATAATAATTACAATATATGTATATATATAATTATTCTATATTTATAAATAACTAATATCATCGATAAATATATTTATTTATAACTTTTTGAATTACAATAACATTTACAATGTCTTAATTGGTCTCGTCGAGTACTGGGTTACGATTTAAAGAGCCAAATGCTCAATAAGTTACCCTGATAAGACCATGTTGGACATTGGGGTAAGCAATTCCCCCGATAATACCCCGTTGGGGTTTGGGATGGGGATGGGGATTACTTAGAATAATGGGGGTGGGGGTGGGGCTGACACCCCCGCACTGAACCCGCCCCGTTGCCATTCCTAGCTGGGGGACAGACTGATCATCCTAATCTAGAAGAACCAGCACCGGATAATGATTCGGATGGTGGTCCAACTCCATCTACTTCTCCAAGTATTGTACCTTCGGAGTCTTCGTTGAGAAATATTCAACGTTTTGATCCAAGACGTTTCAAGCGTATCCAGCGTCGTATATGTGACAACCGTCACCAAACCGTTTTCGTAGTCTGAGATGTAAAAAGTCATTTTAAAAAAAATAAATACTAATTTCAAGGGTTTAGTTACACCAAAGTCTTCATTTTTGAAAAATGAATCCAACGCAAAAAGAATCATCTCAATCCGACGTGTAACTAAAGAGATACAAAGCAAAACGTAAAACAAACAGAGTAACAATTATATTTGGACCATGTGACCCAAGTTTTTGTGTCTTTTGTTTGGCCCAAAGAAAACCGACCCAAATTCCTCCTTAGAGGATCTGGCCGTCCCAACTCATTCAACTCAAGTAACCCTAAAACTATAAACAAAAACCTAAACCGAAAAGTTTTAGTTTATGCTGATTTATTTTCGTAGTCGAATTAGAGGCCATTTTTGCCTAATTAGGATCGTTTTCAGGATTCGGTCAAAACTAAAAAGTCGTAGATCTCGATTTTTTACATAAACTTTCCAAGCTTCGGCCTCTAAAACGAAGCATATTATTTTATAAATTTTTTTTGTAAATTGCTGCAGTGTATTACGAATTTTCTGAAACTTTTAGTTATTCGTATATAAACGTGTTTAAACCCTAAAAATGATTTCTAAACCTCATTATTTGACTCCAGACATCCAAGAACAAAAATATCAGTCTATATTCATAATACAAACCCTAAGAACTCAAATAATCATCCTCTAATTCATTCTATTGATTGAGAACTCGCGTATTTATGTTTTCGGTAAGTTTTCGTGTCCTAAATCTTTGTCTTCTTCATTCTCTTATTGCAAGAAATGTTTTGATTCTCATAAAACGTTCATATTGCAGATTATAACAATGATAATTGTGCGGTCATCGGTATTTGGTATAATCTCTATCCGATTCTTTTATTCAGAACGTATTTCGATTATTTCATATTGTCGGTTTTATTGGGTTCAAATCCATTGTATTTCTAGTGAATGAAATCATTAGGATATATTTCAAATCAGTTTTTAAATCATTAGGAGTGAATAATATTTGTTTGATTGAGCGTTTTGGATTGTTTACACAAGGATTTAGGTTTGATTATACAAACCCTAAATTTGGACAGAATTGTCTATCGATTTGGGAACGTTTTAACTTGATCATTTTATAGTGACTTTTTATGAAATTTGAGTCTAAAACTAAGTATAAGAAGTCTAATTTCAATTGAAGTTGGTTTCATGTCCAATTGTTGAGTTTAAGTTAGTCAAAATAATTTTATAAGATTAAAGGTCATTTCTGATTTTTCGGTTTGTAATTTTTGGTTAGCTTGTGGATTTTTGAAACGTAGGTTAAACTATGAATTTGGTCTTGAAATTTTTACTGGAATAAATTATTGTAAATTTTGTGAGTCTTTAAGTATTTAAATAAATTATAACTTTTGTGAAGTCAGAAAGTGTTGTCGGTTTAGAGCAGTTCAATTTGGAGAATTTCTAAAAATAGTTAACTAAATAAATAGATTCTGGAAAAAAAACTGAGTATTTTTAATACATCAAAGTGTCACCGGTAAAAATTTTAGAGTCAAATGATTTTGTTTAGTCATTGTTTAAAATTCGTAAAATGATATGAAATTCTGGACAGAATCTAAAATACAAGATAGAGTAAAATTACTACTATTTTGTATGAACGAGAGTTGGTTTTAGAAAAGATATTTGAGGTTTGGTTGTGAGGAAAGGTAATAGAGGTGATTTGGATTTGAAACTTGGGATACAATGGAAGGACATAGTATTATCTAGGTTGTAACCTATACGTATTCATTTGTAGATTTGCATTATGTTTGGTGGATTCATTTGGGGACGATATTTACTTTGGTACTCGAGGTGAGTTTTCGTGGCCCCATTTTCATTACATGTTTTCAAATTGAGGGGAAAAGTATGCTCATATTTTATCAATTGTTTTCATGTTGTGATTACATTTATTTTTATTTTGGACATATGCTTGAATGTGTGACACTATGTGACTTATATGCATTCGGTTGTTGGATTCATTTTTATAAAAAGGCTTTACTCTTTCAAGGGTAAGAACCTAATGTGTACTGTTAGTATACATTGAAGGTCATATATGGGTAGCTACCGCATTCACAGGATTTGGTTGGGTCATACTCCTTCGTGGGGTGATGACATTTTGTGGAGATGTTTGGTTATATCATTTCACTTATGTACCTTTTCATATGCATTGTCCTACTCAATTATCATACCAGCAAAATGCTTTATTTTTAATAGTTTCTGATTTTAAACCTACGAAATTCACCAACATTCGTGTTGACATTTTTGAGCATATCTTTTCAGGTTATACTAGTGGACTTAAAGCATTGGATAAGAGAACTTAGTGGACCTTTAGGGTTGCATTAAGAGTTATTCAAGACTTGTGGTACATCATGGTTGTTTGTGAAGGCATGTTTTGCCTTAACATCGTAGAGTACGTTTGTTTGTATTATTTTGAATTCATTGTTGAAATGTATGCACGACAAGAACCGTTATTCATGTTATTGGCATCATGACACATTGGATATTATATTTCATATAGAATTCTTTATAATGATGTGTTATGATCATATCACCGTTATACCCCGTTGCATCCGTTTTAGACAGGGTGTGACCCCAGTCTACCCGTCGTATATCTACTTCTTCTACTTCTGCTACATCTTCTAGGTCAAGGCCTAGGGTTGAGGTACCTCCTATTGAGGTTCCAGTTCAACCTCACCCTACGGTAATTGAAGAGCTGATGAAACGTCTGGATACTATGCAACATACTTTGGAATCTCAATCCAACATTCGTGCAGCTCAAGCTGCTCAAATCAAAGATTTGGAGGCTACAACTGCTTTGGTTCCAGAGTTGAGAACTAGGGTTTTAAAATTAGAATCCCTAGCTGTCTTTCCGGGGGAGTCAGGCCTGCGTGCCATAGAAACAAACAACTAGGACTTCTTCAGGAACACAGACCGGTGATGTAAACAAACCGGATAATGTAATTTCTGATGACATTAATGGAACTTCACTTTTGGATTATTTTCTTGTTGTTGACATTCCAGGTCAGCCGAGACCGTTAGCTGTTGATTGTTCTCATGCTGATCTATCATATATTCAATGTATGATTAATGAGGAAGGTCCAACATCTGAACCTGATTTTGAGGTTGATGATGATGTGGTAGTAGAGGAAGAGGAGCTTCATAGCGATGAATTTTATGATGATGCTCTTACGATTGAAATAGATTTCTCTGAGGATGAAGCAGAGCCTACTGGCACTTCTCAAAGTCAACCAAGTGCTTCGCAAGCAATGCCTGCTCAAGAAACTACAACTCAAGAGGCACCTATCCCCGAAACTGAAGAAGCTTCTAGGTCTAAGCATTCTGAGTGGTGGCCTCATTGTAGAAATCCTGAACCGGTACCAATAACTTGCAAAACGTATACGGTTAAAGGGGATTACACTGGGATAATTAAGAGCTGGAAGGTGAATAGAGCTATTTTTATGATAAAGAGAAGTGATGGAGTTCAATACTTCAAAGGGTCTTTCACCAAGCTGAGTACTTTACCTAAAGGTGAAGTAAATCGAGTAGCTCAGTTGAACCTGATCAATCCTCACAAAGATGACCGTGCCGAATATATTCAAACAATATTGCATCGTGAGGTTTCAAGCAAAAGGTATAACTTCATTAAACCGACGCTAGGCACGAGGTATATGTATAAGAAAAAGCTTGATCCAGTGACAAGGCAGCCGATCGTTAAAGTTCATTATCCGCCAGCAGATTGTCTTACTGAGATTTCTCTGGAGACTGTTCCTCTCGACTTTCTAAGAAGATTTCATCATTGGGAACTTGATGCTCATACTGGTGAAGTTGTGTTTGTTTTTGTACCAGAATCAGCGCATCCAGAGACGACATCGCTTTATGGTTTAAGGAAAGCTCAATTTAGAGTGTTTAATTTAATGAGCTTGATTAATATCTCACACAAAGATTTAAGGAAATTGTTTGACAGTCCAATTCGCTTCAACGCAAGAAATGCAGTGAATTCGATTCTTTCAAAACAATTCCAAAAAGTTGTGACAGTATGTGTTACGCATGGGATTCATGCTGGAGGCAAGTTTCCCGCATGTTGGGTTTCAATTGAAGATATTTTTGAAGACCAAGATGAATACACGGGGAAGTTTGTTGGTGCATCTTAGTGTGTCTGACAGTTGGTCTAAGTCTGTAATGCGTTAGTTATGTAATTACGTTAGTCATGACGTTTTTATTTATTAGTAACTACATTTTGTGTTTTGGCGACACAAGGGTTCTGTGTCGCAAGAGTAAGCTTGGAGACACAGCTTGTGTCGCATAGGTCAGATTAAGTGTCGAGTATAAATTTACAAGTTGCTCATTTGCAAGGGTTGACGAACTGAGGTATTGTCATAGCATATTGCACTCAAGTTATTGAATATAATCTGATCGGTGTTCCTTTGAGTATTAATATACTTTCGTGTTTGTTTCATTTTAATCGTTTAAGGTTTATATATTCAATCTTTGGATTCCGCACGTTGATTGAGTATTAGGATTCGATTAGGTCCGACCACAGGGGATCTACACACAGAGTTGATGACATATTGCGGGATAATGGTCACTTTTTAGTTATTATACAAACAATCATCAACTAATTAAACTTATGCATAATTAAAACAATATACAAACTCTTGATTAATTAGCTCAACTACAATTACGGTACGTATTTGTAGCAGAAATACCAAATTAACACATGTATAAGTAGTGGTATAACATTCATTTGGTCCATACAAACCAGATATATAAATATATAATCACTCTAAAACTAAATATTTAACATCAAGAAGAAGAGAAATAGATACTTTACCATTATAGCTGTAGTTGGATATAAACCCTAAGGTGGTATTAGCGATTGAAGATGGTTTTTGGTAGTAGCTTAGCTAGGTTATGCCCGAATGGATGAAATATATGAAAATTTTGGATTTTTGGTGAAAAGAGGGATGTGTTATAAGTTATGGCGGGTTGCTTGAATTTTTTGGCTATTAGACCATGAGTTTAACAAACATAATTGTCCTAAAATGTTGAAAGGACCACGGTTCTTTTATAAGGGACCGTGGCCCGGTGTTTTCCTTTAGACTTAATCACTTTAGGTCACGGGTTTAACCAACAGAACCGTGTTAAAATGTTCAAAGGACCTTTTCTAAGGGACCGTGCCACGGTGTTTTTCCTTTAGACTTGATCTTATTAATTAATTTTTAATGAAGTCAAGGTCATTGTTTCGAACCTTCTCGATCTCTTGTTTCAATTTTCAATCATTTTCTTTTTTTGATGTATTTTGTTAGACCACGGGTTTAGTATATATTATGATTAATCGTTGTATAGTCAAGTGAATATTATATTTGGTCATATTGATAAATCTATCTCGATAAAAGTAAAATGTATTTTTTAAAGATCCAATGCGTTAAATATTTTTCATTATGTAAAACTAAGTATATTAAGAAAAAGGTGGTAAATTAACGGAGTATTTATTAGTTAGTGTTAAATCATTTCAACAAAATATCGTGGGCTCGTGGCCCATGGTTCCCAAAAAACATAACCACGGAGAATATATTCTCTCTCTTTCCCTATAAAATATATGGAGTATATACTATATATATATATATATATATATACACACACACATAGTTAGGGTTCACAGTTTACATCCAAACCCTAAACAATTAAACATGATCATCAAATTCCCTTTTCGTGATCACATTTTCCAGAACAAAATTAAGAATACGTACGTACTCCTTCACGACTGAAATTTCTCTGTTTAACCTTGAGTGTGGAATTTCTCTTTGCATTCTAAATTGATCACCCTCTTCCTCCAGGTTGATCTTTTTGGTCGTCAAACACTCACACATAATTGGAGACATAAAATCCATGATCAAGCAGGAAGGCATTGCTAAATGATAAATTAAGGCTCAGATTCGCTCCGGTTCACCCAGAAACGGGCACAATCCGGGTTAAAACATTGTCTCTAACACATCTTAAACCATGGATCAAATCTGGAAGATTCTAGTCATCATCATTAGGTGATGGTCAAGAAATTCGATCTGTTGAACATGGGTACAAAATCTGGAAGATTCAAATTAACTTATCGATACCCTGTGTCTTTCTTTGATGCAGCTAAGTAACAACAACCTTCAATATACAATCGCAATTTTTATGTTTAAATCATTCCATGATAAAACCTTTGCAGATATGATATAACAAAGGGAAGAAATTAAAAAGAAAAGTCGAGATGAATCACCAGCTTCTGACTATGTCTGTATCTTCTTTTCATCAAATCAATATGATCTTCAACCCCCTAATAACATGATCGTCAAGCGATTTCTTCTCCGATATGGTCATAATATTTCATTTTTGTTATCAAATTTTTCACAACTAAAGTATGAATACTTCCTCTCAACCGAGATTTCTCTGTTTAAACCTTCCGGACTCATGTAAGTAATATCAAGCTCTTAATTAGTTATAAGTGTCTCGATATCACTTCAAAGAGTGTCAAAAAATTGATACTCTCTCTAAATACTAGATTCTATTCTTACCAGGATGGAATCTCGAAGAAAACTATACGCATCTCGGTGTTGTAATGATCCAGAGATTTAATCGAGAAAGATACGACTAATGCATCCTTTATCAGCCTTTATCAGAGGTGGTTTCCGTCGATAAAGATTTATGGTGGGTTAGGAAGATTAAGAAAATAAAGGGATCGATATATCATGTGTATTTTAAAGGGTCAAATGACACCTAAAACCATCATTAAGCATATATACGGCAAGAGCCGGCATTTTAAAACTTCTAGATCGAGCTTCAAAGGATATGACCGGAAACGATTGACGAAAGATTTAAATAGAGAAATTGCGGTCGTGAAAGAAGATCACCAACACGTGTGAACTTCATATGGAACTGCTTCATTTTGTTGTTTGGATGATGCTAGTTGTTAGTTTGTTACTAATTTAGGTGATTGTGTCGGATGTTTGTATGCAAAAGTGATTGCCAAAAATTATATTACTATTGATATTTGTGTCAAATGTTAGTACTTGTTAAACCCCCAAAAAGGCAAAAACCTATATAATTTTTCCCCCCTTAATTCCGGTCCCCATAAAATTGTTTATTTAAATAATTTTTATCAATTCGATATTTTATAAAATAAAGGAATTTACAGTTTTTTAAAAACTGTATAAAAAAATTATAAAAAGGCATTACAATTGTATTTTAATTAAAAGTTTTATTTTTAAACGAGTATTGAACGATTAATTAAACACAAACACAAATGAATATCAATTTTTCTATATATTGATTGAATATGAACATATAAGATTTATAGAAATATTCTATCTATCGTCTATGACACTTTAGGGTTTCGTCACCTTCAAATTGTAATCCTAATGCTCTATTTATTCTAAACTCTTTCTGATCCTGTGACACTAGCTAGTCCACTGCCTCCTTGCGACACTTGACTTAGTGTTGCAATTGCGACACTGGCTAAGTGTTGCACGTAAAAATTTAGAGTTTTTTTTCCTAACTTTCTAAAGTAAGTTTCATTACAAATCTATATTAAGGCAAAAACCTATATAAATCTTATTTTCCCCCTTAATTCTTGTCCCCATAAAATTGTTTATTTAAATAATTTTTATCAATTCAATATTTTATAAAATAAAGGAAATAAGTAGTTATTCAAATAGCTTTTAGTAGTCAGGGACTACCCATGAATAAATGTGATAGTACAGGGATGATTCAGATAATTTACTCATAATGTAAAATTAGGATTATTGTGGCCCACGGTTTCAAATTAAAACTGTGTTCCATTATAGCATTAACCACGGTCCATTGTCACATAACCGTTTTTATTGTGTACCATTATTTACCTAGGTTGGAGTAGGTTTCCTAATTCATTAAAAAGACTATACATATTCTCATTCAAATCCAATATAAATACAATGTATATACATACATATAGTGTTGATCGTTTACATTCAAACCCTAACCCTATTTATGAAATTCCCTTTCCGTGATCACAGTTTTTTACAATAAAAGTAACAACACGTATGTCCTCGCGACCGCAATTTCTCTATTTAAATTCACTTCTTTTTAAGCATCGCCTTCAGGGTGCAGTTTAAATAATCTGTCTTTGGAAGTTAAACACTCAAATGAGTATATGAGACATCAAAGCCAGATTAAGCATGCATGAAGGAATTCCTGAATGCTCGATAGAGCATAAAGGATTAAATCTGGAAGATTCAAATAATTGTCATTAGGAATTCGATCCGTTGAACATGGGTACCAAATCTGGAAGATTCAAATTAACTTATTGATGCATATGTATATGTCTTGTGGTTTTAGCTATATATGTTTCACGATTTGTATGCCTTTTTTTGTTTTTTAAAGACTATGATTTATGATTTATTTTGAATAATTTTAATTATTATTTAGCTTTCTTTTCGAGCCAACTTTTGGCTATTAAATAGTCTCAATTACTTAGGGTTAGGATTAAAACTAAAGCTTTGCTTTAGCTTAAGAATTTCATCATTTAAATTCTTATTATATTTCTGCTTGGTATTTGATTTCTCGTTGATTACAATCCACCATGATGATCACTTCATACGTTAATAAGTACACTGAAATTCGAAATAACGAGATTGAATAAAAGTATACACACCGATTAATATGGAACTTAAAGATCATATATGTGTATATTTATATTATTGAACTTCTCCAATAGTAGGTTTATTTGAGTTTTTTTTGTTACAAAAAGTCTTTGGAAAGGTTTATTAATTGGAGCCCAAATCTTTTTAAGGCAAAGGGTTTTTTCCAAAATTAAGCTTTTGATGTATAAAAACATGTGCAATATGATGTGGCACTACAAAAACCTTTTGATTAACTCAAACTAAAAGCTTAATTAGTGAAATGATAGATTTGTCATGAAAAACCCTTTTGAATAAATGAATCCATTACGTACCGGCATTTTTAATGAATATTTGAATTCCAACACCAAACAACTGAGCATCTCCAATGGGTTAGATTCATTAGGGTTGTACAATGAATTCAGCACAGTACAAATAAATGAAATATTCATGTTTTCTGAACAAAAATATAATATCGCGAACAGAACCAACCGTGGTTATAATTTGTAATGTGTAAACCACGGTCAAAAAACCCAGCCCGTGGTCAGCACATTGGACCACATACCAAGGTTTGTAATTTTATTGATGAACATGAGAACTGTGTATATAACTTAGACCAAAGTCATTAATAGTTTAACAGTTTAACAGTATTTCGGTCAATAAAGCATAATTTTTTTCTTTTTAGTCACGTCGAAAAACAGAATGGGGAGACCACACACTCCCTAAGTTAATTGCATATTCAAATTTATAGTAGTCATAAAGATTACATTAACATTTACAATTGAAAGTCAAAGTTGGCGTACCCTATTTTGAAAGTGTTTATGAGTTTAAAATTGATTTTTAAGTAATTAATTATGTTGCTAGCTTATAAAACAAAACAAAATAGAGATAAAAGTTAAAGAGTTGCCCGTAAATAAAATTGCGTTGTAAAATAGTAAAAGTAATAAAGTACTATAATAATGTAAAATTACGATTATATCGTGGCCCGCGGTTCCATTCTAACTTAACCACGGCTCATTGTCATAGAGCCATTTTTATTGCTTAGGTAATTATGTTGCTCATTTATAAAACATAGATAATTAACCACGGTTCAGTTACATAGAACCATGTTCATTCTTTACAATTTACACCTTAATTAAATTCATTATTAAAAATGCCATGTACATGTTCTCGTTCAATTCCAATATAAATATACACACACACATAGTTAGGGTTCATCGTTTACATCCGAACCCTAAACATGAGTATCCGATTCCCTTTCCATGATCGCAGTTTTCACAACAAAAGTAACAATACGTACATCCTCGCGACCGTAATTTCTCTATTTACATCCACTTCTTTTACGCAGAACTATTATGGCGGAGGGTTTAATTAGTCTGTCTCTGGAAGTCAAACCCTCCGACCCTAAACCATCAGTGACGTCAAAGTCAAGATTAAGCAAAGCAACAATCATCGTTCTTTGCTTCTGATTTTAAAAACATAGCAACAAAATTTACAGAGCATGAAGACATATCACGTAAAAACATATCGCGCAAAGCAACAATCATCGTTCTTTGCTTCTGTATAAAAACATATCGCGTAAAAATTCACGTTTTTACCAACGATATCTCTCTCATTCGGGAGCAATATTTAGCATTTGGACTCAAAAGATGCTCAAATCAAAGAAACTTTGCCAAAAAGATCAAAATGAAGTTGCACGAGAAAAATCAAGCAAAACGGACGAAAAACGAAGATTCCACACACGTTTGAAGATTCAAGACATCAAGACAAGATTTAAAGATAAAAGACCCCATCACTGAGATTTCTCTTATCCAAGATATTCGTTTTCAAAATACGAATCCAACAGAAGAAAAATCAACAAAACGGACGAAGAATGAAGATTCTACTTATGCCAGAAGATTCAAATGATTCATACGAGACATCCAAAGATCAGAGACACATTTTTGGGATTTAATTTCCTAAAATTCTTCGTTTTTGAAAACGAATCCAATGCAAAAAGAATCGACGAAAACGGACGCAAAACGAAGAAGATACGCACGAATCAAGTAACGAAGCGAAAGGCGATGAACCGGGACGGTGGTAGGGCAGCCACCACCGGCTACACCACCACCGGCTTCCTAGCACCCATCCCCCGTTCGCTTTTTCGTCCTCGCCCGTACTCGCAGGGTACATGTGCTAGGCCTTTTCCGCGACTTTAGGGTACACGTGCTAGACCTTTACGCGCTTTAGAGTACATGTGCTAGCAACTTTTCCACCTTTTGCTAACATGTGCCCCAAGTTGCTAAGATGCACCCATTTTTGTTAAGACATACCTTGGAAAAATACACACCATACACTTTCTACATTCTATGTCTTTCTTGTTTTTGTAAAAGTAGTATTTCTTCCTTTAGGATAGTTTAATTAATTAGAATAGCTAATTAATTAACTAAGGAAGATTTATACGGAGGTGCTCCGGGACGCATTGTAGCTACAAGTTACTTGTATACCTTTCTAGGTTTTAATCTATCTTCCATATTTAAATATGTTTGTTCTTTATTTTATAAATTTAAGTATGCATGCTAGAATTGCCATGGTTAACTAGATAACTCAATTGTCTGCTATGATAGTCGTTTAGAAAGTTTTGAATATGTAATTGTGTTGTATGTTACGAGATTACGGATGGTTTATATTATAAATAGATGTACGCATTAAATCTTTATCGTTTATCTGCCCAACTGTAACCTCTACTTTATGGGTCCAGTATTTTACTATTATTTCCTGACTTGAAATGGTTAATTGAAATGTTAGGAAATATTGTAAATTGGTAATTGAAAATAAATGGGTAAAAGAGTCAAATAATTTATTGTGGTTAATAAATTATTAACTGTTTTAATTTAATTTAGTTGACGGTAAAATAAAATAATATTTCCCCGCAAATGCTTTTTAAGTTCCAGACAATAGATTTAAAAGGGGACAAAACTAGTACACATATTATCTAATATATGTGTTTGATACGTATGATATATCCAAAACATTCCAGAGAGATCGATACATCGGGAGCGAAAAATCATAAATCCTAATTCATCAACAATCATCAAAATTTCTGAACTAAATCACATTTGATTGTTGTGTTCTTCTCCTGGTCGCACGTATTAAACCATAGGGATGATTGGTAATTTACAAAACAAGTCTTGGAGTGAAATTGAAGCTAAGGAACTTTGAATTAAGCTTCAAAAACGTAATTAAATCATCTCTTTATCATTCTAATCATCTTGTAAGTGTTGATTTCTTGATTTATATAAACCCTAGAAAATGGATTTTGTGTATTTGATTTAATTAGCATGATTAAAGTGAAATTGAAGCTTGAAATGATGATATTATTGTTAGTTGATAGTTAATCCATGATTATAGGTAAAGCCCTAACATAGAAATGAAGAATTTGATATTTGTTCATGAAGAAAGTTAGGGATTTGAGTGATTATTCATGAATAATGGTTTTAAAGCGTGGAATAATGATGTATACATTGATAAGTGTTGATTAATGATGATGATAACCATTATTCAAGTTAAAAGTTATAAATTGATTAAAGTGTTCTTGAGAATTATAGTAATTATGATGATATTCATAAGTTATATGAGAAATTCGGTATGGATTATGATTTAGAATACTTAATTGATAATCAACTAGTAAAGTTAGAACTTGTGTGACTAAGTATTCATTAAACCTTGTGTTAGGGGTTTTGAATGAATTAGTGATATTTGAAGTTAATGATCCTATAATGGTTCGATCATGTTAATTTGTGATAAGTAAAGTGATTAAAGTGAAGTTGTGATCATAATAATCATAACTTGATAAATGATCGTGATTGGTTAACTATGAAGTTTATAGTTACTAAATGTGTTGAATATTGATAATGAGTTTAAAATAGAAACACTGATATGATATAATGATTAGAGTGATAACTCATTGAGATTTGGATTATGAACCATGTAATATAATAATTAACATGAGTTGATGATTATGAATGAGTTACTAACTCATTTTGGTTTAATTGTAATTTCAGATAAACAGAAGACTCAGTGACATTAGACTACTGAGTGGACAACTGAGGTATTCGGTGAGTGGATCTTAATCCTCAGTGTAATTTAGTTGTAACAGGTTTGGTTACAACGGGTAATCGTATTATTACTGTTTTTGGTTTGCCATGATTAATTTGGTTTGATAGTAATAATACTGTTGATAGACTGATTAGTCTGATATGTTGACTTGATTGAATATGTCAATACGTGATCACTTGATATTTGACCTTCGGGCATCAGTGTATTGAGGTCAACGTGTTGGTTGGTTGGGCTTGGTTACTATTGAAAACGACAGTAATTTCCTTGTACACATCGTTAATAGGAAATTAGGTCGTATGAGATTAGTACCAAGCTATCGGTCTATTCTGTATTGGCCATACAGATTGTTGGGTAAGTGTTCTGGGAGAATCCCCGGGTATTATGATATCTCCAGAGCCACCGATCCTCATTGATATATTGTGTATTGAGATGTTATCTCATTGATATTATGTGGTTATTGTTGGTATTCTTGGCTGAAGGTTTCCCCAAGAACCATCGATCCATTGTGATGTTATTGGTTTACGATGATTTGCTGTAAACAAGGTTGTTATGCTAAGTTAGGCTGTTGGTTATGTATTCCCTCACTTAGCGTTATGCTAACCCCACCACCCCACTTCTTGCAGGTTATGGTTTTGATATAACGGGATTGTCAAGAAGTTGTTCGGGACGGAATGTTTGACCAAGCCTACTCTGATATTTGATTATACAAATCAATGTTATTTAGTGGTTTGGAAGTAACACCCATGTTGGACCCCTGTAACGGACCTAATCGAATCCCTAACAATCAACCGTAGTGAGGAATACCATGATTGATAACAAAATGTTAAACGAATAAACACTAATCAAACAAAAAGTATATGATTGATAAACACAAAGCCGATCAGCTTATATTAACTAAAATAATTACAATATGCTCTCACTGATCACAAATTCGTCAACCTCAAACCATGAGCCGTACAAGTCTATTTATACTAAACCTAATCTGACCTTTGCGACACAAGCTGTGTCACCAAGCCGACTCATGCGACACAAGATGTGTCGCCAGGTTAACTATTGCGACACAAAGACCTTGTGTAGCCAAAACACAAAATGTAATTAAGACAAACGTTATCAACTAACGTAATTACATATCAGACGCATTACAAACTTAGACCAACTGACAGACACACTAAGATGCACCAACAAACTCCCCCGTGTCTTCAACTTGGTCTTCAAAATTTCTTCAATTAAGTCCAGCCTGTAGGAAACCTGCCTCCAGCATGAATCCCATGCGTAACACACACAGTCACCACTTTCTGGAATTGTCTAGCTAGAATCGAATTCGCAACATTTCTTACGTTGAAGTGAATTGGATTATCAAACAACTTCCTCAAGTCTTTCTGTGACAAATTAATTAAGCTCATAGGATCAAAAACTTTAAATTGAGCTTTCTTCAAACCATAAAGCGAAGTTCTTTCTGGGTGCTCAGATTCTGGAACAAAAACGAACACAGCTTCGCCTGTATGAGGATCGAGTTCCCAATAATGAAATCTTCTTAGAAAGTTAAAAGGAACTGTCTCCAATGTTATCTCAGTTAAACAATCAGCTGGTGGATAACGCATTTTGCAAATTGGCTGCCTTGTAACTGGATCAAGTTTCTTCTTGAATATGAATCTCTTACCAAGCGTCGGTTTTATAAAATTATATCTATTGCTCTTCACCTCACGACGCAAAACCGTCTGTACGAAATCAGCTCTTGAATCCCTAGTTGGATTTATCAATTCCAGTTGAGCTAGACGATTTATCTCTCCCTTTGGCAATGTACTCAGCTTCTTAAATGATCTTTTGAAATACTGAATACCATCGCTTCTTTTAATCATGAAAATACCTTTGTAGATTTTCCAGCTTTTAATAATTCCTGTATAATTCCCAAAAACCTTATATGTCTTGCAAGTAACAGGAACAGATACATCAGGAATAAAACTTGTCACAGGTCTCTCAGAAGTTGAAGTTGAAGCAGTATCAGAAGCCGATGTAGTTTCTAGAACAGTTTGCGAAGTTCCAGCTGGCTCTGCTTCATCTTCCGAAGTGTCAGTCTCGATTATAGGAGCATCATCATAGAATTCATCAGGACGCATCTCCTCTTCTTCAATCTCAACATCATCATTTATTTCGAAATCAGGTTCAGATTCCTGATTTACCTCATTGACCATTTGCTGAATAAAAGATAGATTAGCATTTGAAAAGTCTACAGCTAACGGTCTTGGTTGACCTGGAATGTCATCTACAGAGAAATAATCCAAACGAAGAGATTCATTATTATCAGAAAGATTTACATTTTCATCTACATTATCTGTCTGTGTTCCGGCTGAAGCCCTAGATGTTGTTTCTATGGCACGCAGGCCTGACTCCCCCGGAACGACAGCCAGGGATTCTAGTTCTAACACCCTAGTATTCAAAGTAGGAACCAAAGCTGCTTGTTCTTCTAACACTTTAATCTGAGCAGTAACTGGAGGATCAAAGCGTTGAATATTTCTCAATGCATCTCCGGAGGGGATATCCCTTGGAGAAGTCTCAGGAGTAGAGCCTCCATCTGAATCTTCAGTAACTGGAACTTCAGGATTAGGCTGATCAGCCTGTTCTCCAGTCTGGAAATCCTCAATTTCCTGTAACAGATCATCGACCTGTACTTGAGCATCATGGAGGTGTAATTCCTCCTCCTGAATTCCCTGCCCAGGTGCAGGCAAAACGTCCATAAAACCATCATCGGGTGGCGCAACATAAGCTTCATTGATGACGTGCCCAAACAACGGAAAGTTGTTATTCGCGTTTGCACCAGCCGCACAAACTGTCCAGATTCGGACGTTCATGGGAGTAGGACGTAAACGTTCGCGAGCATTCTGCGGAAGGCTGGGAAGCTGATTGTCAAGAAACGGCTGAATGAAACGTGGATATAAATTCCAACGCTTATCCCCGGCGTTAAGATTATCCACCATAGCCCGAAAGATATAACCAGAAAAGTTAAAGCGCTTATTGTAGATCAAAGCCAACATGGCAGAAGCCGTAGAATGACTGATGCCGTCAAATCCTGCCTTACGAGGAGAAAGGCAAACAATAAGAACATGCATCAAGTATCGCCAGACCTTTAGCAGATTTGCCTTGCGATATTGGTCGTTGGGTACGCCTGGATAGCTGAGGCGTGTCATAGCCCCGACAATAAACTCATTGCCAAAAAGAGTAGGCATCTCCGTAGTATCTCCGAAGTGAAAGAATTCCTGAATAACCTGCTCGGAAATAATGAGTTGACGATCACCAATAGTATAAATAATCCTGGTGAATGGCAGCTCGGAGTTGATCACTGCGTTTTCCCAAAAATGAGCCACCTGATCCTTATAGATAGTGGTTGTTGCAGTGATAGCAGTATAAATGCGAGAATGGCATAGGAATGCCACCATTGGCCTATATGGTGCAGCCGTATCCTTTGAATCGTCCAAGAATGCCACAATGTTGTGACGTGGCTCCCATAGAATATCACCATCTGCCATTCCTGTGTAAAGAATAGAAATAAAACTCGCAAACCGTTAGCATTAGCAGATATAATCGAACCACACAAATCAATTTGTTATCGTATGCGACACAGAAAATTGTGGCGCAGAAAGTATGCGACATAATCAGAATGTGTCGCTAATTAAACAGAATTGGTTATTCATAAAGTAAGCGACATAAAGAATTGTGGCGCTAAAGAATAAAGCGACGGACGGAGTTATGTCGCATTTAGCAATTAAGTCGAATATAATCGAATTTAGGCGACATAAAGAGTTATGTCGCAGCAAACAAGCAACATAAAACATTTGTGTCGCGAAGTTGATGCGACATAAAAGATATGTCGCATAACAGTGTGCAAATTCACATAAATAATATACAATGAAATCAAATTCGCACAAAATCAGGGTTTTATTGATAATTAAGAAGAATACATAGTTATGATTACAAATTATCACATTTCTAAACCCTAAACCCTAAACCGAAATAGTATCCTCGGATACTATTAATACACAAAAAGCCAAGATTCAAGACAAGGCCAGGCTAAGATCCAGGACAAAAAGCCAAGATTCAAGACAAAAGGCCAAGATTCAAGACAAGGACAGGCTAAGATCCAAGATAATGAGGGGATCCCACCAGACCACCAAAAACAGAAGGTAATCGATCAAGCAAGAATGCTATCACGACACCTTAATGCACGTAAGCTTCCACGACCGGAAGAGAACCCTCGAAGTCGCGGAAGTGCAAGACATGATAGTCTTTGGGCAGAAGCAGTGAATACAGTAGTGTATAACACTGTGGTCCTGAACGAAATCACCTGCCATGGCTATACCATAATTGGACAAAAGTGAGGATTAGGCTAAACTAAGTTAAGCGACATAAGATATGTCGCAATGACATTTAGCGACATAAAAGTTATGTCGCAAGTGGAAGCGACATAAATTAAAATTTAGAAAACCTGCGACATAAAAAGTTATGTCGCAATGACGAACTGCAAGCCCCAACCCAGAAAACCCTAACCTCTAATTTGGGGTTTTCGAAAACAAGACATACCCTAGGGTACGCCAACATACCAGAAGCACGAAAACATGTATATTAACAAATAAGAGTATGATTTTCGTGTCACATTAAGGCAAAAACCGTGAACCTCAAAAACCCGTAATGAATATTAATGATTTAAGCGAAAATAAACAGTAATATAAGGTGAAACTAGTACCTATCGATCGAGTGGAAGGTAGTGAACAAGAAAAACAAGTTGGATTGCGGAAACAAACATCGGACGAGCGAAATCAAGAAGCGAAGAACACCGCAGGTTTTATGTCGCAGGAATGAATTATGTGTCGCAGGTTTTTGATTTTGTGTCGCTTAAAGTGTAAACAGAGAAAGCGACTGGAGTGAGGTATTTATACCTCTGCCCCACCTAGCGACATAAAATGGCGACATAGAAGGCGAGATAAGTTATGTCGCAAAACAGAACTTGTGTCGCAGTGCCCAGAGAACTTGATTTTTAATTTCAAGTAAGAGTAACTAGTTGGACTTGTTAGAAATAAGTATACAAATTTAAGACAAAAAAGTAACGGAATTACTTAACTTAAAATAAAACTTAAATTAATTTTCTTTTTGGTGACGTAGTTATTTTGTCTGCTAAGGGATCATATTAGACTAACATGCAGTTATTAGAAAATTATAAGTGTTATCTCGATTATCAGTATATTTAACCTCTTGATATTTACTTAGCATATTGAAAACACCTTTGATAAATATTATTTCAAGATGATTACTGGTATTGTTTGACCACCTAAACATGTTATATCTACGGCTATGAGCAAAACTTTTATTGTTAGTATGAATAATTATCTGTGGTCCCCACCATAGACATACCCCTATAATTTAGACAAGAGCATATCTTCCAAAAAAGATAAAATAGAGGAAAGTCATTTTTAAGAATCAAGTCAGCGGTGACAGGTCTGTACAGACGTACAACAAAGCGACATAGCTTGATTCAGGTGTAAGCAAAACCAGACTTGGTCTAACCATTTTGGCGACCTTGTGAGGTATCTTATGATTTAAGACTTTTTCAAGTTCTTTGACTTGCGTTTGCTTAACTTTTAAGTATATACAACTCGAGACCAGGTCTGTACTTACGTACAACAGAGGAAACAAGAAGTATATACCCCCAAAGTATTTCATATTATAAGCTAAAATGGAAGTATGCCAAGCTGTATTAAGGAATTAAGACACTTAATCATACATCACAGGATGTTGACCACATGATAATAGACATGTATTAGAATGACTTTTTAATTGCTCAAAGGCTAGTGTAACATGCCTACCAGTACATCATATGATGAATCTAATATTTATGAAAGCTGTGGTAAGTATGCTAGATAAACCTACTGATACATCAAGGATAAAGCTTAAAATTTTCATTTTTTGTGCATGCACCCTAATGTACAATCATTTCCCTAGTTGTTTACAGACACAACTAAACGTCTTTTTATAAATGTTGCAATTGTGCATTTCTTTAATACTAAAGAGTATAAAGAATGGCTATTGCGCTTTTTTTTTTTTTTTTGAATAGTCCAAGTCCAAAGAATTACTTCTTAAGCTGAAAGAAGCGCAAACCAATCATGTTGACCAGTTCATCTAATCGGGCACGAGAAAAGGCCTTAGTGAATAGGTCAGCATTATGTTTAAGGGTATCTATATGGACGAGGTCTATCAAGTGTTTCTCATAGCAATCCCGTATAAAGTGAAATCTAAGTTCTATATGCTTAGTTCTAGAGTGCTGTACGGGATTGCGTGTAATTGAAATAGCAGCAGTATTATCAATATGTAAAGGAGTCATAGTAAGAAGTAACCCATAATCGCGCAATTGATGCTGAATCCACAGAACCTGGGAACAGCAACTAGCCGCAGCAACGTATTCAGCCTCTGCAGTGGAAGTAGCCACCGTCGTCTGCTTCTTGCATTACCACGATACCAAACGTGATCCAAGAAACTGGCATCCACCAGTTGTTGACTTCTTATCTATACTACAGCCGCCATGATCAGAATCCGAGTAAGCAGTTAGTTCAAACGATTTTTCATTGGAGTACCATAGACCAAGAGTTGGCCTGTGTTTGAGGTACCCAAAAATTCGCTTTACTGCTTTCATATGAGAAACCTTCGGCCTAGCCTGATATCTAGAGCAGATGGACACAGCAAATACAATGTCCGGCCTGGATGCAGTCAGATACATGAGAGAACCAATCATAGAGCGATAGTCCTTTTCTTTACAATCCTCGTCATCGATGGCCGGTCCGAGATTATGATTGATTTCAATGGGGGTTCCATAAGTCTTGCAATTAAGCAAGTCATACCTGGTTAACATATCAGTGACATACTTGGACTGATGAATGTAAATTCCTTTGGCAGACTGCTCAATTTGAACACCCAAAAAGAACGTGAGTTCCCCCATTGCACTCATCTCAAATTCAGACTTCATGAGATGTTCGAAGTCTTTACACATGGAGTCTTTGGTAGATCCAAAAATGATGTCGTCGACATATACTTGTACCAGCAATAAGTCTTCTCCATCCCTTTTTGTGAATAGCGTACTGTCAATGCTACCTCTTTCGAAACCATTCTTAACTAGATGAGTTGCAAGCCTCTCATACCACAGTCGTGGTGCCTGATGCAGACCATATAATGCCTTATTAAGTTTACAGACATATTCTGGATGCAATGGATCTTCAAAACCCAGAGGCTGCTTGACATAAACGTCGGTATCAACTTGTCCATACAGAAAAGCACTCTTTACATCAAGCTGATAAACAATGAACTCTTTGAAGGATGCAAAGGCCAAGAAAATACGAATTGACTCCAGTCTTGCAACAGGAGCGAAAACCTCATCATAGTCCAAACCCTCTACTTGATGAAAACCTTGAACTACAAGCCTTGCTTTGTTTCTAATAACCACTCATCGATCATCTTTCTTGATTCGGTAAACCCATCGAGTGCCAGTTGGATGTGCACCCTTAGGTAATGGTACTAATTCCCACACATGCAGCTTTTGGAATTGCTGCAGCTCCTCCTGCATTGCTTCAACCCAGTGTTGATCTTTTAAAGCCTCTTATGTACGTTTTGGCTCCACCTGAGATAAAAAACACGTTTTAACCTCAACAGAAAGACATGCAAGAGAAGCAGACTCAGAAGAGTCTGAAGGGGATGCAGGATTTGATTCTGCAACAACTTGACTTCCTGTCTGAATCCCGTTATCCAAAGGACCTTTAATATTTTCTACTGGATGGTCCTTATTAACACGTGAACTAGGAATCTCGTCAGGCACAATGACAGAGTCCAAGTTTGTGAAATCGGCTTCCTGTGCCGATTCAAACCCCCTTGAATTCTCAAGTTGTTCATCTTCATCATCAAACACCGCAGGAACATCGGTATATGTTTCTTGGTTTCTTGTAGATGATTCAGGAACATCAACATTTGGTTGAGAAGGAGGTGGAGTAGCAGAGGCAGTTGTAATCTTTGGTCTAGATGGCTGTGAAGTATTAGAAGATAAATCAAGGCCATGAAGTAAAGTGACCACCTGATCAACATCATCATCTTCCTTAGGCAGATGAAAGGAATCAAAAATTGCTTCATAATTAAACAAATGTGCTGGTCCCTTTCCTTCCGGATTATCAGAGTAACGAAAGCACGTGACTTCATAGTGTTCTTCCATACGCTTAGTTGCCAAGTTATACACACGTTTGTTTGGAGAATTATTTGAAAAACCTAAAAATAACCCTTCACTGGACTTTGCTCCAAATTTAGCAACTCTTTCTTTCGTGTACATAATGGTGCAGGGACAGCCAAATGGTTCAAGAAACTGTAACGAAGGTTTCCGGTTATTTAGCAATTCATAAGATGTTTTATTATGTTTTTTAACCACAGAAACCCGATTAAGAATGTAACATGCAGTATTTACTGCTTCAAACCAAAAAGAAATAGGCAGCTTAGAATCTTCCAACATTGTGCGTGCAGCTTCAATGAGTGTCCTATTTTTGCGTTCAGCAACTCCATTCTGTTGAGGAGTTCGTGCGGCGCTGAATTGATGATCAATGCCTTTTCTTAGACAGTACAACTCAATTGTTGAATTCTTAAACTCAGTACCATTATCTGATCGCAGTTTCTTAATTGACAAATTACATAGGTTCTCTAGTTTGTCAAACAAATAAATGAGAATTTCAGGAACTTCATCCTTAGTAGTTAAGAAGTACACCCATGAAAAACGGGAGTAGTCATCAGTCACTACCAAGCAGTATTTTGAACCTCCCATACTCTTCTTACTAACAGGTCCAAAGAGATCCATATGCAGTAGCTGTTAAACCAAGATCGATCTAATAAACTTATTAGATTAACACAAGCTTTGAATTATTACTGAGAAGTTGCGGAATAACACTCAGTAATATTATGAAGATCAATAATAAAACAATGAACACCAAAATTACTATCAAAAGCTTCAATCTTATTAATAATATAAGACGAATACACTGAAATGTATTAGGGTTACAAAACCTTGAAGCTGCGCAAAAACCTTAACCTAATCTAGGTTCAGGATCTCTATTTATATCCCATAGAGTCCTGCTAAACAATCTCCTATAATCATGGAAACAGTAACGTTCCATAATTATTCAAACTTCATTTTTCCGCCTATTCTATACATAAACAGTGTTAACTACCACAACTATACAAACAGTGGTAATTCCTATAGAACAGTGTTAACACTTGTACAATTTACTAGACTTATCAACTAACAGTGATAACTATCATAAACAGTGTTAACTGTTGTAAGACAAACCAACAGTTCTAACACTCTAACAGCTGAAACTATTACTAACAGTTGTAACTCTTGTCTTCACTTCAATCTTCAATAACAGTTGTAATCTTCTGATAACAGTGGTAACCATCACTAACAGTGATAATCTTTGAAGACTTGAACTAACAGTTGTAACTTGTGAAGACAGTGGTAATCCTTAACACTAACAGTGTTAATACCAGTAGTAACATTAACACTAACAGTGTTAATGCCTTGTGCATTCTTCAATCAACAGTAGTAACAGTAGAAACATCAATATCAATTCCCAATAATCTCCCCCTAAACTTAATCTGTCCCCAATAGAATTAAGTTTCTCTATATTCTTCATGTTGACCTCATTCAAATTCTTTCAAACAAACAATCACTGATCTCTATGCCTTCTCTCATACTCTTCTTTCTTGTGAATCTGATTCAATATCATATATACCAAATTTTCTGCCAAATCATTGTTGAATGAGACAAATAACTTGGCATGCTTTAAGCTCCTCAACAAACTCAGACTCATGTCATATTCTCTGTCTGTTAACATCCAAAGCATAGTGGCATCATCCAAAATCACTTGATGAACATCTGGATTGCTGTGATATATCCATTGTCTTACAGTCTGAAAAGTGTTGAACTCAAATGAAAATCTATCTGGTTCAAACATCATTGAAATCCATGACCAAGTACATAACTCATATACACTATCAAACTTCTTGGTACTTAATCCTTTCTCAGACCCAATCTCATACATTCTAACCAAATCTTCCCTTGTAAGCACCTTGATCAATTCCTTAAAAGACCTCCAAAATGATACAGAAGTATCTGCTCTTTCAACTCTGATTTTCTCACACTTAATAGGAATTGAAAATTGTTCAATAGACCAATCAATTATTCCAGGCAAGTTATCAGGTGGAAGTTGTACCTGAAGAGGTTGCACCACAATCACATCATTCAAATCCACTTTATTTCTTGGTAGATCAGGAATTGATGCATATTCTTGCCTTAATTGCTCTTTAAGCCCAGAACTCAATCTTTCCCATTCCTTTTCTCTTTCAATTTCTTTCTCAATTCTTTCTTTTTGTTTCTTTTCTCTATCTGCCTTCTTCTTAGCTTTCTGTTCTTCCTCTGCTCTTTTTGCTGCCTCAGGATTCAAAAATGTGTCTCTGTCCCATATCCTCTGCAGACTTTCAAGAGACATAGCATTCAATCTAGAAGTTGGAATATTCCCTCCTCTTAACTTTACAATCAAATTTCTTCCCTGTTGTGCTCTTGTTGGAGGTTTATTCCTTTTCTCAGCAGCTTTTGCAGCTTTTTTCTTTCTGATTTCATCAGCTTTCTTTCTCTTAACCTGCTCTACCAAAAACTCAATATCATCTAACTTCTGCTCTTTCAACTGAGCTTCATCCCATTCCTCAACCTGAGCTTTAGTCATTTTAACATAATGACCAGGTTTAACTTCTACATCAATCATCTCCTCTGCAAGCACATCAGCATTGATCTCAGCAAATAACCTCTGAGCATAATCATCATCATTCATTGTAGCTTCATAAGGCATTGATCTCTGCTTTTTCTTTGTAGGCCCTTCTTGCAGAATGCCTTTACCCTTATCCTGTGGATCAATTTTGGGTACATTTTGAGTAGGAGCAGTAGCAGCAGTAGGTTCTCTAATCTGTACAGGTGGTAAAGTTGTCCTTGTAGGGACATTTTCTGGCACTCTCTCAGCTGTAGCTTCATCATTATTCACATTCTTATGTACATCATCATCATTCTCATTCACACCAGCATCCTCATCCTCATTCTCATTAATATTTTCCATCTCAATATCCTCATCCATCTGTTCAGGAACATTATCATCATCCAAATCATCAGTATGAACATTCCTTTTATCACCCTTATTAGTCCAAAATTTCTCCCCCTTTTTGAAAGCATTCTTTGGAGAATCACCTTCAACTAACACATACTCCTTGCCCTCTTTCAAAACTTTAATCACAAGTTTTTCCAACTCAGTAAGCCTATGCTCTAAATCTGCTATCCTTTCATCTTTTTCTCTGTTCCTCCTTCTTTCCACCTTAAATTTCTCCCATACATAATCAATCATTTTCGTTAATTCCAGGTTAGTTCTAGCCTCATCACCATCAGAATGTGACTCCCTAGGTGAATCATTGACATGGGCATCAAAATCTTCCTCATACCTGGTATGATCAGAAAATTCCCCTGTTTTCTTGGTACTGGGACCACCAAAATCATCTACATGAATAAAATCATCTTCTGGTGTTGCCTCTGCTTGGGTCTTATTAATGTTACTTCTATCATGCTCTGTCTGTGGACTAGAAATACTAGAAGCAGCCCTTGCAGAATGGTCACCCCACTCCTTATGGACCACATGCTATTCATGACCACTGTCATTGGACTGAGATGACTGAGCAGCATGAGCCTCAGACACCTGATGTGTAGCCCTTTTGGCTTTTCTGGTGTAGGTTGTGGTAAACTTGTTCCCTTGTTGTTGTACATTACCCCCAATTGCTGTGGGTTGAGAAGGAATGGGTTGTTCCATCCTCTCAACAACTGGTTCAACTTCTGTTGGTGGTACAGAGGCTGTGGTGGAGGGTGCAGGAAGCATTGTTGGAAACAATGCTGTTACCCTCCCAGAAAACATAACACCTTTGATAGAGGTATCTCTCTTCATATTTGAAAATACTTTTGGTTTGAAAGAAGAGATACCTATAATCTTATCCAAAGCAGGCAAATCAGATATTTGTCCAGTTAAAAGAATTTGCACAAACCTTGGATACATTAAAAATTTCAGTTTAGGTTGATTGATGTTTCTTAGCATACCAGTAAAAATAAAGTTGGAAAATTAAAACTTTGACCAGTAGCTAAGCATACCAAGGCATATGCTACATTACTGCTGAATTGTTCAAAAGATGAACGTTTTGATGATAAGCAGTGCAGTAATGTATGAATTAAAAATATCCATTGGTATGAAAACATTGTTTTCTGAAAAACATACCCACCCAAGTTACCCTCATATCCCATTCGTTGTAAATTAAAGTATAAATCTTCATCAGAAATTGAAGTTATACCTTCTTCATCCTGAAGATGAAGAGAAGAACGAATGGATGCTTCAGTAATCACCACTTGGTGCCCAGCAACGGTGGAAACAATCTGTGGAACACCTGCTTCTTCCTCAATCTTGGCTTTAACCCAGAACTCATTGATATGATCATGTAACACCCCCAAATTTAATGTTGCGCGGAAGCAAGCTTTGGGTGTTACTAATCAATAATCAAACACCAAAGTATGGCAAACGACCTCTAAATGAGATGTTTGTAAAATAGTTATATTCCCATATGAAATAGTGTTTGAAAACATAATGTTTTCGTTACAAAATAAGGTCCCCTAGAGTCCGCGTACGTAGCAGGAGATTCTATTACATAACCATAGTTACAAAAGATAATGCTAAAGAATCTCCGTTAAATGCAGTTTGGAAATCATGCGACTCTAGCTAGTAATCCTGGAGTAATCCTACTCCGTACGTGTACCTGAGAATACATGCTAAAAAGAGTCAACACGAATGTTGGTGAATCTCACAGGTTTGTAAGTAGGTAATAGTTTGAACACAAGATTTTTATCAGTTGTGCCCGCAGGCGTAAATCAAGTATCTGCAACCAAGCAAATAAGTAAATATGTATATACCGTTGCCATGAGCTCATAGTCAAAGCTTAACCCGTAAATCAGTGGTACAGCCAAGTACCGTATAGTGCCCCCGCGAGTGCCCAATCCAAACACTCGTACGAAACAAATAAAAGTCGCCCGTTTATACATAACGGTTCGTGGTAGCCCTACTACCCCGGGCGGGGAGGGTCAGTCCCTAATGGATCCATTAACTAATATTCGCGCTTAAGTCCATAACTAACGAAACTATGATGGAGGGACTTCAGTGGATTAATAAGTAACTCATGCAAGCCCGTATATGAAAAGTAAGTAATTTAGCACTTGTGTTCAAGAACGTAAGCAATGCATCTCACCCCATAAGTAAAACAGTAAAAGTGGAGCTGTAAGACTCACCTGAGTCAAGCAAGCAAGCGTTTAACTTAATAAACGTAAATTCTGAAAGTAGTATTAACCCGTAGGTTCCGCGAAGTATTGTTCCTACGACAATATTAATTCACGGAGTAATATTCATGCGAGAATGGGAATTTACGGACTTTCTTTCAAGTATGTGTTAGTTTTTATGCGACAATGGGAAATCACACATTGTTTATGCGAGAATAGTAATTCACGGACTTTGTTTATGCGTTAATGATATTCACGAGTTTTTGTTTATGCGTGAATGATATTCACGGATTGTGTTTATGCGTGAATGGTATTCACGGTTTTTGTTTATGAGACAATGGTATTCACGGAGTTGAGATTTCATGCGATAATAATGAGGATTGAATGATTTCCTAACATACAAGTGTTATACTTTGTTCCCACTGTTTACTAAACTCGTTATCACTGTTGGTTATGAACTCGTTACCACTGTTAGTTAATTAACTCGTTATCACTGTTAGTTAATTAACTTGTTACTACTGTTTGTTATAAACTCGTTACTACTGTTAGTTAATTAACTCGTTACCACTGTTAGTTTTAACTCGTTACCACTATTAGTTATAACTCGTTACCACTGCTAGTTATAACTCGTTACCACTGCTAGTTATAACTCGTTACCACTGCTAGTTATAACTCGTTACCACTGCTAGTTATAACTCGTTACCACTGCTAGTTATAACTGCTTACCACTGCTAGTTATAACTCGTTACCACTGCTAGTTATAACTCGTTACCACTGTTAGTTATAACTCGTTACCACTGTTAGTTATAACTCGTTACCACTGTTAGTTATAACTCGTTAAGCCTTTCGATTTGGAGCATTTCTAGTCCGATTTATACCTAACCAAAAATCACACATGTTCACATATATGTCTAGTTCATTTCTGCACTTTATGGTGTTTTTATATGTTCATTTACTATTTTAAACAAAAATAGTTTCAAGGTGTGGTCAGACTTGGTCCAAAACAGTTATATGTTCAAAGATCGAGTTATACACGAAAATAAGGACATTTCTGGAAATGGTCATAGCAGAACTTTTTAAAGTTGACAAAATATGTGGGGTTTTGGCACTGGTCTCATACGTTTTAGTGGTCTAGAACTCAAGATATGGTCTCGAGAAGAGGATGAATGTTTCTGTCCGCCAGAACAGTAATGCGCACCTTAACGGAAATATTATTTTAAAATAGTAAACGAAATCGATATGTCACGAAATAGATGTCGTTGGAAAGCTAACACCATGAGATACATTTTAGGCTTTAGAAGCGACCATTTTAGTTAAGAGATGAATCTTGTAAAAATCATGGAAGTGGACCATTTTTCTGGACAGAAGGTATAGCTACAGATTACAAGTTTAAATCGCGTTTCGGTTAATGTTTTGGACTTGCAGAAGTTGAGTGAACACTAACACATGTCTATAACCATAAAGAAAGTAGAACTATGAAAATAAAAGAGTTCTTACAAAGATCTAGATGAAGAGCGAAAGAGATGAGGTCGAAAGCTCTTTTTCTTGCGTTTTCTTGATTTCCGGCGTGGTGGTTCGTGGTGGTGATGTGGTGGTGATTTTGGGGCTGGTGGTGACTGATAGCCTTTCAAAAGAGAAAGAGGAGAGGAATGGGGGTTGAGTGTGTGAATGAAAATGAGGTTGAGTGTGGTGTGGGTGTTCTAGTTAGTCAAACAAGGCATGAGGTGGGGGAGGCCATGCCTCATGCAGATTTTCTGCATAAAATTGTGGGGGTCCCACCCCATGTGATGTGTAAATTTGTTTTCCCCAAAGTTGTGTTATGTGCGATGCCCTTTTACCCGTTTGTTTTACGTTTTAATTAACCGTATAACGTTTTTAAATGTTATAATTGTACGCGTGTAATCGCGATATTTTTACTTGAAGTATTTTATTAAAATACTTAGTTTTGAGTTATATAAAAAAATATATATATAACTTGAGTTTATCTTTGCGTGTCGGGCGCGTTTCACGCGTTTTTGGTCGTTTCTGTGCATTATATATATGATACGAAATGCTTGTGAAATATTATCGCAATAATATTTGGAAATAAGTATGTTTATCAAATAATTTTGCATTATTTAATAAATTGTGTTCACCAACGTCCAGTTAAGTCGGAATCCATCCGAGCAAATCGTCTAATATCAATTTATTACGTACGTGTGTATATTCAATATACGTTATATTACAAGTAACTTAGTTCTATTTCAAACCAATCACAAGTAATTACAAGCAAGCTTAGAGTAAATTAATACGCCTAAGTACGAGTTGTCACATTCTCCCCTTGTTAAAGAAATTTCGTCCCGAAATTAAGTTGTAGTAGGAGTCTAAGTGGGGGTCGAGAAGAGGTGTGGGTATTTCTCGCGTATCTGATCTTCTCGTTCCCTGGTGAATTTAGGGCCTCGCCTGGAATTCCATCGGACCTTAACAATGGGAATGCGACTTTGTTTTAAACGCTTGACCTCACGGTCCATGATTTCAACAGGTTCCTCGACGAAATGAAGTTTATCATCGAGGCGGATTTCGTCGAGCGGTATAATCAATGTCTCATCAGACAGGCATTTCTTAAGATTAGAAATGTGGAATGTGCTATGCACGCTGCTAAGCTCAGCAGGTAATTGTAGGCGGTATGCCACGGGACCAATTCTCTCAAGAATTTCGAATGGTTCGATATATCTGGGTTCAATTTCCCGCGTTTCCCAAAACGAATGACACCTTTCCAAGGTGACAACTTCAAAAGTAGTTTGTCACCTACCTCAAATTCTAGGTGTTTGCGTCTCACGTCAGCGTAACTTTTCTGACGATCGCGTGCGGCTTTCAGCCGGTTTTGGATGCTTACGATTTTCTCAGTTGTTTCATGAATGATTTCAGGACCGGTGAGTTGGCTATCCCCCACCTCAGTCCAACAGATAGGTGAACGGCATTTTCGTCCGTAGAGTGCCTCAAAAGGCGCAGCCTTAATGCTGGTGTGATAACTGTTGTTGTATGAAAACTCACACAATGGTAGGTGATTTTCCCAGTTGTTACCGAAGTCAACTACGCAAGCTCGTAGCATATCCTCCAGTGTTTGTATAGTACGTTCACTTTGGCCGTCAGTTTGAGGATGATAAGCTGTACTCATATCTAGACGAGTACCAAGAGATTTTTGTAGTGATTGCCAGAAGCGAGAAGTAAATCGAGCATCTCGGTCAGAGATAATCGAGATGGGCACACTGTGTCTTGACACGATCTCTTTCAGGTAGATCCGTGTCAAACGTTCCATCTTGTCAGTTTCCTTGATGGCTAGGAAATGAGCAGATTTAGTGAGTCGGTCTACAATCACCCAAATGGTTTCGCAACCGCTAGGTGTTTTTGGAAGTTTAGTAATGAAATCCATAGTAATCTGCTCCCACTTCCATTCAGGGATTTCCAGTTGGTGTAGCAAACCGGAAGGTTTCTGATGTTCGGCTTTAACCTTAGAACAAGTGAGACACTTGCCAACGTAGGTAGCAATGTCGGCTTTCATGTTGGGCCACCAATACAACTCCTTGATGCCATGGTACATTTTGTCGGCACCAGGGTGTATAGAGTACTTAGACTTGTGTGCCTAGTCCATCACCAAGTCTCGTAAGTTCCCGTAGTTGGGCAACCAGAGTCGGTCAGAGAAGTACTTGGCCTCGTTTGGTTTGTTTTCCAGTTGTTTGTTCATGCCTCGCAAGGCCTCGTGTTTCACGTTTTCAGCTTTGAGTGCTTCGAGTTGAGTGGTAAGAATTTGGGTTATCAGGTCGTTGTGTATAGTCATACTAAGTGCTCGGACCCGAAGGGGTTTCACTCGTTCCTTACGACTTAAGGCATCAGGAACAACGTTTGCCTTGCCTGGATGATAATGTATTTCGCAGTCGTAATCAGTAAGTAGTTCGACCCAACGACGTTGTCTCATGTTTAGGTCTTTTTGGTCGAAGATGTGTTGGAGACTTTTGTGGTCGGTGAAAATTGTACACTTGGTACCGTATAAGTAGTGTCTCCAGATCTTTAGGGCGAATACCACTGCCCCCAACTCTAGGTCATGAGTGGTGTAATTCTTTTTGTGGACCTTGAGTTGTCGAGAGGCGTAAGCAATGACTTTGTCTCGTTGCATCAGCACGCAACCGAGACCTTGGTGTGAAGCGTCACAGTATACCACGAAGTCATCGTTGCCTTCGGGTAAAGATAAGATAGGTACACTGCAAAGTTTTTGTTTGAGCAGCTGGAAGGCTGACTCCTGCTTATCAGTCCAATCGAATTTCTTTTCCTTTTGGGTCAGTGCAGTGAGGGGTTGAGCTATTTTTGAAAACTTCTCAATGAATCGCCTATAGTATCCGGCGAGTCCTAAGAATTGTCGTACCTCGGTGGGTGTAGTAGGTGTTTGCCAACCCTTGATGGCTTCGATTTTTGAAGGATCAACACGAATTCTTTTACTGTCAATCACGTGTCCAAGGAATTGTACAGTTTGCATCCAGAACTCACACTTGGAGAATTTGGCATATAACTCCTCGTGCTTGAGTAGTTCTAGAACGGTTTTCAGGTGTTGCGCGTGTTCTTGTTCATTGCGCGAGTAAATCAGAATGTCGTCCATGAAGACGATGACAAACTTGTCAAGGTAAGGCCTACACACCCGATTCATAAGGTCCATGAATACTGCCGGTGCGTTGGTCAAGCCGAATGGCATCACTTGGAATTCGTAATGCCCGTAGCGAGTTCGAAAAGTTGTTTTAGGAATGTCGGTATCACGAACTCGTAGTTGGTGATAACCTGACCGTAGATCAATATTTGAGTAAACACTCGACCCTTGGAGTTGGTGAAACAGGTCATCAATGCATGGTAATGGGTAACGGTTCTTAACGGTTAATTTGTTGAGTTCACGGTAGTCAATGCACATGCGGAAAGAACCGTCTTTCTTTTTCGCAAACAGGACCGGGGCTCCCCAAGGCGAGGAACTCGGTCGAATAAAGCCTTTATCCAGGAGTTCTTGCAGTTGAGTAGACAACTCCTGAAGTTCAGAGGGGGCTAAACGGTACGGTGCTCGTGCCACGGGTGCTGCACCGGGCACAAGGTCAATAGAAAATCCAACTTGTCTAGTTGGCGGTAGGCCAGGCAAGTCTTCAGGAAAGACTTTTGGAAAGTCTCGAACAATAGGCACATCCTCAAGTCGCTTCTCCTCCGACTGTTTCTCTATAACGTGTGCGAGAATTGCCTGGTATCACGAACTCGTAGTTGGTGATAACCTGACCGTAGATCAATCTTTGAGTAAACACTCGACCCTTGGAGTTGGTCAAACAGGTCATCAATGCATGGTAATGGGTAACGGTTCTTAACGGTTAATTTGTTGAGTTCACGGTAGTCAATGCACATGCGGAAAGAACCGTCTTTCTTTTTCGCAAACAGGACCGGGGCTCCCCAAGGCGAGGAACTCGGTCGAATAAAGCCTTTATCCAGGAGTTCTTGCAGTTGAGTAGACAACTCCTGAAGTTCAGAGGGGGCTAAACGGTACGGTGCTCGTGCCACGGGTGCTGCACCGGGCACAAGGTCAATAGAAAATCCAACTTGTCTAGTTGGCGGTAGGCCAGGCAAGTCTTCAGGAAAGACTTTTGGAAAGTCTCGAACAATAGGCACATCCTCAAGTCGCTTCTCCTCCGACTGTTTCTCTATAACGTGTGCGAGAATTGCCTGGTACCCTTTTCTCAAGTATTTCCGGGTTTTCATGCAAGAAATAATGTTAAGTCTCGTCCCACCGGTCTCCCCTTGTACGATTAAAGTTCCACCGGTGACGAGAGGAATACGGACAATTTTCTCAAAAAAAGTAATCTCGGCGCGGTGTTTGGATAACCAATCCATACCGACGATTATGTCAAAGCTATCGATTTCGACAGGTATAAGGTCAATAGAGAATAGCTCACTTGCTAGGTTTAGGGTGCAATTGCATATTATACTATCGGCTTCAATTAGTTTTCCGTTTGCTAATTCTATGATGTACTTAGCATCTAAGGCAGTGGGGGTAGCATTCAGCAATGGGCTAAATTCATCAGATATGAAACTTTTATCGGCACCAGTATCAAATAAGACTGAAGCGGTTAAGTCGTTGAGAAGAAACATACCCGTAACAACGTTTGGGTCTTGGCGGGCTTCCCCCGAGTTCAACACAAAAGCTCTGCCGTGAGCGTTGGTGTTGTTGTTCCTGTTATTACTTCTCAGCTTTGGACAATCATTCCTGAAATGTCCGGTGTTTCCACACTCAAAGCAGGCCTTTTGTGTGTTAGAGTTTGGGATTGTGGTGTTGGTTCGACAATCTTTAGCTAAGTGCCTGAAACATTTGCATTTGCTGCAAGGGCAAGAACCATCGTGGTGACGGTTGCATTTGGAGCAATAGGGTTTGCTCCCACTGTATCCTTTCTTTTCATCGGTACCAGCAGCATAGGCCTTTGTAGTATCTGGCCTCTTGTTTTGTTGTTGACCTTGGTTTTGGTTGTGGTTGGGATTCCATTTTCGTTTGTTATCCCCAGATCGGTTTCCAGTATCCTTTCCAGTGGATGTTCCACGACGAACTACCTGAGCCATTAAGTTATGTGCCATACGGACGGCACTCTGAATAGTCCCCGGGTTGGACGCAGTTACCATCCCCTGAATTTTGGCTGGGAGTCCCCAGATATACCTTTCGATGCTCTTGTATTCCGGATTGACCATTGTTGGGCACAAAAGTGCCAGCTGGTGGAAGCGGGCAGTGTAACCGGTGATATCATCACCTCTCACTGTGAGGTTCCAGAATTCAACCTCAAGCTGTTGTAGCTCTTCTCTTGGACAGTACTCATCTGTCAGCATCTTCTTTAGATCATCCCAAGGGAGTTGATAAGCGACATCAATTCCCATAGTTTGGGCATAGGTGTTCCACCAGGTAAGGGCACCATCCATAAAGGTGCAGGTAGAATACTTAACCTTGCAATCCTCGGTGCAGTTGCAGATTCGAAAAATAGATTCCAGTTTCTCAATCCATCTCAGTAAGCCGATGGCTCCTTCAGTTCCCTTGAAGTTTAATGGTTTCCAGTTCAGAAAATCCTTGTATGTACAAGGTATGGCAGTTGATACTGTGTTGGTGGTATTTTCGCTGCCCTGGTTCGGATTTGAACCACTGTTTCGCTGTTCCTCTTGAGCAGCCAGGGCATCGGCTACTCCTTGCGCAACGAACTGGGCAAGTTCAGCAGCGGTGAAAGTCTGTTTCCTTGGCGGCATGTTCCTTTAAAAAGTTAGGAGGTATGTGAGATTTTGTACAAGGAGTATGATTATCACGGATGCATGTATAAAAGGGGTAATATACAACATCACTATAGGACAATCAATAACCTAAGATAGATATATTTGCAACCACTCAAGGTGCGAGTTCAAAAGATTTCAGAATTCTAAGTTCACAAAAGATGCCGGGAATATTACATCCGGTCGGGTTATAAGAGTTTACATAGCTAGCTAATAGGTTACATGATAACCACTGCACTAATCTTGATGTAGGTCGAGTTGTGCCAACAGAGAAGTGAGATGGTTAACAGATTCTGCAAGCCTGCTAACCATTCTAAGAGCATCCTCGGTTTCCCGCAGACGCGTCTCGTATTCTTGCAGCCTTGTTTGCAGAACAGAGATTTCATTTTGGTTACTGATCACTTGATTGTGAATAGTTCCCATGGTTTCGATAGTTTCTCCCAGTTGGTCGTGAAGTGTGTCCATGTTATCCACAGTGTTCTCGTGATCTTCGGAGACTTGGTTGATACGTTCAATATCTGTGAGTCTCCAGTTCTCACGAGTCTCCTGCAGCTCTATGTCCATTTCACGAAGTCGTCGCTCATGGTGGTTTAGCCTGGCGGCTAAAGCTGGTATGGAATAGGGGTTAGTTCGAGGCGACATTGTGGTCCTCTTGGAAATCCGTGGGTTTTGTGATCCATACGGTTGGGAGCGTGACGAATTGGGTTGTGTGTTTGCCATTCTGAGACAAAGCGTTAAGGAGAATGAGGCCTATATTCATATAATACATATATAATATAGTCTAAGATATTGTGCGAGAGTGAGGCTTATCTACGTATACATGTATATATATCACATAATAGCCTAATGTGTCTAATCACAGACATGTTTGAGTCCCGGTTTCCCTCGTGGTCAGAGTCACTAGTGTATCCCTGTTCATCATAACCATTTCAGACCTCACATCATCTTTCTTTAATTGTACATAGTTGATCAGGCTATGTTAAATTAAGGTCGTATGATGTAATTCCTGAACCAGTCATAACTAATAGGGAGATACTGCCTAACGGTCATAGTCTAGGCCCACTAAATGCAACCTAGTTCGCTATAACCTTAGGCTCTGATACCAATCAGTAACACCCCCAAATTTAATGTTGCGCGGAAGCAAGCTTTGGGTGTTACTAATCAATAATCAAGCACCAAAGTATGGCAAACGACCTCTAAATGAGATGTTTGTAAAATAGTTATATTCCTATATGAAATAGTGTTTGAAAACATAATGTTTTCGTTACAAAATAAGGTCCCCTAGAGTCCGCGTACGTAGCGGGAGATTCTATTACATAACCATAGTTACAAAAGATAATGCTAAAGAATCTCCGTTAAATGCAGTTTGGAAATCATGCGACTCTAGCTAGTAATCCTGGAGTAATCCTACTCCGTACGTGTACCTGAGAATACATGCTAAAAAGGGTCAACACGAATGTTGGTGAATCTCACAGGTTTGTAAGTAGGTAATAGTTTGAACACAAGATTTTTATCAGTTGTGCCCGCAGGCGTAAATCAAGTATCTGCAACCAAGCAAATAAGTAAATATGTATATACCGTTGCCATGAGCTCATAGTTGAAGCTTAACCCGTAAATCAGTGGTACAGCCTAGTACCGTATAGTGCCCCCGCGAGTGCCCAATCCAAACACTCGTACGAAACAAATAAAAGTCGCCCGTTTATACATAACGGTTCGTGGTAGCGCTACTACCCCGGGCGGGGAGGGTCAGTCCCTAATGGATCCATTAATTAATATTCGCGCTTAAGTCCATAACTAACGAAACTATGATGGAGGGACTTCAGTGGATTAATAAGTAACTCATGCAAGCCCGTATATGAAAAGTAAGTAATTTAGCACTTGTGTTCAAGAAACGTAAGCAATGCATCTCACCCCATAAGTAAAACAGTAAAAGTGGAGCTGTAAGACTCACCTGAGTCAAGCAAGCAAGCGTTTAACTAAATAAACGTAAATTCTGAAAGTAGTATTAACCCGTAGGTTCCGCGAAGTATTGTTCCTACGACAATATTAATTCACGGAGTAATATTCATGCGAGAATGGGAATTTACGGACTTTCTTTCAAGTATGTGTTAGTTTTTATGCGACAATGGGAAATCACACATTGTTTATGCGAGAATAGTAATTCACGGACTTTGTTTATGCGTTAATGATATTCACGGGTTTTTGTTTATGCGTGAATGATATTCACGGATTGTGTTTATGCGTGAATGGTATTCACGGTTTTTGTTTATGAGACAATGGTATTCACGGAGTTGAGATTTCATGCGATAATAATGAGGATTGAATGATTTCCTAAAATACAAGTGCTATACTTTGTTCCCACTGTTTACTAAACTCGTTATCACTGTTCGTTATGAACTCGTTACCACTGTTAGTTAATTAACTCGTTATCACTGTTAGTTAATTAACTTGTTACTACTGTTTGTTATAAACTCGTTACTACTGTTAGTTAATTAACTCGTTACCACTGTTAGTTTTAACTCGTTACCACTGTTAGTTATAACTCGTTACCACTGCTAGTTATAACTCGTTACCACTGCTAGTTATAACTCGTTACCACTGCTAGTTATAACTCGTTACCACTGCTAGTTATAACTCGTTACCACTGCTAGTTATAACTCGTTACCACTGCTAGTTATAACTCGTTACCACTGCTAGTTATAACTCGTTACCACTGCTAGTTATAACTCGTTACCACTGTTAGTTATAACTCGTTAAGCCTTTCGATTTGGAGCATCTCTAGTCCGATTTATACCTAACCAAAAATCACACATGTTCTCATATATGTCTAGTTCATTTCTGCACTTTATGGTGTTTTTATATGTTCATTTACTATTTTAAACAAAAATAGTTTCAAGGTGTGGTCAGACTTGGTCCAAAACAGTTATATGTTCAAAGATCGAGTTATACACGAAAATAAGGACATTTCTGGAAATGGTCATAGCAGAACTTTTTAAAGTTGACAAAATATGTGGGGTTTTGGCACTGGTCTCATACGTTTTAGTGGTCTAGAACTCAAGATATGGTCTCGAGAAGAAGATGAATGTTTCTGTCCGCCGGAACAGTAATGCGCACCTTAATGGAAATATTATTTTAAAATAGTAAACGAAATCGATATGTCACGAAATAGATGTCGTTGGAAAGCTAACACCATGAGCTACATTTTAGGCTTAAGAAGCGACCATTTTAGTTAAGAGATGAATCTTTTAAAATCATGGAAGTGGACCATTTTTCTGGACAGAAGGTATAGCTACAGATTACAAGTTTTAAATCGCGTTTCGGTTAATGTTTTGGAGTTGCAGAAGTTAAGTGAACACTAACACATGTCTATAACCATAAAGAAAGTAGAACTATGAAAATAAAAGAGTTCTTACAAAGATCTAGATGAAGAGCGAAAGAGATGAGGTCGAAAGCTCTTTTTCTTGCGTTTTCTTGATTTCCGGCGTGGTGGTTCGTGGTGGTGATTTTGGGGCTGGTGGTGACTGATAGCCTTTCAAAAGAGAAAGAGGAGAGGAATGGGGGTTGAGTGTGTGAATGAAAATGAGGTTGAGTGTGGTGTGGGTGTTCTAGTTAGTCAAACAAGGCATGATGTGGGGGAGGCCATGCCTCATGCAGATTTTCTGCATAAAATTGTGGGGGTCCCACCCCATGTGATGTGTAAATTTGTTTTCCCCAAAGTTGTGTTGTGTGCGGTGCCCTTTTACCCGTTTGTTTTACGTTTTAATTAACCGTATAACGTTTTTAAATGTTATAATTGTACACATGTAATCGCGATATTTTTACTTGAAGTATTTTATTAAAATACTTAGTTTTGAGTTATATAAAAAAAATATATATATAACTTGAGTTTATCTTTGCGTGTCGGGCGCGTTTCACGCGTTTTTGGTCGTTTCTGTGCATTATATATATGATACGAAATGCTTGTGAAATATTATCGCAATAATATTTGGAAATAAGTATGTTTATCAAATAATTTTGCATTATTTAATAAATTGTGTTCACCAACGTCCAGTTAAGTCGGAATCCATCCGAGCAAATCGTGTAATATCAATTTATTACGTACGTGTGTATATTCAATATACGTTATATTACAAGTAACTTAGTTCTATTTCAAACCAATCACAAGTAATTACAAGCAAGCTTAGAGTAAATTAATACGCCTAAGTACGAGTTGTCACATTCTCCCCTTGTTAAAGAAATTTCGTCCCGAAATTAAGTTGTAGTAGGAGTCTAAGTGGGGGTCGAGAAGAGGTGTGGGTATTTCTCGCGTATCTGATCTTCTCGTTCCCTGGTGAATTTAGGGCCTCGCCTGGAATTCCATCGGACCTTAACAATGGGAATGCGACTTTGTTTTAAACGCTTGACCTCACGGTCCATGATTTCAACAGGTTCCTCGACGAAATGAAGTTTATCATCGAGGCGGATTTCGTCGAGCGGTATAATCAATGTCTCATCAGACAGGCATTTCTTAAGATTAGAAATGTGGAATGTGCTATGCACGCTGCTAAGCTCAGCAGGTAATTGTAGGCGGTATGCCACGGGACCAATTCTCTCAAGAATTTCGAATGGTTCGATATATCTGGGTTCAATTTCCCGCGTTTCCCAAAACGAATGACACCTTTTCAAGGTGACACCTTCAAAAGTAGTTTGTCACCTACCTCAAATTCGAGGTGTTTGCGTCTCACGTCAGCGTAACTTTTCTGACGATCGCGTGCGGCTTTCAGCCGGTTTTGGATGCTTACGATTTTCTCAGTTGTTTCATGAATGATTTCAGGACCGGTGAGTTGGCTATCCCCCACCTCAGTCCAACTGATAGGTGAACGGCATTTTCGTCCGTAGAGTGCCTCAAAAGGCGCAACCTTAATGCTGGTGTGATAACTGTTGTTGTATGAAAACTCACACAACGGTAGGTGATTTTCCCAGTTGTTACCGAAGTCAACTACGCAAGCTCGTAGCATATCCTCCAGTGTTTGTATAGTACGTTCACTTTGTCCGTCAGTTTGAGGATGATAAGCTGTACTCATATCTAGACGTGTACCAAGAGATTTTTGTAGTGATTGCCAGAAGCGAGAAGTAAATCGAGCATCTCGGTCAGAGATAATCGAGATGGGCACACTGTGTCGTGACACGATCTCTTTCAGGTAGATCCGTGTCAAACGTTCCATCTTGTCAGTTTCCTTGATGGCTAGGAAATGAGCAGATTTAGTGAGTCGGTCTACAATCACCCAAATGGTTTCGCAACCGCTAGGTGTTTTTGGAAGTTTAGTAATGAAATCCATAGTAATCTGCTCCCACTTCCATTCAGGGATATCCGGTTGGTGTAGCAAACCGGAAGGTTTCTGATGTTTGGCTTTAACCTTAGAACAAGTGAGACACTTGCCAACGTAGGTAGCAATGTCAGCTTTCATGTTGGGCCACCAATACAACTCCTTGATGCCATGGTACATTTTGTCGGCACCAGGGTGTATAGAGTACTTAGACTTGTGTGCCTCGTCTATCACCAAGTCTCGTAAGTTCCAGTAGTTGGGCAACCAGAGTCGGTCAGAGAAGTACTTGGCCCCGTTTGGTTTGTTTTCCAGTTGTTTGTTCATGCCTCGCAAGGCCTCGTGTTTCACATTTTCAGCTTTGAGTGCTTCGAGTTGAGCGGTAAGAATTTGGGTTATCAGGTCGTTGTGTATAGTCATACTAAGTGCTCGGACCCGAAGGGGTTTCACTCGTTCCTTACGACTTAAGGCATCAGGAACAACGTTTGCCTTGCCTGGATGATAACGTATTTCGCAGTCGTAATCAGTAAGTAGTTCGACCCAACGACGTTGTCTCATGTTTAGGTCTTTTTGGTCGAAGTTGTGTTGGAGACTTTTGTGGTCGGTGAAAATTGTACACTTGGTACCGTATAAGTAGTGTCTCCAGATCTTTAGGGCGAATACCACTGCCCCCAACTCTAGGTCATGAGTGGTGTAATTCTTTTTGTGGACCTTGAGTTGTCGAGAGGCGTAAGCAATGACTTTGTCTCGTTGCATCAGCACGCAACCGAGACCTTGGTGTGAAGCGTCACAGTATACCACGAAGTCATCGTTGCCTTCGGGTAAAGATAAGATAGGTGCACTGTAGAGTTTTTGTTTGAGCAGCTGGAAGGCTGACTCCTGCTTATCAGTCCAATCGAATTTCTTTTCCTTTTGGGTCAGTGCAGTGAGGGGTTGAGCTATTTTTGAAAAGTTCTCAATGAATCGCCTATAGTATCCGGCGAGTCCTAAGAATTGTCGTACCTCGGTAGGTGTAGTAGGTGCTTACCAACCCTTGATGGCTTCGATTTTTGAAGGATCAACACGAATTCCTTGACTGTCAATCACGTGTCCAAGGAATTGTACAGTTTGCATCCAGAACTCACACTTGGAGAATTTGGCATATAACTCCTCGTGCTTGAGTAGTTCTAGAACGGTTTTCAGGTGTTGCGCGTGTTCTTGTTCATTGCGCGAGTAAATCAGAATGTCGTCAATGAAGACGATGACAAACTTGTCAAGGTAAGGCCTATACACCCGATTCATAAGGTCCATGAATACTGCCGGTGCGTTGGTCAAGCCGAATGGCATCACTTGGAATTCGTAATGCCCGTAGCGAGTTCGGAAAGTTGTTTTAGGAATGTCGGTATCACGAACTCGTAGTTGGTGATAACCTGACCGTAGATCAATCTTTGAGTAAACACTCGACCCTTGGAGTTGGTCAAACAGGTCATCAATGCATGGTAATGGGTAACGGTTCTTAACGGTTAATTTGTTGAGTTCACGGTAGTCGATGCACATGCGGAAAGAACCGTCTTTCTTTTTCGCAAACAGGACCGGGGCTCCCCAAGGCGAGGAACTCGGTCGAATAAAGCCTTTATCCAGGAGTTCTTGCAGTTGAGTAGACAACTCCTGAAGTTCAGAGGGGGCTAAACGGTACGGTGCTCGTGCCACGGGTGCTGCACCGGGCACAAGGTCAATAGAAAATTCGACTTGTCTAGTTGGCGGTAGGCCAGACAAGTCTTCAGGAAAGACTTCTGGGAAGTCTCGAACAATAGGCACATCCTTAAGTCGCTTCTCCTCTGACTGTTTCTCTATAACGTGTGCGAGAATTGCCTGGTACCCTTTTCTCAAGTATTTCCGGGTTTTCATGCAAGAAATAATGTTAAGTCTCGTCCCACCGGTCTTCCCTTGTACGATTAAAGTTCCACCGGTGACGAGAGGAATACGGACAATTTTCTCAAACCAAATAATCTCGGCGCGGTGTTTGGATAACCAATCCATACCGACGATTATGTCAAAGCTGCCGATTTCGACAGGTATAAGGTCAATAGAGAATAGCTCACTTGCTAGGTTTAGGGTGCAATTGCATATTATACTATCGGCTTCAATTAGTTTGCCGTTTGCTAATTCTACGATGTACTTAGCATCTAAGGCAGTGGGGGTAGCATTCAGCAATGGGCTAAATTCATCAGATATGAAACTTTTATCGGCACCAGTATCAAATAAGACTGAAGCGGTTAAGTCGTTGAGAAGAAACATACCCGTAACAACGTTTGCGTCTTGGCGGGCTTCCCCCGAGTTCAACACAAAAGCTCTGCCGTGAGCGTTGGTGTTGTTGTTCCTGTTATTACTTCTCAGCTTTGGACAATCATTCCTGAAATGTCCGGTGTTTCCACACTCAAAGCAGGCCTTTTGTGTGTTAGAGTTTGGGATTGTGGTGTTGGTTCGACAATCTTTAGCTAAGTGCCTGAAACATTTGCATTTGCTGCAAGGGCAAGAACCATCGTGGTGACGGTTGCATTTGGAGCAATAGGGTTTGCTCCCACTGTATCCTTTCTTTTCATCGGTACCAGCAGCATAGGCCTTTGTAGTATCTGGCCTCTTGTTTTGTTGTTGACCTTGGTTTTGGTTGTGGTTGGGATTCCATTTTCGTTTGTTATCCCCAGATTGGTTTCCAGTATCCTTTCCAGCGGATGTTCCACGATGAACTACCTGAGCCATTAAGTTATGTGCCATACGGACGGCACTCTGAATAGTCCCTGGGTTGGACGCAGTTACCATCCCCTGAATTTTGGCTGGGAGTCCCCAGATATACCTTTCGATGCTCTTGTATTCCGGATTGACCATTGTTGGGCACAAAAGTGCCAGCTGGTGGAAGCGGGCAGTGTAACCGGTGATATCATCACCTCTCACTGTGAGGTTCCAGAATTCAACCTCAAACTGTTGTAGCTCTTCTCTTGGACAGTACTCATCTGTCAGCATCTTCTTTAGATCATCCCAAGGGAGTTGATAAGCGACATCAATTCCCAGAGTTTGGGAATAGGTGTTCCACCAGGTAAGGGCACCATCCATAAAGGTGCAGGTAGAATACTTAACCTTGCAATCCTCGGTGCAGTTGCAGATTCGAAAAATAGATTCCAGTTTCTCAATCCATCTCAGTAAGCCGATGGCTCCTTCAGTTCCCTTGAAGTTTAATGGTTTACAGTTCAGAAAATCCTTGTATGTACAAGGTTTGGCAGTTGATACTGTGTTGGTGGTATTTTCACTGCCCTGGTTCGGATTTGAACCACTGTTTCGCTGTGCCTCTTGAGCAGCCAGGGCATCGGCTACTCCTTGCGCAACGAACTGGGCAAGTTCAGCAGCGGTGAAAGTCTGTTTCCTTGGCGGCATGTTCCTTTAAAAAGTTAGGAGGTATGTGAGATTTTGTACAAGGAGTATGATTATCACGGATGCATGTATAAAAGGGGTAATATACAACATCACTATAGGACAATCAATAACCTAAGATAGATATATTTGCAACCACTCAAGGTGCGAGTTCAAAAGATTTCAGAATTCTAAGTTCACAAAAGATGCCGGGAATATTACATCCGGTCGGGTTATAAGAGTTTACATAGCTAGCTAATAGGTTACATGATAACCACTGCACTAATCTTGATGTAGGTCGAGTTGTGCCAACAGAGAAGTGAGATGGTTAACAGATTCTGCAAGCCTGCTAACCATTCTAAGAGCATCCTCGGTTTCCCGCAGACGCGTCTCGTATTCTTGCAGCCTTGTTTGCAGAACAGAGATTTCATTTTGGTTACTGATCACTTGATTGTGAATAGTTCCCATGGTTTCGATAGTTTCTCCCAGTTGGTCGTGAAGTGTGTCCATGTTATCCACAGTGTTCTCGTGATCTTCGGAGACTTGGTTGATACGTTCAATATCTGTGAGTCTCCAGTTCTCACGAGTCTCCTGCAGCTCTATGTCCATTTCACGAAGTCGTCGCTCATGGTGGTTTAGCCTGGCGGCTAAAGCTGGTATGGAATAGGGGTTAGTTCGAGGCGACATTGTGGTCCTCTTGGAAATCCGTGGGTTTTGTGATCCATACGGTTGGGAGCGTGACGAATTGGGTTGTGTGTTTGCCATTCTGAGACAAAGCGTTAAGGAGAATGAGGCCTATATTCATATAATACATATATAATATAGTCTAAGATATTGTGCAAGAGTGAGGCTTATCTACGTATACATGTATATATATCACCTAATAGCCTAATGTGTCTAATCACAGACATGTTTGAGTCCCGGTTTCCCTTGTGGTCAGAGTCACTAGTGTATCCCTGTTCATCATAACCATTTCAGACCTCACATCATCTTTCTTTAATTGTACATAGTTGATCAGGCTATGTTAAATTAAGGTCGTATGATGTAATTCCTGAACCAGTCATAACTAATAGGGAGATACTGCCTAACGGTCATAGTCTAGGCCCACTAAATGCAACCTAGTTCGCTATAACCTTAGGCTCTGATACCAATCTGTAACACCCCCAAATTTAATGTTGCGCGGAATCAAGCTTTGGGTGTTACTAATCAATAATCAAGCACCAAAGTATGGCAAACGACCTCTAAATGAGATGTTTGTAAAATAGTTATATTCCCATATGAAATAGTGTTTGAAAACATAATGTTTTCGTTACAAAATAAGGTCCCCTAGAGTCCGCGTACGTAGCGGGAGATTCTATTACATAACCATAGTTACAAAAGATAATGCTAAAGAATCTCCGTTAAATGCAGTTTGGAAATCATGCGACTCTAGCTAGTAATCCTGGAGTAATCCTACTCCGTACGTGTACCTGAGAATACATGCTAAAAAGGGTCAACACGAATATTGGTGAATCTCACAGGTTTGTAAGTAGGTAATAGTTTGAACACAAGATTTTTATCAGTTGTGCCCGCAGGCGTAAATCAAGTATCTGCAACCAAGCAAATAAGTAAATATGTATATACCGTTGCCATGAGCTCATAGTCGAAGCTTAACCCGTAAATCAGTGGTACAACCAAGTACCGTATAGTGCCCCCGCGAGTGCCCAATCCAAACACTCGTACGAAACAAATAAAAGTCGCCCGTTTATACATAACGGTTCGTGGTAGCGCTACTACCCCGGGCGGGGAGGGTCAGTCCCTAATGGATCCATTAACTAATATTCGCGCTTAAGTCCATAACTAACGAAACTATGATGGAGGGACTTCAGTGGATTAGTAAGTAACTCATGCAAGCCCGTATATGAAAAGTAAGTAATTTAGCACTTGTGTTCAAGAAACGTAAGCAATGCATCTCACCCCATAAGTAAAACAGTAAAAGTGGAGCTGTAAGACTCACCTGAGTCAAGCAAGCAAGCATTTAACTTAATAAACGTTAATTCTGAAAGTAGTATTAACCCGTAGGTTCCGCGAACCCGCAACCTTCTAATGCCCTAAGCATATAAGGTTGTATGTATAAGTGAATGTCTCAAAAGACCATTCATGCTAGTTGTCCACTCAACTAGTTATGTCCAAGTATTTGTTTGTACGTTTGTGATCATTTTGTAAATGAGTGTGGCCCGTTGGTGACGGAGGTGTAATAATAATTCGGGTATTATTATTATGCAATTCATTGTGCTTGTATATCTTGTAGTGTTTTTAATACTTAGTATAAAAGTATTTAACTTTCTGTTTCATGCGACAATATATAACCCGATAATGATAATCATGGACACTGTTTATACGATGATAATATTCAAGGATTTCGTTCATGCGATAATGGCATTCACGGAATGTTGTTCGTGCGTCAATAGGTTCACGAAGTATTGTTCCTACGACAATATTAATTCACGGAGTAATATTCATGCGAGAATGGGAATTTACGGACTTTCTTTCAAGTATGTGTTAGTTTTTATGCGACAATGGGAAATCACACACTGTTTATGCGAGAATAGTAATTCACGGACTTTGTTTATGCGTTAATGATATTCACGGGTTTTTGTTTATGCGTGAATGATATTCACGGATTGTGTTTATGCGTGAATGGTATTCACGATTTTTGTTTATGAGACAATGGTATTCACGGAGTTGAGATTTCATGCGATAATAATGAGGATTGAATGATTTCCTAACATACAAGTGTTATACTTTGTTCCCACTGTTTACTAAACTCGTTATCACTGTTCGTTATGAACTCGTTACCACTGTTAGTTAATTAACTCGTTATCACTGTTAGTTAATTAACTTGTTACTACTGTTTGTTATAAACTCGTTACTACTGTTAGTTAATTAACTCGTTACCACTGTTAGTTTTAACTCGTTACCACTGTTAGTTATAACTCGTTACCACTGCTAGTTATAACCCGTTACCACTGCTAGTTATAACTCGTTACCACTGCTAGTTATAACTCGTTACCACTGCTAGTTATAACTCGTTACCACTGCTAGTTATAACTCGTTACCACTGCTAGTTATAACTCGTTACCACTGCTAGTTATAACTCGTTACCACTGCTAGTTATAACTCGTTACCACTGCTAGTTTTAACTCGTTACCACTGCTAGTTATAACTCGTTACCACTGCTAGTTATAACTCGTTACCACTGCTAGTTATAACTCGTTACCACTGCTAGTTATAACTCGTTACCACTGCTAGTTATAACTCGTTACCACTGCTAGTTATAACTCGTTACCACTGCTAGTTATAACTCGTTACCACTGCTAGTTATAACTCGTTACCACTGCTAGTTATAACTCGTTACCACTGTTAGTTATAACTCGTTAAGCCTTTCGATTTGGAGCATTTCTAGTCCGATTTATACCTAACCAAAAATCACACATGTTCTCATATATGTCTAGTTCATTTCTGAACTTTATGGTGTTTTTATATGTTCATTTACTATTTTAAACAAAAATAGTTTCAAGGTGTGGTCAGACTTGGTCCAAAACGGTTATATGTTCAAAGATCGAGTTATACACGAAAATAAGTACATTTTTGGAAATGGTCATAGAAGAACTTTTTAAAGTTGACAAAATATGTGGAGTTTTGACACTGGTCTCATACGTTTTAGTGGTATAGAACTCAAGATATGGTCTCGAGAAGAGGATGAATGTTTCTGTCCGCCGGAACAGTAATGCGCACCTTAACGGAAATATTATTTTAAAATAGTAAACGAAATCGATATGTCACGAAATAGATGTCGTTGGAAAGCTAACACCATGAGCTACATTTTAGGCTTAAGAAGCGACCATTTTAGTTAAGAGATGAATCTTATAAAAATCATGGAATTGGACCATTTTTCTGGACAGAAGGTATAGCTACAGATTACAAGTTTTAAATCGCGTTTCGTTTAATGTTTTGGACTTGCAGAAGTTGAGTGAACACTAACACATGTCTATAACCATAAAGAAAGTAGAACTATGAAAATAAAAGAGTTCTTACAAAGATCTAGATGAAGAGCGAAAGAGATGAGGTCGAAAGCTCTTTTTCTTGCGTTTTCTTGATTTCCGGTGTGGTGGTTCGTGGTGGTGATGTGGTGGTGATTTTGGGGCTGGTGGTGACTGATAGCCTTTCAAAAGAGAAAGAGGAGAGGAATGGGGGTTGAGTGTGTGAATGAAAATGAGGTTGAGTGTGGTGTGGGTGTTCTAGTTAGTCAAACAAGGCATGAGGTGGGGGAGGCCATGCCTCATGCAGATTTTCTGCATAAAATTGTGGGGGTCCCACCCCATGTGATGTGTAAATTTGTTTTCCCCAAAGTTGTGTTGTGTGCGGTGCCCTTTTACCCGTTTGTTTTACGTTTTAATTAACCGTATAACGTTTTTAAATGTTATAATTGTACACATGTAATCGCGATATTTTTACTTGAAGTATTTTATTAAAATACTTAGTTTTGAGTTATATAAAAAAAATATATATATAACTTGAGTTTATCTTTGCGTGTCGGGCGCGTTTCACGCGTTTTTGGTCGTTTCTGTGCATTATATATATGATACGAAATGCTTGTGAAATATTATCGCAATAATATTTGGAAATAAGTATGTTTATCAAATAATTTTGCATTATTTAATAAATTGTGTTCACCAACGTCCAGTTAAGTCGGAATCCATCCGAGCAAATCGTGTAATATCAATTTATTACGTACGTGTGTATATTCAATATACGTTATATTACAAGTAACTTAGTTCTATTTCAAACCAATCACAAGTAATTACAAGCAAGCTTAGAGTAAATTAATACGCCTAAGTACGAGTTGTCACAGATCATGTGAAATTCTGGGTGCGACAGTTAGCGCATGGTGAATGGTAGAGTTACGCAGAAAATCAATGATTTCAACGTAATCATCGGCTATGGAAGGTTTTACCAGATAGGAAACCATGTTATGATCTTTGCCTAATGTGAGTTGAGGTGTGGTTGATGAAGAAGAAGCCATGAAGAATTTGTGTAGAATTTGCGAGAGCAGTGATTACAGGGTTTATGAAAGCAGTGTTTATGAAAGCGTAAAGAATATGTACAAGTGTTCGGAGTATTTATACTGTTAGTTTCAATGACCTAATTTTGAAATAAAAATCCTAATTTTAACACTAACAGTGGAAACCATTTTAAAACAGTGGAAACTATCTTAAAACAGTGGAAACAAAAAGAACTAACAGTATTATACACTTATGATAATAATACTAACAGTGTTACACCTAGTGGATGGAAATAACCCCTGACCAAAGGAATTATAACTCAACACTAGTGACTGCATTAGTATTGCTAACAGTAATATCTTCTTTTTTTTTTGTACCTGTAAACAGAAAAACTGAAAGATAAACAATGATAGTGAAATTTCAACTTGAGAGTATAAACAGTGTTAACTGATATACTAACAGTGTTAAGATTTACACTAACAGTGGAAACAGTGGAAACTGTTTACACTAACAGTGGAAACAGTGGAAACTGTTTACACTAACAGTTATAACTGAATAGTGAAAACAGTGGAAACTATTTACACTAACAGTTATAATTGCTTCTCTGACAGTGATAACCTACAAAGAGTTAGTTCAACACAAACAGTGATAACAGTAAAACTAACAGTGAAAATAAAACAATACATATACAGTGGTAATTGAATAATAGCAGTGATTATTGGTAAAGCAAAGCAGTTGTAACTAAGACTATTATCACTGTTAGTATCAATTACATCTACCAGCATCTAATCCTTAAGCATTATAGAGATGTTTTACAAAATATTTATGAAGAAACAATTTAAGGAGGTTTAATCAGACCAATACTTGTAATCAGAAATGTAAATCTGCCCACATCAAAGGCTTTGGTGAACAGATCTGCAAGTTGATTGTCAGTATGGACTTTTATAATCTGAATAAGTCGTTTTTCATTACAATCTCTGATAAAATGAAACCTAATCTCTATATGCTTAGTTTTAGAATGTTTAACAGGATTATTGATGATGCTGATAGCAGAAGTATTGTCAATAGAAATAGGAGTTTTTAAGAAAGTTAAACCATAATCAAGCATTTGATTCTGAATCCATAAAACCTGAGCACAACAATTTGCAGCAGCTACATACTCAGCTTCAGCAGTAGATGTTGATACAGTTGTCTGTTTCTTACATTGCCATGAAATTAACCTCTCTCCTAGAAATTGACAACCTCCTGATGTGGACTTCCTGTCCATGCTAGCTCCCCCATAATCACTATCTGAATATGCTATTAAGTCAAAGGAAGAATCTTTTGGATACCAAAGGCCTATATCAGGTCATCCCTTTAAGTATCTAAAAATTCTCTTTACAGCATACAGATGTGATTGCTTTGGACAAGTTTGAAATCTGGCACAGATACATACAGCAAACATAATATCTGGCCTGGAGGAAGTTAGATACATCAATGACCCTATCATAGACCTGTACAGATGTATGTCTACTTCCTCCCCCTCAGGATCTGCAGTTAATGTCTTGTGTGTTTCCATAGGTGTACTAGCCACTTTAGTTTCAGTGTACCCAAATTTGGTGAGTATGTCTTTAACATACTTACTCTGATGAATAAAAATGCCATATGAGCTTTGTTTGACTTGAAGCCCCAAAAAGAAATTAAGTTCCCCCATAGAACTCATTTGAAACTTCTGATGCATCAACTTCTCAAATTCCTTGCATAACCCATCATTTGTATATCCAAAAAATGATGTCATCAACATACACTTGTACCAATAAAATATCATTGTGATCCCTTTTGATGAATAATGTCTTGTCAATGGTACCTCTTTTAAAACCATTCTCCAAAAGATAAACAGATAGAGTCTCATACCACGCTCTGGGTGCTTGGTGCAGGCCATACAATGCCTTATCCAATCTGCAGACTCTATATGGAAATGTAGGATTTTGAAATCCAGGTGGTTGACAAACATACACTTCATCATCAATTGTGCCATACAGAAAGGAACTCTTGATATCCATTTGATATACTGTGAAACCTTTGTATGAAGCATATGCCAAGAATAATCTTATAGCTTCTATTCTTGCAACAGGAGCAAACACATCATCATAATCAATACCTTCTTCCTGAGTATATCCTTGTGCCACCAGCCTAGCTTTATTCTTGATGACAATTCCCCTCTCATCCTTCTTGTTCTTGAATATCCATTTAGTACCAATAGCCCTTTTTCCTTTTGGTAAATCAACTAAAGTCCACACATTATGTATTTTGAATTGCAGCAATTCTTCCTGCATTGCCTCGATCCAACTTGGGTGTTTAAGAGCTTCTACTGCCTTCTTAGGTTCAACTTGAGAAAGAAAACATACATATAAAGAGGTATGTATCTCTTCTTCATTAACAGTAGACTGCTGTCTAGTTTGAACAGCAGAGTCAACATTCCTAATTACCTGTTCTAGAGGATGATCTTTGTGAACATGATAAGTAGATGCTGATGTCTCAGGAATGTTAGCTTCTAAGTTGGTAAGGTTGCCTTCTTGTCCAAAACTCTCACTAGATGATATATCAGTAGAATCTTCTGTCTCAGTTCTCTGAGTGGACTGTGGTTGATCAGAGGAAAACACCTCTGGTGGATCAGGAGTCCAGATTGGAAATACAATGTATTCCAAATAATCTTTATTCTTTTCAGTGGACATTCCTGATACTTCCTTACTTGCTTCATCTGTTGTCCCTGTATTGGTACCTGAACTTGTACCTGCACTAGAATTTACAATTGCATATCTAAAAGCAGAGTTAAGAGCATCAATATCAAACAATGACTTTGGACCTATCCCATCAGGATTAATGGTATTCTCATTAAAAGTGATGTTCATTGATTCTTCTATTACCCTGGTCCTTTGATTTAAAAACCCTATATGCCTTACTTTGGATGGAATACCCTATAAAAATACCCTCATCTACCTTGCTTTCAAACTTTCCTAAGTGATCCTTGGTATTCAGAATGGTACATGGACATCCAAATGATTTTAAGAAACTAACCAATGGTTTGTTTTTAAAAAGCAATTCATAAGGGGTTTTGAAATGAGGCTTAACAACTGTTACCCTATTCTGAACATAGCAAGCTGTGCTAACTGCTTCTGCCTAGAAAGACATAGGTAATTTTGCATCAGCTAACATAGTTCTAGCAGCCTCAATTAGTGTCCTATTCCTTCTTTCAGCTACTCCATTCTGTTGAGGAGTTCTAGGAGCACTAAATTCTCTCTTAATGCCTTTTTCATCACATAATTTATCCATCTCATGATTTTTAAACTCTGTTCCATTATCACTCCTGATGATTTAAACCTTTTTATCTACTTGATTTTCCATCTTAGTTATAAATAATCTAAGTATTTCACCTATCTCATCCTTTGTTCTAAGAAAGAAAACCCATGTAAATCTAGTATAATCATCAATTACTACAAGACATTAAGATCTCTTTCCCATACTCCTTATACTTGTTGGTCCAAACAAGTCCATATGTAACAGGTGTAAAGGAGTACAGTTTGTATTCACAGATTTAGACTTAAAGGAAGTTTTGTGTTGCTTTCCCTTAAGACAAGAAACACAGTGATCATCACATGAATATACCTTTTCAGGTAAACCTCTAACCAGCTTGTTTTTGACAAGTTTATTAATGGTTTTATAATTCATATGACACATCCTTCTATGCCACAAATTAGATTCATTCAGATTTGCTTTTGAAATCGGACAGTTTAAATCAGGTTGAGGTGCCATATTTGCTAAGTCACACTTATATACATTATCTTGCCTATGAATTCTCATTAGAATCATGTTTTCTGGAATTTTGAACTCCTTTGACAAAATAAGGCATTCAGTGTCAGTAAAATGAACTGGATTTTTTTATCTGTAATTTGACTTACACTTAGCAAATTATATCTCAATTGTTCCACAAAATAAACATTTTCAAAACTTAGCTTGGCACTCTGAACAGTTCCTTTGCCTGTAATTTTTCCTCCTTTGGGATTGCTTCCAAATGCTACATATCCACCATCAAATGATTTAAAGTTCTGTAGCTTATCCTTATCTCCAGTCATGTGCCTTGAGCAGCCACTATCAATATGCCATAGGCTTCTTGGTTTGCCCTGCACACACATAAACAAAAAGAAAAATTAATTTCTCTTGGGAACCCAAACCAATTTGGCTTTGGGTTTCCCATATGTATCAAAGTAATCAACTTTCTCGAAGATCATTGATTTTGATACATTGTTGGATTTTGGACCTCTGGGTAAATTAGAATGAAAAGGTGTCCAGATCCAACTAATTTTAGACTTAACAGTGGGTTTTGGTCTAACAGTGTTAATTGAAGGACCATAGTTATAATGCCTAACAGTGTTAAGTTTGTTATAACTGTTGGTATGTCTAGCAGTGGTAAAATAATTAACACTGTTAGTATTGCTTACAGTGTTATTTATTCTACCAGTGGTAACTGTTGAATTAACAGTTCCAACAGTTTTAAAAGATTTACCACTGTTTACATTATACGCTTTTGCCACTGTTTTAGCCTTATTATTGTTAGCTAAATCTGTAACTTTTGTTCCTGCAGTGGAAACCTTTGCAGCAGCCTTAGCTTGATTTGCCATATAATTCATCTTTCTTACGGCAGCAATATGATTAACTTTAGATTTAAAATTTTATTTGTTGATCATATTAACTGATGTCCATGGCTGTTTCACATTCTTTTGAACAGATTTCAGGATTATGAAAACAGTCATGTTGAAGATGATTATTCCTTCCACATATAAGGCATAACTTTTCTCTAATCACTGTAACATTATTTCCCAGTTTTTGAGTTACCATTTGATTCCAATTTCTTTGATTACCTCTGGGAATATGTTTTTGAATATTTTGTGATTTAGAGTGGTTATCCTTACATTTGCAATTATCACATTTATTCAATGCAGATGTAGTACATACAGATACAGATGATTTCACTGCATTCCTAACATTCCTTTGAAACTTCCTAGGTGTGTTAGGTGTGGCTCTCACATGTTCTACCTGATGTTTATCCTTCTCTACAAATATTTTCTTACCCTCTTCTAGTTTATTAACCTTAAGGTCTAAAACTAGATCAGTAATGCTTTTGCTGCTTTCACTGGTTGACTTATATGAATGATTTGTCACAATGTCCTCACTTTCAGAAGTATCATTTTCCTCATCATCTTCTTTACTCCAATCCCTAATTTCAACTTTATCAAAGTTCACATCTTCTTCTAAACTCTTAACTGGATCAGCCTTTTTAACATCAACATTCATTTCTTCTTTAAGTGAATTAATATCAATATCAGTTTTAGAAGGAAAGTAGTTGTTGTTATAAGGAGGAGGTACATTACTGTATCCTAACCCAGTCTTAAGTTTATGAACACTCTTAGATGCATTTTCTAAGTTACATACATTATGTCTTATGCTATCTCTTTCACATGTGACCTCAACAAGTTTCTTAGTTAATACTTCTACCTTATCTTTAAGAGTATCTCTCTCCCACCTAGCAAATTCAATATCATACTTAAACTGTGTTGCATTTTCTTCATATGCATGAATCTGCTTTTCTAGATTTTCTATTACTGAGATTGTGTGTTTACTCTTGATTTCACATTGTTTTAATTCATCACACACTTTCTGATTATGATCCCTATAATGTTTAACTGTTTATTTACACACAGGGGAACATAATTTAATTTGTACCTCATAAGGAATCTCTGACTGTTTGTCAGATTCAGCAGTAGCCATGAGACACTGATTCTTAACTTCATGCTCTTCTTGGTCACTCCAGTCCCAACCACATCCATCTACAGATACAAGAGCATTGGATGAAGTACCCTGGATTGGTACAGATCTTTTATGACTCACATTTCCTCCACTTCTTTGACCATTCCCTCTATCATTCTGTTCATTCTTTGGACTTCTGCATTCCCTAGCAAAATGTCCCATTTTGTGACAGTTGAAACATTCAACTTTGCTCTTATCAAACCAACTTGCATCATTCCTCTTCTGTGCAAAGTTGTTCCTGCCAGTTCTCTGCATAAACCTTTTTGCCCTTTGAGTGATTAAGGCAATTTGTAACTTGATATCCATTTCTTCTAGATCATCTGATTCAAATTGATCTAAGTCTTCATTAGTAAGTGAAGAGTTCACATTACTAGCAAAGAAAGATTCTAAGATTTGATCATTAGAATGGTTTGATGATGATCCACCTCCACCAGACCCATAAGAAGAACCTTTCCGACTTGATTCTGCCCTTGTTCCAGCCATTGACATAAATGCAGAATTGTTGTTGTTACTTCCTGATCCAATCTTCTTGCTCTCCACTTCAGCTTCAAAGTTTCTCAGATCATTATATATGTCTTCCAGCTCTTTTGATTCCAGATCTGCACTTTGTCTTAATCCAACTGTATAAATTGTCCACTCATCACCCAAAGACCTCAAAAACTTCCTGTTTAAATCATCCCTATCAATCTTCACTTGATGATTTTCCAGATCTCCTACTAACTTTGAAAACCTATCAAAGGTTTGAGTCAAAGTTTCTGACTTTGCAGAATTAAAATTCTCATATTGTTGTTTCAACAAAGACCTTTTATTCTTTTTGGTGTTATTATTACCACCAAATCTCTTCTCTATAGCTTCCATGAGAACTTTAGCATCTTGACATGCTTCAAATCTTCTCTGATATTCATTTGGAATAGATAACAATAAAGTACTTAGAGCTTTGTACTCTATAGATCTAACCTTTCTTTCTGCCTCAGATGTTGGTGGTAATCTAGCCTGTGCAACACCATCACTATTAAGAGTCACTGGAGGACCATTAACAACCACTTCCCACATCTGATAATCTGTGAGAAGCATGTATTGTCTGATTCTGTTCTTCCACATATCAAATTCATCAGGTCTAAGCATGGGTATTTTAGTGACCTGAATTCCTTCATTGCTTTCTGCCATTGATTTAATAAAAAGATATTGATTTGATAAAATAATCAATCAAACAGTGATTCTAGATCTTCTTGTATTCAAAACTTAACCAAATTCTCTGATACCACTTGTTAAACCAAGATCGATCTAATAAACTTATTAGATTAACACAAGATTTGAGTTATTACTGAGAAGTTGCGGAATAACAGTAATATTATGAAGATCAATAATAAAACAATGAACACCAAAATTACTATCAAAAACTTCAATCTTATTAATAATATAAGACGAATACACTGAAATATATTAGGGTTACAAAACCTTGAAGCTGCGCAAAAACCTTAACCTAATGTAGGTTCAGGATCTCTATTTATATCCCATAGAGTCCTGCTAAACAATCTCCTATAATCATGGAAACAGTTACATTCCATAATTATTCAAACTTCATTTTTCCGCCTATTCTATACATAAACAGTGTTAACTACCACAACTATACAAACAGTGGTAATTCCTATAGAACAATGTTAACACTTGTACAATTTACTAGACTTATCAACTAACAGTGATAACTATCATAAACAGTGTTAACTGTTGTAAGACAAACCAACAGTTCTAACACTCTAACAGCTGAAACTATTACTAACAGTTGTAACTCTTGTCTTCACTTCAATCTTCAATAACAATTGTAATCTTCTGATAACAGTGGTAACCATCACTAACAGTGATAATCTTTGAAGACTTGAACTAACAGTTGTAACTTGTGAAGACAGTGGTAATCCTTAACACTAACAGTGTTAATACCAGTAGTAACATTAACACTAACAGTGTTAATGCCTTGTGCATTCTTCAATCAACAGTAGTAACAGTAGAAACATCAATATCAATTCCCAACAGTAGCTCCAAAGGACTTGAAACAGAATTGATCACTTTTGACTTATGGGACTTCTTGTGCTGTTTCCCTTTTTGACAGGAAACACAAAGATCATTGATTCCAAAGGATTGCTTTGGAACACCACGCACAAGATCATGCTTCACCAAATAATTCATCTTTCTGAAGTGCAAATGACCCATACGTCTGTGCCATAAAAGTGATTCTTTTTCAGGAGCTTTCGAAAGTAGACACATATGTTGGGTTGTTTCAACAGTTTTCATATCTAGAATATACGTGTCTTTTTGCCTAGGTGCCCTCAGTAACACCCATTCCTCAAGAATTACAAATCCTGGTTTCAAAATGCAGCATTCAGTTTTGGTAAATGTTGTAGTGTACTCTTTGTCGCACACTTGTGATACACTGAGCAGGTTGTGAGTAAGCTGCTCCACAAAATTTACCTTTTCAAAACTCACTTGCCCATTAGTGAGTGTACCCTGTCCGGTAATAACTCCTCCTTTATCACCGACAAAAGCAACGTATCCCCCATTATAATCCTTGACTTCAGATAACAGAGATAAGTCGCCTGTCATATGTCGCGAGCAACCACTGTCGATATACCATCTACTATTTTGAACTGCTTCAGATTGCTGCGACATCAAAAATAAAAAGATCAATTAGTAAGGGAGACCCAAGCCTTAACAGACTTGGGTAACCCAGTAGCATCATCCACAATGATTACATCAGTCAAAATTTTATCTTTTAGCACATCAAAATCATTGCCTGATGAATCATTGTCAGATGAAGAGTCAGAACATGACTCTTTGATCTTCCAAACCTTTTGAGGTTTGGATGGTTGCTTGTTAACATTATTGAGCTTATCATGTTTAAATTTGGTTGGCTCAATATTGTTATTCTCAGAAGTAGTTGGTGGAACTGTAGAACCTCTCATAGATTTTTTTGAAGAACTTTGAGAATTAGAGGTTCGTGCATCTCCCCTTCGACCATACTTCTTAGCAAGCAACGGGCACATATTAATCAAATGACCTTATTTCTTACAATAGAAACAAGATCGTTGCTCAACATTGTCAGGAGATTGAGGTTTAAACCGTTGAGGATGAACAAAAAATGGTTGTGCCGAACAGGTGCACTGATGTGCACAAGCAGAAGTTGAACCTTGAGATTTATTTTTAGAAGATTTTTTATTAGATTTGAAAGTTTCTTGTTTAGAAATCTCCTTTGTAGGTTCAGCCTTAACTTTACCTTTCATTTTATAAATCTCATCATAACCTTCACTGGTGAAGATATGATGGTCGTTGGTTACATTTTTCTTTTTCAAATAACCGTATTCTTCATCGGTTATATCCTCAATCTCAATTTCCTCCTTCAAACTAACTGGAGGAGTCAACTTAGTAACGGATTTGACAGATTTGGAAACTCCAACAGGCTTAATAAGCTCAGCCTTAGTTTCCTGTTTCTCAATGGGCTTGAATGGTTCAGCCCTGACATCAAGTTTTTTAACTGAGTCAACCTTAGGAGCCTTCAAATTTTCAGGCTCACTAGTCGATGCCTTAACTGGCTCAGGCATACTAGCAACATGTTTATTCGACTCATGTTTAACAGTTTCAGCCGTATCATCTTGATGATACTCTGTTGGTGGTGGGACTTGATGAAAACCTAGTCCCTCCTTTCCAACATGAGGCCTACTTATCCTTACTTTAACAGGTTTGACAGGTTTTGTATCTACTTGAGGAACAGTAGGTACAAAATCTTTGATGATTTCTTGCTGAGGCATAGGCAGATAATCTTTTGGAGGTGGGACATGGTGATAACCAAGTCCTGCCTTACTTTTAGTATCTGTCCTTTGCTTTTGAAGAATTTCATCAAAAACGAGAGAGGATGTCAAAAATTTTGATAATTTTCGATTTAAAGTAAAAAATTCAGCCTGTGAATCAACAAGTTCCTTTTTAACAAAAGTTAACATATCGACATAACTTCCTATTTCATCTTGTTGTTCAAAAACTTTGGCTTTTAGTTCTTTCTTTTCTTCAAAAATAGCCGTTAATTTCTTCTCAGATGCCTTATAACTTTCTTTTAACATTTCATCATTTTCTGTTAATTGTGAAATAGTAGCATTAAGGCGTTCGTTATCCTCTCTACACCTGTTTAACTGGTTAGTAAGTTTGATGCATGAAACACAAGATAAAGGTTCATCATCTACCTCATGGACCTCAGCCATTAGCGCAGTATTCTCGTTTTCATCATCAGCTGCATCTGACCAGCTGTTGTCCCATGGAGTTTCTGTCAGCATTAAAGCAGCTGACACCATGGCTTTCTCCTCTGCCTTACTTGGTGAAGGTTTGGTAAGACCTGAAGATGGTGTCTTATTCTTTTCACATTCACGAGCAAAGTGTCCATAGTTCTGACACTTATAACACCTCACCTTCCCTTTATTAAAACCAATTCCTTTTTCACCAGGGTTATTCACAGAAGTTCTACCGGTTTTCTGCAAAAAATTCTTCACTCTCCTTGTTAGCATAGCCATATTCCATTTTAAGTCCAACCTTTCTAATTCTTCTTGATCAATTTGACCAAAATCTTCATCAGAAAAGTCACCAGCACAAGCTAAGAAAGCTGAAAAGGTGGAAGAATAGTCTTCACCAGAAGAGGCACCAGAACTCTGAAAATAAGTACCACTTGATGTAGTACTGGTAGGAGCATTTCCACTAGCATTGCTAGCGATGAATGCGGTAACAGTAGGCTTGCTTGAAGATACCGGAACATCAACTCCATATAATTTTGGATTCTGGAGATGTGAAGTGGCCTTGGTCTCTTTTCTTTGCATCTCAAGAAGCTCAGCTTCAATGTGACCAATGAGATCTTCGAGCTCCATATCCATGATATCTTCATCTCTTTCCATCAATAACACTCGAGTATGCCACTTCTTTGGAAGTGAATCTAGAAGCTTCTTGTTTACATCATTACGCTCAAGAACTACGCCTCCTTCCATCAACTCAGTGACCAATTGGGAATATCTGCTACACAGATCTTCCAGAGACTCATTCTGAATCATATCAAACACTTCGTACTGCTTCTTGATTAGATCAATCTTTTTCTTTTTGTATTGATTACTGCCACCACACTTTTTCTCAAATGCTTTCCAAAGATCATATGCAATCTTATGTTGCCTCATTTGTCTCATAATAGGTTGAGGCAATGCCATAGTGATTGCAGCATGGGTTTTCCTCTCCATATCAAAAGCTTTGCGTTCCTCAGGAGTCATTGATTTAATTGACTTCTCAGGAACTAGACCATTAAAGACTCCTGTTCTTAGAGGACGTTCATATCTTTCCTCTAAATATATCATCATTTCAGGGTCATTTAATCCAACATAAGATTCGAAGCATTGACGCCAATCAGAATAACTCATCCCTGGCATATACATTGGAGGTTTGTTTCTAGATCCAACCTCATTGTTCTGTTTCAACATTGCTCCAACTGACTGAATGGAGTGTGCTGAAGATGATGTCATTTTAATTAACCTGCAAAACAATCGAAGAAACAAATAGCAAACTGTTAAGCGACACAAATATGTGTCGCAAAGGTTTCAGCGACACAAATATGTGTCGCAAAGAGATTATGTCGCAACTGATTACGTCGCAAAAATAAGCTACGGAAGAAAACCAGGTCTTATGTCGCAAGCTTGTGTCGCCTAAATTAAGGCTTATGTCGCAAACCAAAGTAAGCTTGAGTCGCAAGCTTATGTCGCCTAATGAAAGGCTTATGTCACAGTAACCCTAGACACGACACAAAGGTTATGTCGCAGAATAGTGTCGCAGAAACGGCTGACCAGCGACCAAAAAACCTTAAATTCGAAAATTCTCGATAACCTAACAAAAATTTACGATTGGAGGACGAATAATAATTCCAATATCTTCCAGATTCTAACACCAAATAACAATTTTAAGCACCTTTCAATGAAGATTCTAACTCAAACTTGTTGTATTTATTCGAGAAACGTGTCAAAATGGATTCAATAACGCCAAATCCTGAGATATTGGCTCTGATACCACTTTTAGGACCCCTGTAACGGACTTAATCGAATCCCTAACAATCAACCGTAGTGCGGAATCCCACGATTGATAACAAAATGTTAAACGAATAAACACTAATCAAACACAAAGTATATGATTGATAAACACAAAACCGATCAGCTTATATTAACTAGAATAATTATAATATGCTCTCACTGATCACAAATTCGTCAACCTCAAACCATGAGCCGTACAAGTCTATCACAAATTCGTCAACCTCAAAGACCTTGTGTCGCCAAAACACAAAATGTAACTAAGACAAACGTTATCAACTAACGTAATTACATATCAGACGCATTACAAACTTAGACCAACTGACAGACACACTAAGATGCACCAACAACCCATGTTAATAAACTATGTTTTTAAATTAGGTTGAAATTGAAATGTAACTTGGTATTGTTTAAAGTTGGACTAACGCTTCCGGATTTATTATATTTAAATGATGTAAATTGAGGGGTGTTACAAGTTGGTATCAGAGCATGAGTTTGGGTAAATTGTACATTGTAAGATGTCCAATCCCAAACTTTGATATGTGTCAAGTCAAACATTCCAGGGTGTGGGGATTAGTGGTTGTATGAGAATGTGGTTATTGAATATGTACTAACCTATAACAAGGTTCGAGGTTGTGTTTTGGTTGCAGAGATAGAGGAATATGAGGAACCCAAGGGTATTCTCAATGATTCCTCAACCTTCGTGGGCCTATGTGTATCAGGTACTTTTCGATAAGCTTGGTGTATTTCAATAAACTTGAATTGTTTACTTTGCTATGATATGATTGGTAGTAAAGTAAATTGAGTCAGACTGATATGAATCCCCAGTTGTGAGTCTTTGGTGATCAATACATGTTAATGTGATACTATGAATTGTGTGTGTGGAATTATTTGCTCTTGTGAAATAATGACTTTGGGAGCAATTGGATTAAGTGTAGTAATAAATCTTGGAAAACAACGTTGATATGACTCCATATAGTAAATTTAATGAGATGTCGGTAATCTCAATTAATAAGTTTGGAGTCTTGTTGTTGTGTAAATTAGAAAGTGTCCATTGATTGAAATGTGTATCTTTGACTAGGAAAAGTCAAGGTTGAAATTGGTAGAGTCAAATTGTGTATTGACTATGTTATTAAGTGATAAATGTGGTAAGATGTGTATGTGTATAATATTGATCATGATTGTGGTTGAATTATGATCTATCCACTAAAAGTGGTGTAGTAAGAAAGTCAAGTGGTCAACGAGTCCTATATGTGTTGACAAGTTGTAAAAAGTCAAAATTTGAAAACTTGTTGAAATTGAAGAAAATTGGTCTATATATGATGAATAGATGTGAAATTGGTGTTGTACGGTCATAATGTAACACCAGTAATGAAAACAGTTTTATTTGACTTAAAATAGTCAAGGAAGGGTAAATTGGGTGCTAGAATGGTGGATATATGGATTGAAACCCAAATGGGTTGTTAAGGTGCCTAAATGAGTCACTTAATAGTTATATAGTTAAAATGAGTGTTGGTTTGGTTATAACCAATGTAATAGTGACTTTAAGTCCTACATATAGTAGGGATGTGTATTGTAAGTGTTAATATAGTCAAAATGGTTGAATTTGGTACGTGTTGCCCGGATCGCGTTCAGTAGTTATAATTTGTCAAAGTCGATTTTGGTCTTACGAACGCGATCCCACACTTGTTTCTGGATCGCGTTGCTTAGTGTAATTCAGTAACAGAAGATTTTTCAAAGGGAAACGCAATCCAGCCCTTCGTTCCGGATCGCGTTGCCAAGTGTATTTTGGTGACAGAACGTTTTCTAAAGGTGAACGCGATCCAGCCCCCTTAGTCCGGATCGCGTTTGCATGAAAAAAAAAATTAAATTACGATGTTCGTCGTAACGTTTGACGTAGAAATTTCCGTTACAAAATTTTGGTGTCCGATTGAGATGAAATTTATATGGTCACTCGGAAACGGTCCAACGGTTAAAGCTCTTTGCTTTGCCATGAGCCCTGGCAGTTTTGGGCAGTTCGGGGTCGTTTGGGGCCCGAAAATGACATTTTATTGTTTTTCGGACCTTATTTCGGACTTCTAACTTACGTTTTGTATTGGGCTTTTGTTTCTTGTAGCCCAGGGATCATTCCTATGACTAAATACAATATTAAAACTTGTTTTAAAAGGTCCACATATTTTATCGTATGTGAGTCATTCCTATGACTAAAACTTGTTTTAAAAGGTCCACATATTTTATCGTATTGTTGATTGTTGCTAACAAAGGTTAGTAACTATTGATTATAGAGTTATCTGGATCATATATGTGAATTATATGACACATGATAAAGTATTTGAATCATGTAAAATAATAGAAAGTGTTGAATTGATCATTTTAAGAAATTGAAAACCAAATACATGAGCTTATAATTATGTGATAATTGAACATGAAATTCTCAATTGTGATTCAACTAAAGGTATGTAGATTGATGAATATGTGTTGGATATTGCACATAGTATTGACCAATTGTTTAGTACTATCGGTACTATAAGTATTAATTGTCATACCAGTAATTGACATTGAATCAGGTAATAAAGAGATTGATTGATGTAATTGTGTTGAATATTACATCTGTGATAATGAAATAGTAAAAAGAGTTATATTTACCTGATTATGTGATTAGTTGTTCATTCAAATGATAAATGAAATTGGTATCAAGTTAATAAATAAGTGGTCATATAACTGCTACAAAGTGTTCTTATATGTGTGATAATTATTAATATCACCTTGTGAGATATGAGAAAGTAAAAGTTAACCACTTTAGAGATTGATGGTATGAAGTAACCTGAAAATAAAGTGTACCTGACATAATATGACGACGTCTGGCCAACGTATTTATATTATGCCATTTTACATGGAATTGTTGAGGTTACCAAGTACCGGAGAACTTAAAGTGATTTTGAAATAACAAGTAAGATATGTTGACCTGTAGTGGAGAAATAGTCCCTGATTGACTGAAATAAAAGAGTACTAGACCACTAATCTGTTGTTTTACTATGGTACCTATGGTATAAGAAATGTGTATGTGATAAATTGCAACTAGTAATAAGTAAAATAAGAGTTAAGCAAAGTGGAGGTCAGTTGATTGTGAATAACAATGTGTTGAATATGTGACTAAAGACAGCACCTTATGTTGTTGAAAGATTTATGCTAATGCAGCATGGTATCAACTGGTGCTGATTTAGCATCCAACTGGATATGGGAGGATGCTAATTGAATATGTGATAATAGTTTTATCTATTGGATTTGACCTCTACATATTGTTTACTCTTATGTGTTTATGGTTATATGATTTGGATTACCTTAGAGTGAAGAGTTCATATAATCTTGTGATGTTTATAATTACAAGTTGTAAATTAGTAATAAACTAGTTGCAAAAGTTGAATCCAATTGTTTCACCACTTAAGATGATATGTGGATACTAGTTAGTACTAGTTCTAAAATGAATTTGAAATTCATTGTTAAAAATGTGTATTATGGTTTTATAACCATTGTTATCGATATTGTTTTATTCTTGTTGTTAAGAAGATAAGTGTTAAAGATTTTAGCATATTGCTAATTTCTGGTTATCAGAATATCATAAGTATTTATAATTCTCAATGATTCTGGCATGTTGCTAGTTTCTGATTGTAAGTGGTTTTGTATTCCACTTGTTAAGTAATTATATGTTTTAAAAGGTTTGAATGACTGATTAATGATAAACGATTCATATAAGTAATTACTTTATGAATGGAAATAGGGTTTATGCACAGTATTTGTGCAGGGGAAAAGATAGAATCATGTACATTTAGATATGTGCATGTGGAAAGAATTGAAAACATGTATTCATATTTGTAAGTTGCTCATGGGAGTAACATTTGATATGTGCATATATTATGATCAAATAGTTAATAATACTATCCTTTATGCTGGATATTGCATTTTGTGATAGATATTATGTGTTTATATGAATTCAATGGTAATACACACTGGTGGTGTGTAAGTTGATGAAATAACATATATCTAAATACATATATGTAGATACATTGGTGTTGTACGATTAAAGATATGCATAATGATGATATGCATAAGTAAATTAAATTATAACCACATCTTATATGTTAATAGTAATGAATAATTATGTGGTTAGGAGTATATGAAAATTGTGAATTGAAATGAAAATAAATAGGTGATTCTATTACACTAGAGTGACTAAGTGTGATTAGATTTCGGGGACGAAATCTTTTCAAGGGGGGGAGATTTGTAACATCCACTTTATGGGTCCAGTATTTTACTATTATTTCCTGACTTGAAATGGTTAATTGAAATGTTAGGAAATATTGTAAATTGGTAATTGAAAATAAATGGGTAAAAGAGTCAAATAATTTATTGTGGTTAATAAATTATTAATTGTTTTAATTTAATTTAGTTGACGGTAAAATAAAATAATATTTCCCCGCAAATAGTTTTTAAGTTCCAGACAATAGATTTAAAAGGGGACAAAACTAGTACACATATTATCTAATATATGTGTTTAATACGTATGAAATATCCAAAACATTCCAGAGAGATCGATACATCGGGAGAGAAAAATCATAAACCCTAATTCATCAACAATCATCAAAATTTCTGAACTAAATCACATATGATTGTTGTGTTCTTCTCCTGGTCGCACGTATTAAACCACAGGGATGATTGGTAATTTGCAAAACAAGTCTTGGAGTGAAATTTAAGCTAAGGAACTTTGAATTAAGCTTCAAAAACATAATTGAATCATCTCTTTATCATTCTAATCATCTTGTAAGTGTTGATTTCTTGATTTATATAAATCCTAGAAAATGGGTTTTGTGTATTTGATTTAATTAGCATGATTAAAGTGAAATTGAAGCTTGAAATGATGATATTATTGTTAGTTGATAGTTAATCCATGATTATAGGTAAAGCCCTAACATAGAAATGAAGAATTTGATATTTGTTCATGAAGAAAGTTAGGGATTTGAGTGATTATTCATGAATAATGGTTTTAAAGTGTGGAATAATGATGTATACATTGATAAGTGTTGATTAATGATGATGATAACCATTATTCAAGTTAAAAGTTATAAATTGATTAAAGTGTTCTTGAGAATTATAGTAATTATGATGATATTCATAAGTTATATGAGAAATTCGATATGGATTATGATTTAGAATACTTGATTGATAATCAACTAGTAAAGTTAGAAGTTGAGTGACTAAGTATTCATTAAACCTTGTGTTAGGGGTTTTGAATGAATTAGTGATATTTGAAGTTAATGATCCTATAATGGTTCGATCATGTTAATTTGTGATAAGTAAAGTGATTAAAGTGAAGTTGTGATCATAATAATCATAACTTGATAAATGATCGTGATTGGTTAACTATGAAGTTTATAGTTACTAAATGTGTTAAATATTGATACTGAGTTTAAAATAGAAACACTGATATGATATAATGATTAGAGTGATAACTCATTGAGATTTGGATTATGAACCATGTAATATAATAATTAACAAGAGTTGATGATTATGAATGAGTTACTAACTCATTTTGGTTTAATTGTAATTTCAGATAAACAGAAGACTCAGTGACATTAGACTACTGAGTGGACAACTGAGGTATTCGGTGAGTGGATCTTAATCCTCAGTGTAATTTAGTTGTAACAGGTTTGATTACAACGGGTAATCGTATTATTACTGTTTTTGGTTTGCCATGATTAATTTGGTTTGATAGTAATAATACTGTTGATAGACTGATTAGTCTGATATGTTGACTTGATTGAATACGTGAATACGTGATCACTTGATATTTGGCCTTTGGGCATCAGTGTATTGAGGTCAACGTGTTGGTTGGTTGGGCTTGGTTACTATTGAAGACGACAAGAATTTCCTTGTACACATCGTTAATAGGAAATTAGGTCGTATGAGATTAGTACCAAGCTATCGGTCTATTCTGTATTGGCCATACAGATTGTTGGGTAAGTGTTCTGGGAGAATCCTCGGGTATTATGATATCTCCAGAGCCACCGATCCTCATTGATATGTTGTGTATTGAGATGTTATCTCATTGATATTATGTGGTTATTGTTGGTATTCTTGGCTGAAGGTTTCCCCAAGAACCATCGATCCATTGTGATGTTATTGGTTTATGATGATTTGCTGTAAACAAGGTTGTTATGCTAAGTTAGGCTGTTGGTTATATATTCCCTCACTTAGCGTTATGCTAACCCCACCACCCCACTTCTTGCAGGTTATGGTTTTGATATAACGGGATTGTCAAGAAGTTGTTCAGAACAGAATGTTTTACCAAGCCTACTCTGATATTTGATTATACAAATCAATGTTATTTAGTGGTTTGGAAGTAACACCCATGTTAATAAACTATGTTTTTAAATTAGGTTGAAATTGAAATGTAACTTGGTATTGTTTAAAGTTGGACTAACGCTTCCGGATTTATTATATTTAAATGATGTAAATTGAGGGGTGTTACACCAACTCATGTTGTGACTAAAATCTTATCCAAAAATGAACGTAGCTAACTCATAGGATATAGGTCACTTAGTTATACTATGCTAGATTGAATCATTGAGCTCGGCATGACCGGTGTTCTCTAGACGAAAATAGGATCCAAGAGACATAGAATATGGGAATAGAGGTAGATTAAGATTAAATTTGTGACATCCATCAAAATCTCAGGTCATTACCGCACTCGAATCTTAAATTTACAGCATTCCTTAAATCCTAGTGAAAACTCTAAGTTATGACTCCTTAGATTTGTTAAAGCTGTAGAACGACTTAGAGATTGCTTAGTGAACCATAAGTTCATTCAGACAGGCTAAATTAAGTTATGAAGTGCCATGAAAAACAAAAGAATCAAGTCCCATGAATTATCACAAAAATACTACCTTGTCGCACAACCAAGGTTTGCTAAAATTCCGTAAACCCGTAAATGAACTCGAATATAATAAACTAACACTTGAATACCTATTGTAAGAAATTCAATTATAAAATAAAGCACTTTTATAAACTAAAGAATATAAACTTTTATAACTCAAATATTAATCACCAAAACATCACAAAAATAAACCTTACATCATATAAATAATTATACACTTTAAATACAAACAATCATACAACTTTAATACATTATATTTAACAAAAAAAAAATTAAATCAACCCCGCCCCCCCTCCTTTTCATTTCAAATCTTTTTTATTTTCCCATACACTCATTAAACACTTCATTTCCCCAAAACCACACTAACCCTCTCCAAATCCTCTCTAATTCTCAGCGAATTTCAAAGATTAATCCAAGTGTTTGAAGGTCTTAATCCATCAAACAAATCCTTAAAGGTAAGCAACATCATTTACATATGTTAGGCTACTACTTTCTTGCTTATTTTCTTCAAAAATTCGGATTTTATACCTCTCTCATGTCTAAAATCCTCATGCAAACCTTGATGTTTGTAGATTAACTCTTTTCACATCTTTATGTTTTAAAAGAAAGAGTAATCCATGATCAAACCGAAAATCAAGTGAAAAATCATGTTATTACTTGTAAACTAGTTAGATCTTGTTCATCTTGTGTAAAAAGCTTGTTTATATGTTAATAATCATCTCTAACACATCATGGATGTATTTCAACACCATGCATGTGTTAGAACATTGATTTAAATGTCAAAAGATCAAAAGTTCATTTATTTCCATGGTGGTGTTCTTGTTTAAGCTCAAACATTCATCATGGACTTGCAAATATTCTGTCCAGAAAGTTTCATCTACTTCAACGATTTTTATAAAAATCATTTCTTCATGAAAATGGATATTTTTATAGTCAAGAATTAAGTTCTGGAAGTTACCTTTCCAACCACATAAGCCTCATATTTTTATGAGTTCATTTGATATTTTTTATATTTTTTGTGAATAAAGATGTATAATATGTTAGATTAAGTCAGAAACTTTTCTCTCAATGTTTACAAATTTCAAAAGTTTACAAATTTCATTGGCTACAACTTTCAAGAAGACCATTTTTATTGATTCCATGTACATTTTGCCAAAAAATAATGATTGCATGCATGTGTTCAGATCCGACCTCAGATGATAAAAGTAAAAATAATAAATACTTGGACTTCTCTATAATCCCTGGAAAAATTACAGTAGATAGATAACATATTGAAGATGATCTGTGATTTTTCTATTATTTTATTTTGGATCATAAGTATTTATAACAAATTCAACCATCTGATGTAATTTTCTGGAAGTAAGAATGTGGACTGATTTTGGTAAAAGTTGAAAACCGACACTTGCGGACTTGCTATTTAAGGAAAAACTAACTCTTTTTGACTCATAAACATGTTTAAGGATTGGGTAAAAGTCTCGGGTCAAACCGAGAAGGTTTGACCGAGTCAACAATAACTGGTCTCGATTTCGAAAACGGGAAACTTACTATTTTTGGAATGAATGAATAATTGGTGTCTTATGATATATTTATTGATTTGTGTGTTTTTAACCATAATTTGGAAGGAACCAAAGTTCCAAAGCTCAAAACATTAAGATTTTAAGACACTAACAATCGTGAGATATTATACACTTATATAGTCATTATTATATTCAATGCGATTATTGGACATTAACAAACTTCAAAAGCAAACAAACCATTTTGACACTTTGTAATCTAAATATTTAGCTAAGCAATCCTATCAAACCTAATTTACCAAGAAACTAATTAGAACCTCGTGTTCGTAGGTCTTGGATAGGAGTCATACCCGACAAGCACGCGCGCTACATTCATCGTTTACTCATACGCTCAATTGTGAGTTTTCACAGCCCCTTTTTACTAGTTTATTATTTTGGGGTGAAAAGCATGATCCTAACTTTAACTAAACTGATTGTACTCTTTATGAACTTATTGAACTTTTACTATACTTTTTATGCGAATTGGTGTATACGATTGTTATGCTTGAGTACTATCGTGCTAAATTCCCCGGAAATACCTGTTACACTACTTATTAACTCGTCCGAGAGCCATACGAGCCGTTGATATCTATGGATAGCGCTATTTAGGGGGAAACCACTCCTCACTCACACTGGTCATGAGTGCATAGTATCACCTTACTCATGTTAGCGATAGAGCATGGAGCTTGGGGCATGTGTCGGTTGAATCGGTTTAGTAGTGGCCTCAATTGCATTAACACTCTTGTATATTACCTTTCATATTCGCAACTATTACAACCAATAATTTTTTTTATTTATGTCTCTTATGAACAAAACTTTTAGTTCAATTGTTTGTGACATTAAACCTGTGAACTCACCAACTATGACCATAGTTGACCCTTTTGTTTTATCATGCTTTTCAGGTGAACGACAGTAAGGTACATTCTAGGAGTACTTTGCATGGATGCATACTCATATGCGTTTGCTTTATTTTGAATTACTATCATCTTTTGAAAACCTTTAGGAACTTGGTGTTATCTCTTTTGAAACTATGGGTTGAACTTGTAATAACTTGTAATACTTTCTACAAATTATGTATGGTGTTGCTTCTATATCTTATGCTTGTTACCCGGTACTGTTACATCTCGTGTTTCCGCTTTAGCGGGGTGTGACAAAATTCATATAGACGATATTTTTAAGATAACTTTCGAAGTATCCTCGACTTAAATAATACCTTTGTATGCTTATATCGAACTGTTGCTTTGATCGTCGTATTGCATGTTCTTGTTTGATTGTTGCCTTAGGATCATCATAATAGTGAAATACAATTGGCATTAAATATCGTGAAGTAATATGACGGCCCCTATTCGACTGTTCTCTGATATAGTACTGGAAATGCCTACGGCGGAGTACAAATGTATGAAAGTCGAGAACGACCAAAGGTAGTTATATTATGAATTGAATAACAAACGTGTTACTTAAGTTTCTATTTGTAGTACAAACCATCCCTGTATTCTTGCATACCTGAGTAATGTTGATAATTCGTACGAATAAGTGATGACATATTATCCGGTCGCCTAGACCAATTAGTCCAGCCTATTCCGGTGAGGGTAAACCTCGTTCATAAGATTGTTTATTCAACAAACTATTCCATGATTCGGACATCTCTGACGACCGAGATTGGGGAATAGGATTCGAGATTAACTGTTGGATAATATGGGTATACATTTGAGAGAACTTTCGGTGTATAGTTTAATATATGCTGCAACCCACGTGACATTCTATTTGCCTGATTGTGGACACCTCCGCGTTAGCCCGATAGAAGGATTGCAGTAATAGCTCACATTAACTTACGAACTTATCCCCATTAGAACTTCCACCTTTCAGTAATAGCTTCAATTGCTGAACGCCCGAAGTAACCTCCACCTTTCAGTTTATTTTAATTTAATTTAGAATAGAAAATCAAAAACCAAAACCAACTCTTTTCTCCCTAGCTAAATACATAAAAGTTTCTAAATCCCCTAGCTTCAGCTTTCCACGCTTTGAAGAACGATCCTAGGTCATACTTGTCCTTTGCTAGCCCTTTGATTAGCATAATAGTAACCCTTGGCCCAAGCCTTACAAATTTAAAACCCACTATTTTCTCGTATCACCATTAGAAATTCCAACGACCGGTGTGTAGCACAACAAGTTTTTGGCGCCGCATCCCGGGAGCATCAACAACCGATTTTAGGAATTTAACAATTTTAGTGTTTAACGATCCTTTTGAAAGATCAACATCGATCAAAAGTTACCTTTTTACCATTAGAATTAGTTTAGTTTTAGTTTAACCACTCTTAAACCAATCATGTCAACACCCCATTTTGACTCAACTATCCCCACACCAAATGAATCTTTAACCCAACTTTTGGCTATTTCCTCACCTACAAATGTGACACCCGTAAAATTAGGACTACTAATTAGTGCCTAATAAATTGTTAATACATGTAATTAGTTCTGTGTTAGGATAATTAATGTATCAGAATATATATTGATGAATATATACAAGTATGCGATTTGATTAAATAGTACAAGTTTCAAATGAATGCAGTTCAATTCAATTAATACGAACTTTGGTGAACAATTTTGTTAAATAATATAGTATTATTTAATAACACAATTATATCCAAAATATTATTTAGATAATATTTCAACTCAAATTCGTATCGTACAAACAACATTTACGCGATTAAAATAATAAACGTGCGAACAATCGAAACGAGAATAAGTTATATTTTATAACGCAAGTAAAAGTATTTGATGAAATACTTCAACAAAAACATTAATAAATATTCGTATTTTAAAATAATTATTTAAACGATTAAACGATCGGGGAAACGAACACCGCACGGAGCGCAAACGCGGGGGTTAAAAATTGGGAGATTCCCTCCCCTATTCCCCGAAAAAATCTGCCATTTCCTCCCCTCCCCACCCTCATTTTCATCCACTCACTCTCTCTCTTCCATCTTCTTTCTCTCTTTTCTCTCTAAATCAAACCACACCACCACCACCTTAAATCATCAAATAACACCACCAAACTCACTCGAATCACTTTGCTCATTTGAAGAAAAAGATCCATGACGTCACGATCTACATTTCCATCTTTTCGGATTTCTCCGGCATTAAGTTTGTAAGTTTCCGACAAATCTTGAAACCCTTCGATTTCATATGTTTTCACTTGTTTGTTGTTTCTCCATGCTTAAAATGTCCATACATGGGTTGGGTTAAAATTTCAAGTCAAACGGAAACCGGAAAACACATGTTCGGCTCAAATTCCGGCCAACAGCCCGTTATGTCGCAGAGGCTCCAGGCCACCTGCGACACAAGCTCTTATGTTGCCAAATCATGTACTATGTCGCATATAGCGACACAAGCCTCTATGTCACAATACTTTCGGATGTCGCATATAGCGACACAAAACACTATGTCACAGAACTCATTCCCGTCGCACATAGCGACACAATACCTTATGTCGCATTAAATTGCGGATGTCGCACATAGCGACACAAAGACCTATGTCGCAGTCCTGCCCTACAACACATTAGCTTATGTCGCACTTGGTGTCGCATCCAGTGTCGCACGCAATGTCGCACAAATCAGAACCTTGAATATATGGATTTTTACTAAGTTTCAAACTTATGTAACTTCGAACACTTATACGATACGACTTTTTAAACACATCGGGATACGTTTTTGAACATGAACACTTTGAAATCATAATAATGATAATGAGATTATCATTACAACCAATTCACCAACGGGCCGTACACGTTTTCAAATTATAATCAAATCAACCAAGTCGTAGTAACTTGGACAAATCAAATCAACCAAGTCGTAGTAACTTGGACATATCAAATCAACCAAGTCATAGTAACTTGGACAAGTTAAAAAACCAAATCGTAGTAATTTGGATAATTTAATCAACCAAATCGTAGTAATTTGGATATTCTAGTTGGATGAACAACTACAAGGGTAGTCTTTCGAGATACCTACTCATGTTTATAACCATCGTGTGTCTTGGACACCCTCAGGTTACAAGTCTTCGGGCATCAATTCACAGCTAATCAATTCAAGTTTATTTCGATAAACACTCAAGGCTCATGTGAGTCTCATAGCCCCTATTTTATGGTTTTCATCAGGGGTGTGATTACATTGCTCGTTTTGTTTTACAATATGAACACAAGTACAATACAAATCAAATACTACATGAGTTTTTTTCAACTAATCAATCAAAGCCCTCCACAAGCATAGTTTGGTAATACATTTGTAGCATGAATGTTAGTATATGATATAATATAGGACTGACAATCCTCGTTCGGGTTAGCAAGCACTAACTGGTCAAACGGACGTATTAACATTTGGGAAGACGAGTGTAGATTAGGCACTCGTAGGAGGCACCTCCGTTGAGTTTCCTTAATTGGACCTGACATTCAAGTTAAGCTCAGACTATGTGCTCATGGATGTATAACTTTTATTTTGCTTAATTGCATTTTAAATTCAATTAAAATCTTGCGGTTCATACAATATATGTTGATATTCAAACCTGTGAGCTCACCAGGGTTTCGCTGACCAGTTTTAACATGTATCACAGGTACACAGCAGTAGGTTGGCTGCCTAATTAGGAATCATTAGCTCGAGTCTGCATTCAAACAAATTAGAGATTTAATTGCATTATTATATTTTATATAGATTAATTTTGTAATTTAAATCTCTCAATTCAAGAACTGAACTAATGTACACTATATTTCAATGTAAACTTTTGTTTAATCAATGAAATTGTAAAACGACGCATATAGTGGTCGTTCATTATATCTCTGTGCTTGTGATTATTGATCAGTTGCGCCCCGACCCGATTCATTTCCGCAACCCGAATTTGGGGGTGCAACATATTGGTATCAGAGCCTAAGGTTATAGTGAAGTAGGTTGCATTTAGTGGGCCTAGACTATGACCGTTAGGCAATATTCCTTATTAATTATGATTAGGTTCAGTGACTACATTGTATTGGTTTAATTTAACATAGCCTGATCAAAAATGTACAATTAAAAGATTATGATGTGAGATCTGAAAGGAGTCATGACTGAACAGGATACACTAGTTGACTCTGACCTCGAGAGAACCGGGACTCAAATATGCTTGTGTTAGACACCCTAGGCTATTATGTGATATATATATATATATATATATATATATATATATATATATATATACATAGATAGGCCTCACTCTCGCTCAATATCTTAGGCTATATTAAATATGTATTATATGGATATAGGCCTCATTCTTTCTAACGCTTTGTCTCAGAACGGCAAACACACCACCCAATTCATCATGCTCTCATCCGTATGGATCATGAAACCCAAAGGTAGCTAGGAGGAACACTAGGTTGCCTCGAGCTGACCCATACCCCACTCACTTCACTTTAACGGACTTAGCCAATAGACTACACCGTCACGAGCAACGACTTAATACTATGGATACCGATCTCCAAGAAACCAATGAAAACTGAGACTCACATCACTCAAACGTATCAATCAAGTCTCTGAAGATCACGAAAATACCGTCAACAATATGGACATCCTTGACAACTGTCTGGGTGAAACCATCGAAACTATGGAGGTTGTCCACAACCAAGTGATTGGTAACCGAAACGAAATCTCCATCCTACAATCAAGGCTGAATCAGTGCGAGACACGTCTAAGGGAAACCGAAGACGCTCTCCGAATGGTTAGCAGACTTGCAGAATCTGTGGACCACCTCACCGCACTACTACCACAACTCAATCTACATCAGGATTAGCTTAGGTTGAATCCGTTCTTTATTATTTTTTCATAGGACCTATGTAATTTGACCGGACGTAACAATTCCCGACACCTTGTTAAATATCTAATTCTGTAACTTTTGGGACACGTAACTCGAAATTGTCTGTGATCGTTTAACATCATAATATCAATCGACAATTTCTCTCGACTACCTTACATTGTTAATTTTCACTTTGTGATGTTGTATATTACCGCTTTAATATATGTACATCTACCGAATTGTCATTCTGGTACAACTTCTCATGTACCTCTTGTTTCTTTCTTGAAGAATCATGCCGCCGAAGAAGAAAAGTTACAGTGATGCCTAACTTGCTGCTGTCATATCTCGAGCTGTTGCTGATGCTTTGGCTACTCGGGATTCACCTCGAAACTCTCGAAGTAATGACGAAACCCCAGTCAATACCCATGTTATCAAACCTTGCTCTCACAAGGATTTTCTTAGCTGCAAACCGCTCTACTTCAAAGGCACGGAAGGTGCTATTGGTCTAATCAGGTGGATTGAACGTATGGAATCCGTCTTCAACCTCTGCAACTGCACTGAGGATAACAAAGTCAAGTTTGCTGCCTACACCTTTCAGGAAGGTGCACTTACGTGGTGGAACACCAACGCAAACTCTGTGGGCATCGAGATAGCAAACCAACTTCCTTGGGCTGAACTAAAGAGAAAGCTTAGAGAAAAATACTATCGTGAAGAAGAACTGCACCGTCTGGAAGAAGAATTCTGGCACTTGACAGTGCAGGGAACTGACATTGCTAGATATACCACCAAATTCCAGTAATTCGCTTTATTATGCCTGGGTTTGATTGATCCGGAGGAGAAATGCATCAAGAGATACATTTGCGGCCTCTCGAAGAATATCTAGGGAACGTCGCTTCATCAAAGCCAACCACCGTTGAAAGTGTAATCCGGTTGGCACATGAACTCATGTCCATGGTTGTCAGCCGTGAGACATCCAACACATCCTCCTCCAACAACAACAAACACAAATCATCTGAACACCACAATAACCAGAACAAGAGACCCAATGCCATCCAAGTTTAAACTACCAATTCTATAACACCCAAACACCCACAAATTTAATGTTTTGCGGAAGAATAATTTGGGTGTTACTAATCAATAATCAAAGCATACAGATATATAGCAAACGACTCTATATGCATCGTTTTAACAAAATATATTAATTATTAAAAGGTTTAGAAAAATTTGAATCCGTACATAGCTCATGTTCGTAATATGAGAGATTTAAGTACATAATTAGTTATACAAAATCTAATAATGCAATGAAATCTCTGAAGTTTGCATGAATACTCGAGCTAATATGCATCCTGATGGGCAGTCCAGATCTACTACTGAGTACCTGTGATACATGCTAAAAAGGGTCAGCTAATGCTGGTGAGCTCACAAGTTTAGATATCAAATAATAGTGTGTGAACCGCAAGATTTAAATGTTGATTTGAATCCAGCAAATGATAATGATAGTGTATACAACCATGAGCGCATAGTCTGAGCTTAACTCGAGGGTCGGGTCCCATATAGAGAATTCCGAGCGAGGTGCCTCCACGAGTGCCTAATCTACACTCGTTTTCCCAAATATTAGCACGTCCGTTGCAGAGGTTAGCGCGACTAACCCGGACGAGATGGGTCAATCCTATATGGTACCATATACTAATATTCACGCTACCTTCGTATTACCAGACTATACTGACGGAGGACTTTGATTTGATTAGTTGAAAACAACTCATGTAGTATATTGAAATATGTACTCGCGTTCACGTGTTAAAAACAGAGCAATGTAACGCACCCCTAGTAAAACAGTAAAAAGAGGGGCCATGAGACTCACCTGAGCCTGAAGAGTTTATCTTAATAAACTGAGATTGATTAGCCAATAATCGAAGTCCAAAGACTTGTAACCTGAGGGTGTCCACGACACGCGATGGTTATAAACATGCGAAGGCATCTAATAAGACTACTATGTAGTTGTTTATCCAACTAGAATGTCCAAATGATTACAATTTGGTTGATTGTCTAAGCGTGTGAAAATGTGTACGACCCGTTGGTGAATGTTTGCAATAATAATCTAAACTATTATTATTATGATTTCGGAGTGTTATACTTAAAAGTATTTATAAACCTTAGGTGACAGGGGCTGGCCCCTGGTTGGGGTCGAGATGCCAAGTCAGCTCGAAAAAATTTTATTTCTATTATATTGCTTTGGTGAAAAACGCAACTGGACTTGAATTTGGGTGTAATCAAGTGATAAAATTTTAGGTCTCAACCCTTATAGCGTCACTAGAGGGCTTTGTTTCATGCGACAAAATCAAGTGATAAAATCAAGTGATAAAAATCTGGGTTCTGTTTCATGCGACACTTATAGCGTCACTAGAGGGCTTAGGCGTCACTTAGGAAGTGACGCATGAAATGGCAGAATCTGAGTGTGGGTGTCACTTATGGAAGTGACGCATAGTAAGGCGTCACAAAGGTAGTGTCGGGTGTAAGTGTCGGGTAAGGGTTTTAGGCGCTACTAGACAAGTGACGGAGGTAAGTGTCGGGAAAAAGGAGTTTTATGCGGCACTTATGCAAGTGCGCAAGATTAGGTCTTTTAGCGACACTCCATGCGTCACTTAAGTGACACATGAAGTGACGCTATACTGCAGTCATCGTTGAGATACTTAAGGCTGTTGACGGATTTTTGAGCCAAAAATGAGTTTTTCGGTTTCCGTTTCGTCCGATTCTTTTACCCATCCCTTATATGGACATTTTGAGCTTAAAGAAACAACTAAAACTTAAAAACACTTGAAATCGAACGGTTTCGAGTTTTTGTCGGAAACTTACAAGTTAACGCGCGAGAAATCCGGAAAGATGGGAATGTAGATCATGACGCGGTGGTTCTTTTCTTCCAAACAAGTAAAACGATTTGAGCGAGTTTGGTGGTGTTATTTTGTAAATTATGGTGATGGTGGTTTGGTGGTAAGATGAGAGAAAAAAAGAGTAAGAGAGAGAGTGTGAGATGGTGGGAATGAGGGGGAAAGGAGAAAAGGAGGGGTTTTTGGTGGAGCCTCCTCCACTTAGTCTCCGTCACTATACTCCCCGTGGTGTTCGTTTCCTCGGTCGTTTAGACGTTAAATAATTATATTATATGTTTAAATGTACGTTTTAAAATATGAATAATTATCCATTATTTTTTCGAAGTATTTTACCAACACTTAATAGTTGAATTATAAGATATAACTTAACTTTGTCTACACGATACGAATTAATTACGAAATATTATAAAAATAATATTTTGGATTTAATTTTTGTACTAAATAACATTATATTATTAAATAAAGTTGTTCACCAACGTCCGTATAATTTGAATCGAATTACATTCGATGTGGAAACGTGTACGATTTAATCAAATCGTATGATTGTATATATTCAACAATATATATATATATATATATATATATATATATATATATATATATCGATACATTAATTAGCCTACACAGGACTAATTACATGTATAAATAGAGAGTTAGACACTAATCACTAGTCCTAATTAAGCGGGTGTTACATTCTCCCCCTGTTAGGAGAATTTCATCCCGAAATTTAGCTCAATGTAGCGTTTGATGTAGAGTCAGAGAATAGCTGAGGATACTTGAGTCGCATTTGGTCTTCCCGTTCCCAAGTGAATTCCGGACCACGTCGCGAATTCCACCTGACCTTAACGATGGGAATACGACTTTGTTCGAGTTGTTTGACCTCACGGTCCATGATTTCCGCAGGTTCTTCAACAAAATGAAGTTTGTCATCGACGCTAATCTCTTCGAGTGGGAGGATGAGTGTCTCATCAAACAGGCATTTCTTTAGGTTAGAAATGTGAAAAGTAGGGTGCACGCTGCTGAGCTCAGCTGGCAGCTGCAGTCGATATGCCACAAGGCCAATCCTTTTGAGGATCTCAAAAGGCCCAATGTATCTAGGATTTAACTTCCTGCGTCTGCCAAATCGGATTACGCCTTTCCAAGGCGATACTTTAAGGAGTACTCGATCCCCAACTTGGAACTCGAGTGGTTTGCATCTCACGTCAGCATAACTTTTCTGACGATCACGAGCGGCTTTAACTCGGTTTTGGATTTCGAAAATTTTCTCAGTGGTTTCGTGTATGAGTTCAGGACCAGTGAGTTAGCTTTCTCCCACTTCGGTCCAACAGATCGGTGATCGGCACCTACAACCGTACAGTGCCTCGAATGGTGCAGCCTTAATGCTGGTATGATAACCGTTATTGTAGGAAAACTTACACAATGGCAGGTACTTTCCCAGTTTGTACCGAAGTCAACTACACAAGCTCGTAGCATGTCTTCCAGTGTCTGAATACTTCATTCACTTTGGCCATCAGTTTGAGGATGGTATGCGGTACTCATATCACGATGGGTACACAACGATTTTTGAAGTGATTGCCAAAAGTGAGATGTGAAACGAGCATCCCGGTCAGAGATAATCGAGGTTGGGACACCGTGTCGGGAAATAATTTCCTTGATATAGATTTGTGAGAGGCGTTCCATTTTATCTGTTTTCTTGATTGCCAGGAAATGAGCAGATTTGGTGAGTCGATCAACGATCACCCAAATGGTATCGCAACCGCTCGATGACTTGGGCAGTTTGGTTATGAAATCCATGGCGATTTGTTCCCATTTCCATTCAGGAATGCTAGCTTGTTGAAGTAAACCAGAAGGCTTTTGATGTTCGATTTTGACTTTCGAGCAAGTAAGGCACTTGCTGACATATGTGGCAATTTCGGCTTTCATGTTCGGCCACCAATAGAATCCCTTGATGCCGTGATACATTTTATCGGATCCCGGATGGATAGAATATTTAGACTTGTGAGCTTCATCCATCACCAAGTCTCGCAGGTTCCCAAAACTAGGCAACCAGATTCGATTTGAGAAGTACCTAACGCCATTAGGTTTGATTTTGAATTGTTTATCAATGCCTGGTAAGGCTTCGCGTTTGACATTTTCGGGTTTCAAAGATTCGAGTTGAGCGGTATGAATCTGAATGGTGAGATCATTATGAATGGTCATACTAAGGGCTCGAACTCGGAGTGGTTTCGGTTGTTCCTTTCGACTGAGGGCATCGGCAACAACATTTGCCTTGCCTGGGTGGTACTTGATTTCGCAGTCGTAATCGGTGAGGAACTCGACCCAATGTCGTTGTCGCATATTAAGGTCCTTTTGGTCGAAGATGTGTTGGAGACTTTTGTGATCGGTGAACACGGTACTTTGAGGGCGAACACCACGACCCCTAGCTCGAGGTCGTGAATCGTGTAGTTCTTCTCATTAACTTTAAGCTGTCGTGAAGCATAAGCAATAACTTTGTCTAGTTGCATCAGCACGCAACCAAGACCTTGATGAGAAGCATCGCAGTATACCACGAAGTCATTGGTGCGTTCGGGTAAGGATAGAATAGGAGTACTGCAAAGCTTGAGTTTTAATAGCTGGAATGCTGACTCTTGTTTATCAGTCCAATTGAACTTCTTTTCCTTTTGAGTCAGTGTCGTGAGTGGTTGAGCTATTTTGGAGAAATTTTCAATGAAACGACGATAATACCCGGCCAACCCCAAAAATTGGCGTACTTCGGTTGGAGTGGTTGGCGCTTGCCAGTCTTTGATAGCCTCGATTTTCGATGGATCAACGTGAATTCCTTGACTATTCTCAATATTCCCAAGGAATTGAACGGATTGTATCCAGAACTCACACTTGTAGAATTTGGCATATAACTCCTCGTGTTTGAGCAGTTCTAGAATGGTTTTGAGGTTCTGCGCGTGTTCTTGTTCATTGCGCGAATTGTGGAGAATGTCATCGATAAAGACAATGACAAACTTGTCGAGGTAAGGTTTGCACACCCGATTCATAAGGTCCATGAATACAACCAGTGTGTTTGTTAACCCGAAGGGCATCACCTGAAATTCATAATGCCCGTATCGAGTTCGAAAGGCAGTCTTTGGGATGTCGGTGTCGCGAACTCGAAGTTGATGATAACCTGACCGAAGATCGATCTTTGAGTAAATACTCGATCCATGTAAGTTGGTCAAACAGGTCATCGATGCGAGGGAGTGGGTACCGGTTCTTGACGGTTAGTTTGTTCAACTCTCGGTAGTCGATACACATTCAGAAAGAACCGTCTTTCTTTTTAACAAACAAGACCGGGGCTCCCCAAGGTGACGAACTCGGTCTAATGAATCCTCTGTCCAGGAGTTCCTGTAACTGGGTGGACAACTCCTGAAGTTCGGATGGGGCTAGGCGGTATGGTGCTCGGGCTACCGATGCGGCACCGGCACGAGATCGATCGAGAACTCAACCTGTCTAGGTAGAGGTAAACCAGGTAGTTCTTCTAGAAAGACTTCGGGAAAGTCTCTGACGATTTGCACATCCTCAAGTCGCTTGTCCTCCGACTTTTTCTCTGTTATGTGCGCGAGGATTGCGGGGTAACCCTTTCTGAGAAATTTTTGGGTTTTCAGACAAGATATGACATTTAGTCTCGTACCACCGGTCTCCCCCTGTATGATCAAGGTTCTACCGACGGCGAGAGGGATGCAGACGATTTTGTCATAAAGACGATTTCATCTCGGTGTTTGGACAACCCATCCATACCAATGATGACGTCAAAACTTCCGATTTCAACGAGCATAAGATCTATCGAAAAGGTTTCGTTGGCTAAGTTTAAAGTGCAATTAGGTATCACACTTTCAGTTTCTATGAGTGTACCGTTTGCTAGTTCACCAGTGTACTTAGCATCTAGAGCAACAGGGGTGATGTCAAGTAGGGGGTAAAACTCATCGGAAATAAAGCTCCTATCGGCACCAGTATCAAATAGAACAGAAGCAGTTAAGTTGTTGAGGAGGAACATACACGTTACCACATTCGGGTCCTGGCGGGCGTCCCCAGAATTGAGTACGAAGGCTCTACCCTTAGCATTGTTGTTGGTGTTAGCCTTGTTCTTCAGTTTCGGGCAGTCATTCCTATAGTGCCCAGGGTTCCCGCATTCATAGTAGGCTCGGTGTAGTTTGGTGTTGTTGCTGGAGTTGTTGTTATTGGCTGTGGACCTACAGTCCTTGGTGAGGTGGCCATGCCTCTTGCAGTTATTGCAATAGGGACCGCAAGAGCCTTCATGGTGGTGGTTGCACTTGGAATAGTAGGGCTTGTTCCCTGTGTAACCCCGTATGGTGTCGGTGGTTGAGTTGTAGGCCTTTATGTTGTCGGGTTTCTTGTTTTGGGAGTTGTTGTGGTTTTCGGACCACTTTCTTTTGAGATGGTTGGAGGAAGAAGTAGGTGCTTCAGGGTCCTCGTTCATGGCCATGAGTTCATGGGCCAATCTGATAGCACCATCAATGGTGGTCTGGTTTGAGGAGGCGACGTTCCCCCGGACGGGTTCTGGAAGACCGCGGATGTACCTTCAGATCTTATCGGGTTCGGTGCTCACCATTGCTGGGCGAAGGATGGCAAGCTGTTGGAATCTAACGGTATATCCGTCAATGTCAGTTCCCAGCACCTTTAGGTGCCAGAACTCTTCCTCCAGCTTTTGGAGTTGTTCGATGGGGCAATACTTAGCAGTAAGCATTGTCTTCAGTTCCTCCCAAGGGAGTAGGTAGGCGGTATCGATACCCACGGACTGGGCATATGAATTCCACCATGAGAGAGCACCACCTTCGAGGGTGCAAGTGGAGTATTTGACTCTATCATCTTCCGTACACTTGCTGATGTGGAAGACTGATTCCATTTTCTCGAACCATCTGATCAGTCCGATGGCTCCTTCAGTTCCCTTGAAGCTCAAGGGTTTGCAGCTCAGGAAGTCCTTGTATGAACAAGGTTTGGATTGAGGCCCGTTGGCAGCTGTATCTTCGCTGCCCGAACTGGGTTGTCGGGTAGCCATAGCTTGAGCCACGCTTTGGGCTATGAGTTGAGCGATTTCGGTTTCGCTGATGGTGAATCGCTTCGGTGGCATTTTGCTGAGTAAGATCAAGAAAAGACAATGAGATATTTGCGTGAAATTCTGATATATCACAGGTGTATATGATGGAATATACGATACAAAGTGATAGTTATATTTCATTGAAATAACCAAGTTTGGTACATGATATGAGTTTACAAAAGATTACATAATATGGGGAGTACAAAAGGTACCAGGAATTGTTACATCCGGTTAGAATAGTAAAAGTCCTACATAGATAGATATAGATTACAAGATGATAGCCACACTAGTTCTAATGCTAGTTGATCCTTTCCATTAGTGTGACGAGTTGATCCACGGTGACTGCGAGTCTGCTGGTTTGTCGGGCGTTGTCTTCTGCCAATGCTAGTCGTTGTACCAGCATTCTTGAGTATTCTTCGGCGTCTTGCATGCGCTGCTCGCATTGTTCTAACCTGAGTCGCAATAGTTCGACTTCTTTTCCTGATTCCATTACTCGGTCGTGGAGTATGTTCATGTTGCTAACGGTGTTTTCGTGGTCCTCGGAGACTTGGTTGATACGCTCAAGCGATGTGAGTCTCCAATTTTCATTGGTTTCTTGCAAAGCGACATCCATGGTGCGAAGTCGTTGCTCGTGACGGTCCAGCCTAGCGGCCAAGGCCGGCAGATTGAAGTGAGTGGGGTACGGGCCAGCTCGAGACAACCTGGCGTTCCTCCTAGCTACCCTCGGGTTCTGCGACCCGGATTGAGTGTGACGAATTGGGTGGTATGTTTGCCATTCTGAGACAAAGCGTTAGAAAGAGTGAGGCCTATATCCATATAATACATATATAATATAGCCTACAATGTTGAGTGAGAGCGAGGCCTATCTATGTATATATATATATATATATATATATATATATATATATATATATATATATCACATAATAGCCTAAGGTGTCTAACACAGACAAGTTTGGGTCCCAGTTTCTCTCTTGGTTAGAGTCAACTAGTGTATCCTGTTTAGTCATGATTCCTTTCGGATCCTACATCATATCCTTTTAATTGTACATAGTTGATAAGGCTATGTTAAATTAAACCAATACCATGTAGTCACTGAACCTAACCATACTTAATAAGGAATACTGCCTAACGGTCATAGTCTAGGCCCACTAAATGCAACCTAGTTCACTATAACCTTAGGCTCTGATACCAATCTCTAACACCCCCAAATTTAATGTTTTGCGGAAGCATAATTTGGGTGTTACTAATCCATAATCAAAGCACACAGATATATAGCAAACGACTCTATATGCGTCATTTTATAAAAATATATTAATTATTAAAAGGTTTACAATAGTTTGAATCCGTACATAGCTTGTGTTCGTAATATGAGAGATTTAAGTACATAATTAGTTATACAAAATCTAATAATGTAATGAAATCTCTAAAGTTTGCATGAAGACTCGAGCTAATATGCATCTTGATGGGCAGTCCAGATCTACTGCTGAGTACCTGTGATACATGCTAAAACGGGTCAGCTAACGCTGGTGAGCTCACAGGTTTAGATATCAAATAATAGTGTGTGAACCGCAAGATTTAAATGTTGATTTGCATCCAGCAAATGAAAATGATAGTGTATATAACCATGAGCGCATAGTCTGAGCTTAACTCGAGGGTCTGGTCCCATATAGAGAATTCCGAGCGACGTGCCTCCACGAGTGCCTAATCTACACTCGTTTTCCCAAATATTAGCACGTCCGTTGCAGAGGTTAGCGCGACTAACCCGGACGAGATGGGTCAATCCTATATGGTACCATATACTAATATTCACGCTACCTTCGTATTACCAGACTATACTGACGGAGGACTTTGATTTGATTAGTTGAAAACAACTCATGTAGTATATTGAAATATGTACTCGCGTTCACGTGTTAAAAACAGAGCAATGTAACGCACCCCTAGTAAAACAGTAAAAAGAGGGGCCATGAGACTCACCTGAGCCTGAAGAGTTTATCTTAATAAACTGAGATTGATTAGCCAATAATCGAAGTCCAAAGACTTGTAACCTGAGGGTGTCCACGACACGCGATGGTTATAAACATGTGAAGGCATCTAATAAGACTACCTTGTAGTTTGTTCAACTAGAATGTCCAAATGATTACAATTTGGTTGATTGTCTAATCGTGTGAAAATGTGTACGGCCCGTTGGTGATTGTTTGCAATAATAATCTCAACTATTATTATTATGATTTCGGAGTGTTATACTTAAAAGTATTTATAAACCTTAGGTGACGGGGGTCCGGGGGCAGCGCCCCTGGTTAGCGGTGTCCCAGGGGTTGTTCACCAATGTCCGTATAATTTGAATCGAATTACATTCGATGTGGAAACGTGTACGATTTAATCAAATCGTATGATTGTATGTATTCAACAATATATATATATATATATCTATATATATATCGATACATTAATTAGCCTACACAGGACTAATTACATGTATAAACAGAGAGTTAGGAACTAATCACTAGTCCTAATTTAGTGGGTGTTACAAGCTCTGAGCCCAAATGTAGCTACACTGGAGAGAGGCCATACTGTTCCTAGTGCAACTACAACCACGACGGTCCATGCAGTACTCCCTGCAACAACTGCAGGAGGTACGGGCACTTGACCCAAGATTGCCGAGCCCCCAAATCGAACAACAACACCTCTCACAACAATGCCAGACAACCCAAATCTTGCTTTGGATGTGGAGAAGAAGGACACTTTAGGAGTGAATGTTCTAAAAACAAGAACAAGGGCAACAACAACAACAACAACAACAACAACAACAACAACAACAACAACAACAACAACAACAACAACAACAACAACAACAACAACAACAACGCAAGGGGAAGAGCGTTCGTACTCAACTCCGGGGATGCCTGTAAGGACCCGAATGTGGTCACGGGTATGTTCCTCCTCAACAACTTATTTGCTTCTATTCTGTTTGATACTGGTGCCGATAGAAGCTTTATTTCTGATGAGTTTTTCCCCTTACATGATATCGCACCTATTGCTTTAGATGTTAAGTACACCATAGAACTTGCAAATGGTATACTCATAGAAACCGATAGTGTGATACCTAATTGCACCTTAAACCTAGCCGATGAAACCTTCTCAATCGACCTTATGCCTGTTGAAATCGGAAGTTTCGACCTCATCGTTGGTATGGACTGGTTGTCCGAGCATCACGCCAAAATTCTTTTGTTATGATAAAATCGTTCGTATTCCTCTCGCTGTCGGTAGAACCTTGGTCATACAAGGGGAGACCGGCGAGACGAGACTCAACATCATATCCTGTTTGAAAACCCGGAAATTTCTGAGAAAGAGTTATCCAGCAATCCTCGCACACATCATGGAGAAAAAGTCGGAGGAGAAGCGACTTGAGGAAGTGCCCATCGTTTGAGACTTTCCAGAAGTCTTTCCCGAAGAACTACCTGGTCGACCACCACCAAGACAGGTTGAGTTCTTAATCGAACTTGTGCCAGGTGCCGCACCTGTGGCTCGAGTACCATACCTCTTAACCCCATCCGAACTTCAGGAGTTGTCCAACCAATTACAAGAACTCCTGGAAAGAGAATTCATCATCCGAACTTCCTCGTATTGATGACCTGTTTGACCAACTACACGGGTCAAGTTTTTATTCAAAGATCGATCTTCGGTCAGGTTATCACCAACTACGTGTTCGCAACTTCGATATCCCGAAAACCGCTTTCAAATTCCGGTATGAGCATTACAAATTTCAAGTGAAGCCATTTGGTCTAACCAATGCACCAGCCGTGTTCATGGATCTTATGAACCGGGTGTGCAAGCCATATCTCGACAAATTTGTCATTGTCTTCATTGACGACATTCTTATTTACTCTCACAACAAACAAGAACATGCGCAACACCTCAGAACCATCCTAGAACTACTTAAGCACGAGGAGCTTTACGCCAAATTCTCTAAGTGTGAGTTCTAGATGCAAACCGTTCAATTCCTTAGACATGTTATCGATAGTCAAGGAATCCATGTCGATCCATCAGAAATCGAGGCTATCAAAGACTGGCAATCGCCAACCACTTCGACCGAGGTACGCTAATTCTTAGGATTAGCGGGGTATTATCGTCGGTTCATCGAAAATTTCTCAAAAATAGCTCAACCACCACGACACTGACTCATAAAGATAAAAAGTTCGATTGGACTGATAAACATGAGTCAGCATTTCAACTTCTAAAACAAAAGCTTTGCAGTGCTCCCATTTTATCATTACCCGATGTCGCACCCCCAAATTCGGGTTGCGGAAGCGAATCGGGTCGGGGCGTGACTAATCAATAATCATAGCACAAAGATATAATGAACGACTCTATATGCGTCATTTTACAACTTGTATTGATAAAATCAAAGTTTACATCAAAATATAGTTTACATTAACTCAGTTCCTGGATTGAGAGATTTACATACATAATTAATCTATACAAAATATAATAATGTAGCTAAATCCCCGAATGTTTTGCATGATGACTCGAGCTAATGTTATCCTGAATGGCAGTCCAACCTACTGCTGAGTACCTGTGATACATGCTAAAATGGGTCAGCGAAACGCTGGTGAGCTCACAGGTTTGTATGTCAACACATATATCGTATGAATCGCAAGATTTAGTTGAATTTAAAATGCAATTAAGCAAAATAAAAGTTTTACAGCCATGAGCACATAGTCTGAGCTTAACTCGAGGTGTTAGGTCCACATTTAAGGAATCCTGATCGAGATGCCTCCCACGAGTGCCTAATATACACTCATCTGAAAAAATATTAGTACATCCGTTTACCCAGTTAGTGCATCCTAACCCGGACGAGGAGGGTCAATCCTATATGGTACCGTATACAAATATTCACGCTACAACGTATTACCAAACTATGCTGAGGAGGGCTTTAAAAGATTAGTGAGAAAACTCATGTAGTAATCGTTTGTTTTCGTATTTGCGTTCATATAGTTAAAATAAAATGAGCAGTATATCAAACCCCTGAGTAAAATAGTAAAATAGGAGCTATGAGACTCACCTGAGTCTGGAGAGTTTAACTAATTAAACTTGAGTTGATTAGCCGAGAATCGATGTCCGAAGACTTGTAACCTGAGGGTGTCCACGACACGCGATGGTTATAAATGTGAGAAGGTATCTATAAAGACTACCTTTGTAGTTGTTCTTTCAACTAGAATGTTCAAATTACTACGATTTGGTTGATTTGGTTATGTTTTGAAAACGTGTACGGCTCGTTGGTGATTGTTTGTAATAATAATCTCAACTGTTATTATTATGATTTTGAAGTATTATAAACTATAGGTGACGAGTGTCCGGGGGCAGCGCCCCTGGTTAGCGAGGTCCCAGGGGTGGCAACCCCTGGCGGGGTCCAAGGGGCTGGCCCCTGGTTGGGTTCGAGATGCCAAGTCAGCTTGAAAAATTTTTATTTCTACTACATTGCTTTGGTGAAAAACGCATCTGGACTTGAATTTGGGTGAAATCGAGTGATAAAATTTTAGGTCTCGGCACTTAGTAAAATCTGTATTTTCTTGGTTCTGTTTCATGCGACACAGTGTGCGACATAAGGCTTGTGTCGCTAGATGCGACATAGCCTTTTGTGTCTGCGACACAAGTCTTTCTGTCGCTAAGTGCGACGTCCGCAATTTAATGCGACATAAAATGTTGTCGCTATAAGCGACGAAAATAGGTTTTGCGACATAGTGTTTTGTGTCGCTAAATGCGACATCCAAAGGGTTTGCGCATAGTCACTTGTGTCGCTATATGCGACATAAGTAGGGGTTTTGCGACATAAGGGCTTGTGTCGCAGGTGGCCTGGAGCCTCTGCGACACAATGAGCTGTTGGCCGGAATTTGAGCCAAAAACATGTTTTCCGGTGACCGTTTGGTCCGATTCTTTTACCCAACCCATATTTGGACATTTTAAGCTTAAATAAACCATAAACAAGTAAAAATAAGTGAAATCGGAGTGTCTCGGGTTTTGTCGGAAACTTACAAACTTAACACCGGAAGAAACCGAAAAGGTAGAAACGTAGATCGTGACTCCGTGAATCTTTTCTTTCAAACGAGCGTGATGATTTAAGGTTGTTTTGATGGTTATTTTGGTGGTGCAAGTAGTGGTGGTGTGGTGGTGGAGGGGTTTTTCCCCCATTTTGGGCAGATTTTCAGTGGGGCCTACCGAAGTGTGGGTCTCCACTTTTACTCCCGTGCATTTGCGCTCCGTGCGGTGTTCGTTTTCCCGGTTGCTTAAATAATTTTTCGTACATTTAATTATAGGCTTTGAAATACAAATATTTATTCGATATTTTAATTGAAGTATTTCATCAAATACTTAATAATTGAGTTATAAAATATAACTTAACTTGTTTCGTTTTGTTCGCGAGTTTATTATTTAAATCGCGTAACTGTTGTTTATACGATACGAATTCGAGTTGAAATATTACATAAATAATATTTTGGATAAGATTGAGTTATTAAATAATATCGTATTATTTAATAAATTTGTTCACCAACGTCCGTATTAATTGAACCGAATTGCATTCGATTTGAAACTTGTACGATTTAATCAAATCGCATACTCGTATATATTCAACAATATATATATATATATATATATATATATATATATATATATTGATACATTAATTAGCCTAACACAGAACTAATTTAATGTATTACACTTGATTAGGCACTAATTACTATTCCTAATTTGACGGGTGTCACGCCCGAAGGCACCGATGACTTCGTGGTATACTGCGATTCTTCTCATCAAGTTCTCGGTTACGTGCTAATGCCAAAAGTGAGATGTGAAACGACTATCCCTATCGGAGATAATCAAGATTGGAACACCGTGTCGAGAAACAACCTTTTTGATGTAGATTCGTGTGAGGCATTCCATTTTGTTGGTTTCCTTGATTGCCAAGAAGTGGGCAGATTTTGTGAGACGATCGACGATCACCCAAATGGTATCGCACCCGCTCGATGAATTGGGTAGTTTGGTTATGAAATCCATGGCAATTTGTTCCCATTTCCATTCAGGAATGTTGGGCTGTTGGAGTACACCAGAAGGTTTCTGATACTCAGCTTTGACTTTTGAGCAAGTAAGACACTTGCTGACGTATGTGGCGATTTCAGCTTTCATATTCGGCCACCAATAAAATTCCTTGATGCCGTGATACATTTTGTCGGATCCCGGGTGGATAGAGTATTTAGACTTGTGAGCTTCATCCATCACCAAGTCTCGCAGGTTCCCAAAACTAGGTAACCAGATTCGGGTAAGGATAGAATTGGAGCACTGCAAAGCTTTTTTTTCAGAAGTTGAAATGCTGACTCTTGTTTGTCAGTCCAATCAAACTTTTTGTCTTTCTGAGTCAGGGTTGTGAGTGGTTGGGCTATTTTCGAGAAATTTTCAATGAATCGCCGATAGTACCCAGCAAGACCCAAGAATTGGCGTACTTCGGTTGGAGATGTTGGTGCTTGCCAGCACTTGATAGCCTCAATTTTCGATGGATCGACATGGATTCCTTGACTATTAACAACATATCCAAGGAATTGAACGGATTGTATCAAGAACTCACACTTGGAGAATTTGGCATATAACTCCTCGTATCTGAGTAGTTTTAGGATGGTTTTGAGGTGTTGCGCGTGTTCTTGTTCATTTCGCGAGTATATGAGAATGTCGTCGATAAAGACAATGACAAACTGATTGAGGTAAGGTTTGCACACCCGATTCATAAGATCCACGAATACAGTCGGTGCGTTTGTTAAACCGAAGGGCATCACCTAAAATTCATAATGCCCGTAACGAGTTTGGAAAGCAGTTTTCGGGATATCGGTGTCGCGAACTCGAAGTTGATGATAACCTGACCGAAGATCGATCTTTGAATAAATGCTCGACCCTTGTAGTTGGTCAAACAGGTCATTGATCCGAGGGAGTGGATATCGGTTCTTGACGGTCAATTTGTTCAACTCTCGGTAGTCGATGCACATTCGGAAGAAACCGTCTTTCTTCTTCACGAATAAGACCGGAGCTCCCCAGGGTGAAGAACTAGGTCTAATGAATCCTCTATCCAGGAGTGCCTGTAACTGGGTGGACAGCTCCTGAAGTTCGGATGGGGCTAATCGGTATGGTGCTCGAGCCACGGGTGCATCACCTGGTACGAAATCGATTAAGAACTCGACCTGTCTTGGCAGTGGCAGACCAGGCAGTTCTTCGGGAAAGACTTCTGGAATATCTCGAACGATGGGTACATCCTCAAGTCGCTTCTCCTCCGACTTTTTCTCCATGATGTGCGAGAGGATTTCCTGATACCCTTTTCTTAGAAATTGTCGGGTTTTCAAACAAGAGATGATGTTTAGTCTCATCCTACCGGTCTCCCCCTGTATAATCAAAGTTCTACCGGCGGCGAGAGGGATGCGAATGATCTTATCGTAACAAACGATTTCGGCTCGGTGTCTGGACAACCAGTCCATTCCTATGATGACGTCGAAACTTCCAATTTAAACAGGCATAAGATCGATTGAAAAGGTTTCGTTGGCTAGGTTTAAAGTGCAATTAGGTATCACACTATCGGTTTCTATGAGTTTACCGTTCGCTAGTTCTACAATGTACTTAACATCTAGAGCAACAGGGGTGATGTCAATCAATGGGTAAAATTAATCAGAAATAAAGCTTCTATCGGCACCAGTATCAAATAGAATAGAAGCAGTTAAGTTGTTGAGGAGGAACATACCCGAGACCACATTTGGGTCTTCGCGGGCGTCCCCAGAGTTGAGTACGAAGGCTCTACCTCTAGCGTTGTTGTTGCTGTTGTTGTTGTTCTTCAGCTTCGGGCATTCATTCCTGAAGTGCCCGGTGTTCCCACATTCAAAGCAGGCTCTAGGCGGCCTAGTGTTGTTCTTGTTGGAGGTATTGTTGTTGGATTTGGGAGCTCGGCAATCTTTGGTCGAGTGCCCGTGTCTCCTGCAGTTGTTGCAAGGGGTATTGCATTGACCCTTGTGGTGGCGGTTACACTTGGAACAATAAGGTTTGTTCCCCGTATAACCGCGTTTGGGTTCGGTGTTGGAGGTGTAAGCTTGGATGGCATTGGGTTGCTTGTTTGTTTGGTCATGGTGTTCAGTTGGTTTGCGTTTTTTGTTGGAAGGGGTGGTGGATGCTTCATGACTGACAATCATCGCCATGAGTTCATGTGCAAGCTGGATAGCACTTTGGATGGTGGTTGGCTTGGATGAGGTGACATTTCCCTGGATGTTCACTGGGAGGCCGCAGATGTATTTCTTGATGCGTTTTTCGTCCGTTTCTACCAAACCCATACATAGAAGGGCGAGTTGCTGGAATTTGGTGGTGTAACCAGCGATATCATTGGCTTGAACAGTTAAATGCCAGAATTCTTCCTCCAACCGGTGGAGTTGCTCGGTGGGGCAATATTCGTCCCTTAGCATTTTCTTCAGGTCTGCCTAGGGGAGTTGGTTTGCTACATCAATGCCCACAGAACTGGCATGAGTATTCCACCATGTGAGTGCACCTTCTTGAAAGGTGTAAGCATCGAATTTGACCTTGTTGTCTTCCGTACAGTTGCAAAACTGAAGACAGATTCGATCCTTTCGATCCACCTGATTAGATGTTGGTGCATTTTGTGTGTCAGTCACTTGGTCAACGTTTTGTAATTCTCAAAGTCAATTAGTCTTAGTATGTGATGTGATTAGTGTGTATATGCGAGTCTGTAAATGAATAGTGAAATAGACAATATACACAATATACTGTTCATGCGACACAAAGCTTGTGTCGAAAGGGTCACAATAGCGACACAAGTTGTGTCGCTAGTAGGTCTGAACAGCTATAAATAGAGGAGTTAGAATTCATTTCAAGGTTGATCAAACCCTAGAGAGTGAGAGAGAATTCGTGAGGCAGAGAGAAAGAGTTTGTAATCGATATACTTCAATTGTTAATACATACAACAGATTATAGATATTGTGTTTGTTAATTGATTAAATGTTCAATATTCAATCGTTTGGATTCCGCACGTTCGATTGAAGTGACGATCTGATTAGGTCCGGTACAGGGGTCCTACGAGTGGTATCAGAGCCGTGAAGTTATTCAACGGTTAGGGATCGTGATCTGAACGTTTTCGGCTTGATTCGTGAAGGTTTTATTGATTAATCTTCGTTTCTGAGTTTGATTGCTTGAAGATTGTGTTTTCTAAAGGCGTTTTCTGGGTTAGTTCGTCGATCGATTTTCGAAAATCCATAGGGTTTCTAAAATTTCCGATTTTAGGGTTTTGGAATCTGCTCAGCGCCGTTTTGCGGCACAACCTGCGACACAAGATTTGTGTCGCTAATTAGGGTTTTCTATTTTGCGATACAAGCTCGCGACATAGTGTGCGACATAACCTACGACACAACCCTTGTGTCTCACCATTATTCATTGCGACACATCTTTTGTGTCTCACTACTAGAAATTGCGACACAAAGTTGCGACACAAACATTTTGTCGCTAACACCTCACGTAGGCTTAAAAAAAAAAAAAAAAAAAAGTTTTATGTTTCCAAATTTTGTTCATAGGCTTAAAACTTTTCAATTTTAGCCTGGAAAAAGTTTCATTTTACCCGGGCATTTTTTGGACGTTTTCGATTGAATTTTTGACGGGAAATTCGCGAAAATATATGTAGTACCAAATTTTTTTTTTGAGCCTAACAGTTCTTGATTTTAGTTTTGGAAATAGTTTCGTTTTACTCGGAAATTTTTCGATATTTTCGTCGCTAAATTTAAAATGGGTTTTTCTCAAACTATTGCTCCATCTAAGTCCTTGTTCGACAGTGACTTCAACAAATGGAAGACTGAGCTTGAGAATTTCATTGTTGGTTTTGATTACCGAGCAGCGATACGAGCAACCGATTCTCAAAAGGACTATGACATCCGATGAACGAAAAAGATATGACAATAACAAAAGTGCGTATGAGATGATCACAAAGTGCTTACCTCAAGATATGGTCGATTATTATAAAAATAAAGCAACAGCTCATGATTCATGGCAAGCATCACTTTTCAATTTTGGTAACCAAGATCAGTTAGAATTGTCAAGTCCAGATGAGGAGATTAAGGAGAAGTTGATACAGAAGGAGGAGCCTCATAGCAGCGCATTCGCGGCTCCAATACAAGAGTTTGATTCTAATGCTTCTAAATGCTTATCTTGTATGAAATTAACTGATAATATTAACAGATACCGGGAAGATAATGAACACCTCAATTCAGATCTTAAAAATTTGATGGAGGAAAATGAAGTTTTAAAAGAAAATGAGAATGTTTCAGATAAAAAGTTAAAATCTATTCTTGAAGAAACAAAAGAATTTAAAGCCAAAATTTATGATCAACAAGATGAAATTTCTAGTTGTGTTGATATGCTTACTCTCCTAAATAAACAACTAGCTGACTCACAGGCCGAAGTTCTTGATTTAAAATGAAAGCTTTGAAACTTTTCTACATCCTCTTTGGTATTTGATGAAATCCTTCAATCGCAAAGGACAGATACCAAAAGTAAGGTTGGTCTTGGTTTTCACCATGTACCTCCTCCTAAGGACTATCTGCCTATGCCATCCAAGGATTCCATCAAAGACTTTGTGCCTTCTTCCTCAAAAGTCGACACAAATTCTGTTGATGTGCCAGTTAATGAGCAAGTTAAACAGACCGAGCTTGTTAGGCCTAAATTTGTTAAAGCTGAAAATAAACCTCCGGTCAGTGTTGAAGAGGTTGTTGTGGTAGAAGATATACCTGAAGTGTCTACCATAAGGTTGAGAAAATAACTGTCAAACTAGACTGTTTTAAATGCAAAGGCAAAGCTAAAGTTGAAAATGAATCTTTCAAAGTTAATAATGCTAAAAGGGATTCTAAATCTACTAACTCAACCTCAGGAACATCTACTTCAACATGTTCACCTAAAAGTGCATGTTCAACAAATGTTCCTATTAATAGACCTTTTGTGTACTGTCCTCCACCGAAATGATTTGAGGGCTCTCATTGGAATCAATCTTATGTTGAAAGACGTTCTTGCTTTCATTGTGGTCAACAGGGCCATATTATTAGGGATTGTAGGTTATTATCCCTAGATAGGTTTGGTAGAGGGATGCCAAGAACTTCTTTTAAGAATTCTTTTTCAAGGCGTCATTCGTATTCGCCTGTATCTAGTTGTGCATCAAACTCTCCACAACCTATGGCTAGAGTAAACAAAGTTGTGCCTAGTAGACCTCAAGTTCAACAGCACAACATTGTTTAAAACAAATCATCCGAACCTACACAGGTTTGGAAACCAAAATCCACAAACATCACATCTATGAAATCAACTGAGTTCTTAAAATATCATAAACTCATGGATGTGATGATTATGGACGATAATGGACAACCCAAGTTTATCAAGGCTTGGGTGTCCCATAAACTCTAATGTTTCATTGTTTGTGGTGATGCAGTCGGTTTCTTGTTAGCTGATATTTTTAGTGACTGCATGGATGTGGATATTGTTGGAAGAATGATGACTGGAATGATGAAATTTCTGAAGTTCAGGTGGTTAAAGTGCTAAAAAGGCATTTGATTTGACTTGATATGTGATTTTGAAACTTTTATTTTGGAATTTTTATTTTTTATTTATTAGTTTTGCAACAACCATTCTTTGTACTTTTTAGTATTAAAGAAATGCAATGTTGCGAAATATTTTAAATCAAAAATTACTAAAATATGTTAAATGTTTAAGGGGAGTACCTTTGAATTGGATTTTTGAAAAGAATTTGCTGTTCAGGGGGTGTAACTAAAATTCTGAATATTTGGATCAGAAATGTGAAAAGCAAGATTCTTATTCCTCAAAAAGATATTGGATTGTGTCTGTAAACAACATGGGAAATGATTGTACATCAGATGACATGTACAAAATGGAAATTTTAAGGTTTATGTTTGATGTGTCAGTAGGTTTATCTGGCATGTTTAAAATAGCTTTTATAAATATTAGCTTCATCATATGATGTACTGGTAGGCATGATACACACCGGTTTCTGGGCTCTTAATAAGTAATTCTAATACGTGTCTATGATCTTGTGGTAAACACCATATGATATACGACTAAATGTCTTAATTCCTTAACGTAGCATGACATATTTCTGTACCTGAGGTTTATCTGAAATCATTTGGGGGTCTATACTGATTGTTTCCTCTGTTGTACGTAAGTACAGACCTGGTCTCAATTAGTATATGCTTAAAAGTTAAGCAAACGCAAGTCAATGAACTTGAAAAAGTCTTAAATCATAAGATACCTAACAAGGTCACCAAAATGGTTTGACCAAGTCTGGTTTTGCTTACACCTGAATCAAGTTATGTCACTTTGTTGTACGTTTGTACAGACCTGTCACCGCTGATTTGATTCTTAAAAATGATACTCATATATTCTCTCTGGATTTGGAAGCTATGCTCATGTCTCGGTTACAGGGGTATGTCATAGGTGGGGACAATGGAGAAATATTCATACTAACAATAAAAGGTTAACTCACAGACCCGGATGTAACGTATTTAAGTGGATAAACAATACCGGTAATCGTCTTGAAATAATTTTTATAAAAGGTGTTTTAAGTGTGCTAAGTAAATTTAAAGTGGACAAATATACTGATAATCGAAATAACACTTATTATTTCCTAATTTTTGCATGTTGGCCTGATATGATCTCTAAGCAGACCTAAAACAATCCTATCCCCAAATTTATTTTAATCTTTGTTCTTTACTTTTGTTTATTAAAAAAAAATACAAAAAGATTTTATTGTTATATTATTTTCTTCAATATCACATATCTTGTTAAAGTCAAATACTGAAGATGTAAAGGATGTCGGTTATTCTCCAAAGACTATAAAGATAAATTCTATTAGAAAATGGGTTGATGATTGAGAGATGGTCACATAGTTTGAAGATCTTATTGTATGATAAATGTGTGTCAGTCACATAAATGAGGACATCAAGATTGTTTGAAGACCATGCTATCCCAATGGGGGAATTTCTGATTGTTGAAGACATGAAGGAGTTTTATCGGTTCAAACTAGTTGAAAACTTATTTGACCAAGCTATCTCCTTGGGGGAGTTTATTAGTGAAGTCTAATTGAAGCTCATTTGACCAAGCTGCTGAAATAGAGGAGTTTGTTAGTGCATTTTGTGTGTCAGTCACTTGGTCAACGTTTTGTAATTGTCAAAGTCAATTAGTCTTAGTATGTGATGTGATTAGTGTGTATATGCGAGTCTATAAATGAATAGTGAAATAGACAATATACACAATATACTGTTCATGCGACACAAAGCTTGTGTCGCAAGGGTCACAATAGCGACACAAGTTGTGTCGCTAGTAGGTCTGAACAACTATAAATAGAGGAGTTAGAATTCATTTCAAGGTTGATCAAACCCTAGAGAGTGAGAGAGAGTTCATGACGCAGAGAGAAAGAGTCTGTAATCGGTATACTTCAATTGTTAATACATACAACAGATTATAGATATTGTGTTTGTTAATTGATTAAACGTTCAATATTCAATCGTTTGGATTCCGCACATTCGATTGAAGTGACGATCTGATTAGGTCCGGTACAGGGGTCCTACATTAGACCGATGGCACCTTCCGTGTCCTTGAAATTTAGTGGTTTGCAGCTGAGAAAATCCTTGTAAGAACAAGGCTTGATGACATGAGTAATTTTTGGAGTATCATTACTCCTCTTGGAGTTTTGTGGTTAATCCCGAGTAGCCAGGGCTTCGGCCACAGCTCGGAAAACGATGGCAGCAATTTCAGCATCTCTCTAACTTTTCTTCTTTGGCGGCATGATTCTTCAAGAGAGAAATAAAAGGTACATGAGGGGTAGTACCAGAATAATAAGCACGATAGACGTACATATACAAAAGTGGTAATGTACAACATCACATGGTAAAATCACAATGTAGAAATAACGGGAGAAATTGTCAATTCATAATACGAAGTTGATTGATTACAAACAATTTCTAGTTAGGAGTTTCAAAAGTCACAGATTTAGAAGTTTTACAAAAGTGCCAGGAATTATTACATCCGTTCGAATTACATAGGTCCTACAAAAGCATGATAAAGTACAGATTTAGCCTAAGCTAATCCTGTCGTAGATTGAGTTGTGGTAGTAGTGCGGTGAGATGGTCCACAGACTCTGCAAGTTTTCTAACCATTCGGAGAGTGTCCTCGGTTTCCCTTAGACGTATCTCGCACTGATTTAGTCTTGATTGTAGGACGGAGATTTCGTTTCGGTTGCCAATCACTTGGTTGTGGACAACCTCCATAGTTTCGATGGTTTCACCCAGACGGTTGTCCAGGGTGTCCATGTGGTTGACGGTATGTTCGTGCTCTTCGGAGACTTGATTGATACGTTCGAGTGATGTGAGTCTCCAGTTTTCGTTGGTTTCTTGGAGTTCGATATCCATAGTATCAAGTCGTTGCTCGTGACGGTATAGCCTAGTGGCTAAGTCCGACAAAGTGAAATGAGTGGGATATGGGTCAGCTCGAGGCAACCTGGTGTTCCTCCTAGCCACCCTTGGGTTTCATGATCCATACGGATGAGAGCGTGACGAGTTGGGTGGTGTGTTTGCCATTCTGAGACAAAAGGTTAGAAAGAATGAGGCCTATTTTCATATAATGTATATACAATATAGCCTAAGATATTGGGAGAGAGTGAGGCCTATCTATGTGTGTGTGTGTGTATATATATATATATATATATATATATATATATATATCACATAATAGCCTAAAGGGTCTAATCACAGACATGTTTGAGTCCCGGTTTCTCTCGTGGTCAGAGTCAACTAGTGTATCCTGTTCAGTCATGACTCTTCTCAGATCTCACATCATATTCTTTTAATTGTATATAGTTGATCAGGCTATGTTAAATTAAACCAATACAATGCAGTCACTGAACCTCATCATACTTAATAAGGAATACTGCCTAACGGTCATAGTCTAGGCCCACTAAATGCAACCTACTTCACTATAACCTTAGGCTCTGATAACAATCTGTCGCATCCCCAAATTCGGGTTGCGGAAGCGAATCGGGTCGGGGCACGACTAATCAATAATCATAGCACAAAGATATAATGAACGACTCTATATGTGTCGTTTTACAACTTATATTGATAAAATCAAAGTTTACATCAAAATATAGTTTACATTAGCTTAGTTTCTGGATTGAGAGATTTACATACATAATTAATCTATACAAAATGTAATAATGCATCTAAATCCCCGAATGTTTTGCATGATGACTCGAGCTAATGTTATCCTGAATGGCAGTCCAACTTACTCCTGAGTACCTGTGATACATGCTAAAATGGGTCAGCGAAATGCTGGTGAGCTCACAGGTTTGTATGTCAACACATATATCGTATAAACCGCAAGATTTAGTTGAATTTAAAATGCAATTAAGCAAAATAAAAGTTGTACAGCCATGAGCACATAGTCCGAGCTTAACTCGAGGTGTCAGGTCTACATTTAAGGAATCCTGATCGAGGTGCCTCCCACGAGTGCCTAATCTACACTCGTCTAAAAAAATATTAGTACATCCGTTTACCCAGTTAGTGCATGCTAACCCGGACGAGGAGGGTCAATCCTATATGGTACCATATACTAATATTCACGCTACAACGTATTACCAAACTATGCTGAGGAGGGCTTTAAAAGATTAGTGAGATAACTCATGTAGTAATCGTTTGTTTTCGTACTTGCGTTCATATAGTTAAAATAAAACGAGCAGTATATCACACCCCTGAGTAAAACAGTAAAATAGGGGCTATGAGACTCACCTGAGTCTGGAGAGTTTAACTAATTAAACTTGAGTAGATTAGCCGAGAATCGATGTCCGAAGACTTTTAACCTGAGGGTGTCCATGACATGCGATGGTTATAAATGTGAGAAGGTATCTATAAAGACTACCTTTGTAGTTGTTCTTTCAACTAGAATGTCCAAATTACTACGATTTGGTTGATTTGGTTATGTTTTGAAAACGTGTACGGCCCGTTGGTGATTGTTTGTATTAATAATCTCAACTATTATTATTATGATTTCGAAGTATTATACTTAAAAGTATTTATAAACTTTAGGTGACGGGGTTCCGGGGGCAGCGCCCCTGGTTAGCGGGGTCCCAGGGGTGGCAACCCCCGGGGTCCAAGGGGCTGGCCCCTGGTTGGGTTCGAGATGCCAAGTCAGCTTGAAATTTTTTTATTTCTACTACATTGCTTTGGTGAAAAACGCATCTGGACTTGAATTTCGGTGAAATCGAGTGATAAAATTTTAGGTCTCGACAATTAGTAAAATCTGTGTTTTCTTGGTTCTGTTTCATGCGACACAGTGTGCAACATAAGGCTTGTGTCGCTAAATGTGACATAGCCTTTTATATCGCAAATCATGTCTGCGACACAAGTCTTTGTGTCGCTAAGTGCGACGTACGCAGTTTAATGCGAACTAAAATGTTGTGTCGTTATATGCGACGGAAATAGGTTTTGCGACATAGTGTTTTGTGTCGCTAAATGCGACATCCGAAGGGTTTGCGCATAGTCACTTATGTCGCTATATGCGACATAAGTAGGGGTTTTGCGACATAAGGGCTTGTGTCGCAGGTGGCCTGGAGCCTCTGCGACACAACGAGCTGTTGGCCGGAATTTGAGCCAAAAACATGTTTTCCGGAGACCGTTTGGTCCGATTCTTTTACCCAACCCATATTTTGACATTTTAAGCTTAAATAAACCATAAACAAGTAAAAATAAGTGAAATCGGAGTGTCTCAGATTTTGTCGGAAACTTACAAACTTAACGCCGGAAGAAACCGAAAAGGTAGAAACGTAGATCGTGACTCCGTGAATCTTTTCTTCCAACAAGCGTGATGATTTAAGGTGGTTTTGATGGTTATTTTGGTGGTGGAAGTAGTGGTGGTGTGGTGGTGGAGATGAGAGGAAAAGAGAAGGAGAGAGAGAAAGAGATGGTGATAATGAGGGGTGGAGAGGGGGTTTTCCCCCATTTTGGGCAGATTTTCGGTGGAGCACACCGAAGTGTGGGTCTCCACTTTTAGTCCCATGCATTTGCGCTCCGTGCGGTGTTCGTTTTCCCGGTTGTTTAAATAATTTTTCATACATTTAATTATAGGCTTTGAAATACGAATATTTATTCGATATTTTAATTGAAGTATTTCATCAAATACTTAATAATTGAGTTATAAAATATAACTTAACTTGTTACATTTTGTTTACGAGTTTATTATTTTAATCGCGTAGCTGTTGTTTGTACGATACGAATTCGAGTTGAAATATTACATAAATAATATTTTGGATAAGATTGAGTTATTAAATAATATCATATTATTTAATAAAGTTGTTCACCAACGCCCGTATTAATTGAACCGAATTGCATTCGATTTGAAACTTGTACGATTTAATCAAATCGCATACTCATATATATTCAACAATATATATATATATATATATATATATATATATATATTGATATATTAATTATCCTAAAACAGAAATAATTACATATATTACACTTGATTTGGCACTAATTACTAATCCTAATTTGACGGGTGTTATATTATTTTCCCCGTGTTAGGAGAATTTCATCCCGAAATTTAACTTGAAGTCGTGTTTGAGGTAGCTTCAGTGAATAACTGAGGATACTTGAGTCGCATCTGGTCTTCCAGTTCCCAGGTGAATTCCGGCCTACGCCGCGAATTCCACCTAACTTTGACAATGGGAATACGACTTTATTTGAGTTGTTTGACCTCATGGTCCATGATTTCTACGGGTTCTTCAACAAAATGAAGCTTGTCGTCAACTCGAATTTCATCGAGTGGAATGATAAGTGTCTCATCTGATAGACATTTCTTCAAGTTAGAAATGTGAAAAGTGGAATGTGATCTGATTAGTGTGTATATGCGAGTCTATAAATGAATAGTGAAATAGACAATATACACAATATACTGTTCATGCGACACAAAGCTTGTGTCGCAAGGGTCACAATAGCGACACAAGTTGTGTCGCTAGTAGGTCTGAACAACTATAAATAGAGGAGTTAGAATTCATTTCAAGGTTGATCAAACCCTAGAGAGTGAGAGAGAGTTCATGACGCAGAGAGAAAGAGTCTGTAATCGGTATACTTCAATTGTTAATACATACAACAGATTATAGATATTGTGTTTGTTAATTGATTAAACGTTCAATATTCAATCGTTTGGATTCCGCACATTCGATTGAAGTGACGATCTGATTAGGTCCGGTACAGGGGTCCTACATTAGACCGATGGCACCTTCCGTGTCCTTGAAATTTAGTGGTTTGCAGCTGAGAAAATCCTTGTAAGAACAAGGCTTGATGACATGAGTAATTTTTGGAGTATCATTACTCCTCTTGGAGTTTTGTGGTTAATCCCGAGTAGCCAGGGCTTCGGCCACAGCTCGGAAAACGATGGCAGCAATTTCAGCATCTCTATAACTTTTCTTCTTTGGCGGCATGATTCTTCAAGAGAGAAATAAAAGGTACATGAGGGGTAGTACCAGAATAATAAGCACGATAGACGTACATATACAAAAGTGGTAATGTACAACATCACATGGTAAAATAACAATGTAGAAATAACGGGAGAAATTGTCAATTCATAATACGAAGTTGATTGATTACAAACAATTTCTAGTTAGGAGTTTCAAAAGTCAAAGATTTAGAAGTTTTACAAAAGTGCCAGGAATTATTACATCCGTTCGAATTACATAGGTCCTACAAAAGCATGATAAAGTACAGATTTAGCCTAAGCTAATCCTGTCGTAGATTGAGTTGTGGTAGTAGTGCGGTGAGATGGTCCACAGACTCTGCAAGTTTTCTAACCATTCGGAGAGTGTCCTCGGTTTCCCTTAGACGTATCTCGCACTGATTTAGTCTTGATTGTAGGACGGAGATTTCGTTTCGGTTGCCAATCACTTGGTTGTGGACAACCTCCATAGTTTCGATGGTTTCACCCAGACGGTTGTCAAGGGTGTCCATGTGGTTGACGGTATGTTCGTGCTCTTCGGAGACTTGATTGATACGTTCGAGTGATGTGAGTCTCCAGTTTTCGTTGGTTTCTTGGAGTTCGATATCCATAGTATCAAGTCGTTGCTCGTGACGGTATAGCCTAGTGGCTAAGTCCGACAAAGTGAAATGAGTGGGATATGGGTCAGCTCGAGGCAACCTGGTGTTCCTCCTAGCCACCCTTGGGTTTCATGATCCATACGGATGAGAGCGTGACGAGTTGGGTGGTGTGTTTGCCATTCTGAGACAAAAGGTTAGAAAGAATGAGGCCTATTTTCATATAATGTATATACAATATAGCCTAAGATATTGGGAGAGAGTGAGGCCTATCTATGTGTGTGTGTATATATATATATATATATATCACATAATAGCCTAAAGGGTCTAATCACAGACATGTTTGAGTCCCGGTTTCTCTCGTGGTCAGAGTCAACTAGTGTATCCTGTTCAGTCATGACTCTTCTCAGATCTCACATCATATTCTTTTAATTGTATATAGTTGATCAGGCTATGTTAAATTAAACCAATACAATGCAGTCACTGAACCTCATCATACTTAATAAGGAATACTGCCTAACGGTCATAGTCTAGGCCCACTAAATGCAACCTACTTCACTATAACCTTAGGCTCTGATAACAATCTGTCGCATCCCCAAATTCGGGTTGCGGAAGCGAATCGGGTCGGGGCACGACTAATCAATAATCATAGCACAAAGATATAATGAACGACTCTATATGTGTCGTTTTACAACTTATATTGATAAAATCAAAGTTTACATCAAAATATAGTTTACATTAGCTTAGTTTCTGGATTGAGAGATTTACATACATAATTAATCTATACAAAATGTAATAATGCATCTAAATCCCCGAATGTTTTGCATGATGACTCGAGCTAATGTTATCCTGAATGGCAGTCCAACCTACTGCTGAGTACCTGTGATACATGCTAAAATGGGTCAGCGAAATGCTGGTGAGCTCACAGGTTTGTATGTCAACACATATATCGTATAAACCGCAAGATTTAGTTGAATTTAAAATGCAATTAAGCAAAATAAAAGTTTTACAGCCATGAGCACATAGTCCGAGCTTAACTCGAGGTGTCAGGTCTACATTTAAGGAATCCTGATCGAGGTGCCTCCCACGAGTGCCTAATCTACACTCGTCTAAAAAAATATTAGTACATCCGTTTACCCAGTTAGTGCATGCTAACCCGGACGAGGAGGGTCAATCCTATATGGTACCATATACTAATATTCACGCTACAACGTATTACCAAACTATGCTGAGGAGGGCTTTAAAAGATTAGTGAGATAACTCATGTAGTAATCGTTTGTTTTCGTACTTGCGTTCATATAGTTAAAATAAAACGAGCAGTATATCACACCCCTGAGTAAAACAGTAAAATAGGGGCTATGAGACTCACCTGAGTCTGGAGAGTTTAACTAATTAAACTTGAGTAGATTAGCCGAGAATCGATGTCCGAAGACTTTTAACCTGAGGGTGTCCATGACATGCGATGGTTATAAATGTGAGAAGGTATCTATAAAGACTACCTTTGTAGTTGTTCTTTCAACTAGAATGTCCAAATTACTACGATTTGGTTGATTTGGTTATGTTTTGAAAACGTGTACGGCCCGTTGGTGATTGTTTGTATTAATAATCTCAACTATTATTATTATGATTTCGAAGTATTATACTTAAAAGTATTTATAAACTTTAGGTGACGGGGTTCCGGGGGCAGCGCCCCTGGTTAGCGGGGTCCCAGGGGTGGCAACCCCTGGCGGGGTCCAAGGGGCTGGCCCCTGGTTGGGTTCGAGATGCCAAGTCAGCTTGAAATTTTTTTATTTCTACTACATTGCTTTGGTGAAAAACGCATCTGGACTTGAATTTCGGTGAAATCGAGTGATAAAATTTTAGGTCTCGACAATTAGTAAAATCTGTGTTTTCTTGGTTCTGTTTCATGCGACACAGTGTGCAACATAAGGCTTGTGTCGCTAAATGTGACATAGCCTTTTATATCGCAAATCATGTCTGCGACACAAGTCTTTGTGTCGCTAAGTGCGACGTACGCAATTTAATGCGAACTAAAATGTTGTGTCGCTATATGCGACGGAAATAGGTTTTGCGACATAGTGTTTTGTGTCGCTAAATGCGACATCCGAAGGGTTTGCGCATAGTCACTTGTGTCGCTATATGCGACATAAGTAGGGGTTTTGCGACATAAGGGCTTGTGTCGCAGGTGGCCTGGAGCCTCTGCGACACAACGAGCTGTTGGCCGGAATTTGAGCCAAAAACATGTTTTCCGGAGACCGTTTGGTCCGATTCTTTTACCCAACCCATATTTTGACATTTTAAGCTTAAATAAACCATAAACAAGTAAAAATAAGTGAAATCGGAGTGTCTCAGATTTTGTCGGAAACTTACAAACTTAACGCCGGAAGAAACCGAAAAGGTAGAAACGTAGATCGTGACTCCGTGAATCTTTTCTTCCAACAAGCGTGATGATTTAAGGTGGTTTTGATGGTTATTTTGGTGGTGGAAGTAGTGGTGGTGTGGTGGTGGAGATGAGAGGAAAAGAGAAGGAGAGAGAGAAAGAGATGGTGATAATGAGGGGTGGAGAGGGGGTTTTCCCCCATTTTGGGCAGATTTTCGGTGGAGCACACCGAAGTGTGGGTCTCCACTTTTAGTCCCATGCATTTGCGCTCCGTGCGGTGTTCGTTTTCCCGGTTGTTTAAATAATTTTTCATACATTTAATTATAGGCTTTGAAATACGAATATTTATTCGATATTTTAATTGAAGTATTTCATCAAATACTTAATAATTGAGTTATAAAATATAACTTAACTTGTTACATTTTGTTTACGAGTTTATTATTTTAATCGCGTAGCTGTTGTTTGTACGATACGAATTCGAGTTGAAATATTACATAAATAATATTTTGGATAAGATTGAGTTATTAAATAATATCATATTATTTAATAAAGTTGTTCACCAACGCCCGTATTAATTGAACCGAATTGCATTCGATTTGAAACTTGTACGATTTAATCAAATCGCATACTCATATATATTCAACAATATATATATATATATATATATATATATATATATTGATATATTAATTATCCTAAAACAGAAATAATTACATATATTACACTTGATTTGGCACTAATTACTAATCCTAATTTGACGGGTGTTATATTATTTTCCCCGTGTTAGGAGAATTTCGTCCCGAAATTTAACTTGAAGTCGTGTTTGAGGTAGCTTCAGTGAATAACTGTGGATACTTGAGTCGCATCTGGTCTTCCAGTTCCCAGGTGAATTCCGGCCTACGCCGCGAATTCCACCTAACTTTGACAATGGGAATACGACTTTGTTTGAGTTGTTTGACCTCATGGTCCATGATTTCTGCGGGTTCTTCAACAAAATGAAGCTTGTCGTCAACTCGAATTTCATCGAGTGGAATGATAAGTGTCTCATCTGATAGACATTTCTTCAAGTTAGAAATGTGAAAAGTGGAATGCACGCTGCTGAGCTCGGATGGCAGCTGCAATCGATATGCCACTGGACCAATACTTTCGAGGATTTCGAATGGTCCAATGTACCTAGTATTTAACTTCCCGCGTTTGCCGAAATGAATGACACCTTTCCAAGGTGAAACTTTGAGTAGTACTCGATCCTCAACCTGGAACTCGAGTGGTTTGCGTCTCATGTCAGCATAACTTTTCTGACGATCACGTGCGGCTTTGAGTTTGTTTTGGATCTCGAAGATCTTTTCAGTAGTTTCGTGAATGATCTCAGGACCAGTGAGTTGACTGTCTCCAACTTCGGTCCAACAAATCGGTGAGCGGCACTTATGACCGTAGAGTGCCTCGAAGGGTGCAACCTTTATGCTGGTGTGATAACTGTTGTTGTATGAAAACTCGCACAGCGGTAGATGTTTTCCCCAGTTTACACCGAAGTCAACTACGCAAGCTCGTAGCATGTCTTCCAGTGTTTGAATTGTTTGTTCACTTTGGCCGTCGGTTTGAGGATGGTATGCGGTACTCATATCAAGACGGGTACCCAATGATTTTTGAAGTGATTGCCAAAAGTGAGATGTGAAACGACTATCCCTATCGGAGATAATCGAGATTGGAACACCGTGTCGAGAAACAACCTTTTTGATGTAGATTTATGTGAGGCGTTCCATTTTGTTGGTTTCCTTGATTGCTAAGAAGTGAGCAGATTTTGTCAGACGATCGACGATCACTCAAATGGTATCGCACCCGCTCGATGATTTGGGTAGTTTGGTTATGAAATCCATGGCAATTTGTTCCCATTTCCATTCAGGAATGTTGGGCTGTTGGAGTACACTAGAAGGTTTCTGATACTCAGCTTTGACTTTTGAGCAAGTAAGACACTTGCTGACGTATGTGGCGATTTCAGCTTTCATATTCGGCCACCAATAGAATTCCTTGATGCCGTGATACATTTTGTCGGATCCCGGGTGGATAGAGTATTTAGACTTGTGAGCTTCATCCATCACCAAGTCTCGCAGGTTCCTAAAACTAGGCAACCAGATTCGGTTAGAGAGGTACCTAACTCCGTTAGGTTTGATTTCAAATTGTTTATCCATGCCTCGCAAGGCTTCGTTTTTTATGCTATCAGGTTTCTGAGGGCTCGGACTCGAAGTGGTTTCGTTCGTTCTTTTCGACTGAGGGCATCGGCAACAACATTTTCCTTACCCGGATGGTATTTGATCTCACAATCGTAGTCGGTGAGCAACTCGACCCATCGACGTTGCCTCATGTTGAGATCCTTTTGATCGAAGATGTGTTGGAGACTTTTGTGGTCAGTGAAGATTGTGCACCTAGTGCCGTAGAGGTAATGTCTCCATATTTTGAGAGCAAAGATGACAGCTCCGAGTTCGAGATCATGAGTAGTGTAGTTCTTTTCATGGATTTTGAGCTGTCGCGAAGCATAAGCAATAACTTTGTCTCGTTGCATCAACACGCAACCGAGACCTTGATGAGAAGCATCGCAGTATACCAGAAGTCATCGGTGCCTTCGGGTAAGGATAGAATTGAAGCACTACAAAGCTTTTTTTTTTGAATCGAACTTTTTGTGTTTTAGAGTCAGGGTTGTGAGTGGTTGGGCTATTTTCGAGAAATTTTCAATGAATCGCCGATAGTACCCAGCAAGACCCAAGAATTATCGTACTTCAGTTTGAGATGTTGATGCTTGCTAGCACTTGATAGCCTCGATTTTTGATGGATCGACATGGATTCCAAGGAATTGAACGGTTTGTATCCAGAACTCATACTTGGAGAATTTGGCACATAACTCCTCGTATCTGAGTAGTTTTAGGATGATTTTGAGGTGTTGCGCGTGTTCTTGTTCATTTCGCGAGTATATGAGAATGTCGTCGATAAAGACAATGACAAACTTATCGAGGTAAGGTTTGCACACCCGGTTCATAAGATCCATGAATACAGCCGATGCGTTTGATAAACCGAAGGGCATCACCTAAAATTCATAATGCCCGTAACGAGTTCGGAAAGTAGTTTTTGGGATATCGGTGTCGCGAACTCGAAGCTGATGATAACCTGACCGAAGATCGATCTTTGAATAAATGCTCGACCCTTGTAGTTGGTCAAACAGGTCATCGATGCGAGGGGGTGGATATCGGTTCTTGACGGTCAATTTGTTCAACTCTCGGTAGTCGATGCACATTCGGAAGGAACCGTCTTTCTTCTTCACAAATAAGACCGGAGCTCCCCAGGGTGAAGAACTAGGTCTAATGAATCCTCTATCCAGGAGTTCTTGTAACTGGATGAACAGCTCCTGAAGTTCGGATGGGGCTAATCGGTATGGTGCTCGAGCCACGGGTGCAGCACCTGGCACGAAATCGATTGAGAACTCGACCTGTCTCGGCGGTGGCAGACCAGGCAGTTCTTCGGGAAAGACTTCTGGAAAGTCTCGAACGATGGGTACATCCTCAAGTCACTTCTTCTCTGACTTTTTCTCCATGATGTGTGCGAGGATTGCCTGATACCCTTTTCTTAGAAATTTTCGGGTTTTCAAACAAGAGATGATGTTTAGTCTCATCCTACCGGTCTCCCCCTGTATGATCAAAGTTCTACCGGCTGCGAGAGGGATGTGAACGATCTTATCGTAACAAACGATTTCGGCTCGGTGTCTGGACAACCAGTCCATTCCTATGATGACGTCGAAACTTCCAATTTAAACGGGCATAAGATCGATTGAAAAGGTTTCGTTGGATAGGTTTAAAGTGCAATTAGGTATCACACTATCGGTTTCTATGAGTTTACCGTTCGCTAGTTCTACAATGTACTTACCATCTAGAGCAACAGGGGTGATGTCAATCAATGGGTAAAACTAATCAGAAATAAAGATTCTATCGGCACCAGTATCAAATAGAATAGAAGCAGTTAAGTTGTTGAGGAGGAACATACCCGAGACCACATTTGGGTCTTCGCGGGCGTCCCCAGAGTTGAGTACGAAGGCTCTACCTCTAGCGTTGTTGTTGTTCTTCAACTTCGGGCATTCATTCCTGAAGTGCCCGGTGTTCCCACATTCGAAGCAGGCTCTAGGCGGCCTGGTGTTGTTCTTGTAGGATTTGGGAGCTCGGCAATCTTTGGTCGAGTGCCCGTGTCTCCTGCAGTTGTTGCAAGGGGTATTGCATTGACCCTCGTGGTGGCGGTTACACTTGGAACAATAAGGTTTGTTCCCCGTATAACCGCGTTTGGGTTCGGTGTTGGAGGTGTAAGCTTGGATGGCATTGGGTTGCTTGTTTGTTTGGTCATGGTGTTCAGTTGGTTTGCGTTTTTTGTTGGAAGGGGTGGTGGATGCTTCATGACTGACAATCATCGCCATGAGTTCATGTGCAAGCCGGATAGCACTTTGGATGGTGGTTGGCTTGGATGAGGTAACATTTCCCTGGAAGTTCACTGGGAGGCCGCGGATGTATTTCTTGATGCGTTTTTCGTCCGTGTCTACCAAACCCATACATAGAAGGGCGAGTTGCTGGAATTTGGTGGTGTAACCAGCGATATCATTGCCTTGAACAGTTAAATGCCAGAATTCTTCCTCCAACCGGTGGAGTTCCTCGGTGGGGCAATATTCGTCCCTTAGCATTTTCTTCAGGTCTGCCCAGGGGGAGTTGGTTTGCTAAATCAATGCCCACAGAACTGGCATGAGTATTCCACCATGTAAGTGCACCTTCTTGAAAGGTGTAAGCAGCGAATTTGACCTTGCTGTCTTCCGTACAGTTGCACAAACCGAAGACAAATTCGATCATTTCGATCCACCTGATTATATGTTGGTGCATTTTGTATGTCAGTCACTTGGTCAACATTTTGTAATTGTCAAAGTCAATTAGTCTTAGTATGTGATGCGATTAGTGTGTATATGCGAGTCTGTAAATGAATAGTGAAATAGATAATATACACAATATACTGTTCATGCGACACAAAGCTTGTGTCGCAAGGGTCACAATAGCGACACAAGTTGTGTCGCTAGTAGGTCTGAACAGCTATAAATAGAGGAGTTAGAATTCATTTCAAGGTTGATCAAACCCTAGAGAGTGAGAGAGAGTTCATGAGGCAGAGAGAAAGAGTTTGTAATCGATATACTTCAATTGTTAATACATACAACAGATTATAGATTTTGTGTTTGTTAATTGATTAAACGTTCAATAATCAATCGTTTGGATTCCGCACGTTCGATTGAAGTGACGATCTGATTAGGTCCGGTACAGGGGTCCTACGAGTGGTATCAGAGCCGTGAATCAGTTATTCAACGGTTATGGATCGTGATCTGAACGTTTTCGGTTTGATTCGCGAAGGTTTTATTGATTAATCTTCGTTTCTGGGTTTAATTGCTTGAAGATTGTGTTTTCTAAAGGTGTTTTCTGGGTTAGTTCGTCGATCATTTTTCGAAAATCATTAGGGTTTCGAAAATTTTCGATTTTAGGCTTTTGGAATCTGCTCAGTGCCGTTTTGCGACACAACCTGCGACACAAGATTTGTGTCGCTAATTAGGGTTTTCTATTTTGCGATACAAGCTCGCGACATAGTGTGCGACATAACCTACGACACAACCCTTGTGTCTCACCACTATTCATTGCGACACATCTTTTGTGTAACACCACCAAAATCACTGTTTAGCGGAAGCAAGCTTTGTGGTGCTACTAATCTAATATCACATCACAAAAGTAAGGCAAACGACATCTATATGCAACGTTTGTAAAATAGTTACATTTCCATACATAAAATGTTTGAAACATAGAGTTTCGGGTTACAAAATGAAGCTCCCTAGAGTCCGCGCGTAAAGCGGGAGATTCTATTACATAACCATAATAAATACAAAAGATAATGCTAAGAATCTCCGTTAAATGCAGTTGTAGAAATCATGCGACTCTAGGTAGTATCCTGAGGGAATCCTACTCCGTATGTGTACCTGAGATACAAAGCTAAAAAGGTCAACACGAATGTTGGTGAATCTCACAGGTTTGTAAATAGTACTAGTATTTGAACACAAGATTTCATCAGTAATGCTCGCAGGCGTAAATCAAGTATTTGCACTCCAGCAAATGTAAAGTAAGTAAGTTATACCGTTGCCATGAGGCTCATAATCGAAGCTTAACCCGTAAGTAGTAAGTGGCCCCCGAGACATGCTCGAACCTGAGCAAGCTAAGTAACGAATAATAGTCGCCCGTTTATACAGAACGGTTCGTGGTAGCGCTACTACCCCGGGCGGGGAGGGTCATTTCCCTAATGGATCCATTAACTAGTGTTTGCGCTTAAGTACCATAACTAACGATATATGATGGAGGGACTTCCCCAAATAAATGGTGAGAAAACTCATGCAATTCCGTTTGGTAAACATGTAATTCAGTACTTGTGTTCATAAAAGTAAGCAATGTAACTCACCCCGTAAGTAAAACAGTAAAAGTGGGGCTGTAAGACTCACCTGAGTCTAGCAAGTATGAAGGTGTAATCAAGTAAGGCGGATGTAAGTCCGTACGTGGTTCTCCGAACCCTGCAACCTTCTGGCGTCCGAAACGCACAAGGTTATAAGTAAACAAGTAAACGAGTTGGTGTCTTAAAAGATCACCCATGCTAGTTGCCCACTCAACTAGGAAATGTCCAAATGTTCGTTTAGTAATCCGTTTGTAGTTTTGAAAAACAAGTATGGCCCGTTGGTGACGGTTTGTAATAATAAGCCAAAAGTGTTATTATTATATGTATCGTTGTATCAGATTTCATTATCCGTAAGTGTTTGACACTTAGTGTGAAAAGTATTTATAAGTTCCTGGATGACGGGGGTCCGGGGGCAGCGCCCCTGGTAGAGGGGTCCAAGGGGCGGCAGCCCCTGGCGGGGTCCAAGGGGTAGAGCCCCTGGCTTGGAAAATTTTTATTTCTGCTAAATTGCTTTGGTGAAAAATGCATCTGGACTTGAATTTGGGTGAAATCGAGTGATAAAATTTAAGGTCTCGACACTTAGTAAAATTTATGTTTTCTTGGTTCTGTTTCATGCGACATAGTATGCGATATAAGGCTTGTGTCGCTAGGTGCGACATAGTCTGTTGTGTCGCAGATCACCTCTGCGACACAAGGGCTTGTGTCGCTAAGTGCGACATAGTCTGTTGTGTCGCAGATCACCTCTGCGACATAAGGGCTTGTGTCGCTAAGTGTGACATAATTCAAATTATGCGACACAAAGGCTTGTGTCGCAGGTGGCCTGGAGCCTCTGCGACACAACGAGCTGTTGGCCAGAAAATGAGCCGAAAAGGTGTTTTCCGGCCTCCGTTCGACCTGTGACTTTTACCCAACCCATGTTTGGACATTTTAAGCTTAAAGAAACAACTAGAACTAAAAAACACTTGAAATCGAAAGGTTTCTAGTTTTGTCAGAAACTTACAAAGTGATGAATCGAAATTCCGAAAAGGTAGGAGTGTAGATCGTTGCGTGGTGATCGTTTTTCTCTAAATGGGTGTGATGATTTATGGTGGTTTGTTGGTGTTATTTGGTGGTTTTAGATGGTGGTGGTGAAAGTTGAGAGAAAATGGAAGGAAGAAAGAGAAAGTAAGTGGTGGAAATGAGGGGGAAGAAAGGAGGGAGGTGGGGTTTTGGTGAAAGCCTCACCTTTCCAGCCCCAGTAATTGTGCTCCGTGCGGTGTTCGTCTTCCCCAGTCGTTAAACATTAAATCACTATTTTGACTGTTTACAATGTAAGTTTTAAAATACGGGAGTTCATTAAATTCATTTATTGAAGTATTTTACTAATACTTACTAATTCAATTGGTTTCGTTTGTTTGTGTTTTTAAATGTTTGAGTCGCGTAGATGTTTATTATGCGATACAAAATGTAATTGAAATATTATCAAAATAATATTTGTGACATAAAAGTGTCCTTAATTAATATTAAATTGCTTGATATAAATGTTCACCAACGTCCGTATGATTTGAATCGAATTACATTCGATTTGAAATTCGTACGATTTAAACCAAATCGCATATTAATATACATTTTGATACATTAATTAGCCTAGTACCACACTAATTACATGTATTAACAGTTAAGTAGGAACTAATTACTAGTCCTAGCTTGGAGGTGTCACATTTTGTGTCCCACTACTATAAACTGCGACACAAAGTTGCGACACAAACATTGTGTCGCTAACACCTCACCTAGGCTTAAAAAAAAAAAACAAGTTTTGTGTTTCCAAATTTTGTTCATAGGCTTAAAACTTTTCAATTTTAGCCTGGAAAAAGTTTCATTTTACCCGGGCATTTTTTGGACGTTTTCGATTGAATTTTTGACGGGAAATTCGCAAAAATATTTGTAGTACCAAATTTTGTTTTTGAGCCTAACAGTTCTTGATTTTAGTTTTGGAAATAGTTTCGTTTTACTCGGAAATTTTTCGATATTTTCGTCGCTAAATTTAAAATGGGTTTTTCTCAAACTATTGCTCCATCTAAGTCCTTGTTCGACAGTGACTTCAACAAATGGAAGACTGAGCTTGAGAATTTCATTGCATACAAGGACCCTGCTTTGTTGGTTTTGATTACCGAGTAGCGATACGAGCAACTGATTCTCAAAAGGACTATGACATCCGATGAACGAAAAAGATATGACAATAACAAGAGTGCGTATGAGATGATCACAAAGTGCTTACCTCAAGATATGGTCGATTATTATAAAAATCAAGCAACGGCTTATGATTTATGGCAAGCGTCACTTTTAAATTTTGGTAACTAAGATCAGTTAGAATTGTCAAGTCCAGATGAGGAGATTAAGGAGAAGTTGATACAGAAAGAGGAGCCTCAAAGCAGCGCATTCGCGGCTCCAATACAAGAGTTTGATTCTAATGCTTCTAAATGCTTATCTTGTATGAAATTAACTGATAATATTAACAAATACCAGGAGGATAATGAACGCCTCAATTAAGATCTTAAAAATTTGATGGAGGCAAATGAAGTTTTAAAAGAAAATGAGAATGTTTCAGATAAAAAGTTAAAAGCTATTCTTGAAGAAACAAAAGAATTTAAAGCCAAAATTTATGATCAACAAGATGAAATTTCTAGTTATGTTGATATGCTTACTCTCGTAAATAAACAACTAGCTGACTCACAGGCTGAAGTTCTTAATTTAAAACGAATGCTTTCAAACTTTTCTACATCCTCTTTGGTATTTGATGAAATCCTTCAATCGCAAAGGACAAATACCAAAAGTAAGGTTGGTCTTGGTTTTCACCATGTACCTCCTCCTAAGGACTATCTGCCTATGCCATCAAAGGATTCCATCAAAGACTTTGTGCCTTCTTGCTCAAAAGTCGACACAAATTCTGTTGATGTGCCAGTTAATGAGCAAGTTAAACAGACCGAGCTTGTTAGGCCTAAATTTGTTAAAGCTGAAAATAAACCTCCGGTCAGTGTTGAAGAGGTTGTTGTGGTAGAAGATATACCTGAAGTGTCTACCATTAAGGTTGAGAAAATAACTGTCAAACCAGACTATTTTTAATGCAAAGGCAAAGCTAAAGTTGATAATGAATCTTTCGAAGTTAATAATGCTAAAATGGATTCTAAATCTACTAACTCAACCTCAGGAACATCTACTTCAACATGTTCACCTAAAAGTGCATGTTCAACAAATGTTCCTATTAATAGACCTTCTGTGTACTGTCCTCCACCGAAACGATTTGAGGGCTCTCATTGGAATCAATCTTATGTTGAAAGACATTCTTGCTTTCGTTGTGGTCAAGATGGCCATATTATTAGGGATTGTAGGTTATTATCCATAGATAGGTTTGGTAGAGGGATGCCAAGAACTTCTTTTAAGAATTCTTTTTCAAGGCGTCGTTCGTATTCGCCTGTATCTAGTTGTGCATCAAACTCTCCACAACCTATGGCTAGAGTAAACAAAGTTGTGCCTAGTACACCTCAAGTTCAACAGCACAACATTGTTGAAAACAAATCATCCGAACCTAAACAGGTTTGGAAACCAAAATCCACAAACAACACATCTATGAAATCAACTGAGTTCATAAAATATCATAAACTCATGGATGTGATGATTATGGACGATAATGGACAACCCAAGTTTATCAAGGCTTGGGTGTCCAATAAACTCTAATGTTTCATTGTTTGTGGTGATACAGTCAGTTTCTTGTTAGCTGATATTTTTAGTGACTGCATGGATATGGATATTGTTGAAAGAATGGTGACTGGAATGATGAAATTTCTGAAGTTCAGGTGGTTAAAGTGCTAAAAAGGCATTTGATTTGACTTAATATGTGATTTTGAAACTTTTATTTTGGAATTTTTATTTTTTATTTATTAGCTTTGCAACAGCCATTCTTTGTACTTTTTAGTATCAAAGAAATGCAATGTTGCGAAATATCTTAAATCGAAAATTACAAAAATATGTTAAATGTTTAAGGGGAGTACCTTTGAATTGGATTTTTGAAAAGAATTTGCTGTTCAGGGGGAGTAATTAAAACTCTGATTATTTGGATCAGAAATGTGAATAGCAAGATTCTTATTCCTCAAAAAGATATTGGATTGTGTCTGTAAACAACATGGGAAATGATTGTACATCAGATGACATGCACAAAATGAAAATTTTAAGGTTTATGTTTGATGTGTCAGTAGGTTTATCTGGCATGTTTAAAATAGCTTTTATAAATATTAGCTTCATCATATGATGTATTGGTAGGCATGATACACACCGGTTTCTGGGTTCTTAAGAAGTAATTCTAATACGTGTCTATGATCTTGTGGTAAACACCATATGACGTACGACTAAATGTCTTAATTCCTTAATGTAGCATGACATATTTCTGTACCTGAGGTTTATCTGAAATCATTTGGGGGTCTATACTGATTGTTTCCTCTGTTGTACGTATGTACAGACCTGGTCTCAATTAGTATATGCTTAAAAGTTAAGCAAACGCAAGTCAATGAACTTGAAAAAGTCTTAAATCATAAGATACCTAACAAGGTCACCAAAATGGTTTGACCAAGTCTGGTTTTGCTTACACCTGAATCAAGTTATGTCGCTTTGTTGTACGTTTGTACAGACCTGTCACCGCTGATTTGATTCTTAAAAATGATACTCTTATATTCTCTCTGGATTTGGAAGCTATGCTCATGTCTGGATTACAGGGGTATGTCATAGGTGGGGACTATGGAGAAATATTCATACTAACAATAAAAGGTTAACTCACAGACCCGGATGTAACGTATTTAAGTGGATAAACAATACCAGTAATCGTTTTGAAATATTTTTTATAAAAGGTGTTTTAAGTGTGCTAAGTAAATTTAAAGTGGACAAATATACTGATAATCGAAATAACACTTATTATTTCCTAATAATTGCATGTTGGCCTGATATGATCTCTAAGCAGACCTAAAACAATCCTATCCCCAAATTTATTTTAATCTTTGTTCTTTACTTTTGTTTATTAAAGAAAAATACAAAAAGATTTTATTGTTATATTATTTTCTTCAATATCACATATCTTGTTAAAGTCAAATACTAAAGATGTAAAGGATGTCGGTTATTCTCCAAAGACTGTGAAGATAAATTGTATTGGAGAATCTGCTGATGATTGAGAGATAGTCACATAGTTTGAAGATCTTATTGTATGATAAATGTGTGTCAGTCACATGAATCAGGACATCAAGATTGTTTGAAGACCATGCTATCTCAATGGGGGAGTTTCTGATTGTTCAAGACATGAAGGAGTTTTATCGGTTCAAACTATTTGAAAACTTATTTGACCAAGCTATCGTCTAATTGAAGCTTATTGGTGAAGTCTAATTGAAGCTTATTTGACCAAGCTGCTGACATAGGGGAGTTTGTTGGTGCATTTTGTGTGTCAGTCACTTGGTCAACGTTTTGTAATTGTCAAAGTCAATTAGTCTTAGTATGTGATGTGATTAATGTGTATATGCGAGTCTATAAATGAATACTGAAATAGACAATATACACAATATACTGTTCATGCGACACAAAGCTTTTGTCGTAAGGGTCACAATAGCGACACAAGTTGTGTCGCTAGTAGGTCTGAACAACTATAAATAGAGGAGTTAGAATTCATTTCAAGGTTGATCAAACCCTAGAGAGTGAGAGAGAGTTCATGACGCAGAGAGAAAGAGTCTGTAATCGATATACTTCAATTGTTAATACATACAACAGATTATAGATATTGTGTTTGTTAATTGATTAAACGTTCAATATTCAATCGTTTGGATTTCGCACGTTCGATTGAAGTGACGATCTGATTAGGTCCGGTACAGGGGTCCTACGAGTGGTATCAGAGCCGTGAATCAGTTATTCAACTGTTATGGATCGTGATCTGAACGTTTTCGGTTTGATTCGTGAAGGTTTTATTGATTAATCTTTATTTCTGGGTTTAATTGCTTGAAGATTATGTTTTCTAAAGGTGTTTTCTGGGTTAGTTCGTCGATCGGTTTTCGAAAATCATTAGGGTTTAAAAACTTTTTCGATTTTAGGCTTTTGGAATCTGCTCAGTGACGTTTTGCTACACAACCTGCGACACAAGATTTGTGTCGCTAATTAGGGATTTCTATTTTGCGATACAAGCTCGCGACATAGTGTGCGACATAACCTACGACACAACCCTTGTGTCTCACCACTATTCATTGCGACACATCTTTTGTGTCCCACTACTATAAACTGCGACACAAAGTTGCGACACAAACATTGTGTCGCTAACACCTCACCTAGGCTTAAAACTTTTCAAATTTTTGCCTGGAAAAAGTTTCATTTTACCCGGGCATTTTTTGGACGTTTTCGATTAAATTTTTGACGGGAAATTCGCGAAAATATTTGTAGTACCAAATTTTGTTTTTGAGCCTAACAGTTGTTGATTTTAGTTTTGGAAATAGTTTCGTTTTACTCGGAAATTTTTCGATATTTTCGTCGCTAAACTTAAAATGGGTTTTTCTCAAACTATTGCTCCATCTAAGTCCTTGTTCGACAGTGAATTCAACAAATGGAAGACTGAGCTTGAGAATTTCATTGCATACAAGGACCCTGCTTTGTTGGTTTTGATTACCGAGCAGCGATACGAGCAACCGATTCTCAAAAGGACTATGACATCCGATGAACGAAAAAGATATGACAATAACAAGATTGCGTATGAGATGATCACAAAGTGCTTACCTCAAGATATGGTCGATTATTATAAAAATCAAGCAACGGCTTATGATTTATAGCAAGCGTCACTTTTCAATTTTGGTAACTAAGATCAGTTAGAATTGTCAAGTCCAGATGAGGAGATTAAGGAGAAGTTGATACAGAAAGAGGAGCCTCAAAGCAGTGCATGCGCGGCTCCAATACAAGAGTTTGATTCTAATGCTTCTAAATGCTTATCTTGTATGAAATTAACTGATAATATTAACAGATACTGGGAGGATAATGAATGCCTCAATTCAGATCTTAAAAATTTGATGGAGGCAAATGAAGTTTTAAAAGAAAATGAGAATGTTTCAGATAAAAAGTTTAAAGCTATTCTTGAAGAAACAAAAGAATTTAAAGCCTAAATTTATGATCAACAAGATGAAATTTCTAGTTATGTTGATATGCTTACTCTCGTAAATAAACAACTTGCTGACTCACAGGCTGAAGTTCTTGATTTAAAACGAAAGCTTTCAAACTTTTCTACATCCTCTTTGGTATTTGATGAAATCCTTCAATTGCAAAGGACAGATACCAAAAGTAAGGTTGGTCTAATTGAAGCTTATTGGTGAAGTCTAATTGAAGCTTATTTGACCAAGCTGCTGACATAGGGGAGTTTGTTGGTGCATTTTGTGTGTCAGTCACTTGGTCAACGTTTTGTAATTGTCAAAGTCAATTAGTCTTAGTATGTGATGTGATTAATGTGTATATGCGAGTCTATAAATGAATACTGAAATAGACAATATACACAATATACTGTTCATGCGACACAAAGCTTTTGTCGTAAGGGTCACAATAGCGACACAAGTTGTGTCGCTAGTAGGTCTGAACAACTATAAATAGAGGAGTTAGAATTCATTTCAAGGTTGATCAAACCCTAGAGAGTGAGAGAGAGTTCATGACGCAGAGAGAAAGAGTCTGTAATCGATATACTTCAATTGTTAATACATACAACAGATTATAGATATTGTGTTTGTTAATTGATTAAACGTTCAATATTCAATCGTTTGGATTTCGCACGTTCGATTGAAGTGACGATCTGATTAGGTCCGGTACAGGGGTCCTACGAGTGGTATCAGAGCCGTGAATCAGTTATTCAACTGTTATGGATCGTGATCTGAACGTTTTCGGTTTGATTCGCGAAGGTTTTATTGATTAATCTTTATTTCTGGGTTTAATTGCTTGAAGATTATGTTTTCTAAAGGTGTTTTCTGGGTTAGTTCGTCGATCGGTTTTCGAAAATCATTAGGGTTTAAAAACTTTTTCGATTTTAGGCTTTTGGAATCTGCTCAGTGACGTTTTGCTACACAACCTGCGACACAAGATTTGTGTCGCTAATTAGGGATTTCTATTTTGCGATACAAGCTCGCGACATAGTGTGCGACATAACCTACGACACAACCCTTGTGTCTCACCACTATTCATTGCGACACATCTTTTGTGTCCCACTACTATAAACTGCGACACAAAGTTGCGACACAAACATTGTGTCGCTAACACCTCACCTAGGCTTAAAACTTTTCAAATTTTTGCCTGGAAAAAGTTTCATTTTACCCGGGCATTTTTTGGACGTTTTCGATTAAATTTTTGACGGGAAATTCGCGAAAATATTTGTAGTACCAAATTTTGTTTTTGAGCCTAACAGTTGTTGATTTTAGTTTTGGAAATAGTTTCGTTTTACTCGGAAATTTTTCGATATTTTCGTCGCTAAACTTAAAATGGGTTTTTTCAAACTATTGCTCCATCTAAGTCCTTGTTCGACAGTGAATTCAACAAATGGAAGACTGAGCTTGAGAATTTCATTGCATACAAGGACCCTGCTTTGTTGGTTTTGATTACCAAGCAGCGATACGAGCAACCGATTCTCAAAAGGACTATGACATCCGATGAACGAAAAAGATATGACAATAACAAGATTGCGTATGAGATGATCACAAAGTGCTTACCTCAAGATATGGTCGATTATTATAAAAATCAAGCAACGGCTTATGATTTATAGCAAGCGTCACTTTTCAATTTTGGTAACTAAGATCAGTTAGAATTGTCAAGTCCAGATGAGGAGATTAAGGAGAAGTTGATACAGAAAGAGGAGCCTCAAAGCAGCGCATGCGCGGCTCCAATACAAGAGTTTGATTCTAATGCTTCTAAATGCTTATCTTGTATGAAATTAACTGATAATATTAACAGATACCAAAAGTAAGGTTGGTCTTGGTTTTCACCATGTACCTCCTCCTAAGGACTATCTGCCTATGCCATCAAAGGATTCCATCAAAGACTTTCTGCCTTCTTGCTCAAAAGTCGACACAAATTCTATTGATGTGCCAGTTAATGAGCAAGTTAAACAGACCGAGCTTGTTAGGCCTAAATTTGTTAAAGCTGAAAATAAACCTCCGGTCAGTGTTGAAGAGGTTGTTGTGGTAGAAGATATACCTGAAGTGTCTACCATTAAGGTTGAGAAAATAATTGTCAAACCAGACTATTTTTAATGCAAAGGCAAAGCTAAAGTTGATAATGAATCTTTCGAAGTTAAAAATGCTAAAATGGATTCTAAATCTACAAACTCAACCTCAGGAACATCTACTTCAACATGTTCACCTAAAAGTGCATGTTCAACAAATGTTCCTATTAATAGACCTTCTGTGTACTGTCCTCCACCGAAACGATTTGAGGGCTCTCATGGGAATCAATCTTATGTTTGTTAATCCAAGATCTATCTAATAAACTATTAGATAAACACAGTTTTGAATGATTACTAAGAAGTTTGTGGAATAACACTTAGTAATACAATGAAGATCAATAACAGTATATTAAGATAGAATAATAGAAAGCTTCAATCTTATTAATGATAAGACGAATACACTGAAATGTATTAGGGTTACAAAACCTTGAAGCTGCGCAAAAACTCATAACCTAATCTAGGTTAAGGATCTCTATTTATAACACATAGAGTCCTGCTAAACAATCTCCTATAATTATGGAAGCAGTTACAATCCATAATTATTCAAACTCTAACTTCCCTCCTATTCTAGATATAAACAGTGTTAACTACCACAACTATACAAACAGTGGTAATTTCTATAACAGTGTTAACACTTGTACAATTTACTAGACTAATATACCAACAGTGGTAACTAGCCTAAGCAGTGTTAACTGTTGTAAACAAGCTAACAGTGATAACACTAACAGTTGAAACTATTACTAACAGTTGTAACTCTTGTCTTCAATCTTCAATAGCAGTTGATCTTCTACTAACAGTGGTAACCACTTCACCAACAGTGGTAATCCATGAAGACTTCAACTAACAGTTTTAACTCTGAAGACAGTGGTAACCAACAGACTAACAGTTGTAATACCAGTAGTAACAATAACACTAACAGTGTTAATACCTTGTGCATTCTTCAACAACATTAGTAACAGCAGAAATCTTATTTCCCAACAATCTCCCCCTAAACTTAATCTGTCCCCAACAGTATTAAGTTTCTCTTGATTCTTCAAGTTGACTTCTTTTCACACTCTTTCAAAACAACTATTTTTGATCTCTGTGTCTTCTCTCATACACTTCTTTCTTATGAATCTGATTCAAGATCATATATACTAAATTCTCTGCTAAATCATTGTTGAATGAAACAGATAACTTAGCATGCCTTAAGCTTCTTAACAAACTCATACTCATATCATATTCTCTGTCAGTGAGCATCCAAATCATAGTAGCATCATCAAAAATAACTTGATGAACACCTGGATTGCTGAGATAGATCCACTGCTTTACATTTCTGAAAGTATTGAACTCAAACCTGAATCTTTCTGGCTCATACATCACTGAAATCCCAGACCATACACCCAATTCATAAACACTATCAAACTTCTTGGTGCTTAGTCCTTTCTCAGATCCAATCTCATATAATCTGTTCAAGTCTTCTCTAACAATCACCCTGATCAACTCTTTAAATGACCTCCAATATGAGACAGAAGTATCTGCCCTTTCAACTCTAATTTTCTCACATTTAATTGGAATTGAAAATTTTATAACAGACCAATCAATGATTCCAGGAGAGTTATCAGGTGGAAGATGTACCTGTAAAGGTTGCACCACAATCAAATCATCCAAATTCAACTTATTCTTAGGTAGATCAGGGATTGATGCAAGTTCTTGTCTCCTCTTCTGTTTAAGCTCAGTACTTATTCTTTCCCTTTCCTTTTCATCTTCTATCTTTTTATCAAATTTTTCTTTCTTTTTCTTTTCTCTTTCTGCTTTTTCTTTGGCTTTCTTATCTTCTTCTGCTCTCTTAGCAGCCTCAGGGTTTAGAAATGTATCCCTATCCCAGATTCTTTGTAGATTCTCAAGAGACATGGCATTAAGTCTTGCAGTTGAAATATTACCACCTCTTAACTTCAAAACCAGATTTCTTTTCTGTTGAGCTTTTGTCAAAGGTTTATTCCTCTTAGCAGCAGCTTTGGCAGCTCTAGTCTTTTTCAATTCTTCTGCCTTCTTTTTCTTAAGTTGTTCCACCAGATATTCAATATCATTTTGTTTTTGCTCTCTCAGTTGTGCTTCATCCCACTCATCAACCTGTTCCTTAGTCATTTTCACAAATTTACCAGGTTCTATCTCAACATCAATCATTTCCTCTGCTAGCACATCTGCATTTATCTCGGCAAATAACCTCTGTGCATATTCATCATCATTCATTGTAGCTTCAGGAGGCATGGTTTTCTGCTTTTTCAATTTTGGCTCTTCCTCCACGATACCCTTACCCTTATCCTTAGGGTCAATCTTGGGCATAGCTTGTGCAGCAGCAGGTGCAGTAGTAGGTTCTCTAATCTGAACTGGAGGTAAGGTGGTGGTTTTATGCTTCTTAGCTTTGACAGACTGCACAGGAATTGATTTCTGCCTTTTAGCCTGTGAAGTCTTTTCTTTCTCTTGTTGTTTCTCACCTTCAGGATTTTCATTGACCTTCTCAGTTTCTTGATGAATTGGTGTTTCCATCTCTATATCCTCATCAATGTGATCACCAACACCATCATCATTCTGTTCATCATCACCCTTCTTACCATCATCTTTCTTTTCCTCATCACCTTTATTTGTCCAATATTTCTCCCCCTTTTTGAAAGCAGTCTCTGCAGAGTCACCTTCAACTACCACAATGTTGAAAGATGTTCTTGCTTTCGTTGTGGTCAACATGGCCATATTATTAGGGATTGTAGGTTATTATCCCTAGATAGGTTTGGTAGAGGGATGCCAAGAACTTCTTTTAGGAATTCTTTTTCAAGGCGTCGTTCGTATTCGCCTGTATCTAGTTGTGCATCAAACTCTCCACAACCTATGGCTAGAGTAAACAAAGTTGTGCCTAGTAGACCTCAAGTTCAACAGCACAACATTGTTGAAAACAAATCATCCGAACCTAAACAGGTTTGGAAACCAAAATCCACAAACAACACATCTATGAAATCAACTGAGTTCATACAATATCATAAACTGATGGATGTGATGATTATGGACGATAATGGACAACCCAAGTTTATCAAGGCTTGGGTGTCCCATAAACTCTAATGTTTCATTGTTTGTGGTGATGCAGTCAGTTTCTTGTTAGCTGATATTTTTAGTGACTGCATGGATGTGGATATTGTTGAAAGAATGGTGACTGGAATGATGAAATTTCTGAAGTTCAGGTGGTTAAAGTGCTAAAAAGGCATTTGATTTGACTTGATATGTGATTTTGAAACTTTTATTTTGGAATTTTTATTTTTTATTTATTAGTTTTGCAACAACCATTCTTTGTACTTTTTAGTATCAAAGAAATGCAATGTTGCGAAATATCTTAAATCAAAAATTACAAAAATATGTTAAATGTTTAAGGGGAGTACCTTTGAATTGGATTTTTGAAAAGAATTTGCTGTTCAGGGGGAGTAATTAAAATTCTGATTATTTAGATCAGAAATGTGAATAGCAAGATTCTTATTCCTCAAAAAGATATTGGATTGTGTCTGTAAACAACATGGGAAATGATTGTACATCAGATGACATGCACAAAATGGAAACTTTAAGGTTTATGTTTGATGTGTCTGTAGGTTTATCTGGCATGTTTAAAATAGCTTTTATAAATATTAGCTTCATCGTATGATGTACTGGTAGGCATGATACACACCGGTTTCTGGGTTCTTAAGAAGTAATTCTAATACGTGTCTATGATATTGTGGTAAACACCATATGATGCACGACTAAATGTCTTATTTCCTTAATGTAGCATGACATATTTCTGTACCTGAGGTTTATCAAAAATCATTTAGGGGTCTATACTGATTGTTTCCTCTATTGTACGTTTGTACAGACCTGGTCTCAATTAGTATATGCTTAAAAGTTAAGCAAATGCAAGTCAATGAACTTGAAAAAGTCTTAAATCATAAGATACCTAACAAGGTCACCAAAATGGTTTGACCAAGTCTGGTTTTGCTTACACCTGAATCAAGTTATGTCACTTTGTTGTACGTTTGTACAGACCTGTCACCGCTGATTTGATTCTTAAAAATGATACTCTTATATTCTCTCTGGATTTGGAAGCTATGCTCATGTCTGGATTACAGGGGTATGTCATAGGTGGGGACTATGGAGAAATATTCATACTAACAATAAAAGGTTAATTCACAGACCCGGATGTAACGTATTTAAGTGGATAAACAATACCAGTAATCGTCTTGAAATAATTTTTATAAAAGGTGTTTTAAGTGTGCTAAGTAAATTTAAAGTGGACAAATATACTGATAATCGAAATAACACTTATTATTTCCTAATAATTGCATGTTGGCCTGATATGATCTCTAAGCAGACCTAAAACAATCCTATCCCCAAATTTATTTTAATCTTTGTTCTTTACTTTTGTTTATTAAAGAAAAATACAAAAAGATTTTATTGTTATATTATTTTCTTCAATATCACATATCTTGTTAAAGTCAAATACTAAAGATGTAAAGGATGTCGGTTATTCTCCAAAGACTGTGAAGATAAATTGTATTGGAGAATCTGCTGATGATTGAGAGATGGTCACATAGTTTGAAGATCTTGTTGTATGATAAATGTGTGTCAGTCACATGAATCAGGACATCAAGATTGTTTGAAGACCATGCTATCTCAATGGGGGAGTTTCTGATTGTTCAAGACATGAAGGAGTTTTATCGGTTCAAACTATTTGAAAACTTATTTGACCAAGCTATCTCCTTGGGGGAGTTTATTGGTGAAGTCTAATTGAAGCTCATTTGACCAAGCTGCTGACATAGGGGAGTTTGTTGGTGCATTTTGTGTGTCAGTCACTTGGTCAACGTTTTGTAATTGTCAAAGTCAATTAGTCTTAGTATGTGATGTGATTAGTGTGTATATGCGAGTCTATAAATGAATAGTGAAATAGACAATATACACAATATACTGTTCATGCGACACAAAGCTTGTGTCGTAAGGGTCACAATAGCGACACAAGTTGTGTCGCTAGTAGGTCTGAACAGCTATAAATAGAGGAGTTAGAATTCATTTCAAGGTTGATCAAACCCTAGAGAGTGAGAGAGAGTTCGTGAGGCAGAGAGTCGCTAGTAGGTCTGTAATCGATATACTTCAATTGTTAATATATACAATAGATTTTAGATATTGTGTTTGTTAATAGATTAAAGGTTCAATATTCAATTGTTTGGATTCCGCACGTTCGATTGAAGTGACGATCTGAATAGGTCCGGTACAAGGGTCCCACATTAGACCGATGGCACCTTCCGTGCCCTTGAAATTTAGTGGTTTGCAGCTGAGAAAATCCTTGTAAGAACAAGGCTTGATGACATGAGTAATTTGTGGAGTATCATTACTCCTCCTGGAGTTTTGTGGTGAATCCCGAGTAGCCAAGGCTTCGGACACAGCTCGGGAAACGATGGCAGCAATTTCAGCATTACTATAACTTTTGTTCTTTGGCGGCATGATTCTTCAAGAGAGAAATAAAAGGTACATGAGGGGTAGTACCAGAATAATAAGCACGATAGATGTACATATATAAAAGTGGTAATATACAACATCACATGGTAAAATCACAATGTAGAAATAACGGGAGAAATTGTCAATTCATAATACGAAGTTGATTGATTACAGACAATTTCTAGTTAGGAGTTTCAAAAGTCACAGACTTAGAAGTTTTACAAAAGTGCCGGGAATTATTACATCCGTTCGAATTACATAGGTCCTAGGAAAGCATGATAAAGTACAGATTTAGCCTAAGCTAATCCTGTCGTAGATTGAGTTGTGGTAGTAGTGCGGTGAGATGGTCCACAGACTCTGCAAGTCTGCTAACCATTCAGAGAGTGTCCTCGATTTCCCTTAGACGTATCTCGCACTGATTTAGTCTTGATTGTAGGACGAAGATTTCGTTTCGGTTGCCAATCACTTGGTTGTGGACAACCTCCATAGTTTCGATGGTTTCACCCAGACGGTTGTCAAGGGTGTCCAAGTGGTTGACGGTATGTTCGTGCTCTTCGGAGACTTGATTGATACGTTCGAGTGATGTGAGTCTCCAGTTTTCATTGGTTTCATGGAGTTTGATATCCATAGTATCAAGTCATTGCGCGTGACAGTATAGCCTAGTGGCTAAGTCCGACAAAGTGAAATGAGTGGGATATGGGTCAGCTCGAGGTAACCTGGTGTTCCTCCTAGCCACCCTTGGGTTTCGTGATCCATACGGATGAGAGCGTGACGAGTTAGGTGGTGTGTTTGCCATTCTGAGACAAAAGGTTAGAAAGAATGAGGCCTATATTCATATAATGCATATATAATATAGCCTAAGATATTGGGCGAGAGTGAGGCCTATCTATGTGTGTGTGTGTGTATATATATATATATATATATATATATATATATATATATATATATATCACATAATAGCCTAAAGGGTCTAATCACAGACATGTTTGAGTCCCGGTTTCTCTCGTGGTCAGAGTTAACTAGTGTATCCTGTTCAGTCATGACTCTTTTTAGATCTCACATCATATTCTTTTAATTGTATATAGTTGATCAGGCTATGTTAAATTAAACCAATACAATGCAGTCACTGAACCTCATCATACTTAATAAGGAATACTGCCTAACGGTCATAGTCTAGGCCCACTAAATGCAACCTAGTTCACTATAACCTTAGGCTCTGATACCAATCTGTCGCATCCCCAAATTCGGGTTGCGGAAGCGAATCGGGTCGGGACGCGACTAATCAATAATCGTAGCACAAAGATATAATGAACGACTCTATATGCGTCGTTTTACAACTTGTATTGATACAATCAAAGTTTACATCAAAATATAGTTTACATTAGCTCAGTTCCTAGATTGAGAGATTTACATACATAATTAATCTATACAAAATGTAATAATGCAGCTAAATCTCCGAATATTTTGCATGATGACTCGAGCTAATGTTATCCTGAATGGCAGTCCAACCTACTGCTGAGTACCTGTGATACATGCTAAAATGGGTCAGCGAAACGCTGGTGAGCTCACAGGTTTGTATGTCAACACATATATCGTATGAACCGCAAGATTTAGTTGAATTTAAAATGCAATTAAGCAAAATAAAAGTTTTACAGCCATGAGCACATAGTCTGAGCTTAACTCGAGGTGTCAGGTCTACATTTAAGGAATCCTGATCGAGGTGCCTCCCACGAGTGCCTAATCTACACTCGTCTGAAAAAATATTATTACATCCGTTTACCCAGTTAGTGCATGCTAACCCGGACGAGGAGGGTCAATCCTATATGGTACCATATACTAATATTCACGCTACAACGTATTACCAAACTATGCTGAGGAGGGCTTTAAAAGATTAGTGAGATAACTCATGTAGTAATCGTTTGTTTTCGTACTTGCATTCATATAGTTAAAATAAAACGAGCAGTATATCACACCCCTGAGTAAAACAGTAAAATAGGGGCTATGAGACTCACCTGAGTCTGGAGAGTTTAACTAATTAAACTTGAGTAGATTAGCCGAGAATCGATGTCCGAAGACTTGTAACCTGAGGGTGTCCACGACATGCGATGGTTATAAATGTGAGAAGGTATCTATAAAGACTACCTTTGTAGTTGTTCTTTTAACTAGAATGTCCAAATTACTACGATTTGGTTGATTTGGTTATGTTTTGAAAACGTGTACGACCCGTTGGTAATTGTTTGTAATAATAATCTCAACTATTATTATTATGATTTCGAAGTATTATACTTAAAAGTATTTATAAACATTAGGTGACGGGGTTCCGGGGGTAGCGCCCCTGGTTAGCGGGGTCCCAGGTGTGGCAACCCCTGGCGGGGTCCAAGGGGCTGGCCCCTAGTTGGGTTCGAGATGCCAAGTCAGCTTGAAAATTTTTTATTTCTACTACATTGCTTTGGTGAAAAACGCATCTGGACTTGAATTTGGGTGAAATCGAGTGATAAAATTTTAGGTCTCGATACTTAGTAAAATCTGTGTTTTCTTGGTTCTGTTTCATGCGACACAGTGTGCGACATAAGGCTTGTGTCACTAGATGCGACATAGCCTTTTGTGTCGCAAATCATGTCTGCGACACAAGTCTTTGTGTCGCTAAGTGCGACGTCCGCAATTTAATGCGACCTAAAATGTTGTGTCGCTATATGCGACGGAAATAAGTTTTGCGACATAGTGTTTTGTGTCGCTAAATGCGACATCCGAAGGGTTTGCGCATAGTCACTTGTGTCGCTATATGCGACATAAGTAGGGGTTTTGCGATATAAGGGCTTGTGTCGCAGGTGGCCTGGAGCCTCTGCGACACAATGAGCTGTTGGCCGGAATTTCAGCCAAAAACATGTTTTTCGGCGACCGTTTGGTCCGATTCTTTTACCCAACCCATATTTGGACATTTTAAGCTTAAATAAACCATAAACAAGTAAAAATAAGTGAAATCGAAGTGTCTCGGGTTTTGTCGGAAACTTACAAACTTAACGCCGGAAGAAACCGAAAAGGTAGAAACGTAGATCGTGACTCCGTGAATCTTTTCTTCCAACAAGCGTGATGATTTAAGGTGGTTTTGATGGTTATTTTGGTGGTGGAAGTAGTGGTGGTGTGGTGATGGAGATGAGAGGAAAAGAGAAGGAGAGAGAGAAAGAGATGGTGATAATGAGGGGTGGGGAGGGGTTTTTCCCTCATTTTGAGCAGATTTTCGTTGGGGCCCACTGAAGTGTGGGTCTCCACTTTTACTCCCGTGCATTTGCGCTCCGTGCGGTGTTCGTTTTCCCGGTTCTTTTAATAATTTCGTACATTTAATTATAGGCTTTGAAATACAAATATTTATTCGATATTTTAATTGAAGTATTTCATCAAATACTTAATAATTAAGTTATAAAATATAACTTAACTTGTTTCGTTTTGTTTGCGAGTTAATTATTTTAATCGCGTAACTGTTGTTTGTACGATACGAATTCGAGTTGAAATATTACATAAATAATATTTTGGATAAGATTGAGTTATTAAATAATATCGTATTATTTAATAAAGTTGTTCACCAACGTCCGTATTAATTGAACCGAATTGCATTCGATTTGAAACTTGTACAATTTAATCAAATCGCATACTCGTATATATTCAACAATATATATATATATATATATATATATATATATATATATTGATACATTAATTATCCTAACACATAACTAATTACATGTATTACACTTGATTAGGCATAATTACTAGTCCTAATTTGACGGGTGTCACACCCAAAGGCACCGATGACTTCGTGGTATACTGCGATGCTTCTCAACGTGTTGACCGAGTCGAGGCTGATTCTGATGATGGTGGGCCCACTCCACCCGATTCTGAGGGTGATGTGCCACCACAATTCGCTTTGGATGGAATTCAACTTGCGGATCCTTGACACTTCAAGCGTATTTTGAGACGGATTTCTGCTGGCTGGGTCCACGTCCCGAGGAATCCAGGTAAGCGTCCGGCTAGGTCTTTGCCTTCGTATGCGGATTTACCTCATCGAAGACGCCAGCGGACTTCGGTGGTTATCGAGGAACCGACTTCTCAGAGACAACAACCACCACCACCGTCTGACATGCCATCACTTCAGATGATTTTGGCTCAGATGGAGCTTTTGCAGAAATGTTTTGATGATCAACAGGCTATCATTACTGCTCAGGCTTCCTAGATTAAAGATTTGGAGCTCAAAGCTGCCGAGGTTGACAATCTCCAGCTTCGGGTGACGAATCTGTCGTTTAGGGTCTTAGAGTTGGAGTCTGTTACAATAGTTTCGGGGGAGGATACTCCTAGAGAGTTAGAAACAAATGTAACTCCTCCTCCTGAACCAGAAAATGTACAATCTTCTGAAATCAATGAAAATATTGCGTTAGATTATTTTGTTGATGTTCCGGGACAACCGACTCCGATTGCAGCCGACTATTCAAATGTCAATCTGACATATCTGCAGAGTTTGGTTAGTAGATTTGATGAAGTTGATAGATCTTTTGATCCCGATGATATTGAGATGGATGCAGAGGTTCCAGGGTCGGATGAGGAATACATGGATAATCCTAATCAAGAACCGGCACCTGAACGTGAACCGGAGCCAGTGTTAAGGCAACCTGCTCAGGCATTTGACTTTGATGCTCCAGTTATCGAAACAGATTCTTCCGAGGATGAGGCAGAACCTAAATGGGACAATCTACTGCTGAATCAGTTTCCGCATCTACATCTTCTGGAATTTCGAAACCGCAAGTGGTTTATAAGTCAATTGCACCTGAATTGAAAACGTGTAAAACTTATCTGGTTAGAGGTGAATTGACTGGGTTGATCAGAAGTTGGAAGTTCGATGTTGATAACTTTTTGATTCTGATAAAGAGAAGTGACGGCGTGCAATACTTCAAACCGAGATTTAATCATATTATCACTTTGCCGAAGGTTGAATTGAATCGTCTTGCTCAGCTAAACATCGTTAATCACTCTGAAGATACTCGAGGAGTTCTTTTTCAGAGAATTTTGAGAAAAGAGATTTATAGCAAGAAATATTTGTGGATTAGACCAAAGCTGGGAGTTCGATACTCATACAAGAAGAAGATTGATTTGAGAACTCAACAACCGATTGTGAAATATCATTATCCACCAGCTGCTAGTCTTAAGACTGTTCCCTTACATGAGTTGCCACTGGATTTCTTACGCGATCTTAAATATTGGTGGTTTGACTCTGTAACTCAAGAAGCTGTAATCGAATATTCTACAAAGATAGTTGTGGTACAAGCACAGGATGTTTGGGGAGAATGGTCGATTAAGGAATTTGTGGGAAAGTCTATTCGTGTTTTCGATCCGATCAGCCTAATAAATTTAACGAAGAAAGACTTGAAAGCTCTCTACAAGAATAAACTTCAGTACAATCAAGCTGATTTAGAGCAAGCTTCAAAGTTCACAAGGGTGGTCGAGATATGTTTAAAGGTGGGAATACACGCTGGAGGTACATTCCCAGAAGGTTGGTGCTAAATGCTAACCTTGAAGATTTTGAAGATTTTGAAGATTTTTGAAGACCAAGCTGAAGACACGGGGGAGTTTGTTGATGCATATTAGGTTGTCTGTCAGTTGGTCTATCGAGTTGTAATAAGTGTCGTTAGTCGTATAGTGAAAATATAGTTTTTGTTATATGCGACACTTACGTTTTAGGTTAGGCGTCACTTGCCTTAGTGACGCATAGCGTCACTTAGGTAACTGACGCATGAAGGCGGCCACATGCGACACTTCCACAAGTGACGCATGTCGGCAGACTTTTAGTATAAATACAAACCTACGGGTTTCAGGCTAGGGAGGACTAAACCACTTTGTAATCGTTCCCAATTCGTTATACAAGCTGATATACACGTTTACTTTGTTCAAATACATTTGTTTCAGTTTGTGTTTGTTAGCAATACGTGCAATTGATTGATTTCGCATTTCAATTGTAGTCAATTGTCATCTAGATCCAACGTCAGGGGCACTCTCAACTGGTATCAGAGCCTTTAGGTGATAACATTGACGTTTAGAAGTCGTTTTGGGTTCATTTCGGTTTTGTTTGAATCAAGAATCGAGATTACATACGGATTTTGAGTTGCTAAGGTGAAATACAGTCGATATTCTTCATCATTTACAGGTTTAGTCCATTAGGGTTCAAGGAATTTTCGTTAGGTTTACGAAAGTTCGAGTTTTTTTTGGGTTTTGGGATTTTGCAGCTGTTATGTGACACTCGATCCGTCACTTGGACGCGGCACTTACAGCGGCACTACCTAATTCCAAATTAGGGTTTTACCGTCACTCACGTGCGTCACTGTTGCACGTCACTTGAGTGTCAAGCGTCACTTCTGTTAGTGACGCCCGTTTGATTTATTGCGTCACTTCCTTTAGTGACGCCTTTTGATTTATTGCGTCACTTTTACTAGTGACGTCTATTTGTTTTAGTACGTCACTCAATTCCGACACTTGAGTGCGTCACTTGCTTGATTGAGCGACACTTACTTACAGTGTCATCAGTCACTTCATCCGTCACTCGATAGCGTCACTTGCCAAGTGCCGCTAGTCGTTGCGACACTTGAGTGCGTCACTTACTAAGTGACGCCTTTTGATACTAACAAGTTTTCAAGCTTTTGTTTTTGAGTAAAGTTTCAGGTATATCTTCAATGGCCGCTGACAAGGAAGATATAAGAGGTATTAAGGAGATGATAAAGCAGGGAAATGATATTGGTTCCAACAATAAACCACCACTATTCACTGCAGACATGGACTATGCATACTGGAGGGATAGATTTGAACAATTTGTGGACTTTCATTGTCCAGAACTGTAGGGCCCATTAAAACAAAGATATGAGGCTCCAGTGGCTGAAGGAAACTATCGTGGTGTTCCTCCAGCAAAATCTTTTAATGCGATGACACCTCAAGAAAAGAAGGACCATCAAATAGAAAGAAAAGCACACTCAGCTATCTGTATGTGCTTGACAAAGGATGTCATGAGACTGTTTAAAACTCATGACACAACCTATGACTTATGGAAGGCTATAGAGACTAGATGCGGGGGAAATGAGAAGTACAAGGAGGCTAAGTTGGAACTGATTAAGAAGCAGTACGATTTGTTTGACTCCTTACCCAATGAGACAACCTCTGGACTGTTTACCCGGTACTCACAATTGGTGAGTGAATTAAATGAAGGTGGATTTAATCTCACTGCACTTGAGATAAATAAGAAATTATTAGATGTTTTACCAAGTGCATGGGATGTGAAAGTCCAATTCTTGAAGGAAAATCAAGAATTGGCTGGGATGACTTTGGATCAACTTATAGGAATTCTTCAAGCTCATGCTATGGAGTTGAAAAAGATGGAGTGCAAGTCGAATGGATTTGTACAAAATCCCTCACTTTACGGAAGCCAAGTTAACTCTGGTAAGAGTTATGGAGGAATGGCATTCATTTCGGATACCAATTCTCCATCTTATTCAACCGGGGCTTCACATGCAGCATATGTTTCCGGTACAACCTGCACAACTCTAGGAACACAACAGCAGGTTTCAGCATCACCAGCTATCCAAAAGCAAGCTGCGATTTATACAGCTTTTCTCAGCTCTTACAAAGATTTGGTTACTCAACCAAATACTACTTTGGAAATGACTAAAGAAGATTATAGTCAGCTGGATGATGATGACTTGGAACAAATGGATTTAACCTGGAACATAGCTATGATTTCAAGGAGGGTTTAGAAGTTCTTGCAGAGGACGGGACGGAAGAACTTGGAAGGCAATGGGAAGACTGGGTTTGGGTTCGATAAAAGCAAGGTTCGATGTTACAACTGTCAGAACCTTGGTCACTTTGCAAGGGAATGTGAGAAACCCAAGATGCCATCGTCGGGTCTTACTAAGCCGGATCCGCCTAAGGCAAATGAGAAAGAAGAAGCCAAATCATTGGCTATGGACAATGCTTTGATCGTCTTTGAGCCAACTGCTTCTGACTGGAGTGTTCAGGCTGCTCAGTTTCAATGCCTGATGGCTCACATTACTCCTGAGCTACCAAATGAACCTAATGAGCCTTTTAATTGTGTTTCGTGTATTAAATTGACTGAATCCCTTGAGGCCTATCAGAAAGACAATTTAGATTTGCGGGACAAGATAGTTAAACTTACTGAATCTAATAAGTTTTTGCTAGATAATGAAAAACTTTATGAACAACATCTTGAGGCTCACAAATTAGATACCCAAACCATTAAAGCAAAGGTCTTTAGCCAACAAGATGCAATTAAGAGTTATCTTACTGAAATTGAATTGTTGACTAAAGAACTATCTGATTTGAAAAATGAGTTTGAAAATCATAAAAGCAAAATCTTAGGTTCGACATCCGCAACTCTAGTCTTTAATGAGATCGTTAGTAAGCAAGGGACAAGTGGCAAAAAGAAGGAAGGTCTTGGTTATAACCAAGTACCTCCACCTTCTCATGCTGAATATTGTCCTCCGCTTGTTAAAGAAGGCCTTGAGGAGATCTCTGTTGATTATACAAAACTCTATGGAATTAAGGCCAAAGAAGCCAAGCAAAACAAACTGACAAAGGAGAAAACCAAAAGGCCAGAGTATCCTTTGCCTCAGTTTGTTAAGGCTGAAAGTAAGTCTCCAATTCATACTGATGAGATTGTTGAGATAGAGGATATTACTGATCAGGAATATCCTGAGTTTAAGAAGGTTGATGCTAAACCTGAAACAGAAATTTTAAAAGTTGAACCTGTAACAAAGGTTCAAAGTAAAAAGGAAAATAAAGTTTTAAATGTGAAACCTCAAACTCAACAGTCACCTGCAAAAGTTTTACAACAAAAGGTGACAAATGAAAATGTTTCTTTTGATAAAACTTCAGCCTCAACCTCTAAACCAAAACAAGCATTCTCTAAAATGTGTACGAAATGTTCATGTTCTAGAAATGCTTCACCACCTCCTGCAGTAAATCCCCCACCTCAACAGTTTATAGAGACTCGTTCTTGTTCCTACTGTAAGAGACAAGGACATTTGATCCGTGACTGTCCCAAACTTTCTCATCAGCGTTATGGGAGAGATATGCCTAGGACATCATTCTACAGAAATTCTTTTTCAAAATCACCTCCTAGGCATCACTCAAACTCTCCTAAGCCTGCTGAGAAATTAAATAATGTTAGGCAAAATTCTTTCTCAAAACCAAAGCCCGACATTACTTCCAAGCCAAATTCCGAACCATTAAAGGTTTGGAAAATAAAAGAGTCTACTGAGGACTCAAATGTCATCAATAATAACACATCAGATACAAAATCTGATTTATTTAAAAATAAAATTTTATCTGATGTGCTTATTGTTGATGACTATGGTCGACCTAAGTCTGTAAAGGCTTGGGTCACCGTTTCTCACTAATCTCCTCATTTTTATGTGTTGCAGCAGTCTGAACGTGTTAAAGATAGCGAATGGTTTATGGACAGTGGCTGCTCATGACACATGACGGGTGATGTGTCTCTCCTAGTGGATATTAAACCATACGCAGGAGGACATGTTGCTTTTCCTGGAGATACAGGGGGAACGATTTCGGGTAGAGGGACGCTAACTAATGGAAAGGTTAGCTTTGAAAACGTGAATTATGTGGCTGAGCTGCATCACAACTTGCTGAGTGTTTCACAAGTGCGTGATAAGGATTACACCACTTCATTCACTAAGACTGAGTGTGTCATCTTGAAGCCGGGGTATGTCATTCCAGAAGAATGGGTGTTAATGCGAGCACCTAGAAGAAATGACACATATGTGATGAATATGAGAACAGTGGAGACTACAAGTGAATTTACTTGTCTACTCTCCAAGGCTTCAGAAAAGGAATCACTCCTTTGGCACAGACGGATGGGACATATTCATTTCCGTAAAATGAATTTTCTGATTAATAATGACTTAGTGAGAGGAGTTCCAAAACAGTCCTTTGCTTTGAAGGATGACTGCATTTCGTGCCACAAGGGTAAACTCCACAAGAAGTCCCATAAATCTAAGGTAGTGAATTCCATTGATGCTCCGTTGGAACTACTTCATATGGACCTTTTTGGTCCGGTTTCTACGAAGAGCATTGGTGGTCGCTCTTACTGTTTGGTAGTGACGGATGACTACTTACGGTTTTCGTGGGTATACTTTCTCGCAACGAAGGATGAAACTGCGGGAATTTTGGTCTACTTGTTGGATAAGTTGGCAAATTTGTGCAACTTAAAGGTGAAGAGACTGCGAAGCGACAATGGAACCGAATTCAAGAACTCAACTCTCGAATTATTCTGTGCTTCTAGGGGTATTGATCATCAATTCAGTGCTCTGAGAACTCCTCAACAGAATGGAGTTGCAGAACGGAAGAATAGGACCATCATCGAAACTGCTCGCACTATGCTAGCAGATTCCAAGCTGCCTATTATCTTCTGGGCCGAGGCAGTTAATACTGCCTGTTATGTTTTGAATCGGGTGCTCTCGAATAAGAAGAAGAACAAAACGTGTTATGAGCTATTCAATAACCGCAAGCCAAATTTGCAGTTTCTGGAGCCATTTGGGTGTCCTTGTTTGATAATGATTACCAAAGAACGTGTCTCTAAATTTGGTGATAAAGTCGTTGAAGGGATTTTTCTTGGATATTCGGTCAACTCTCCAAACAAACGAGTATACAACAAATCAACAAACGAGATAGAGGAACACTTTGAGGTCAAATGCTTAAGGTATACGGAAGCACCTCAAGGAACGGGTCCAGATTGGTTCTTCAATTATGGGAAACTCTTCAGTTCTTTCAAGGTTCCGGAGGACGACGACATAGAAGAGTTAATTACAATGCTTCATGGACTCGATGTTTTTCAACAAACATCCGATTCTCTTCCTACTACATCCAATCCAATTCCCGATACGACATCCACTCCCACACCTACTCCAACACAACAAATGCCTGCACCTACATCCACTACTTCTACTGCATCTGTACCTACGCCCACACCACCAACTACTGCCATCCCTTCTTCTTCAAACACTGTCAATGCTGAGGATCTTCCAGCTGATCCAGATATGCCTCTCTTAGAGGATGAAGAAGACATGGATTATTCTCGTTTCTTCACTAATGAAGAGAACGAAGATGCTTCTGCCACTGAAGGTGATTTGAACAACTTGGAATTAAATCTTGTGCCAGATGCTATTCCAGTCACCCGGATACAAATGAATCACCCAGTTGAAAACATAATTGTTGATCCTCATTCTACTGTTCAAACGAGAAATCAGGCAAAGCAGTCTGCTGAAGATAAGCATACTTCAGCTGATCAGGTTTTGGGATTTATGGCAACCGTCAATTCATGCCATCTTTCCAAAACCGAACCGAAGAAAGTCTCAGAGGCCTTACAAGATCCATCCTGGGTCGAGGCCATGCAAGATGAACTGCAGCAATTTCACAAGCCGCAAATGTGGACCCTAGTACCATTACCCAAGGGTGCTGATCCAAAAGGCACTAGATGGGTATATCGAGTAAAGAAGGATGATCGAGGGGTCGTTACAAGGAACAAAGCTCGACTAGTTGTTCAAGGGTATACTCAAGTTGAAGGACTAGATTATGATGAGGTTTTTGCCCCTGTCGCCAGATTGGAGTCCGTTCGTATCTTTTTGGCCTTTGCATCATTTAAAGGGATTCGTGTCAAGCAACTTGACGTCAAAAGTGCATTCCTTTATGGTCAAATTGATACGGAAGTATATGTTCAACAGCCTCCGGGTTTTGAAGATTCGGTGAATCCAAATTATGTCTACAAACTAAATAAGGCATTGTATGGACTTCATCAATCTCCTCGCCTATGGTATGAGAGGCTTGCTACTCATCTGGTGGACAATGGTTTTACTCGGGGCAACATCGACAGTACTCTCTTCAAAAAAGGGAAAGGGGATGATTTGCTACTAGTTCAGGTGTACGTCGATGATATTATTTTTGGGTCGTTGAATGAGGCTCTCTGTAAAGAATTTAAAGAGGTCATGAAGTCAGCTTTCGAGATGAGTGCAATGGGAGATCTCACTTTCTTCCTAGGTGTGCAAGTTGAGCAGTCATCCAAAGGAATGTATATTCATCAGTCAAAATATGTCAATGACATGTTGACACGATATGATATGCTCACTTGTAAGCCTTATGGAACTCCTATTGAACTCAACCATAATCTTGGACCTGCTGATGATGATGAGGACTGCAAAGAAAAAGATTATCGTTTGATGATAGGTTCTCTAATGTACCTCACTGCCTCAAGGCCTGATATCGTCTTTGCTGTTTCACTTTGTTCAAGATATCAGGCACGACCAAAGGTTTCTCATATGAAGGCGGTGAAGTGGATTTTTGGCTATCTCAAATATAGACCCACTCTCGGTCTATCGTACTCCAATGAGAAGAATTTTACGCTCTCTGCCTATTCAGATTCAGATTACGGTGGCTGCAACATCAATAAGAAGTCAACAACAGGAGGATGTCAGTTCCTTGGATCCGGATTAGTGTCGTGGCAATGCAAAAACCAGACTACGGTTTCTACTTCAACAGCGAAGGCCGAGTACATTGCTGCTGCAAGCTGCTGTTCTCAAGTTCTTTGGATTCAGCACCAACTGCGCGACTACGGGTTACTCTTAACTATGACTCCTATACATATTGATAATACTGCTGCCATATCAATCACACGCAATCCCGTACAACACTCTAAAACCAAACACATAGAAATTAGGTTTCACTTTATACGGGATTGCTATGAGAAACACCTTATCGACCTTGTCCATATAGATACTCTAAAACAAAATGCTGACTTATTCACTAAGGCTTTTTCTAGAGCCCGATTTGATGAATTAGTCAACATGATCGGTCTAAGGTTCTTTAACACAAAAAAGTAATTTGTGACTTGGACTGTTTTTAAAGTATTGTTTTATTTAAAAATAAATAAATAAATAAAATAAAACAGCCACTCTTTATACTTTCTAGTATTAAAGAAATGCAAGGTTGCTACATTTTAAAATAGACGTTGAAGTTGTGTCTGTAAACAACTTGGGATATGATAGTACATCGGGTGACATGCATAAAAATGGAAATTTAAGGTTTTTCTTGGATGTGTCAGTAGATTTATCTGACATATTGAAAACAGTTTTTATAAACATTGTCTTCATCATACGATATATTAGTAGGCATGTTATGCAAAACTCTTTGAGAAGTCTTAAGAAGCTTAATCATTAATTGTCTATTTCAAGTGGTACACCATCATTAGATGTATGACAAAAGTCTTAATTTCTTACTTATATTAGACATGCTTTCGTGAAAGATGTTTATTTGATATCATTTAGGGGTATATATTGACAGTTTCCTCTGTTATACGTAAGTATAGACCTGGCTTCTTTTAATATATACTTTAAAATTAAGCAAACACAAGTCAAAGTACTTGCAAAGTCTTTAAAATTAAGATACCTTACAAGGTCGCCAAAATGGTTTGACCAAGTTTGGTTTTGCTTAAACCTGAATCAAGTTATGTCGCTCTGTTGTACGTAAGTACAGACCTGTCACCGCTGACTTGATTCTCAAAATTGATTTTCTTATATTCTATCTGTAAATGGAAACATGGTCCATGTCTTAAGTTAAGATGTATATCTATGGTGGGAACCACAGCGAAATGAACATACCAATAATAATAAAATATCTCCTAGATGTAAGTGTATCATGTTTAAGTGGACAAATATACTAATAATTGTTTTGAAATAATTTTTATAAAAAGTGTTTTTAGTATCTCAAGTAAATTTAAAGAGGACAAATATACTGATGATCGAAATAACACTTATTGTTCATAATAAATGCATGTTATTCTGATATGATCCCTAACCAGACTATATCAACTCCGTCACCAAAAAGAATGTGTTACTTTTCTAAGTTGTAAATTTACATTCCTGTATGTGTTTTATCTAAGTTAGTTTAATTTTAGATTTTCTCCAAGTTACAGTTCCATTTTCAAATTTGAGTACCAAAATCACAACGTGAAAATCGATAAAATCGCAACTTTTTCACTAAAAGTGAACTGCGCGTCACTTTCATAAGTGTCGCTGCCAGTGACGCATACGATATTGCGTCACTTACTTTAGTGACGCAGTAAGTGTCGAGGTAAGCTACGCTATAAGTGCCAGGTTGAGTGACGCATACTAGGGTTGGTGTATAAAAACCCCTCCCCACGACACTCAACCTCACCACTTTTCAAACACTCATAGCGTCACTTGCACTGACATACCGACACTCATACTGTCTCTGCGTCACTTCGTCTGTGCGTTTTTCATCGATCCATTCGTGATTTCTACGGCTTGTTCGTGCATTCCAGTGCTATCTTCTCGTTCCTCTCATTCACACGAACCATTTGGTACTTATTTTAACCGTTATCTCTCGCTATTCATGCTGTAATTTAGACTTAGGGTTACGGGTTTTTGGGTAACATTGAAATCGATTGATTTGGTGCTTGTTTGATAATGTTTTAAGGTTATAAAACGTGTGTACTATTCGTTTTTACAATGCGCACAACTTGGTAACTTCGATTTTGAAAACCCCCAAATTTGAAATCTGGGTATGAACAGTGACACGATGATCTTCATCGTTGCGTCACTTCGTGCGTCACTTACCTCAAGTGACATTATTTGGTAATTTTGAAAGCCCATACCGTCACCTAATAAGTAACGCTTATTCTTGCGTCACTTCTTAAGTGACTCTTGTAGTGATGCATATACTTGAATTATTTGTTAAGTCCGTCACTCATCCTAGTGACGCCCCATAATGCGTCACTCCTATAAGTGACTGTCTAAGTGACGCCTATGTCAATACGTCACTTATACCGTCACTTCTTAAGTGACTCCCTTAGGATACCGTCACTATGTTAAATGTCGCATGTTCTTCACCCGTCACTTCTTAAGTGTCTTATACATTAACTCACGAAATACAAACGTCACTTACATCAGTGACGCTTGATAGCGTCACTTACCATAAGTGACGCTATACTTCAATTTTAATTTTGAGTACTGTATAATACGACACTTCCTAAGTGTCGGTAGTGGCCATGCGTCACTTACCATAAGTGACGCCTAAAGTCAAATTTCATTTTTAACCTATATGTGTTCGGGCTAACTCTATAACGATTTTGGTTATTTTTGGTTTGTATTTTAGCTTACAGATGGCTGACCTACAGAACTATTATCGCCGTACCAACACTCGACACAACATCACGGCGTTTCTGGAGTCTACGCACGTGAATTCGGTGTCGTTTAGGCAGATGATCGAGTTTCTACGATGATCAAGGATACACCATGCTATTACCGCATCGACTCCGGTTTATATGAACCAAATTGAGGAGTTTTATGATCACGCGGTGATCCGGACTCAGGGCGACATCCCGAGAATCGTCTCTACGATGTTCGGGGAGGAGATAGAAATTACTGAGAACTCTATCCGACGGGTTCTTCAGTTCCCCGATGACGCCACAATGCCCACTATGTTCCCAACCACGTTTATCTATGGGGAACTTCAGAGGATGGGTTATCCAGCGAACCAACTATCTGATTTCCGCAAACAGTATCTCTGCCGGGTTTGGAGGTACTTGTGTTACATTGTTATTGTTTGTTTATCTCCGCGGAAAGGGAGTTACGATGCTGCCAGTCACTTGACACTTTCTCTGATGTTGGCCCTGATTTACAACAAACCGTATAACTTCAGCGGTTATGTTTTTGGCAACATGGTGGAGAACATACGAGCAGGTAAGGATAAATGGCTGCAGTATCCAAGGTTTGTGCAGCTTTTACTGAATGATCTGAACCTCGAGATTGCACCGGATCAGCAATCTCTTTTGGAACCGACGCCCATGCTATTGCGCGTCTTCAACGACTGCAGGGTCGCGCCAAAGGGCGAACAGGTTTTGGCCGATCGCGAACTATTCTGGCACATAGTAAATGAAAACTATGTTGCGCCGCGTGATGATGGCTTTCTGGATGATGTCGTTCCTCCGGTCAACGAGGACGACTTGGTTGATACTGATATTGCTCAAGACTTAGATGATATTGATCGTGTTGACCGAGTCGAGGCTGATTCTGATGATGGTGGGCCCACTCCACCCGATTCTGAGGGTGATGTGCCACCACAATCCGCTTTGGATGGAATTCAACTTGCGGATCCTTGATGCTTCAAGCGTATTTTGAGACGGATTTTTGCTGGCCGGGTCCACGTCCCGAGGAATCCAGGTAAGCGTCTGGCTGGGTCTTCGCCTTCGTATGCGGATTTACCTCATCGAAGACGCCAGCGGACTTCGGTGGTTATCGAGGAACCGACTTCTCAGAGACAACAACCACCACCACCGTCTGACATGCCATCACTTCAGATGATTTTGGCTCAGATGGAGCTTTTGCAGAAATGTTTTGATGATCAACATGCTATCATTACTGCTCAGGCTTCCTAGATTAAAGATTTGGAGCTCAAAGCTACCGAGGTTGACAATCTCCAGCTTCAGGTGACGAATCTGTCGTCTAGGGTCTTAGAGTTGGAGTCTGTTACAATAGTTTCGGGGGAGGATACTCCTAGAGAGTTAGAAACAAATGTAACTCCTCCTCCTGAACCAGAAAATGTACAATCTTCTGAAATCAATGAAAATATTGCGTTAGATTATTTTGTTGATGTTCCAGGACAACCGACTCCGATTGCAGCTGACTATTCAAATATCAATCTGACATGTCTGTAGAGTTTGGTTAATAGATTTGATGAAGTTGATAGATCTTTTGATCCCGATGATATTGAGATGGATGCAGAGGTTCCAGGGTCGGATGAGGAATACATGGATAATCCTAATCAAGAACCGGCACCTGAATGTGAACCGGAGCCAGTGTTAAGGCAACCTGCTCAAGCATTTGATTTTGATGCTCCAGTTATCGAAACAGATTCTTCCGAAGATGAGGCAGAACCTCCAATGGGACAATCTACTGCTGAATCAATTTCCGCATCTACATCTTCTGGAATTTCGAAACCGTAAGTGGTTTATAAGTCAATTGCACCTAAATTGAAAACGTGTAAAACTTATCTGGTTAGAGGTGAATTGACTGGGTTGATCAGAAGTTGGAAGTTTGATGTTGATAACTTTTTGATTCTGATAAAGAGAAGTGATGGCGTGCAATACTTCAAACCGAGATTTAATCATATTAGCACTTTGCCGAAGGTTGAATTGAATCGTCTTGCTCAGCTAAACATCGTTAATCACTCTGAAGATACTCGAGGAGTTCTTTTTCAGAGAATTTTGAGAAAAGAGATTTATAGCAAGAAATATTTGTGGATTAGACCACAGCTGGGAGTTAGATACTCATACAAGAAGAAGATTGATTTGAGAACTCAACAACCGATTATGAAATATCATTATCCACCAGCTGCTAGTCTTAAGACTGTTCCCTTACAAGAGTTGCCAATGGATTTCTTACGCGATCTTAAATATTGGTGGTTTGACTCTGTAACTCAAGAAGCTGTAATCGAATATTCTACAAAGACAGCTATGGTACAAGCACAAGATGTTTGGGGAGAATGGCCGATTAAGGAATTTGTGGGAAAGTCTATTCGTGTTTTCGATCCGATCAGCCTAATAAATTTAACGAAGAAAGACTTGAAAGCTCTCTACAAGAATAAACTTCAGTACAATCAAGCTGATTTAGAGGAAGCTTCAAAGTTCACAAGGGTGGTCGAGATATGTTTAAAGGTGGGAATACACGCTGGAGGTCCATTCCCGGAAGGTTGGTGCTAAATGCTAACCTTGAAGATTTTGAAGATTTTTGAAGACCAAGCTGACGACACGGGGGAGTTTGTTGATGCATATTAGGTTGTCTGTCAGTTGGTCTATCGAGTTGTAATAAGTGTCGTTAGTCGTATAGTGAAAATATAGTTTTTGTTATATGCGACACTTACGTTTTAGGTTAGGCGTCACTTGCCTTAGTGACGCATAGCGTCACTTAGGTAAGTGACGCATGAAGGCGGCCACATGCGACACTTCCACAAGTGACGCATGTCGGCAGACTTTTAGTATAAATACAAACCTACGGGTTTCAGGCTAGGGAGGACGAAACCCTAGCACAATTTGACGACTAAACCACTTTGTAATCATTCCCAATTCGTTATACAAGCTGATATACACGTTTACTTTGTTCAAATACATTTGTTTCGGTTTGTGTTTGTTAGCAATACGTGCAATTGATTGATTCTGCATTTCAATTGTAGTCAATTGCCATCTAGATCCAACGTCAGGGGCACTCTCAATAAATGATCTTAAGTTTTATCAAGTGGTATCAGAGCATTGTGGCTCATGATCTAGGATATACAAGGTTTTCAAGTCTTACAAAGAAGATTTTGAAAAGTAGGGTTTTCAATTTTCTGTTCGTCACTTTCTTCATAGCGATAGTAGAAAAACCGGATCTCATTCGTTAACCGTTCAATTGTCGTGAAATTTGAACTGTAGGTTAATAACACATACACGCAAAATCTGACCAGAGGAATTTTCGATCTGAGCTTTTATTGAGAGATATGTAAAATCAAAATCTGATGCTGAAACCGTATGGTTTTTTCGAACAGCTGTAGTAAATCGATCACTGTGTCTTCGTTATTGAACGAAAGTTCATTAATTTTGGATATGTGATTCAAGACACAGTTTTCTAAGTCGTGTAAAAATTTTATCATGATCGGATGTGTCTACATAGAGATACATATTTTTGAAGTTACTGCAGTACGTTTGTGGTTTCTGTTTGCGCAGCTGCTGTGTATTAATTGTTGTGTGTTCGTTAACCGTTGGATCGACTTGATTTTTGGTTATGTGGTTAATGAAACAATGATCGACTTCGTGTTAAAATTTTAGATTTATTGGATACGACATCAAGGAGATATACAGTTACGAAGTTGCCACTGCTCGTCAAGTTACCGCTGCTAGACCATTCTTACCACTGTTTTTACAAACTTACCACTGCTAGAAGGTTTACCTCTGTTTGTACAAAGTAATCGCTGTTAGAAGATGCTTACCACTGTTAGAAAGTCTTTACCACTGTTTGTATAACCTTACCGTTGTTAGTACAAAATTGGTATTGCTAGAAGATCTTACCACTGTTCGGTTGTTGCCACTGTTATTTAGTGGTTACCACTGCTAATGTAATTTTACCACTGCTTGGTATCGATTACCACTGTTAGTCATTTTTCAAACACTAATGCGGAATTAGTGATAGTCGTCTTGGATGGTACTACATGGTATTCGTTGCTATTATTGGATGGTTATCCGTACAGTTCTTATGGTTACTGTATAAGAAAAGTTTGGATCTCGAATGGAATTGTTTTTCTTAATAATTTATTCTTATTGATTATATGGCTTGTTTTGAAGATTATTTGAAGATATGATTACGAAGAAGATTGATTATTGCTTATTTGATATTGGAGTTGAGTTTTACAGGTGTGTATCTTATCATATCTCAAAGTGGGGAGTTACACTTTGAAGATAGCTTGTTTGGTTTGTATGGTGACGACGAAGACTTGACAAATCTAGCAAACGTATGTGATTTACAAACTTATGGTGCTCAATGCTCACATTTGCTATCACTTGAAGGAGTTATGGTGTGCTTAGTGACTTATTATGAAAAATAAGGATTTTTGTCAAAGAGATTGCGGTCTGCTTATACATTGGAATATAAGTTCAACGTCATGGATAGTACAAGATATAAGGTACAAGTTTGGAAGATTTAATTTCTTTATTAAGTTTGTTATAATCTATTTTCTTCATCAGTGATCATTACATAGAGCCTACAAAGTTTGAGATTCAAGAGATGGTTAATATATTGATTTGAGGGGAAGCTTATTGATAAATTTTTTAACCATCAGGAGATGTTCATGCATTATTTGAGGAGAAAGGTTTTCTTACTATTGCTAGTTGTATATTACAACTATTAGTGTAATTTTCTCTTATTCAAATTCATTATTTTTAGTATGAGTCATGGAGGGTAATTTGAGACATTAGAAGGTTGGATTAATGGTGTATTATATAGCATGTGGTTGTAAAGATTGAAGTTGCTTATCTTCAGGAAAATCCCTATTGGATTATGACAAAAAGGTGAAGAAGAACTATGGATCAAGATTTGTAGCTTGTTATTATGCATGGCATTCAAAGAATCAAGAGTTAAGGGGATGTTTGTGCAAGAAGATCGATATTTTGTCATCATCAAATAGGGGAAGATTGTAAGGAATTATTGATTTGATGACATAAATTAGATAAATGAATTAAAGATGAGGGACTAAATATAAAGATTGTTTTAATTAGTTTCCTATTACAATTAGGTCTTCTTGTAAACCCTAATATCTCTATTATATAAAGAGACATTAGGGATGTAGGAAAAAGTGTGCACAAATATGTAGACGTCTAGAGTTTTTGGTTAGCCTCAAGATCAAGGTATTCTTGATCGCGCTATAGTTGTGTAACCGTTTTATTTTATTCAAATAAAATTGAGGCTTATTGTGATAACATTGATTTGTTCTTATTCCACTGCATAGTATTATTATTATCTTTGTTATCATTGATGCTAGATTAGATCTAAACAATCTAGAGCTTAAAAGATCTTAAGTTTTATCATATCACGGTATCAAAGATTTTTACTGGTGGCCGAGCATGAAATCCAAAATCGCCACATATGTTGGCAAGTGCCTTACTTGCTTGAAAGTCAAAGGCGAATATCAAAAACCTTCTGGTTTACTCAAACAGCCCAGCATTCCTGAATGGAAATGGGAACAAATTGCCATGGATTTCATAACCAAACTAACAAAGTCAACGAGTGGTTGCAATAACATTTGGGTGATCGTTGATCGTCTCACAAAATCTACTCACTTCTTGGCAATCAAAGAAACCGACAAAATGGAACATCTTACTCGAATCTATCTTAAGGAAATCGTAACCCGTCATGGCGTTACAATCTCGATTATCTCTGATAGGGATAGTCGTTTAACATCTCACTTTTGGCAATCACTTCAAAAATTATTGGGTACCATCTGGATATGAGTACCGCCTACCATCCTCAAACTGACGGCCAAAGTGAACGAACGATTCAAATACTGGAAGACATGCTACGAGCTTGCGTAGTTGACTTCGGTGTAAATTGGGAAAAACATCTACCGTTGTGCGAGTTTTCGTACAACAAAACTATCACATCAACATCAAGGCTGCACCCTTCGACGCACTGTACGATCGTAAGTGCCGCTCACCGATTTGTTTGACTGAAGTGGGAGACAGTCAACTCACTGGTCCCGATGTAATTCATGAAACAACCGAGAAAATCTTCGAGATTCAAAACAAACTCAAAACCGCACGTGATCGTCAGAAAAGTTATGCTGACGTGAGATGCAAACCACTTGAATTCCACACTGGGGATCGAGTACTACTCAAAGTTTCACCTTGGAAAGGTGTCATTCGATTCGGCAAACGCGGTAAACTAAACCCAAGATACATTGCACCATTTGAGATCCTCGAGAGGATAGGTCCGGTGGCATACCGATTGCAGCTGCCATCCGAACTCAGCAGCATGCATCCAACTTTTCACATCTCAAACTTGAAGAAATGCTTGTCTGATAAGGCACTCATTATTCCACTCGATAAAATTTGTATTGACAACAAGCTTCATTTTGTTGAAGAACCCGCCGAAATCATGGACCGTGAGGTCAAACAACTCAAACAAAGTCGTATTCCAATCGTCAAGGTTAGGTGGAATTCGCGGTGTGGGCCGGAATTCACCTGGGAACGGGAAGACCAAATGCGACTCAAGTATCCCCAGTAATTTGTTGACGCTACTTCAATCACGACTTCAAGTTAAATTTCGGGATGAAATTCTCCTAACAGGGGGAGAATGTGATACCCGTCAAATTAGGACTAGTAATTAGTGTCTAATCAATTGTTAATACATGTAATTAGTTCTGTGTTAGGCTAAATAATGTATCGGAATATATATTGTTGAATATATACGAGTATGTGATTTGATTAAATCGTACAAGTTTCAAATCGAATGCAGTTCGATTCAATTAATGTGGACGTTGATGAACAATTTTTGTTAAATAACACAATTATATCCAAAATATTATTTAGATAATATTTCAACTCAAATTCGTATCGTACAAACAACATTTACGCGATTAAAATAATAAACGTGCGAACAATCGAAACGAGAATAAGTTATATTTTATAACGCAAGTAAAAGTATTTGATGAAATACTTCAACAAAAACATTAATAAATATTCGTATTTTAAAATAATTATTTAAACGATTAAATGATCGGGGAAACGAACACCGCATGGAGCGCAAACGCGGAGGTTAAAAATTGGGAGATTCCATCCCCTATTCCCCCCAAAAATCTATCATTTCCCCCCCTCCCCACCCTCATTTTCATCCACTCACTCTCTCTCTTCCATCTTCTTTCTCTCTAAAACAAACCACACCACCACCACCTTAAATCATCAAATAACATCACCAAACTCACTCGAATCACTTTGCTCGTTTGAAGAAAAAGAACCATGACGTCACGATCTATATTTCCATCTTTTCGGATTTCTCCGGCGTTAAGTTTGTAAGTTTCCGAAAAATCTCGAAACTCTTTGATTTCATATGTTTTCACTTATTTGTTGTTTCTCCATGCTTAAAATGTCCATACATGGGTTAGGTAAAAGTTTCAAGTCAAACGGAAACCGGAAAACACATTTTCGGCTCAAATTCCGGCCAACGGCCCGTTATGTCCCAGAGGCTCCAGGCCACCTGCGACACAAGCTCTTATGTCGCCAAATCATGTCCTATGTCTCATATAGCAACACAAGCCTCTATGTCGCAATACTTTTGGATGTCGCATATAGCGACACAAAACACTATGTCGCAGAACTCATTCCCGTCGCACATAGCGACACAATACCTTATGTCGCATTAAATTGCGGATGTCGCACATAGTGACACAAAGACCTATGTCGCAGTCCTGCCCTGCGACACATTAGCTTATGTCGCACTTGGTGTCGCATCCAGTGTCGCACCCAATGTCGCACAAATCAGAAACTTGAAATTATGGCTTTTTACTAAGTGTCAAACTTATGTAACTTCGAACACTTATACGATACGACTTTTTAAACACATCAGGATACGTTTCTGAACATGAACACTTTGAAATCATAATAATGATAATGAGATTATTAATATAACCAATTCACCAACGGTCCGTACACGTTTTCAAAATATAATCAAATCAACCAAGTCGTAGTAACTTGGACAAATCAAATCAACCAAGTCGTAGTAACTTGGACAAGTTAAACAACCAAATCGTAGTAATTTAGACAATTTAATCAACCAAATCGTAGTAATTTGGACATTCTAGTTGGACGAACAACTACAAGGGTAGTCTTTCGAGATACCTACTCATGTTTATAACCATCGCGCGTCTTGGACACCCTCATGTTACAAGTCTTCAGACATCAATTCACAGCTAATCAATTCAAGTTTATTTCGATAAACACTCTAGGCTCAGGTGAGTCTCATAGCCCCTATTTTACGGTTTTCATCAGGGGTGTGATTACATTGCTCGTTTTGTTTTACAATATGAACGCAAGTACAATACAAATCAAATACTACATGAGTTGTTTTCAACTAATCAACTAAAGCCCTCCACAAGCATAGTTTGGTAATACATCTGTAGCGTGAATATTAGTATATGATATCATGTAGGACTGACAATCCTCGTCCGGGTTAGCAAGCACTAACTGGTCAAACGGACGTATTAACATTTGGGAAGATGAGTGTAGATAATGCACTCGTAGGAGGCACCTCCGTTGGATTTCCTTAATTGGACCTGACATTCAAGTTAATCTCAGACTATGTGCTCATGGCTGTATAACTTTTTTTTTACTTAATTGCTCTATAAATTCAATTAAAATCTTGCGGTTCATACAATATATGTTGATATTCAAACCTGTGAGCTCACCAGCGTTTCGCTGACCAGTTTTAGCATGTATCACAGGTACACAGCAGTAGGTTGGCTGCCCAATCAGGAATCATTAGCTCGAGTCTGCATTCAAACAAATCACAGATTTAATTGCATTATTATATTTTGTATAGATTAATTATGTAATTTAAATCTCTCAATTCAAGAACTGAACTAATGTACACTATATTTCGATGTAAACTTTTGTTTAAGCAATGTAATTTTAAAACGACGCATATAGTGGTCGTTCATTATATCTTTGTGCTTGTGCTTACTGATTAGTCGCGCCCCGACCCAATTCGCTTCCGCAACCCGAATTTGGGGGTGCGACAACAAACCACTTACCATCCTCAAAACAATGTTTATCATATTTTATGTTCGAACAAAATGTTATAAACAAAAGAGTAATCGGATTTCAAGATAACATTGACGCTATGATAAAAATTTCAGAAAAATTAATCTCTAACATGGAATCTATTTTGAAAAACTTAAGTTTTATTGAGGAAAGTACGTCGGCAATCACTAATGACACCACCCATCCGCCAAGTGATGATGTGTTAATCGTGACTAGGGGAGCAAAAGTAACCAAAGTTGATCCACCACCACCCGATAACACCACCGAAAACACTTCTTTGCCCACACCTACACCTATTGAAAATGTGTCAATTGACATCCCTGTCACAACATCTGACCCATCCAAAACTCTAGATAATGTACCTCACACGAGAATACCTTATCCTGGTAGACTAAAGAAGGAAAAGCAAGAAGCCCAATTCGGTAAATATTTGGAAATATTTAAAAGCCTACACTTAAACGTTAGATTATTAGATGCTTTAGTAGAAATGCCCTCTTGTGCCAAATTTTTTAAAGAACTCCTTTCAAACAAAGAAAAACTTAGGCAAATAGTTAGTTTACCCTTGAATGCTGAATGTTCGTTAATTGTACAACATGGTCTCCCACCTAAATTAGGCGATACTGGATGCTTTACTATACCCTGTTTTCTCCAAGGAATTCAAATTAGTAACACCTTAGCAGACCTAGGTGCTAGTGTTAATCTTATGCCTTATTCCCTTTATAAGAAATTAGGACTAGATGACCTATTACCTACTCGTATGACCATTCAATTAGCTGATAGATCAGTTAAGCTCCCTCGAGAAATTGCTGAAGATGTCATGGTCAAAGTCGATAAGTTCATTTTTCTAGTAGACTTTATTGTCATGGACATAGAGGAAGACACCCATATCCCGCTCATCCTAGGAAAACCATTTCTAAATACTGCCAAGGCCGTAATAGACGTTAATGAAAAATCTTTAAAACTAAGAGTTGGGAAAGAGGAGGTCACCTTTAATGTCGATCGATTAATGAATCAACCTCTGGAAGAGGACCTTGGTTTGTGTGATACCATGCAGGATATTTTTGATGAACATCTCCACGTAGGACTAGCACTATCTAGCCAGGATCCGATACCCAGCACTATAATCACCATTCGGAAACTATATAACGAGGAACCTGGGCTACAATCCGCAATCACTTCGCCAACAACATCCGACGAACTACTATTTCCCCTGTTTGAAAAGAAGTCTCTTCGCACTGATAGCAAAACAATCGCTGTTCCAATAGGATGTGGTACACCGATACCTTGGCTAAAAAGAGATAAAACCATGTTCAACGGACCAAACCCATTTCCTTCAATTGAAGAAATCCTAGAATCATTCAAGGGAATGAGTGTTGAGCCACCACCATTTGAGCCACAATTAACCATCCAACCCGAACCACTACCGTTTCCAAACCCCGAAATCACCATAAACCAATCCTCATCCGCTCAATTTCAAGAATTCCAATTCACCGATGACGGAGGGATCATCCTCACCAGAAATGATGAAGTTTCCTCATCATCAGTCAACAAATACGAGCTAAAGATGGAAGAATTCTCAAATAAAACCGAGTGGGTTGAAATAGCATCAATCTCCACTTCTGAACCCGAGATAGACGATACGCCATTCCAAGCTGAATATGAGAAACGGAATAGAGACGAGATAGCTAGAATGAAGCCATCTATTGAAGAACCGCCAAACCTCTAATTAAAAGAAATACCACCCCACCTTGAGTACGCTTACCTCCAGGGAACATCACAACTCGCGGTAATAATATCAAAAGAGATAAAACCCGAGGAGAAAGCTCAACTCATCGAAGTTCTGAAATCGCACAAGAAGGCAATCGCATGGAAAATTTCTGATATACAAGGAATCAGTCCCAACTATTGCACACACAAGATACTCTTGGAAAACGATTTCAAACCATCCGTACAAAGGCAAAGGATGGTAAATCCTAAGATTTAGGACGTGGTTAAGCAAGAGGTTATTAAACTCTTGGATGTTGGATTGATTTACCCAATATCCGACTCACCTTGGGTTAGCCCTGTTCAAGTTGTCCCGAAGAAGGGATGAATGACGGTCATTACAAATGAAGAAAATGAACTTATACCAACATGGACAGTTACCGGTAAGAGGGTTTGCATCGATTACCGGAAGTTAAACGAAGAAACTCGTGAGGATCACTTCCCGCTTACATTTATTGACCAAATGCTCGGAAGGATATCAGGGAACGAATTCTATTGTTTTCTTGATGGTTTCTCCCGGTATTTCCAAATCCCACTCGATCCGAAGGACCATGAGAAGACAATGTTCACATGCCCGTATGGAACATTTGCATACCGATGAATACCGTTTGGATTATGCAACGCACCTGCGACGTTTCAGAGACGCATGGTTGCAATTTTCCACGACATGATTGAACAATGCATGGAGGTCTTTATGGATGATTTTTCAGTCTTTGGAGACTCTTTCGCATCATGTCTGTCCAACCTCGATAGAATGCTCGCCAAGTGTGAAGAATCAAATCTCGTCTTGAATTGGGAGAAATGTCACTTTATGGTGAACGAAGGAATAGTTTTAGGACACCAAATATCAAGGTCGGGAATCAAAGTAGACAAAGCAAAAGTCAAAACCATTTCCAAACTACCACCACTAACCAACGTTAAGGCTATTCAAAGCTTTCCACGCTGGGTTTTACCGCCGTTTTATCAAGCATTTCTCCAAGATATCACGACCCATCACCCACCTTCTAGGAAAAGACATCAAGTTCATATTTGATGAGAACTGCATGAAAGCTTTCAATTACCTGAAAAAGGTGCTAACTAATGCACCAATCATGGTCGCTCCAGATTGGAGTCTACCATTTGAGATCATGTGCGATGCTAGTGACTTCGCAGTTGGAGTTGTTCTAGGGCAAAGGAAGGACAATCACTTTCGACCAATCTACTACGCCAGCAAAACACTCACAGACGCTCAAGAGAACTACACAACCACCGAGAAGGAGCTGCTAGCCATAGTGTTTGCCTTTGACAAATTTAGATCCTACCTGATACTGTCAGAGATGATAGTATACACGGATCACTCAGCTCTAAAATACTTCTTCAAAAAGCAAGACGCAAAGCCCAGATTGTTACGATGGATTCTACTCCTACAAGAATTCAACATCAAAGTAAAAGATAAGAAAGGAGCCGAAAATGTCATCGCAGATCATTTAAGTCGACTAGAAAACCCATCAATGGAACAACTTGCAGAAAGAGATATTAAAGATCGATTCCCAGAGGAGCAGTTAATGAGTTTAGGAGAACAAATGCAAGGTTCGCAATTCATTGATGACCCTTGGTTTGCAGACATTGCCAATTTCGTAGTTGGAGGGATCACAAGAAAGGGGATGATATCATCGCGAAGAAAAAAGTTCTTCCGCGACGTCAAACATTATTTTTGGGATGATCCATATTTGTTCAAAGTCTGTCCTGACCAAATTGTGAGAAGATGTGTCGATGGGAAAGAAGCCGAAGATATACTCCACCAAAGCCATCACGGACCTACCGTAGGACATCACGCAACCAATTTGACAGCAAAGATTCTATTGGCCTACTATCTTCAGAGATTCACAAGACTTGGTGAAACACTGCGATATTTGCCAAAGGTTTGGAAATATCACAACGCATAACGAAATGCCGTTAACGAATATCCAAGCATGTGAAATATTTGACATATGGGGATTAGATTTCATGGGACTGTTTCCAAAATCATACGGAAAAGAATACATTCTAGTAGCTATCGACTACGTATCCAGATGAGCCGAAGCTCAAGCCTTTCCAACAAATGACTCAAGGGTCATAACCAAGTTCTTAAAACATCTATTCTGCCGGTTTGGAACCCCTCGGGCAATCATCAGTGATTGAGGCATGCACTTTTGCAATACGCAGTTTATGAAACTATTGCAACAATACGGTGTTACCCACAAGACGTCTACAGCCTACCACCCACAGACAAATGGGCAAGCAGAAATTACAAACCGGACACTAAAAAGGATCTTGCAATGAACAGTTGGTCAGCACAAGGAGAGATGGGTAGATAAGCTAGACGATGCTTTATGGGCATTCCGAACAGCTTATAAAACGCCATTCGGAACCACCCCCATAGGCTCATTTATGGAAAAGCATGTCATCTTCCGATTGAACTCGAATACAAAGCTTACTGGGCGCTGAAAAACTGCAGCTTAGATCCGATGATAACGGGAACGCACTGGAAAATGCAACTGAACGAGCTACCAGAGTTAAGAGATCAAGCTTATGAAAGCTTCTACAAATTCAAAGAAAGGACCAAGTTGCTCCACGATTCAAAGCTCTGCCCTACACGCTTCAATCCAGGTGATAAAGTTCTACTCTTTAACTCCCGATTTAAGAAGTTTTTTGGTAAATTCAAAACACGGTGGAGAGGTCCATTCACATTCTCTAAAGTATTTCCTTATGGTGCCATCGAACTCGGGGCTCCAGACGGGAATTTCAAAGGAAACGGTCACCGTTTAAAACACTACGTAGAAGACCATCCCACAACCGAGGAAGTCTATAACTATGAACCACCCTAATAGAATAGTAGGTATGAATGAGTCAAGCTACAAGACTCGATAAACAAAGCGCTCTTGGGAGGCATCCCAAGCCTATCTTATCTTTTCCGCATTAATTTTTCTCTTGTTTTTGATCTAATCCATTCTTATGCTATACCTCGCCTTAAAAAGGGCCGATGATTATGTTTCGACCATTAACCTTTTGAATTTTTTAGGATGAGTTCACAGCTAGCTAGAGCACGAGCCCCTAGTCAGAGACGCTCACGTGCCATGTGTCACTCCCAGAGTTCATCACCAGTTAGTAGCATGAGGACCCTCAGGGGATCGTAGTCACCACCCCCTTGATTGGATGAGACCTTGGCTGACTTGGTAGAGGTGAACGTTCAGGAGACATTCCTTTTACGTTCCATCCATACCAGGTTACCTTCATCTCACCAATCTGAGGGACAGACCACAGGGACCTCCAGAGTACCCACGTTTCATCATGGGGTGACTACCGTGGACCCTACTGTCACTTGGTCGATACTGAGAGCCCTCGAGGTCCAGCACACTGCCATCACTGAGATCCACACTGCTTTGGGCCTTTCTTCCACACTTGTATTCCCTTTTCAGATGGGACCTCATCCCGCTCCGCACATTCCACCGTGGGACCTATTCACACCTTCGAACCTGACTGCGCAGGACCACCCCACTATTATGGACCCTCTAGAGGAAGAGATCACTGTAGTAGATGCTTGGATTAAGGACCCCTAGGATGGCACTTCATCTCCAGTCTATACCATCGTGGAGTCAGCATCTCCTACATCGGTCGTGGAAACACGATCTTTATTGATGATGACTTCACCGATTGGGAGGCGCTCTGTGCGGACATGGATTAGTTATTATTAGTTATGTTATTTCTGTTTAGTATTAACGTGTATTGACATTTGTGTTTCCTGAAGGATATTTTTTATGCAGAACTTGACGTGAAAATTATGGAACAAGTTCATTTCTAATGAGCCTGGTCCATTTCCAGCAATTTCACACACTTGAACCTGGTCCATAAAATCCAGTGGCAAAGCACGCAACATAAGGAAGTATATCTTCTAACCTTACTTTGCTTAACTAAACATACTAAAACTCTAAGCAAAACTCTGAAGTGTGGGATTATGACACAAACAGAGAATGACTTCGAAAATATTGACCCTCATTCAAAAACCTAAGCGTGGGATTAACCTAACTTAGAAATGGAACATTAGGGACAATGTTCTTTTAAGTGTGGGATAACAGTAATATTCACTACTGAAGTGCAACATAAAATTTTGATAAATCTTTTAGCAAACTCAGATTTTCAGCAAAATTTTCAAAATTTTGAAAGTCTAAAAAGGGTATTTCCGGTCAATGAAAATTCAAAGGTTTGGGAAATCGACAATAATGGGTAAAACTCTTTGAAAAATGTTTCAAACTAAGTTTGAAAACAAGCAATCGCATGACTAGGCATTAAACCACCAAAACAAGTGAGGAACCTTGAGCCATACAAAAGCATTTATCTTTAATGCTTCCCTTTTCGATTGAGAGTGTGCCGATGTATGCGTTTTAAAGTTAGAACTTGCTTAAGCAATACATTTCGAGACTACAGAGATGGGCATCATACGTGACGAATGTGCAATTAGAGGATCTCGACATTTCCTAGGATAAAACCCTCTCATAAAAACCCCTGCTTTCAATCCTAACCCAACCAATGCTCACTTTCAGCATTGAAGATCAAGTAGAAAACCTGTTGAGCCTTAGACTTTTCATTTCAAAAACTCACTTCAAGAAACCAACCCTTCCTTTACATCTCTTGGCCATAGCCTAAGTTTATGTTCTGTCAAGAAGAATTACTGCAAGAAACACATTGAAACCCCCGAAGGATAAAAACACCATCGAAAAGAGAAGGGCAACTCCGAAGAAAAGCATAATTCAGCAAAAACTTATGATGACAAAAGAACTAGAAGACCCAAGGATCATTTAATTCCAAGGGGAAGGTTCCTCAAAATAAAAAGATGAAAAGAAGGCTCTTAAAGAGAGAAATCCAAAAGAGGTATCACCAAAACGTCAAAGATAAGTCATCACAGACAAACTCTTAGGCTATATCAAAACCCCACTAAACCACCTACAAAACCCCTCTTCCATATCCATCTTTACCCTCTTACAAATGTCTAGGGATAATTAGAACCGTCCCCATTTGAGTATTACATATTTGATTCTCAACCAAGCTTATGATGACAAAAGAGCTACATGACTGGCCCCTGAGTGAATTAGAAATTAGGAAACCCGATACACTTGCGTGAATTGAGTGACCACCTATGAGGGCCCCATTCATGTATCATAAAGATTGAAAAGAAAGCTTGTTAGAACCGGTAGTTTGAGAAAGAATCAAAGGTTTAAAACCCCGTTTAAAATCTTTTCACCCAGCCTACATGAATCAAAGTTCTCCAGGATATGAAGACACCCCTCCGGACTTTCGAAGCTGTTTTTCTGAAAATTCGCTTGAGAACAAGCAAAACTCTAAGTGTGGGATACTTGATATCACGTAAAAAGTCACATTTTTACCAATGATATCTCTCTCATTCAGGAGCAATACTTGGCATTTGGACTCAAAAGATGCTCAAATCAAAAAAACTTTGCCAAAAAGATTAAATGAAGTTGCACGAGAAAAATCAAGCAAAACGGACGAAAAACAAAGATTCCACACACGTTTAAAGATTTAAGACATCAAGACAAGATTATAAGATAAAAGACCCCATCTCTGATATTTAACTTATCCAAGATATTCATTTCCAAAATACGAATCCAACAGAAGAAAACAAAAATGGATGAAGAATGAAGATTCTACGTATGCTGAACGATTCAAATGATTCGTACGAGACATCCAAAGATCATAGACACATTTTTTGGATTTATTTTCATCAAAGTCTTCATATTTGAAAAACGAATCCAACGCAAAAAGAATCGAAAAAAACGGAAGCAAAACGAAGAAGATACGCACGAATCAAGTAACCAAGCGAAAGGTGGCGAACCGGGATGGTGGTAGTGCAGCCGCCGCCGGCCACACCACCACCGCCGCCGGCTACACCACCACCGGTGCTGGCTGCCTAGCACCCGTCCCCATCCGCTTTTTCATCCTCGCCCGTACTAGCAGGGTACGTGTGCTAGGCCTTTTCCGCGACTTTAGGGTACACGTGCTAGACCTTTACGCGCTTTAGGGTACATGTGCTAGCAACTTTTCTACCTTTTGCTAATATGTGCCCCAAGTTGCTAAGAAGCACCCATTTTCCCCTATAAATAGGGAGCCTATGGTTCATTTGAAGACATACCTTGGAGAAACACACACCATACACTTTCTATATACTATATCTTTCTTGTTTTTGTAAAATTAGTATTTCATTCTTTAGGATAGTTTAATTAATTAGAATAGCTAATTAATTAACTAAGGAAGATTTATACGGAGGTGCTCCGGGATGCATTGTAGCTACAAGTTACTTGTATACCTTTCCAGGTTTTAATCAATCTTCCATATTTAAATATGTTTGTTCTTTATTTTATAAATCTAAGTATGCATGCTAGAATTGCCATGGTTAACTAGATAACTCAATTGTCTGCTATGATAGTCGTTTAGAAAGTTTTGAATATGTAATTGTGTTGTATGTTATGAGATTACGGATGGTTTATATTATAAATAGATGTAGGCATTAAATCTTTATCGTTTATCTGCCCAACTCATGTTGTGACTAAAACCTTATCCAAAAATGAACGTAGCTAACTCATAGGATATAGGTCACTTAGTTATACTATGCTAGATTGAATCATTGAGCTCGGCATGGCCGGTGTTCTCTAGACCAAAATAGGATCCAAGAGACATGGAATATGGGAATAGTGGTAGATTAAGATTAAATTCATATAGACGATATTTTTGAGACAACTTTCGGAATATCCTCGACTTAAATATTACTTTTGTATGCTTATATCGAACTGTTGTTTTAATTGTCTTATTGCATGTTCTTGTTTGATTGTTGCCTTAGGATCATCATAATAGTGAAATACAATTGGCATTAAATATCATGAAGTAATATGACGGCCCCTATTCGACTGTTCTCTGATATAGTACTAGAAATGCCTACGGCGGAGTACAAATGTATGGAAGTCGAGAACGACCGAAGGTAGTTATATTATGAATCGAATAACAAACATGTTACTTAAGTTTCCATTTGTAGTATAAACCATCCCTGTATTCTTGCATACCTAAGTGATGTTGATAATTCATACGAATAAGTGATGACATATTATCAGGTCGCCTAGACCAGTTAGTCCAACCTATTCCGGTGAGGGTAAACCTCATTCATAAGATTGTTTATTCAACAAACTATGCCATGATTCGGACATCTCTGATGACCGAGATGTGGAATAGGATTCGAGATTAACTGTTGTTGGGACATGTATGTGTGACAACAGATCTAGCTTGTAATAGTACTAGTGATTATTGTAATCAAGTTTGTACAATTGATTTGGATTTGTAAATGATATTAGTTTGGTATTAATATTCGTTGAATATATTAGTATGATAAAGTGTTAGACGAATATTGAATACGATGTTACAAACTAAAGTATGTGAGATAAGATATCAAGTCGCAGAATTCAAGTCCTGCGAGATGAAATCTAGGCTCGCAGAGCTGCGAACCGAGTCGAACTTTGGGCTTGGTTGTGGGCTGCGAGTTGAACTCAACTCGCAGAACCCATCGACCTGCGAATTGAGTTTAACTAAAACCTATAAATACTTCATTAGGTTTAATCGAAAAAGAACTTTTGCCATTCGATTTCCAGAGGACAAAAACACGTTTCTAAGCATTCATAAGGTTAAGTATTGATCGATTAACATTAATTAATCAATACAAAACCTTGTTGATAAATCAATTCGCTATTATCTTGCAAAACAAATTGTTCACTTATTGTGAACCAAGTATTGAGGAATTCCGCACCTTAATACCCAAGATAACTTCGTTATCAATCCACGTACTAGGGACTTACAATTGGTATCAGAGCTTTCGGACTAAATACTTAGTTAGTTCGAGGTTATTTGGATAATAAGGATAGATTTAGGGTTGTTGTTACGTTTATTCTTTGTAAAAATAATCAAAATCAGTCTCTGGATGTTTTTAGTTTCGTAATTGACCGAAATCTTAGGGTTTAATCGATTAGAAAACTGAGTTCCCCTCTGCGAACCGAGTTCCCCCTGCGAACCGAGTTCCCCTGCGAACCGAGTTCCCCTGCGAACTGAGTTCCCCTCTGCGAACTGAGTTCCCCCTGCGAACTGAGTTCCCCTCGGCGAATTGAGTTCCCCTCTGCGAAACGAGTTCCTGTCCTGCGAATCGAGTTTTTGCGAAGTGAACTTTCTGATTTTTCTGATTGGTAATTCCCGAAACTCTTAAAATGTCTGACATCAGCAAAATGATTGAGATGGAGCACGAGGTTGGAAAATCTAATACTCCACCTAAGTTGTTACGTGTTGAAGACTATTACAGTTGGAGAGATAGGTTTGAATCTTACTGTAGATTCCATAATCTCTCAATCTGGATGTGTATCAAAGGAGGATATACGGCACCCACCCAAACTGTTCAAAATGATGTTGTTGTGGTATCCTATAATCTGATGAGTGAACAACAAAAGAAAGACTATGAGAATGAGAATAAAGCTCATTCTTGTATCAAGATGTGCTTATCTAAGGAAATTAATCATCAGTTAAAATCTTTTCATACTGCTAAAGCACTCTGGGAAGCGCTTGAGAAAAGATGTGAGGGAAGTCCAAGTACAAGCAAGCAAGAAGAAGCTTCTGAAAAAGCAGTTCACTATGTTTAAAGCTTTTAAAGGAGAAACTCTTGATGCTTATGTTACTCGTTTCTACCATTTGTTATCTGAGATTGAAAACCATGAAATCACTATTGAGGAGGTAGAGAAAACCGACAAGTTTCTTGAGGGTTTACCTTCTAAATGGGAGATGTATGGTGTGATGATTACAGACAATGAAACCAGATATGCAACCATGACACTTGAGCAGGTCATTGACAAGCTCAAAGGATATGATTTCACTAAGAAGTCGAAAGATACTGATTCTGATCATGTTCAGGATCCAGGACTGTATCATGGAAAAACTTCTATCTCGACTGCTTCATCCAGCTCGACCACTGCTTTGTTTGTTGGTAATGCTGATGGAAAGGGTGAAATGATAACTGATGAACTGTGTTTCATTACATCATCCGGAAATGAAGCTAAAGGGAAACCTTCTGAGAAGTCACCTCAAGAACATCAAAAGATGCCTATGAGTGTGAAATCTGCTGAGCAGCAACTGTCTGTTCTTGCTTCATTTGTAGCTTCATATGAGAATCATATTGATTGTAAGATTAATGATCCAATTCTTTTTGATGAAGACTATGATCAGATAGATCCTGATTATCTTGAAGAAATAGATCTCCAGGACCAACTTGCTTTGTTGTCAAGGAGAGTTAAAAATTTCTTAAAGAAAAATGGAAGAAAGGTTGTTGGCAACAGATCAGGGTTTGATAAAACCAAGGTCAAGTGTTATAACTGTAAAAGTTACGGACACTTTGCAAGAGAATGCCAAAGACCTAAGGTAGAGACTAGTGAAGGGAAACAAGGCTCGGGAAATACTTTGCATTCCAAAGCCTTAGTAGTGAAACAGCTAGATGGGTCTTATGATTGGAAAACTCAGTCAGAGGAAGCTTTGATGGCTGAGATTGACGATCAAGAGATTGTAGCTGAGTCATTATCCTATATGCCCACTGATCCAGCTTTTGAAATAAAGGTGCCTGAGACTCCTATTAAAGCTAATGTTGATAATGTGTTAGACTTGGGTTCAACTGAAGATTTGGATCCTGTAGATTTTGTAGATAAGATGGCTGAACTGCAAACTGATAAAAAACGGGAGCAGACTGTGAACAAGGACAGCTGGTGGTATGTAGACAGTGGATGCTCAAGACACATGACAAGTGAAAGAAGTCTACTGAAGGACTTCAGAGAAGGTTTCAAGCAAAAAGTAAATTTTGCAGGAGACAAAGGAGGAGTAATTATTGGGAAAGGAAAAGTTTCAAATGGAACTTTAACTCTAGAGGATGTGAATTATGTTGAAGAACTAACTCATAACCTAGTGAGTGTTTCCCAAGTCTGCGATAAAGGTCATCCAGTTCATTTTAATGAAAAGGAGGCTTTAGTCCTGAAGCCAGGCTTCACAATTCCCGAAGAATGGATATTGATGAGGGCACCAAGGAAGAAGGATATCTATGCGATAAACATGGGTGTTCCTAATTCTTCAATGGTATCTACATGTTTATTATCCAAGGCTTCGGAAGCAGACGCGCTACTATGGCATAGGAGAATGACACACCTAAACTGGAGAAAAATGAACTACATAACCAAAAATGGTTTAGTTTTGGGTGTACCGCAAAAACGTTTCGAGTCTGAGGATAAGTGTGTTCCTTGTATGAAAGGAAAGCAACATAAGAAACCACACAGATCTAAGACTGAGAACTCAATCTCCTCACTATTTGATTTGCTACATATGGATCTCTTCGGCCCAATAAGCAAAAGAAGCATAGGTGGCAAATGGTACTGTCTAGTTGTCACAGATGACTACTCTAGATTCTCGTGGGTATTTTTCTTAGGATCTAAGGATGAAACTCCAGGTATTCTAATTGAGTTTTTAGATCAAATTGAGAATGTATACAAAATTAGAGTTAAGCATATTCGTAGTGATAATGGAACAGAATTCAAGAATTCAACGTTAGATATCTATTGCTTAAGCAAAGGGATAATTCATCAATTCAGTGCACCATATGAACCTCAACAGAATGGTGTGGCTGAAAGGAAGAACAGAACGTTGATTAAAGCTGCTAGAACAATGCTTGCAGATTCAAAGCTTCCGGTCATCTTTTGGGCAGAAGCAGTGAATACAGCATGTCATGTTCTGAATAGAGTTCTTACGGTGAAAAAGCATAACAAGACTTGTTATGAGCTTTTGAACAATAAGAAACCAAACTTAAAAGGATTTGAACCCTTTGGAGTTGCGTGTACAATATTGAAAACTGTGAATCAGGCTAAATTTGGTGAGAAGGTTGACGAAGGATTTTTCTTGGGTTATATGCCTGATTCTCCAAATAAAAGGGTTTTCAATAAGGTCACTAGTCGTCTGGAGATAGTTTATAACATTGAAGTTACAAGCTATACACCGGATGTGCACAAGGGATTAGATTGGCAATTTGACTATTCCGATCTCTTTCAGTCATTTAAAGTTCCCATAAGTGACTTTGTCAGTGATTCAGAGATTTCACAACATTTATTGACTGGAGATTTGGACAATGGTTCATCTTCAACATCGAATGTTCCGAATTCTGGAATCAGGACAATAGATGACTCAAATGAAGCTTCTTCAAGTAGGTCTCAACAATTTTCAAAGGATAAGTATCAAGAAACAGAAGATTCTGAAAAGGATCTTCAACCAATGTTTGATGATGTGCTTACTTCTTTGAACCATTTAAAGATCTCTTCAGCAAATTTAGAAGAAATGCCTTCATTAGAAGAGATTGGTACTAACTTAGGAGATGAGTTAATAGCTGACCCTATAACGGTTACAAGAATGAGTAAGAATCATCCCGTTGAAAATATCATCGGTGATATTAATACTCCTGTTCAGACTAGGACTCAATCTAAAGCTAGTACTTCTGAAGATTTAGAAAGCTTGTATACTGCTATGAAAGAGACAGGGATTCCTAATCAATGTCTATATTCATGCTTTATCTCACAAGTTGAGCCTAAAAATGTGCAAATGGCTCTCAAAGAAAGCTCATGGGTTGAAGCTATGCAAGAAGAACTGCAACAGTTCTCAAAATTACAAGTTTGGGAGTTGGTTGACCTACCAAAGGGAGAATATCCAATTGGAACTAGATGGGTATTTAAGTGTAAGAGAGATGACCAGGGAGTCATTACTCGCAATAAAGCACGTCTAGTGGTTCAAGGTTTTAATCAACAAGAAGGCATAGACTACAACGAAATGTTTGCACCAGTTGCTAGGCTAGAAGCAATTAGAGTATTTTTAGCATTCGCGTCATTCTATGATATAAAAGTTTATCAGTTAGATGTTAAGAGTGCCTTTTTGTATGGCAAAGTAGAAGAATTGGTGTATGTTGCTCAACCTCCAGGGTTTGCTGATCATGAGTATCCAGATAGAGTATATCGTTTGAATAAGGCTCTATATGGATTACATCAAGCACCAAGGATGTGGTATGCAACACTATCAACGTATCTACTTGATAATGGATTTACAAGAGGAGCAATTGATAGTACATTGTTTGTAAAATGGAACAAGAAAGACTTTCTATTAGTACAAGTTTATGTTGATGACATTATCTTTGGATCTTCTGATGAAAAGATGTGTCAAGAATTTGAGAAAGTCATGAGAAAAAGGTTTGAGATGTCTGCAATGGGAGAGTTGAAATTCTTCTTAGGGTTACAAGTTGACCAAAAGAAGGATGGCTTCTTTATTCATCAATTTAAATATGTTTATGAGTTATTAGAAAGATTTAAGATGGATGACAGTAAAGTCTACAATACTCCGATTCCAGTTAATCACAAACTAGGTCCGGATACATCGAGTGATCAGGATGTGGATCCTACTCTATATAGGGCCATGATTGGATCACTAATGTATTTGACTGCCTCTAGACCTGACATTATGTTTGCTGTTTGTTTATGCGCAAGATATCAGGCCAATCCGAAAGAGTCACATATGCAGGCTGTTAAACGGATCTTCCGTTACCTCAAAGGGCAACCAAAGCTGGGACTTTGGTATCCAATTGATGGAGACTTAGATCTAGTAGCATATACTGATTCGGATTATGGAGGATGCAATCAAAATAGGAAATCTACGACCGGAGGATGTCAATTCTTAGGAGGTAGATTAGTATCTTGGCAGTGCAAGAAGCAAAGCTCAGTAGCCATTTCTACATGTGAAGCTGAGTATGTTGCAGCTGGCAGCTGTTGTTCTCAAGCTCTTTGGATACAACAGCAACTGCGGGATTACGGGTTAAATATAACCAATACTCCTATGATGATTGACAACGAATCTACTATGTCGATCACTAACAATCCTGTGAAGCACAGTAAAACTAAGCACATTGATATTCGACATCATTTTATTAGAGACTGTGCTGAAAAGAAAATGATAAGGTTAGTTAAGGTTCCGACTGCGGATAACTTAGCAGACCTATATACGAAGGCGTTCGACCGAGCAAAATTTGAGACATTGGTTCAACTGAATGGAATGAGAAATCCAGAGTGATTAGTCTTCCAAGGGTATTTTAGTAATAGTTAGTAGTTATTTTTAGTACTTATTAAAAAAAAGGGGGGGGGGGGGCGTATGGCATTCATTTGCTTGTTACCCGAGGGGAATCGCCTCCAATAAAAGAACAACCGAAGTTCTTTTAGAAAAAGCTTTAAGTTTTGGCTGTAAAAACTTGGGAAATGATAGTACATTAGGAGAATAAGTCTAAGAATAATAACCTTAAGTATTAAGTATGATGTGTTAGTAGATTCTTATAAGTTGCATTAGAATAACGATTTTTATCTAGGATTACACTTATATTTATCTTATTATACACCTATATCCACTGATTATAACTTGTCCTTTTACTTAACAAGTGATAAGAATAACTTAAGTCTAGTCAGCTTCATCATACGATTTATTGGTAGGCAGGCTATGTTAAGATTTCTGAGCAGTTAAGAAGTATAACTTTCATGTGTAATATCTTATGTGCTCTGTTATATAACGTATGACATATGTCTTAATTGTTGGATGATAGTACTGCCGTGCACTGTGATCTAAAATAAAAAAATTGAAATGATACAAAGTATCATAATGTCAAAAGGTGAGTTATATGTTTCGAAAGGGCATCATTTAGTAACCTCTACCTTACATATGAAAGATACAAAGTATCTCGTGTCAAGTGTATGTTATATGCTTCTAAAGAACATCATTTAGTAATCTCTACCTTGCTAATACAAGATACAGTGTTATGTGTTGTACTTGAATTTTTCAGTATGTTGTATAATAGTAAAGACTAGATATTGTGCACATTAACAATAAAAGTTTGGCTCAGAAATCTGTGCGTAATCTGTTTATGTGGATCATAATATCGGTAATCATCTTGAACTGTCTATGATATTCGAACATTCACTTTTGTGAATAATAAGAAATCATAAGTTATATTTCAATGAAGTGTTATATCATGTGGATAAAGGTACATAAGATATAATTTTATGAATATAAGTTTATTACTGATTAAAGTTGTGATTTTATTGTGCTTATATGAATTTCATGAGGTATGTATACTAACAATTATCTTATGCTTATTACAATTTAATAAGTACAGCTTATTCTTTCTAATATGAACCCTAAGCAGTTAAAACTTTAAGTGTTTATTATTAAGTTAATTTATTAGAATTTTAGTAGTTTTATTATTTTAACTTTTGTAATTATTTTTTCGAATTAATAAAACTTTTAATTATTCTTCTTGTTTACCCTTTGGAATTAAATTAAACTAGCTATCTTATATCTGTGTTGAATAAATATAACAAATACAAGTGAAAAATAATTTTTATTTTAGACTTGTACGATATATATGGGTTTCAATTTATACTAAGTGCTAAAATCGCGTTTTTGTGAAAACTTGCGAATTTGACTAGTCAACGCTGCGAAGTGAGACTAGTGCTGCGAAGCGAGTACATAGTATAAATGGAGCAAGTCCAACGAGTCCAACTCACACTTGGCATTTACTCTGCGAACCGAACTCACAATTCCTCTGCGACTCGAATTTTGGCGAAACGAACCGAATTCATTTTTTGGTTGATTTTCTGTTTTACGTACAAGGAAGGAGTTTTTCAATCCGTGAATCTTTTACAACTTTTTATTACGCATCTATTGAAGTAAGATTCATGACTTTTCACCGTGTAATTTGTGAGAAATCGATCGGTTTACGTTTTTGAATGTTTCGGTTTGGTTTATCACGGATTTTGATCAATTAGTGATTTAGAAAACCTAAGACATGCTTACAATGCTTAATCGATGGTTAATGAACATGTTATAATCGATTAATTGCTTCTAAACATATTAAATTGCTAATTTGGTGTTTAAATTCGTTGAGCAGATGGTCCTGCGAACCGAGATCTATCTCGCTTCGCAGCCCGCTCCAACGAATCGAGATAAGTCGTGTTGACCGAACCGAGACGAGTTAATCTCGTTTGACTTCAGTTGACCGAAGCGAAACGAGATTACTCGTTTGACTTGAGTTGACCGAAGCGAGACGAGATTACTCGTTTGACTTGCGTTGACCGAAGCGAAACGAGATTACTTGTTTGACTTGAGTTGACCGAAGCGAAACGAGTTCACCTCGTTTGACTTCAGTTGACCGAAGCGAAATGAATTCACTTCGTTTGACTGGAGCGACTCGAGTTCAACTCGCAGAACTTCTGCGAAGCGAGTTGACTTACTTGTTTAATTTTTGTAAATTACAATTTACGATTAACTTTATTTGACTTTGAGAACTAAATTTAATTTGTTGACTTCAGTTGACTTTTTTAAATAAAGTGAAATTTACAATTTAAGAAATATAACTTGCTTTCGATTTGAGAATCGTTTGGTTGCAGATAATTAACAAGTTACTCGTTTATATATATATAGACTTAAGAACCTTTGTTTATAAGTTTAAATATGTGTAATATCTTAACAATTTAAGTTATTTCATATCGAAAGTCTTCCGACTCATAGCGTAGTCGTGCAGCGTGTTCCGATATTTATCGGCGGTATGTTAACTCGAATTGTTTGTCATAGCTAATGGGCTTTATATATAATTTATAGAATATAATTGAACTTGTTAATTCAATTAAGTTTCAGTGAATTATGTTATTAGTTGATAGTATATTTAGACGTTTGATGATCTTGATCATAATACGTTAAAGTGTAAATTATCTAATGTTCGTTAACTTATCCTTTTTGCTATTTGTGTAATTTTGCATTACAGATATGGCTAACAGATCTTTTGAGAAGGGTCACAACATCTTGGTGAATCTAGATGTCAACGAGCGTGGTGCTGAGCGATTTGAGCAGATGTCAACATATTTAGCACGTTCGAGAATTCGATTTGCTATCACTGAGTCACCTCCACTGAACAAAGACCTTCTTACGCAGTTTTGGAAGAACATTGTATATGATGGTGCTGCTAACCCACCTACTATACGTACGACGGTGAATCAGCATCCGATTTCTTTTACTGCTGATGACTTACGACAGTTACTGCAGCTAGGAACATCTGAACAAGAAGCTGGTCCATCTGCTTATTCAGCTGATTTTATAGAAGGAGCTCTAGGTCGTACAGGTTATTCAGGACCTAGGAGAGGATGCCAGTTTGTCAAGGCATTCGTACTAGGACAGTGGAGATTTCTTTTTACTGTTATAGTATCTATTTTTGGGAACAAGAAGTCAGGATTAGATGAGCTTAGTCCTAAGTTGATGTCAGCTGTACTGTCACTGGTTTACAATAAACCATACAATTTTTCTTCTTATATCTTTCAGTCCTTCAGAGGACAGATCACCGGAGCTGCTAGGACGTTGTTTATTCTTTATCCTAGATTCTGTATGCTCCTGATTCAAGCTCAAGTTCCAAACTTGCCAGCTTATGCAGCTGATTTTCAAGTTGAGACCATCAGACTGCGAGGTTACAACGCTTGCTTTTTGCTATCCAAGCGTAAAGATGAGATTAAGCCTGAGGCTGCTGATCTTTTTGGGCATCTTGTTGATGCTGATTATGTTGCTCCACCAAACAATGGTTGGATGGATGCTGGAGCTCACGGTCAACCTCAAGCTCAACAACAACAACCAGCTCAACTTCAACCTCAACCAGCAGCAGAGTCACGGGAACTCATTGAGGATGTTTTACATCAGGTTGAACATCAAGGCCAACAAGTTGTGCCTGAGTTAGCTACTGAGGTTCTTCATGAGGTTTTAATACAGATTGATGATGATACAGATCCCTTGCTACGGGATATTGATAGTTATGTTGCACAATCTGAGGTAATTTTATAATTATATAATAATATTGGTACTTCACTGTTATATTATTATCACTTTATTATATAATGCATATGTTATAGATATTTAGTTAATTAGATATTATTTCTGATTATAAAATATAAATATCATTATGATCAGGGAGCTGTGACTGCAGACCCAGAGGTTACTCGACCTGAGGGTGAGCAGGGACAGCTTGATAGATCTGAGGGTTTACCTTCTAAGGTATTTATCAGATTAATCATAAATATATAGAACTTGTATGATAGAGCTTTTAGCTAATCATAAATGTTTAATATATTTAATATTTAGGATTCTGATGTTGGTCCATCTGGAGGCCGTGATGGTCAATCGGCTTCAGATGATGATGATAGTACTCCTTCTCCACCTCTTGATGCTGGTTATATTAGATACCGATCTCGGATGATTACAAAAACCAGCACTGAAGGAAAAGAGAAAGGCTAAGGAAGTCGATCCAGACTTCAGTATTATTGACGAAGGTCCTGAGGAAGAGGATTTACCTCTTATTCCTCAACGCCGTAAGCGTTCTAGGACATTGATCATTCAGGATGGTATGTTTTTATTTAAAGTTAGATAATCTTAACTAATTGTTTATCAGGAGTTAAACTGAGACAGTTAATTCTGTGACAGTTGCTCAAGATACATCCCAGGTAGAGATGATGATACTGGTGGTTAATGAACCAGTATCTGTACCACCTGAGGTATGAGATAAACGTTTAGTACTACGAGTATTATAGATATTTAATTAGATATTGAGACGGAGTTATCTGTAACAATTACTTATTTAAATATATCTAACTTTATAGGCTGAGAAACTGCTTAAGTCAATGGAACCAGAAATGGTCTCCAAGACTGTTGAGGAGGGAGTTGCAAAACTGGTGCATGATGCTCAGTTTCCGACCAATAAAGCTAGTAGATTCGCAGCTAGTCTTCTCAAAGAAGCGTTATCTCAAGCCATTCCCCCACTCACACGTGAATCATACATCGCTTCAGTGACACCGCCTGGACCATCCACAATATCTGTTATTCCAACGACTGATGCTGAAAGGATTACATCCTTAGAGTCAAGAGTTAAGGAATTGGAACAGAGTACTTCTAGGATTCTAGGGTTGTTAGCTGAGAATGTTTCTCTTGCTCAGCAGATGGTTCATATCAGTGAATCACATTTGACACTGCTGAAGACTCATGATACTTTGCTTGCTGATTTTACTGCCCAGAGACTGAAGCTTGAACACTTAGAACGTTTGGTGTTGAGAGTGAATTCAGGACAGTCTGCTCAGGGGGAGATAATGATATATCATTAAGCTTGCAAAGAGGATGAGTTAGCTAAGAAGAGAAGAGATGATAAAGATGATGATCCCGATGCTCAGAAAGATGGTGAGCCGACTGGTCCTTCAAAGACTGGTGAGCAAGCTATTATTCAGGGGGAGTCTGCATGTGTTGGTGTTAGTGGTGATGGTGCTGGTACAAGTGATGCGGGTACAAGTGAAGCTGGTAAGACAGCTTAGACTTGTGTAGATATTTGTACTTAGAATTTTAGTTGAATTATAATTGTAATTTATAATTGTAATTGAATAATTGTAACTTAATAGTTTTTGTAATATATTCGGCTTGAGATTTTTATTACAAGATTAAATATATTAGAAATTGTTTAAGTTATTTGATTTTGAAAAGTTAAATAAATTAGTGATCGAAAGTCTTCTGACTCATTGAGAAGTCGAGCTGCGTGTTCTGATTTATTGCAGCGGTCAAAGTTTATTTTAACTTAGACATTTTAGACTTGAGAGTTTTTATAACTGACAAGTTAAATATGTATGATTTTTAAACTAGACAAATGATATATAATTTAAAGAAATAATTGAAAGTTAAGTTGTTGCAATATAACAGTTCAATTAAGTCTTAGAAATTATATAAGGTAATTAACAGTGAATTTAAATGCTTGGTGATTATTCACAATGCATTAGAATTTAAAGTTAATTAATATTTGTTAAGTGTTTATAAGACTTAAGAATTCTTTGATTGATTCAAAGAAATCAATAAAAGAATTATAAGTTATATAGATTGGTTATATTAACACAATTGAAATGAATAATGAAATTTTTAGATTGATTCAGAGAAATCAATAAAAGAATTTATATTATTAATTTAATTTGTGCAGATATGGAAATGCTAGAATTGAGTGACTCTGGAAGTGATATGCTTGATGAAATCGATGAAGAAATTGATTTTGATCTTGAAGAAGGAGAATTTTTACTACCTGAGGATTGGACTGCTGTTTCTGAGAATGAGCAAGACATTGGTGTAGATCCAGATGCAAATATTGATGAACACCATGTGAGCCCATCTAGGACAGAAGTTATTATTGAAAATAATCAAGGTCCAACAGTTGTCGATGTAGATGAAGAAATCGATGACTCAACCGACTCTGAAAAAGATGAAATCTTAATTTCTACCAAGAATCCAGCAGTTTTTCTTAGAAAACTTCCTAAACAGAAAAAGAAGGTTGGAGTTTCTGAAGTTGATATAACTGAGAAACGGGAACCTAAAAGAGGGATTATTGGTTGGTACTTTGACTCTGAGTTGAAGCTATTTGCTATTAAGAGGTTTGACGGAGTTAAATATTTGGAGCGAAAGCTTGCAGTATTTAGTTCTTTGCCTAGATTTGAGATTCGAGATTTGGCTCGATTATCTTTAAATAACCCAAGTGATGATTTTGTTGGAAAATATGTTGATCACATAATCAAGATTGAGGTTAGAGCAAATAAATTTGAAAAGATTAAGCCAAGAAAAGGAAAGACTATTAAACTGGCAGAGAGAAGTCAAAGGACAGGACGAAGAAGACGAAAGAAGATTTATCCATCTATTAAGTGTTTACAGCAGATTCCATTGAAGACAATGCCACAAGATATTTTGGAAAATATGAAGAGTTGGCATGTGGATTCAGAGACTGGAGAAGCTGTAATGGTTGAATCTGATGATGAGGTTGAAGGTGGTGAAGCGAAATCTTCAGAGTTTATGACCATCGACACCTAATGAATATGTCGAAGAAAGATTTGATAAAATTGAATGAAAATAGAATCTTGACGACAGAAGCATGGGGTGACTTAGCACGTGATTATCAAATGATGGTTAAGACTTGTATAAAATTGAAGATTTATGTTGGAAGTAAGATTTATGAGTAAAAATCAAAGACAACTTGAAGACATAGTAGCATAGATGCTAGAGCTATTGTCAAGGGGGAGTCTGTTGGGACATGTATGTGTGACAACAGATCTAGCTTGTAATAGTACTAGTGATTATTGTAATCAAGTTTGTACAATTGATTTGGATTTGTAAATGATATTAGTTTGGTATTAATATTCGTTAAATATATTAGTATGATAAAGTGTTAGACGAATATTGAATACGATGTTACAAACTAAAGTATGTGAGATAAGATATCAAGTCGCAGAATTCAAGTCTTGCGAGATGAAATCTGGGCTCGCAGAGCTGCGAACCGAGTCGAACTTTGGGCTTGGTTGTGGGCTGCGAGTTGAACTCGACTCGCAGAACCCATCGACCTGCGAATTGAGTTTAACTAAAACCTATAAATACTTCATTAGGTTTAATCGAAAAAGAACTTTTGCCATTCGATTTCCAGAGGACAAAAACACGTTTCTAAGCATTCATAAGGTTAGGTATTGATCGATTAACATTAATTAATCAATACAAAACCTTGTTGATAAATCAATTCGCTATTATCTAGCGAAACAAATTGTTCACTTATTGTGAACCAAGTATTGAGGAATTCCGCACCTTAATACCTAAGATAACTTCGTTATCGATCCACGTTCTAGGGACTTACAACTGTTGGATAATATGGGTATACATTTGAGAGAACTTTCGGTGTATACTTTAATATATATTGCAACCCACGTGACATTCTATTTGCCTGATTGTGGACACCTCCGCGTTAGCCCGATAGAATGATTGTAGTAATAGCTCACATTAACTTACGAACTTATCCCCATTAGAACTCTCCATATTCAACAACTCCTAAACTGCTTCATAGTAGACAATCGCTTCAATTGCTGAACGCTTGAAGTAACCTCCAACTTTCAGTTTGTTTTAATTTAATTTAGAATAGAAAATCCAAAACCAAAACCAACTCTTTTCTCCCTAGCTAAATACATAAAAGTTTCTAAATCCCCTAGCTTTAATTTGCCGCGCTTTGAAGAACGATCCTAGGTTATACTTGTCCTTTGCTAGCCCTTTGATTAGCATAATAGTAACCCTAGACCCCAGCCTTACAAATTTAAAACCCACTGTTGTCTCGTATCACCATTAGAAATTCCAACGAATGGTGTGCAGCACAACATTGATCGAACTTCAAGAACTTTTAAATTATAGAAATTTTAACATATTTAATGATTCAATTAAATGTTAATATTGATCTAGATTTAGTTTAAAATTAAGCAAAATAGTTTGAGAAAATATCACAAATAACCTTGTAAATCAAGTTTATATATTGCGTTCACTGTTCGGTTTGATTCGGTTTTTGGCAAAATCGAACGGAATCTAATATTTCGTTTTAATAAATCAAATCGTTGGGTTTATTGGTTTTTTCGAATTCGATTCAGTTATTTTCAGTTAATATCCAAATTCTATACTTTTAATATCCTAAAAAAATACATAACCATGATAGGGGTAGTAACTTAACCCCAAATGAGGTAGTAAAGGCAAGGTCAAAGTATATTAATACATGGTATTTCGGTAAATTCAATAGAATTTTTTTTTTAAAAAAAAAACTTTTATAGATATCGGGGCATAATATATACAAATACAATCTTAAATAAGCATCTAAATACATTATTTATTAGTACTAGCAGTCGGTTCAATGGAGAAGGAATTTTCAGTGGAGAAGAGCCAGAAGCAAATATATATGATTCATTATTTTTATTACTATGATTCAACTTTTTATTAGTTGAATTATAATAACAAAAAATGAATCATAGTAATAAAAAATTAAATCATAGTAATAAAAATACTGAATCATATTGCTTCTCCATCTTCTCCTCCTATTTTTTTCTTTTTTTATGATCCTGTTACGTACGTACATTGGAAAATGGGTTTCCGATTGTATTCACAGGTGTATATACAATAAGTTTGACCGAAGTCTCCTATTTCTTCTTTATTTCAATACCAATAATAGAGAATCTACCATCACGTACTCTTGAGTTCAAGAAGGGAAACAACGCTCAAATTACTGCGCAAAAAATGTAGATTCCTCTAAGTATGCTGAAAATTTTATACAGGAAAATCTTGGTTGAGGAGTTATCAAGTAATATTGTTACTTTCTTTTTGAGATATCTGATCACGAAAACTGAATTTGATATATATTGGAGAATTATATGAGAGAAGAGGGAGAAGATCTGTCTCTGACCATTAGATATTTGAATGATGCTGATCATTTTATATATTGGGAAGCTAATTGATGATCAAATTTAAGCTTTTGATCAAATTGGGAAGTTAGTTTTATGTTTAATATAGCGGTTTTCACTTAAAACCACTATAACCTAACCTTGCGCTCTTTATACTCGTTTTTGTACCACTGCCAAACCCTAATAATGCATACAATATCATAACCAACGATTAATATCTTAATTAAGTGAGAAGAGCAGAAGTAAAAATAAAACCCTGAGTTAATTACATGGATGGTCAAGTGTTAAATACAATGAAATGACCATAATACACTTATTAGTAGTTTATTCTCTTTTTAGTTAATAACACCGACATTGTTCTAACCAAGCCGAAAATATTGGGCCTAAACGGCGCCGAAGATGATGGCCAGATGGTAACATTGGTCGGAGTTTCTTCACATTCGAGTTATAATATCGTTACTGGTGACACCGAGGAGTTATCTCCGTTTGTTGCTATTTCGGCGCTATGGATGAATTGGGTTGTATTTAACACTTAAATATTAAACTTAACGGATGAGGGACTAAATGCAGAACAACTTTTAGGTTTTTGGATGTACTGCCCTTGCAAAAACTAAAGTATAGGGACAAAGTGTGTTATTGTGTATAAAACACAGGGACCATCCATGCAATTAACTCTAAAACCCTACTAAACTCTTGTTAGTGTTTATTAGAGGGCAGTGTTTGAATTGATTGGAAAAATTAGAACATACTTGGACATTAATAAGTTCAGTCGATTGAGAAAGTAGCTTTGATTATACGAAATAGCAACATGTAACACCCCCAAAATCACTATTCAGCGGAAGCAAGATTTGGGGTGCTACTAATCAAATATCACAGCACAAAAGTAAAGCAAACGACATCTATATGCAACGTTTGTAAAGTGGTTACATTTCCATACATAAAATGTTTGGAAACATAGGGTTTTTGGTTACAAAATGAAGTTCCCTAGAGTCGCGCTTATAGCGGGAGATTCTATTACATCATCATAATAAATACAAAAGATAATGCTAAGAATCTCCGTTAAATGCAGTGGTAGAAATCATGCGACTCTAGCTAGTATCCTGAGGGAATCCTACTCCGTATGTGTACCTGAGATACAAAGCTAAAAGGTCAACACGAATGTTGGTGAATCTCACAGGTTTGTAAATAGTATTAGTATTTGAACACAAGATTTCTTCAGTAATGCCCGCAGGTGTAAATCAGGTATTTGCAATCCCGCAAATGTAAAGTAAGTAAGTTATACCGTTTCCATGAGGCTCATAATCGAAGCTTAACCCGTAAGTAATAAGTTGCTCCCGTGACATGCTCGTAACTGAGCAAGCCTAAGTAACTAATAATAGTCGCCCGTTTATACAGAACGGTTCGTGGTAGCGCTACTACCCCGGGCGGGGAGGGTCATTTCCCTAATGGATCCATTAACTAGTGTTCGCGCTTAAGTCCATAACTAACGATATATGATGGAGAGACTTCCGTAAAAGTAAGTAACGCATGCAATCCCGTATAGTAAAATAAGTTGTTTGTACTTGTGTTCAATAAAAGTATGCAATGTATCTCACCCCGTAAGTAAAACAGTAAAAGTGGGGCTGTAAGACTCACCCGAGTCTCGTAAGTACGTATGTGAAATCAATCAGGTAAAGCGGATGCAAGTCCGTGTACCAGTTCTCAGAACCCTGCAACCTTCTGGCGTCCGAAACGCACAAGGTTGTAAGTAAACAAGTAATCGAGTTGGTGTCTTAAAAGATCACCCATGCTAGTTGCCAACTCAACTAGGAAATGTCCAAGTGTTCGTTTAGTAATCCGTTTTTATTTTGAAAACAAGTATGGCCCGTTGGTGATGGTTTGTAATAATAATCCAAAAGTGTTATTATTATATGTATCGTTGTATCATATTTCATTATCTGTAAGTGTTTGACACTTAGTGTGAAAAGTATTTATAAGTTCCTGGATGACGGGGGTCCGGGAGCAGCGCCCCTGGTAGCGGGGTCCAAGGGACGGCAGCCCCTGGCGGGGTCCAAGGGGCAGAGTGATAAAATTTAAGGTCTCGACACTTAGTAAAATTTGTGTTTTCTTGGTTATGTTTCATGCGACATAGCGTGCGACATAGTCTGTTGTGTCGCATATCACCTCTGCGACGTAAGGGCTTGTGTCGCTAAGTGCGACGTCCGCAATTTATACGACATAAAATGTTGTGTCGCTATACGCGACGGAATTAGGTTTTTGCGACATAGTCACTTGTGTCGCTATATGCGACATAAGTGAGGGTTTAGAGACATAAGGGCTTGTGTCGCTATCCTGCGACACAATTCAATTTATGCGACACAAAGGCTTGTGTCGCAGGTGGCCTGGAGCCTCTGCGACACAACGAGCTGTTGGCCGGAAAATGAGCCGAAAGGGTGTTTTCCGGCCTCCGTTCGACCTGAGACTTTTACCCAACCCATATTTGGACATTTTAAGCTTAAAGAAACAACTAGAACTTAAAAACACTTGAAATCGAAAGGTTTCGAGTTTTGTCGGGAACTTACAAAGTGATGAATCGAAATTCCGGAAAGGTAGGAGTGTAGATCGTTGCGTGGTGATCGTTTTTCTCTAAATGAGTGTGACGATTTATGGTGGTTTGTTGATGTTATTTGGTGGTTTTAGATGTTGGTGGTGAAAGTTGAGAGGAAAATGAAGAAGAAAGAAGAGAAGGAGAGAGAGTGAGAATGGAAAAGTGAGGGTGAGGGAGGTGGTGACCCTCACCTTGGCTGATTTTCGGTGGGGGCCCACCGGTGTGGGTCTCCACTTTACTCCCGTGCAATCGCGCTCCGTGCGGTGTTCGTTTCCTTGTTCGTTTAAACGTTAAATAACTGTCTTAAATGTTTAATTATATGTTTTAAAATACAAATGTTTATTTAATATTTTTGTTGAAGTCTTTTACCAATTACTTAATAATTTAAATAGTTTCGTTTGTTTGTATGTTAAATGTGTAAATCGCGTAGACGTTTGTTATATGACACAACATGTAATTGAAATATTATTAAAATAATATTTGTGACATAATAGTGTCCTTAATTAATATTACATTACTTGATATAAATGTTCACCAACGCCCGTATGATTTGAATCGAATTACATTCGATTTGAAATTCGTACGATTAAAACCAAATCGAATATTAGTATATATTCAACAATATATATTTTGATACATTAATTAGCCTAATACTACACTAATTACATATATTAACAGTTGAGTAGGAACTAATTACTAGTCCTAGCTTGGCAGGTGTCACACAACACAACCGAGAAGAAACATGCCTATAGCATGATTCATTTTCCAAGTAAAAGAGAGCGGGAAGTTGAAGATGCAGGTTGGGCGGGAATTGAAAAAGCGTAAGAGTAGTAATTAGGTTAAAGTAAGTAAAAATTAAATTTTCCATATAAATTATGTAATAGTACATGGGTGTTTTGGGAAAGAACAAATAAACGTGTTTAAAAAAAATAAAAAAATGTGTGATATTGAATGCATGTACTACAAGTTTATTTTTATTTTTAATAAAATAAATTAGTACATATGTTAGTGTGTTAAATACTTAAATGTAAAGTGTTATAGTTCATATATGTAGAGTTTCAAGACCCGTGACAACGAAAGCAACTTAATTGACCATGGTTATAGATATTCAATTGAATATAAGTGTAATGTATATATCTAAAAAAATATCTTTAATTAAAAATGCATGATTCATACCTTCCAATTTGTTGAACTGTCCGGATCTTGAATAAAAGTAATTAATCGACTTGTATACATAATAATAAAGGGTTGGAAAAAAACTTATGGTAAAAGAAAGAAGAAATAGTATTAGTACTTTTGTTCTTGAAAACGTACACAAAGGGTGAAAGGGCTGGTTTGTCTCGATTCTAGCGATTCAACACACGTTTGGTAAATTGAAAATGTTTAAGTTTGCAATTGAAGGCCAGGGGATTAAATTTTTTTAAAAATGTCTACTTCACTTCCATTACTTTATTTTATTACTAAATATTAAAGTATTTTATTGAAACAACTGGTAGAAATTAGATATGAGACGTTGAAGAAAAATACGATTTAAATAAACGAGTTGTTTAATCAATTGGCGCGACAATTGAAACTCAACAGACTCTTGATAATATTTATGAATAGTTGACCACGGTTAGTTTATGGGGAACCGTGGTCACTATTGAAATAGTAAATTGAATAGACAACGGAAATTGGAGCCTATACATGACCACGGTTACTTATTGACCATGGGGAAGCTAGCGTGGTCAGTGGTCACTATAGCATGCAGAGACTATATATAGAATATACTAGACTAGACGGAAATTGACGCCTATATATATGACCACGGTTACTTTATGACCACGGTTAGTTTATGGGGAACCGTGGTCACTGTCAAAGCAGTAAATTGAGTTGACGTATGATGGTTAGTCTTCTGTGGTTACATATTTGCAGTGGATAGTTCAAAAGTATAATTATGAAGATATGGAGTAATATTTAATTTAATACTCCGTACACTATACGCCAGGTGTAATCATTTTAATGATAGTGGAATCCAAATTTTGTAATTAAAACTCTATTTGTCAAAATACAACACCACCACTTTTTTACCATACACCACCAAAATCACATTTTGGACATTTTTGCCCTTGAAATTGTGAATAAGTGTTTGAAGAATTTTAAGTTTAAAGGGGTAAAAGGGTCAAAAAATATATTTTAGTGTTGTATGATAAATAAAATGGTGGTGTACAAATCGCCACCCTCCAGCTAGCGTGGTCAGTGGTCACTATAGCATGCGGTAACTTTTATATATAGACTACTAGATTTTAAACCCGTGTAATGACACGGGGGTTGAATTCGTATTTGAGTCTTTAAATAAATACATGAGACATTCGTAATGGAAGCATATATTACTTAGGAGACTTTAATATTAAAAGATATAGATATGGAATTTAAATTAACTACTTATCTGATACGGAGTATTTGTTAGAATTATAATGATGAAATAATTGCTTTATTTTAGTAAATTTTAAAATAATAATTTATGATGTCATCTTTCCCTTAATTTTAGCCAATTTGAAAAAATAAAACAATTCTATTGGTTAATTGCAAATTTGATGACATCATGGGTTATTCATATATTATATTTAAGATAAGATATAAAGAATAGACTAGACTAGACGGAAATTGTCGTCTATATATATGACCATGATTACCTTATGACCACAGTTAGTTTATGGGGAACCGTGGTCACTGTCAAACCAGTAAATTGAGTTGACGTATGATGGTTAGTCTTCTGTGGTTACTTTTTGACTGTGAATAGTTCAAATGTAATTATGAAGATATGGAGTAATATTTAATTTAATACTCCGTACAATATACGCCAGGTGTACTCATTTTAATGACAGTGGAATCCAAATTTTGAAAGTAAAAATTCTATTTGTCAAAATACAATATTTGTTGAACCTGGTCACAATATAACTAGCCACAACATATTCATTCATAGTAAGTGGTAAGTGTAACCGGTAGCCACATGTAACAATTTGATTTAATATACTACGGAGTAACATATATAACATTAAAGTACACAACGTACGAATAGTACAATACAATATCGTATGATTGAGGAACATTTAACCTAGCTAGCTAGCTTATGTTATCCCGTGTTGTTATTATATATGTTTTGATTTGATATATTGTTGTTATTGTAACACCTTCATAAAATTACATAACAACGTACGTATAGTATAATATAATACCGAGTAACATTTAACCTAGCTAGCTTATTATAATAATCCAGCCGGTGTTGTTATTACATATGTTTTGATTTGATATATTGTTGTTATTGTTATGGATAACGACATCTGCTTAAGGATCCCAATCTTATGTCTATTAATTTTAATTTGAAACTTTGAATATTCACGGCTTCAATAGTGTTGTTATTAACTTATTATATTGTTTAAACATAATGTTGTTATTGACTATTTGGTATTGTAATATTGTAATGTATATAATTTTTCCCTAAAATATAGTAATATGTCATAACTAAGAGTAAATGATTAAAATGAGGTTTAAATGTTTAATAGTTTATGGCTCTATGCATTATAATTTATGGTGGGCCCATCTAATATTATTAACGATAAAGTATTATAAATAATAAAATGAAATGACTAGCTTCAAGACCCGCGACAACGAAAGCAACTAAATTGAAATTGTTATAAATATTCAATTGAATATGAGCATATACATTGTTGTAGAATGAAATTGTCACATATAAAAAAAGTTAAGTTTTAAAATGCATCCATCATACCTTCCAATTTTGTTGAACTGTTGGGAGCTTTGATGACACGCAAAAAGTCATGTTTTTAAGTGTCATTATCTCAACTTTTGGGCCCAAATTATGATGAAATTATCTAAAATGAGCACTATATTGTTAAAACTCATAACATGGGCCAAAATATAGACAACATTTCAAAAATCAACTAAAATGGTCGAAAAACACGATAAATCTAACGAATACGATCATGAGCATTCTCGTTCACTCGTTCTAGCACTTTTTGAGCTACACAAAGAATTATGACCTCTAACTTATGTCATTTTCTTCGTTAGGAAAATACGAACGCGTGAATATAAAGATCGCTCAAAACGGATAAATGAAGAAGAAGTTACGTCAAATCGAAGAAACGAAGAACCGAGAGGATCGAATACGGCTGTCCCATACCGTATACAGCTAGACACCGACCGTATATGGCCTGTGTAGACCGTATACGGCCTGTGCCCAACCGTTTATGGCCCAGTCCAGCCGTATACGGTTGGTGCCTATCTGTATTTGCTCCAGTCCACCCGTATACGGCCAAAACCAACCGTATTCCGTGTTCAGGGTATAAAAATCAGATTTTTATACGGCTGTGCGATACGTTTGTGCATTTGGGGGTTGGAATACGGTTGAAGAATATGGCTGTGCGATGCCTATAAATACAACCACCTCCTCACCTTTTGAAACATACTTTTCTCAACAACAAATCTCTCAAGTTGTTTTCTCTCTTTCTCTCTTTACTCTCTCTCTAGAAATAATTAGTTAGATAATTAGGTTCGTTAAGCTAGTAGATTAGTAGCTTACTTGTAACGGAGGAGCTCTGAGACTGCGGTTACTCCAGATTTGTAATAACGCTCTGTCAGGTTTTATTTTAAATCTCTATCTTGTTATTTTTAAATATGTTGTGTTGTTGCTATGCTTATTTAGAAATGCTTGCTAGAATTATTCCCATGCTGAGCTGATAAAATCTGTGTTTGCTATGATAGTCGTTATGCTAGGGTAATTATGCTTTAATCATGCCGTTACTCTGTCTGTATGCTGTTGAAATATATTTGAATCTATGAAATGAATCTCCAATGTTTATCTATCCAACTTATGACGTGGTTAGTAACTTACTACTAAGAACTTGGTAAACTTCTAATGGTACGCCGCTAATTATTCTGTGTCTAATGATCGTTGAACTCGACATGGTCGGTGTTCTCCTGGTTGAAATAAGACCGGAGGGAGACACGGAACATAGGATTAGAGATAGATTAGATCCATTTCATATAGCAAATGTTTTTGAGAGAATTTTTGGAACATTTGTGACTTAAAACTATTATCCAGATACTCTGCATGAAATAAGTTGATCCCTGTATGCTACTCTGCTGCATGTTCTTGTTTGATTATTGCTTTAGGGTTTGCATGCTAGTATCATTTGTGCTATTGGATATATGATTAGGTTTTCAGATATATGTTGATTGCATACACCAGTTTAACATGCATAGAATAGTTATGATGATTTATATGAAATAATGATGAACAATTTAATTAGCCGTTAGACCCGACCATCCCAACTTGTTCCGGTGAGAAACCCCTGTTCATGTTTTTGTTTACTCAACAATTCATGCCATGGTTCGGATATCTCAAATGTCTGAGATTGGGGAACAAGACTCGAGGATGGTTGCTGGTTAAATTGGTTTCTACATATGGGACAATTTCCAGTGTAGTTTACATTCCATAACTGTTATCTTCGTGACATGTTATTTATCTGATTGCGGATAACTCTACTTTAGATAGATAATAGGCTAGGAGCTATGGCTCATTAGGAATTATAATCCGTCCAGGATAGACAGCAAGGACCTTTCAATTGAAGCAACAGAAATACCGTAAAACAACCTAGTACCTGGCATAGCGTTGGAAATACCTCTGGTGTAGTACAAACACGTGGAAGCCGTGGAAAGGTTGTAGGTGGATTACTTTGTATCTCATTGATTGTTTCGAGTACGTCTGCTAAATCCTGCACCTGTCATCATAACTAAGGCCCTAATCAAAATAACTACCCCAAAATAGCATACATGACTGTCATAGTAAACACATGCGTTTAACCTGTAGTTCTCGTAGCCACCTCACCACACCTCCCCTATCTTAGTTTAGTATTTTAGTTTTAAATTAGGTAGTTAATTAGAAAACTAAACAAAACCCCTATAAACTCTTGATAAAACCCAGCTAAATTACAAAGGATAATTGAAAACCTAGATCCCATGCCCATTGTAGTTTGAAGAACGACCCTAGGTCATACTTATCGCTGTACTCACCTATAGCTTTAGTATACTTAGGCCCAGCAAAAACAAATTTTAAAACCCACTGGTGGTCACGCCCGGAGGAAGGCCCGCAACGACGCGAGTTAAATCGCAACCGACCACTAGGCGCCCATCAAGTTTTTGGCGCCGCTGCCGGGGACTACAACGACCGATTTAGGAATTTAGTTATCTTAGTTATTTAGCGATCCTTTCGGAAGATCAATATCATCCAAAAGTTCCCTTTCCGTTCTTTCCTTTTCAGTACCCTCTTCCTTTCCAAAACTCTCTTTTCTACCAAAACCCCAAATTCTTCAGCCATGATGACTAGTCAACATGACTGGAAATTTGGGACAACATTCAAAAGCCCTGAACCAAACTTTCATTCCACATCTTCTGTTCAGTGGAAAATCAAAACCCCTCCTATTCAACCTATGTCTACTTTACCTTCCACTCTATCCGGTTCCTCCTTCAACTCTTAACAACATTATAACGAAACCTTGACTAACTTCATGATTGAACAAGTAAACATTAACAAAGAAGTAATGGCTTTTCAAGATAAAATTGATGCTTTACTTAGAATTTCCGAAGATTTAATAAAAAACCTTGAAGTTAGTTTTAAACAATTATTTTCAAAAGTTGAGGAGAGTCAAAGGAAAATCGAAACCAGTAACACTGTCTTAGTTGTTACGAGAGGAGGAAAAGAAACCAGAGTTGAACAAACCTCAGATAATTCCTCGAACAAACCTTCCACTTCTACTGATCTATTACCTAGTGACACTCCTGTCACTACACCAGATCCAATACCCTTTCCTGGTAGGCTTAAGAAGGAGAAGCAAGAAGCGCAGTTTGGGAAGTATCTTGAGATGTTTAAAAGCCTGCACTTAAACGTTAGATTATTAGACACTTTAGTAGAGATGCCTAGTTGTGCAAAATTCTTCAAAGAACTTCTTTCAAATAAGGAAAAATTAAGACAAATAGTTAACATACCCTTAGATGTTGAATGCTCTGCAATCATGCTACATGGCCTGCCACCAAAACTAGGAGATACTGGCCATTTCACTATCCCTTGTTACCTTCAAAATACCCAAGTTAGTAATGCCTTAGCTGACCTAGGTGCTAGTGTCAACCTTATGCCTTACTCACTATATAAGAAACTTGGATTAGGTGAACTACTGCCCACTCAAATGACCATCCAATTAGCTGATAGATCAGTTAAACTCCCTAGGTGGATTGCTGAAGATATTATGGTTCGAGTAGGTAAATTTATCTTCCCAGTTGACTTTGTCATTATGGATATTAAGGAAGATGCCCACGTTCCCCTCATCCTTGGCAGACCTTTCCTAAACACTGCCAAAGTTGTTATTGACGTAAATGAAAAATCTTTAAAACTGAGGGTCGGAACGGAGGAAGTCACCTTTAATGTGGATAAATTGATGAAACAACCTGTGGGAGAAGATCTTGTTCTTGTGGATTCCATGCAGGAAATATACGACGAGCATTTGGAAGAGATTCTGGCAGTTAGCAGTCACGACCATCTTCCCAACACAGTCATCACTACATGGAGACTATGCCAAGATGATGTTGGACTCTGCTTTGCTATCTCTAACAAATCAGCACACTCAGGGGAGCTGCTATTTCCTTTATCTGAAATGAAGTATCCTCTTGCACTACCTGACAACACTTTCATGAACAATTCATTTGTTACTGTTCCCTTAGGCGAAGGCATTCCTTTACCAATCCTAAAAAGGGGTCAAACTGTTTCATCTCCTTCAGTAGCTGAAATTCTCAAATCCTTTGAGGAGATGGAATCAGAAATCTCAGCTAAGCCGCAACTATCTGAAGATTGTGCGCCACAAAATCCAGAAATCACCATAAATACTTCTTCAACAGCTCAATTTCAGAGGTTTGCATTTACCGACACCAACGATATCATCTTTACCGAAGATAGTGCAACCTCCTCATCATCTACTAGCAAATACGAGCTGAAGAAGAATGCAATCTCTAATGAGACAACGTTAGTAGAAATAGCATCAGCCACTGCAGCCGACTCATCTCCGAATGAACCAGATTTCCAAATGGAGTATGATGTGTTACAAAGAGATAAGATTGCTCGAATGAAACCTTCCATTGAAGAACCGCCAGAGTTGGAGCTGAAGGAACTACCCTCTCATCTGGAGTATGCTTTTCTTGAAGGAACCTTGCATCTACCCGTTATAATTGCAAAAGGTCTTACATCCAAAGAGAAAGCAAGACTCATCCAAGTGTTGAAGTCACACAAGAAGGCGATTGCATGGAAAATCTCTGACATCCAAGGGATCAGTCCAAACTATTGCACTCACAAGATACTCATGGATAATGACTTCAAACCTTCCATACAGAGATAGAGTAGAGTTAACCCGAAGATTCAAGACATGGTCAAGAAGGAGGTTATCAAACTCTTGGATGCTGGCTTGATCTATCCTATCTCCGATTCCCCATAGGTCAGCCCAGTTCAGGTTGTCCCCAAGAAAGGAGGAATGACGGTTATCGCTAACGAAGACAATGAACTCATTCCAACACGAACCGTCACCGGTTGGAGGGTATGCATCGACTATCGGAAGCTGAACGAAGCCACTCGAAAAGATCATTTCCCTCTACCGTTCATCGATCAAATGTTAGAGAGATTGTCTGGGAACGAGTTATATTGTTTCCTTGATGGTTTCTGTGGCTATTTTCAGATTCCTCTCGATCCTAAGGACTAGGAAAAAATGACCTTCACATGTCCTTACGGAACATTCGCTTATCGACGCATGCCTTTCGGGCTATGCAACGCACCTGCAACATTCCAACGGTGTATGGTAGCAATATTCCACGACATGATTGAACAGTGCATGGAGGTATTCATGGATGATTTCTCAGTCTTTGGATACTCTTTCACTTCTTGTCTTTCCAACTTTGAAAGAATGCTAGCCCGATGCGAAGAATCAAACCTTGTCTTAAACTGGGAGAAGTGCCACTTTATGGTAAAGGAAGGAATAGTTTTGGGACACCGGATATCAAAGTCTGGAATTGAAGTTGACAAAGCTAAAGTTGAGACCATTGCCAAACTTCCACCACCTACCTCTGTTAAAGCCATTCGCAGTTTTCTAGGTCACGCCGGATTCTACCGTCGCTTTATTAAAGATTTCTCTAAGATTTCTTGACCTATGACGCACCTTCTCGAGAAGGACACTCCGTTTGTCTTTTCAGATGACTGCCTTAAAGTCTTCAACATCCTGAAGGATCAGCTCACACATGCACCGATCATGGTTACTCCTGACTGGAGTCTCCCATTTGAAATCATGTGTGATACCAGTGACTTTGCGGTTGGAGCTGTCTTAGGGCAAAGGAAGGAAAAGCAATTTCAGCCTATATACTACGCAAGAAAGACACTCACCGATGCTCAAGAGAATTACACTACTACAGAAAAGGAGCTGCTTGCGGTAGTTTTTGCTTTTGATAAATTTCGTTCTTACTTAATGTTGTCCAAAACTATTGTCTATACAGATCACTCAGCCTTGAAGTATCTTTTCAAAAAGCAAGATGCTAAACCGAAACTACTTCGATGGATTCTACTCCTCCAAGAATTCGTTTAGAAATCAAGGATAAAAAGGGAGCAGAAAATGTCGCAGCAGATCATCTCAGTCGATTGGAAAACCCATCGATGGAAAAGCTGGATGAAAGAGAAATTCAAGATCAGTTCCCTGAAGAACAACTCAAGAATGTCAGAAGCCTCTAGAGGGGATCACAATTCAATCATAACCCTTGGTGCGCAGACTACGCTAACTATCTCGTTGGTGGAATTGTCCCGAAAGGAATGCCTACCTCTAGAAAGCGCAAATTCTTTAGAGATATCAAAAATTACTATTGGGACGATCCATACTTGTTCAAAGTATGCCCGGACCAAATTATTAGAAGATGCATTGACGAAAGGGAAGCAAGGAACATTCTCCACCAGAGTCATCACGGACCAACTGGAGGACATCGTGGAGCAAATATGACCGCAAGGAAGGTATACGATTTCGGCTTCTATTGGCCATCTATATTCAAAGACGCTCACGACTTGGTAAAACGCTGTGATGCTTGCCAAAGGTTTGGAAGTATCTCACTGAGGAGTGAAATGCCACTTACTAACATCCAGGCCTGCGAGATCTTCGATATATGGGGATTGGATTTCATGGGACCATTCCCTAAATCCTTTGGAAAAGAATACATTCTAGTGGATGTCGACTACGTCTCCAGATGGGCCGAGGCACAAGCATTTCCTACTAATGACTCATGAGTAGTGATCAAGTTCCTCAAACAACTCTTTTATCGGGGCACGCACTTCTGTAGTGCTCAGTTTATGAGGACATTATAGTATTATGGTGTCACCCATAAGACATCTACGGCTTATCATCCGCAAATGAATGGGCAGCCTGAAGTGACAAACAGAGCTCTCAAAAGGATCTTGGAACGAACCGTGGTTAATCATAAGGAGAAATGGGCTGACAAGTTATACGATGCTCTGTGGGCGTTCAGAACTGCATACAAGTCACCATTAGGGACCACGCCTTATAGACTAGTCTATGGAAAAGCGTGTCATCTGTCAATCGAGTTGGAATATAAGGCTTACTGTGCACTGAGAGATTGTAATCTGGACCCTTCCATAATTGGATTACATCGAAAGATGCAGCTGAATGAACTCGCCGAATTGAGAGACCAAGCTTATGATAGTTCTTTACATTTCAAGTAGCGAACCAAGAACAACCACGATGCCAAGCTCAAGTATTCTCGATTCAAACCTGGAGATAAAGTTCTTCTCTTCAATTCGCGCCTCAAAAAGTTTTCAGGCAAATTCAGATCAAGGTGGAGCAGACTATTCATGATATCAAAGGTCTTTACCTTCGGAGCAGTCGAATTAGAAGCCCTAGACGGTAATTTTAAAGTCAATGGTCACTGCTTAAATCACTACATTGAAGACTCTCCTTCCAATAAGGAGGTCTTTATCTTTGAACCACCTTAAGCCGACAAAGTAGGTAACAGAGTCAAGCTAGTGACTCGTTAAACAAGCGCTCTTGGGAGGCACCCCATTGCTTATCTTTACAATAGCTTTAATTTTATTTCTCAGTTTATTTTTGCTTAGTATTATCATCACTGGACTAATGATGCAGGATAATCTAAATACCCAACAGCACCGCACTCTTACATATACATCGGAGATAAGTTTTATCTAAATTATACAAGTGCAACTATTCAGATGACTCAAACTTTTATAAAAATCTTTTAAAAAGTCATCTGACTCTGCTGCATTTGTATAACCTTATAAACTATAGCATTACCTATTTTCCTTATGTTTCAGGATGGACGCTTCAGCTGAGACATCAAGACACACTTCCTAGCAACAACAGAAGAAGAAGAGACACCGCAGAGGAAAGAAGAAGCTGACCACTGTTCCAGAGGAGCATGCGACAGATGTGACGATCACTCCAGTATCTGCCCCAGTGTTCGACTATGGGATTACTACTACTGACCCAGCTGCGACTTGGGCGATTCTCCGAGAGCTCTCCATCCAACATGACTCTCACTTTGACATCAGGGAGATGGTTGGACTTCCGAGACTTCCAGACCAGTCCTTCAGACTTGGTCAAGGTCCCAGACCACCTCTTCTGCCATGGTCATTTTTCCCAGCTGCACCTACTACAGAGACCACTCTTCCTACTGCTGCTGTTACATCTCCTGATCTCCCTGCTGCACCCATGATGCCTGGTGCCACTGTTGCCACATCACCTACTTCCATCCTGGATAGTGAAGCACTTGCGGCATTTGACCCAGACATGGATGATTTACTAGACGATTTTTAGTTTATTTTATCTCTTTATGTTTTATTTATGCTAGACTTTTATGTTGTTGAAATGGTGTACTGTGACTGTATTTTATGGTATTTGGATAACTTAGCTTCGTGTGGAATGGATGAGCTTTAAACAGAGCCTGGTCCACAAATCCAGCAAATCATCAGCACCGCTCCTTCACGAATCTGGTCCTAAATCCAGTACTCCTTAACCGTAGGGAAGTCCCCCTCCTAAAACTTTTCTAGTTTCTACGTAACTTAGATATGCTTATGCCCACTTAAATCCCTAAGTGTGGGATCCTCTGTACTTAAAACTTTTGCACTCACATTTTCCTAAAACAAAACCCTAAGTGTGGGATTCTCCCCGCTTAGTGTAGAAACATTGGGGACAATATTTATTTTTAATTGTGGGATAGTAGTATATCTCGTCTAATTATCTGTCAAAGTTGATTTTGAGACATTCAAGTCCTCGAATAATTTTTCAATCCTTATTTTTCCCTAAATTTTCAAAAATTTGAAACCTTTTTGAGTCACAATGAAAGAAAATTGGTTAAAACTTTGACAGTGAAATTGTCACTCATTCAGTAAAGCCTAAACAGGTTTACTTCGACAGTGAAATTGTCACTCATTCAGTTGGCCAAAAAGCTTTTCATTTAAGAAAGAGTACAGATTTTTTTTTACAAGTATTCAAAAGTTGGTAAAAAGAGGTCGAATCATGTCAGATTCCAAACAATTTAAGATGAGGATCTAAGAGGGGCATCGCACGACTGGACACATACATCCTATTTTTGCGGTGAGGAACTTTGCGCCTTATAAGCATTCATTTTAAATGTTTCACTATTTGTTTGTTGTGTGTGACCGGTGCATGTATTTCTGAATTAGAACTTGCCCCAGGTATACGTGTCAAAATCACAATGATGGTTGTCATACGTGGCATAGGTACAATTAGAGGATCTTAACATTGCCTAGGATCAAACCCCATTTCAACATATCTCTTTCAAGCCCAAAACCCTTCCAACACTTATCCTCAGTGTTGATGATCCGCCTAAATAACCTTGTTGAGCCTTAGCCTTTTCATTTCTTTCAACCCATATTTTAAACCCACTTATTCCCTTACCTACCAAGAACTTATCTTAGAATCTTTTAGATCTTTTTGAAAAAACGCTATTTGAATATTCTTTTTGCTTTCTACCCCAAAATCACAAAAATCTTGTGTTTACTAAAAATTTCTCGCGTGCGTTTCAATATTTAATACTCAAAAGAAATCGAGAGTCTTATGGTGTGAAAAATTAGCACCAACTAAGTTCGAAAGTGACAAGGGATTTAGAAAAAATGAAAAGTAAGAAAGGATGCCCAGAGGGCAAGAAAAAAATAAATAAAAGAAAAAGAAAAATCCCCCTTAGAAAGTCTCTTGCGAAGAATTTCTGAGCCCAAAAATAAAATAAAGCTAAGTGCTTCAAATCTCTCGGAAAGTCCAATTCTTAAAAGTGTGAAATCATCCATTTGTTTTCAAAATATAGAAGTCAAAATAGCTATCTTCCCTTTGCGTTATCCATTTCCGTTTTCATTAAAAAGATTGTCCAAATGGAATTTTTCATTATGTTTTAAAAGGCCTAAGATAAGTAACACCTTTAACCCTTAAAAACCACACTTATCCATACCCTTTAACCCTCACCACATATCATAACCCACTTGAATGTCTTGAGATAATTAGTACCGTCCCCGTCTAAGTGGTGGAGATATGATCATTGGGCAAGCCTATAATGACGAATACTGCACGATAGGTGCTTGAGCGATTTTCGTTTGGCTTAGGATAATAGGAAACCCGATACACTTGAGTGAATTGAGTGACCACTAGTGAGATCGCCCAGTCACGTATATTCCGCATCTTGAGAATTGAAAGTTTGCCTAAGTGAATCATTTTGAAAAACTTTGGATATTTCATGTAAACACTTCTTCTTTATCCGACAGGCAAAATACTTGTTTTCAATTTGTACAAATTCTTATTTGCGGCTCAAGAAAGAATCTTGAAATTGGAGATTTTGGCAAATAAGATTGTGATTTGCTTGAGGACAAGCAAAAGTCTAAGTGTGGGATATTTGATGACACGCTAAAAGTCAAGTTTTTAAGTGTCATTATCTCACCTTTTTGGCCCAAATTATGATGAAATTATCTAAAATGAGTACTATATTGTTAAAACTCATAACATGGGCCAAAATATAGATAACATTTCAAAAATCAACTAAAATGGTCGAAAAATACGATAAATCTAACGAATACAATCATGAGCATTCTCGTTCACTCGTTCTAGCACTTTTTGAGCTACACAAAGAATTATGACCTCTAACTTATGTCATTTTCTTCGTTAGGAAAATACGAACGCGTGGATATAAAGATCGCTCAAAACGAATAAACGACGAAGAAGTTACACCAAATCGAAGAAACGAAGAACCGAGAGGACCGAATACGGCTGTCCCAGACCGTATACGGCTGGACCAGAGCGTATACGGCTGGACACAGACTGTATACGGCCTGTGTAGACCGTATATGGCATGTGCCCAGACGTATACGGCCTAGTCAAGCCGTATACGGTTGGTGCCCACCCGTATTTGCTCCAGTCCACCCGTATACGTCCAAAACCAACTGTATTCCGTGTTCAGGCAATAAAAATCAGATTTTTATACGGCTGTCCGATACGGTTGTGCATTTGGGGGTTAGAATACGGTTGAAGAATACGGTTGTGCGATGCCTATAAATACAACCACCTCCTCACCATTTGAAACATACTTTTCTCAACAACAAATCTCTCAACTTGTTTTCTCTCTTTCTCTCTCAACTCTCTCTCTAGAAATAGTTAGTTAGTTAATTAGGTTAGTTAAGCTAGTAGATTAGTAGCTTACTTGTAACGGAGGAGCTCCGAGACTGCGGTTACACAAGATTTGTAATAACGCTCTGTTAGGTTTTATTTTAAATCTCTATCTTGTTATTTTTAAATATGTTGTGTTGTTGCTATGCTTATTTAGAAATGCTTGCTAGAATTATTGCCATGCTGAGCTGAACAAATTTGTCTTTAATCATGCTGTTACTCTGTCTGTATGCTGTTGAAAGATATATGAATCTATGAAATGAATCTCCAATGTTTATCTATCCAACTTATGCTGTGGTTAGTAACTTATTACTAAGAACTTGGTCAACTTCTAATGGTACGCCGCTAATTATTTTGTGTCTGATGATCGTTGAACTCGACATGGCCGGTGTTCTCCTGGTTGAAATAAGACTGGAGGGAGACACGGAGTATAGGATTAGAGATAGATTAGATCCATTTCATATAGCAATTGTTTTTGAGAGAATTTTCGGAACATTTGTGACTTAAACGTTTATCCAAATACTCTGCATGAAATAAGTTGATCCCTGTATGCTACTCTGCTGCATGTTCTTGTTTGATTGTTGCTTTAGGGTTTTCTGTTGAGACATAGTTTGTGACAACAGATCTAGCTTTGCAATATGACTAGTGTAATTTTTATCATGTTGATATATTGGTTTAGGTTTGTAAATTGATATTGTTTTGATATTAATATTCGTTAAATATATTATTATGATAAAGTGTTAGACGAATATAGATTTTAACAATATATATACATATGCTGCGAGTCGAGTTATTTGTTTTAGACGTTTGTTGCGAGTCAAGATCTCAAGTCGCAAGGCTTTGCGATGCGAGATGAGATTTGAACTCGCAGAACTTAATAGAGACAAACGAGCCGAGTTCATGGGCTTGGGTTGCGTAGCGAGTCGAGTCAACTCGCAGGCCCAGTGGCTGCGAGTTGAGACGAGAATATATATTTGTTTTCATACGTGGAAAATATAACTTTGATATATGTGACACCCGTCAAAGTAGGACTACTATTTAGTGCCTAATCAAGTGTAATACATGTAATTAGTTCTGTGTTAGGCTAATTAATGTATCAATATATATATTGTTTAATATATACAATTATGCGATTTGATTAAATCGTGCAATTTTCAAATCGAATGTAATTCGGTTCAATTAATACGGGCATTGGTGAACGATTTTATTAAATAATATAACATTATTTAATAACACTAATTATTCAAAATACTATTTGATAATATTTTGTAATTAATTCGCTTCGCACGAAGAAACATCTGCGCGATTAAAATATTAAGCGCGCAAACAATCAAAGCGAAACTAAGTTATATTTTATATAACTCAAGTGTTAAGTATTTGGTAAAATACTTCAACAAAAATATTGACTAAATCCTCGTATTTTAAAACGCATGTTTAAACGCGCAAAATAATTAATTAACGATTAAACGACCGGGGAAACGAACACTGCACGGAGTAAAAAGTGGAGACCCCCACACTAGGGAGGGCCCCCACCGATCAGCCACAAGGGGGTGAGGTCACCACCTCCCCACCCCATTTCCCACTTCTACTTTCTTTCATCTTTTCCTTTCTCTCTCTCTTTTCTCTCATTTTACCACCAACCTCACCATCACCATTAAGCCACAAAATAACACCATCAAACCTCAATATTTCATCTCGCTTGTTTGGAAGAAAAGAACCACCGTGCAAAGACCTACATTTCTAGCTTTCCGGATTCTCGTTTCGCTACTTTGTAAGTTTCCGACGAAATCCCGAAACCTTTCGATTTCAAGTGTTTTTAAGTTCTAGTTGTTTCTTTAAGCTTAAAATGTCCAAATATGGGTTAGGTAAAAGTCACAGGTCGAACGGAGGCCGGAAAACACCATTTCGGCTCATTTTCCGGCCAACAGCTCGTTGTGTCGCAGAGGCTTCAGGCCACCTGCGACACAAGCCTTTGTGTCGCATAATTTGAATTATGTCGCACTTAGCAACACAAGCCCTTATGTCGCAGAGGTGATCTGCGACACAACAGACTATGTCGCACTTAGCGACACAAGCCCTTATGTCGCAGAGGTGATCTGCGACACAACAGACTATGTCGCACCTAGCGACACAAGACTTATGTCGCATGCTATGTCGCATGAAACAGAACCAAGAAAACACAAATTTTACCAAGTGTCGAGACCTTAAATTTTATCACTCGATTTCACCCAAATTCAAGTCCAGATGCGTTTTTCACCAAAGCAATTTAGTAGAAATAAAAAATTTCCAAGCTCGACCCCAGCCAGGGGCTCTGCCCCTTGGACCCCGCCAGGGGCTGCCGCCCCTTGGACCCCGCTACCAGGGGCGCTGCCACCGGACCCCCGTCATTAACGGGCTTCGCCCTTACCCTAGGGTCACGAGTAACAGTGTTACATCTAAACTTTCACACAAAGTGCTAAACTTGTATAACATCAAACACGCATGCGACCTGACTTCTAAAACACATTGGAACTTACTTTTAAGTATAACACTTCAAAAATCAGGAAAGTAATAATGAGATTATTTCAACAACCAATTCACCAACGGCCGTACACGTTTTCAAAACACAAGTCAAACAACCAAATCGTAGTAATTTGAATAATTCAATCAACCAAATCGTAGTAATTTAGACATTCTAAGTTGGACGAACAACTACAAGGGCAGTATTTCGAGATGCCTACTCATGTTATAACCATTGTGTGTCTTGGACACCCTCAGGTTACAAGTCTTCGGACATCAATCCACCGCTAATCAATTCAAGTTTATTAATTTAAATACTCAAGGCTCAGGTGAGTCTCATGGCCCCTATTTTACTGTTTTTCAATCAGGGGTGTGATATTATTGCTCGTTTTATTTTACAAGTTGAACGCAAGTACCAATCAATCAAATACTACATGAGTTGTTTTCAACTAATCACTAAAGCCCTCCATAGCATAGTCTGGTAATACATCTGTAGCGTGAATGTTAGTATATGATATCATATAGGATTGACAATCCTCGTCCGGGTTAGCACGCACTAACTGGTCAAACGGACGTATTAGCATTTGGGAAGACGAGTGTAGATTAGGCACTCGTAGGAGGCAACTCAGTTGGGTTTCCTTAATTGGACCTGACACTCAAGTTAAGCTCAGACTATGTGCTCATGGCTGTATAACTTTTATTTTGCTTAATTGCATTTTAAATTCAATTATAAAATCTTGCGGTTCATACAAATATGTGTTGACATACAAACCTGTGAGCTCACCAGCGTTTCGCTGACCCATTTTAGCATGTATCACAGGTGACCAGCAGTAGGTTGGACTGTTCAATCAAGATCTATTAGCTCGAGTCAGCATGCAAACAAACAGAGATTTTAGCTGCATTATTATATTTTGTATAGATTAATTATGTACTTAAATCTCTTATTTTCAAGCGGAGCTAATGTAAACAATATTTTGATGTAAACTTTTGCTTTATCAAAATCAATGTAAAACGACGCATATAGTGGTCGTTCATTATATCTTTTGTGCTGTGTATATTGATTAGTCGCGCCCCGACCCGATTCGCTTCCGCAACCCGAATTTGGGGGTGCGACAGATTGGTATCAGAGCCTAAGGTTATAGTGAACTGGTTGCATTTAGTGGGCCTAGACTATGACCGTTAGGCAGTATCCCTTATTAAGTATGATTAGGTTCAGTGACTACATGATATTGGTTTAATTTAACATAGCCTGATCAACTATGTACAATTAAAAGAATATGATGTGAGACCTGAAAAGAGTCATGAATGAACGGGATACATTAGTTGACTCTGACCACGAGAGAAACCGGGACTCAAACATGTGTGTGTTAGACACTTTAGGCTATTATGTGATATATGTATATATACATAGATAGGCCTCTCTCACGCTCAATATCTTAGGCTATATTATATATGTATTATATGAATATAGGCCTTATTATTTCTAACGCTTTGTCTCAGAATGGCAAACACACCACCCAATTTATCACGCTCTCATCCGTATGGATCACGAAATCCAAGAGTGGCTAGGAGGGACCCCAGGTCGCCTCGGGCTAGCCCATATCCTGCTCCCCTTACTCTACCGGATTTAGCCACTAGGCTACACCTCCACGAACAATGACTTGATACTATGGATATCGAACTCCAAGAAACCAACGAAAACTGGAGACTCACATCACTTGAACGCATCAATCAAGTCTCCGAGGATCATGAACATACAATCAACCACGTGAACACCCTTGACAATCGTCTGGGTGAAACCGTCGAAACCATGGAGGTTGTCCACAACCAAGTGATTGGCAACCGAAACGAAATTTCCGTTCTACAATCAAGGCTGAACCAGTGCGAGACACGTCTAAGGGAAACCGAGGACGCCCTCCGAATGCTTAGCAGACTTGCAGAATCTATGGACCATCTCACCACACTACTGCCACAACTCAATCTACGTCAGGATTAGCTTAGGCTGAACCTGTACTCTATTATGCTTTCATAGGACCTATGTAATTCGACCGGACGTAGCAATTCCCGGTACTTTTGTAAAACTTCTAAGTCTGTAACTTTTGAAACCCCTAGCTAGAAATTATCTGTAATCGTTTGACTTCGTATTATGAATTGACAATTTCTTTCGTTATTTCTACAATATGATTGTTACTCTGTGATGTTGTATATTACCATTCTTACATATATACATCTATAGTAATTATCATCCTAGTGCAATTTCTTATGTACCTCTCATTCTTTCTTGAAGAATCATGCCGCCAAAGAGGAAAAGTTACAGTGATGCCGAACTTGCTGCTGTCGTATCTCGAGCAGTGGCCGATGCTTTAGCTTCTCGGGATTCACCCCGAAACTCACGAAACAATGACGAAACTCCAGTCAATACTCCTGTTATCAAGCCTTGTTCCTACAAGGATTTTCTCAGCTGCAAACCACTCTACTTCAAGGGCACAGAAGGTGCCATTGGTCTGATTAGGTGGATTGAACGTATGGAATCCGTATTCAATCTATGCAACTGTGCTGAGGAAAACAAGGTCAAATTCTCTGCTTACACCTTTCAAGAAGGTGCACTCACATGGTGGAACACCCACGCCAACTCTGTAGGCATCGAAATAGCAAACCAACTTCCCTGGGCTGAATTGAAGAAAAAGCTAAGGGAAAAATACTGCCCTGAAGAAGAATTACATCGGTTGGAAGAAGAGTTCTGGCACCTGACTGTGCAGGGAACTGACATCGCTGGATATACCACCAAATTCCAGCAATTTGCACTGTTATGCCCGAGTTTGGTTGATCCGGAGGAGAAGAGCATCAAAAGATACATCCGAGGCCTCCCGGAAAATATCCAAGGGAACGTCGCTTCATCCAAGCCAACCACTACTGAAAGTGCTATCCGGCTAGCACATGAACTCATGGCAATGCTTATCAGCCGTGAGAAATCCAATACATCCTCCAACAACAACAACAAACGCAAATCTTCCGAACACCAAAACAACCAGAACAAGAAATCCAACACCATTCAAGTCTACAACACCAATTCCGAAACCAAACGCGCTTACACTGGGGACAGACCATATTGTTCCAAGTGCAACTACCACCACGACGGTCCATGCAGTACTCCCTGCAACAACTGCAGGAAGTACGGGCACTTGACCCGAGATTGCCGAGCCCCTAAATCCAACAACAACACCTCTCGCAACAATTCCAACCAACCCAAATCCTGCTTTGGGTGTGGAGAAATAGGACACTTCAAGAACGAATGTCCTAAAAACAAGAACAAGGGCAACAACAATAACAACAACAACAACAACAACAACAACGCAAGGGGAAGAGCGTTCGTACTCAACTCTGGGGATGCCCGTCAGGACCCAAATGTGGTCACGGGTATGTTCCTCCTCAACAACTTATCTGCTTCTATTCTGTTTGATACTGGTGCCGATAGAAGCTTTATTTCTGATGAGTTCTGCCCTCTACTTGATATTACACCTATTACTCTAGAAGTTAAGTACACCGTAGAACTTGCAAATGGTAAACTCATAGAAACTAATAGTGTGATACCTAATTGCACTTTAAACCTAGCCAATGAAATCTTTTCAATCGATCTTATGCCTGTTGAAATTGGAAGTTTCGACGTCATCATTGGTATGGACTGGTTGTCCAAACATCGCGCTGAAATCATTTGTTATGATAAACTCGTTCGTATTCCACTCGCCGCCGGTAGAACCTTGGTCATACAGGGGGAGACCGGTGGGACGAGACTAAACATCATATCTTGCTTGAAAACTCGTAAATTCCTGAGAAAAGGTTATCCAGCAATCCTCGCACACATCATTAAGAAAAAGTCGGAGGAGAAACGACTTGAGGATGTGCCCATCGTTCAAGACTTTCCAGAAGTCTTTCCCGAAGAACTACCTGGTCTACCACCATCCAGACAAGTTGAATTCTCAATCGACCTTGTGCCAGGTGCTGCGCCTGTGGCCCGAGCACCATACCGATTAGCCCCATCCGAACTTCAGGAACTGTCCACCCAGTTACAGGAACTCCTGGATAGAGGATTCATTCGACCGAGTTCTTCACCTTGGGGAGCTCCGGTCTTATTCGTGAAAAAGAAAGACGGTTCCTTCCGAATGTGCATCGACTACCGAGAGTTGAACAAATTGACCGTCAAAATCGATATCCACTTCCTCGCATTGATGACCTGTTTGACCAACTACAAGGGTCGAGTATTTATTCAAAGATCGATCTTCGGTCAGGTTATCATCAACTTCGAGTTCGTGACACCGATATCCCGAAAACTGCTTTCCGAACTCGTTACGGGCATTATGAATTTCAAGTAATGCCATTCGGCCTAACCAACGCACCGGCTGTATTTATGGATCTGATGAATCGGGTGTGCAAACCTTACCTCGACAAGTTTGTCATTGTCTTTATTGATGACATTCTCATCTATTCGCGCAATGAACGAGAACACGCGCAACACCTCAAAACCATTCTAGAACTACTTAAACACGAAGAGCTTTACGCCAAATTGTCCAAGTGTGAGTTCTGGATACAATCCGTTCAATTCCTTGGACATGTTGTTAATAGTCAAGGAATCCATGTCGATCCATCGAAAATCGAGGCTATCAAGTGCTGGCAAGCACCAACATCTCCAACCGAGATACGTCAATTCTTGGGTCTTGCCGGATACTATGGGCGATTCATTGAAATTTTTTCGAAAATAGCTCAACCACTCACAACCCTGACTCAGAAAGACAAAAAGTTCGATTGGACTAATAAACAAGAGTCAGCATTTCAACTTCTAAAACAAAAGCTTTGCAGTGCTCCGATTCTATCTTTACCCGAAGGCACCGATGACTTCGTGGTATACTGCGATGCTTCTCATCAAGGTCTCGGTTGTGTGCTGATGCAATGAGACAAAGTTATTGCTTATGCTTCGCGACAGCTCAAAATTCATGAAAAGAACTACACCACCCATGATCTCGAGCTAGGAGCTGTCGTCTTTGCCCTCAAAATATGGAGACACTACCTCTACGGCACTAAGTGCACAATCTTTACCGACCACAAAAGTCTCCAACACATATTCGATCAGAAGGATCTCAACATGAGACAATGCCGGTGGGTCGAATTGCTTACCGACTACGATTGTGAGATCAAATACCATCCAGGCAAAGCGAATGTTGTTGCCGATGCCCTCAGTCGAAAAGAACGAACAAAACCACTTCGAGTCCGAGCCCTCAGCATGACTATTCACAATGATCTAAACATTCAGATTCTCACTGCTCAACTCGAAGCTCTGAAACCCGATAATATCAAGAACGAAGCCTTGCGAGGCATGGACAGACAATTCGAAATCAAACCTAACGGGGTTAGGTATTTCTCAAACCGAATCTGGTTACCCAGCTTTGGAAACCTGCGAGACTTGGTGATGGATGAAGCTCACAAGTCCAAATATTCTATCCATCCTGGATCCGACAAAATGTATCACGGCATCAAGGAATTTTATTGGTGGCCGAATATGAAAGCTGAAATCGCTACATACGTCAGCAAGTGTCTTACTTGCTCGAAAGTCAAGGCTGAATACCAAAAACCTTCTGGTTTACTCCAACAACCCAGCATTCCTGAATGGAAATGGGAACAAATTGCCATGGATTTCATAACCAAACTACCAAAGTCATCGAGCGGTTGCGATACCATTTGGGTGATCGTCAATCGTCTCACAAAATCTGCTCATTTCCTGGCTATCAAGGAAACCGACAAAATGGAACGCCTCACACAAATCTACATCAAAGAGGTTGTTTTTCGACACGGTGTTCCAATCTCGATTATCTCCGATAGGGATAGTCGTTTCACATCTCAATTTTGGCAATCACTTCAAAAATCATTGGGTACTCGTCTTGATATGAGTACGGCGTACCATCCTCAAACTGATGGCCAAAGTGAACGAACAATTCAAACACTGGAAGACATGCTACGGGCCTGCGTAGTTGACTTCGGTATAAACTGGGAACGACACCTACCATTGTGCGAGTTTTCGTACAACAATAGCTATCATACCAGCATCAAGGCTGCACCTTTCGAGGCACTGTACGGTCGTAAGTGCCGATCACCTATCTGTTGGACCGAAGTTGGGGATAGCCAACTCACTGGTCCGGAAATCATTCACAAAACAACCGAGAAAATCTTCGAGATTCAAAATAAACTCAAAGCCGCACGTGATCTTCAGAAAAGTTATGCTGACGTGAGACGCAAACCACTCGAGTTCCAAGTTGGGGATCGAGTACTAATCAAAGTTTCACCTTGGAAAGGTGTCATTCGTTTCGGCAAACGCGGTAAACTGAACCCAAGGTACATTGGACCTTTTGAAATCCTCGAGAGGATAGGTCCAGTGGCATATCGATTGCAGCTGCCATCCGAACTCAGCAACGGGTACCCCACTTTTCACATTTCAAACCTGAAAAAGTGTATGTCTGATGAGACACTTATCATTCCACTCGATGAAATTCGTATTGACGACAAGCTTCATTTTGTTGAAGAACCCGCTGAAATCATGGACCGTGAGGTCACACAACTCAAACAAAGTCGTATTCCCATTGTCAAAGTCAGGTGGAATTCGCGGCGTGGGCCGGAATTCACCTGGGAGCGGGAGGACCAGATGCGACTCAAGTACCCTCAGTTATTCACTGAAGCTACTTCAAACACGACTACGAACTAAATTTTGGGACGAAATTCTTCTAACAGGGAGAGAATGTGACACCCGTCAAATTAGGACTAGTAATTAGTGCCTAATCAAGTGTAATACATGTAATTAGTTCTGTGTTAGGCTAATTAATGTATCAATATATATATTGTTTAATATATACAATTATGCGATTTGATTAAATCGTGCAATTTTCAAATCGAATGTAATTCGGTTCAATTAATACGGGCATTGGTGAACGATTTTATTAAATAATATAACATTATTTAATAACACTAATTATTCAAAATACTATTTGATAATATTTTGTAATTAATTCGCATCACACGAAGAAACATCTACGCGATTAAAATATTAAGCGCGCAAACAATCAAAGCGAAACTAAGTTATATTTTATATAACTCAAGTGTTAAGTATTTGGTAAAATACTTCAACAAAAATATTGACTAAATCCTCGTATTTTAAAACGCATGTTAAAACGCGCAAAATAATTAATTAACGATTAAACGACCGGGGAAACGAACAGTGCACGGAGTAAAAAGTGGAGACCCCCACACTAGGGAGGGCCCCCACTGATCAGCCACAAGGGGGTGAGGTCACCACCTCCCCACCCCATTTCCCACTTCTACTTTCTTTCATCTTTTACTTTCTCTCTCTCTTTTCTCTCAATTTACCACCAACCTCACCATCACCATTAAGCCACAAAATAACACCATCAAACCTCAATATTTCATCTCGCTTGTTTGGAAGAAAAGAACCACCGCGCAAAGACCTACATTTCTATCTTTCCGGATTCTCGTTTCGCTACTTTGTAAGTTTCCGACGAAATCCTGAAACCTTTCGATTTCAAGTGTTTTTAAGTTCTAGTTATTTCTTTAAGCTTAAAATGTCCAAATATGGGTTGGGTAAAAGTCACAGGTCGAACGGAGGCCGGAAAACACCTTTTCGGCTCATTTTCCGGCCAACAGCTCGTTGTGTCGCAGAGGCTTCAGGCCACCTGCGACACAAGCCTTTGTGTCGCATAATTTGAATTATGTCGCAGTTAGCGACACAAGCCCTTATGTCACAGAGGTGATCTGCGACACAACAGACTATGTCGCACTTAGCGACACAAGCCCTTATGTCGCAGAGGTGATCTGCGACACAACGGACAATGTCGCACCTAGCGACACAAGACTTATGTCGCATGCTATGTCGCATGAAACAGAACCAAGAAAACACAAATTTTACCAAGTGTCGAGACCTTAAATTTTACCACTCGATTTCACCCAAATTCAAGTCCAGATGCGTTTTTCACCAAAGCAATTTAGTAGAAATAAAAATTTTCCAAGCTCGACCCCAGCCAGGGGCTCTGCCCCTTGGACCCCGCCAGGGGCTGCCGCCCCTTGGACCCCGCTACCAGGGGCGCTGCCCCCGGACCCCCGTCATTAACGGGCTTCGCCCTTACCCTAGGGTCACGAGTAACAGTGTTACATCTAAACTTTCACACAAAGTGCTAAACTTGTATAACATCAAACACGCATGGGACCTGACTTCTAAAACACATTGGAACTTACTTTTAAGTATAACACTTCAAAAATCAGGAAAGTAATAATGAGATTATTTCAACAACCAATTCACCGACGGCCGTACACGTTTTCAAAACACAAGTCAAACAACCAAATCGTAGTAATTTGAATAATTCAATCAACCAAATCGTAGTAATTTGGACATTCTAAGTTGGACGAACAACTACAAGGGCAGTATTTCGAGATGCCTACTCATGTTATAACCATTGTGTGTCTTAGACACCCTCAGGTTACAAGTCTTCGGACATCAATCCACCGCTAATCAATTCAAGTTTATTAATTTAAACACTCAAGGCTCAGGTGAGTCTCATGGCCCCTATTTTACTGTTTTTCAATCAGGGGTGTGATATTATTGCTCGTTTTATTTTACAAGTTGAACGCAAGTACCAATCAATCAAATACTACATGAGTTGTTTTCAACTAATCACTAAAGCCCTCCATAGCATAGTCTGGTAATACATCTGTAGCGTGAATGTTAGTATATGATATCATATAGGATTGACAATCCTCGTCCGGGTTAGCACGCACTAACTGGTCAAACGGACGTATTAGCATTTGGGAAGACGAGTGTAGATTAGGCACTCGTAGGAGGCAACTCAGTTGGGTTTCCTTAATTGGACCTGACACTCAAGTTAAGCTCAGACTATGTGCTCATGGCTGTATAACTTTTATTTTGCTTAATTGCATTTTAAATTCAATTATAAAATCTTGCGGTTCATACAAATATGTGTTGACATACAAACCTGTGAGCTCACCAGCGTTTCGCTGACCCATTTTAGCATGTATCACAGGTGACCAGCAGTAGGTTGGACTGTTCAATCAAGATCTATTAGCTCGAGTCAGCATGCAAACAAACAGAGATTTTAGCTGCATTATTATATTTTGTATAGATTAATTATGTACTTAAATCTCTTATTTTCAAGCGGAGCTAATGTAAACAATATTTTGATGTAAACTTTTGCTTTATCAAAATCAATGTAAAACGACGCATATAGTGGTCGTTCATTATATCTTTTGTGCTGTGTATATTGATTAGTCGCGCCCCGACCCGATTCGCTTCCGCAACCCGAATTTGGGGGTGCGACAGATTGGTATCAGAGCCTAAGGTTATAGTGAACTAGGTTGCATTTAGTGGGCCTAGACTATGACCGTTAGGCAGTATCCCTTATTAAGTATGATTAGGTTCAGTGACTACATGATATTGGGTTAATTTAATATAGCCTGATCAACTATGTACAATTAAAAGAATATGATGTGAGACCTGAAAAGAGTCATGACTGAACGGGATACATTAGTTGACTCTGACCACGAGAGAAACCGGGACTCAAACATGTGTGTGTTAGACACTTTAGGCTATTATGTGATATATGTATATATACATAGATAGGCCTCTCTCACGCTCAATATCTTAGGCTATATTATATATGTATTATATGAATATAGGCCTTATTATTTCTAACGCTTTGTCTCAGAATGGCAAACACACCACCCAATTTATCACGCTCTCATCCGTATGGATCACGAAATCCAAGAGTGGCTAGGAGGGACCCCAGGTCGCCTCGGGCTAGCCCATATCCTGCTCCCCTTACTCTACCGGATTTAGCCACTAGGCTACACCTCCACGAACAACGACTTGATACTATCGATATCGAACTCCAAGAAACCAACGAAAACTGGAGACTCACATCACTTGAACGCATCAATCAAGTCTCCGAGGATCATGAACATACAATCAACCACGTGAACACCCTTGACAATCGTCTGGGTGAAACCGTCGAAACCATGGAGGTTGTCCACAACCAAGTGATTGGCAACCGAAACGAAATTTCCGTCCTACAATCAAGGCTGAACCAGTGCGAGATACGTCTAAGGGAAACCGAGGACGCCCTCCGAATGGTTAGCAGACTTGCAGAATCTGTGGACCATCTCACCACACTACTGCCACAACTCAATCTACGTCAGGATTAGCTTAGGCTGAACCTGTACTCTATTATGCTTTCATAGGACCTATGTAATTCGACCGGACGTAGCAATTCCCGGTACTTTTGTAAAACTTCTAAGTCTGTAACTTTTGAAACCCCTAGCTAGAAATTATCTGTAATCGTTTGACTTCGTATTATGAATTGACAATTTCTTTCGTTATTTCTACAATATGATTGTTACTCTGTGATGTTGTATATTACCATTCTTACATATATACATCTATAGTAATTATCATCCTAGTGCAATTTCTTATGTACCTCTCATTCTTTCTTGAAGAATCATGCCGCCAAAGAGGAAAAGTTACAGTGATGCCGAACTTGCTGCTGTCGTATCTCGAGCAGTGGCCGATGCTTTAGCTGCTCGGGATTCACCCCGAAACTCACGAAACAATGACGAAACTCCAGTCAATACTCCTGTTATCAAGCCTTGTTCCTACAAGGATTTTCTCAGCTGCAAACCACTCTACTTCAAGGGCACAGAAGGTGCCATTGGTCTGATTAGGTGGATTGAACGTATGGAATCCGTATTCAATCTATGCAACTGTGCTGAGGAAAACAAGGTCAAATTCTCTGCTTACACCTTTCAAGAAGGTGCACTCACATGGTGGAACACCCACGCCAACTCTGTAGGCATCGAAATAGCAAACCAACTTCCCTGGGCTGAATTGAAGAAAAAGCTAAGGGAAAAATACTGCCCTGAAGAAGAATTACATCGGTTGGAAGAAGAGTTCTGGCACCTGACTGTGCAGGGAACTGACATCGCTGGATATACCACCAAATTCCAGCAATTTGCACTGTTATGCCCGAGTTTGGTTGATCCGGAGGAGAAGAGCATCAAAAGATACATCCGCGGCCTCCCGGAAAATATCCAAGGGAACGTCGCTTCATCCAAGCCAACCACTACTGAAAGTGCTATCCGGCTAGCATATGAACTCATGGCAATGCTTATCAGCCATGAGAAATCCATTACATCCTCCAACAACAACAACAAACGCAAATCTTCCGAACACCAAAACAACCAGAACAAGAAATCCAACACCATTCAAGTCTACAACACCAATTCCGAAACCAAACGCTCTTACACTGGGGACAGACCATATTGTTCCAAGTGCAACTACCACTACGACGGTCCATGCAGTACTCCCTGCAACAACTGCAGGAAGTACGGGCACTTGACCCGAGATTGCCGAGCCCCTAAATCCAACAACAACACCTCTCGCAACAATTCCAACCAACCCAAATCCTGCTTTGGGTGTGGAGAAATAGGACACTTCAAGAACGAATGTCCTAAAAACAAGAACAAGGGCAACAACAATAACAACAACAACAACAACAACGCAAGGGGAAGAGCGTTCGTACTCAACTCTGGGGATGCCCGTCAGGACCTAAATGTGGTCACGGGTATGTTCCTCCTCAACAACTTATCTGCTTCTATTCTGTTTGATACTGGTGCCGATAGAAGCTTTATTTCTGATGAGTTCCGCCCTCTACTTGATATTACACCTATTACTCTAGAAGTTAAGTACACCGTAGAACTTGCAAATGGTAAACTCATAGAAACTAATAGTGTGATACCTAATTGCACTTTAAACCTAGCCAACGAAATCTTTTCAATCGATCTTATGTCTGTTGAAATTAGAAGTTTCGGCGTCGTCATTGGTATGGACTGGTTGTCCAAACATCGCGCTGAAATCATTTGTTATGATAAACTCGTTCGTATTCCACTCGCCGCCGGTAGAACCTTGGTCATACAGGGGGAGACCGGTGGGACGAGACTAAACATCATATCTTGCTTGAAAACTCGTAAATTCCTGAGAAAAGGTTATCCAGCAATCCTCGCACACATCATTAAGAAAAAGTCGGAGGAGAAACGACTTGAGGATGTGCCCATCGTTCAAGACTTTCCAGAAGTCTTTCCCGAAGAACTACCTGGTCTACCACCATCCAGACAAGTTGAATTCTCAATCGACCTTGTGCCAGGTGCTGCGCCTGTGGCCCGAGCACCATACCGATTAGCCCCATCCGAACTTCAGGAACTGTCCACCCAGTTACAGGAACTCCTGGATAGAGGATTCATTCGACCGAGTTCTTCACCTTGGGGAGCTCCGGTCTTATTCGTGAAAAAGAAAGACGGTTCCTTCCGAATGTGCATCGACTACCGAGAGTTGAACAAATTGACCGTCAAAAATCGATATCCACTTCCTCGCATTGATGACCTGTTTGACCAACTACAAGGGTCGAGTATTTATTCAAAGATCGATCTTCGGTCAGGTTATCATCAACTTCGAGTTCGTGACACCGATATCCCGAAAACTGCTTTCCGAACTCGTTACGGGCATTATGAATTTCAAGTAATGTCATTCGGCCTAACCAACGCACCGGCTGTATTTATGGATCTGATGAATCGGGTGTGCAAACCTTACCTCGACAAGTTTGTCATTGTCTTTATTGATGACATTCTCATCAATTCGCGCAATGAACGAGAACACGCGCAACACCTCAAAACCATTCTAGAACTACTTAAACACGAAGAGCTTTACGCCAAATTGTCCAAGTGTGAGTTCTGGATACAATCCGTTCAATTCCTTGGACATGTTATTAATAGTCAAGGAATCCATGTCGATCCATCGAAAATCGAGGCTATCAAGTGCTGGCAAGCACCAACATCTCCAACCGAGATACGTCAATTCTTGGGTCTTGCCGGATACTATGGGCGATTCATTGAAATTTTTTCGAAAATAGCTCAACCACTCACAACCCTGACTCAGAAAGACAAAAAGTTCGATTGGACTAATAAACAAGAGTCAGCATTTCAACTTCTAAAACAAAAGCTTTGCAGTGCTCCGATTCTATCTTTACCCGAAGGCACCAATGACTTCGTGGTATACTGCGATGCTTCTCATCAAGGTCTCGGTTGTGTGCTGATGCAACGAGACAAAGTTATTGCTTATGCTTCGCGACAGCTCAAAATTCATGAAAAGAACTACACCACCCACGATCTCGAGCTAGGAGATGTCGTCTTTGCCCTCAAAATATGGAGACACTACCTCTACGGCACTAAGTGCACAATCTTTACCGACCATAAAAGTCTCCAACACATATTCGATCAGAAGGATCTCAACATGAGACAACGCCGGTGGGTCGAATTGCTTACCGACTACGATTGTGAGATCAAATACCATCCAGGCAAAGCGAATGTTGTTGCCGATGCCCTCAGTCGAAAAGAACGAACAAAACCACTTCGAGTCCGAGCCCTCAGCATGACTATTCACAATGATCTAAACATTTAGATTCTCACTGCTCAACTCGAAGCTCTGAAACCCGATAATATCAAGAACGAAGACTTGCGATGCATGGACAGACAATTCGAAATCAAACCTAACGGGGTTAGTTATTTCTCAAACCGAATCTGGTTACCCAGCTTTGGAAACCTGCAAGACTTGGTGATGGATGAAGCTCACAAGTCCAAATATTCTATCCATCCTGGATCCGACAAAATGTATCACGGCATCAAGGAATTTTATTGGTGGCCGAATATGAAAGCTGAAATCGCTACATAAGTTAGCAAGTGTCTTACTTGCTCGAAAGTCAAGGCTGAATACCAAAAACCTTCTGGTTTACTCCAACAACCCAGCATTCCTGAATGGAAATGGGAACAAATTGCCATGGATTTCATAACCAAACTACCAAAGTCATCGAGCGGTTGCGATACCATTTGGGTGATCGTCAATCATCTCACAAAATCTGCTCACTTCCTGGCTATCAAGGAAACCGACAAAATGGAATGCCTCACACAAATCTACATCAAAGAGGTTGTTTCTCGACACGGTGTTCCAATCTCGATTATCTCCGATAGGGATAGTCGTTTCACATCTCAATTTTGGCAATCACTTCAAAAATCATTGGGTACTCGTCTCGATATGAGTACGGCGTACCATCCTCAAACTGATGGCCAAAGTGAACGAACAATTCAAACACTGGAAGCATGCTACGGGCCTGCGTAGTTGACTTCGGTATAAACTGGGAACGACACCTACCATTGTGACACCCGTCAAATTAGGACTAGTAATTAGTGCCTAATCAAGTGTAATACATGTAATTAGTTCTGTGTTAGGCTAATTAATGTATCAATATATATATTGTTTAATATATACAATTATGCGATTTGATTAAATCGTGCAATTTTCAAATCGAATGTAATTCGGTTCAATTAATACGGACATTGGTGAACGATTTTATTAAATAATATAACATTATTTAATAACGCTAATTATTCAAAATACTATTTGATAATATTTTGTAATTAATTCGCATCGCACGAAGAAACATCTACGCGATTAAAATATTAAGCGCGCAAACAATCAAAGCGAAACTAAGTTATATTTTATATAACTCAAGTGTTAAGTATTTGGTAAAATACTTCAACAAAAATATTGACTAAATCCTCGTATTTTAAAACGCATGTTTAAACGCGCAAAATAATTAATTAACGATTAAACGACCGGGGAAACGAACATTGCACGGAGTAAAAAGTGGAGACCCCCACACTAGGGAGGGCCCCCACCGATCAGCCACAAGGGGGTGAGGTCACCACCTCCCCACCCCATTTCCCACTTCTACTTTCTTTCATCTTTTCCTTTCTCTCTCTCTTTTCTCTCAATTTACCACCAACCTCACCATCACCATTAAGCCACAAAATAACACCATCAAACCTCAATATTTCATCTCGCTTGTTTGGAAGAAAAGAACCACCGCGCAAAGACCTACATTTCTATCTTTCCGGATTCTCGTTTCGCTACTTTGTAAGTTTCCGACGAAATCCCAAAACCTTTCGATTTCAAGTGTTTTTAGTTTCTAGTTGTTTCTTTAAGCTTAAAATGTCCAAATATGGGTTGGGTAAAAGTCACAGGTCGAACGGAGGCCGGAATACACCTTTTCGGCTCATTTTCCGGCCAACAGCTCGTTGTGTCGCAGAGGCTTCAGGCCACCTGCGACACAAGCCTTTGTGTCGCATAATTTTAATTATGTCGCACTTAGCGACACAAGCCCTTATGTCGCAGAGGTGATCTGTGACACAACAGACTATGTCGCACTTAGCGACACAAGCCCTTATGTCGCAGAGGTGATCTGCGACACAACAGACTATGTCGCACCTAGCGACACAAGACTTATGTCGCATGCTATGTCGCATGAAACAGAACCAAGAAAACACAAATTTTACCAAGTGTCGAGACCTTAAATTTTATCACTCGATTTCACCAAAATTCAAGTCCAGATGCGTTTTTCACCAAAGCAATTTAGTAGAAATAAAAAATTTCCAAGCTCGACCCCAGCTAGGGGCTCTGCCCCTTGGACCCCGCCAGGGGCTGCCGCCCCTTGGACCCCGCTACCAGGGGCGTTGCCCCCGGACCCCCGTCATTAACGGGCTTCGCCTTTACCCTAGGGTCACGAGTAACAGTGTTACATCTAAACTTTCACACAAAGTGCTAAACTTGTATAACATCAAACACGCATGCGACCTGACTTCTAAAACACATTGGAACTTACTTTTAAGTATAACACTTCAAAAATCAGGAAAGTAATAATGAGATTATTTCAACAACCAATTCACCGACGGCCGTACACGTTTTCAAAACACAAGTCAAACAACCAAATCGTAGTAATATGAATAATTCAATCAACCAAATCGTAGTAATTTGAATAATTCAATCAACCAAATAGTAGTAATTTGGACATTCTAAGTTGGACGAACAACTACAAGGGCAGTATTTCGAGATGCCTACTCATGTTATAACCATTGTGTGTCTTGGACACCCTCAGGTTACAAGTCTTCGGACATCAATCAACCGCTAATCAATTCAAGTTTATTAATTTAAACACTCAAGGCTCAGGTGAGTCTCATGGCCCCTATTTTACTGTTTTTCAATCAGGGGTGTGATATTATTGCTCGTTTTATTTTACAAGTTGAACGCAAGTACCAATCAATCAAATACTACATGAGTTGTTTTCAACTAATCACTAAAGCCCTCCATAGCATAGTCTGGTAATACATCTGTAGCGTTAATGTTAGTATATGATATCATATAGGATTGACAATCCTCGTCCGGGTTAGCACGCACTAACAGGTCAAACGGACGTATTAGTATTTGGGAAGACGAGTGTAGATTAGGCACTCGTAGGAGGCAACTCAGTTGGGTTTCCTTAATTGGACCTGACACTCAAGTTAAGCTCAGACTATGTGCTCATGGCTGTATAACTTTTATTTTGCTTAATTGCATTTTAAATTCAATTATAAAATCTTGCGGTTCATACAAATATGTGTTGACATACAAACCTGTGAGCTCACCAGCGTTTCGCTGACCCATTTTAGCATGTATCACAGGTGACCAGCAGTAGGTTGGACTGTTCAATCAAGATCTATTAGCTTGAGTCAGCATGCAAACAAACAGAGATTTTAGCTGCATTATTATATTTTGTATAGATTAATTATGTACTTAAATCTCTTATTTTCAAGCGGAGCTAATGTAAACAATATTTTGATGTAAACTTTTGTTTTATCAATATCAATGTAAAACGACGCATATAGTGGTCGTTCATTATATCTTTTGTGCTGTGTATATTGATTAGTCGCGCCCCGACCCGATTCGCTTCCGCAACCCGAATTTGGGGGTGCGACAATATAACTTTTGGAGATCAGGATTTTTGCAATTGTGTGCGAACTCAGTATTTCCAGAGAAACAAATACTAAAGGCTAGGCTTTGACGTTTATTCGTATAAAGTAAAGCAATTGGTTAACCTAAACGTGAACTAAATCGTTATTAGTAAGATAACACCGTATTGAGGAATTCCGAACCTTAATACTACAGATAACGAAGTTATCGATCCTAGAACTAGGGACTTACAATTGGTATCAGAGCTTTCGGGCAAGATAACGAGTGTCGTTCGAAGTTTTCGGGTTAATCGCATGTGATTTAGGATTGTTTTGACGTGCATTAGTGTGTAAAAACGATCAAAATCATTCTCTGGACGATTTAGGGTTTGTTTACGATCGAAATTTCCTGTTTTAATCGTAAAAATACCAAAAATTTTTGATTTCGTAATTTTCAGCCGTTTTGCGAGTCGAGATTAGGGTTTCAGAATAAGTTTGCGAACCGAGTTGAACTTGCGAGTCGACATCCTTGCGAGTCGACATTCTGCGAGTCGAACCTCTTTGCGAGTTGATATATTCTGCGAACCAAGATCTCTTGCGAACCGAGATCACTTACGAGTTGACATCACTGCGATCCGAACTGAGACTTGCGAACCGAGATTCTGCGAGTCGAGCTGAGATTGCGAGTTGAACTGAGTTTTGCGAGTCGAGATTTTTACTTTGTCTAAATTCGCAAATACATTTTAACTTTAAACTTCACGATGTCAGACCTTAGCAAAATGATTGAGATGGAACACGAGATTGGCAAATCTAATGTCCCACCTAAATTGTTGAGAGTTGAGGATTATTTTAGCTGGAGGGATAGGTTTAAATCTTACTGTAGATTCCATGATCTATCTATCTGGATGTGTATCAAGAATGGATACACGGCACCTACCCAGACTGTTGAAAATGCAATTGTGGTTCTCACTTATCAACAGATGAGTGAAGCACAAAAGAAGGAATTTGAGATTGAAAACAAGGCTCATTCATCAATCAAGATGAGTCTTCCTAAGGAGCTCAATCATCAACTCAAATCCTTCCATACTGCTAGATCTTTGTGGACAGCTCTTGAAAAGAGATGTGAAGGAAGTCCACAAGTTAAAGCAGGCAAGACAAATCTCCTGAAAAAGCAGTTTACTGTGTTTAAAGCTATGAAAGGAGAAGATCTTGATGCTTATACCACAAGATACTACCATTTGCTGAGTGAGCTAGATGATCATGAGATTATTTCTACAGAGACTGAGAAAACCGACAAGTTTATTGAGGGTTTACCGTCTAAGTGGGAAATGCATGGCATAATGCTCAAAGACAACGATGAGAGGTATGCAACCATGACCTTAGAGCAGGCCATTGATAAGCTCAGAGGTTATGATTTCACCAAGAAAACTAGAGATACTGATTCTGATCTGGCTCAGGATCCGGGACTTTATCATGGAAAATCTACTATCTCTACTGCTTCCTCGAGCTCGACCACTGCTTTATTTGTTGGTAATGCTGAAGGAAAAGGTGAAATGATTACCGATGATCTGTGTCTTCTTACATCATCTGGTAGTGATGCAAAGGGCTAACCAACTGAGAAGTCACCTCAAGAGCATCAAAAGATGCCTATGAGTGTGAAATCTGCTGAACAGCAATTATCTATTCTTGCTTCCTTTGTAGCTTCTTATGAAAACTACCTTCAGGGGAAAATCAATGATCCAATTATGTTTGACGAAGATTACGATCAGATTGACCCTGATTATCTAGAAGAAATAGACCTTCAGGACCAACTTGCTATGTTGTCAAGAAGGGTAAAGAATTTCTTGAAGAAAACAGGTAGAAAGGTAGTTGGCAATAGATCAGGGTTTGATAAAACCAAGATCAAGTGTTTTAACTGTCAGGGTTATGGACACTTTGCTAGAGAGTGCCAAAGACCTAAGGTAGAAGCTGGCAATGGACAACAAGGTTCGGGAAGTACTCTCGCTTCCAAAGCCTTAGTTGTGAAACAGTTGGATGGATCGTATGAATGGAAAGCTCAATCTGAGGAAGCTTTCATGGCTGAAATTGATGGATCTACATCCTATATGCCTACTGATGCAGAGGGTGAGGTAAAAGTGCCAGAGGTTGCAGCTAAAGCAAGTGATGAAGATGAGCTATATATGGAGTCAACTGAAAACATGACTCCTGAAGACTTTGTAGCACGCATGGCTGAAGTTCAAACAGACAAGAAAAGGGTATGTCTTGATATTCTTACTCTTGCTGATGTCTATTATTTAGTTACCGATTTGCATTCATAGTTTAGTATTTTAAATGTAGCAAATAAAAACCTGACATCTCAAGTTAGCTTATTGACTGAATCTAGTAAGGCTGCTAGATCTGAACTTGAACTAGCCAAGATTGATGTGCGTAGGTTAAGTGATGATAAACAGGATTTAAAAGATAAAATTAAGTCTGATGCTTCTGATAGGAGTGCTCTTAGAGATACCATTAATGAAAAAGTTGTCATCATAGATGGTCTCTATATTAATCTAAAAGACTTAAATCAGAAAATAGCTAATAAGGAGAAAGAGTTAGCTGACTGTCAATTGAAGCTAGTTGAGCAAAATAGAAAGATAGAAAATTATAGGACCACTGAGATGGACAAGATGCTTGATGCTCAACGAAGTGTAAAGGATAAGTCAGGATTAGGTTACAATGAGACACCTCCTCCTTTCAATTCGAATTACACAAAGCTTCCAGAAGATACTAAAATGACTGAAGTAAGTTCTGAGAAAACAGTAGCTAAACCTGATCTGTCAGAGGCACAGAAGGAGTTTATAAAGAATCCTTCATCTAATGATAGTAAGAGAGTTTCATTCACCAAAGTACAGTTTGTACCAGGTGGAGTAATTCATGATACTAAGATTGATGAATTGATTAATAAAGAGCATGTTGTTAACCCTTTAGTGCCTAAGACTCCAATAGCGGTTACCAAAGTTAGTAAGTCACGAAAATAGATGTCGTGCTTCAAGTGTCACCAAAAAGGACACGTATCTTCTTGTTGCCCAAATAAGAAGTTGGAAGCTATACATAAGTTAGTGAATACTGAAAAGACACCGACCACTTCTAGTTCGATTGTAGATAGGTTAGGCTCCAAACCGGGATTAGGAAGCAAACCTATAAACATTCTGAAAAGAGATGGTAATCATAGTGTCTCTCCACCTAAACCTAAAAGGGCTTATACTCTAAATGAAAATACTTTCAATAAGCCAAGAGATAAGACACCTTCGAGATTTAGGACCCCAAGTAGAAACCATAGTCAATTTGAGAATGGTTCTACTTCTAGTGCACAGGGATCTAAGTATGTGCCTAGGAGGTTTTAAATTCGCATTTTATTTAATTTTGTGAGTTTGACTAGTCCACTTGCGACTCGAGATGCACTGCGAATCGAGTACAGGGTATAAAAGGGTGGTCAAGCGAGTCAAACTTCTCACCGAACCCATTTGATTTGCGAGTTCACTTACGCTCTGCGAATCCAGTTCCTGCGAAATGAGTTGAACGGTATACTTCATCTGATTTCGATTTACCTAGTTACAAGGAAGAGTTTTTGATCCGTAGCTTATATCTACTTTCAAATTACGAACATTTTGAGGTATAAATCAACGGATTTCACCGTTTAAATTACACGAAATTAAAGCTTTTATGAATCTAGGGTTTTGTTTCGAAATTTGAACGATTACCGTAGATTAAGGTGTCATTTGACAAGAATCTTGAAGATTAATGTTAAACGAATCTTAATGAACGTAAATAAATCGATAGATCACTTTTAATAGATAGATTAATTGATTTTTGTTTCAACTCGCCACATCAGTTCATGCTACGAGTTGAACACTCGACTCGCAGACTATGCGAGTTGAGTTTCTGATCTTGACTATTTGACCATGCGAGTTGAGTTTCAATTCAATTCACAGATTACATTTAGCGAGTTGACATTGAACCTTTGACTTCTTGACCTTGCGGACCGAGTAGATTAGCGAATCGACTTGCGAGTCGAGTTGCAGAATGACTTGGTTAGCGAGTTGACATGGTTGCGAGTTGAGTTGCGAGTTCACTTTAGATTTTTGCGAGTTCAATAACTTGTAACAATAAAATGTAACATGCAATTTTAATTTTAAAAAAATAGGCTACATTTATTTGTGTTTACAAGAAATATATCACTTTGAAAGCCTATTATTATATGTTTCGACGTATGAATTTTATATTAATACGTGATAATATATGTAGTAATATATAATTATATCGAAAGTCTACCGATTCAAAGAGTAATCGAGTGGCGTGTTCTGACTTTTAGTTAGCGGTATAATATATATATATATATATCTTAAAATGTTAATGACTTGCGATTTTTAAATTTACAAGTACCTAACGTTAAATACATATTGGACTTACGTACCGTTTTTAGTTATAAGTTATATATGTGTTTATTTTGTTACGAACTAAGGTGTTAGATGATCATTTTGATTCATAAACACTATAGTTTATAACTTACTAACGTGCTTTGTGTTTTGTCATTTGTGTTCTTCTAGATATGGCGAGACAGTTCGATAAAGGTCACAATATACTTGTTGATCTAGATCTTGGTGCACGTGGAGCTAATCGAGTAGCTCAAATGCTTACATTCTTTGCACATTCATGCATTAGATATGCACTTACAGAGTCTCCACAGATTTCTCAGACTATACTGAACGACTTCTGGGAAGGTATTCAGTTTGATGAGACGATCAACCCACCGGTTATACGCACAACGGTCAACGATCGACCGGTTATTTTCTCTGCTGGTGATCTACGTCAGATTTTACGTTTGGGTACTATAGACCAGGAGGATGGTCCGACGGAGTATTCTACTGATTTTATTAAGGGTGCTATAGACCGTATGGGGTATACAGGAGATAGGAGAGGACGTCAGTTCCAAAAACCTCTGGTTATTGGACAATGGAGGTTTTTGTGGCATGTGATTGTCACAGTTTTTGCACCAAAGAAGGGAGGTTTCGATGAATTAAGCCCTGCCCTTGTATCAACTGCACTGTCACTGGTTTATAATAAACCATACAGTTTTTGTGATTATATTTTTGGAGAGCTGGTTAGACAGATTTCGGGTTCTGTTAGATCACGGTTTCTGGTTTATCCACGTTTTTGTATGCTGATCATTCGTGCTCGTCTACCAGAGCTTGTTATTCCTGGGCCATTTTTACGTGTAGATACTATTGGGCTCAGAGGATACAATGCGATGTTTCTGCAGTCAGTGAGGAAAGAAGGGGTAGTAAAGCCTGAGGAGCGAGAGCTGTTTGGTTTTATTATTGATCCTGCCTATGTGACACCACCGAATAATGGTTGGTTAGATGTTGGTGTTGAGGTTGCGGTTCCAGAACCGAGAGTTGGTGTGGTTCCTTCTGAAGATCCACAGGAGCTCATTGAGGATGTGTTGGAACAACCTGCACATGTTGGGGAACAGGTGAACCCAGATGTTACCGCTCAGGTGATACAGGAGGTGCTAGTAGAGCATGATGATGCTACTGATATCTTGCTACGGGATATTGATAGTTATGTTGCTTCACCTGAGGTAATTTTATAATTATATAGTAATATTGGTACTTAGTTGTTATATCATTATCACATTATTATTATATATAATACACATGTTATCGATATTTAGTTAATTAGATAATATTTCTAATTATAAAATATAAATATCATTATGATCAGGGAGCTGAGACTGCAGACCCAGAGGTCACTCGACCTGAGGGTGAGCAGGGACAGCTAGATGGATCTGAGGTTTTACCTTCTAAGGTATTTATCAGATTAATCATAAATATATAGAACTTGTGTGATAGAGCTTTTAGCTAATCATAAATGTTTTATATATTCAATATTTAGGATCCTGATGTTGGTCCATCTGGAGGCCGTGATGGTCAATCGGCTTCAGATGATGATGATAGTACTCCTTCTCCACCTCCAGATGCTGGTTATATTAGATATCGATCTCGGATGATTCCAGATCCAGCACTAAAGGAGAAGAGGAAGGCTAAGGAAGTCGATCCTGACTTCAGTCTTGTTGATGAAGGTTCTGAGGAAGAGGATACACCTCATATTACTCGACGCCGTAAACGTTCCAGGACTTTGACCATTCAGGATGGTACGTAATATTTAAAAGTTAGATAATCTTAACTTGTTGTTTATCAGGAGTTCAAACTGAGACAGTTGATTCTGTGACAGTTGCTCGAGATACACCGCAGGTGGAGAATGTAACACCGGTGTTTACTGAACAGATATCTGTACCTATTGAGGCTGAGACCAATAACGCTAGTAGATTTGCAGCTACTCTTCTTAAGGAAGCGTTATCTCAAGCTATTCCACCACTTACACGTGATTCATACATTGCTTCAGTGACACCACCTGGACCACATACTATTTCTGTTACTCCTACGACTGATACTGAAAGGATTACATCCTTAGAGTCTAGAGTTAAGGAGTTAGAGAAACTTACTTCTAAGATTCCAGGGATGTTAGCTGAGAATGTTTCTCTTGCTCAGCAGATGGATCATATGAGTACATCATATTTGACTCTGCTAAACACTCATAATACTTTGCTTGATGATTTTACTGCCCAGCGACTGAAGCTTGAACACTTAGAACGGTTAGTGTTGAGAGTGAATTCAGGACAGTCAGCTCAGGGGGAGATATTGGTATATCTAGAATCTTGCAAAGAAGATGAGTTGAGGAAGAAACGAGATGATGACAAAGACGATGATCCCAATGCTCAGAAGGATAGTGAGCTGGCTGGTCCTTCAACGACTGGTCAGCAGACTATTATTCAGGGGGAGTCTGCTGGTGTAAGTGCAAGTGGTGATGGTACTGGTACAAGTGCTGCAGGAACAAGTGAAGCTGGTAAGACAGTTTAAACTTGTGTAGTTATGTGTATTTAGAATTTAGTTGAATTATAATTGTAATTTATAATTGTAATTGAATATTTGTAACTTAATAGTTTTGGTAATATATTCGACTTGAGATTATTATTATTACAAGTTAAATATATTTGAAATTTTTTAAGTTATTTGATTCTAAAAGGTTAAATAAATTAGTGATCGAAAGTCTTCCGACTCATTGAGAAGTCGAGCGGCGTGTTCTGATATATTTCAGCGGTCAAAATTTATTTTAACTTAGACATTTTAGACTTGAGAGTTTCTATAATTGACAAGTTAAATTTGTATGATTTTTAACTAGACAAATGATATATAATTTTAAAGATATAATTGAAAGTTAAGATTTTATGATATAACAGTTCAATTAAGTCTTAGAAATTATATAAGTTAATTAATTATAAACTTAAATGTTAGTTAAGTGTTTGATATAATGTTTATTTTATATAATGTTTGTTAAGTGTTTGATATAAGACTTAGGAAATCTTAGATTGATTTAGGATAATCAATAAAAGATTTATAAGTTATATATATTTCGCGTTTATATCAATTACACAAAAGGTTTAATATTGGGATTCTTAGATTGATTCAAGAAAATTAATAAGAGAATTTAAATTATTAATTTATTTGTGTTTAAATTGTTTTCTCTAGGAATGGAAATGCTAGATCTATCAGATTCAGATAATGATATTTTGGATGAGATAGATGAAGAGATTAATTATGATCTTGAAGAGGGAGAATTTCAACCGCCTACAAATTGGACTGCTGTTTCTAAGATAGTGCATGACATTGGTGTAGATTCAGATACAAATGTTGATGAACACCATGTGAGCTCATCTAGAACAGAGGTTATTATTGAAAATGATAAAGGTCCAACAGTTGTCGATGTAGATGAAGAGATCGACGACTCAACTGATTCAGATGGAGAAGATCTTCTTGATAAGCATAAAGATAATCATATATTCAAGCCTTTGCCAAAGAAAAAGAAAGAAAAGCTTGGTATATCAGAAATTGATATTACGGGTAAGCATATAGCAAAAAGAGGGATTATAGGATGGTATTTTGATGCTGATCTAAAACTGTTTGCTATTAAGAGATTTGATGGAGTTCAATATTTTGAAAGAAAGCTTGCAGTTTTTAGTTCTTTGCCTAGATTTGAGATTAGAGATTTGGCTAGATTATCATTGAATAACCCAAGTGATGATTTTGTTGGAAAATATGTTGAACACATAATCAAGACTGAGGTTAGAGCTAATAAGTTTGAAAAGATTAAGCCAAGGAAAGGAAAGACAATTAAGTTGGAAAAAAGAAGTCAAAGAACTGGTAGAAGAAGAAGGAAGAAGATTTATCCAGCTATAAAATGTGTGCATCAGATTCCACTGAAGAAAATGCCTCAAGATATTCTGGGAAATATGAAGAGTTGGCATGTGGATTCAGAAACTGGAGAAGCTGTAATGGTTGAAGCTGATGATGAGGTTGAAGGTGGTGAAAGAGAGATCTTCAGAGTTTATGATCATCGTCATCTAATGAACATGTCAAGAAAAGATTTATTGAAGTTAAATGAGAACAGAATCTTTTGTACTGAAGCATGGGGTGACTTAGCACGAGATTATCAAATGATGATTAAAACTTGTATCAAGATGAAGATTTTTGCAGGTAGTAAGATTTACTCGTAAAACCAAAGACAATGTGAAGATAAAGACGCTAGAGCTATTGTCAAGGGGGAGTCTGTTGAGACATAGTTTGTGACAACAGATCTAGCTTTGCAATATGACTATTGTAATTGTTATCATGTTGATATATTGGTTTAGGTTTGTAAATTGATATTGTTTTGATATTAATATTCGTTAAATATATTATTATGATAAAGTGTTAGACGAATATAGATTTTAACAATATATATATATATGCTGCGAGTCGAGTTATTTGTTTTAGACGTTTGTTGCGAGTCGAGATCTCAAGTCGCAAGGCTTTGCGATGCGAGATGAGATTTGAACTCGCAGAACTTAATAGAGACAAACGAGCCGAGTTCATGGGCTTGGGATGCGTAGCGAGTCGAGTCAACTCGCAGGCCCAGTGGCTGCGAGTTGAGACGAGAATATATATTTGTTTTCATACGTGGAAAATATAACTTTGATATAACTTTTGGAGATCAGGATTTTTGCAATTGTGTGTGAACTCAGTATTTCCAGAGAAACAAATACTAAAGGCTAGGCTTTGACGTTTATTCGTATAAAGTAAAGCAATTGGTTAACCTAAACGTGAACTAAATTGTTATTAGTAAGATAACACCGTATTGAGGAATTCCGCACCTTAATACTACAGATAACGAAGTTATCGATCCTAGAACTAGGGACTTACATTTTCATGCTAGTATCATTTGTGCTATTGGATATATGATTAGGTTTTCAGATATATGTTGATTGCATACACCAGTTTAGCATGCATAGAATAGTTATGATGATTTATATGAAATAATGATGAACAATTTAATTAGCCGTTAGACCCGGCCATCCCAACTTGTTCCGGTGGGAAACCCCTGTTCATGTTTTTATTTACTCAACATTTCATGCCATGGTTCGGATATCTCAAATGTCCGAGATTGGGGAACAAGACTCGAGGATGGTTGCTGGTTAAATTGGTTTCTACATATGGGACAACTTCCAGTGTAGTTTACATTCCATAACTGTTATCTTCGTGACATGTTATTTATCTGATTGCGGACAACTCTACGTTAGATAGATAATAGGCTAGGAGCTATAGCTCATTAGGAATTATAATCCGTCCAGGATAGACAATAAGGACCTTTCAATTGAAGCAACGGAAATACCGTAAAACAACCCAGTACCTGGTATAGCGTTGGAAACACCTCTGGTGTAGTACAAACACGTGGAAGCCATGGAAAGGTTGTAGGTAGATTACTTTGTATCTCATTGATTGTTCCGAGTACGTCTGCTAAATCCTGCACCTATCATCATAACTAAGGCCCTAATCAAAATAACTACCCCTAAATAGCATACATGACTGTCATAGTAAACAAATGCGTTTAACCTGTAGTTCTCGTAGCCACCTCACCACACCTCCCCTATCTTAGTTTAGTATGTTAGTTTTAAATTACGTAGTTAATTAGAAAACAAAACAAAACCCCTATCAACTCTTGATAAAACCCAGCTAAATTACAAAGGATAATTGAAAACCTAGATACCATGCCCGTTGTAGTTTGAAGAACGACTCTAGGTCATACTTATCGCTGTACTCACCTATAGCTTTAGTATACTTAGGCCCAGCAAAAAAAAAATTTAAAACCCACTGGTGGTCATGCCCGGAGGAAAGCCCGCAACGACGCGAGTTAAATCGCAACCGACCTCTAGGCGCCCATCAAGCTTGAATAACGATTTGTGTGGTGTTTGATCGGAGTGATATTCAACTACACTTATGAACAATTTTTTGTGATCTTTGTGGATCCAATGATAACGATATGGGGGAATGTACTGTTCGGCGTTTGCTGTTGAATAAAGAGACCACGGTATTTTAATAGAAACTGTGGTCTATTTCATAAATTGAAGTGCAACGTTTGCATATATAAATACACAAATCAACCATGACCTTTTTTCACATAAACAAAAAAAGTAACAATATGAGACACTCCTGATGAACCAAGATCTATCTAATAAACTATTAGATAACAGCAGTTTTGAATAATTACTAAGAAGTTTGCGGAATAACACTTAGTAATATATTGAAGATCAATATGAATAACAAGAACAGAATTATAAAAAGCTTCAATCTTATTAATGATATAAGACGAATACACTGATTTGTATTAGGGTTACAAAACCTTGAAGCTGCGCTTAAAAATTCTTAACCTAATCTAGGTTAAGGAACTCTATTTATAACCCATAGAGTCCTGCTAAACAATCTCCTATAATTATGGAAGCAGTTTCAATCCATAATTATTCAAACTCTGACTTCCCTCCTATTCTAAATATAAACAGTGTTAACTACCACGACTATACAAACAGTGGTAATTCCTATAACAGTGTTAACACTTGTACAATTTACTAGACTAATATACCAACAGTGGTAACTAGCCTAAGCAGTGTTAACTGTTGTAAACAAACAGTGATAACACTAACAGTTGTAACTCTTGTCTTCAATCTTCAATAACAGTTGTAATCTTCTACTAGCAGTGGTAATCACTTTCACTAACAGTGATAATCCATGAAGACTTCAACTAACAGTTTTAACTCTGAAGACAGTGATAACCAGCAGACTAACAGTTGTTATACCAGTAGAAACACTAACACTAACAGTGTTAATGCCTTGTGCATTTCCCAACAATCTCCCCCTAAACTTAATCTGTCCCCAACAGTATTAAGTTTCTCTTGATTCTTCAATTTGACCTTTTTCTAACTCTCTTTAATCTCTGTGTCTTCTCTCATACTCCTCTTTCTTATGAATCTGATTCAATATCATGTACACCAAATCTTCTGCCAAATCATTGTTGAATGAGACAGATAATTTAGCATGCCTTAGGCTTCTTAACAAACTCAAACTCATATCATATTCTCTGTCAGTGAGCATCCAAATCATAGTAGCATCATCAAAAATAACTTGATGAACACCTGGATTGCAGAGATAGATCCACTGCTTCACATTTCTGAAAGTATTGAATTCAAATCTGAATCTTTCAGGTTCATACATCATAGAGATACCAGACCAAACACTCATTTCATACACACTATCAAACTTTTTGGTGCTTAGTCCTTTCTCAGACCCAATCTCATACATCCTGATCAGATCTTCTCTAACAATTACCCTGATCAACTCTTTGAATGACCTCCAATATGAAACTGAAGTATCTGCCCTTTCAATCCTAATTTTCTCACATTTAATTGGAACTGTAAAGTTTACCACAGACCAATCAATGATTCCAGGAGAGTTATCAGGAGCAATATGTTGTAGAGGTTGCACCACAATCAACTTATCCAGCTTCAAATTTTTCTTAGGTAAATCTGGAATTGATGCAAGTTCTTGTTTCCTCTTCTGTTTAAGCTCATCACTCATCCTTTTCCATTTCTTTTCCTTTTCCATTTCTTTTTCAATCTTTTCTTTCTGGCTCTTTTCCCTTTCTGCCTTCTTTTTAACTTTCTGTGCTTCTTCTGCTCTCTTAGCAGCCTCTGGATTTAAAAATGTATCCCTGTCCCAAATTCTTTGTAAGCTTTCAAGGGACATAGCATTAAGCCTTGCAGTTGGAATATTGCCACCTCTTAGCTTTAAAACCAAATTTCTTTTCTGTTGAGCTCTTGTCAATGGTTTATTCCTTTTAGCAGCAGCTTTGGCAGCTCTAGTCCTTTTTAATTCATCTGCCTTCTTTTTCTTGAGTTGATCCACCAGATATTCAATGTCATCTTGTTTTTGCTCTCTCAACTGTGCATCATCCCACTCATCAACTTGAGCTTTTGTCATTTTAACAAACTTACCAGGTTCAACTTCAACCTCAATCATCTCCTCTGCTAGCACATCTGCATTGATCTCAGCAAATAGCCTCTGAGCATACTCATCATCATTCACTGTAACTTCAGGAGGCATAGTTTTCTGCTTTTTCTGTTTTGGCTCTTCCTCCAGTATACCCTTACCCTTATCCTTAGGGTCAATCTTAGGCATAGTTTGTGCAGCAGCAGGTGCAGTAGATGGTTCTCTGATCTGAACTGGAGGTAAGGTAGTTTTTTGCTTCTTAGCTTTGACAGACTGCACAGGAATTGATTTCTGCCTTTTAGCCTGTGTGGTCTTCTCATTTTCTTTCTCATTCTCACCATCATGGACCTTCTCAGTTTCTTGATGAATTGGTGTTTCCATTTCAATCTCTGCATCAATGTGATCATCAACATCATCATCATTCTGTCCATCCTTACCCTTTTTATCATCATCCTTTTGACCCTCATCACCTTTATTAGTCCAATACTTCTCCCCCTTTTTGAAAGCCTCCTCTGCAGAATCACCTTCAACCATGACATATTTCTTTCCTTCTTTCAAAACTTTGACCACTATGTATTCTAGCTGAGAAACCCTCTGCTGTAAATTAGCAATCAGCTCATCCTTTTCCTTGTTCTTTCTCTTTTCTACTCTGAACTTCTCCCATACATAATCAATCATTTTCGTTAATTCCAGGTTAGTTCTAGCCTCATCACCATCAGAATGTGACTTCCTAGGTGAATCATTGACATGTGTATCAAAACCTGTATCATACCTAGTATGATCAACAGATTCCCCTTGGTTATTGGTACTGGGACCACCAAAATCATCTACAGGAGTAGAATCATGTTTTGATGTTGCCTCTGCTTGGGTCTTATCAATGTTACTTCTGTCCTGCTCTGCCAGTGGGCTAAAAGCAGTAGAAGCAGCCCTCACAGAATGGTCACCCCTCTCCTCATGGACCACATGCTGTTCATGACCCCTGTCATTAGACTTAGATGACTGAGCAACATGATCCTCAGTCATCTGTTGTGGAGCCCTTTTGGCTTTTCTGATGTAGGTTGTAGTGAATCTGTTCCCTTGTTGTTCATTAGTACCCCCAGTTGCTGTGGGATAAGAAGGAATGGGTTGTTCCATTCTTTCAACAACTGGTGCAGCTTCTGTTGGTGGTACAGATGCTGTGGTGGAGGGTGCAGGAAGCATTGTTGGAAACAATGCTGTTACCCTCCCAGAAAACATGACACCTCTGATAGAGGTATCTCTCTTCATATTTGAAAATACTTTTGGTTTAAAGGAAGAGATACCTATTATCTTATCCAAGTGTGGCAGATCAGATATTTGTTCATTTAAAAAGATCTGCACAAACCTTGGATACATTAAAAATTTCAGTTTAGGTTGATTTATGTTTCTTAGCATACCAGCAAAAATAAAGTCGGAAAAATTAAATTTTTGGCCAGTAGCTAAGCATACCAAGGCATATGCTACATTACTGCTGAATTGTTCAAAAGATGAACGTTTGGATGATAAACAGTGCAGTAATGTATGAATTAAAAACCTCCATTGGTATGAAAACATTGTTTTCTGAAAAACATACCCACCCAAATTACCCTCATATCCCATTCGTTGTAAATTCAAGTATAAAGCTTCATCAGAAATTGAAGATATACCTTCTTCATCCTGAAGATGAAGAGAAGAACGAATGGATGCTTCAGAAATAACTACTTGATGCCCAGCAACTATAGAAACAATTTTTTGAACACCTCCTTCTTCCTCAATCTTTGCTTTAACCCAGAATTCATTAATATGATCATGTGAAATTCTGGGTGCGACAGATAACGCATGATGAATGGTAGAATTACGCAGAAAATCAATGATCTCTACGTAATCATTGGCTATTGAGGGTTTTACCAGATAGGCAATCATGTTATGATCCTTGCCTAAAGCGAGTTGAGATGAAGTTGAAGAAGAAGAAGCCATGAAGAAATTTGTATATGATTTGCGATAGCAGTGGTTATAGGGTTTATGAATGCAGTGGTTATGAGAGCGTAAAAGAAAATGTACAAGTGTTAGGAGTATTTATACTGTTAGTGTCAATGACCTAAATTTGAAATAAAAATCCCAATTTGAACATTAACAGTGGAAACCATTTTAAAACAGTGGAAACTATTTTAAAATAGTGAAAACTTTTCTGAAAACAGTGGAAACTATTTGGGAATATAATTTCAATTAAAGAATATCACTAACAGTGGAAAGAAATGTACAACAGTGGAAATTAGTAATACTAACAGTGATAACTAGTTGATGGAAATAACTCCTGACCAAAGGGATTATAACTCAATACTAGAAACTTTTATTAGTATTACTAACAGTGATAAGAGTAATTTTTTTTTATTTTTTTTTTATTTTTATTTTTTTTATTTTTTATTTTTTTTTATTTTTTTTATTTTTATTTATTTTTATTTTTTTTATTTTTTTTATTTTTTTTATTTTTTTTATTATTTTTTTTTTTTTTTATATATCCTGCAAAAGAAAATAGAAATATACCAAGTGATGTTTAACAATTACAACTAGATAGTATAAACAGTGATAACTGATATACTAACAGTGGTAAAAGTTATTACCAACATTAATACTGACAGTGATAACTAAATAATGAAAACAGTAGAAACTGTTTTCACTAACAGTGGTAGTTATTTAACTGACAGTGTTAACTTACAGTTGTAGTCATGAGCAATGATAACTACATATACAGTGGTAATTGAGTAATAACAGTGATAATGAATAAGACAAAATAGTCGTAACTACTTTGATTATCACTGTTAGTCTCAATTACATCTACCAGCATCTATTTCTTAAACATGATAGAGATGTATCAAACTAGTTATGAAAAGACAGTTTAAAAGGATTTAACCATGCCTATACTGGTAATCAGAAAAGTAAATCTGGTCACATCAAATGCTTTGGTGAACAAATCTGCAAGTTGATTGTCAGTATGAACTTTTATAATCTGAATAAGTCGTTTTTCATTACAATCTCTGATAAAATGATACCTAATCTCTATATGCTTAGTTTTAGAATGTTTAACAGGATTATTAATGATGCTGATAGCAGAAGTATTATCAATGTAAATAGGAGTGTTTAAGAAAGTTAAACCATAATCAAGCATCTGATTCTGTATCCATAAGACTTGAGCACAGCAACTTGCAGCAGCTACATACTCTGCTTCAGCAGTAGATGTTGATACAGTTGTCTGTTTCTTACACTGCCATGAGATTAACCTTTCTCCTAGAAATTGACATCCTCCTGATGTTGACTTTCTGTCCATACTAGCTCCCCCATAATCACTATCTGAATATGCTTTTAGGTCAAAAGGTGAATCTTTTGGATACCAAAGACCTAGATCAGGTTGTCCTTTTAAGTATCTAAAGATTCTTTTGACAGCATACAGATGTGATTGTTTTGGACAGGTTTGAAATCTTGCACAGATACAAACAGCAAACATTATATCTGGCCTAGAAGAAGTTAAATACATCAATGATCCAATCATTGATCTGTACAAATGTACATCAACTTCCTCCCCCTCAGGGTCTGCAGATAGTGGCTTGTGTGTTTCCATTGGTGTACTAGCCACTTTTGAATCAGAGTATCCAAATTTAGTAAGTATGTCTTTGACATATTTACTTTGATTTATGAAAGTACCATCTGAACTTTGCTTAACTTGAAGCCCCAAAAAGAAAGTGAGTTCCCCCATTGAACTCATCTGAAACTTTTGATGCATTAAAGTTTCAAATTCCTTGCACATACCATCATTTGTAGAACCAAAAATGATGTCATCTACATAAACTTGCACCAGTAAAATATCATTTTGGTTTCTTTTGGTGAACAGAGTCTTATCAATAGTACCTCTTTTGAACCCATTCTCTAAGAGATACACAGATAAAGTCTCATACCAAGCCCGGGGGGCTTGATGCAACCCATATAGTGCCTTATCCAATCTGCAAACTCTATCTGGATAATTAGGATCTTCAAATCCAGGGGGTTGACACACATACACTTCATCATCAATCATGCCATATAGAAAAGCACTTTTGACATCCATTTGATAAACAGTGAAGCCTTTGAATGTAGCATATGCTAGAAATAATCTAATGGCTTCTATCCTGGCAACAGGAGCAAAGACATCATCATAATCAATTCCTTCTTCCTGTGTATAACCTTGTGCCACCAGTCTTGCCTTGTTTTTGATAACAATCCCTCTTTCATCCTTCTTGTTCTTGAAGATCCATTTAGTACCAATTGCCCTTTTTCCCTTTGGCAGATCTACTAGAGTCCATACATTCTGTATCTTAAACTGTAACAACTCCTCTTGCATTGCCTCAATCCAACTAGGGTGTTTGAGAGCTTCTACAACCTTTTTAGGTTCCACTTGAGAAAGAAAACACACATATAGAGAGGTATGTAATTCTTCTTCAGTAACAGCAGTTTGCTGTCTTGTTTGTACACCACTGTTAACATCTCCAATCACCTGTTCCAGAGGATGATTTTTGTTCACATGAAGATTAGATGTTGATGTCTCTGGAATGGTGGCTTCCAAGTTGGTAAAATTACCATTCTGCTCAAAACTTTCATTGGAAGGTGTTTCAATTTGCACTTCTGTCTCAATAGGCTGAGATGACATTGGAAGATCAGATGATAACACCTCTGGTGGATCTGGAGTCCAGATTGGAAAGATAATGTACTCCAATGACTCTTTATTCTGTTCTGAAGACATATCAGAGATTTCCTCACAAACTCCATCTGCTTTGCTTGATGTGATACCTGTGCATGTACCTGTACTAGGATTGACAGTTGTATATCTAAAAGCATTGTTAAGAGCATCAATATCAAACAAAGACTTAGGACCTTTTCCATCAGGATTAATGATATTCTCATTAAAAGTGACATCCATTGATTCTTCTATGACTCTGGTCCTTTGATTGAACACCCTATATGCTTTACTCTGAATAGAATATCCTACAAATACACCCTCATCTGCTTTGCTTTCAAACTTTCCTAGGTGATCTTTGGTATTCAAGATAGTACAAGGACATCCAAATGTTTTTAAGAAACTAACAAGTGGTTTGTTCTTAAACAACAGCTCATATGGAGTTTTGAAATAAAGCTTAATTACAGTTACCCTATTCTGAACATAACAAGCTGTGCTAACTGCTTCTGCCCAAAAGGACATAGGTAGTTTTGCATCAGCTAGCATAGTTCTAGCTGCCTCTATTAGTGTCCTATTCCTTCTTTCAGCTACTCCTTTCTGTTGAGGAGTCCTAGGAGCACTAAATTCTCTCTTAATGCCTTTCTCATCACAGAATTTATCCATCTCATAATTTTTAAACTCTGTTCCATTATCACTCCTGATGATTTTAACCTTTTTATCTAATTGGTTCTCAATCTTAGTTATAAATGATCTAAGCATTTCACCTGTCTCATCTTTTGTTCTAAGAAAGAAAACCCATGTAAATCTGGTATAATCATCAATTACAACAAGACAATAAGATCTTTTTCCCATACTACTTATACTTGTTGGTCCAAATAAGTCCATATGCAATAAGTATAGAGGAGTACAGTTTGAATTCACTGCTTTGGACTTAAAAGAAGTTTTGTGTTGCTTCCCCTTTAGACAAGAAACACAATGATCATCACATGAATAGACCTTCTCAGGTAAACCCCTAACAAGTTTGTTTTTGACAAGCTTATTAATGGTTTTGTAATTCATGTGACACATCCTTCTATGCCACAAAGTAGACTCATTTAAATTAGCTTTAGAAATCAAGCAATTTAAATCATGTTGAGGTGCCATGTTTGCTAAGTCACACTTATAGACATTATCTTGCCTAGGAATTCTCATTAAAATCATATCTTCTGGAATTTTGAACTCCTTAGACAGAATAAGACATTCAGTGTCAGTAAAATGAACAGGGTTCTTTTTATCTGTGATTTGACTCACACTTAGCAAATTGTACCTCAATTGTTCCACATAATAAACATTTTCAAAGCTTAACTTGGCACTTTGAACCACTCCTTTGCCTGTTATCCTTCCACCTTTTGGATTGCTTCCAAATGCTACATATCCACCATCAAATGATTTGAAGTTCTGTAACTTTTCCTTATCTCCAGTCATGTGCCTTGAGCAGCCACTGTCGATATGCCATAAACTTCTTGGCTTGCTCTGCACACAAACAAACACAAAGAAAATTAATTTCTCTTGGGAACCCAAACCAATTTGGCTTTGGGTTTCCCTGATGCATCAAGGTAATCAACTTTCTTGAAGATTATTGATTTTGATGCATTGTTAGATTTTGAACATCTGGGAACATTAGATTGAAAAGGTGTCCAAATCCAACTAATTTTAGACTTAACAGTGGATTTTGGTCTAACAGTGTTAACTGAAGGTCCACAGTTATGTCTAACAGTGTTAAACCTGTTATAACTGTTATTATGTCTAACAGTGGTAAAATAATTAACACTGTTAGTATTCCTTACAATGTTATTTACTCTACCAGTGGAAACTGTTGAATTAACAGTGTTAACAGTTTTAAAAGGTTTACCACTATTTGTTTTAACTCCTGTTTCCACTGTTTTAGTCTTTAAACTGTTGGCTAAATCTTTAGCTTTTGTTCCTGCATTTGTAACTTTTGCAGCAGCCATAGCTTGATTTGCCCTATAATTCATCTTTCTAGCAGCATTTGTATGATTAACATTAGATTTAAAATTTTGTTTGTTAATCATATTAGCTGCTGTCCATGGCCTTTTCATATTCTTTTGATAAGTCTTTGGGTTATGAAAACACTCATGTTGAAGATGATTATTTCTACCACATATAAGGCATAACTTTTCTTTAATCATAGTAACATTATTTCCCAGTTTTTGAGTCACCATTTGATTCCAATTCCTTTGGTTACCTCTGGAAATATGTTTTTGAAACTTTTGGGTTTTAGAAAAGTTATCCTTACATTTGCACTTATCACATGTATTCACAGTAACAGATCTTTTCACATCATTCCTAACCTTCCCTTGAACATTCCTAGGTGTGTTAGTTATTGTTTTCTCATGTTTATCATGATGTTTTTCCTTCTGTTCAAACATTTTCTTACCCTCTTCTAGTTTGTTAACTTTTAGTTCTTTAACTAGACCAGTAACACTATTTCTGCTTTCACATGATGATTTATCAGATTGCTCAACCACATCAACATTACTTTCAGATGTATCACAATCCTTATCATCTTCCTCAGTCCACTCATGTATTTCAACTTCATCAATGATTACATCTTCTTTTAAACTGTTAACTGGATCTACCTTTTTAACATCATCATTTAATCCTTCTTTAAGTGAATTTAAATCAATTTCAGTTTTAGAAGGAAAATAGTTGTTGTTATAAGGAGGAGGTACATTATTGTATCCTAATCCAGTTTTGAGTTTATCATGAATCTGAGAATTGATAAGTTTATTTACACTTTTAGATGCATGTTCTAAGTTACTCACATTAAGTCTTATGCTATCCCTTTCACATGTAACCTCTGCAAGTTTCTTAGTTAATAATTCTACTTTATCTTTAAAAGTGTCTCTCTCCCACCTAGCATACTCAATATCATATTTAAACTGTGTTGCATTATCTTCAAATGCCTGAATCTGTTTTTCAAGATTTTCTATTACAGAGATTGTATGTCTACTTTTGATTTCACATTGTTTTAGCTCATCACACACTTTCTGGTTATGATCTCTATAATGTTTCACAGTTTGTTTACACACAACTGAGCACAATTTTATTTGTACCTCATAAGGAACTTCAGATTGCTTGTCAGATTCTGCAGTTGCCATGAAGCATTGATTCTTCACTTCATGTTCTTCCTGATCACTCCAATCCCATCCACATCCATCAACAGATACCAGTGCATTTGATGAAGTATCTTGGATTGGCACATTCTTCTTTTGGCCCACATTTCCTCCACTTCTCTGACCATTTCCTCTCTCAATCTGATCAACCTTTGGGCTTCTGCATTCCCTAGCAAAATGTCCCAACTTGTGACAGTTGAAACATTCAACTTTGCTCTTGTCAAACCAGCTAGCATCATTCCTCTTCTGTGCAAAGTTATTTCTACCAGTTCTTTGCATAAACCTTTTTGCTCTTTGTGTGATCAGAGCAATTTGTAACTTTATATCCATTTCTTCTAGATCATCTGACCCAAATTGATCTAGATCTTCATTAGTAAGTGAAGAGTTCACATTACTAGCAAAGAAAGATTCTAAGATTTGATCATTAGAATTATTTGATGATGATCCAACTCCACCAGACCCACAAGTAAAACCTTTAATACTTGATTCTGCTTTTGTTCCAGCCATTGACATAAAAGCAGAATTGTTGTTGTTACTTCCTGATCCAATCTTCTTGTTCTCTACCTCAGCTTCAAAATTTCTCAGATCATTGTAGATATCTTCTAATTCCTTAGCTTCCAGATCTGCACTCTGCCTTAAACCAACAGTATACATTGTCCATTCATCACCCAAGGACCTCAAAAACTTCCTGTTTAAATCATCTCTGTCTATCTTCACTTGATGATTTTCCAGATCTCCAACCAGTTTAGAAAACCTATCAAAGGTTTGGGTCAATGTTTCTGACCTTGTAGAATTAAAATTCTCATACTGTTGTTTAAGTAGAGATCTTTTATTCTTTTTGGTGTTATCATTACCACCAAACCTTTTTTCAATTGCTTCCATTAACACTTTAGCATCTTGACATGCCTCAAACCGCCTCTGATATTCATTTGGTATAGCTAGTAATAGAGTACTTAAAGCTTTGTACTCTATTGACCTGATCTTCCTTTCTGCCTCAGAAGTTGGTGGTGATCTTGCCTGTGGAACACCATCACTATTAAGGGTCACTGGTGGACCATTAACAACCACTTCCCACATCTGGTAGTCTGTGAGAAGCATATATTGTCTGATTCTGTTTTTCCACAGATCAAACTCATCAGGTCTAAGCATTGGGATCTTTGTGACCTGGATTCCTTCATTACCTTCTGCCATTGCTATGATATATTGATTATAAAAATGACCAATAAAACAGTAAAACTGAGATCTTCTTGTATTCAAAACTAAACTAGCTCTGATACCACTTGATGAACCAAGATCTATCTAATAAACTATTAGATAACAGCAGTTTTGAATAATTACTAAGAAGTCTGCGGAATAACACTTAGTAATATATTGAAGATCAATATGAATAACAAGAACAGAATTATAAAAAGCTTCAATCTTATTAATGATATAAGACGAATACACTGATTTGTATTAGGGTTACAAAACCTTGAAGCTGCGCTTAAAAATTCTTAACCTAATCTAGGTTAAGGAACTCTATTTATAACCCATAGAGTCCTGCTAAACAATCTCCTATAATTATGGAAGCAGTTTCAATCCATAATTATTCAAACTCTGACTTCCCTCCTATTCTAAATATAAACAGTGTTAACTACCACGACTATACAAACAGTGGTAATTCCTATAACAGTGTTAACACTTGTACAATTTACTAGACTAATATACCAACAGTGGTAACTAGCCTAAGCAGTGTTAACTGTTGTAAACAAACAGTGATAACACTAACAGTTGTAACTCTTGTCTTCAATCTTCAATAACAGTTGTAATCTTCTACTAGCAGTGGTAATCACTTTCACTAACAGTGATAATCCATGAAGACTTCAACTAACAGTTTTAACTCTGAAGACAGTGATAACCAGCAGACTAACAGTTGTTATACCAGTAGAAACACTAACACTAACAGTGTTAATGCCTTGTGCATTTCCCAACAACTCCCTTTTCAATGATCATGTCTTTCTTAATTCCCATGATGGTTCCTTCACAACCACAATTTCACTATTTATGATCATCTTTTATTATTATAACCGTTAACCACACAGATTTAGCAATTAGATTAGATCGTGGAACTTGCTCGCTGTTCTGTTATCATCTAGTTCCACCGATTGAACTTGCATCCCGAGTTGAATCAACGTTTGTTCCACCGATGGATTAGTTTTGCAGAACAGCGTTCGTTCCTCCAAAACTTTTGCTTTTTGTTGGTGAATATAATGTGTCTTCTTTGGGACAAAAAGTAAAGGATGCTGACCAACAGTTAGAACCTTTGAAAGAAAGCCTTGTTTATTAAAGTGTTCCGCACAAGTGCAATTCATAAACATAATTTCTTTCCCTCGTTGCTCGTGTCTGGTGTTAAGCATTTTTGTGTTTAGTATCATATCGTTGAAGCACTGAGCTTGGCCGTAGTAGTGTTTTGAAAAGGTCATCTTTTCAAATTTCTAGGCTTTTTGTTTTTTTGTTTCAATGTCAGCTATCTTTTTGTGCTTCTGCTCTTTTGTTTAAGCGTTGGATATTCTTGGCTTTGTTAGAGAATGAGCATGAAAATTCATATCCCAACATGGACCTCAAATTTCTCGGCTTTTGGTACGTAACTCGCTACAAAAATATACGTTCGTTGCTCTGTACCTAACTCGCCGATATCGTTGACGAGAGATTATTTGTTTTTGTATTATACTATTATGTATGGGTAAGATATCACCTCTCAAGCGAATTGAAGATTTTGTAGGGGAAGGGTTCAATGTCAGGAAATGTATGATTATGACTCATAACTTATGGTCCTCTCGATATTACGTTACTCGCTACAACATATACGTTCATTGCTCGGTACCTTGATAATCTCTAGATACTTAATTCTTGATGACCGGGCCTACTGATGTTCTTATATATTCTGAGTAAATATATACTCACTATATATATAAGACTTAGTCATGTAACTTTGGGACAAAACATGCACCCAAATAGTTAAAAAAAAGGGACAAAAACATGAAGCTTTTGATCACTTCCTCTACTTATCGTGTGTTTGACAAAAGAAGTAACAATTATTTAAGAATCGATATTTCCCTGTTTAATAAATTTGTTTGTTTTTGCGATGATAAGAAAATTATTTATTTATTTTTTGTTTTGGATGGTGATGATATAACACTTGAAGCTTTAAATATTACACTATGACAATGTGACATAATAAAAACTCTCATGTATTTTTTATGTGGGTTCAAAATTAATTCAATAGGGTAGGTAGTGCTCTAAATAACTTACATCTTGGCCCAAAACCCATAGCCCACACCCCACGGCCAAGATGGAAATGCATTTTACAATACAATAAGAATTTGTTTAGTGATCATATTTTCGAAAGAACCACGGGTTTTTGATTAAATTAACTATGGTTTGAAAATAGGAACCGTGGTCCATGTCAAAAACATAGACCACCCCTCGTCAATTATCACCGTGGTTTTTTTAAAAAAAGAAGTGGACCACGGATTTAAATCTGGATCCGTGTTGCGCTAAATCTTTGAACCGTGGACAATGGAAAGGAAAGTGAAAAAGCGTGAAGTTTTGCAAATGGATCACGGGTTTTACGTGATTTTTACCATTTCCGTGGTCTATTGGGGGTGGGCAATGGTGGATTGTGTAGTAGTGCAACCTTTTATCCCCAGCTAAATACACAAAAGTTTCTAAATTCTCCTATTTTTAATTCGTCGTGCTTTGAAGAACGATCCTAGGTGGTCATACTTGCCCTTGTTAGCCCCTATTGATTAATATATTTACCGGGTAAAATTTTACCCTTTACCCAAAAAAAAGAAGATTAGCAAACACAGTAACCCTAGGCCTCACCCTTATAAATTTAAAACACTCATTGTTGTGCCGCATCACCATCAGAAATATCAACGACCGGTGTGCAATGCAGCAAACATACACGACGTTGATAAAAAAATAGGGCTTAGTGTCCTAGAATATGTTCAACTTGACTTCAATGTTTATTGTGTGTATCTTACATATTGGTTGGATTTAATGTATTTAAGATGTTAAAAAGACGTATCGATGCACTTTACCTGCAAAAGACTTATGTGGCACCGGTTGGATTATTTGTGGATGAATCATTGTCACGTCATATGCCTAATCAACTGCCACCTCACTCCGTTTTCAGCCCCTTATTATACCACCGTGCTTGGTTTTTCCTCTCATTTGCAATCCCAATTGTTTCCTCTTGTATTTTCCACCCAAAACCCTTCAGTAGCCATCACCGAGTCACGATCTACAAGTTCCAGTTGGGGAAATAAGATCCATCACTACCGCTTCACTAAGTGCGATTGTGGAGAGTATATGTATGTGTTCACATCTTGGACTGTGCAAAACCCTTCCCGGAGGTTAGTTAAGTGTGAAATGTAAGTTACCCTCTTGACCTTGTTTTTTTGCAAAAAGTAAACAATTGTGTTTGTTTGTTGGTTTGTTGAACTTTTGATTATTTAGGTCAAAAGCCATTTTTGTGTCTAGTATCAGTTTCTTGATGATGAGATACCGGATTACTACATGATGGTTCTTTATGAATTGCGGATGGAAAGTACAAAGACCAATGCTATGAACAAGACAGAGGAGTTGACTTTGGTAATGTCAAAGTTGAAGATATTTGACCATGTTTTCTTGGGTCTTATTCTTGTTATTGCAGTGTTTTGTGTGGTTATCGGAGTTGTAGTAATGATATAGGTATAGGACTGTAAGTTGTTTGTATGTGTTTTTTGAGAAGTTGTAAGCGTAGGTTGCAAATGTTGGTTGGTTTCTTTTCTGCATGGTAGGTTGGTTTCTTTTGCATATCGTAGTTGTAAGTTTAGTTTGCAAGTTTAGTTGTGAAATTTGATCGTAGGTTGTAAGGACGTGGTTTTATAACCTGGTTGTAAGTTTTTGTCTGTAAATGAATGAATGAATGACTTAATGTTTATAATGAAGTAGATCATGACTTAAAGTATATAGCAGTAGCAAATAAATATCAAATGACAAAGTAGAAATTAATTGACATATGTAAACATCAAGTATTGATCATAACTTTAACATAGTTAAAAGCATACAATTTATAGCTAAACAAAGATGGTTACACCATCAATTACAAAATGCTTACAACATCAAGTCCAACATGCAATACATAAATAACATAACTTAGAAGGAAGGTACTATTAATTGACCCAGACACTACCCAACAGGCATAGTTATATGCAACATATTACATACACAACAATAAATATCCAAACTAAAAAATATGTGCACATAACTGGCAATGGAATCTATCAAAAAGTACCTAGTTCAATTAGTTTACTCCAAGTCCATTGTACTATCTTGAGTGCTTCCTGGTCCATCAAACCTTTTAGCAAACTTTTTCTTAACAACTCTTTCACTAGCTTACAATTTCTTCGTTGTTGGTGCATTACCTGATTCTTGTGTACAAATTGGTGGGTTGTCATCAAACTCAAAAAATGTCTATTGAGTTGTAACCATGGGTGGGTTACTTTAGCCTTGATCTTGAACCATTGTAGTCGAAGAACTCAATCCACAGCTAAACCAACTTAATGTCCTACCAAAAGCACCCAATGTTGTAACTAGACCTAAACCACCTCTTCTCTTTGATATTGCACCACCATTTCTACTTACTAGAACTTTACCACCACCTCTATTAACTGGATTACTTGCAATGTTGATTCGACTTGTTTGAACACCATTTTAACCCCCCATTAAAAGAACAACTAATGAACCCATTTTACCACCACTTGGAACACCAATATTTGGACCCCTTGCTACACCAGATTTACCTTGCTGTGTAACAGGTCATTTAGTTGATAAATAAAGTAAGAATAATATATAATGAACTTAAACGTTATATTAAAGTAAACGTTATTTGTGTTTGTGTCTTTCATTGGAATCTTTGTAGTTGCTGACCACCTGAATTCAGATTTAGTAACAAAAAGTCTTTCATACACCGGAAAAGATGGCCTTGCATGGCTAGCTAGGAGTACCTTTTGATTCCTTGCATGAGTAGCATCACTAACATTTTCGGAATAGTGTCCAATATCATAACTAATTGGTAAATACATCATTAAAAGTGGAGTCCTTTTTGGGTCGCCCTCAATGAACAGTAAGAGAAATAAATAAGAGATAATATTAATTAGAATTAATATTATATTTAGTTTATTAATTGGATATTAATTAGAAACTAAAAGAAAAAAAAGGAAATTCTGGAAACTCCATCCATACGCCGTATGGAAATTCCATATGTCGTATGGATGCTAGGGTTATAAAGCGGTGGAATCACCATCCATACGCTGTATGGAAGATGCATACGCCGTATGGATGTCTGTCCCACATCGGTTGGATGATCAAACTTTTGGTCTCCTCCTTCCCAATAAATAGGGGCCTACCCCTTAGGTTTTCCTAATACTTTTCTCTCTTTCTTATTCCTGCTCACTTTAAGAGTTTTGCGACCTTGAGTCATGACCTTAGGAGACTTGGGATTTCTCTTTGTTTGTGGGTGTGAGCCATTAGAGGTGTTCTAGTTTGGGCACTCGCCAACAAGCAAGAAGTTTCTGCTAGTTTGTCTACGCGTGAGAAATTGTTTTTCTCAAAGGTTAATAATTTCTTATTTATCTTATTTATTTTATTGCTTTTATTTATTCAAGTTAAGAGCTCTTAGGGTTTAGTTTCCTAATTGACCTAGATTAATTATTTTTTGTTATAATTCCGCTGCATATATTAATCTAGTTAGGGAATAGAAAACTCAACGGTGGTATCAGAGCCTTAGCTTGATAAATATTAGCATTTAATTGTCTACAATAGTATGTAGGTAATGATAAATTGGAAATGCTATTGTCTAAATTGGTAAAATGAATTTACACTTTAGACCCTATATTTTGAAATGTTTAAAATATACCCCTAAATTTTAAAATATTTTAAAATAAAACCGTAGACTTTAAGAGTTTAAAGAGAAACGTTACATATATTATGAGCTATAAGTATATGTATCATTAAAGTTAAATACATCGTCTGTTAATTGATGAATTGGCTAACCCATAGTGAACAAACTATAAGAGAGGTATTCTCTGCTTCTTTGTGCGTTCAATGGAGCTGCCGAGGACTTTGATAGGATGATGTTAAGATCAAAAGTATAACCTAAAAGTACTAAAACATAATCCCGTTCTAGATACTATAAAATGTGAATAGTATGCTAACCCATGAAAACCGCACATCTTTCGTATGGTCTGTTAATGGAGCGTGTATGGTTTACCGGCACATTAATATGAGAACTTATTGAGAGGTGATGTGGAACTCGCGATTCTCACGCGTACTCGGGCCGGGGACCATGCAGGTTTTGCATGGTTAAGTTCACAATCTTGTTCATGATCCTCGGCACACCAGTCATGAATGGTAGATGAGCATAATCCTAGATTAACATGCCTTTGATGGAAATCAATGAATCTCAAAAGAACTAGGAATTTCATGGAGAATGAAATTGACAAGAGCATTGTCTACCTAAAATAAATTCGCGATATGATTACGGCAAACCTCTACATCAAACGAATCTAAAATATGGATCCTAGCCTTAATTTAAAATTGGGTAATTTAATTAAGGAATACTCAAAATAACTAAAACTAGGTTACCTCAAAGATGTCTGTTTAAAATGGTAATAATCCTCCTGTTCCTAATTTAACAACCAACTCGAATTCCTCACTACTCTCAGTTCTTGGGAGGGAAAGACTAACCAGTCCAAACAGTATGGACTAATGTGAATCTTAGGTTCAGCCGAAGGTATGAAAACAAGGAGTATGTTTTGATGAACAGATTCCCACGAATGATAATGATTCAACCCAAGAGCAGATTCAATCTCACCGGAAACATTATGATGATGCGAATTAAGTATCTTGTATTCTTCATGAGCCCTCAATTGCAAAAGACTTTTGAGAATACTTGGGCATACGAAATGAACCAGCAATCAAGATATGGTTCAGGAAAAAGGCAAGCAAAGAACACCATAATGTGGTTAGATCCCTCATGGCTTGCATACCCAAACCTGGAACTTCTAATTGTGCTTTCATCTTGGAGATGAAAGGGTACATTGATAGGTTGGAATCATTGGATATGATATTCGATACAGAGTTTTCCATCACCATAGTTCTATCGTCTACCAGCTGTATACAAACAGTTTGTAATCTCATGTCAAATAGATTTAAATGAGATAGACACCTCAATAATGTAACTCCAAAATTACTGCAAACCGCTAAGTGAGGGATCAATAAGGATTTTCCCTCTGGCTTAGCAGCTCCTGTGTTGTAAAATTGGTCGTGATGCAGAGAAAGGATGAGATCTAAAATAGCTACGAATGGAAGGTCCAATCGTGGGGCTAAGAGAAAGATTGAATTTGAGATTGCATCTACCAAGTAATCCATGGAAAGCAGTGTGCTTTTTCTGCAACATAGTAGGACACTAGAAGCGTTGCCGCCCAAAATATCTAAAGGACCTTAAAGACAGAATAGTCGAAAAAGGATTAAGGTATATAAGTAATCGAACTCCGCATTATTAAAACTTCTAATTCATGGGTCTTGGATACAGGGTGTGGTACTCACATTTGCACTGTATTGCAAAGTCCAAAGGAAAGTGGGAGTTTGAAGCATGAAGAGCTCAACTTAGTCCTGGGAGACAAGATAGTCATGCCCATTGGTAAGTTTGAGTTCATGCTAAAATCCAGAGTTATGATACATTTAAATAATTGTTGTTATTCGAAACATAGTTTCATTTCATGCTTGTTTAAGGATAGTTATCAGTTTCATTTGTTAATGAGAATGATGATAGAGCTTCTCCTAGCAAAGGCATGTATGAAAATGTTAAATAGGTCAGCAAAGTAATTTAAATGTTCGTTCATCTAATGAGCTTGATAAATCTAAATTGTTGAATTTTCATCTTGAGCACCAAAATAAGAAACGCATCGCCTAACTCCAAAGGGATGGAGTGTTGGAACCATTCGACCATAAATCGGATGATGTATGCGAATCTTGTTTATCAGGAAAGATGACTAAATCACCATTCACAAGGTCGTGTGAAAGAGGTGAAGGAACATTGGACTTAGTGCACATGGATGTGTGTGGACAATTCCGATGCGCTACAAAAGATGGAAATCACTACTCAATAGATTTGGATATGTTTATCAGATTAAACATAAGTACGATAATTTTGAAATGTTCAAAAGGATATCAGAACGAAGTAGAGAACCAACTGGGCAGAAAGATAAAGGTACTCTAATCTTATAGGGGAGGAGAATACCTTAGTATCAAGTTTCTTGATCATCTTAGAAACTATGGAATAGTTTCACAGTTGTCTCCTCCTAGAACACCATAGCCTTATGGAGTTGCTAAAAGGAGAAATAGAACCTTGTTAGACATGGTTCAATTTATGATGAGTCGGGCAATACTTCCAGTAAACTTTTGGGGTTAGACATTATAGACATTCTCACATATTTTAAATCTAGTATTCACCAAGAATAGATGTGGAAGGGAAAGGTTTTCTCTTAGGCACATCCAGATCTAGAGTTGTGAAGTTATCGTTAGACGAGAAACTTAGCACAAAAGCCAGATCTAAAAAGTATTTCTCATCGGTAATCCACAGGAGTCGTTTAGATACTTGTTTATAGCTCAAAGAGGAATGTTCCTACGAGAGGAACAATATCTAAAGAGGACAGTGGGAGAATAATTGATATTGAAAAGATTCAAGGATCTACCAATGAAGAAATTATGATAAGCACTGAAGTTCAACAAGAGGTGGTGACACCTATTGAACTTGATGACATATCCTTACCCACTCGCAATTGTAGAGTTAGCAGTCCTCATCAGTTCTATTATGGTCTCCATATAGAAGAAGAGGCTCAAATTAGTGATAGTACACTAAGTGAATTAGATGAACTTGCTAACTACAAGGAAGCGATGGCGGGCCCTGAGGCTGCTAAGTGGAAGTAAGCAAGCGAAATTCAGTCTATGATTGACCACCAAGTTTGGAATTTTGGTTGACGCTACACCTGGTCTTAAGAAAGTGGGTTGTAAGTGGATCTTCAAGAGGAAGACATACATGGATGGGAAAGCACACACTTATAAAAGCTAAGTTGGTAGCAAAGGGCTATACTCAAACTCTCGGGATTGATTATGAGGAAACCTTCTCACCAGTAGCTAAGAGAAAGTCAATTAGGATAATCCTAGCCATAGCTGCATTTCATTATTGTGAAATTTGGCAGATGGATATCAAAAACGCTTTCCTTAAATGGAAAACTAACAGAGGATGTGTTTGTGGCACAATCAGATGGTTTTGAAAGTGGAAAATATCCAAATAGAGTGTGTAAGCTTCATAAGGATGTTTATGGACTTAAACAAGACTCTCATAGCTAGAATCTCTGCTTCCATGAGAAAGTCCAAAAGTTTGAATTTTCTAGAAGCAAAGATGAGTCCTGTATATATGTCAAGTTCAATGGGAGTGTTGTAGTCTTTCTAGTATTGTATGTGAATGATATAATACTTCATAGGAAATGGAATCCTAACATTACAAGGTGTAAAGGATTGGTTGGGAAAAGTTTCGCTATGAAAGATTAAGGAGATGCAACATATATTCTTGGTGTAAAGATTTAAACGATATAGGTCAAAACGTTTCATAGGACTTAGCCAGGACTTGTACTTAGAATAAAATTCTAAAAGGTCTTAGAATGGAGAATTCTAAGAAAAAGGAATCTATCCTTATATCATGGCATAAAAGATTAGAAGGGATCTATGTCCAAAAGACTTAGCAAGAATTGGACGAATTGAGTCGAGTCCCATAAGCTCTGGCTATAGGATCGATCATATATGCCATGACATGTACAAGGACTGATGTCTCGTTTGCTTGGAGCAAAGTGAGTCGACATCGGCACAATCCTGGTGAAAGTTATTTGACAGCTGTAAAGAACATTCTCAAGTATTTGAGAAATACTGAAGACAGATTTTTTTTAGTGGAGAAAAGGAATTCAGAGTAACAGGTCATAGTGACGCAAGTTTCCAAGCAGATAGAGATGATAGTCGTTCACAATCTGATTTGAGAATCTTACTGAATAGAGGAGCGGAGACATGGAAATTCAAAACGTTTTGAAAAGAAATACCATTTTTGTTCGGAAAAGAACAAGTGATTGTGAAGATCTAGAGGATAGTCCGACTGATCCGTTCAAAAAGACACTGACTAATTCCAAACACAAGAGAATGCTGGGTGTAACACCCACTTTATGGGTCCAGTATTTTACTATTATTTCCTGACTTGAAATGGTTAATTGAAATGTTAGGAAATATTGTAAATTGGTAATTGAAAATAAATGGGTAAAAGAATCAAATAACTTATTGTGGTTAATATTTTATTAACTGTTTTAATTTATTTCAGTTGACGGTAAAATAAAATAATATTTCCCCGCAAATGGTTTTAAGTTACAGACAATGATAAGTACGGGGAACTAATATTACACAATTATATTATGCTACTCAGTGTATAAGTCGGTTGTTATTTTTCATCATATACCGACATACATATACGATACGTACATACATAACATGGAACCCTAGATCAAATCAATTCTTTACATCAAAGTGAAGATTCCAAGTTCGAATTCAAGCCTCAAGAACATGGATTATCATCTTTTAATCCTCCTAATCAAGTTGTAAGTCTCAATTCTTGAATTATGAACCCTAGAATTTGGGGGTTTTAGTGTTCTTAGTTATAATCCGAAATTAGGGTTTCAAAAGGTTGAATTAATATGAGTTAAGCTTTAATAACATGGATTAATCATTCCATCATCATCATGAGCATGTTGTAAGTGTTAATTTTCGATTTTCATATAAACCTAGAAATGGGTATTTGTGTATATGATTGAATTGAGATGAGTAATGTTAAATTGAAGCTTATAATACTTGTATAGTTGTTAGTTAATGTTAAATTCATGATTATAAGTGAAACCCTAAGCTAGAATTGATATAATTGAATTATGATCATGAATTAAGTTATGGGTTTAGTTGATTAATCATGGAGAGAAGCTTGTAATCATGTTAGAATGATTAGTTGATACTTGAATTGTAATTATAAGCTAAGCCCTAACTTGAATTGATGAAATTTGTTAAATTGTAAACTAGTTATGCAATTGAGTTTGATAAGCTAGTATTTGATGATTAAAGATGATTGTGTGAGCTTAATTGCTAAGTATTCATTAGACCTAATATTGAGCTTTTGATGAATTGTTGATATTGGAGGTTAATAATTTTGTTAAAGGTCTAATTATGTTAGTCTAACATGACTAAAGTGAAGTGATCATAATAATCATAAACTTGATAAGTAAGCTTGAATTGTGTTGGTAATATGGTTATTTATAATATTAGAATGATGTTGTATAGATTTTGAGATAAGTAACTAACTTGTGTAATTCCATTGTATTCTTAGATTTCGAGAAGACTCAGTGACATTAGACTACTGAGTGGACAACTGAGGTGTCGGTGAGTGGATTCTAATCCTCAGTGTGATTTAGTTGTAACAGGTTTGGTTACAACAGGTAATCGTATTATTACTGCTTTTGGTTTGCCATGATTAATTTGGTTTGATAGTAATAATACTATTGATAGACTGGTTAGTCTGATATGTTGACTTGATTGAATATATGAATATGTGATCACTTGATATTTGGCCTTCGGGCATCAGTATTGAGGTCAACATGTTGGTTGGGTTTGGTTTCTATTGTAAGATGACAGGAATTTCCTTGTACATATCGTTAATAGGAAATTAGGTCGTATGAGATTAGTACCAAACTATCGGTCTATTCTGTATTGGCCATACAGATTGACGATAAGTGTTCTTGGAGAATCCCCGGGTATCATGATATCTCCAGAACCACCGATCCTCATTGATATGTTGTGTATTGAGATGTTATCTCATTGATATTATGTGTTTACAGTTGGTATTCTTGGCTGAAGGTTTCCCCAAGAACCATCGATCTATTGTGATGTTATTTGTTTACGATGATTTGCTGTAAACAAGGTTGTTATGCTAAGTTAGGCTGTTGGTTAAGTATTCCCTCACTTAGCGTTATGCTAACCCCACCACCCCACTTCTTGCAGGTTATTGTGTTGATACAATGGGCGGGCAAGAAGCTTGTTTATTGGATGGAATGTTTGACCAGACGGCTTACTCTGATATTGGTATTTGGAATAAAACCAAATTGTATTTGGAATTAAATAACACCCATTTTCGATATACTATAGTTTTTGGAATATTATGGTTTAATTTCTTAATATTCTATAACTGAATTGTTAATGTTTATTTGGACTTATGCTTCCGATGTAAAATACATTTAAATAATATTGTAAAAGATGGGGTGTTTCAAGTTGCTATTAGAGCATGAGTTTGGGTGAATTGTACATTGTAAGATGTTCAATCCCAAATTTAGAGTTGTGTCCAATCAAACATTTCAGGGTGTGGGGATTAGTGGTGGTATGAGAAAGTGGTTATTAAATGTGTACTAACCTATAACAAGTTGCAAAAGTGTTATTTTGGTTGCAGAGACGGAGGAACATGAGGAATCGTCTAGTATTCTCAATGATTCCTCAACCTTCGTGGGCCTATGTATATCAGGTACTTTTTGATAAGCTTGGTGTATTTCAATAAACTTGAATTGTTTACTTTGCTATGATATGATTGGTAGTAAAGTAAATTGAGTCAGACTGATATGAATCCCCAGTTGTGAGTCTTTGGTGATCAATACATGTTAATGTGATACTATGAATTGTGTGTGTGGAATTACTTGCTCTTGTGGAATAATGATTTTAGGAGCAATATGATTAAGCGTAGTAGTAAATCTTGATAAACAAAGTTAATATGACCACCACTCATGATTAAGCGTGGTATATTTTAATGAATGTGAGTTAGAGCCATGTTGTTACTTGAATTAGAAAGTGATCATTAATTGAAATGTATGTCGTTGACTTGGAAAAGTCAAAGTTGAATGTGATATAGATTCACATTGGTAATTGCAATGTTAAAAGTGATAAAAGTGGCTAGATGCTTTGGTGTTTAATATTGATCATAATTGTGGTTAAATTAAGATCAATCTATTAATATTGATCATGATTGTGGTTAATATTGATCATGATTTCTTGAAGACTCAATGACATTAGACTACTGAGTGGACAACTGAGGTGTCGGTGAGTGGATTCTAATCCTCAGTGTGATTTAGTTATAACAGGTTTGGTTACAACGGGTAATCGTATTATTACTGCTTTTGGTTTGCCATGATTAATTTGGTTTGATAGTAATAATACTGTTGATAGACTGGTTAGTCTGATATGTTGACTTGATTGAATATGTGAATACGTGATCACTTGATATTTGGCCTTCGGGCATCAGTATTGAGGTCAACATGTTGGTTGGGTTTGGTTACTATTGTAAGATGACAGGAATTTCCTTGTACATATCGTTAATAGGAAATTAGGTCGTATGAGATTAGTACCAAACTATCGGTCTATTCTGTATTGGCCATACAGATTGACGATAAGTGTTCTGGGAGAATCCCCGGGTATCATGATATCTCCAGAACCACCGATCCTCATTGATATGTTGTGTATTGAGATGTTATCTCATTGATATTATGTGTTTACAGTTGGTATCTTGGCTGAAGGTTTCCCCAAGAACCATCGATCTATTGTGATGTTATTTGTTTACGATGATTTGCTGTAAACAAGGTTATTATGCTAAGTTAGGCTGTTGGTTAAGTATTCCCCCACTTAGCGTTATGCTAACCCTACCACCCCACTTCTTGCAGGTTATTGTGTTGATACAATGGGCGGGCAAGAAGCTTGTTTATTGGATGGAATGTTTGACCAGACGGCTTACTCTGATATTGGTATTTGGAATAAAACCAAATTGTATATGGAATTAAATAACACCCATTTTCAATATACTATAGTTTTTGGAATATTATGGTTTAATTTCTTAATATTCTATAACTGAATTGTTAATGTTTGTTTGGACTTACGCTTTCGATGTAAAATACATTTAAATAATGTTGTAAAACATGGGGTGTTTCACTGGGAGCATAAAAGGACAAGTGATTGTGAAGATCAGAGGATAGTCCGGTTGATCCGTTCACAAAGACACTGACTAAGTCCAGACACAAGAAAACCGCTAGGATCATAAAGGACACGTGATTGTGAGGATTAGAGGATAGTCCAACTAATTAGTTCGCAATGTCATTGGTTGAGTCCGACACAGTAAACTTGCTAGGAGCATGAAGTTACGAGATAACATAAAGTTTTAGTTGTTAGTTTGATTTTGAAAAGTTACAAACAATGATGGAAACATGAATAGACTTGGTGATTAAATAATGCAGATTTATTTATTGGAAGGAGTTCTACCATTTACTATTGTTTGTCATTGTGTTTCAAGTTTAGCATGTTTAGACACCACTTCCAGAGTAATAAGATTTACTCAAACCTCCTCAGTCGATCATACTATAGGAAGTATATGGTTAATTAAGACTGTCATAGAATGTTAGTAGATTGTTTATGGAGATTAGACATTGCATGGAGATTGCTGCAACACTCATAGGTATTTATGGGGATTTAAGTATAGGAGAGACCCGCACTCATGGAAGTTACTTCATGGATTGAAATCACAAGTAACTATGAGATGATAATATCTTATATTCTTAAAATGGAGATACATTGAGTTTCTAATTTTTCAAGTCTGTTATACTTTAGTCCACTCAAAAGTTGTGCGTAAATGCCAGTTATAAAAGGTATGCTAGGTATGACATGATGAGTTAACTACTGCTATGTAGTCGAAATTTATTTGTTCCTTTTCGCCTAATGGGAAATGAGATATCATGGGCCCTCTGATGATTAAATGTTGACTAATAAAGCGCTTGGTCAAGCCAGGACTAAATTGATGTATACAATTTTGTAGTCCTATATAGTCAAATTGATCGGAAATCAGAAAACACAATCTTGAATCTGGAGATTGATTAAAATCCATGTCCCAGTTTCATACGATATCAGAAAAAAAGGAATATATGATCACTTGTCTAAAGGGCTGTCTCTAGATATGAATCAGAGTTCAGCAGTTGCATTGGATGACACTCTCTACTTAGTTAATGGATAAGCTTAGACCAATAATAGTTGATGAATTGTCCAAGTGGGAGACTGTTGGAATAGTGTCCAATATCATAACTAATTGGTAAGTACATCATTAAAAGTGGAGTCCTTTTTGGGTCGCCCTCAATGAACAGTAAGAGAAATAAATAAGAGATAATATTAATTGGAATTAATATTATATTTAGTTTATTAATTGGATATTAATTAGAAACTAAAAGAAAAAAAAAGAAAATTCTGGAAACTCCATCCATACGCCGTATGGAAATTCCATATGTCGTATGGATGCTAGGGTTGTAAAGCGGTGGAATCACCATCCATACGACGTATGGAAGATCCATACGCCGTATGGATGTCTGTCCCACATCAGCTGGATGATCAAACTTTTGGTCTCCTCCTTCCCTATAAATAGGGGCGTACCCCTTAGGTTTTCCTAGTACTTTTCTCTCTTTCTTATTCCTGCTCCCTGTAAGAGTTTTGCGACCTTGAGTCATGACATTAGGAGACTTGGGATTTCTCTTTGTTCGTGGGTGTGAGCCATTAGAGGTGTTCTAGTTTGGGCACTCACCACCAAGCAAGAAGGTTCTGCTAGTTTGTCTATGCGTGAGAAATTGTTTTTCTCAAAGGTTAGTAATTTCTTATTTATCTTATTTATTTTATTGCTTTTATTTATTCAACTTAAGATCCCTTAGGGTTTAGTTTTATAATTGCCCTAGATTAATTATTTTTGTTATAATTTTGCTGCATATATTAATCTAGTTAGGGAATAGAAAACCCAACAACATTATCTTTCTTCCTTCATGGTTTTTTTTTCTTTGAAGGTTTTTCTCTAATGACCTTCTCATTTGTTCAACCCTTGGAATTATGACACTTTTCAAAGTAGTTTTGACAAGTCATGGTAACACAATGTCTTGGGACCATTAATCCTTGGACCCTTGGTTCATTAGCAAATCTAATTCTCTTTTTCTTGGGTCTTCCTGACATCTTTCTTTGCTTGAGGTGGTAGAGGCATATTTTGATCCAATATAAGCTAAAATTTCCAAGCATAGGATTCAAGTGACATTGATATGCTTCAAGGTACTTCTCCATCGTAAACCAATAAGACGCTCGATCTTTCTACGAAGTAGATCACACTTAAGTATTCCAGCTACATCAGGAACACAAGGAACATTATTAATTTCCCATAGTCAACATGAAGATACTATTTTGTCTATGTCAACTACAAATAATTGATTGTGATTCCTAACTTCCCACTTACTACCAACAACATGGATTATCAATAAATCACCAATCTTCTTCTTAATCCATTCTAACTTTTTCCTGATGTTAGGTGTAATAGCATGACTTTCAACATCCCATCTAGTACTAATCTCCCTAATGCTTTCCAGCGTAATCATCATAATAACACTTATTGCTTCCAACATGGTTATAGTTGTTTTTCTAACCCTTAATAAGACAGAATTCTGATAATCACTAAATCCATTATCAACTGCTTTACAACTTGTATGTAACAGAAAAATGCTCTAGACCAGGATTTATGATTTCTTTCCATTAAATACATGTGAGCATTATGATTATCCCTTTTGACCTCAGCCATTACCTCATTAAACTCACTTTCATGAGAAGCCTTACAAGCTCTCCAGAAAAGTTTCCTAAAATCCACACCATTGTATCTCATCCTGGAATTCTCATATATATATATATATATATATATATATATATATATATATATATATATATATATATATATATATATATGTTACAAATTGCCTATGCTCTGCATTAGGCATAATTTCCTTGACAACCTCAATAAACCCCTAACACATTATCAAACAACATTAAGTTATATTATTTATTGAAACAAGGTAAACTTGTAGACTACATTAAGTTGAATATCTAATAGAATCAAACTAGAGTATTACAAACATACCGTATGTTGGTCAGAATTAATTAAGTGTCAAGTCATGGCCACTTGGATTACCTAAATCATGGCTCAATAACCTCAAAAACCAACTCCAGCTATCCTTATTTTCAATACTAACCACTATCCATGCTATTGGATAGATTTGATTGTTGACATCCCTTTCTATAGTAGTTAATAAGTCTCCCCCACAACTACTCTTTGAAAACATCCATCAACAGCTACAATTTTTCTACATCCCATAGCCCACCCATCCTTCAATGCCTATAAACAAACATAAACTCTATCAAAATATGTAACATCATTTGGATTTACACCTAATTGAAATGTTGGTCTTTGATTAGTCTATAGCAAAGCCTCTCCATATGATCTCAACTTACCATAATGCTCCTCCAAGCTTTTTTCATACGCCTTTAATGCCCAAATCTTAGCCCTCTTACACTGTTGTCCAGTTTCGGTTCAATTATACCTTTTTATGACCATGTCAGCAATATTACACAACCTTTTCTCAGGGTTCATCCTAATCATATCCACACAATGTTTTCCTACCCACTTATAATTTATTAGGGTATCAAACTTTAAGTTCTTAGCACATATGTGTTGATCCTTCAAAGACATTACCATAAAAGAGGATTCATTATCCATACATCTGGGCATCAACCTATATATACACCCCCTCTTCCTCTTCTTGACCTTCTTTTGATCCTTGATCCTAGGTGGTCTTGTACCACATCTAGCAATGATCTTTGCAAAGCTTCTTCTTTCATACCATATGGAATATCCATTTGCTAGTGGATAGTATGACAAGCAATCCTTAAGTTATTTAGGAACTACATATCTCTCACCAACCAATATATGTAAAATAAGTAATATCATAAATTTAAAATTAACTAGGGTAAATTGCAAAAATATAACATCCCGGTGGTTGTTCACTTTCTCATATATTATCCCTAAACATCATTAATAGTAGTAAACATCCCTAAGGTTGTAACTTTTTCTAAAAACATCCTTTAACTACCTAAAATGACTATAATACCCTTTTCCTTACTAATTACTAATTCATTCTTTAATTTCTTATTTATGTTTAGATAATCAGTGAGATACTATTACTAATACAATAATAACCAAATACAATATTCATCGCATATCGTACAAACCAAGAAACCTAAACCTCTTTCTCTATCCGGCCTCTCATTTCTCACCTTTTTCTTTACCACAAATCTGTAACCATGCATCTTTCTTTCTCAACTACCATTTTTTTAATCTCCTTCACCACCATACTCTTTGAATCTGTCCACCAACAACATTGATCTTTGATCTACTTCTTTCATGATCTCAAACCACCCTTCTCACGTCAGTCATACTAACCAACCATTCCCCGACAAGCCTCTTGTAACTTGTCACTCGCCTTGCCAATTCTAACCTAACCCTTCTCCTCCCCCTTCACCAAACTAGACTACCACCACCGTGTAGTTCCACTCGAATAAAAAACAACCACCATTGCCGAAACTTTGTCTACAACAATAAGTAGGGACTGAAACAAGTAGATCTACAATTCAGGTGTGATAAAAACTGATGTGTAGTAAAAAGTCATGTTTTTATGCACATAGTTCCTGCACACTTGACCTAATTCTTGGTGAAAACACTTGAATTAAACGTTTATCTACTTAAATTCACAAAGTTGGTCAAATTATAGGCATTACCATAAAAAGTGCTAAAACATCCAAAAGGCACGCAAACAGATTATTCAAACACTGATACCAGTTTTTAATTAATCTTATATGATGTCTCAGGTTATTCCAAGAGTAGAGAATCAAGAATCGTGCATATCAGATAAAGAACAAGGAAGATAGAGCCGTCTAAGCACAAACTGAGAGCATTCCACACACGCCAACCCTAGAAACATCCAAATTTGGAACATTTGGCATCATTAGAAGCGTAACGGAATTACGAGATCATAGACGAAAGAATTAAGTCAAACGGGCGAGAAATAAAGAAGATACGTGCGAATTAAGCAACGAAAAAAGCTGAAAATAGCACATGGGGCATCATGTAACACCCGCCAAATTAGGACTAATGATTAGTGCCTAATCAACTGTTAATACATGTAATTAGTTCTGTGTTAGGCTAATTAATGTATCGGATTTTATATTGTTGAATATATACAATTTTACGATTTGATTAAATCGTACGCAATTAAAATCGAATGTAATTCGATTCAATTTTATACGGACGTTGGTGAACAAAATTACTAAATAAGATAACATTATTTAATAACGTTATTATATCTAAAATAGTATTTTGATGATAATTCATACATGTTTCGTATCGTACAATTAAAAGCCTACGCAATTAGAATGTTAAACGTGCAAACAATGTTAAGTTATACTTTATAACTCAATTATTAAAGTAATTGGTGAAATATTTTAAGTAAAAATATTGGGTAATTATTTGTGCCTTAAAACGGGTGTATAACGCGCGAAATAATTATTTAAACGGTTAAACGATCGGGAAAACGAACACCGCACGGAGCGCAAACGCGAGGAACAAGTTTGGGACACACCCACATGGGGTGGGCCCCATGAAAAATCTGCCAAAAGGGGTGAGGTCACCACCTCCCCACCCCATTTTCACTTTACTCTTCTCTCTCTTCCTCTCTTTTCTCTCTAAACCACAAACCACCACCACCTCACTAAATCCTAAAATAACACCTCCATACGACCTCGAATCTTCACACTCGTTTGGAAGAAAATAACCACGAAGCAACGATCTACGTTTCCTTCTTTTCGGAATTTCATTTCGACAAATTGTAAGTTTCTGACAAATCCCGAAACCTTTAGATTTTCGAGTATTTTTAGCAAGTAGTTGTTTATATAAACTTAGAATGTCCTTATAAGGGTTGGGTAAAAGAATCAGGCCAAGATATGGCCGGAAAACTCGTTTTGGCTCAAAAATCCGTAAAACAGTCGTAAGTGTCGCAAAGACGACCAGTATTGCGTCACTTCATGCGTCACTTAAGTGACGCATGAAACCCTAATTTTTCCTAAGTACCGCATAAAGCCCCTTTTCCCGACACTTCAACCGTCACTTGCTTAGTGACGCCTAGGACCCTTACCGTCACTAATAACCCGACACTGCTTTAGTGACGCCCAAGTATGCGTCACTCCTTTAAGTGACGCCTAACCGACACTTACACCCGTCACTTACCTTAGTGACGCCCTACCATGCGTCACTTCCCCTAAGTGACGCACATGCTCAGATTTATTATTTTTTTTAGCGACACTTCCTAAATGACGCCCATGCCACCCAGTGACGCTTCACTATGCGTCACTTCCATAAGTGACGCCATAAGTGACGCCCAGCCCCTAAGTGACGCTATAAGTGACGCATAAACAGGAAGTTTTAACTAATTTTACACTAAGTATTGGGGCCCAAATTTGACGCCCCAATTCACCCAAATTCAAGTCCAGGTCAGCTCGACCCCAGCCAGGGGCTCTGCCCCTTGGACCCCGCCAGGGGCTGCCGCCCCTTGGACCCCGCTACCAGGGGCGCTGCCACCGGACCCCCGTCATTAACAGGCTTCGCCCCTACCCTAGGTTCACGAGTAACGGTGTTGCATCTAAACTTTCACACAAAGTGTTAAACTTGTACAACATCAAACACGAATGCGACACAACTACTAAAACACATTGGAACTTACTTTTAGGTAAAACTCTTCAAAATCATCAAAATAATAATGTGGGATTATTATTACAAACAATCACCAACGGGCCATACACATTTTCAATACTTAAACAAACAACCAAATCATGGTAATTTGGACATTCTAGTTGGACAAACAACTACAAGATAGTCTTATTAGATGCCTTCACATGTTTATAACCATCGCGTGTCGTGGACACCCTCAGGTTACAAGTCTTTGGACTTCGATTCTTGGCTAATCAATCACAGTTTATTTAGATAAACTCTTCAGGCTCAGGTGAGTCTCATGGCCCCTCTTTTAACTGTTTTACTAGGGGTGTGATACATTGCTCTGTTTTTAACACATGAACGCGAGTACATATTTCCATATACTACATGAGCTGTTTTCAACTAATCAAACCAAAGTCCTCCGTCAGTGTAGTCTGGTAATACGAAAGTAGCGTGAATATTAGTATATGGTACCATATAGGATTGACCCTCCTCGTCCGGGTTAGCAAGCACTAACCGGGTAAACGGACGTACTAATATTTGGGAAGACGATAGTGGATTAGGCACTCGTGGAGGCACCTCGCTCGGAATTCTCTATATGTGACCCGACCCTCGAGTTAAGCTCAGACTATGCGCTCATGGTTGTATACACTATCTGTAACTTTATTTGCTGGATGCAAATCAATACTTAAATCTTGCGGTTCATAGAATATTATTTGATACTCAAACCTGTGAGCTCACCAGCGTTAGCTGACCCATTTTAGCATGTATCACAGGTACTCAGCAGTAGATTTGGACTACCCATCAGGATGCATCTTAGCTCGAGTCTTCATGCAAACTTCAGAGATTTCATTGCATTATTAGATTTTGTATAACTAATTATGTACTTAAATCTCTCATATTATGAATACGAGCTATGTATGAGTTCAAACTGTTGTAAACCATTTAATATTAATATATTTTGTTAAAACGACGCATATAGAGTCGTTTGCTATATATCTGTGTGCTTTGATTATTGATTAGTAACACCCAAAGTATGCTTCCGCGAATCATTAAATTTGGGGGTGTTACACATCACACAGCCACCCTACAGCCATGTACGGCCTAGGGAAGGTTGTGCACGGCCTCATAATGGACATGTACGGCCTGTTAGAGCCGTGTATGGCCTACACCCTCCCCATGTGTTCTCGTTTTGCTCCGTTTGCTTATAACTAGATGCATTGGACTTGTACCCTTAATCCCTTGGCTCATCTATAAATAGAGGCCTCCATTTCCTCATTTCACATACCTCTCACCTCACAAATCACTCTCTCACATTCACTCTTACTCTCTCTCTCTCTAGAGTTTCTCTCTCTAGTTTCTCTCTCTAGATTAGGGTTTTAGGTAGTTAGTTCTTGGTTAATATTTAACCTAGACTAACGGAGGGGCTACTTTTGCAATAGCGTAGGGAATATTCTGCGGGGGTACCATTCGTGTATTATTTCAAATGTTATTCTATCTACGCTTAATCTATGGTTATTTCTTTCCTTTTCTATTATGATGATTGCTATTATTGTTATGATAGATTTAGGATTGTTTGCCATGCATTGTGAGTAGTTCTCTTATGTGCTATACATGATGTAGTTAGCTTGTATATGTTAGGGTTAATGTCACTTTAAACACATAAATGATAACCGATGTACTGTTAACTTTATATTTATGAATTTCTAAACCAAAATCACCTTTCCTCCAATAAACGTGATTAGAACCTGTATGACAAGGAGTCGCGAACCTTGATCAACATGGTATGAGTTGTGTAGCTGTGGAAATACCGTCAAACCTATTGATGGAGCCCGAAGGGTCGGGTTTTTTTGAAGCTCTCTCCTTGTGAAGGGAGAGAACCCATCCCCATCGTCGAGGGACTAACCGGACTGTACCGAGCATCGATCGGTGGAAGTTTTAAAATTTGTAATATGTGGGGCTCAACTTATAAGTACTACCTACTACACTGGGTGAGTAAGCAACAAGTATAACTCGAGGTCGTTCTTTGATCAGAGTGAATTGAAACGAAGCTTGGGCCAAAGATAAGGTTCACTATTAGGATGGGCTGTGTAGATAGGTAGGTTTGTTTGTTTGCTTTTCTAATTAACTAATTTATCTAAGTGCAGAAAAGTAAAATAGAGATGAGAATCAGTAATTAGGTAGATAGACAGGGAATGCGGCTTTTGAAGTTTCGATAATCAATGGTTGGGATGATGTTCATTATAAAGGTAATTGGGGACTTAATTAATTAACTGACAGGTGAATTACAGGTGTAAACACTAGGACCCTACTTGTTTTGGTTAAACCTAAATAAGTAAGTCACTGAGTTCCTAGGTTATCGTGCAACTGATCAGAACAGGCTGCTTAACCCCCCACACTGTCTGGTTATGACTAGTGACCCGTAAAGGGTGTAGGAATAAGTTAACAGACTGCCCTCGGGTTATTCTGACATTTCATAACACCTAAATACAACTGCTGTTATTTAATCGTGTTCTAATTATAAACCTGTTATTCTAAACTATCAGTTTTGTAGAGTCTAGGGGTTTTAAGAATCCTGAACCACTGTTGGGCTTGACTTTCATCTCCAGACTCATTCCTTAGGTTTTATTAGCATAATTACTTCTGTCATGATCTAGAACTCTCTTTTGCGATCAATCATTCATCCCTAGGTACACTAGCGATGTACAATGCATTATTTTCCATAGCATGCTAACCCTGGGTACTTTCCAGTGTACCATACGCAAACCATTTCCACAGTTTCATGTAACCAGGGGTAGATCCCCCACGTACTCCAGCTATTCCATAGTTCAACTAATCAAAGGTACAACAGCGGTGTTAAGTGCTTGAAGGATTTCCACAGTGTTTAGTGACTAGAGGTCTGTTTACAACGTACTTTAGCCTTTCCATGTGTTAAGTACAATTACGGTGTACTTTAGTTAATGTATTTCCACAGATGTTTCCACTAGAGGTAGTCATACAGTGTACTTAGCATTTCCACAGCTTTAAGGTTCCTAGACCATATTCTAGGGTTTCTAGGTAGGCCACAATGTCGGTACCAACGGCTTTTCCATGATCTTCCACGGTTGTACTCCACCAGTGGTGTTTCCATCGCTATACCCAGTACTTTAGCCGAATTACAGTAACGGACATGGCTTTGTACAATAATATAGATAACAAACTATCGTATCTAGAGGTGATCAATTTCTAAACCTAAGTAGCAGTCACGCGAAGGACTGGAAAGGGTGATCCTTAAACTAAGTCTAGATGCATGAGAAGTTTAGACATATCAAAGTTTAATAATTCCCAATTACATATTTAATTAAAGATTAACTTAACATCATCCCTACGTTTAATTATCTACATTTTAACAACCGCAATAATACACAACTCGGTAATCATGGTAATACACATAGCATATATCATACAAACAGGCAGAAATAATTCATACATAGTAAAAGTATGAGAGAATAGATATCACCAGATTTTAAGCAGAGTAATATTGAGAAACGCGTAGTCTTGCACCAAGAATGCTTTTACACCGTGATTACAACACCTTGCTTTTCTTTCTCTACCTCTAACTAACTAACTATCTATATCTGTCTAGAGAGAGAGAACTCTAGAGAGAGAAACCAAAACTAAAAGCTAAATATGAAAACGAAAAATGAAAATGAAAGTGAAGTGTGAAGAATGAATTGATAATTGATGAAGTGTGTGAAATGGGGAGGTGGTGGTTGGTATTTATAGATTTGGCTCAATCGTATTTCTCAGCCGTATTCCCACCTCCAAAATCTCAACCGTATTTCCCAACCGTATCAAAATTCAATCTTGTACGGGGAAAACATAGGATACGGGCGAGATTGGCTGTATACGGGTGAGATTGGCCGTATTCGGGAGGGACCAAGCCGTATACGGGAGAAATTGGCCATATACGGCTGGCACCAGGCTGTATACGCCCTAGCCAGGCCGTATACGTTTGAGGCTTGGTCGTATACGGCTGTGCCCGTATACGGCTTGGCTCTCCCGTATCTCGGTCTTTGGTTGCCTTGAATCTTCGTTCAGTTGTAAATTCTTCATCGTACGTCCGTTTTGAGCGATCTTTATATCCACGCGTTCGTATGTGCATAACGAAGAAAATGACATAAGTTAGAGTCTATAATTCTTAGTGTAAATAAGAAAAATGTTAAAACGTTTGAACTAGAGATTCGTTAATCGTTTATGCTCAGTTTTTCAGGTTTTTCGTGTCATTTTCAATGGTTTTATAAACATCACTTCCGTTTTGACTTAGTTAACAAAATATTATAATATTTGGCATTATTGATGTGGTTTTGTTAACTTTAGGTCTAAAATGCGGGAAATAACGTACGTAAAAATATGACTTTTTATGTGTCATCAAATATCCCACACTTAGAACTTTGTTTGTCCTCAAGCAAACTTGAAAATTCTCACTTGCTAAGAGATTTTGAAAATGATAGTTTTGGCTTTCTGACATAAAATACTTTTGAGATCAATCATTCGTCAGTTATTAAATAAATCTTTTCAGAAAGCAAGCATCGTTAGAATAGTCACCCCTTAGATTTGAAATCTTAGCCCTGGCATACCTTCACAATTCTCGATGGATATTGTACATGACTAGGCGATCTCACTAGGTGGTCACTCAATTCACTCAATGTGTATCGGGTTTCCTATCTTTCTAAATCAAAGAAATCGCTCATAAAGCCAGTCATGCATTTGCTTCTCGTCATAGGCTTGATCGAGAATCGGATCTCCACCACTTCGATGAGAACGGCGCTAATCATCAAAAGACATTTTAAAGAGGGTTGTAATGGTAGGTGAGGGTTAAGGGGTACGGAAGTTGGTGTTTTTAGGGTTGGAGGTTTTTGACTTAAGCTTAGAAATTCTAAAGCTATGAAAAGAATTATTTAGACACTCTTGAAACGAGACGAAAAACACGAAAGGAGGAGTTTATTTTCGGAGGATAGCTTTGATGACAAACACACGCGAATTTTTATGATTTTCTGATCAGGTATTCTTTTGCGAGGTTCAGAGCACTAAGCTTTATTCTATTTTTGTGGAAATTTTTTGAGGGTATTTCTTTCTTTATTTTCTTCACAGACATATTTTTCTGTCTTTTCGAGATATCCTAGACACGTTGTCTTTTGACATTTGACATTTCATTTCTTCTGAGTTTTTCACAGGGGTGCTAATTTTTCGCACCGAGTATTGCTTCTAGAGATTTGACTTTTGAACACACGCAAGATTTTCTGAAAGAAACACAGAGTAGATGAAGGTTTTGAAACAAGATTGACAAGGATGTCCAAATGACGCTTTTCATAACCTCAAAAGTTCTAAGCTAAAGTTTTGGAGGGGTAAGGGAATTTTGAGTGGGTTTGGTTAGTTGGGTTTGAAAGAAACGAAAGGTTAAGGCGCAAAGGGGTTTTCTAGGCGGATGATCAACACTAAAGATAAGTGTTGGAAGGGTTTTGGGCTAGAAGAGATTTGTGAAAAATGAGTTTAATCCTAGAAATGTCGAGGTCCTCTGATTGCACCTACACCGCGTACGGCGCTCATCGGTGTGATCTCGAAATGTATACCAAGAGCAAGTTCTAATTCAAAGCAAAAGCATCGGCACACACATCAATCGAAAGTGAAGCATTAAAGATGAATGCTTATTGGGCTCAAGTACCTCACTGCAAAAGGGTTGTATGTGCCTAGTCGTGCGATGCTCATGGATTAACATTTCATTTCTAAGAGATTCATATCCTAACTTATCTTACTTTCCAAAGAAATTTATTTAATTTTTGTAAAATGACCTTTCGCAAAAAATATTTTAAGTCAAAAATTTAAAAATTTTAGCCAAAATGAGGTTTTGATGAAAAAATTTAGGCCTAATGGAGGTTAAGCCAATTTTTATTTATAATTTACTTTGGACAAGCAATTAAAGCCAAAATACGGTAAATCATATCGTGTATCCCACACTTAGAGGAACATTGTCCCTATTGTTCACAAACTAAGTATAAAAATTCTTCTTTGGAGAAGAATCCCACACTTAAAGCTTGATCATATTTTGGAACTTTGTTTCTAAGTTGTTTTCGATTTATGGGATTTGAAATCCCACACTTAAAAATTAAGCATAAAGGACAACGGTATTTGATATATTATGATATGTAAAACCACTAGGAAAAAGAACAAAAAACTGCCCTAAGAAAGAATGAGACGGTTGTTTGATAAATTTGGGCGTGTTGACAGCAATCGGAGAATCCAGCGTCGTACAATCCAAATCTTGCAAGATTTGCGCGTCGTCTTATGTTTTGTTGGGGAACTTCAATTTCACTCACAAATTTCTTTATTCAAAAGCAAAATAAACAATAGTAATAATAGACTAAGATGATAATATGATAAATAAAAGTAGATAAATCCAACCAGATCACTGGGTGGCTCAAAATATATCCGCTCATCACAGTACAGTACAGTCATCCAAAATATCAAGTGATAGTACAGTAATCCAACATAAGTAATAATAATAAGATAAGAAGTGATAGATAAGTGGAATCAAGGAAGATGGGGTCCTGATCCACTGGCGACTCATGGAGAGTAGGAAGAGAGCTTCCTGCTGGGTGACGGAGTGATGTCCACTCGATGACCTGTGGGATACTGATCCCAATGATGCGGCACGCTGCTGCTTTGGATATAGTGGATACAAATAGAAGTTCGAATATAGGCTCATATCACTCATGTCAGCTGATCCGAGAGGGTAGTCACGCAGAACCTGTGCCAAGTGAACCCGAGGCAAATCTGAGGATGGAACAGGGGTGGTGTCAAGTAACCCTGTCAATCCAGAAGCTGTAGGTCCAGTAGTGAAAACTAGCACATAGTCTATCTGTGTCTGCTCCTGTATCTGCTCATGTGTCTAATCCTCCTCATGCTCCTGAACTATCTCCATCTGAGTATCCAAACCATGCTTTGACTGTGGTGAGTCCATCTCTGAAGATGTATCTGTATCAGATGTGGCAGACCCAGCTGGTCGAGGACGGGTGACAACCCGTGAAGATGGCTGCCGGATAACATGTGGGTCATGCGGCTCACGTATGGTGGTGGTGTGAACAGAGAATACCGGCTCAGGTGTATGTATACATGAAGATCGGCGAGCCCTAGGGATAATCCTTGGTGTGATAGTAGGTGTGATAGTGGTAGTGGGGCGAGGTGATGTGATGGTGGGTATGGTAGTGGTGAATGGAGTCATGGTGAATGTATGGAGTTTTGATGTGGTGAAGTCGGGTGGTAGTGGGCCGCATACCCAAGTCGGTGGAGCTAGTGTAGGAAATCCAAACTCCTGAGCCAGGTATGTGTCCATAGTGTGTCTCTGGTGAAGCATGTGTAGCATACCATAGAAAAGCTCAGATGATGGTGGATCTCCCCAGTTAAACACTCTGGGCTGAGGAGCAGATGCACTCTGAGCCTCAATATCAGGAACTGAAGTCTCCCATGTCTCAGGCTCATGATGAACCTCATTTCTTGGCTCCCTATGTATTGTACTATCATCAAACTCAATCCTAGCTCTCTTAGTCTTCGGAGGTCTCATAGAAACTCCCGGAATCAGCGGACCATCTTTCCAGCGGATATCACCATTCAAATCTTTTTCCAATAACCAAACTTTTATCATGTAGTTCATATCATACGGTTGTGACTCCTTTTCTTCCATCTCTGTCAACCGGCTAATCACATCACTAGTCAAAAGCCCCATCTTCCTAACTAGTTTTGTAATGATAGCTTCCATGTAAACAATCTCAACCTCAGAGTAAGCAGACTCGGTAAGAAGACGATCAGCAACCAAGTAAGCAACATTCACATGTTCATTCTCTATAATACTCTTGATGATCAACAAGTCTTTCTGCCCAACAGCTCCTTTTGTCTTCTTCTTTCCTCGAATACTACAAGCAAGAAGGTTATGAAGCACATTGTGGTATTTGTCCTGAAAAACTCGAGCTTTGACATTTGAATGAAACCGTCCTGATGCCTATTGAGACCAAATAGCAGTGTGATCTCTCTGTCTTGGACTGCACTCTGAATCGAGGAAGAACTTGGTGGTCACTTGATGTTCACTGTATAGCTCTAAACGAACAGCAAAAGTGGCTAAGGACATGCTGTAACTCTTTCCCTGAAAGTTAAACTTAATAATCGAAACATCGTCCAATCTAGATACCGATTTATCAAACTTGAGAGTAACCATGAATTCTGCCACAAGTTCTTGATAAACTTTCTCTTTTAAGTTAAACAGACTAGTCCATTCCCGAAGATGTCGTTTACCCACTTTAAATTCAATCAACTCCTTAAATCCCTTGTCTAACCCAATCTTAGCCAAATCCTCCCATACTACATATTTATTTACTCCTAACTCATGAGATAGCCATTTCCGATAAAGCTTCCTTTTCTCGTCATCTTAGATTGAGTCTTTTATGTATGAATGAAGTGAATTCTTGGCCATCTGAAATAAGAAAAAGACAAACATAATAGTGGATTATATTAAATCAATTACAAGTTCATGGATTATATCAAACCCTAGAATTTTTAGAAAAAATTCGAAATGAGGGCTTTAAAAAGTAAATAATCCATAAACCTATAATGAATAATAATCATCAACATTTCAATTTTCAACCACTTAAAAGAACTTTGATTTATGTAAGAAGCTATCACGAACTATTTGCAACAAGATCCCAAGTAAACTTTATTAAATTAAAGTAACTCGAGAATTTGAGACTAGTTCCAAATTTCAACCACATAAGCATTAAGCATTTAGAATTTCACAATATGTAACATGTAAGTTTTGTTCTAAGCTTGCCAATTACCTTAAAGTGGCAAAAGTAACATCTAATTACACAATTTGCAAACTAGCATGGAATAATGATGCAATTATAATGAGCAAGTAAGCAATCAAAGTTCTAAGTTAACTTATTATTGCCATTTTGTAATTTGAGATTGTTCTTTAAAGTGGTTATGGCATTTTAATCCAAGCATCTCTTATGTTTTTAAAGATGGTAATTTTAAAGTCACGATGTATTGAATTTAATATTACCATACTTACTTCTAAGTTCAAAATCTCATTACAAATCAAATTGTTGTATAATTAAATGGTCACTTTGGATGTAACAAATCATAAATTGTATGTTTCACTAACTTTATTTTACCAAAGTAGTGCCACTTAGAAATCTTGATCCATCCGTTTATCCGTTTTAAGTGCTTTAAAGAATTAAAGTGAGTTTGAGCACAAGTATCATTTCTATGTAAAGATTTTATTTCAAAAATACGATACTTGGCAAAAATTCGACTTTTAAGCTTACTTGAATTCTCAAATGTAACCATAATCATGATTTGATCAATAATAAAGCAAATGCACAAGTTACTTATATCATTATAAGCATATAACAACTACTAGCAACTTCACATAAGCATTTTAATCATCATTTAATCAAACAAGAGCAATTAGGGCAAAATTAGCTAACTTTGAAAACTCAAACTCATAGTCCTTCCACTAATTCATGTAATAATTGTTCCTATATCATCATATATCATTACTAAGCAAGAATCAATATCCAAATTCGCAATTTTAACTAGCAATAATCACCAAGAAATTCTGAAACCCTAGGGATAATCCTTGGTGTGATAGTAGGTGTGATAGTGGTAGTGGGGCGAGGTGATGTGATGGTGGGTATGGTAGTGGTGAATTGAGTCATGGTGAATGTATGGAGTTTTGATGTGGTGAAGTCGGGTGGTAGTGGGCCGCATACCCAAGTCGGTGGAGCTAGTGTAGGAAATCCAAACTCCTGAGCCAGGTATGTGTCCATAGTGTGTCTCTGGTGAAGCATGTGTAGCATACCATAGAAAAGCTCAGATGATGGTGGATCTCCCCAGTTAAACACTCTGGGCTGAGGAGCAGATGCACTCTGAGCCTCAATATCAGGAACTGAAGTCTCCCATGTCTCAGGCTCATGATGAACCTCATTTCTTGGCTCCCTATGTATTGTACTATCATCAAACTCAATCCTAGCTCTCTTAGTCTTCGGAGGTCTCATAGAAACTCCCAGAATCAGCGGACCATCTTTCCAGCGGATATCACCATTCAAATCTTTTTCCAATAACCAAACTTTTATCATGTAGTTCATATCATACGGTTGTGACTCCTTTTCTTTCATCTCTGTCAACCGGCTAATCACATCACTAGTCAAAAGCCCCATCTTCCTAACTAGTTTTGTAATGATAGCTCCCATGTAAACAATCTCAACCTCAGAGTAAGCAGACTCGGTAAGAAGACGATCAGCAACCAAGTAAGCAACATTCACATGTTCATTCTCTATAATACTCTTGATGATCAACAAGTCTTTCTGCCCAACAGCTCCTTTTGTCTTCTTCTTTCCCCGAATACTACAAGCAAGAAGGTTATGAAGCACATTGTGGTATTTGTCCTGAAAAACTCGAGCTTTGACATTTGAATGAAACCGTCCTGATGCCTATTGAGACCAAATAGCAGTGTGATCTCTCTGTCTTGGACTGCACTCTGAATCGAGGAAGAACTTGGTGGTCACTTGATGTTCACTGTATAGCTCTAAACGAACAGCAAAAGTGGCTAAGGACATGCTGTAACTCTTTCCCTGAAAGTTAAACTTAATCATCGAAACATCGTCCAATCTAGATACCGATTTATCAAACTTGAGAGTAACCATGAATTCTGCCACAAGTTCTTGATAAACTTTCTCTTTTAAGTTAAACAGACTAGTCCATTCCCGAAGATGTCGTTTACCCACTTTAAATTCAATCAACTCCTTAAATCCCTTGTCTAACCCAATCTTAGCCAAATCCTCCCATACTACATATTTATTAACTCATGAGATAGCCATTTCCGATAAAGCTTCCTTTTCTCGTCATCTTAGATTGAGTCTTTTATGTATGAATGAAGTGAATTCTTGGCCATCTGAAATAAGAAAAAGACAAACATAATAGTGGATTATATTAAATCAATTACAAGTTCATGGATTATATCAAACCCTAGAATTTTTAGAAAAAATTCGAAATGAGGGCTTTAAAAAGTAAATAATCCATAAACCTATAATGAATAATAATCATCAACATTTCAATTTTCAACCACTTAAAAGAACTTTGATTTATGTAAGAAGCTATCACGAACTATTTGCAACAAGATCCCAAGTAAACTTTATTAAATTAAAGTAACTCGAGAATTTGAGACTAGTTCCAAATTTCAACCACATAAGCATTAAGCATTTAGAATTTCACAATATGTAACATGTAAGTTTTGTTCTAAGCTTGCCAATTACCTTAAAGTGGCAAAAGTAACATCTAATTACACAATTTGCAAACTAGCATGGAATAATGATGCAATTATAATGAGCAAGTAAGCAATCAAAGTTCTAAGTTAACTTATTATTGCCATTTTGTAATTTGAGATTGTTCTTTAAAGTGGTTATGGCATTTTAATCCAAGCATCTCTTATGTTTTTAAAGATGGTAATTTTAAAGTCACGATGTATTGAATTTAATATTACCATACTTACTTCTAAGTTCAAAATCTCATTACAAATCAAATTGTTGTATAATTAAATGGTCACTTTGGATGTAACAAATCATAAATTGTATGTTTCACTAACTTTATTTTACCAAAGTAGTGCCACTTAGAAATCTTGATCCATCCGTTTATCCGTTTTAAGTGCTTTAAAGAATTAAAGTGAGTTTGAGCACAAGTATCATTTCTATGTAAAGATTTTATTTCAAAAATACGATACTTGGCAAAAATTCGACTTTTAAGCTTACTTGAATTCTCAAATGTAACCATAATCATGATTTGATCAATAATAAAGCAAATGCACAAGTTACTTATATCATTATAAGCATATAACAACTACTAGCAACTTCACATAAGCATTTTAATCATCATTTAATCAAACAAGAGCAATTAGGGCAAAATTAGCTAACTTTGAAAACTCAAACTCATAGTCCTTCCACTAATTCATGTAATAATTGTTCCTATATCATCATATATCATTACTAAGCAAGAATCAATATCCAAATTCGCAATTTTAACTAGCAATAATCACCAAGAAATTCTGAAACCCTAGGGATAATCCTTGGTGTGATAGTAGGTGTGATAGTGGTAGTGGGGCGAGGTGATGTGATGGTGGGTATGGTAGTGGTGAATGGAGTCATGGTGAATGTATGGAGTTTTGATGTGGTGAAGTCGGGTGGTAGTGGGCCACATACCCAAGTCGGTGGAGCTAGTGTAGGAAATCCAAACTCCTGAGCCAGGTATGTGTCCATAGTGTGTCTCTGGTGAAGCATGTGTAGCATACCATAGAAAAGCTCAGATGATGGTGGATCTCCCCAGTTAAACACTCTGGGCTGAGGAGCAGATGCACTCTGAGCCTCAATATCAGGAACTGAAGTCTCCCATGTCTCAGGCTCATGATGAACCTCATTTCTTGGCTCCCTATGTATTGTACTATCATCAAACTCAATCCTAGCTCTCTTAGTCTTCGGAGGTCTCATAGAAACTCCCAGAATCAGCGGACCATCTTTCCAGCGGATATCACCATTCAAATCTTTTTCCAATAACCAAACTTTTATCATGTAGTTCATATCATACGGTTGTGACTCCTTTTCTTTCATCTCTGTCAACCGGCTAATCACATCACTAGTCAAAAGCCCCATCTTCCTAACTAGTTTTGTAATGATAGCTCCCATGTAAACAATCTCAACCTCAGAGTAAGCAGACTCGGTAAGAAGACGATCAGCAACCAAGTAAGCAACATTCACATGTTCATTCTCTATAATACTCTTGATGATCAACAAGTCTTTCTGCCCAACAGCTCCTTTTGTCTTCTTCTTTCCCCGAATACTACAAGCAAGAAGGTTATGAAGCACATTGTGGTATTTGTCCTGAAAAACTCGAGCTTTGACATTTGAATGAAACCGTCCTGATGCCTATTGAGACCAAATAGCAGTGTGATCTCTCTGTCTTGGACTGCACTCTGAATCGAGGAAGAACTTGGTGGTCACTTGATGTTCACTGTATAGCTCTAAACGAACAGCAAAAGTGGCTAAGGACATGCTGTAACTCTTTCCCTGAAAGTTAAACTTAATCATCGAAACATCGTCCAATCTAGATACCGATTTATCAAACTTGAGAGTAACCATGAATTCTGCCACAAGTTCTTGATAAACTTTCTCTTTTAAGTTAAACAGACTAGTCCATTCCCGAAGATGTCGTTTACCCACTTTAAATTCAATCAACTCCTTAAATCCCTTGTCTAACCCAATCTTAGCCAAATCCTCCCATACTACATATTTATTTACTCCTAACTCATGAGATAGCCATTTCCGATAAAGCTTCCTTTTCTCGTCATCTTAGATTGAGTCTTTTATGTATGAATGAAGTGAATTCTTGGCCATCTGAAATAAGAAAAAGACAAACATAATAGTGGATTATATTAAATCAATTACAAGTTCATGGATTATGTCAAACCTTAGAATTTTTAGAAAAAATTCGAAATGAGGGCTTTAAAAAGTAAATAATCCATAAACCTATAATGAATAATAATCATCAACATTTCAATTTTCAACCACTTAAAAGAACTTTGATTTATGTAAGAAGCTATCACGAACTATTTGCAACAAGATCCCAAGTAAACTTTATTAAATTAAAGTAACTCGAGAATTTGAGACTAGTTCCAAATTTCAACCACATAAGCATTAAGCATTTAGAATTTCACAATATGTAACATGTAAGTTTTGTTCTAAGCTTGCCAATTACCTTAAAGTGGCAAAAGTAACATCTAATTACACAATTTGCAAACTAGCATGGAATAATGATGCAATTATAATGAGCAAGTAAGCAATCAAAGTTCTAAGATAACTTATTATTGCCATTTTGTAATTTGAGATTGTTCTTTAAAGTGGTTATGGCATTTTAATCCAAGCATCTCTTATGTTTTTAAAGATGGTAATTTTAAAGTCACGATGTATTGAATTTAATATTACCATACTTACTTCTAAGTTCAAAATCTCATTACAAATCAAATTGTTGTATAATTAAATGGTCACTTTGGATGTAACAAATCATAACTTGTATGTTTCACTAACTTTATTTTACCAAAGTAGTGCCACTTAGAAATCTTGATCCATCCGTTTATCCGTTTTAAGTGCTTTAAAGAATTAAAGTGAGTTTGAGCACAAGTATCATTTCTAAGTAAAGATTTTATTTCAAAAATACGATACTTGGCAAAAATTCGACTTTTAAGCTTACTTGAATTCTCAAATGTAACCATAATCATGATTTGATCAATAATAAAGCAAATGCACAAGTTACTTATATCATTCTAAGCATATAACAACTACTAGCAACTTCACATAAGCATTTTAATCATCATTTAATCAAACAAGAGCAATTAGGGCAAAATTAGCTAACTTTGAAAACTCAAACTCATAGTCCTTCCACTAATTCATGTAATAATTGTTCCTATATCATCATATATCATTACTAAGCAAGAATCAATATCCAAATTCGCAATTTTAACTAGCAATAATCACCAAGAAATTCTGAAACCCTAGGGATAATCCTTGGTGTGATAGTAGGTGTGATAGTGGTAGTGGGGCGAGGTGATGTGATGGTGGGTATGGTAGTGGTGAATGGAGTCATGGTGAATGTATGGAGTTTTGATGTGGTGAAGTCGGGTGGTAGTGGGCCGCATACCCAAGTCGGTGGAGCTAGTGTAGGAAATCCAAACTCCTGAGCCAGGTATGTGTCCATAGTGTGTCTCTGGTGAAGCATGTGTAGCATACCATAGAAAAGCTCAGATGATGGTGGATCTCCCCAGTTAAACACTCTGGGCTGAGGAGCAGATGCACTCTGAGCCTCAATATCAGGAACTGAAGTCTCCCATGTCTCAGGCTCATGATGAACCTCATTTCTTGGCTCCCTATGTATTGTACTATCATCAAACTCAATCCTAGCTCTCTTAGTCTTCGGAGGTCTCATAGAAACTCCCAGAATCAGCGGACCATCTTTCCAGCGGATATCACCATTCAAATCTTTTTCCAATAACCAAACTTTTATCATGTAGTTCATATCATACGGTTGTGACTCCTTTTCTTTCATCTCTGTCAACCGGCTAATCACATCACTAGTCAAAAGCCCCATCTTCCTAACTAGTTTTGTAATGATAGCTCCCATGTAAACAATCTCAACCTCAGAGTAAGCAGACTCGGTAAGAAGACGATCAGCAACCAAGTAAGCAACATTCACATGTTCATTCTCTATAATACTCTTGATGATCAACAAGTCTTTCTGCCCAACAGCTCCTTTTGTCTTCTTCTTTCCCCGAATACTACAAGCAAGAAGGTTATGAAGCACATTGTGGTATTTGTCCTGAAAAACTCGAGCTTTGACATTTGAATGAAACCGTCCTGATGCCTATTGAGACCAAATAGCAGTGTGATCTCTCTGTCTTGGACTGCACTCTGAATCGAGGAAGAACTTGGTGGTCACTTGATGTTCACTGTATAGCTCTAAACGAACAGCAAAAGTGGCTAAGGACATGCTGTAACTCTTTCCCTGAAAGTTAAACTTAATCATCGAAACATCGTCCAATCTAGATACCGATTTATCAAACTTGAGAGTAACCATGAATTCTGCCACAAGTTCTTGATAAACTTTCTCTTTTAAGTTAAACAGACTAGTCCATTCCCGAAGATGTCGTTTACCCACTTTAAATTCAATCAACTCCTTAAATCCCTTGTCTAACCCAATCTTAGCCAAATCCTCCCATACTACATATTTATTTACTCCTAACTCATGAGATAGCCATTTCCGATAAAGCTTCCTTTTCTCGTCATCTTAGATTGAGTCTTTTATGTATGAATGAAGTGAATTCTTGGCCATCTGAAATAAGAAAAAGACAAACATAATAGTGGATTATATTAAATCAATTACAAGTTCATGGATTATGTCAAACCTTAGAATTTTTAGAAAAAATTCGAAATGAGGGCTTTAAAAAGTAAATAATCCATAAACCTATAATGAATAATAATCATCAACATTTCAATTTTCAACCACTTAAAAGAACTTTGATTTATGTAAGAAGCTATCACGAACTATTTGCAACAAGATCCCAAGTAAACTTTATTAAATTAAAGTAACTCGAGAATTTGAGACTAGTTCCAAATTTCAACCACATAAGCATTAAGCATTTAGAATTTCACAATATGTAACATGTAAGTTTTGTTCTAAGCTTGCCAATTACCTTAAAGTGGCAAAAGTAACATCTAATTACACAATTTGCAAACTAGCATGGAATAATGATGCAATTATAATGAGCAAGTAAGCAATCAAAGTTCTAAGATAACTTATTATTGCCATTTTGTAATTTGAGATTGTTCTTTAAAGTGGTTATGGCATTTTAATCCAAGCATCTCTTATGTTTTTAAAGATGGTAATTTTAAAGTCACGATGTATTGAATTTAATATTACCATACTTACTTCTAAGTTCAAAATCTCATTACAAATCAAATTGTTGTATAATTAAATGGTCACTTTGGATGTAACAAATCATAACTTGTATGTTTCACTAACTTTATTTTACCAAAGTAGTGCCACTTAGAAATCTTGATCCATCCGTTTATCCGTTTTAAGTGCTTTAAAGAATTAAAGTGAGTTTGAGCACAAGTATCATTTCTAAGTAAAGATTTTATTTCAAAAATACGATACTTGGCAAAAATTCGACTTTTAAGCTTACTTGAATTCTCAAATGTAACCATAATCATGATTTGATCAATAATAAAGCAAATGCACAAGTTACTTATATCATTCTAAGCATATAACAACTACTAGCAACTTCACATAAGCATTTTAATCATCATTTAATCAAACAAGAGCAATTAGGGCAAAATTAGCTAACTTTGAAAACTCAAACTCATAGTCCTTCCACTAATTCATGTAATAATTGTTCCTATATCATCATATATCATTACTAAGCAAGAATCAATATCCAAATTCGCAATTTTAACTAGCAATAATCACCAAGAAATTCTGAAACCCTAGGGATAATCCTTGGTGTGATAGTAGGTGTGATAGTGGTAGTGGGGCGAGGTGATGTGATGGTGGGTATGGTAGTGGTGAATGGAGTCATGGTGAATGTATGGAGTTTTGATGTGGTGAAGTCGGGTGGTAGTGGGCCGCATACCCAAGTCGGTGGAGCTAGTGTAGGAAATCCAAACTCCTGAGCCAGGTATGTGTCCATAGTGTGTCTCTGGTGAAGCATGTGTAGCATACCATAGAAAAGCTCAGATGATGGTGGATCTCCCCAGTTAAACACTCTGGGCTGAGGAGCAGATGCACTCTGAGCCTCAATATCAGGAACTGAAGTCTCCCATGTCTCAGGCTCATGATGAACCTCATTTCTTGGCTCCCTATGTATTGTACTATCATCAAACTCAATCCTAGCTCTCTTAGTCTTCGGAGGTCTCATAGAAACTCCCAGAATCAGCGGACCATCTTTCCAGCGGATATCACCATTCAAATCTTTTTCCAATAACCAAACTTTTATCATGTAGTTCATATCATACGGTTGTGACTCCTTTTCTTTCATCTCTGTCAACCGGCTAATCACATCACTAGTCAAAAGCCCCATCTTCCTAACTAGTTTTGTAATGATAGCTCCCATGTAAACAATCTCAACCTCAGAGTAAGCAGACTCGGTAAGAAGACGATCAGCAACCAAGTAAGCAACATTCACATGTTCATTCTCTATAATACTCTTGATGATCAACAAGTCTTTCTGCCCAACAGCTCCTTTTGTCTTCTTCTTTCCCCGAATACTACAAGCAAGAAGGTTATGAAGCACATTGTGGTATTTGTCCTGAAAAACTCGAGCTTTGACATTTGAATGAAACCGTCCTGATGCCTATTGAGACCAAATAGCAGTGTGATCTCTCTGTCTTGGACTGCACTCTGAATCGAGGAAGAACTTGGTGGTCACTTGATGTTCACTGTATAGCTCTAAACGAACAGCAAAAGTGGCTAAGGACATGCTGTAACTCTTTCCCTGAAAGTTAAACTTAATCATCGAAACATCGTCCAATCTAGATACCGATTTATCAAACTTGAGAGTAACCATGAATTCTGCCACAAGTTCTTGATAAACTTTCTCTTTTAAGTTAAACAGACTAGTCCATTCCCGAAGATGTCGTTTACCCACTTTAAATTCAATCAACTCCTTAAATCCCTTGTCTAACCCAATCTTAGCCAAATCCTCCCATACTACATATTTATTTACTCCTAACTCATGAGATAGCCATTTCCGATAAAGCTTCCTTTTCTCGTCATCTTAGATTGAGTCTTTTATGTATGAATGAAGTGAATTCTTGGCCATCTGAAATAAGAAAAAGACAAACATAATAGTGGATTATATTAAATCAATTACAAGTTCATGGATTATATCAAACCCTAGAATTTTTAGAAAAAATTCGAAATGAGGGCTTTAAAAAGTAAATAATCCATAAACCTATAATGAATAATAATCATCAACATTTCAATTTTCAACCACTTAAAAGAACTTTGATTTATGTAAGAAGCTATCACGAACTATTTGCAACAAGATCCCAAGTAAACTTTATTAAATTAAAGTAACTCGAGAATTTGAGACTAGTTCCAAATTTCAACCACATAAGCATTAAGCATTTAGAATTTCACAATATGTAACATGTAAGTTTTGTTCTAAGCTTGCCAATTACCTTAAAGTGTCAAAAGTAACATCTAATTACACAATTTGCAAACTAGCATGGAATAATGATGCAATTATAATGAGCAAGTAAGCAATCAAAGTTCTAAGATAACTTATTATTGCCATTTTGTAATTTGAGATTGTTCTTTAAAGTGGTTATGGCATTTTAATCCAAGCATCTCTTATGTTTTTAAAGATGGTAATTTTAAAGTCACGATGTATTGAATTTAATATTACCATACTTACTTCTAAGTTCAAAATCTCATTACAAATCAAATTGTTGTATAATTAAATGGTCACTTTGGATGTAACAAATCATAACTTGTATGTTTCACTAACTTTATTTTACCAAAGTAGTGCCACTTAGAAATCTTGATCCATCCGTTTATCCGTTTTAAGTGCTTTAAAGAATTAAAGTGAGTTTGAGCACAAGTATCATTTCTAAGTAAAGATTTTATTTCAAAAATACGATACTTGGCAAAAATTCGACTTTTAAGCTTACTTGAATTCTCAAATGTAACCATAATCATGATTTGATCAATAATAAAGCAAATGCACAAGTTACTTATATCATTCTAAGCATATAACAACTACTAGCAACTTCACATAAGCATTTTAATCATCATTTAATCAAACAAGAGCAATTAGGGCAAAATTAGCTAACTTTGAAAACTCAAACTCATAGTCCTTCCACTAATTCATGTAATAATTGTTCCTATATCATCATATATCATTACTAAGCAAGAATCAATATCCAAATTCGCAATTTTAACTAGCAATAATCACCAAGAAATTCTGAAACCCTAGGGATAATCCTTGGTGTGATAGTAGGTGTGATAGTGGTAGTGGGGCGAGGTGATGTGATGGTGGGTATGGTAGTGGTGAATGGAGTCATGGTGAATGTATGGAGTTTTGATGTGGTGAAGTCGGGTGGTAGTGGGCCGCATACCCAAGTCGGTGGAGCTAGTGTAGGAAATCCAAACTCCTGAGCCAGGTATGTGTCCATAGTGTGTCTCTGGTGAAGCATGTGTAGCATACCATAGAAAAGCTCAGATGATGGTGGATCTCCCCAGTTAAACACTCTGGGCTGAGGAGCAGATGCACTCTGAGCCTCAATATCAGGAACTGAAGTCTCCCATGTCTCAGGCTCATGATGAACCTCATTTCTTGGCTCCCTATGTATTGTACTATCATCAAACTCAATCCTAGCTCTCTTAGTCTTCGGAGGTCTCATAGAAACTCCCAGAATCAGCGGACCATCTTTCCAGCGGATATCACCATTCAAATCTTTTTCCAATAACCAAACTTTTATCATGTAGTTCATATCATACGGTTGTGACTCCTTTTCTTTCATCTCTGTCAACCGGCTAATCACATCACTAGTCAAAAGCCCCATCTTCCTAACTAGTTTTGTAATGATAGCTCCCATGTAAACAATCTCAACCTCAGAGTAAGCAGACTCGGTAAGAAGACGATCAGCAACCAAGTAAGCAACATTCACATGTTCATTCTCTATAATACTCTTGATGATCAACAAGTCTTTCTGCCCAACAGCTCCTTTTGTCTTCTTCTTTCCCCGAATACTACAAGCAAGAAGGTTATGAAGCACATTGTGGTATTTGTCCTGAAAAACTCGAGCTTTGACATTTGAATGAAACCGTCCTGATGCCTATTGAGACCAAATAGCAGTGTGATCTCTCTGTCTTGGACTGCACTCTGAATCGAGGAAGAACTTGGTGGTCACTTGATGTTCACTGTATAGCTCTAAACGAACAGCAAAAGTGGCTAAGGACATGCTGTAACTCTTTCCCTGAAAGTTAAACTTAATCATCGAAACATCGTCCAATCTAGATACCGATTTATCAAACTTGAGAGTAACCATGAATTCTGCCACAAGTTCTTGATAAACTTTCTCTTTTAAGTTAAACAGACTAGTCCATTCCCGAAGATGTCGTTTACCCACTTTAAATTCAATCAACTCCTTAAATCCCTTGTCTAACCCAATCTTAGCCAAATCCTCCCATACTACATATTTATTTACTCCTAACTCATGAGATAGCCATTTCCGATAAAGCTTCCTTTTCTCGTCATCTTAGATTGAGTCTTTTATGTATGAATGAAGTGAATTCTTGGCCATCTGAAATAAGAAAAAGACAAACATAATAGTGGATTATATTAAATCAATTACAAGTTCATGGATTATGTCAAACCTTAGAATTTTTAGAAAAAATTCGAAATGAGGGCTTTAAAAAGTAAATAATCCATAAACCTATAATGAATAATAATCATCAACATTTCAATTTTCAACCACTTAAAAGAACTTTGATTTATGTAAGAAGCTATCACGAACTATTTGCAACAAGATCCCAAGTAAACTTTATTAAATTAAAGTAACTCGAGAATTTGAGACTAGTTCCAAATTTCAACCACATAAGCATTAAGCATTTAGAATTTCACAATATGTAACATGTAAGTTTTGTTCTAAGCTTGCCAATTACCTTAAAGTGGCAAAAGTAACATCTAATTACACAATTTGCAAACTAGCATGGAATAATGATGCAATTATAATGAGCAAGTAAGCAATCAAAGTTCTAAGATAACTTATTATTGCCATTTTGTAATTTGAGATTGTTCTTTAAAGTGGTTATGGCATTTTAATCCAAGCATCTCTTATGTTTTTAAAGATGGTAATTTTAAAGTCACGATGTATTGAATTTAATATTACCATACTTACTTCTAAGTTCAAAATCTCATTACAAATCAAATTGTTGTATAATTAAATGGTCACTTTGGATGTAACAAATCATAACTTGTATGTTTCACTAACTTTATTTTACCAAAGTAGTGCCACTTAGAAATCTTGATCCATCCGTTTATCCGTTTTAAGTGCTTTAAAGAATTAAAGTGAGTTTGAGCACAAGTATCATTTCTAAGTAAAGATTTTATTCCAAAAATACGATACTTGGCAAAAATTCGACTTTTAAGCTTACTTGAATTCTCAAATGTAACCATAATCATGATTTGATCAATAATAAAGCAAATGCACAAGTTACTTATATCATTCTAAGCATATAACAACTACTAGCAACTTCACATAAGCATTTTAATCATCATTTAATCAAACAAGAGCAATTAGGGCAAAATTAGCTAACTTTGAAAACTCAAACTCATAGTCCTTCCACTAATTCATGTAATAATTGTTCCTATATCATCATATATCATTACTAAGCAAGAATCAATATCCAAATTCGCAATTTTAACTAGCAATAATCACCAAGAAATTCTGAAACCCTAGGGATAATCCTTGGTGTGATAGTAGGTGTGATAGTGGTAGTGGGGCGAGGTGATGTGATGGTGGGTATGGTAGTGGTGAATGGAGTCATGGTGAATGTATGGAGTTTTGATGTGGTGAAGTCGGGTGGTAGTGGGCCGCATACCCAAGTCGGTGGAGCTAGTGTAGGAAATCCAAACTCCTGAGCCAGGTATGTGTCCATAGTGTGTCTCTGGTGAAGCATGTGTAGCATACCATAGAAAAGCTCAGATGATGGTGGATCTCCCCAGTTAAACACTCTGGGCTGAGGAGCAGATGCACTCTGAGCCTCAATATCAGGAACTGAAGTCTCCCATGTCTCAGGCTCATGATGAACCTCATTTCTTGGCTCCCTATGTATTGTACTATCATCAAACTCAATCCTAGCTCTCTTAGTCTTCGGAGGTCTCATAGAAACTCCCAGAATCAGCGGACCATCTTTCCAGCGGATATCACCATTCAAATCTTTTTCCAATAACCAAACTTTTATCATGTAGTTCATATCATACGGTTGTGACTCCTTTTCTTTCATCTCTGTCAACCGGCTAATCACATCACTAGTCAAAAGCCCCATCTTCCTAACTAGTTTTGTAATGATAGCTCCCATGTAAACAATCTCAACCTCAGAGTAAGCAGACTCGGTAAGAAGACGATCAGCAACCAAGTAAGCAACATTCACATGTTCATTCTCTATAATACTCTTGATGATCAACAAGTCTTTCTGCCCAACAGCTCCTTTTGTCTTCTTCTTTCCCCGAATACTACAAGCAAGAAGGTTATGAAGCACATTGTGGTATTTGTCCTGAAAAACTCGAGCTTTGACATTTGAATGAAACCGTCCTGATGCCTATTGAGACCAAATAGCAGTGTGATCTCTCTGTCTTGGACTGCACTCTGAATCGAGGAAGAACTTGGTGGTCACTTGATGTTCACTGTATAGCTCTAAACGAACAGCAAAAGTGGCTAAGGACATGCTGTAACTCTTTCCCTGAAAGTTAAACTTAATCATCGAAACATCGTCCAATCTAGATACCGATTTATCAAACTTGAGAGTAACCATGAATTCTGCCACAAGTTCTTGATAAACTTTCTCTTTTAAGTTAAACAGACTAGTCCATTCCCGAAGATGTCGTTTACCCACTTTAAATTCAATCAACTCCTTAAATCCCTTGTCTAACCCAATCTTAGCCAAATCCTCCCATACTACATATTTATTTACTCCTAACTCATGAGATAGCCATTTCCGATAAAGCTTCCTTTTCTCGTCATCTTAGATTGAGTCTTTTATGTATGAATGAAGTGAATTCTTGGCCATCTGAAATAAGAAAAAGACAAACATAATAGTGGATTATATTAAATCAATTACAAGTTCATGGATTATGTCAAACCTTAGAATTTTTAGAAAAAATTCGAAATGAGGGCTTTAAAAAGTAAATAATCCATAAACCTATAATGAATAATAATCATCAACATTTCAATTTTCAACCACTTAAAAGAACTTTGATTTATGTAAGAAGCTATCACGAACTATTTGCAACAAGATCCCAAGTAAACTTTATTAAATTAAAGTAACTCGAGAATTTGAGACTAGTTCCAAATTTCAACCACATAAGCATTAAGCATTTAGAATTTCACAATATGTAACATGTAAGTTTTGTTCTAAGCTTGCCAATTACCTTAAAGTGGCAAAAGTAACATCTAATTACACAATTTGCAAACTAGCATGGAATAATGATGCAATTATAATGAGCAAGTAAGCAATCAAAGTTCTAAGATAACTTATTATTGCCATTTTGTAATTTGAGATTGTTCTTTAAAGTGGTTATGGCATTTTAATCCAAGCATCTCTTATGTTTTTAAAGATGGTAATTTTAAAGTCACGATGTATTGAATTTAATATTACCATACTTACTTCTAAGTTCAAAATCTCATTACAAATCAAATTGTTGTATAATTAAATGGTCACTTTGGATGTAACAAATCATAACTTGTATGTTTCACTAACTTTATTTTACCAAAGTAGTGCCACTTAGAAATCTTGATCCATCCGTTTATCCGTTTTAAGTGCTTTAAAGAATTAAAGTGAGTTTGAGCACAAGTATCATTTCTAAGTAAAGATTTTATTTCAAAAATACGATACTTGGCAAAAATTCGACTTTTAAGCTTACTTGAATTCTCAAATGTAACCATAATCATGATTTGATCAATAATAAAGCAAATGCACAAGTTACTTATATCATTCTAAGCATATAACAACTACTAGCAACTTCACATAAGCATTTTAATCATCATTTAATCAAACAAGAGCAATTAGGGCAAAATTAGCTAACTTTGAAAACTCAAACTCATAGTCCTTCCACTAATTCATGTAATAATTGTTCCTATATCATCATATATCATTACTAAGCAAGAATCAATATCCAAATTCGCAATTTTAACTAGCAATAATCACCAAGAAATTCTGAAACCCTAGGGATAATCCTTGGTGTGATAGTAGGTGTGATAGTGGTAGTGGGGCGAGGTGATGTGATGGTGGGTATGGTAGTGGTGAATGGAGTCATGGTGAATGTATGGAGTTTTGATGTGGTGAAGTCGGGTGGTAGTGGGCCGCATACCCAAGTCGGTGGAGCTAGTGTAGGAAATCCAAACTCCTGAGCCAGGTATGTGTCCATAGTGTGTCTCTGGTGAAGCATGTGTAGCATACCATAGAAAAGCTCAGATGATGGTGGATCTCCCCAGTTAAACACTCTGGGCTGAGGAGCAGATGCACTCTGAGCCTCAATATCAGGAACTGAAGTCTCCCATGTCTCAGGCTCATGATGAACCTCATTTCTTGGCTCCCTATGTATTGTACTATCATCAAACTCAATCCTAGCTCTCTTAGTCTTCGGAGGTCTCATAGAAACTCCCAGAATCAGCGGACCATCTTTCCAGCGGATATCACCATTCAAATCTTTTTCCAATAACCAAACTTTTATCATGTAGTTCATATCATACGGTTGTGACTCCTTTTCTTTCATCTCTGTCAACCGGCTAATCACATCACTAGTCAAAAGCCCCATCTTCCTAACTAGTTTTGTAATGATAGCTCCCATGTAAACAATCTCAACCTCAGAGTAAGCAGACTCGGTAAGAAGACGATCAGCAACCAAGTAAGCAACATTCACATGTTCATTCTCTATAATACTCTTGATGATCAACAAGTCTTTCTGCCCAACAGCTCCTTTTGTCTTCTTCTTTCCCCGAATACTACAAGCAAGAAGGTTATGAAGCACATTGTGGTATTTGTCCTGAAAAACTCGAGCTTTGACATTTGAATGAAACCGTCCTGATGCCTATTGAGACCAAATAGCAGTGTGATCTCTCTGTCTTGGACTGCACTCTGAATCGAGGAAGAACTTGGTGGTCACTTGATGTTCACTGTATAGCTCTAAACGAACAGCAAAAGTGGCTAAGGACATGCTGTAACTCTTTCCCTGAAAGTTAAACTTAATCATCGAAACATCGTCCAATCTAGATACCGATTTATCAAACTTGAGAGTAACCATGAATTCTGCCACAAGTTCTTGATAAACTTTCTCTTTTAAGTTAAACAGACTAGTCCATTCCCGAAGATGTCGTTTACCCACTTTAAATTCAATCAACTCCTTAAATCCCTTGTCTAACCCAATCTTAGCCAAATCCTCCCATACTACATATTTATTTACTCCTAACTCATGAGATAGCCATTTCCGATAAAGCTTCCTTTTCTCGTCATCTTAGATTGAGTCTTTTATGTATGAATGAAGTGAATTCTTGGCCATCTGAAATAAGAAAAAGACAAACATAATAGTGGATTATATTAAATCAATTACAAGTTCATGGATTATGTCAAACCTTAGAATTTTTAGAAAAAATTCGAAATGAGGGCTTTAAAAAGTAAATAATCCATAAACCTATAATGAATAATAATCATCAACATTTCAATTTTCAACCACTTAAAAGAACTTTGATTTATGTAAGAAGCTATCACGAACTATTTGCAACAAGATCCCAAGTAAACTTTATTAAATTAAAGTAACTCGAGAATTTGAGACTAGTTCCAAATTTCAACCACATAAGCATTAAGCATTTAGAATTTCACAATATGTAACATGTAAGTTTTGTTCTAAGCTTGCCAATTACCTTAAAGTGGCAAAAGTAACATCTAATTACACAATTTGCAAACTAGCATGGAATAATGATGCAATTATAATGAGCAAGTAAGCAATCAAAGTTCTAAGATAACTTATTATTGCCATTTTGTAATTTGAGATTGTTCTTTAAAGTGGTTATGGCATTTTAATCCAAGCATCTCTTATGTTTTTAAAGATGGTAATTTTAAAGTCACGATGTATTGAATTTAATATTACCATACTTACTTCTAAGTTCAAAATCTCATTACAAATCAAATTGTTGTATAATTAAATGGTCACTTTGGATGTAACAAATCATAACTTGTATGTTTCACTAACTTTATTTTACCAAAGTAGTGCCACTTAGAAATCTTGATCCATCCGTTTATCCGTTTTAAGTGCTTTAAAGAATTAAAGTGAGTTTGAGCACAAGTATCATTTCTAAGTAAAGATTTTATTTCAAAAATACGATACTTGGCAAAAATTCGACTTTTAAGCTTACTTGAATTCTCAAATGTAACCATAATCATGATTTGATCAATAATAAAGCAAATGCACAAGTTACTTATATCATTCTAAGCATATAACAACTACTAGCAACTTCACATAAGCATTTTAATCATCATTTAATCAAACAAGAGCAATTAGGGCAAAATTAGCTAACTTTGAAAACTCAAACTCATAGTCCTTCCACTAATTCATGTAATAATTGTTCCTATATCATCATATATCATTACTAAGCAAGAATCAATATCCAAATTCGCAATTTTAACTAGCAATAATCACCAAGAAATTCTGAAACCCTAGGGATAATCCTTGGTGTGATAGTAGGTGTGATAGTGGTAGTGGGGCGAGGTGATGTGATGGTGGGTATGGTAGTGGTGAATGGAGTCATGGTGAATGTATGGAGTTTTGATGTGGTGAAGTCGGGTGGTAGTGGGCCGCATACCCAAGTCGGTGGAGCTAGTGTAGGAAATCCAAACTCCTGAGCCAGGTATGTGTCCATAGTGTGTCTCTGGTGAAGCATGTGTAGCATACCATAGAAAAGCTCAGATGATGGTGGATCTCCCCAGTTAAACACTCTGGGCTGAGGAGCAGATGCACTCTGAGCCTCAATATCAGGAACTGAAGTCTCCCATGTCTCAGGCTCATGATGAACCTCATTTCTTGGCTCCCTATGTATTGTACTATCATCAAACTCAATCCTAGCTCTCTTAGTCTTCGGAGGTCTCATAGAAACTCCCAGAATCAGCGGACCATCTTTCCAGCGGATATCACCATTCAAATCTTTTTCCAATAACCAAACTTTTATCATGTAGTTCATATCATACGGTTGTGACTCCTTTTCTTTCATCTCTGTCAACCGGCTAATCACATCACTAGTCAAAAGCCCCATCTTCCTAACTAGTTTTGTAATGATAGCTCCCATGTAAACAATCTCAACCTCAGAGTAAGCAGACTCGGTAAGAAGACGATCAGCAACCAAGTAAGCAACATTCACATGTTCATTCTCTATAATACTCTTGATGATCAACAAGTCTTTCTGCCCAACAGCTCCTTTTGTCTTCTTCTTTCCCCGAATACTACAAGCAAGAAGGTTATGAAGCACATTGTGGTATTTGTCCTGAAAAACTCGAGCTTTGACATTTGAATGAAACCGTCCTGATGCCTATTGAGACCAAATAGCAGTGTGATCTCTCTGTCTTGGACTGCACTCTGAATCGAGGAAGAACTTGGTGGTCACTTGATGTTCACTGTATAGCTCTAAACGAACAGCAAAAGTGGCTAAGGACATGCTGTAACTCTTTCCCTGAAAGTTAAACTTAATCATCGAAACATCGTCCAATCTAGATACCGATTTATCAAACTTGAGAGTAACCATGAATTCTGCCACAAGTTCTTGATAAACTTTCTCTTTTAAGTTAAACAGACTAGTCCATTCCCGAAGATGTCGTTTACCCACTTTAAATTCAATCAACTCCTTAAATCCCTTGTCTAACCCAATCTTAGCCAAATCCTCCCATACTACATATTTATTTACTCCTAACTCATGAGATAGCCATTTCCGATAAAGCTTCCTTTTCTCGTCATCTTAGATTGAGTCTTTTATGTATGAATGAAGTGAATTCTTGGCCATCTGAAATAAGAAAAAGACAAACATAATAGTGGATTATATTAAATCAATTACAAGTTCATGGATTATGTCAAACCTTAGAATTTTTAGAAAAAATTCGAAATGAGGGCTTTAAAAAGTAAATAATCCATAAACCTATAATGAATAATAATCATCAACATTTCAATTTTCAACCACTTAAAAGAACTTTGATTTATGTAAGAAGCTATCACGAACTATTTGCAACAAGATCCCAAGTAAACTTTATTAAATTAAAGTAACTCGAGAATTTGAGACTAGTTCCAAATTTCAACCACATAAGCATTAAGCATTTAGAATTTCACAATATGTAACATGTAAGTTTTGTTCTAAGCTTGCCAATTACCTTAAAGTGGCAAAAGTAACATCTAATTACACAATTTGCAAACTAGCATGGAATAATGATGCAATTATAATGAGCAAGTAAGCAATCAAAGTTCTAAGATAACTTATTATTGCCATTTTGTAATTTGAGATTGTTCTTTAAAGTGGTTATGGCATTTTAATCCAAGCATCTCTTATGTTTTTAAAGATGGTAATTTTAAAGTCACGATGTATTGAATTTAATATTACCATACTTACTTCTAAGTTCAAAATCTCATTACAAATCAAATTGTTGTATAATTAAATGGTCACTTTGGATGTAACAAATCATAACTTGTATGTTTCACTAACTTTATTTTACCAAAGTAGTGCCACTTAGAAATCTTGATCCATCCGTTTATCCGTTTTAAGTGCTTTAAAGAATTAAAGTGAGTTTGAGCACAAGTATCATTTCTAAGTAAAGATTTTATTTCAAAAATACGATACTTGGCAAAAATTCGACTTTTAAGCTTACTTGAATTCTCAAATGTAACCATAATCATGATTTGATCAATAATAAAGCAAATGCACAAGTTACTTATATCATTCTAAGCATATAACAACTACTAGCAACTTCACATAAGCATTTTAATCATCATTTAATCAAACAAGAGCAATTAGGGCAAAATTAGCTAACTTTGAAAACTCAAACTCATAGTCCTTCCACTAATTCATGTAATAATTGTTCCTATATCATCATATATCATTACTAAGCAAGAATCAATATCCAAATTCGCAATTTTAACTAGCAATAATCACCAAGAAATTCTGAAACCCTAGGTTTTTAAAGCTAGAGAAATTTGAGATTTAGAGCTTGAATCTTACCTTAATCTTGATGAAAATGAGTTAAAGACTACATATTCATGAAATGGAGCAAGGATTTGAGCTTGATTTGGTTAATAATTGTGAAAAATTGAATTTTTAGGGGTGTTTAGTTGTGGCGGGCAAAGGGAAGAAGAAAGAGGGGAGGGGGTGTTTGAATTTTGTGATTTTTGATTTAACTTAAATCCTAAAATTACATAAATACTCCCTCCTTCCTTTTTTTAATTATTTTAAATACTCATGTTTTAATTATTTTAGAGAAAAATTTTAAAAACTTAAGCCAAAAAATTTTAGCAAAAATTTTCAAATTCTGCGTAGTACTGTGAGCGGACAAATAGTTTGTTTACGAAATATAATACTTAAAAGAAAGTGAAAATATTTTTGGTCTAAAAATTTTGAATCCTTAAAATCCTAATAATCTTAAAATTTTAAAATTTATAAAATTTACAAATTTCAGAAATTGAACAGATTTTGCAGGGACACAGTTTTTAGAGGTTTTTAAAACGTTATTTTAAAAGAAAACCAAATTTTAATACTAATTTAATAAAATAATTATTAAAACCTACGTTAAAAATTGGGTTGCCTCCCAACAAGCGTTTGGTTAAAGTCTTTAGCTCGACTTTCCAAAACAGTTTTAATATTTCAAGAGCAAATGCTTAAAAGCATTTGGTGGTCTTGGGTCACGAAGAATACGTCGAGGAATGAAATCAATTATGATGGTTTTGATGATAGAGTCAACTAGGTGTGCAGGATTTAGATGTAATCATTCGAATTTGCTGAGAAACCTACGTTCCTTTTTGCCTAAGTCAAGAAGATTATCAATAAAACTATCAAATTCTTTCCTAATTTTCTTCGGACTTGAAATTCCTATTCATGTTCCTTTGTCTATATGAATTGCTTCGGCGATGTCCATGATTAAAGATCTTTGAGAAATAGCGAAAGGAAATTTAGAATGATAGAATAAGGAAGTGAGTTTAACGTGAATGTTCTTTCTTTCGGCAAAGAAAGCGGCTTCTATCTTATCGTCATCGGCTCCAGGAAATATCTCTAACAAGGTTTTAATCATATAGGTGGCGGGGTCAACGAAGAATGGAGTTTTTCCAGAAATATTGAGAGGGATTGCACGATCTTTTGAGATCCAGAACTCAAGCTCACATATCATGGTCGCAACACTACGATTAATCAAAGGTTGTGAGACTGAGTGATAATCGGTGTTGGCGAATGGTCCATTAGTAGGTCTATTGTTGATATGATCTTTCTCTCTTCCTCTTTATATCGTGTGAAGGTACAATCTTCCTTTTGGGTCGGAAGATGTGGAGAATACCGATTTGATCGTCAATCCTACTAACGACTTCTTTTTGTTCAACTGAGAAAGGAAAGTCTAATGAATTGAGGTGTCTGGCAAATGCCCTACATACATCTAACCTCCTGTCGGGATCAAAAGAGTAACCAACATAGCGGATTTCTTCATCTTCCGGTATATCCTTATCAACAACACGGTACATGGTGTACGCAGGTTCTGGTACGAGGTTTATAAAAATTGGTGATCTTGGAGGGTATTCGTAAGCGTCTTCATTCCTTATGGGGATGCATTCTTCAACGGGTGGAAAACGAAAGGTTTGAAGATTCTTAGAGGTACCATCAAAATCAGGGAATTGAGAGAAATTTTCTAAGGGTAATGAGATCTCAGGTGCAGGTATGACCTGATAGCTTGGAATGCTAGAGACAGAAGTTGAAATCTTCTGCTGAGACTCATTGGATCCTAAGTCAAGATCTAAGAATTGCCCTATGGTTCTAGAATCGTCGTCTGGGCTAGCGGAGATTTCTTCGGATGAAGTTGAAGATGGAGAGTAGAAGTCAAATTCCAACTCTTGTTCTAGGCAGTCAAAGAACTCAGCGTCGTCCATGGCCATCATTTCTTCGGTCGTCTTAAGGGCGATTGGAGAAACGGGGCTAGAAAGCGGCGAATCGTAGAAAGGTATTTTTGTATTTTTCTTTTTTAAATATTAATTTAAACTATTCTAAGGCAGGTAAGTAACTTTCGGATAAGTCTGGGGTGAACCTAAATGAAAAGGATCTCCTAACAGCTAATTTATCTAAGGCGGTTTCAGAATCGTAACTCTCAACGATCCCCGACAGCGGCACCAAAAACTTGATGGCGCCCGGATGCTCGGGTTTTTTTGAAGATCTCTCCTTGTGAAGGGGGAGAACCCGTCCCCGTCGTCGAGGGACTGACCGGAAGGTACCGAGCGCCGATCAGTGGAAGTTTTAAAATTTGTAATATGCGGGGCTCAACTTATAGGTACAACCTACTACACTGGGTGAGTAAGCAACATGTATAACTCGAGGTCATTCTTTGATCGGAGTGAATTGAAATGAAGCTTGGGCCAAACATAAGGTTCACTATTAGGATGGGCTGTGTAGATAGGTAGGTTTGTTTGTTTGCTTTTCTAATTAACTAATTTATCTAAGTGCAGAAAAGTAAAATAGAGATGAGAATCGGTAATTAGGTAAATAGATAGAGAATGCGGCTGTTGAAGTTTCGATAATCAATGGTTGGGATGATGTTCATTATTAAGGTAATTAGGGACTTAATTAATTAACTGACAGGTGAATTATAGGTGTAAACACTAGGACCCTACTTATTTTGGTTAAACCTAAATAAGTATGTCACTGAGTTCCTAGGTTATCGTGCTTGTGATCAGAACAGGCTGCTCAACCCCCCCCCCCCCCCACACTATCTGGTTATGACTAGTGACCCGTAAAGGGTACAGGATTAAGGTAACAGACTGCCCTCAGGTTATTCTGACCTTTCTTAACACCTAAATACAACTATTGTTATTTATTGTGACACCTGCCAAATTAGGACTAGTGATTAGTGCCTAATCAATTGTTAATACATGTAATTAGTTTTGTATTAGGCTAATTAATGTATCGAATTATATATTGATGAATATATACAATTATGCGATTTGATTAAATCGTACGCGACCCAAATCGAATGTAATTCGATTCAATTTATACGGACGTTGGTGATCAATTTTATTAAATAATGTAATATTATTTAGTACAAACATTATACCCAAAATATTATTTTGATAATATTTGTAATTAGTTTGTATCGTACAAATAAATAGTTACGCGATTAAAATAATAAACTCGCGAACAAAACGAAACAAGTTAAGTTATATTTTATAACTCAATTATTAAGTATTTGATGAAATACTTCAATTAAAATATCGAATAAATATTCGTATTTCAAAGCCTATAATTAAATGTACGAAAAATTATTTAAACAACCGGGAAAACGAACAACGCACGGAGCGCAAATGCACGGAAGTAAAAGTGGACACCCACACCTCGGTGGGCCCCCACCGAATCAGCCAAAAAGGGGGGAGGAAACCCCACCCTTTCCTCATTCTCACCATCTCAATCTCTCTCTACCTTCTCTTTTCTCTTCCTTCTCTCTAAACACCACCACCAACCACCTTAAATCATCAAAATAACACCACTAAACAACCTCGAATCGTCAAGCTCGTTTGGAGAAAAGTGACCACCTCGCAACGATCTACATTTCTATCTTTCCGGATTCCCTCGCGCGAAGTCGTAAGTTTCCGACAAAACTCGAAACTCTCCGATTTTACTCATTTTCACTTGTTTACGGATTATTTAATCTTAAAATGTCCAAACGTGGGTTGGGTAAAAGAATCGGACCAAACGGTCACCGAAAAACATGTTTTTGGCTCAAATTCTGGCCAACAGCTCGTTGTGTCGCAGAGGCTCCAGGTCACCTGCGACACAAGCCCTTATGTCGCTAAACCCCCACTTATGTCGCATATAGTGACACAAGTGACTATGTCGCAAACCCTTCGGATGTCGCATTTAGCGACACAAAACACTATGTCGCAAAAACCTATTTTCGTCGCATATAGCGACACAACATTTTATGTCGCATAAATTGCGGATGTCGCACTTAGCGACACAAGCCCTTATGTCAAGACATGATCTGCGACACAACAGACTATTAGAAGTTTGATGCATAATTTACCCAGAGGTCCAAAATCCAACTAATTTTAGACCTAGCAGTGGGTTTTGGTCTAATAGTGTTAACTGAATAACCATAGTTATAATGCCTAACAGTGTTAAACCTGTTATAACTGTTATTATGTCTAGCAGTGGTACAATAATTAACACTGTTAGTATTCCTCACAGTGTTATTTACTCTACCAGTGGTAACAGTTGAATTAACTGTTCTAACAGTTTTAAAAGATTTACCACTATTTACATTATACTCTTTTTCCACTATTTTAGCCTTTTTATTGTTGGCTAAATCTATAACTTTTGTTCCTGCAGTGGAAACCTTTGCAGTAACCTTAGCTTGATTTGCCTTATTGTTCATCTTTCTTGCAGCAGTTTTATAATTAACTTTAGATTTAAAATTTTGTTTGTTAATCATATTAGCTGCTGTCCATGGCTGTATCACATTCTGTTGAACAGATTTTGGATTATGAAAACAGTCATGTTGAAGATGATTATTTCTGCCACATATAAGACATAACTTTTCTCTTATCACTGTTACATTATTTCCCAGTTTTTGAGTTATCATTTGATTCCAATTTCTTTGATTACCTCTGGGAATATGTTTTTGAAAATTTTGTGAAGTAGAAGAGTTATCCTTACATTTGCAATGATCACATTTATTCAATGCAGATACATGATTCACAGAAACAGATGATTTCACTGCATTTCTAATCTTCCTTTGAACATTCCTAGGAGTGTTAGGTGTGGCTCTTACATTTTCTATCTTATGTTTATCCTTTTCAATGAACATTCTTTTACCCTCTTCTAGCTTTTTATCCTTAAGATCTGAAGCTAGACCAGTAACTTGATTGCTACACTCACTAGGTGTTGTAACAGATTTATTCATTACATTACCCTCACATTCAGATGTAACACATTCTTCATCATCTTCCTCACTCCACTCATGAATTTCAACTCCATCAATGTTCACATCTTCTTTTAAACTGTTAACTGGGTCAACCTTTTTAACATCATCATTCAATCCTTCTTTAAGTAAATTTAAATCAGTTTCAGTTTTTGAAGGAAAGTAGTTGTTGTTATAAGGAGGAGGTACATTACTGTATCCTAACCCAGTCTTAAGTTTATCATGAATCTGTGAATTGATAAGTTTATGGACACTCTTAGATGCATTTTCTAAATTACTTACATTAAGTCTTATGCTATCTCTTTCACATGTGACCTCAACAAGTTTCTTAGTTAATACTTCTACCTTATCCTTAAGAGTATCTCTCTCCCACCTAGCATACTCAATGTCATACTTAAACTGTGTTGCATTTTCTTCAAATGCCTGAATCTGTTTTTCAAGATTTTCTATTACAGAGATTGTGTGTCTACTTTTGATTTCACATTGTTTTAACTCATCACACACTTTCTGGTTATAATCCCTATAATGTTTCACAGTTTGTTTACACACAGTTGAGCACAATTTTATTTGTACCTCATAAGGTACCTCAGATTGCTTATCTGATTCAGCTGTTGCCATGAAGCATTGATTCTTCACTGCATGCTCTTCCTGATCACTCCAATCCCATCCACATCCATCAACAGATACCAGTGCATTTGATGAAGTATCTTGAATTGGCACATTCTTCTTTTGGCCCACATTTCCTCCACTTCTCTGGCCATTTCCTCTCTCATTCTGATCAACCTTTGGGCTTCTGCATTCCCTAGCAAAATGTCCCAACTTGTGACAGTTGAAACATTCAACTTTGCTCTTGTCAAACCAGCTAGCATCACTCCTCTTCTGTGTAAAGTTATTTCTACCAGTTCTTTGCATAAACCTTTTTGCTCTTTGTGTGATCAGGGCAATTTGTAACTTAATATCCATCTCTTCTAGATCATCTGACTCAAATTGATCTAAGTCTTCATTAGTAAGTGAAGAGTTCACATTACTAGCAAAGAAAGATTCTAAGATTTGATCATTAGAATAATTTGATGATGATCCAACTCCACCAAACCCACAAGAAAAACCTTTCTGACTTGATTCTGCTTTTGTTCCAGCCATTGACATAAATGCAGAATTGTTGTTGTTACTTCCTGATCCAATCTTCTTGTTCTCCACTTCAGCTTCAAAGTTTCTCAGATCATTATATATGTCTTCTAGCTCTTTTGATTCCAGATCTGCACTTTGTCTTAACCCAACAGTATACATGGTCCATTCATCACCCAAGGACCTCAAAAACTTCCTGTTTAAATCATCTCTATCTATCCTCACTTGATGATTTTCCAGATCTCCAACCAGTTTAGAAAACCTATCAAAGGTTTGGGTCAACGTTTCTGACCTTGTAGAATTAAAATTCTCATACTTTTGCTTAAGTAGAGATCTTTTATTCTTTTTGGTGTTATCATTACCACCAAACCTTTTTTCAATTGCTTCCATTAACACTTTAGCATCTTGACATGCCTCAAACCGCCTCTGATATTCATTTGGTATAGCTAGTAATAGAGTACTTAGAGCTTTGTACTCTATTGATCTGATCTTCCTTTCTGCCTCAGAAGTTGGTGGTGATCTTGCCTGTGGAACACCATCACTGTTAAGTGTCACTGGAGGACCATTAACCACTACTTCCCACATCTGATAATCTGTGAGAAGCATATATTGTCTGATTCTGTTTTTCCACAGATCAAACTCATCAGGTCTAAGCATTGGGATCTTAGTGACCTGAATTCCTTCACTACCTTCTGCCATTGCTTTGATTTGTTGATTATTAAAATGATCAATAAAACAGTGAAAATTGATCTTCCTGAATTCAAAACTAAACCTGCTCTGATACCACTTGATGAACCAAGATCTATCTAATAAACTATTAGATAAACGCAGTTTTGAATGATTACTAAGAAGTTTGCGGAATAACACTTAGTAATAAAATGAAGATCAATAACAATATATCAAGACAGACTAATAGAAAGCTTCAATCTTATTAATGATATAAGACGAATACACTGAATTGTATTAGGGTTACAAAAACCTTGAAGCTGTGCAAAAACTACTTAACCTAATCTAGGTTTAGGATCTCTATTTATATGTCATAGAGTCCTGCTAAACAATCTTCTATAATCATGGAAACAGTTACATTCTATAATTATTCAAACTTTACTTTTCCGCCTATTCTATACATAAACAGTGTTAACTACCACAACTATACAAACAGTGGTAATTCCTATAACAGTGTTAACACTTGTACAATTTACTAGACTAATATACCAACAGTGGTAACTAGCCTAAGCAGTGTTAACTGTTGTAAACAAGCTAACAGTAATAACACTCTAACAGTTGAAACAATTACTAACAGTTGAAACTCTTGTCTTCACTTCAATCTTCAATAACAGTTGTAATCTTCTGATAACAGTGGTAGTCCTTAACACTAACAGTGTTAATACCAGTAGTAACATTAACACTAACAGTGTTAATGCCTTGTGCATTCTGTAATCAACAGTAGTAGCAGTAGAAATCTTATTTCCCAACACAACAGACTATATCGCACTTAGCGACACAAAGCCATATGTCGCACACTGTGTCGCAAGAAACAGAACCAAGAAAACACAGATTTTACTAAGTGTCGAGACCTAAAATTTTATCACTCGATTTCACCCAAATTCAAGTCCAGATGCGTTTTTCACCAAAGCAATGTAGTAGAAATAAAAAAATTTCAAGCTGACTTGTCATCTCGAACCCAACCAGGGGCCAACCCCTTGGACCCCACCAGGGGTTGCCACCCCTGGGACCCCGCTAACCAGGGGCGCTGCCCCCGTCACCTAAAGTTTATAAATACTTTTAAGTATAATACTTCGAAATCATGATAATAATAGTTGAGATTATTATTACAAATAATCACCAACGGGTCGTACACGTTTTCAAAACATAATAAAATCAACCAAATCGTAGTAATTTGGACATTCTAGTTGAAAGAACAACTACAAAGGTAGTCTTTATAGATACCTTCTCACATTTATAACCAAAGCGTGTCGTAGACACCCTCAGGTTACAAGTCTTCGGACATCGATTCTCGGGTAATCAACTCAAGTTTAATTTGTTAAACTCTCCAGACTCAGGTGAGTCTCATAGCCCCTATTTTACTGTTTTACTCAGGGGTGTGATATACTGCTCATTTTATTTTAACTATATGAACGCAAGTACGAAAACAAACGATTATGTAACACCCCCAAAATCACTGTTTAGCGGAAGCAAGCTTTGGGGTGCTACTAATTAAATATCACAACACAAAAGTAAAGCAAACGACATCTATATGCAACGTTTGTAAATAGTTACATTTCCATACATAAAATGTTTGAAACATATCGTTTCTGGTTACAAAACAAAGTTCCCTAGAGTCCGCGTATAAGGCGGGAGATTCTATTACATAATCATAATAAATACAAAAGATAATGCTAAGAATCTCCGTTAAATGCAAGGTAGAAATTATGCGACTCTAACTAGTATCCTGAGGGAAATCCTACTCCATCTGTGTACCTGAGATACAAAGCTAAAAAGTGTCAACCAAAAAGGTTGGTGAATCTTACAGGTTTAGTAGTAAAGTAATAGTTATGAACCACAAGTATATACCGGCGTTGCTATCAAACAAAGTAAGCAAATCAGTAAATCATCACAAGTGCCATGAGCTCACAAGTTGAAGCTTAACAGTTAATGTGAATGGTACAGTCAAGTACGGCATCACGTACCCCCATGAGTGCTATCCGAACACTCATAAGTAACAAATACTAACATGCATGTTTCTACGTGTAAATCAGTACGTGGTGGCGCTACCACCCCATGCAGGGATTGTCATTCCCAAATGGATCCATTTACTAGTAATCGCGCTTAAGTCGATAACTAACAACTCATGATAGGAGGATTTCAGTGGATAAAAGTAACTCATGCAAAGTTCGTGTAAAAGCAGTAGTAAAATCAGTACAGTACATTGCGTTCACATGTAAAATGGTTGCTAAGTATCTCACCCCAAAGTATAAAAACAGTAAAAGTGGGGCTGTAAGACTCACCTGAGTCTGGTAAGTACGTATGTGAAATCGAGTAAGTAAAGCGGATGTAATCCCGTATGTGATTCTCCGAACCTTGCAACCTTCTAGCGTCCGGAACGCACCTGGTAGCGGGGTTCAAGGGGCGGCAGCCCCTGGCAGGGTCCAAGGGGCAGAGCCCCTGGCTGGGGTCGAGCTTGGAAAATTTTTATTTTTACTACATTGTTTTATTAAAAAATCGCATTTGGAATTTAAATTCGGGAAAATTGACCTAGTCCGGCTGCGGAACGAAAATGTGTTGCGAACTGAGTTCGCGGGGCGAACTGAGTTTGGATTCGCAAGACAAAGTGGGTTCGCAAGTGGTAGGCTGCGAACTGAGATCGGTTCGCAGCACAAGGTTCAGTTCGCAGGTCGACTCGCAGGTCGACTCGCAGGTCAACTCGCAGGTCGACTCACAAGTCAACTCGCAGGTCAACTCGCAAGTCAACTTGCAAGTGGGTTCGGTTCGCAATTTGGGTTCGCGAGTTCAGTTTTTGGTAGGTAAATCTCGGTTCGTAGCTCAATCTGCGAGCTGAGACGCATCTCAGTTCGCAGACGGGGCTGTTTGTGCAAATCAAGTTTTAAAACAATATTTATCTTGGTTTTTGGACATAATCTTGTTAGGTAAATGTTCTAGCATGTAAATCTAAGCTTTACAAGTAATTTAAAAGAGTTTTGAAGTCCCTTACCACGAAATCGAAAATGGAGAAGATGAAGATGGAGAGCTCGAGATGGTGATCGTTTCTCCCTGAATCAACTCCGCAAGATGATGAGTTTTTGGGTGACGTTTTTGGGGTGGTTTGGGGCTGCAATTTGAGAGAGAGAAGGAGAGAAGAGAGTGTATGTATGTGTGTTTGGTGTAAAATGAGAAAAGAAGGAAAACCAAAAGGGTTTTAAAAGGGGTGGGTCATGGGTCGGTTTGGGTTTGGGTCCTCGGGTCTGAGCCGACCCATTTGGGCCTCGGCTTGCGGGTTTGTGTTTCCGAATTTTATATCACGAGTCGTTGTCGGTCAAATTCCGTAGTTGTTTAAATGTTGTTTTGTGTTATATGTTAAAGTGTATCCGAAATATTTTTAGCTGAAGTATTTTATCATAATACTTAATAATGAGTTATAAAAATATAACTTGAATTACTTCCTATTGTTAGGCGCGTTTCGTGTGCTCTCGTCGCGTTCGGAGTGTTTTAAACGATACTAGATACGTGTAATATATTTTCACGATATATTAAAGCAAATAATGTTTGTTCGGTTAATTCCACATTATTTAAAAGTTTTTGTCACCAACGTCCAATCTAATTTGTATCGGACCTCTTCCGTTTGGTAAGTGTACGATTTAAACGAATCGCGTACGCGTGTAAGTAATTTCACAAAAGTCTCATATATTTAGATTAATACAAAACTAAATACATGAAATTACAAGTAATTTAGGCACTAATCCAAAGTCCTAAATTGGCGGGTGTTACATGATTACTACATGAGTTATCTCACTAATCTTTTAAAGCCCTCCTCAACATAGTTTGGTAATACGTTGTAGCGTGAATATTAGTATATGGTACGATATAGGATTGACCCTCCTCGTCCAGGTTAGCATGCACTAACTGGGTAAACGGATGTACTAATATTTGTTCAGACGAGTGTAAATTAGGCACTCGTGGGAGGCACCTCGATCAGGATTCCTTAAATGTGGACATGACACCTCGAGTTAAGCTCAGACTATGTGCTCATGGCTGTAAAACTTTTATTTTGCTTAATTGCATTTTAAATTCAACTAAATCTTGCGGTTCATACGATATATGTGTTGACATACAAACCTGTGAACTCACCAGCGTTTCGCTGACCCATTTTAGCATGTATCACAGTTACTCAGCAGTAGGTTGGACTGCCATTCAGGATAACATTAGCTCGAGTCATCATGCAAAACATTCGGAGATTTAGCTGCATTATTATATTTTGTATAGATTAATTATGTATGTAAATCTATATTTTGATGTAAACTTTGATTTTATCAATACAAGTTGTAAAACGATGCATATAGAGTCGTTCATTATATCTTTGTGCTATGATTATTGATTAGTCGCACCCCGACCCGATTCGCTTCCGCAACCTGAATTTGGGAATGCGACATTTAATCATGTTCTAATTATAAACCTGTTATTCTAAACTATCAGTTTTGTAGAGCCTAGGGGTTTTAAGAATCCTGAACCACTGTTGGGCTTGACTTTCATCTCCACACTCATTCCTTAGGTTTTATTAGCATAATTACTTCTGTCATGATCTAGAACTCTCCTTTGCGATCAGTCATTCGTCCCTAGGTACACTAGTGATGTACAATGCGTTATTTTCCAGAGCATGCTAACCCTGGGTACTTTCCAGTGTACCGTACGCAAACCATTTCCACAGTTTCATGTAATCAGGGGTAGATCCCCCATGTACTCCAACTATTCCATAGTTCAACTAACCAAAGGTACAACAACGATGTACAGTGCTTGAAGCATTTCCACAGTGTTTAGTGACTAGAGGTCTGTTTATAATGTACTTTAGCCTTTACATGTGTTAGGTACAATTACTGTGTACTTTAGTTAATGTATTTCCATAGATGTTTCTACCAGAGGTAGTCATACAATGTACTTAGCATTTCCACAGCTTTAAGGTTCCTAGACCATATTCTAGGGTTTCTAGGTAGGCCACAATGTCGGTACCAACGGCTTTTCCATGAGTTTCCACGTTTGTACTCCACCAGTGGTGTTTCCATCGCTATACTTTAGCCGAATTACAGTAACGGGCATGGCTTTGTACAATAATATAGATAACAAACTACCGTATCTAGAGATGATCAATTTCTAAACGTAAGTAGCAGTCACGCGAAGGACTGGAAAGGGTGATCCTTAAACTAAGTCTAGATGCATGAGAAGTTTAGACATATCAAAGTTTAATAATTCCCAATTACATATTTAATTAAAGATTAACTTAACATCATCCCTACGTTTAATTATCTACATTTCAACAACCGCAATAATACACTACTCGGTAATCATGGCAATACACATGGCATACATCATACAAACAGGCAGAAATAATTCGTACATAGTATAAGTATGAGAGAATAGATATCACCAGATTTTAAGCAGAGTAATATTGAGAAACGCGTAGTCTTGCACCAAGAATGCTTTTACACCGTGATTACAACACCTTGCTTTTCTTTCTCTACCTCTATCTAACTAACTATCTATATCTCTCTAGAGAGAGAGAACTCTAGAGAGAGAAACCAAAACTAAAAGCTAAATATGAAAACGAAAAATGAAAATGAAAGTGAAGTGTGAAGAATGAATTGATAATTGATGAAGTTTGTGAAATGGGGAGGTGGTGGTTGGTATTTATAGATTTGGCTCAACCGTATTTCTCAACAGTATTCCCACCTCCGAAATCTCAACCGTATCTTCCAACCATATCAAAATTCAATCTTGTACGGGCAAAACATAGGATACGGGCGAGATTGGCTGTATACGGGTGAGATTGGTCGTATTCGGGAGGGACCAGGTCGTATACGGGAGAGATTGGCCATATACGGCTGGCACCAGGCCGTATACGCCCTAGCCAGGCCGTATATGTTTGAGGCTTGGCCGTATACAGCTGGTCTTGTCCGTATACGGCTTGGCTCTCCCGTATCTCAGTCTTCGGTTGCCTTGAATCTTTGTTCGGTTGTAACTTCTTCATCGTACGTCTGTTTTGAGCGATCTTTATATCCACGCGTTCGTATTTTCCTAACAAAGAAAATGATATAAGTTAGAGGTCATAATTCTTAGTGTAGCTAAAAAAAATGTTGAAACGCGTGAACTAGAGATTCGTTAATCGTTTATGCTCAGTTTTTCACGTTTTGACGTAGTTAACAAAATATTATAATATTTGGCATTACTGGTGTGGTTTTGTTAACTTTAGGTCTAAAATGTGGGAAATAACTTACGTAAAAACATGACTTTTTACATGTCATCACCTATCATATTGTACACCGTGAATCAATCAGGGATTTATTGGAACATGTTTAAATAGTAAGGGTTGGGTTTATATCATAGATGATTAAACTTTAATACAAACTTAGTTTATAATAGTCTAGAGTAACCATAAAGTATGTGATACCGGAAAGACTACGATAAATAGCACTGTAATTTGTATAGCGTTGGAAACACCTCTGGTGGAGTACTATGTTGGTGGTTGAAGACTGTGTCACATCCTGGTTGAACCACACAACTCTGGACTAAACAATGACCATTAATATAAAGTTAGCAGTCACCAAAATAAGTCTTAATCTTAAATGCCTTGCCTAGCCTTGGTATCCCCATAGTGTTAAGAATGTTCAGACTATTAGTGGGTTTGTTACTCTATCTCATGCACCCAGGAATACTATTCCAAGAAGGGTCACCATATCATCATATGGAAAGTGTTGAAGAGTTGAGCAGCCTCCTCTTATTAGAATCACCATAGCCTAGCAACCCAGTGACATATTGTCTGAGAAATCAGACAGTAGGGTGTTAATGTTTACACTGTGAATACATAAGCAAGACACAAATCTATAAAATACGTTTTCATATACAAACCCTAAACATCACCCCATAACATGAGCTAACAAAGTCATGACATTTCTCCATTACCGATAAAACCCTATCTATCTATTATTTACTATTTTGTTTATAACTGTTTTTAATTAGCTTAGTTTAAAACGGACCTAAAACCAAATCAAAAACTCTTTTAAAAACCCATCACTAAATTGAATAGTTTATCTAGATAACTTTTCTTCACAATACGATTGATCTTAAGAACGACCCTGAGTTATACTTACCCCTGTAAGTAAAATTTAGGTACCCAGCTTTTATAACTTTAAAACTTACCACCCCCAAGGGTTGTGGCCGCTACGTAAACGCCTGTCGCGGATGCAACAAAAAAAACCCGTATATTGATTACCCAAAACCTCTCCTCAAATTTAAAAACCCTAAATCGCATTACATATACGTAAATTGGTGACGGTTATGAACGCGGCATATGAGTTGGTGGTTCATTCACGATGGTGATGGTCTCTGTCAATTATGTAGCCGACAGTGGTGGTGTCGGGATTCGATTGATGTTTCTTGCAAGATTTCATCGATTTAGGGTTTGTCGGTGTTATTTTAGGTTTATGGGTGCCGATTTAGAGTTTGCAGGTGCCCTATATGAGGTTTGTGGGTGTTTGTGCATTAGATTGCATGTAAAATTGGTTGATGAAGTTATGGCCGGAATAATCACCAGAGTTCCTTTCATGGTTGGAGAAGATGATAGAAAAGATGGTTTGTGAGTCCCTAATCACTATTATGTTAGTGATTGTGAATCGTTAACAGTGAGTTAATTGTAGAGGGGGGGTTGAATACAATTAAAAACTTTTCTGTTATAATGTGTAACTTGTTTAGCAAGTTTTTAACCGTATTAAAGTGACAGCAATATGAACACAAATATATATAAGTAAGATAAGCAGTTCAGTTGCTGATGCAATTCTAGCTTAAAGATAAATTCTTTTATTAATAAAATTTATCTCTTGTTGATTGCGGAATAGATTAGCCAAAGCTAATCCAAATCAAACAATACAGCTATTACAAAGGAGATGAGCAGTAGTGGACAAACACGCTAACTTGCTCACTCGCTGAGGTAAACTAGTAGTGGACAAACACGCTACTAGTTCACTCGCTGGTGTTACTTGTATCTTAGACACACTGGTCACTGACAAACAAGTGACAATACAAGTAATCGACACAAAATGAAGTACAACATACTACGCTATTTATAGACGCTGAAATCCTTAATTTTCGGATCTGGAAGGGCACGTGTCGCTGCTTGATTGGTGAGGTAGTTGAGATGTGATACATCATGGCATGACATTCTGTCTTGGGAAATATCACCTTGTACCATAAACCAATCAAAAGCTTCCACGTTACCCTTTTCAAGTTTCGAGGAACACGTGTTGCGCCGTAATAACGCCGAATGTCAACTTCTTATTTAATGCGGCATTTAATGCTGCAGTCACTGATAGAAACAACAATTCTCCTCATTCTCGATGCGAGCTAACATGCTCTAAAGAATGACTTGAACAGCTAATCTTCAGTGACTTCTTTTATTCTGCAGAGGAGAGAACTCAAGAAGACTTGGAGACTCTCGCTGATAAATGAGTATCAACGACATACATAGTTGAGTCTTTTATCTTGATAAGGTCTTCATCTACTGGTTTAAGATATGAACAGCGAACATAAACTTCAGCAACAGGAGCTTGACTTGAATCAGTTTCTTCATGGAACATTATTAAGAAGATCATAAACTGTGAACATATAGCATGATCAGTGACTTCACTTATCAGCGATTAATGACTCAACAATCTCCTACATAATCTCCCCCTTAATCCTTGTGATCAGTGACCACTTGAGTTCCGTGATCAGTGACTCAACAATCTCCCCCTAAATGGTTTAAGTCAAAGCTCCCTTAGACAAACTTGTTGCAGGAAAGTTTTAGTCTCTGATGATAAGTTGGTTGCTCAGAGACTTGTACTTGTAAATTTTTGTTGTTGAAAAGATTTTAGTCTCTGACAGTAGGTTGGTCGCCCAGTGACTTGTACTTGTAGATTTTCTGTGTCAAGCCTCATTTATATCATTGAATAAATATTTATAGAAGCTAACTATTACAAAATATCTAATTTATTTATCTCTCCACATCTCCTCCTCTTTTACTATGCCAAGCTCGGGTTCAAGTTCATACTTGTCTTTGGAGGGCAGGTATCTGAATTTTCTTGCCAAGGCTTCATCGAGAATAGCTTTTCTGATCTTTGAATTTGTAGGAAGCATGCTAGATGACCTAATTAGGTGTATGAGTTGTTCTTGATCAACCTTCTCAAGTTCAGCTTCTCTCTGAAACCTAAGGGCACCATTTAGGTCCCTGTATACCAGACCCTTCTCCCCCTCAGTGACTTCATGTCCTTCAAGCTTTGGCACACCAGCAGGGATAGATAGATTTAACCTTGAAGTGTTGGGGATTCGATAGATGCTGCTAGTGCCTGACCTATACCTTGGGCTTGGTGGCTGAACAATCTCTTCACCAAATGTGACAGTATCTTCTGGTCTGAGAAGTTGCAGTGACACCATCTTTTGATATAGCCTATCAATCTCTTTCAGGACATCAGCTTTAGCTGCACTTGTAGAGTGGCTGATAGCAAGCCTGATTTCATTCCATTCTTCTCTGTGCAGCTTGCATACTTGATCAAGTAGCATAACTTGAGTCTCTGAACCTCTTTGAATGAGTAGCTGAGGTTGAGATTGATTCTTAGACTTCTTCAATTTAACTTTGGTAATAGGTGCAGGGTTTGATCTCCCTGTCATTCGGGCAGCAAACCTCTTTCTATCTATCTCATCCCATTTCCTATCCACTGCTGTTCTGACAGCTCCCCCTTTCTTTTTAGAGCTCTTGCTAGCTGATGTTTTCAGTTTCTGTTGCTCTAGCTCACTCTCTTCTATCTCAGCAAGTACCCTGGCAATTGCAGCATCAGACTCTTCTTGTTCTTGCTTTTGTTTAAGCAGTCTGGCCCTTTCATTAGCGTCTTTAGAGCTCAATTCCAGTAGGTATGCTCTGTCAGCATCTGATTGCTCTTTCAGCAACCTTTTCCTTTCTTGTTCCTCTCTTAACTCAGCCTGAAAAGTTATTTTCATTATCATCTCCTGCTCCCTGTCCTATCTTGCCTTTATCTTTATGGCAATTCGCTGTTCTTTAGTTTCATCAGGACAGAGGCTTTCTGAGGCTGAGTCAGAGGAAAGGCATGCTGTAAGGGAAGTGTCTGAAGTGGTAGTGTTGGAGGGAGTGGTAGTGTTGGAGGGAGTTGCTGTGGAGATTGGTATTATTGTTGCTGGGGTAGGTGTGGTTATTTGGGTTGTTGTAGTTGTAGTTGCTGTGGGTGAGGGTAGGTTTTGGGTTGCTGTAGTAGATGAAGGTACAGTTACCTCAGATATGACAATATGTGATTGAGGGTCACTGACCTATTGTTTCTTTGATGGAGGAGTAGATGCAGGAGAGGTGTCACTGGTCCTTTTCCTTTTAATGACAGATGATATGGGTTGCTGATCCTCCATATTTACATCATCTTCATCTTCACTTACTGAACCCTGACCATTTCCATGACCACCTCCCTGGCCATCATCATTGTTGTCATCATCATTATCATCAGCATCATGCATGATGGTATCATCTTCCTAATCATCAGATGCATCATCTACTACCTCCCTGTTCATCCATTCCCAGCGAGCCAATTCATAGCTCACTGAGGTACCCTCTAACCTAGCAGCCTCATCCACTGCCCATTGTTGTATCAGCCCATTGTAATTCCTGAACTCTTCAGCACTGAACTCAGGAAAGCGCTCAGCGACATCCACCATATCAGTGGCTATCTCCATATCCACCCAATACAGTTCAGCAACTGCAAGGGCTTCCAACTCCGGTTGCTCGGCGATCGGACGAAGTGCATAAGTGTTGAGCACAATGTCCCTGTGAGCTTTGTTTGACAGCGGATCAGTCATCTTAAGGGGCATCTCAGGATCAGAGACACTGTTATCTTCTTCTTCACTCTCCCCCTGACTGGTTCGCTCAAACTGATCAACTGCCCTAAGAATTTGTTCAGTGAAGGTGGCATTTTCCTCTCACAGGGCAGCAACCTCAGCTCTAGTCTTTGTAAGATGTGAAACAACCTGTGGAAGCACCTTGATAACTTTGTCAGTGTTAAACAGATAGTTGGATACAGAAATGGCTAAATCATTTTGGTTGGTGGTGAGTTGGGCGATATCAGTGGCATGAGTGGTAAAGTTGGTGGTGGAGGTGGAGGCTAGCTCAGTGACTGCATGGTTTATAGCAGCACTAGCATCAGCTACAGTTTGTACCCTCTCACTAACAGATGTGCTCCATGGTTCAATGGAGTTGTATACATCAGTAAGAGCAGTAACGGCTTTCTGTAGGACAGAGACATTGCCAATAAGTGCCTCACGGTCTTCAGGGAGCATCTTAATCTGGGTTTGGGATTGGGCGATGTACTCCATCAGTAACTGATCTGAGGTGGAGTGGGTGGAGGTGTTTGTGGGAGTAGTTTGGGTAATAATAATGGGGGTAGGTGTAGATTGGGCTACATGATCAGGGGGTGTGGTCTGATCAGCAGGAACTTGGATGTTGTCAATAGAGAAAGAGGTGGGGGTAAGCTCTCTGATAGGAGAGTTGGATGTGGGTAGAGGAATGGGTTGGGTGTCCTTTGAGGTGTCCATGGGCATGATTTCCTCATCATCAGCTTGTGATTTAGCTGGTGGTTCATTGGAAATAGAGGTAGCGACCTGTATCTCATCATGGGTCAGTGGTGAGACATTGACAGCCGGTGCAGTGATAGATGAGAGATAGCCCGGGTCTGTAGCCAGTGGTGTGACATCAGCAATGAGTGTGTCATCACCCACTGATGTCACTAGCCCTTTGAGTGAAATGTCACCCTTTTGTGAGGATGACAGGTGGCTAGGTTGACTCAATCTGAGGGTGTGGGATGCACCCGAATCACTGCTAACAGTGGTTTGATCCACTGCAGCTGTCTGTAGTTGTCCCTTTATAGAGTCACTGGACTTTCGGGAGTCCAGTGAAGCAGGTAAGGTTGAGGGTTTAGCAGTGGTGCCCTCAACAACTGAACGTACAGTCACTGATTCACCACTGGCATCCGTAGATGTCTTCTTTTTGCTATGTCCCTGATCCTTTAATGTCAGGGACCCTAATTTGGATTTTTTCTTGGGAGCAGTTGGTGGTTTCTGGAGTGGTGGTTGACCAACAGTAGTCACTGGGGGTGTGGGCAGTGACGTGGTCGATGGGGGGGCAGCAACTGACATATGTACAGAATTTACAGGCTGGGGTGCAAGGATCCCCAGGTGTTTCATAAAAGCGGGTAGCACCCCAGTCGCAGGTTTAGCAAAGATTTGAGATCCTACCAGGGTTGGCTCAAAACCTTGAAAAGATACCCTATCATAGGTAGCAAACTGATCTCTGAAGATCAGTGAGAGAAACCTAGGGTAGGGTACATATTTGGCCCTGGAAGGCTCAGAAACTTTGGTGATCAGTTCGTTAAAGATCACACTTGCATAGTCAACTCGTAGAGAGTTGACCAGTGACCAACTGATCTGGGCCTCCAGGGAGCTGAATTGATCATAGCTCCCTGATTTTGTACCCAAAGATTGGATAAAGTTTGTGAAAATGGCATTCCAAACACCATTCATTTTTGTTTTGTGGACCGTAGAGTACTTACGGTTGCCACTCCCATCGACTGAGTATTTACACTCAATCTCAGTAAGATCGACGAGGCCTTGTTTGGCTACGTCGCTCTCTGGCAGCGACGCGTACGACTCATAGGTCGGGAGTTGTAAAATGGACCGGATGGTGTTGGCAGTTATGGTGATGGGATGGGTACCATTGTCTATAAAACCCTGGAGTTGTGAAACACCAGAGACGACAGAGTGAGTGCAGGTATACCAGAACTCACTGGGCCATTCTGGGTTCATTTCCCCAGGAGACAAGGTAAGAGCAGGGAGGATAAAGTGATTTTTAAGAAAATTTATCACCTCCGCATACTCAGGTTTAGGGCAGGTTACATTTCCCAAATAGTTAGATTTGGGAACTGTAACAACAAGCGTCTCACTGACCGCAGAGGCTCGAAGAGCTTTAATCTTTGGGGTCGGTGTGTAAGCATTGTTGAAAATTTTGTTCTTGCCATTTTTAATAAAAGAAAGAAGATTTAAAATTTGAGAAGTTTTGCAGAGAAAATGAAAGAGATGAAGTTTTGAAAATAAGAAAGCGTAAAGAATGAAAAGGAAAAGGTTTCGCTGCTTATATACGGTTACTGATGTACAGATTATGTGGTCAAAACGAGTATGTACGTGGTCAAAAAGTGGTGGTTGATGGTAGGGGAGTAGGGTGATGATGGTGATGAGTGGTAACATTAAATGGTGATGGGAGTGGTACGCCGGAAAGGTATACGAGGTGTCAGAAAAAGTGTACCTTTTTGAGTTCCCATGAGATATTTAATAAAACATTTATTAGGAATATAAATCGTTAAAGATTAAATAAAAAATGTATTAAATGTAAAGGAATATATGTCGAAATAAATGCCATATTAAATAAGAACAAACTTTCGCTGATACATTATGTCTCAGCGAGATGAAAATAAATTATATCTTAAAATAAAATAAATATTATGTTTCATATTTGATTTCGCTAATTAGATTACAACTTAGAATACTAATCTAATCAGCTAGCCAAATTTGTGAAGCATAAAATATATTTTATTTATATGATATAAAGAGTTTTCATGTGCAGTTACAAAGTATATAATTTATTGATCATAACTATGCTAACTTATTGTTCTTGATGATTACATCAGTGAGAATAATAGGCCAGCGAGTTAAAATTATAAACCATATATTCTGTAATTACCTTTTATTAAACAATTAGTTTTAACCATTTAAGTTCAACATTCCCAACTCGCTGATGAGAAAGGTGAATCTTTTCACATCTAAAGGTTTAGTAAAAATGTCAGCGAGCTGGTAATCAGTTGGAATGAAATGCAATTCAATGTCACCTTTCATGACGTGGTCCCTGATGAAGTGATATCTGACATCAATGTGCTTTGTCCTTGAGTGCATCACAGGATTATTTGCTATGGCAATAGCACTTTGACTGTCACAATAAATTGGAACATTGCCAAAGTCAAAACCATAGTCAGCGAGCTGATTCCTCATCCACAGAATTTGAGCAGTGCAAGCTCCAGCAGCGACATATTCAGCCTCAGCACTGGAAGTTGAGACAAAATTTTGTTTCTTGCTTGACCAGCTTACAAGCTTTTCTCCAAGAAACTGACAGCTACAAGAGGTACTCTTTCTGTCCATTTTGCATCCAGCATGATCAGAATCTGAATATCCTTTCAGTGAGAAATCTGAACCAGATGGGTACCAGAGACCAAGATTTGGTGTACCCTTCAGATATCTGAATATTCTTTTGACAACGAGCAAATGGGATTCCTTTGGATCAGCTTGATATCTGGCACATAGACAAGTAGCAAACATAATGTCTGGTCAACTAGCAGTTAAATACAGCAGTGACCCGATCATTCCTCTGTAAGCAGTGATGTTTACAGATTTACCATCAGGATCAGCATGTAATTTTACTGCAGATGACATTGGTGTAGCAAGGGATGAGCAGTTGGTGAATTCAAATTTCTTTAATAAATCTTTAACATATTTTCCTTGATTTATAAAAATACCAGTCTTGGTTTGCTTTATTTGCAGACCAAGGAAAAATGTTAGTTCACCCATCATGCTCATTTCATAACTTTTAGTCATGAGATCACTGAATTCCTTGCACAAGTCATTGTTAGTAGACCCAAAAATAATATCATCAACATAAATTTGGACCAATATAACATCTCTCTTATCCTTTTTGATAAATAGTGTGCTGTCAACTTTACCTCTGACATACCCACATTTAGTTTAGAATGTAGAGAGAGTGTCATACCAAGCTCTAGGAGCTTGTTTTAGTCCATATAAAGCTTTTTCCAGCTTATAGACATAACCTGGATGCTTGGGATCAGTGAATCCAGGTGGTTGCTTCACATACACTTCTTCCTGCAGCTTTCCATTCAAGAAGGCACTTTTCACATCCATTTGATATACCTTGAACTTCTTGTGAGCTGCATATGCTAAAAACAACCTAATTTCTTCAAGCCTAGCAACCGGTGCAAAGGTTTCATCGTAGTCAATTCCTTCTTGCTGACAGTAACCTTGTGCAACCAGTCTGGCCTTATTCCTTATCACAACACCATCAGCATCCATCTTGTTTCTGAACACCCATCTTGTTCCAATCACAGATTTCCCAGATACTTGAGGTACTAACTTCCATACTTTATTCCTTTCAAACTGAGATAGCTCATCTTGCATGGCAGCTATCCAGTGATGATCAGTGAGTGCCTCATCAATTTTCTTGGGCTCAATCAGTGACACAAAGCTTACAAACAAACAAAACTTAGCAGATGCTGATCTGGTCTGGACCTTGGATTGTGGATCACCAATAATCAATTGATTATCAATATGTCTAGTCCATTTAGTCACTCGCTGAGGTTCAGCAGTGACTTGATTATCCAAAGATGATCCACCAGACACATCAGCATTAGAAGCATGATTAATGTTTAAGCTTTGGTTAGGACAGTGGGTGTTATCATTTTGATGCAGATGATGAGATGATGATGATGAGATGTCAATAGGCAAAGATGAAGTTCCTGAATCATTCATAGCTAAAGTAGAGCCAGAAGTACCTTCAGGGACATCATCTTCCCTTTCAGAATCTGATGGATGAATCTCATGCTTGTCATCACTGATTGTATTAAAAATAAGATTTTCATAGTCTTTTGGATCAGTGAGTGATTTATCATAAGATTCATCAAAGGTAACATCCATTGATTCTTCAATACATTCCCTTCTTTTATTATAGACTCTGAAAGCTTTTGAAATGATTGAGTAACCAACAAATATACCTTCATTAGCTTTGGGATAAAACTTCCCTAAGTGATCTCTTTTGTTTAAGACATAGCAGGTACTGCCAAAAACATGCAGAAAACTTATGTCAGGTTTTCTCCCCCTTAACACCTCATAGGCTGTCTTATCATGTCTCTTGACAATCAGAGACCTATTCTGAGTATAGCAGGCAGTGTTGACTGCTTCAGCCCAGAAATGGGTCTTAAGACCAGCATCTATGAGCATTGACCTTGCTGATTCAATCAAGGTTCTATTTCTCCTCTCTGCAACACCATTTTGTTGAGGTGTTCTTGGTGCAGAGAAGTTTTGAGAAATACCTTTTGAATCACAGAAACTTTCAAGGTCAACATTTCTAAATTCAGTGCCATTATCAATTCTTAAATGTTTAACTGAACAATCATTTAAGTTTTCCATCTTTTTGATAAAGGATATGATTTCCTGTGTTGCATCACTTTTGGCTTTGAGGAAGAATACCCAAGTATATCTGGAATATTCATCCACAATTACCAAGCAATACCTTTTACCACCAAGACTGGGAGAACTCACTGGACCAAACAGATCCATATGCATCAGTTGAAAACATTATGTCACTGAAGATGTTTGTTTGCTTTTGAATGAAGAGCTGTGATGCTTTCCCTTCTCACATGCTGAACAGAGTTTGTCTTTGTCATAAGCAAGCTTTGGAAGACCATTTACCAAGTCATTCTTGCTGAGCTTGCTGATAGCCTTGAAGTTCAGGTGAGAAAGACGCTTATGCCATAACCATTTTTCTTCTGAAACGGTTCTGGAATAAAAGCATGTTCCTGATTGTGCTGAGTCCATATTGACTACATATGTATTGCCTTTTCTTTGAGCAGCCAGGACAGCGCTTCCATTCTTGTTGTAAACAACTCCAGCTTCATGATCAAACAACACTTTATTTTTGGCATCACAGAACTGACTAATGCTTAATAAATTATGCTTCAGTCCTTTAACATATGCCACCTTCTTAAACATAACATTACCATTGGTCAAGACCCCATACCCTCTGGTCTTACCAATGTTGTTATCACCAAACACTACATCAGGACCTCTTTCATCCTGGTAGTCACTGAGCAAGGACTTACATCCGGTCATATGTCTGGAACAACCACTATCCAGATACCAAATTGTCTCTCTGAGAATGCCCTGCATCACACACAAATAATTAGTTCAATTGATGAACCCATCCTGAGATGGGTTCATGGTGGTCGGCCTTTGGTTCAGGCTTCCACAGGCTTGCATCAATAGTATCTGAATGCTCACTGATTAATTGTGATTTTGAAGATGATGTAGCTGAACATTCAGATACCACGTGCTGACATACTGATGATGTTTGACTGAGTGAAACTTGTGATGATGAACAATCTGATGACACATGGTGTCTACTTCCACATTTGTAACATTTTTTATTTGTGGACTTAGATTTCTTTGACTTATTGTTCATACTGGACAAAGACATAGAAGTTCTCAGGTTTACTACCTCATTTTGCTTCTTTGACTTCAAGTCACTGATAATGAAGTCATCAGTGACTGGAGTGTCAGAAGTGAGGTCACTGATAGATTCTTGGTCATCAGTGATAGTTTTGACAAGAGCAGTACAAGTAGTTGATTCATAAATTTCTAGTTTCTCTAGTTCATTAATACTTGCAGCAATATCATAACTATTAGTAACCTGTGAGCTTCTTACAAAGTAATTTGGTTTAGGCTCACTGACAATTGACATTGGTTCAAAGACAAATTCTGAGAATGTTTCATCAGGATTGAATACTTGATCAACTTTGGTTGCATCAGCGAGAGCAGCAGCAGTTTCATAATCACCTCCCAGAATAGCCTTAACTTGTTTTGGGATTTGATTACTTATGCACTGATTCACTTTTAATGCAGATCTACATCATTGAGTTGTAAAAATTTAGTTTCAAATGTTACTTTTTCTTGAATGCATTTTTGGTTTGCATGTATTTGTGCATCAAGATCAAGTGTAAGATTCTTTATTTTTAACAAATTTTCTTCTTGAAGTTGAAGTTTAGATGTTAAGTCACTGATCATATATTCTTGTCTTTTCTGAATGTCACGAGCATTTGATAAGTCAACTATCAAAGTTTCAAAGATTAAATCTTTTTCAGTAGCTGATGCTGACTTAAAATAATGTACCTTGTAGAGAGTCTCTGGATCCTAGCCAGATGCTGAACATTTCTGTGCTACTTCTTTGATGTCTTCATGAAAAGCAGCATCATCAGCCATCAGGCAGTAATCCCTGTCCATGCAGATCATGGCTTCTTCTTCATCAGATGATGAAGTTGAGTCAGAGTCGCTGATGGATCCTTCTTCAGCAATGAATCCTTTATTCTTCTTCTTTGACTTGGACAATTCCTTCAGCTTCTTGTACTTTGCTTTGTACTTGTTGTAATTGTCATTTCTGAAGCTAGGTTTTTGATCAGCGAAAGAGTTGACAGCTTTCGACCTGCATTCAGCTGCAAAATGGCCAGGTTTGCCACATTTGTAGCATTCACCTTTTGACTTAGAAACCTCATTTGATGAAGCACTAGCAGATCTGTTGAATCTGCTGTTCTTTCTGAAGTTAGCTACCATCATGGCCATATCTCTCTCTAGCTTCTCAAGTCCTTCGTCATAGCTGACTTCTGACTGATCATCAGCAACATTGCCTTCTTCTTCTGCGATCAGCGACTTAGAGCTCATCTTGGTGAGCTTTGCTTTCTGCTTTTGGTCAGCTTCATCAAGCTCAGCTACAAGGGCATTAGAAATCTTTTGTCCTCCTAGTGCAGCACGAATGTGCTCACCTTGATCAGCTAGTTTCTCAGATTGTTCCCAATTAAGTAAAATTCCATAAACTTGAGTCAGATTGAGAAGGTTATAATCATTTCTTTGTCTTATGCATGTTGCAATGGTTCCCCAGATTTACCTAGGTAGTAATTCTAGAAACTTTTCAACAACAAATCTCTGGTCCTTCCCTATATTTGCTTTTTCCATTTTATTAATTAAAGTTTGATATCTAGTATAGGTAGATGCCAGTGATTCATTAGGTTCCATTGTAAACAATTCATATTGACGAGTTAGATTAACTTCTCTACAGCGAATTATATCAGGAGTTCCAATATATATGTTTCTAAGAGTATCCCACATATGTTTCGCTGTATTGCACAATCTAATGGACTCAAACACTTCATCAGGATGTGCCATGCTTATGTAAATTTTAGCTTGTTTATCTAGTCTTACCATACGTTTATCCTCATCTGACCACTGTTCCTCCCTTTTAGGCATAACCATTTCAGGTATAGCAGGAGTAGTTGCAGTAGCTGCAACTGCAGGAACAATAGTAGTTGGGGTGTATGGACCATCCGTAATTATAGCACAAAGACGATCATCAGCAAGATCTAAGAACATCATCATCCTGGACATCCAGGTTTCAATTCTAGATGGATCAAAAGCCGGTGGTTTGGTAGTGGAGCCATTTCCCTTCTGGTACTCAGAATCAACACAACTGTATTTAACCGATTCCATTGCAGATCTGATTTAATTATATTTAAACCAACTCCGCTCTGATACCAATTGTGAGTCCCTAATCACTATTATGTTAGTGATTGTGAATCGTTAACAGTGAGTTAATTTTAGAAGGGGGGGTTGAATAAAATTAAAAACTTTTCTGTTATAATGTGTTAGCTTGTTTAGCAAGTTTTTAACCGTATTAAAGTGACAGCAATATGAACACAAATATATATAAGTAAGATAAGCAGTTCATTTGCTGATGCAATTCTAGCTGAAAGATAAATTCTTTTGTTAATAAAATTTATCTCTTGTTGATTGCGGAATAGATTAGCCAAAGCTAATCCAAATCAAACAATACAGCTATTACAAAGGAGATAAGCAGTAGTGGACAAACACGCTAACTTGCTCACTCGCTGAGGTAAACTAGTAGTGGACAAACACGCTACTAGTTCACTCGCTGGTGTTACTTGTATCTTAGACACACTGGTCACTGACAAACAAGTGACAATACAAGTAATCGACACAAAATGAAGTACAACATACTACGCTATTTATAGACGCTGAAATCCTTAATTTCCAGATCTGGAAGGACACGTGTCGCTGCTTGATTGGTGAGGTAGTTGAGATGTGATACATCATGGCACAACATTCTGTCTTGGAAAATATCACCTTGTACCATAAACCAATCAAAAGCTTCCACGTTACTCTTTTCAAGTTTCGAGGAACACGTGTTGCGCCGTAATAACGCCGAATGTCAACTTCTTATTTAATGCGGCATTTAATGCTGCAGTCACTGATAGAAACAACAATTCTCCTCATTCTCGATGCGAGCTAACATGCTCTAAAGAATGACTTGAACAGCTAATCTTCAGTGACTTCTTTTATTCAGCAGAGGAGAGAACTCAAGAAGACTTGGAGACTCTCGCTGATAGATGAGTATCAGCGACACACATAGTTGAGTCTTTTATCTTGATAAGGTCTTCATCTACTGGTTTAAGATATGAACAGCGACCATAAACTTTAGCAACAGGAGCTTGACTTGAATCATTTTCTTCATGGAACATTATTGAGAAGATCAGAGACTGTGAACATATAGCATGATCAGTGACTTCACTTATCAGCGATTAATGACTCAACAATCTCCTACATAATCTCCCTCTTAATCCTTGTGATCAGTGACCACTTGAGTTCAGCGATCAGTGACTCAACATGGTTCCTGATGGGCGTTAAGAACTTTATATTAACAATCATAAAAAATGAAAAAACTTAACAATCAAAAGGAAAAAAGAAAAAAGTTTATTTAAAGTTAAAATATCAAAGAAATGAATTTAAAATAATGGAAAACAAAAGATAGGGTATATCAGTCATTTTAGGTGTTTGAGGGATGTTTTTGGAAAATAAGTGACAACCTTAGGGATGTTTACTGCTATTAATGAAGTTCGGGGATGATATCTGAGAAAGTGAACAACCGCGTGGATTTTTTTTTTTTTTTTGTAATTTACCCCATTAACTATACACATTAATAAAATTGTACATAACATAACTGATTAAAAGAGTGTGAAATAATACATTGGCTAGAGTGTGAAATAATACATTGGCTTCCGTGTATCTCCAGTGAGTTGAACTATCATGAATTACAAGTTTTAGGGTGTTAAGGTTTAAGTAACGTACATGTGATCGCTGTTAGTAGTCTTTTTTCTTCCAGTTTTCTTTTCTGATATGTCCAGCCAAATTCCTGTTGAGATCTTGTTGGTTTTATGTGTTTCACTGTTTGATTGATCCCCGGTGAGATCTACTCAAATTTGTGATTTCTAGATTTCGTGTTTGTTAGTAATTTGTGGGGTTCAGATTTCGATTAACTTTATGATTTGGGGAAATTTTGTGATATTATGATTTTGTTACGGTTTGTTTAATTTTGACTTCTGTTGACTTGTGGATTTGGGGGATATGTATTATTTAGTGACATGAGGATGAAAGTTATTATGAGGTTGGTATTGTTGCTGATTTCAGGTTATGATTTTTGAGGTGCTTTGACTTGATCCCTTATGAGATTAATTTTGAGTTCAGTCCCGGTGAGTTCATTTGAATTTGATCCTTTTTTATGGATTTTGATTAGTTGAGACCTGTTTTCAGGTTGATTTATTTCTTTGGTTAGTTGAGACTTGAGACATGTTCCGGTTGCTTCAATTGAGCATCAATTTCGTTTTTCTGTATAGTTAAAATAGGGGAGTGTTTGTGTGTATGAAAATGGCGAACGATAGTTTATGTTTGTGAGTATGAAACTTGAGAAAATTTAAATAAGACTCAATTTTTGGCCAACAAAATCATAAAAAACATGTACTGTAAATTATGACATGTACCGCCACCTAGCAAGTCAATGCCAACCATTTTTAATGAGCAACCGGCTAAGTTACTTGCAGTACGTTAGAAAACCAATATTATGAGTTAAATACATTAAAAATCAAATCTGTAGGTAAAATACGCACAATAGACTTTGAGGTCGAGTTGAATACATTCATGAATACTAAACCCCAAAAAATTAAGCAATCAAAAGTGAGTATTCACTTTGATTGTAGGCGCATGTTCTAACCCATTCACTAGCTGACCTAGAAATGAGGCTACACAACAAGTATTACACATTGATGGTTACAAAGTTAATCAGCCTACAAAAAATTGGTATTTTTTTTATCGATGATTGACCCGTTAAAATAATTATGTTTTACCTCTTGAGAAACCATTGTATTTCTCGCCTCCAAATTCAGCATATACTATAGGGTGAGTGACCGTATTAGAGAGATGATTAATGTGTACAAGTTAATAATAATTCGATTAAATTTTTCACTATGACTTTCATTTTAATACACAATACCGAATTACTTGTAGCTTTCATTTGTTCACAGTAAAAACTAAAGCAACTATTATGATTACTAGCCTTGGCATATTTAGACCGCTTCTATCGGGCTCGTCCCTTTCTCCTCGGCTAACCAATGAAGTTGACGCCAATGCCGCTGCCCGTTGGTTTAGTTTCTTCGATTACGTGCATCGCATATCTAAGTTTTATCGGTGTGTGTGAGTGGGTCCCGCGTGAATAATTTAAATTTTTTATTTAGCCGTTATAAAAAAATATTAAAAAAAACAAACTGTTCTCTTTTTGACGTCTTTTTATTTTTTAAACACTAATTTTAAAATTATAAATACATACTATATTTTTCCCATTATTAACACCAATCGTTCACTACAATTGACATCTCTTTCACACATTCCATATGGCATATAATTCTCACTAGTTTTAAGTTCATACACTACACTTCACATAAATTTTACACATTTCATACACCTCCATTTAAAATACAAATACACTACATAATATCTAAAAACAAAAAGTCTACGTCGGAAAACAAAAAGAAAGAGGCACAAGATATAGGGAAAGATATGTGGCAAATATATTTAACAATCCGATATCAAATCCAAGTTTATCAACGGGTCATTCTCCACTCAATCAAGCTACCAATCCCGTCTCAACCTAGGGGATTAAATTTGAAAGTTTCGAACCCTTAGAAAATGCATACCAGTTTGCACTCGATAACCCTCAAACCACTTAACAATTTAAAGGGTGGTACAAAAACGTCACAATTTTTGCAAAACCCACATTTTTCACCTACCACAGTGTTGGAATCAATGTTCTCGGGTTGGCTTCGGGTTTGACCATGGTACATATGATTCAAAGATATGCCCATGACATAATAATATAAAGTCCATTTATCCTATTCGGTCACACGCAAAGGCCGGTAGAAAATCATTTAATATGCTTTCGTACATGAGATTAGCTAACTAGACATTTGTTAATGGTCTAAATAATTAGCTAATTTGAGTTGGTTTAATTAAATAGTTATACTAATAACTAGTAATTAATTAAATATAATAAAAGATTCCATGCATTTATGTTCTCAAGAATGCATGTAAAGAAAGATGAGTTTTCTTGAATCTTTTATAAGACTCAACCTCCTCATTTTTTTAATACTAATCACTTTTCACTTCTCTCTCTTCCTCTCGAACCCACGGTTTTCTCTCAAAAGAAAACCGCAAAATCAGTCCGAAATCTCAAGACTTTGAGGATTTCGGATACGCAATACACAAAGGTGTGGTGTTGCGGCGTGGTGGAGATAAAGAGGTGTTCAAGGAGCTGGAATCGGTGACCGAAAGCATACATTTGACATCGGAACTTTCGGTGTCTCCATGATAGAGAGGTTCTCGTTTGAACCGAAGATCGTATCGATGGGAATCACGCTTCAAGGGTATGATTCTTGTTCTTATCTCTATTGTAGCTATTGTATTTGTACAAGTTTACATATGAAGGAGTTCGTTTATATTAATTTTTCCGCTGCGCGTTCGCACCGAACTCTGACATTGGTATCAGAGCCACCTTGTACAAACTTTAGCTCATAAATCTATCGAATTGATTGCTTCGAAATGCATGTACCATGGCTATTTGTTTAGGACTGTTTTGGACAAATTGTTGTCTGAAATTATATGATGTGTTCTTGACATTTTCCGTCTTAAAATGGTTTTGCATGTGAGTAAAAATGATAGATCTTTAATCTTGTTAAAAATCAGAAAATCATTTTTTGTTCATATGTACATTTCGGACTGTTTTGGACAGATTTTGTAATCGGTTTTAGCATGAATGAAAACAACCCCTTTTGAGTTTTCAAAATTACATTTGTAAATATAATAAAGTGTTAAAAAAACTGATTTTAATATCTAGTAACCGTGTCAAAATTTCAGCCCTCTGTCGAATGGTACATGAGATTTTGAAGCACTCGTATGATGATATTTGGTATGTTTTATGGTTGATTGGATATCGGTAGTTTATGTCCATGGACCTTGTGTGATGTTTGGTTGTGTATTATTTATTCGGGATGAATGTAATAATAATTAATGAAACAGATTGCATGTCATCTTTTTCATTTTAATTATGTATTTGTATAAACGACAATTGTGTCATTTTCTTTCTATGTATTTGTAATAGTATAGAAAGTAGAATATTTTGTTTTAAAATGTAAAGAGACACCCAAGATTGGAATCACGGAGATGATGTTTAAGATGGTGTAAGCGGGTCTTCTTCATGGATGATGATTTAAGTGGGAGCCATTGCCACTACTTAATTTGTCCTTAGATTGACCTTGTTTTTTCGGTACGGTGGCTTACCAGAAAAACGCATAGGATTGGCATACTACCGATATAAATGCATGTGATGATTATTATTGTTTTAAGTATTTGTCTTGGTTGTGCTAACAAGAAAATTGTTTTAAAACAAATGTAATAATCATATATCGGTTTGGTTATAATGAATTAACAAACGCGACATAAAATTGGGAAGATTTTAAAATGGTATAAAATGTTTTTGCTAATACAAAACAAAAACCCATTTTTAAATGTAAACTTTACGCCATCCACGAGTAGTGCACACATTCGAACCTTCTACCTGTTGAAACTCGCGATACCCGAGAGTCTTGGGCCGGATTTAACGTGTATTTATCATGGACAGTTTACAACCTGGACTTGTGTTTTCCGCGGCATACCCGGCACAAGAAAGGGTTGGCGTAGAAGGGATTAAACATGTCAATTGATATAATGGATTATCATTAAATCCCACAGGAGTCTAAGGATTTCATAATGGATGAGGTTGGTAATATAGTATATCTACCTAAATAGCTTATAACTAATGTTTTTGCGGCATACCCGGCGTTACTAGAAGTGAAATATGGATCTTAGCCTTGTTAATTATAATTGTTTTAAATATTAAAACTCATAAGGGTAATGGCTTGAACTATAAATTGACTGATGTCTGCGACAAACACAAACTCTGCTTCCTCATCTATGTCTACTTTTTGCCTGAAAGGGCTTCTTGAGAAGGATAAGCTTAATGGCTTGAACTTCATTGACTGGCTTCGCAACCTGAGAATTGTTCTCAGGATGGAAGGTAAGATCAGGGTAATTGAGGAACCCTTACCCGCTGAGCCACAGGCGAGAGCTACTCAGGTAGTTCGGGATGAGTTTGAAAAATGTCGTACCGAATCTAATGAGGTAGCCTGCTTAATGTTGGCGACCATGACTCCAGAACTCCAAAAGGGTTTGGAAACATTAGGGTCGTATGACATGCTTACACAGTTGAAAGATATGTTTCAAGTGCAAGCAAAGCAGGAATGATTTGACACTATCAAATCTCTAGTCTAATGTAAAATGGCAGCAGGCAGCAGTGTTAGTGTTCATGTACTCAAGATGAAAGGGTACATAGACCAGCTAGAGCGTCTTGGTTTTCCCATAAGTCAGGAGCTTGCCAAGGATTTCATCCTGAACTCACTGACTAGTTCTTTTGACTCGTTTGTATTTACTACAATATGAACAGTATGGAGAAAACCATCATGGAGCTCCATGGCATGCTGAAGACCGCTGAGTCTAACATGGCCAAAGCTAAACCTGATGTTGATGTTTTATCCATAACAGAAGGAGGGATTAAGAAGAAGAAGAAAGGAACCAAATCCAATGGTAAGGACAAGGTTGGAACTCCAAGTTCCAATCCCAAACCTAAGCCAAAGGGTGTTGCTTCCACATCTTCTGCTAAGATCCCACAAGCCAAAAATCCTAAGGAGGCCACATGTTTCCATTGTGGGGAGAAAGGACATTGGAGGCGTGCATGTACTAAATACTTGAATGAGCTCAACGCACTACGGGCTAGTGGTGTTGGCAATCCTTCGGGTATGTTCATGATTGAACAAAACAACACTTCTACTTCTAATTCCTGGGTATTGGACACTGGTTGTGGTACTCACATTTGTACAAATGTGCAGGGACCAACAAGAAGTAGAAAGCTACGGACTGGGGAGCTTGATCTAATCATGGGGAACAAAAATGTTGCCTCAGTTGAAATGATTGGAGATTACAAGCTTCACTTTGATTTTAGTTTATGTATTGTTTTGAAAAATGTTTGCTACAGTGCCGATATGGCAAGAAACATTATGTCGTTTAATGCTTTATTTAATGATGGTTTTGATTATAAGTTTGATAATGGATCAATACTAGTCTACAAGGATGATATATTTTACTTTAAGGCTAGTACTTGTAGAGGCATATTAGAAACCACCATAAAATTAAATGACAGTTTAATCAATAATGTTGGTTCATCCAAGGATGGTTTGGATAAATCGTATCTATGGCATTGTCGTTTGGGTCACATAAGCAAGAAACGCATCGCCAAACTCCAGTTGGACGGAATTTTGGAATCATTTGATATTAAATCATGTGATGACTGCGAATCCTGCTTGTTGAGCAAAATGACAAAAGCACCCTTCACAGGAAACTGTGAAAGGAGCAAAGATTTGTTGGAACTAGTACACACTGATGTGTGTGGTCCGTTCAGATCGCCAACTAGACACAGTGAACGTTACTTCGTCACTTTCATTGATGATTTCAGTAGATATGGTTATGTTTATTTAATTAAACATAAGTCTGAAAATTTTGAAGTGTTCATGACATACCAAAACGAAGTACAGAATCAACTAAACAAACGGATTAAGATTCTCTGATATGATAGAGGCGGTGAATATCTTAATCAAGAATTTTGTGAAAATCTAAGGGATTGTGGGATAATCTCACAATTAACTCCTCCCAGGACACCCCAACATAATGGTGTGTCTGAAGGAGAAATCGAACATTACTTGATATGGTTCGATCCATGATGAGTCACACAACGCTTCCAATCAGTTTTTGGGGCTATGCTTTAGAAACTGCCACAAGAATCCTTAACCTCATCCCAACCAAGAAAGTTTCCAAAACACCCTCTGAAATATGGCACGGTAAGACAATTTCATTGTCATATCTAAGAATTTGGAGTTGCGAAGCTTACGTACATCGAGAGACTCAAGATAAGCTTGAACCCAGATCAGAGAAGTGTTTCTTTGTCGGATACCCAGCTAATTCTTACGGATACTTGTTCTACAACCCTACTAAGAACAAAGTCTTTGTGTCTCGAAAGGGAACATTTCTTGAAAAGAACATCATATCCAAAGGAATCAGTGGGAGCCCTGTTGACCTTGAAGGAATTCAAGAATCAGCGGACATGGAAATTGAAAATGACACTGATTCTCTTCAGAAGGTCGATGAACCTATTGATGAAGGAGAAACTGACATACAGCCACCACCTGTACGCAGGTCTGATAGAAAGCGACATAGACCCGAAAGATATGATTTACACATATTTGAAAGTGATGAGGCGCAAGTAGATTCTGATGAACCTACATCTTATCAGGAAGCCATGGCAGGCCCCGAGTCTGCTAAATGGCAGGAGGCTATGGACAGCGAGATCCAATCAATGAAAGATAACCAAGTTTGGAACTTAGTTGATCATACACCAGGGATCAAGACCGTTGGGTGTAAATGGGTCTTCAAAAAGAAGACCGACATGGATGGAAATGTACACACATTCAAAGCTAGACTGGTGGCTAAGGGTTACACACAAAGATATGGTGTAGACTACGATGAAACTTTTTCACCAGTAGCAATGTTGAAATCTATTAGAATACTTATTGCCATATCTGCATTTTATGACTATGAGATATGGCAAATGGATGTAAAGACTGCTTTCTTAAATGATAAGCTAACTGAGGATGTGTTTATGACACAACCTGAGGGTTTTATACATCCTAAGTATCCTAATCATGTGTGCAAGCTTCAAAAATCCATTTATGGACTTAAGCAAGCTTCTCGTAGTTGGAATCTTTGTTTTAATTAGAAAATCAAAGAATTTGGTTTCATTAGAAGCGAGGATGAACCATGTGTCTATGTCAGGTCCAGTGGGAGCGTTGTAGTCTTCCTTATATTATATGTCGATGACATATTACTCATTGGAAATGATATCCCGACATTGAAAGCTATCAAAGTTTGGTTGGAGAAATGTTTCAAAATGAAAGATATGGGAGATATAGCGTACATTTTGGGAATAAAGATCTATCGTGGTAGATCTAGGAGACTAATTGGGCTAAGTCAGAGTGCATACATAGATAAGATATTGAAGAAATTCAATATGCATGCTCCAAGAAGGGGTATGTTCCTATGAACCCTGGCATGACACTGAGCAAAGCTCAATGTCCTACTTCTGATAAAGAAGTAGCTATGATGACTCGTATCCCATATGCTTCGGCTATAGGATCGATCATGTATTCCATGATATTCACTAGGCTTGACGTATCATATGTTTTAAGCATGACTAGTCGTTATCAGGCCACACCCGGGGAAGCTCAGTAGATAGCAGTCAAGAACATTCTGAAGTATCTTAGGAGGACGAAAGAGATGTTCTTGGTCTATGGTGGGGAAGATGTACTAAGTATCAAAGGATATTCCGATGCTAGCTTCCAATTAGAAAGAGATGATTGCTCCTCGTAATCAGGATTTGTGTTTACACTGAATGGTGGCGCAGTTACTTGGGGAAGCTCCAAGCAAAGCACCATTGCAGATTCGACAACAGAATCTGAGTACATAGCACTCAGTGAAGCTGCTAAAGAGGCCATGTGGATAAAGAAGTTCATCGGGGATCTAGGTGTAGTTCAGACTATAAATGATCCGGTTGAGATTTTCTACAACAATGAGAGTACGGTTGTCTTAGCTCAAGAACTGAGGTCTCAAAAGCGCACACGACACATACTCAGAAAGTACCATTATGTTCGTCAAGTAGTTGCAGAAAGGGACATTGTCATAAGCAGAATAGACACGAGTGAATACTTGGCTGATCCATTCACCAAGCCTTTGTCACAGACCAAGCATGATGCTCATCGTAGATCTATTGGTGTTCGTTTTATAGATGACTTACTTTGATTATATTTTAATATATATTAAGTCTGACGCCTTGAACATTGGATAATAATCTATTACAGTGATTTGATGATTTTGTATTTGGAGATTATATAATACGCATGACGCGATCATTTCATTGTATACTATCTTGTTGAAATTTTACATGTTTTACACTCCATTGAATATTAATTCATAAACTTCCACAGTCAGTCATTCTCTAATGGAGGGAGAATTGAATTAAGGTTGCTATGAAGAGTAGTTATATAGGTTTATATGATACTACGTTCATGAGGAACTTGATAATTGATTCAAGGTTCTGGAGTGACCACACTTAGGAATTACTACATGGTTTTAAGTCAAAAGGTAATGCTAAGATGACAGCATCTTTATCCTAGAGTGGAGATACATGAGAATCCTGACACAAATTGTATTGTAATTTGACCTACATCTAACGCTGTGCGTAAATGCCAGTTATAAGGGTGTAGATTGGGTACAACATGAGATGTGATGGATGTCTATGTAATCGAAACAATTTGTTCCTTCTTCTTTAAGCGAGTTGAAGCGATATCACTGGTCCCCTCGTTGATTTGTGCTGATGTTAAAAGCATGGCCATGCTAACACTGAATCAATACGATTGCAGTCTATCATGATCACCACAAATCTCGATCGAGAAACATAATCTTGAACGATATTGATTGACACTTAACCATGTCACACGTTCATAATGATATCTAGAACAAAAGGAGAATAGATGTAAATCAACTAATAGGAAATGTAACATGTCGTTGCACTGGTTAAATTTAGTATATTCTTTTAGACATACAAATATTATTCATGTCTGTGCAAGTGGGAGTCTGTTGGAATCAATGTTCTCGGGTTGACTTCGGGTTTGACCGTGGTACATATGATTCAAAGATATGCCCATGACATAATAATATAAAGTCCATTTATCCTATTCGGTCACACGCAAAGGCCAGTCGAAAATCATTTAATATGCTTTCGTACATGAGATTAGCTAACTAGACATTTGTTAATGGTCTAAATAATTAGCTAATTTGAGTTGGTTTAATTAAATAGTTATACTAATAACTAGTAATTAATTAAACATAATAAAAGATTCCATGCATTTATGTTCTCAAGAATGCATGTAAAGAAAGATGAGTTTTCTTGAATCTTTTATAAGACTCAACCTCCTCATTTTTTTAATACTAATCACTTTTCACTTCTCTCTCTTCCTCTCGAACCCACGGTTTTCTCTCAAAAGAAAACCGCAAAATCAGTCCAAAATCTCAAGACTTTGAGGATTTCGGATACGCAATACACAAAGGTGTAGTGTTGCGGCGTGGTGGAGATAAAGAGGTGTTCAAGGAGCTGGAATCGGTGACCGAAAGCATACATTTGACATCGGAACTTTCGGTGTCTCCATGATAGAGAGGTTCTCGTTTGAACCGAAGATCGTATCGATGGGAATCACGCTTCAAGGGTATGATTCTTGTTCTTATCTCTATTGTAGCTATTGTATTTGTACAAGTTTACATATGAAGGAGTTCGTTTATATTAATTTTTCCGCTGCGCGTTCGCACCGAACTCTGACATTGGTATCAGAGCCACCTTGTTCAAACTTTAGCTCATAAATCTATCGAATTGATTGCTTCGAAATGCATGTACCATGGCTATTTGTTTAGGACTGTTTTGGACAGATTGTTGGTCTGAAATTATATGATGTGTTCTTGACATTTTCCGTCTTAAAATGGTTTTGCATGTGAGTAAAAATGATAGATCTTTAATCTTGTTAAAAATCAGAAAATCGTTTTTTGTTCATATGTACATTTCGGACTGTTTTGGACAGATTTTGTAATCGGTTTTAGCATGAATGAAAACAACCCCTTTTGAGTTTTCAAAATTACATTTGTAAATATAATAAAGTGTTAAAAAAACTGATTTTAATATCTAGTAACCGTGTCAAAATTTCAGCCCTCTGTCGAATGGTACATGAGATTTTGAAGCACTCGTATGATGATATTTGGTATGTTTTATGGTTGATTGGATATCGGTAGTTTATGTCCATGGACCTTGTGTGATGTTTGGTTGTGTATTATTTATTCGGGATGAATGTAATAATAATTAATGAAACAGATTGCATGTCATCTTTTTCATTTTAATTATGTATTTGTATAAACGACAATTGTGTCGTTTTCTTTCTATGTATTTGTAATAGTATAGAAAGTAGAATATTTTGTTTTAAAATGTAAAGAGACACCCAAGATTGGAATCACGGAGATGATGTTTAAGATGGTGTAAGCGGGTCTTCTTCATGGATGATGATTTAAGTGGGAGCCATTGCCACTACTTAATTTGTCCTTAGATTGACCTTGTTTTTTCGATACGGTGGCTTACCAGAAAAACGCATAGGATTGGCATACTACCGATATAAATGCATGTGATGATTATTATTGTTTTAAGTATTTGTCTTGGTTGTGCTAACAAGAAAATTGTTCTAAAACAAATGTAATAATCATATATCGGTTTGGTTATAATGAATTAACAAACGCGACATAAAATTGGGAAGATTTTAAAATGGTATAAAATGTTTTTGCTAATACAAAACAAAAACCCATTTTTAAATGTAAACTTTACGCCATCCACGAGTAGTGCACACATTCGAACCTTCTACCTGTTGAAACTCGCGATACCCGAGAGTCTTGGGCCGGATTTCACGTGTATCTATCATGGACAGTTTACAACCTGGACTTGTGTTTTCCGCGGCATACCCGGCACAAGAAAGGGTTGGCGTAGAAGGGATTAAACATGTCAATTGATATAATGGATTATCATTAAATCCCACAGGAGTCTAAGGATTTCATAATGGATGAGGTTGGTAATATAGTATATCTACCTAAATAGCTTATAACTAATGTTTTTGCGGCATACCCGGCGTTACTAGAAGTGAAATATGGATCTTAGCCTTGTTAATTATAATTGTTTTAAATATTAAAACTCATAAGGGTAATGGCTTGAACTATAAATTGACTGATGTCTGCGACAAACACAAACTCTGCTTCCTCATCTATGTCTACTTTTTGCCTGAAAGGGCTTCTTGAGAAGGATAAGCTTAATGGCTTGAACTTCATTGACTGGCTTCGCAACCTGAGAATTGTTCTCAGGATGGAAGGTAAGATCAGGGTAATTGAGGAACCCTTACCCGCTGAGCCACAGGCGAGAGCTACTCAGGTAGTTCGGGATGAGTTTGAAAAATGTCGTACCGAATCTAATGAGGTAGCCTGCTTAATGTTGGCGACCATGACTCCAGAACTCCAAAAGGGTTTGGAAACATTAGGGTCGTATGACATGCTTACACAGTTGAAAGATATGTTTCAAGTGCAAGCAAAGCAGGAACGATTTGACACTATCAAATCTCTAGTCTAATGTAAAATGGCAGCAGGCAGCAGTGTTAGTGTCCATGTACTCAAGATGAAAGGGTACATAGACCAGCTAGAGCGTCTTGGTTTTCCCATAAGTCAGGAGCTTGCCAAGGATTTCATCCTGAACTCACTGACTAGTTCTTTTGACTCGTTTGTATTTACTACAATATGAACAGTATGGAGAAAACCATCATGGAGCTCCATGGCATGCTGAAGACCGCTGAGTCTAACATGGCCAAAGCTAAACCTGATGTTGATGTTTTATCCATAACAGAAGGAGGGATTAAGAAGAAGAAGAAAGGAACCAAATCCAATGGTAAGGACAAGGTTGGAACTCCAAGTTCCAATCCCAAACCTAAGCCAAAGGGTGTTGCTTCCACATCTTCTGCTAAGATCCCACAAGCCAAAAATCCTAAGGAGGCCACATGTTTCCATTGTGGGGAGAAAGGACATTGGAGGCGTGCATGTACTAAATACTTGAATGAGCTCAACGCACTACGGGCTAGTGGTGTTGGCAATCCTTCGGGTATGTTCATGATTGAACAAAACAACACTTCTACTTCTAATTCCTGGGTATTGGACACTGGTTGTGGTACTCACATTTGTACAAATGTGCAGGGACCAACAAGAAGTAGAAAGCTACGGACTGGGGAGCTTGATCTAATCATGGGGAACAAAAATGTTGCCTCAGTTGAAATGATTGGAGATTACAAGCTTCACTTTGATTTTAGTTTATGTATTGTTTTGAAAAATGTTTGCTACAGTGCCGATATGGCAAGAAACATTATGTCGTTTAATGCTTTATTTAATGATGGTTTTGATTATAAGTTTGATAATGGATCAATACTAGTCTACAAGGATGATATATTTTACTTTAAGGCTAGTACTTGTAGAGGCATATTAGAAACCACCATAAAATTAAATGACAGTTTAATCAATAATGTTGGTTCATCCAAGGATGGTTTGGATAAATCGTATCTATGGCATTGTCGTTTGGGTCACATAAGCAAGAAACGCATCGCCAAACTCCAGTTGGACGGAATTTTGGAATCATTTGATATTAAATCATGTGATGACTGCGAATCCTGCTTGTTGAGCAAAATGACAAAAGCACCCTTCACAGGAAACTGTGAAAGGAGCAAAGATTTGTTGGAACTAGTACACACTGATGTGTGTGGTCCGTTCAGATCGCCAACTAGACACAGTGAACGTTACTTCGTCACTTTCATTGATGATTTCAGTAGATATGGTTATGTTTATTTAATTAAACATAAGTCTGAAAATTTTGAAGTGTTCATGACATACCAAAACGAAGTACAGAATCAACTAAACAAACGGATTAAGATTCTCTGATATGATAGAGGCGGTGAATATCTTAATCAAGAATTTTGTGAAAATCTAAGGGATTGTGGGATAATCTCACAATTAACTCCTCCCAGGACACCCCAACATAATGGTGTGTCTGAAGGAGAAATCGAACATTACTTGATATGGTTCGATCCATGATGAGTCACACAACGCTTCCAATCAGTTTTTGGGGCTATGCTTTAGAAACTGCCACAAGAATCCTTAACCTCATCCCAACCAAGAAAGTTTCCAAAACACCCTCTGAAATATGGCACGGTAAGACAATTTCATTGTCATATCTAAGAATTTGGAGTTGCGAAGCTTACGTACATCGAGAGACTCAAGATAAGCTTGAACCCAGATCAGAGAAGTGTTTCTTTGTCGGATACCCAGCTAATTCTTACGGATACTTGTTCTACAACCCTACTAAGAACAAAGTCTTTGTGTCTCGAAAGGGAACATTTCTTGAAAAGAACATCATATCCAAAGGAATCAGTGGGAGCCCTGTTGACCTTGAAGGAATTCAAGAATCAGCGGACATGGAAATTGAAAATGACACTGATTCTCTTCAGAAGGTCGATGAACCTATTGATGAAGGAGAAACTGACATACAGCCACCACCTGTACGCAGGTCTGATAGAAAGCGACATAGACCCGAAAGATATGATTTATACATATTTGAAAGTGATGAGGCGCAAGTAGATTCTGATGAACCTACATCTTATCAGGAAGCCATGGCAGGCCCCGAGTCTGCTAAATGGCAGGAGGCTATGGACAGCGAGATCCAATCAATGAAAGATAACCAAGTTTGGAACTTAGTTGATCATACACCAGGGATCAAGACCGTTGGGTGTAAATGGGTCTTCAAAAAGAAGACCGACATGGATGGAAATGTACACACATTCAAAGCTAGACTGGTGGCTAAGGGTTACACACAAAGATATGGTGTAGACTACGATGAAACTTTTTCACCAGTAGCAATGTTGAAATCTATTAGAATACTTATTGCCATATCTGCATTTTATGACTATGAGATATGGCAAATGGATGTAAAGACTGCTTTCTTAAATGATAAGCTAACTGAGGATGTGTTTATGACACAACCTGAGGGTTTTATACATCCTAAGTATCCTAATCATGTGTGCAAGCTTCAAAAATCCATTTATGGACTTAAGCAAGCTTCTCGTAGTTGGAATCTTTGTTTTAATTAGAAAATCAAAGAATTTGGTTTCATTAGAAGCGAGGATGAACCATGTGTCTATGTCAGGTCCAGTGGGAGCGTTGTAGTCTTCCTTATATTATATGTCGATGACATATTACTCATTGGAAATGATATCCCGACATTGAAAGCTATCAAAGTTTGGTTGGAGAAATGTTTCAAAATGAAAGATATGGGAGATATAGCGTACATTTTGGGAATAAAGATCTATCGTGGTAGATCTAGGAGACTAATTGGGCTAAGTCAGAGTGCATACATAGATAAGATATTGAAGAAATTCAATATGCATGCTCCAAGAAGGGGTATGTTCCTATGAACCCTGGCATGACACTGAGCAAAGCTCAATGTCCTACTTCTGATAAAGAAGTAGCTATGATGACTCGTATCCCATATGCTTCGGCTATAGGATCGATCATGTATTCCATGATATTCACTAGGCTTGACGTATCATATGTTTTAAGCATGACTAGTCGTTATCAGGCCACACCCGGGGAAGCTCACTAGATAGCAGTCAAGAACATTCTGAAGTATCTTAGGAGGATGAAAGAGATGTTCTTGGTCTAAGGTGGGGAAGATGTACTAAGTATCAAAGGATATTCCGATGCTAGCTTCCAATCAGAAAGAGATGATTGCTCCTCGTAATCAGGATTTGTGTTTACACTGAATGGTGGCGCAGTTACTTGGGGAAGCTCCAAGCAAAGCACCATTGCAGATTCGACAACAGAATCTGAGTACATAGCACTCAGTGAAGCTGCTAAAGAGGCCATGTGGATAAAGAAGTTCATCGGGGATCTAGGTGTAGTTCAGACTATAAATGATCCGGTTGAGATTTTCTACAACAATGAGAGTACTGTTGTCTTAGCTCAAGAACTGAGGTCTCAAAAGCGCACACGACACATACTCAGAAAGTACCATTATGTTCGTCAAGTTGTTGCAGAAAGGGACATCGTCTTAAGCAGAATAGACACGAGTGAATACTTGGCTGATCCATTCACCAAGCCTTTGTCACAGACCAAGCATGATGTTCATCGTAGATCTATTGTTGAAATTTTACATGTTTTACACTCCATTGAATATTAATTCATAAACTTCCACAGTCAGTCATTCTCTAATGGAGGGAGAATTGAATTAAGGTTGCTATGAAGTGTAGTTATATAGGTTTTTATGATACTACGTTCATGAGGAACTTGATAATTGATTCAAGGTTCTGGAGTGACCACACTTAGGAATTACTACATGGTTTTAAGTCAAAAGGTAATGCTAAGATGACAGCATCTTTATCCTAGAGTGGAGATACATGAGAATCCTGACACAAATTCTGTTGTAATTTGACCTACATCTAACGCTGTGCGTAAATGCCAGTTATAAGGGTGTAGATTGGGTACAACATGAGATGTGATGGATGTCTATGTAATCGAAACAATTTGTTCCTTCTTCTTTAAGCGAGTTGAAGCGATATCACTGGTCCCCTCGTTGATTTGTGCTGATGTTAAAAGCATGGCCATGCTAACACTGAATCAATACGATTGCAGTCTATCATGATCACCACAAATCTCGATCGAGAAACATAATCTTGAACGATATTGATTGACACTTAACCATGTCACACATTCATAATGATATCTAGAACAAAAGGAGAATTGATGTAAATCAACTAATAGGAAATGTAACATGTCGTTGCACTGGTTAAATTTAGTATGTTCTTTTAGACATACAAATATTATTCATGTCTGTGCAAGTGGGAGTCTGTTGGAATCAATGTTCTCGGGTTGGCTTCGGGTTTGACCGTGGTACATATGATTCAAAGATATGCCCATGACATAATAATATAAAGTCCATTTATCCTATTCGGTCACACGCAAAGGCCAGTCGAAAATCATTTAATATGCTTTCGTACATGAGATTAGCTAACTAGACATTTGTTAATGGTCTAAATAATTAGCTAATTTGAGTTGGTTTAATTAAATAGTTATACTAATAACTAGTAATTAATTAAACATAATAAAAGATTCCATGCATTTATGTTCTCAAGAATGCATGTAAAGAAAGATGAGTTTTCTTGAATCTTTTATAAGACTTAACCTCCTCATTTTTTTAATACTAATCACCTTTCACTTCTCTCTCTCTTCCTCTCGAACCCACGGTTTTCTCTCAAAAGAAAACTGCAAAATCAGTCCGAAATCTCAAGACTTTGAGGATTTCGGATACGCAATACACAAAGGTGTGGTGTTGCGGCGTGGTGGAGATAAAGAGGTGTTCAAGGAGCTGGAATCGGTGACCGAAAGCATACATTTGACATCGGAACTTTCGGTGTCTCCATGATAGAGAGGTTCTCGTTTGAACCGAAGATCGTATCGATGGGAATCACGCTTCAAGGGTATGATTCTTGTTCTTATATCTATTGTAGCTACTGTTTTTGTACAAGTTTACATATGAAGGAGTTCGTTTAAATTAATTTTTCCATTGTGCATCCAACCCAAATTATCAATTTTCACATTACTCTCCAAACACACAAAACCTTAAGTATGAATACGCTAATATTTCCGAACCTAAAATTCAAAATTTAGTAGAAATTTCAGACGAGGCCAAAGCCGAACCTGAACCTGAAACCTAACTCGAAGACAAGAAAAAAAAAGGGTTCAAATTGGGTGGACTAATGAGGAGGTAAGAAAATTGCCAGAACGGTAGATACATTGGTCCGAAATTAGTGTACAAAAATCCTAACCCAACGAGTGTTTTTGGAAAAGAAAAAAAAAATCCAACAAGGTTACAATTCCTTAGTGCCCGTAAAATGTAACCTTAATCAAATTCCGGTCAAGTGGAATAATATATCGCACAACGTAATAATATTACAAGCCATCTTCAGACGATATGATGAGATTCGCCCTTAAATCGGTGTCGAAAACGAAGACATTTTAAATGTGGCCACGAAATATTTTTACCAACAAGTGCAGAATCGTAAATTCATTTACGAATCATGTTGGAATATACTAAAACAATACCCAAAGTTCTTTGCCCAGCTGGGAGTAATGGCCAACAAACTTACATTCCAACCCAATCCGGAACCCACCGATCTTCAAGCGAACAATGTCCAGATCAATATGTCTTACGAAGCTAATATGAAAAGGTTGTTGAAAGACGACCAAATATGCCATCCACCGGGTCGAAAGTCGTACAAAAGTTCAGGTTCATCGAACTCCGCTTCATCTTCAAGAAGTGTATATTCATACAAAATTGATACCCTTTATGTAGTTAAGAATACTGACCTATTGCACCAAAAAGCAATAGAAAAAATAATCGAGAACTCGAATAAAAAATCGGCTTTCAAAGCTTTGAGTTTTTTTTTTTAAATTTCAAATCCGCTCGGCAAGAAGTGGTAACAAAATATGAGGAATTGCGTATGGAGGACAAGACTCGGAAAAAGACGAAGCCGAAGTCGCGAAAGAAGCAGAAGAATCGAGCACTAATTAGATTACTTTATATAAATTCTAGTGTTTTTATTTAATTATTGTAATGTTTCTATATAATTAACTGCAATGTTTCTATTTTAAAAAAAAAAAATCTAACTATTGTGTTTTAAATTTTAATTAAATAATTGGTGGGTCTAAAAAAAATGAAGTGACCACTGACTGATGGTAGAAGCCAGCCAGTTTTCAGTCATTATTTTAAAAAGCTGACATGGTTGGTCGATTTCAATCACCAAATGGGAGTGGCCGATCTTAGAATAGTGCAGAATGTGTAAATATATGTCTAACTTTTAGTCTAAAAATTGCACCTAGCTATCATATATGTTGTCAATATTATATATGATATTTAATTTCAGTAGTGGTAAATTATCCATGGAGCAAACTATATGGATCATTACATGCAGCAAGGATTAAAAGGGGTTCTCTTATGTATATTTAGAGAAGTTCAAAGACTGAATGCATAAATATATGTTGAACTTCTAGCCTAACCGCACATAGATATCATATATTATGTCAAAAGCACATATGATATGCGCTTTCACTACTTTATTATTCACACGGTAAAATAGTAGATTCTAACTGTCCCAAAATTATTGTCAATATTTTTTTTGTCCCAATTCTATTTTCCATTTCAATAAATGGATATGTATAATTAACTGAATTTACTTGATTACCCCTAATTAATGTGTATAGTATAATAAGATATGTAAAAAGTAACGGTAAAGGTATCATATTAGCAAAAAGTAGATTTTATTGATTATGTTTTCTTAAACTGTGTGTTTTTGTTTGTGGATAATAATTTCAGGATAGAGGGAGTAGCAATCATGGAACGTTGACCAACTACTTGTAATTAAAATCGTGCCAAATAGGACTGATAATTTCCTACACGACCCGAAACCTGACAAGAAACCGACTCAAAAAAACTAAGGTTGGGTTGAGGTTTTTTGACCCACGAACTCTAAACCCTCTAACTTGACTATATTTTGAGTCGGGTTTGGGTCAGCTAAAGTGTTTTTGGATTGACCCGATATCCAAATAAGTATCAAATGTAGTTAATTGTTTTTTTATTTTATTCATAATCCGACGTATTAATCGTGTTTTAGTATTAAATTTTGTATGAACATAGCATGTGATATGAGTTTATGAATTTTATAAATAATTTAATGCTTATTAGTGTGATGTATATAACAAAAAGGTGATTTGTTAACAGAAAATGACATGTAAATATGTTGATCTCACTACATAAATGGGTAGTCTGGGTTGGGTTAGGGTTGGGTTGGGTTGGGTTAAAATACTCAACTCGATTTTAAAATAAGGTCAGGTTTAAGTCAACTACTACTGACCCACCAACTTAATAACCCAAGAAGGACAACTCGACCCAACCCGAATTACCACCATTACCAAATGGTAACTTCCCCAAAAAAACAAAGACAAATAAAATTATTTTACTTAAAGAATGTTCAATTAAGTTATTAGACTATTAATTTGTTTGACTAAATTCATGAACTAAATAAATCACCTTGTGTATGTTACTCAACTTATAAATATTATATATGCACAAATCAGTTTACTTTACTTATGAATTTATATAGATTGCTTAGCTTATAAATATTATAAACACAAATTATGTTTTTTAACATATGAATTTAATCTAGTAATTCAAGCGAACAAATTAATAAATTATCAATTATTTTGAACATTATTGCAAAATAGAGTAACTTATTTATTCTCTCTGTCCCAAAATAAGTATTCATCATTATACTTTAACTTATCTTAAAATAGTGTCCACTCCAAAAAGTAATATACTAGCTTTACCCATTAATCTATAATGAACTTTTTAACAAAGCGTATCCATATAAGACTACTAAAAGAAAGATAAGATTATCACTCTTCTTTTATATGTTTTTTTGATAAACTTTGTGTAATTTGATATATATATATATATATATATATATATATATATATATATATATATATATATAGGATAGTGATCAAGAGATGAGTGCCTTTTTAGGGGGAAGGGGAAGCATCAGTATTCATCAATAAGCGTATTACAATTATCAATCAAAATGGCAATAAAAATTTATTTTTACCGGTAAATAGTAATTAAAATCGATGTTATAAAGAATATTTTAACGAATGAATTTCATTTTTAAGTCATAACATTAGTTGATGAATATTTATTTAATAAATTGTTGATATTCACTGTGATGAATATTAACTAATATGCATCACGATGCATGTTAAAACTTCACATTATTTGAAAAATATTTTTATTGTTAATATTCATCACAATGCATATTAACTAATATTCATCACGATGCATATTAACGGATTTGAATCTAATATTCATAAATTGATGTTATAACTTGTAGAAAGAATTTATCAAGAAAGCTTAACATTCATAGCATCGATTCTGATTAACATTTACCAAATTTCAGTTCACTTTTTTCGAGATTTGTATGGATGAAGGTAATATGATTCTTGATGTATACTAATGCTTTCCCATTCCCCCAAAAATAAACTTCATTCTAGATCATTCTAATATATATATATATATATATATATATATATATATATATATATAGGATTAAGAGGGAAACACCGAATTTGAGGGAGGGGGCAATCAAATCTCAGCCATCAATTTCTTCCCACGTTCTTCCTACACGAAACAATACATATACAACACCCATTTGTTCAACTTTAGTCTAAAATCCAAAATTAAAGCATGAAATTCAACGATTGATCAATCAAAAATCTTATAAATATATCAAACCATCAAATGCATTCTTTCATCTTTTTAAATCGTCATAATTTGAAATCATCAACAAATTTGAATTTTTGGTATAACTTTTGGGTTTTTATAGAAATTTTGTTTTGCCAATGGAAACAATAAAATTAAACGAATTTTATCATAAAAAACTTATAAACGGGTAATTAATCGTATTATGGTTATCATTAACCATCGAATTTCACATATTAAACATATCCAAAACATTAACATGCATTTACAATACATGTTAATCAAAATTACAATTGAAATTATTAAACATTCATTTATGTTGAATATTAACTTATATATGTTATTATACATTCTTGAACGTGATAATATAACATTCATTAAAGTATAATAACAATATATATGAGTTAAAATTCATCGTAAATAACTGTTATATCCATACGAGTTAATATGTATTATAAATGAGTGATATAATATTCATCTTAATGATATAAGTTAATATTCATTATAAATGAATGTTAAAAACTCAATGAGATGTTAACATGCATTTATAATGAATATGACTTATATACAGTGACAACATATATAAGTTAGTATTCATCATAATGAATATTTAAGTTGTAATTTTGATTAAGATGCAATTCAAATGAGTGTTAACATTCTGGAAAATTTAATTTTGATTTTTTTTGTTCAATACGTAAAATTAATACAATTTTGTTTGATAATTGATGTATATGATCGACTTATTTGTATTTTGCTTTTTATATATATCTCAATTTTGTATTTAATTGAATGAATTTTTGATTTTTTTATGGGTTTCGATATTTTTCTTCATAAAATCTATTTTAAACTTACTTTTTGATTGAATCTAACAATTGTTCATCAATATAGCTCAAGGAGTTGTGTATGAGTGTTTTTCAATTTATTTTTGGAAGTTTCAAGCTTTAGTTTGATAGTTTTATTATGAAAATCACGTTTTTAGCTGTATTTTGTTTCCTCGTTTGCAATTGATTAACATGTTTTTCAAATAAATGTTAACGTTGTTGGGGATTTTTTCGAGTTTTTACAAGTTTACCATCGCGTTGACTTTTTAGTTTATCAGAATGTGTGACCAAGAATAGCTTTATTGATTCCCTCATTTTTTTACTTTCTTCTAGATATCCCATATATATATATATATATATATATATATATATATATATATATACTAGGCATGACGTGCGATGTACGACCATTAATAAAATTTAATTATATTAATTTGTAAGTATAATTTTGTTAATTAAAAGACACAATTATCATTGAATTATAATGAATGGTAACATAAATCAAACTATAATAGATTAAATTGTATTTATTTTTTCAGCAGTTGAAACATCAAGTATGATGTAGTATATCCTTAAGAGCGTCTGAAATTTGGGTCTCTGTCTACTTCACATGCTAACACCGATATTATCAACGTGTGAATGACAACAACCATTAGTTGCAATATTATATTAGGTTTTAATAAATTTTATTGAGCCTTTACAATGCAAGGTAATTAAAAAGTAAAATCAATCCTACGTTTTTTTTAAGATTTCAGTTGTATTAATCACTACTAGAAAATCCCAAATGGCACACGGTTAAAACCATATATGGATAACGGAAACCAGGAGGTGGACTAAGTAGGAGAAGTCTATTTGCAAAGCAAAAGGACCACAGTATGAAAATTCATGGTCTAATAACCAGTCAGACCACGGTTAATCATTTAAAACCATGTTCAAGACCACTGGTAACTAATCGCGGTTCATTATTCATAACTGTGGTCCTTCCTAAATTTTTTGATTAAAATCAATGTGACCGGTCCACGGTTCTCTTTTGTGGACCGCATATTTTATAAATAAAAAAAGTTTCACAGAAATATATTTAGAACTTGCATGTCACCAGCAGTTCTATTAATTCTATAAAATAATTTTATTATTACATAAAACAATAGTCGAGATACCCTTTCCCCTCAGTAAGTGCTCTCATATCTCATATCAGTTGGTGTTTCTTAAACTTGTAAGTGGTAATCGATTTAAGACTGCCAACTCAACAAATCTAAATTCCGTCACTACGATAACTATTTAATATGAGATTTCATCATTGGACGCATCTCAAAATGTTCAATCAAGCTATGTTGATCTTACATGAGAGATTTGTATTAACATTTTAGCATATTTTTGTAACTATCATACTTAAGCATATCAAAAACACACACACACACACACACACACACACACATATATATATATATATATATATATATATACTTAGCAAATCAATATCTATAAATATATATATTAATGTTTTAGCATAAGGAGTTAAGCATTCAAAACGCATCTAAATCATTTAAGTAAAATGAATAAAGTATTCATGCACCTATCATATAAGAATTTATTGTTGGAACTATGAACACCACCTCCTGACAACGTTGTTGAGGTCTGTGCGCGATAATGGAGTTTTGTCCAGGTAACATGGAATACATCTCGCTCCATGCACTGAGAATAATGAAGCGAATAGATCGATTGTGTTAGTTTTGATGATAAGATGTGCATATTTCTAGCTTTATATGTTAAGGAAAATCCTTACTCGTTAAGAAACTTCACGATGCATTCTGTTTCTTGTGGATCTGATTCAAAATCATATACATCAGATTCTTTGCTGCTTCATTTTAGCTCAGCAATGTAAGACACTTAGAATAATTTATCATTCTTTTCATTTTCCACCCTTTCAAATGGCTTATCATTTTCTGCACCCATACGGATAAATTTTTGTTCTGCTTCATATCTTTTATTTAAAGATTCATAATCCCATTTTTTGAGAGCAGTGAGTGATAGACCAGTTGATCCTCTTAAGCACCTAGCATAATGATCTTTCATCCGAACTTTTGTTTTGGGCTTGACTTTGAGCTTAGCTTGCCTTTGTGTTGCCTCATGAGCTCTCTTTCAATCAATTCAATCTGCCTTTGAGTTGAGGTTAATTCAGTCCATTGAGCTTCTGATGTGTGCTAAGTATAGGCAATTATAATCACAAGTTTTAATTAAGGAAATACTAAATAATACTATCACACAATTCAGGCAAGTGTTATCCTGATCATAGAATATAGCTTTATAAGTAAGTCCAGATTCGAACACATGAAACGTGATTTAATCTATAACTAACTATTTATTTATCCTAATTACAATTATTACAATCAATATACAATTTAACAATAATATACAAGATAGGGGGGACGTTTTAGTTCCGATCGAACATATTTATAATTGATACCGATTCTTAATAGATAAGTTTTAAGGAACAACTTAAGAATACTCAATTGGATAGAAGATTATGACTATTTAAACTATTATTTATTAAACTTATTATATTAACTTATGTCTATTTGCGTGTTGGCTATTATTATTGTGATTTACTAATGTAGAAAACCACAAATGTTAAGATAATTTTCATATAGCAATACAGTCAAAGGTTATGTAAAGTATCACTATTTATTAAGACCTATCAACATATTATTAATACAATTCCTGGTTCGGTTGAATTACAATGTTACTTAACATTTAATGAAACATAATCACTTAATTTAAAAACCCAAAAGATTAATAAAGTTTATCTATAAATCAGTTAATTATGATCATTAACATAATATAACACATAATTCTTGCATAATAATATTCAATAATATAGTTCCAACATAAACATATAATTCATATAATAAACCTAATAAATATACATTTAAACATTCATAACGAAAATCTAACAAGCAATTAATTCAAATAAACAATATCCAAAGTAACCCAAAAGGTTAATAAAGTTACAAGGATAAAGAAACGAAACCAATTGACGAACTAGCTTTTCCTAGGGTTAAAAACCTTCAAACCCTAGCTCCTTAGCCTCCAAATTCGTACCTAAAGCTGGCCTAAAATCCTAACTTTCATATTTCTCTTCTTTGAATCGTATATCCTTTAGCTTAGACTAAGCCTCTATTTATAACTTTTCTGGCCGACCCTCCAACCGCTGGTTGGGACTTCCAACCGCCGGTTGGAGTTAATTGAATCCCACTCCAACTCTGCGCTTTCCACCGACTTGAAACCCTTAACCCCAACCGCCGGTTGGTTAATCCAACCGCCGGTTGGTTTGTTTTTCCAGAGTATTCCACAAACGGGCTTGGGCTTCAATGTGAGCTTTCTTTCTTCTTAAACGGATTTAACTTGTTTTCTTGGCCCATTTCTTTAATATAATCATCTTAGTCTTCATTTATTTAAGGTTTAAGTCTTCTTTTCTTCAATCGTTTTAATTTCTTCAGTTTTGGTCTTATTTTCGTTCCTTTTTCTCCAATCTTCAATTAAAATACATTTCTGCAAATATTAACAAAATAAGTATCTAAAATCATAAAAATGCATAAAAATGTATACAAATATAGGGATAAATAGTATAAAATATAGTATCTATTTGATTCTTATCAAATATCCCCACACTTAAGTTCTGCTTGTCCTCAAGTAGGATACTGAATAAAATTTAAAATAAGCATCAAACTTAATATTTAAAAATCAGAATTCTAAAAATCTATTTTATAAATTAAAAATTTAAACAATTTAATTAACATGGATAACTATAATGTACAAATAAAAATTAATATTATTCGTGCAATATATAGCTCATGAACGATTACTAATATATTTATCCACTTTAAACAATCTATATTTATATTTCTGAATACATTTTTATAATTAGAATGTATATTACTTATGATTTCCATATATGATATACTCTTAAACTTAATCATGCAATTTACTTTTCTATTCCAAATAAATATATAAAATCCATTTTTAAGAATCAAGACATTGGTGACAGGTCTGCATTTACATGCAACAGAGCGACATAACTTGATTCAGGTAAAGTAACTTTGAAATCAAACCAGCGGTGACAGGTCTGTACAATTGTACAACAAAGCGACATAGTTTGATTTTTATTCATTTTTTCTTTTTTCAAGAATTTCTTCTTTCATCTACTTTATTTAAGAATACTAATTAGAAACCAGGTATGTACTTACATACAACAGAGGAAACAATTAGTAGACACAAAAAATAATTTGACAACTTAAATTAAGTACTTGAAATAATACTTCAATGAAAAATTACCCAAATGATATCGTTGATTAAAACAACTCAAAATAACGTTACACGATTTAACGTTTAAACCCGAATAACGAGGAAACGACCAAAATACGTAAACACAGTCTGAGACTAATATATTTATCCACTTTAAACAATCTATATTTATATTTCTGAATACATTTTTATTATTAGAATGTATATTACTTATGATTTCCATATATGATATACTCTTAAACTTAATCATGCAATTTACTTTTATATTTCAAATAAATATATAAAATCCATTTTTAAGAATCAAGACATTGGTGACAGGTCTGTACAATTGTGCAACAGAGAGACATAACTTGATTCAGGTAAAGTAACTTTTAAATCAAACCAGCGGTGACAGGTCTGTACAATTGTACAACAAAGCGACATAGTTTGATTTTTATTCATTTTTTCTTTTTTCAAGAATTTCTTCTTTCATCTACTTTATTTAAGAATACTAATTAGAAACCAGGTCTATACTTACGTACAACAGAGGAAACAATTAGTAGACCCCCAAATGTTTTTATATAAATATAAAGATATATAAAATTATTGCATGATAAATCTAAGAATTAAGACTTTTATGTCATACATCATATTATGTACCATAAAATAATAAACAAGTTATTTTATTAATTTCTTAAAATTCAGAAATCTTCATATAGATTGCCTATTAGTACATCATATCATATAACTATATATTACTCCTTTATTAAGTTGCTTACATTATATATACAAAATAGTTAATCCACATTAAAGTCTAAACTTTTAAATACAAAACAAAACTTTTAACAAAAGTATTCTAACTAATAAATACTTAGTTATAAACTTAAATTTTTAAATTTTGGTAAAAATTAAGAACAATAGAAACTTAAATAATTAAAGAAATTCTTTTTCTTATGAACCCTATCCCCACACTTAAATTATACAATGCCCTCATTGTATAAAAATGATAAACAAAAATGAGTAAGGGAAAGAAAAATAGAACAGAAAAACTCCCCTGACTGAATTTTCAAAATTCATCATCGGCTAAGAAAAATTCTGCTTGGTTGATTCCTTGATCTCTTGAAAAATAATATACAACATCCACACTTTCGTAGTTAATCATGATTGCATTTAGCATATGCAATAAGCCTTTAAACCCATCGGTATCCCGAGTGGACGAGTTATTGTCTCGTGAGGGTTTCCAGGGAACATACCCACAAAGTTCATTAATAAGATAGACTGTATGAAATAAAGTGCTGAACTTACTGCCAGAATTGTGCTATCAAAAATAAACAACCAAATTAGCATAGTAATAATAATAATAATTAATAATGATAGTAATAATAAATACAGTCATCCAGAATATATATGTCAAATGTATCAAACATAAACTAATCATCATCTGAATCCTCCTGCCCTAGACGACTCGAAGGTCCAGCTCCATCATCAAATATGTAACATCCACTCGATGAGTCTGGTAATTTTCTATTTTTATTTGATTATTTAATTATGTGCGAAATTAATTGATATTATTGTTTGTCATGAAATTTAGATAAATAGGTCCCAGGATTTATTGTGAATAGTAAATTGATGATTGTTCTAATTTACTTGAGTTGACAGTACAATAAAATAGACTTTTCGCGAGAAGTATTTAAGTTCCAGACAATACAGTTAAGACGGGCATAAAATACCCGAATAAAGTGAGGCGGTTTAAAGAGGCCGACCCCCTCTTTTGTGTCATCCTGTCCAAATAGTTCACATCACTTGCTAGCTCAAACTCTAAAAACTTCAAGAACACTAAAACTTGCTAAAATCATGGTTAATAATTAGTGAATTGAAGCTGAATCTTTGAGTTCTTCATTCTTCTAGATATCATCATCTTCTACAAGTGTAAGTGTAGTGTTTGTTAATAAATTTGTGTTGTGAGATTAGGTCAAATATGAACCTAAGTGAATTGATTGATGATATATGTTGTAATTGATGTTGTTGAAGTTACTTGATATGGTATGATGTTTATTTGAAGTTAAATTCGTTGTTTGTATGAATTTGTATGCAAAAGATGTGAAATTATGAGTTTGGTTCGAGCTGGGTAGTTGCAGGTTTGTTCTTGAGCTGAAGAATAGCTCAACGCGATCCCATAACCCTAGCCTGGATCGCGTTCCTCAGTTTTAAATTGAGATGGATGAGTTTTGTTCTTGGGAACGCGATCCCAAGCATTCACCTGGATCGCGTTGCCAAGTGCAAATTTGTTACAAAAAGTTTAACAAAGGTGAACGCGATCCAGCCCCTTATTTTTTAGGATCGCGTTGCTTAGTACAAAACGGTAAAAGTGGATTTTACAAAGGGGAACGCGATCCATCCCTTTGTTCCGGATCACGTTGCCTAGTGTATTTTGGTAACAGAAACTTTCCTTAAGAGGAACGCGATCCTACTCATTTGGGCTCTGGATCGCGTTTGTCTGTAGTATTTTGATGATTGTGATGAATTGTGAGCTTAAGTGTATACTATATATAAATATAGTATAGAGATACTTGTGTTTGAAATAAAGTAATATTGTTATTACTTGTATATGATAGTTATTTATACAAGTTACTAATTGTGCATTATGTAATGTTTCAGATACTCCAAAGACTCAGTGATTAACAACTGAGTGTAGCGACTCTGGAGGTATCGGTGAGTGGATTTGAAACTCACAATTTGGTTTGGTTGTGTTAGTTTGATTTTCAATTAGTAATTATAGGATTACTATTGATAGAATGATTATCTTGAATTCATATGCCATTGGATTGGTTGATTGATTAGCTTGTATGCGGGCTTGATTGAATCCAGAGGTCAACTAGATTGTTGGTTGAACTTGATTGCTATTGTTGATCAACACAGGGTTGTGTACATGTGTTGATGAGTATTAGCAATGAGTTAGCGGTTAATCACTGTTATGGCCTACAGTTGATTTAAGTGTTCTGATAGGGCCACCCGGCACAGGGTCCTTAGGAACCACCGTTCCTCTTGACGATATTTGTTACATTATTGGTTGTGAACAAATCGCTAGCTAAATTGAATTGTAGTTGATTATCCATTCACTTAGCTTTGTGCTAATCCCTCAAATTACTTCCTGCAGGTTATGTTGATTATGTGGTTAGTCAGGAAGGGAATTTGGATGTTGGGAATGTTTGAAATTGGCAACTCTGATCAAGTTGTTTATAAACAATGTATTGTTAACTGTAGTACCTGGTGTGTAAACAAGTTAAATGTATTTAACTCTGTATAAAAGGTTTGTATAAATGTTGTGTAAATCTTTGAGAAGGTATTGTGAAAATTATATATTAATATAACGCTTCCGCAGTGATTTATAACTTAATGATTGTTTTAAAGGATGGGTGTTACAAGTTGGTATCAGAGCAATAGTTTGGGTGAATTGAATCTGATAGGAGATTCAATCCTAAACTTTAGTTGCAATGTGTCAAACATTCCTGGGAATGGGATTAGGTACTGAATGGGAATCTGTTAGTGGGATAGGTGCTAACGATTAACGATTGGTGAGCTGTTTTGTGTTTACAGACATGGCGGATAACGAGCAACCACCTGTTAACCCTAGTAATGTCTCAAGGCCGGAAGTTAATGTTGAGACTCATACTGATCGGACTGAGAATACTGGAACTTCTTTCCATGCTAGAGAGGAATTAGAAAGAGATGAGTATCTACTTCATTTGGAAGAGGAAAATCAAGCACTGAGAATGTACAAACAACAGAAATAGGCTGAATCATCTCATCCTGTATTTAGCACGATAGTACCACCAAAACAAAAGGTGTGTTCTTTTAAAACCTTTATGAGTAGTAATCCTTCCGTGTATTCTGGTAGTACAAATCCTTCCGTAAATTTGGATTGGTTGAGGGATATTGAAAAGAAATTTGAAGTTTGTCAATGTGAGGAATAGTTAAAGGTTCCTTATGCAACTCAACTTTTAAAAGGACCAGCTATGAATTGGTGGGATTCAATTACTTCAGTATTATCTCCTTCACAGAAAGCATCCATTCGATGGTCTGATTTTTATAATGAAGTTTGTAAGCAGTATTGTTCAAACTTTGATATAGCTCGAATTCGAAAGGAATTTATGGAGTTGCAATTAACTGATAAAATGTCAATGGATGATTTGATTAATCAGTTTTCAGAGAAACTTAGATTTGTTCAGCAATGGGTTCCTGATGAGAGAACCAGAATTGAACAGTTTGTGGGTACATTACCTAATCACTATCGAACTTCCGTGAGATTGGCGGGATCTCTTTCTCAAGCTTTTATGTTAGCTCGATCAGTTGATAGTGATTTGAGACCTCAAGAGATATCAAGTAAAGAAATGGTTTCTCAGAAGTATAGAAGTGATTCTTCTAGCAAAGGTAAGCAACGATGGCAAGGAAATCAACAATGTAAGAAACAAGAGAGTCATGGTAGTGTTTCTGATCGTCCCAATTGGTGTATTAAATGTAGAGCTAGACATGTTGGGCCGTGTTCTGTGCAAACCACTAGATGTGTGAAATGTGGTGCAATTGGTCATGAAGCAAAGGCTTGTGTATTTCCTACTTATGTGTGTTGGAATTGACATAAGGAAGGACATCGTGCAAATCAGTGTTCTGAGGCTAAGAGACAGGGTTCTGGGTTGGTTGTTAACTCGTCATCTTCCGGTCAGAAGCGGAAGAATCCTCCACCAGCGTTGAGTAGGGCTTTTCAGATGACAGTAGATGAGGCTGTCCACACAGATGATGTCATAACTGGTACTTTTCTTATAAACTCTGTACCAGCACGTGTTTTATTTGATTCTGGAGCAAATTGTTCCTTTATATCTGTGTGTTTCTGTGAAAAGTTGAAATTGATTCCTACTGTGATAACTAAGCCCTTAGAAGTAGAGATTGTTAGTGGCAAATTAGTTCCTGTTACCACCTCGGTGACTGGAGCTCATATTGTGATAGATGGTCAGACTTTTCCAATTTCGTTTCTGTTAATGCCGATTCCTAGTTTTGATGTGATTATTGGCATGGATTGGTTAAGTCAGTTTAAAGGAAGTATAGATTGCCATCATAAGTTGATTAGAATCCCAATCTCTGAAGAGTCATACGTTATGGCTCGAGGAGAACGGGATAGTGGGGGTGGTCCTTTGATTTCCATGATGAAAGCTAGGAAATCTTTGTCCAAAGGCTGTGAGTCGTACCTAGCTTATGTGATTGATGCTAAGTTAGAAAAGAAATCTCTTCCTGATGTCCCGGTTGTTTCTGAATATCCAGAGGTGTTTCCTGATGAATTACCTGGATTACCACCGGTTAGGGAAGTTGAATACCAGATTGAACTTGTTCCTGGTTCGTCGCCTGTAGTGAAAGCTCCCTATAGATTAGCTCCGTCTGAAATGCGTGAAATGATGAATTAGATTCATGAGTTATTGGATAGAGGTTTTATTAGACCTAGTTCTTCATCTTGGGGTGCACCAGTGTTGTTTGTGAAAAAGTGATGACACGCAAAAAGTCATATTTTTGTGTGCCATTATCTCACCATTTTGGCCCAATTATTAATGAAAACACTTGAATATAAACTTAAACATCACATTTCATCATATGGGCTAAAATATAGACGATGTTTCAAGAATCGACAAAAACAACCTAAAAATGAGTAAAACAGAGCACAAACGATCATTGAATCTTCAGTTCACGTAATTTAGCACTTTTTGAGCTCCACAAAGAACTATGACCTCTAACTTATGTCATTTTCTTCGTTAGGAAAATACGATCGCGTGGATATAAAGAACGCTCAAAACGGATAAACGACGAAGAAGTTACGCCCGAACGAAGAAACGAGGAACCGAGGGAGCTGGATACGGCTGAACCAGGCCGTATACGGCTGGTCCAGGCCGTATACGGCTGGACCTAGACCGTATACGGTCTGTGCAGGCCGTATACGGCCTGTGCCCACCCGTATACGGCCCAGTTCAGCCGTATTCACCCAACGCACAGCCGTATACGGTCCAGTTCACCGGTATTCGCCCTAACTAAGCCGTATCGTACGTTTGGGCGATAAAAATCTGATTTTTATTTGCCCTTGCGATACGGTTGTGCATTTTGAAGTTTGGATACGGTCTACGGATACGGTTGTGCGAGCTCTATAAATACTAGCCTCATTTTCATCATTTCATACCAACTACACACTTCTCAAGCAAGAAACACTTCAATACTTTCTCTCACTACTCTCTCTCTAGGTTTATAATATAATTAGTGGTAGATTAGTATTTAGTTAGTAGAGGGGCAATCTTGTAATATTGCTTGGCGCATACTAGGAGTTCTGCTCGTGTAACGTTCAAGTTGTATTCAGCTACGCTCTTATTACGGTTATATCTATCCATTATCTATTTTATTATGATGATTGTTATTACTATTATCATGCTAGATTTAGGATTGATTGCCATGATTAGCGAGTAGTGATATTGCGTGTTTGCTATGATGTAGTTAGTCGTAAATTGGTTGGAATGATATTATAGTGCTTTGATTTACTTTCTATCTATGATTTTTAAACCTATCAAACTAATCGCCTTTCAACCAGTAAACGTGATTACGGCCTTTATGATGGGACGTCACGAACCCCATCAAAGGTACTTAGTTATCTGTGTCAAATATGAACATGGTCTGATTTGTTAAACCGTGTGCACATCGCTTTCTAAATGAACGCTAAGTACATCGTCATCGAGGAAATACTATTTTCTAATATTGAACGCAAAGTACTCTGTGGCTATGGAAATATGGTTTTCAAACTGAACGCTAAGTACACTGGAGCCGTGGAAATAATGCTTTCTACTTTGAACGCAAAGTACACTGTGCCCGTGGAAATATGGTTTTCTGACTGAACGTGAATAGTGCACTGTTGACAAATTAGGGATTTATTAGGACTTAAAAGTAAGGGCTGGTTTATATCATAGATGGATAATATTATGCTTAAATACAAACTTAGTTAAGTAGTCTGGGTTAGCTTTTATGAAGCAATGTAAAGGTACCGTAAGACGGCTGATTACTCGGTATAGCGTCGACAACACCTCCGGTGTAGTTAACACGTGGAAGCCGAGGAAAAGCCGCAGTTACTAAGCCTTGTGGAATAACGGCAACTCTGTGATCAGCAGAGCTGGTACCGACTAGGTCCTTGGTTCAGCAATGGAAACACCTTCGGTGGAGTACAGTGTGAGAGTCACGGAAAGAGTCATTGTTATCGGTCTATGTGAATCACGAGTCATGACTCAACATCCAGACTCACAAAACCATCGATAGAAAGTAATCAAGCACACTCTATAAATTTGGTCTTAAATTTTTTATTTAGATTAGATATTACTGTGGGGTTAAGAAAGGTCGGACATCGAGTTGGTTTGTCGCCTTATTCATGCACCCAGGGTTTTATCCCAGATAAGGGTCACTATACCTTTACCGGTTAGTGTTGTGGGCTGGATAAACTACTCCGATCAGAATCAGGATAGCCTAGTTGCTCAGTGACATACTGATCGAGAACTCTATCAGTAGGGGGCTAGTGCTCACTCCACATAGTACCTGAGATAAATAAAATACAAACCTTTAGAATACGTTCTCATTCCAACCAATAAGGCTACCGAAATCATAGCAAACACCCCTCTCTTGATTATCTGCTATTTACATTTATTTTATTCCGCTTTAGTTTAGATTTTCTGCCTAAGTATAAAAACAAACAAAAACAAAACCCCAACCAAATCTTTTAAAACCCGCTAGATTGATAAGTACGCCTATTTCGTCCAAGATCCACAATACACTGACTCAAAGAACGACCCTAGGTCATCCTTATTGCTATACACCAGTAGTAACTAGGTATACTTAGGCCCCACACAAATAAATTTTAAAACTTACTCACCGATCCGCGCCTAGATGGATGGTCCGACGACGGGGTGAGAACCTCGACTGACCGTTTGGGCGCGATCAAGTTTTTGGCACCGCTGCCGGGGAGTCAGCCGTAAGATCTGAAGACGTTCTAGACGAATTTTTCTTTCTAGTATCCCGTAGTTTAGTTTAGGTTTTTCTTTTTCCTTGTTCCATTCGAAAATTCCTTCCCACAACACACAACGATATTTGACCCGATCATTCGGATTCGGATCTCTCATTTTCGTACCCGATCCTGAGAAGATCATCCGAACGATCCGCAAGGAGAAACATATCCGCAACCGACAACCGATGGCTGCACGTGTCACACTTGCCGACAGCACCAAACCATCAATTGAAGGTCGAGGTGGACCCATCAGCTATCCGGTCATCGACGGCGCGTCCTTCGAGCTTAAACATCATATCGTTCAGCTTATCAAGGAATTCTGCTAATTCCATGGTTTACCCCATGACGATCCTAACGCCCACATCAACCGATTCATTCAGACTACCATCTCATACAAGCAGAACGAGGTTGATCAGGATATAGTCCGTCTATACCTATTCCCTTATTCGCTTACTCACCACGCTTTGACTTGGTTTGAGGGATTAGAGACCGGCTTTATCTCCTCCTGGACGGATATGGCTACAAAATTCCTTACTAAATACTTTCCTCCGGCTAAGCAAACCAAGTACAAGAATGACATCATGAACTTCCACCAAGCTCATGATGAATCTATCTACACAGCATGGGAGAGATACAAGAACCTGTTGAACAAATGCCCTAACTACCTTATAGAGAAAACCAGTCAGCTGTGCACGTTTTACAACGGTCTTGCTCCGAACCATCGCATTACCCTTGACACCGCTGCTCAGGGCAATTTTATGCAACTCACCGATGAGGAAGCTTGGAACTTGATCGAGAATATGACGATGCACCATCACGACTGGAATTCTGGTGAGCATTCCTCATCATCAGGACCGATTGCTGCACCCAATCCATTCCAGACCGAAGCTATCAAATCTCTGACAGAGAAGATCGAGCACCTGACGAAGCAGATCGGCGAAATGAAGAAACCATCCCAGCATCAAATTCATGCATGCCAGAACTGTGCCAACCTCCCAACAGAAAGTTATCAGGTTGAATACGAGGATCCTGCTGACGGAACGGTTTACTACGCTCAATTTCCAGCTCGCCAACAAGATCCACCTGGTTTCGCTCGAACCTCTCCACCTAGGACTAGAGGCACCCAATACCCACCTAGGAACCAACCACCCTTTCAGCCCAACTACCAACCTAGGTACCCATCTTACCAACAACAACCCCAACTCACCTATAACCAACCACTATCATTGACTGCACCCAACGCAGATCAATCGACCGAACCCTCTAAGACCATAGTGCCCATTACTAGTACGGATGATACCCTCACTAAGTTCATCAAAGGCCAGCACCAAATTAACCAAAAGACTAGCGCTAGGCAGGACCAAACCGACCTATTCAATAGGAACCAACTGGCCGTTCTCAAAAATCTTGAGACCCAGATAGGACAGCTAGCCCAACGTCTTGACTCTAGGCCCCAGGGTAATCTCCCTAGTAATACGGTACAAAACCCACACGTAGAAGAGGCCAAACAGATGAGTACTACAGACAAGAAGGTGGCACCGAGCCAACCTCCCACTCCTTCTCCGGTGAAGAGAGATACTCCTATCCCGTCGACAGTTGAGTTCCCTTCAGTCCCTACACCACAAAGGGAAGTACGCATCCCGTTTCCCGGCCGTCTTAAGAAAGCCTATAAGGTTTACGACTTCCGTCTCGATGGAAAGTTCGTGGACACTGTGTCCCGAACCCCTTCCAGTTCGAAATACATCCTGAAACTCTTGTCGACCAAGGATAAGGTACCCGAAGTACCCAATATCCCACTGAACGCGGAATGTTCAGCTCTTATAAAGAACTCTATCCCTGAGAAATTAGGAGATACTAGACGCTTTACCCTTCCCTGTTCGATCTATCACTCGGGCATGATACACTCTCTAGCCGACCTAGGAGCTAGTATCAACCTGATGCCCTATTCGCTTTACACTAGATTGGAATTAGAACCCCTTAAACCAACCAAAATGAGTGTCCAGCTAGCTGACCAAACCATTAGATACCCTAAGGGAATAGCTGAGAACATCATGCTTCAAGTTGATAAGTTCCTATTTCCCACAGACTTTGTAGTGATGGACATTCAGGAAGATGTCCATATCCCTATCATCTTAGGTAGACCATTCTTGAACACCGCACGCACTATCATAGATGTTTACTCTCAGACTATCAGTCTTGGATCTCATGGAGAGACCATCACCTTCAAGATCGATCAAGCTGATCAGTCTATCACAGAGCATGCGGAGATATGTGCGATTTCAACAGGAAGAGTTACCACGGATGATGACACTGAACCAGACACCCCTATGTCTGACGAGCCTATCACGATTTCTTCCGACACTGAGGAAGAAGAGATAGAAGAAGAAACTGAGGAAGAAGAAGAGGAGATAGAAGAAGAAGAGGAAGAGCCAGTGGAAGCTACACCTGAGACACACCCTCCGACCGCAGAAATCATGCAGATAGACTATGCTTTAAATTTCATCCCTCTGCCGGAGAGCGACTCAGAGGACCCTTCGATTGACCACTCCCTGGATGATGAGTCTCTACTCAAGCCACATATACCTCCTCGAGGGATTCCACCCCTTGACTCATCCGAGCCTCGATCACATTTTGAGCTTGGAGGTACATCTGGATCAAGCGATGATTCTGACTCTCAGGACGAGAGGGATATCGAGATGGACTCTTCCCAGCCAGTATCACAGATCACCGACGAGTCCCAACCACTCACCAACGCTGTTGAGTTTCCGGATACTTCAGCGATCTGGGGTGATGAGGACGATATCGTTTTCATTGATGTTCCGATCGATACTCGCTCCATTCGCCTTCACCTCACTCCGATCACTCCCTCTCCAGTCATTATCCCTCCTCCTACTATAGGAAATATCGAAATCCCGATCGTGTCTGAACCAGAAGAAATGCTTAGTGCTATTGAAGAACACGGGGAGGATTTTTGAACTCTGATTGCGATTATACGAGATTCTACTATTGAATACACGCAACGTCAGAGGGATATTATTGAGGACATTGAGACTGAATATGAGGTCTATCAAGCCAACTCCTACCTGAGTCCGCAACATCTAGTTAATCGCATCAACGCCTTCGCCAACGACCTCGCAGGAGAATCATCAGACAATGATGAGCCTTTCCCCGATGAAGAGGAATTCTATGAAGCACAGAAGACCACGTATGGCCAGGTGTATCAAGCATTTATCAGGTCCGCATTTCCATATTCGCGCCAACAGATGGAGTTTCTCCAAAATTTTAGACACAACATGAATTATGCTACTGGGAACCCTGAAAATGAAGTAGATGTTCAGCTAATGGCGGATCTCAAAGGACTTCTAGATTCTTTGGCTGATAATGATCACATTGACGAGTCCTCACCACGCAGATTTTTCATCAGCTGCACTATCGAGCATCACGCCCAGATAATCGTCGAAAAGTTAGAACGAGTCAGTTCAGACGAGAGAGCACGTGCCATCCCTTCTTCAATTCCAGAAGGTTTGACGGTTAACGTTGCATATTTCGTCTCTGAACGACTTAAAGACATATTCGGTTCTATCCTATGGGAGCAGCCCAGACAGCTATTCCACAGTGGGTTGCGTGAGGTCTACAACAGGATGATTAACATCTTCCTGAAACCAGAGCTCACATATACCGACCATCAGAAACAGCTAATCCAAGGCATTCTCAGATCCATTGAAGAACTAGGGAGGGACATCAGCAATGCCACTCATGAGGACATCCACCTACGCTTCTTCGGATTTATGGACACCCTGCGGACAGATCGACCGGTGCGTGAGACTCTTGAGCACGATGGAGCCACCCTTGTGGACACTAATGGACCAATCTCCAAAGCAGTCCAAGATGCTATAATGGATCTTTTATACTTACAAAGGACTGCTGAGGAGAATTTCCATACCTACCCTCTTCATGTGGCAAGAATCCCAAACATCACAGAAGTCGTCGCACGACATTTTATGAGATTCTACCCACCAAACCCCAGGACACTTCCATTCCGCATCCCAAGTCCTGGGAATTCCTCTTCTGGCTGATCCAAGAGGAAAAGTCGAGCCCTCGACTCTAAATAGAAGCGCTTCTCGGGAGGCAACCCGTGCAATAAGTATCCTTAGTATTAGTATTAGTTTTTAAATTCCAAGAAGTGATATATCTCTGACTATCTTTCACACTTGGGTATCAAAATGCTTTCAAAACACCACTTCAGCTTTTACCAACTAAATCCAGGAAAATAGGAATTAAAACAAGGCATGTGTTTCGAGCATTTGAGGTACTTGCGTGCTACTTTCACGCATTATGCTCGAACTCGTTTAAAAACACATGACTTAAAACCCGTTTTGAATTAAAACATCTTTTCGCATTCTGGATTTAGGCACTGTTGGTAAAAAGCTATAATAAGAAGTCGGTAAAAATATACCCAACGTGTTCACACTTACGAGATATCTTCACAAGAGAGTGAAAGGAGTGAAAAGATGGAAGACAAAGCTGTATTTGTAAAATGCGCACGCTAATGCCGAAAGATCTTTATGGAGCCACCGCTAAAGAAGAATTCTTGTCAAAAATCTCCTCTTCAGCGCATCTTCCAGAATCCCATCCTTCAACCTTCGCATCAATTGGGGAGTTCTCTCATTCTCACTCTCGTTTTTTATATGATTGTTAGCTTTAATTTCTCATTAAAATAGTCTATGCCATATCCCAAGCTTATCACTAAGTGTGGGATTCCAGCCCAAAATAGACACTTGAGTAACATTTTCCGATTTGTTCAAACTCTAAGTGTGGGATTTTTCCCAAATCCTAACTCAAGAGAACATTAGGGACAATGTTCCTCTAAGTGTGGGATAGCGGTATAGAATACCTTAGGTTTTCTTGTTAGATTCTTATTTCCAAAAGCAAACTCTAGAAAATGTTTCTCAAAATCATAAGCTTAACTTCGACAGTGGAGATGCCACTCATTCAGTTAGCTTAATTTTCATAAAAACTCATTTTTTCTCAAAATCATAAGCTAACTTCGACAGTGGAGATGCCATTCATTCAGTTAGCTTAGTTTTCATAAAAACTCACTTTTGCTAAAAAAAATTCAAAAAAAAAATAAAAAAATTTTGAGTTAAAATATCTTAAGAAGGAGCATTTTCGTACATAAGTAGGGTATTTTGGAAATTAAGAGTAAAAAAGATAGGAATTTCTTAGGTCTAAAATGATAATCTAAGAGGGGCATCGCATGGCTAGGCACAAACAAACCCAAAAACTTGCAGTGAGGTATCTTGAGCCAATACAAGCATTCATCTTTAATGCTTCACTATTCGTTTGTTTGAGTGTGCCGATGCATGCATCCGGAATTAGAACTTGCTCCTGGTATGCACTTCGAGACCATATTGGTAGAGTACCGTACGCGGTATAGGTGCAGCTAAATGACCTCGACATTCCTTAGGATTTAACCCCCTTTTTCATCATATCTCTTCAAGCCCAAAACCCTTCCAACACTCATCTTTAGTGTTGATGATCCGCTTAGATAGCCCTGTTGAGCCTTAGCATGTTCATTTCTTCCAAAACCCTTTAAACCTTAAACCATTTATTCCACACCCACCAAAACTTATCTTAGAAACTTTCAGCTTGTGGAAAATGATCATTTAAATGACCTTTTTGCTATCACTTCAAATCACAAATACTGGTGTTTACTAAAAATCTCTCGCGTGCGTTCCCTTGGTAAATAAAAAATAAAAAATCAAAAGATGAGAGTTTACGGTGTGAAAAATTGACACCAAGTAAATGCAAAGTCATCAGAAGGGTAAAAAAAATGAAAGAAAGGAAAGGATTTCAAAAAGGGCAAAAGAAAGAAATAAAATAAAAATCCCTAGAAAAATCCAAAAATAGAAGAAAAAGAGAAAGAAAATAGAATAAAGCTAAGTGCTTCGTATCTCTCGAAAAATTCCCGCTCTTATAAAAGTCATAAACTCCCTTGTGTATTTTCAAAAGATAGAAGTCAAAAATAGCTATCTTCTTCCCGTATTGTCATCCGTTTCCGTTTTCATTAAAAAGGTTGTTTAAATATTGTTTTTCAAAAGTTTAGAGTCCTAAGATAAGCAAAACCCTTTACAACAATTTCCCACTTATCCATACCCTGTAACCCTCACCTACCATTACAACCCACTCTGAATGTCCTGGGATAGCTAGCACCGTCCTCACCTAAGTGGTGGAGATATGATTCTCGAGCAAGCTTATGACGATGGATGTTGCATGACTGGCTTATGAGCGATTTCGTTTGATTAGATTGATAGGTAACCCGAAACACTTTTGAGTGAATTGAGTGACCCCCTGGTGAGATCGCCTAGTCATGTATATTCCAAGATCGCGAGAATTGAAAGCATGCCTAAGAAAATCATTTCAGGCCCCTGAAAGGAATACCTTACGTTCGCTTATTTCCAGGATATGTTGCTTGTATATGAGGATGGTTGTTTTTGATATATTTTGATTCCCCCCAAAAATAAACTCGTGTTTTCAAAATGTTTTTCCTAAAAGCAAGTGAGAATTTTGAGTTTTGCTTGAGGACAAGCAAAGTCTAAGTGTGGGATATTTGATGACACGCAAAAAGTCATGTTTTTGTGTGCCATTATCTCATCATTTTGGCCCAATTATTAATGAAAAAACTTGAATATGAACTTAAACATCACATTTCATCATATGGGCTAAAATATAGACGATGTTTCAAGAATCGACAAAAACAACCTAAAAATGAGTAAAACAGAGCACAAACGATCATTGAATCTTCGGTTCACGTAATTTAGCACTTTTTGAGCTCCACAAAGAATTATGACCTCTAACTTATGTCATTTTCTTCGTTAGGAAAATACGATCGCGTGGATATAAAGAACGCTCAAAACGGATAAACGACGAAGAAGTTACGCCCGAACGAAGAAACGAGGAACCGAGGGAGCTGGATACGGCTGAACTAGGCCGTATACGGCTGGTCCAGGCCGTATACGGCTGGACCTAGACTGTATACGGTCTGTGCAGGCCGTATACGGCCTGTGCCCACCCGTATACGGCCCAGTTCAGCCGTATTCACCCAACGCACAGCCGTATACGGTCCAGTTCGCCCGTATTCGCCCTAACTCAGCCGTATCGTACGTTTGGGCGATAAAAATCTGATTTTTATTTGCCCTTGCGATACGGTTGTGCATTTTGAAGTTTGGATACGGTCTACGGATACGGTTGTGCGAGCTCTATAAATACTAGCCTCATTTTCATCATTTCATACCAACTACACACTTCTCAAGCAAGAAACACTTCAATACTTTCTCTCACTACTCTCTCTCTAGGTTTATAATATAATTAGTGGTAGATTAGTATTTAGTTAGTAGAGGGGCAATCATGTAATATTGCTTGGCGCATACTAGGAGTTCTGCTGGTGTAACGTTCAAGTTGTATTCAGCTACGCTCTTATTACGGTTATATCTATCCTTTATCTATTTTATTATGATGATTGTTATTACTATTATCATGCTAGATTTAGGATTGATTGCCATGATTAGCGAGTAGTGATATTGCGTGTTTGCTATGATGTAGTTAGTCGTAAATTGGTTGGAATGATATTATAGTGCTTTGATTTACATTCTATCTATGATTTTTAAACCTATCAAACTAATCGCCTTTCAACCAGTAAACGTGATTACGGCCTTTATGATGGGACGTCACGAACCCCATCAAAGGTACTTAGTTATCTGTGTCAAATATGAACATGGTCTGATTTGTTAAACCGTGTGCACATCGCTTTCTAAATGAACGCTAAGTACATCGTCATCGAGGAAATACTCTTTTCTAATATTGAACGCAAAGTACTCTGTGGCTATGGAAATATGGTTTTCAAACTGAACGCTAAGTACACTGGAGCCGTGGAAATAATGCTTTCTACTTTGAACGCAAAGTACACTGTGCCCGTGGAAATATGGTTTTCTGACTGAACGTGAATAGTGCACTGTTGACAAATTAGGGATTTATTGGGACTTAAAAGTAAGGGCTGGTTTATATCATAGATCGATAATATTATGCTTAAATACAAACTTAGTTAAGTAGTCTGGGTTAGCTTTTATGAAGCAATGTAAAGGTACCGTAAGACGGCTGATTACTCGGTATAGCGTCGACAACACCTCCGGTGTAGTTAACACGTGGAAGCCGAGGAAAAGCCGCAGTTACTAAGCCTTGTGGAATAACGGCAACTCTGTGATCAGCAGAGCTGGTACCGACTAGGTCCTTGGTTCAGCAATGGAAACACCTTCGGTGGAGTACAGTGTGAGAGTCACGGAAAGAGTCGTTGTTATCGGTCTATGTGAATCACGAGTCATGACTCAACATCCAGACTCACAAAACCATCGATAGAAAGTAATCAAGCACACTCTATAAATTTGGTCATAAATGTTTAATTTAGATTAGATATTACTGTAGGGTTAAGAAAGGTCGGACATCGAGTTGGTTTGTCGCCTTATTCATGCACCCAGGGTTTTATCCCAGATAAGGGTCACTATACCTTTACCGGTTAGTGTTGTGGGCTGGATAAACTACTCCGATCAGAATCAGGATAACCTAGTTGCTCAGTGACATACTGATCGAGAACTCTATCAGTAGGGGGCTAGTGCTCACTCCACATAGTACCTGAGATAAATAAAATACAAAGCTTTAGAATACGTTCTCATTCCAACCAATAAGGCTACCGAAATCATAGCAAACACCCCTCTCTTGATTATCTGCTATTTACATTTATTTTATTCCGCTTTAGTTTAGATTTTCTGCCTAAGTATAAAAACAAACAAAAACAAAACCCCAACCAAATCTTTTAAAACCCGCTAGATTGATAAGTACGCCTATTTCGTCCAAGATCCACAATACACTGACTCAAAGAACGACCCTAGGTCATCCTTATTGCTATACACCAGTAGTAACTAGGTATACTTAGGCCCCACACAAATAAATTTTAAAACTTACTCACCGATCCGCGCCTAGACGGATGGTCCGACGACGGGGTGAGAACCTCGACTGACCGTTTGGGCGCGATCAAAAAGAAAGATGGGTCTTTTCGAATGTGTATTGATTATAGAGAATTGAATAATCGAACAATAAAGAATAAATATCCTTTGCCCAGAATAGATGATTTGTTTGATCAGTTGCAAGGATCTTCGTTTTATTCTAAAATTGATTTAAGATCCGGTTATCATCAAGTTCGTGTTCGTGAACAGGATATTCCTAAAACTGCCTTTCGAACTAGATATGGTCATTTTGAATTCTTGGTTATGCCATTTGGTTTGACTAATGCTCCCGCAGTTTTTATGGATTTGATGAACCGGGTATGTCGACCTTTTCTTGATAAATTTGTGATTGTATTTATCGATGATATTCTTGTATACTCTAAATCCGAATCAGAACATGGAATGCATTTGAGGTTAGTGTTGGAAACCTTGAAGAGAGAACAATTATATGCAAAGTTTTCTAAATGTGAATTTTGGATTCGGGAAGTGCAATTTTTGGGTCATATTATTTGTAATAATGGTGTTAAAGTTGATCCTTCGAAAATTGAAGCTGTAATGAACTGGAAAGTTCTAAAGTCTGTTTCAGAAATAAAGAGTTTTCTTGGTTTAGCGGGTTATTACCGGAAGTTTATAAAGGACTTTTCTAAAATTGCCGGTTCATTGACTAAATTGACCCGTGAGGATGAAAAATTTGTGTGGACTGAACAACAGGAAACAGCTTTTCAGACTTTGAAACAGTTGTTGTGTCAGGCTCCTATATTGACTTTACCCGATGGGTCTGAAGATTTTGTTGTTTACTGTGATGCATCGATTGCTGGTTTGGGTTGTGTTTTGATGCAGCGAGACCGTGTTATTGCTTATGCTTCTCGTCAGTTGAGATCTCATGAAAAGAACTATCCCACACATGATATAGAACTAGCAGCGGTTGTGTTTGCTTTGAAAATCTGGAGACATTATTTGTATGGTACTAAATGTGTTATTTGTACTGATCATAAAAGTCTCCAGTATATGTTTTCTCAGAAAGAGTTGAATATGCGTCAAAGAAGATGGTTAGAGTTAATCAAAGATTATGATTGTGACATACGTTACCATCCAGGAAAAGCAAATGTAGTTGCAGATGCATTGAGTCGAAAAGGTACTTCTAACCGAGTTTATTACCTGAAGGTTGATATTTCCTCTGATTTAGTGGATCAAGTTAAAGCTGCACAGTGGGAAGGTTTATTGGATCATAATTTGAAATCAGAGATTATGTTGAAAAGAAAAGACTTGTTAGTTGATGATTCTAGAGGATTAAAGACTTTTCAGTCACGTGTTTGGATTCCTTTGTTTGGTAATCTTCGGGATATTATTTTGAATGAAGCTCATAAGTCTAGATTGTCTGTCCATCCTGGTAGCACACGAATGTATAATGATTTAAAGTCTTTGTACTGGTGGCCTACAATGAAAACTGACATTGCAATTGTCATATATGTGCTCAAGTGAAAGCCGAACACCAGAAACCGTACGGGTTGTTGAAACAGTTAGAGATTCCAGAGTGGAAGTGGGAACACTTGACTATGGATTTTGTGACTAAACTTCCACGTACATCTCGAGGTAATGACATGATTTGGGTTATTGTCGACCGATTAACTAAAAGTGCTCATTTTCTTGCTGCCAATGAAACAACGTCTTTGACTAAACTTGCTCAATTGTATGTTGATGAAATTGTCGCGAGACATGGTATTCCTTTATCAATTGTATCAGATAGAGATACTCGATTTGTTTCACATTTCTGGCAGAGTTTACAACAAGAGTTGGGTACTAGAGTAAATCTTAGTACAACATATCATCCTCAAACAGATGGTCAATCAGAACGTACTATTCAAACACTTGAGGATATGTTGCGTGCATGTGTTATGGAATATGGCGGTTCTTGGGATTCTCATTTGCCTTTAGTAGAATTTGCCTACAACAATTCTTATCATTCCAGTATTGGCATGGCTCCATATGAAATGTTGTGTGGATGTCGTTGTAGAACACCTGTATGTTGGTTAGAGGCTGGAGAAAAACAGTTTGCAGGGCCCGATGTTGTTCAAATAACCGCAGATAAAGTGGTAGTTGCACGTGAGAAATTAAAAGCTGCTCGTGATAGACAGAAGCAGTATGCAGACCCACATAGACGACCAGTTGTATTTTCCGAAGGAGAACTTGTTTATCTTAAGGTTTCTCCGTGGAAAGGTGTTATTAGATTTGGGAAAAGAGGTAAATTGGCACCTAGATATATTGGTCCCTTCAGAGTTCGTCAGGTAGATAATGATCAATCAGTTTCATTGGATCTTCCTATTGAACTTGCGGGTATTCATGATACGTTTAATATCTGTTATTTGAGGAAGTGTAATGTTGAAGATCAGTCTCAGATTCTTCCTCTGCAAGACTTGAAGGTTGATCAAAATCAGAAGTTAGTGGAAGAACCTATTGACCTCTTGGATAGGAAAGTGACTAAACTTAGAAAGAAACAAATTCCTATGGTGTTAGTCAAATGGAGACACAGTTTTGGTTCTAATTTGACTTGGGAGTCCGAGGAGTCTATGAAATCTAGATATCCTGTATTGTTTGATTTAGTTTAGATTTCGAGGATGAAATCTCTTGAAGGAGGGGAGATTTGTAATATCCTCTCGATGAGTCTGGTAATTTTCTATTTTTATTTGATTATTTAATTATGTGCGAAATTAATTGATATTATTGTTTGTCATGAAATTTAGATAAATAGGTCCCAGGACTTATTGTGAATAGTAAATTGGTGATTGTTCTAATTTACTTGAGTTGACAGTACAATAAAATAGACTTTTCGCGAGAAGTATTTAAGTTCCAGACAATAGAGTTAAGACGGGCATAAAATACCCGAATAAAGTGAGGCGGTTTAAAGAGGCCGACCCCCTCTTTTGTGTCATCCTGTCCAAATAGTTCACATCACTTGCTAGCTCAAACTCTAAAAACTTCAAGAACACTAAAACTTGCTAAAATCATGGTTAATAATTAGTGAATTGAAGCTGAATCTTTGAGTTCTTCATTCTTCTAGATATCATCATCTTCTACAAGTGTAAGTGTAGTGTTTGTTAATAAATTTGTGTTGTGAGATTAGGTCAAATATGAACCTAAGTGAATTGATTGATGATATATGTTGTAATTGATGTTGTTGAAGTTACTTGATATGGTATGATGTTTATTTGAAGTTAAATTCGTTGTTTGTATGAATTTGTATGCAAAAGATGTGAAATTATGAGTTTGGTTCGAGCTGTGTAGTTGCAGGTTTGTTCTTGAGCTGAAGAATAGCTCAACGCGATCCCAGAACCCTAGCCTGGATCGCGTTCCTCAGTTTTAAATTGAGATGGATGAGTTTTGTTCTTGGGAATGCGATCCCAAGCATTCACCTGGATCGCGTTGCCAAGTGCAAATTTGTTACAGAAAGTTTAACAAAGGTGAACGCGATCCAGCCCCTTATTTTCTAGGATCGCGTTACTTAGTACAAAACGGTAAAAGTGGATTTTACAAAGGGGAACGCGATCCATCCCTTTGTTCCAGATCGCGTTGCCTAGTGTATTTTGGTAACAGAAACTTTCCTTAAGAGGAACGCGATCCTACTCATTTGGGCTCTGGATCGCGTTTGTCTGTAGTATTTTGATGATTGTGATGAATTGTGAGCTTAAGTGTATACTATATATAAATATAGTATAAAGATACTTGTGTTTGAAATAAAGTAATATTGTTATTACTTGTATATGATAGTTATTTATACAAGTTACTAATTGTGCATTATGTAATGTTTCAGATACTCCAAAGGCTCAGTGATTAACAACTGAGTGTAGCGACTCTGGAGGTATCGGTGAGTGGATTTGAAACTCACAATTTGGTTTGGTTGTGTTAGTTTGATTTTCAATCAGTAATTATAGGATTACTATTGATAGAATGATTATCTTGAATTCATATGCCATTGGATTGGTTGATTGATTAGCTTGTATGTGGGCTTGATTGAATCCAGAGGTCAACTAGATTGTTGGTTGAACTTGATTGCTATTGTTGATCAACACAGGGTTGTGTACATGTGTTGATGAGTATTAGCAATGAGTTAGCGGTTAATCACTGTTATGGCCTACAGTTGATTTAAGTGTTCTGATAGGGCCACCCGGCACAGGGTCCTTAGGAACCACCGTTCCTCTTGACGATATTTGTTACATTATTGGTTGTGAACAAATTTCTAGCTAAATTGAATTGTAGTTGATTATCCATTCACTTAGCTTTGTGCTAATCCCTCAAATTACTTCCTGCAGGTTATGTTGATTATGTGGTTAGTCAGGAAGGGAATTTGGATGTTGGGAATGTTTGAAATTGGCAACTCTGATCAAGTTGTTTATAAACAATGTATTGTTAACTGTAGTACCTGGTGTGTAAACAAGTTAAATGTATTTAACTCTGTATAAAAGGTTTGTATAAATGTTGTGTAAATCTTTGACAAGGTATTGTGAAAATTATATATTAATATAACGCTTCCGCAGTGATTTATAACTTAATGATTGTTTTAAAGGATGGGTGTTACAAAATACCAATGGAACATATGGCTGGAACTGAATAGACCTCTCTCGTAACAGCTGCTGCAGTAACTCATGCTGATAATCAGATCTGTGATAGCTCTCCCTCTCAAATCGATCAAATCTCTGCTCAAACCTGGTAAACCACTGATCAATCATGTCAAATCTCCTACCATGAGCAATCTCCATCCTCCCCCATCTCTGCTGAATATCCTCTAACATATCACCCCTGCCACGACCTCTACCACGGGCTCTACCTCTACCTGCTGGTAGATCAACCTCTGGCACTAGAATCTAAGGAACTAGCGGTAGTGGAACAGGTAGTCCTCTCAATCTAGCTCTATGTACCGACTGCTGTCCTGGCGCAACCTCAGGTGTCCATAATAATACCCCCTCCTGTTCACCTACCTGTTGAATCCCTAACTCAATCAACTTGTCCTCGCCTAGCAAGGACATCCCTGGTGTAATTGGTGTGCATGTCAAGAAATCAGCAGCTGTCATACCATAATACCTAGCTATCCTAGTAACATACTGCCCTCCACATAAACTACTGGTAAGCCTATAGCCAGTCGCTCATGTCATCATCCAATGCACTAATTTCCAGGGAACATTGATCAGTGTCCCCTGAATCATAGTGTGTAAATAAAAGAAATCAGGCTGATAGACCTTCTCAGGTCCCGTATGCCTACCACAGATAGAAAATGATAACAACCTATGCAGTAGCCTATGAACTGGACTCCTCATGTGTATGTCAGAAGGTGCTCTCTCCCTATAATCAACAATAGATAAATCTCTCCAAAATGCAGCTATCTCAACAGACGAATACTGGCTAACCATACCTGCAGTCAAATGATCCACAAAAAACGGGTTGTGGAGCTCATCTAGTGTATAGAGCCTCACAACAATACCAAACTCTATCAAACTCATCGTCCTAGGCTGACCTCCAAGGTAGAAAGAAATCGAAGGCTGGTCAAACTACCTAGACGGGGAATCAAATCTAAGGGTAGTGTAGAACTCGATAACAAGCTCTCTATAGATAATCTCCTGAATCTGAAATAAGCGAAACCAAGCCAGAGAAACAAAACCAACATCACCTGATGGTAAAAGATAACTCTGAGTCATCAGCCTCCTCAAAGTAGCATCTCCAATCTCCCCATCATGACGAGGATCTATAACTCTCTCCATAACAGACCAGTCTAACACATCAGGAACCTCAACTGGCTGTGCCACAAGCTCCAGTAATCTATCAGCATACTCTATCCTGCGCTCCTCAGTGACAGACTCATGCTCAAATCTCAGAAAAGTATGTAACTGAAAGTCCTCTCTATCCAAGAGTGAAAGACCTCTCTAACGTCTAGTCGCCATATCTGTAAACATAAATTTTAATAACTTTCTAATACATATTAAATATTAGAAATTTGGGCAGCATTTCTGCTTAATATTTGATAGCCACCTGCTTATTTTCAAATGTTATATCCAATAAACTAAACATAATATATGTCTTCATTTCGAATATAATATCGAATCAAATAATGAATATTTCATAATAAATATTTAATCAAAAATGGTTTGTAAATAAATTTTTAATTGTGGAGGTTTATAATTTCAACTAATCAGTTTCAAAGTTTTATTAATATTCAAAATATTTTAATAAACATAATCTTGTTCTTATTATACCCTTTTTATTTCTAAAATTGTATTTTTAATAAATTTTGTATTTTATCCAAAAATTTTATAACGATATATTTATTATAATTTTGTCAAAATTTTTGAAATTGTCGTTTTCCTAACTTAAAATTTTAAATTTTTGTTATTTCAATAATATCGAGTCTAAGAAGTTTGTAAAATATAATAGTTTTGTTTTAAATATATCGAATCATAAAGTATACTAAAATTTCATTAATACTATATATATATACTCGAATTTTATTATATTTTAAAATTTTAATAAAATTTTATTAAATCTTTTTTTTTGACTTAATAATCATAACCTAAAATCAAAAATGTAGTCGTTTAAAAATTTTCATTTTATTCGAGTATTTATCTAAAATCGAGCCCTAATCAATCCGCAACAATCCTCAATCAATCCTCAAACCATAAAAATCATAACCTATCTAACCTAAACTAGTTTCTAAACATTCCTAATCATTTAAACTAACCAAATATATGTAAACAATCCACAAATCGCAATAAACATAATAAAGTTATATAATACGGAATTAAAATGCGAAAAATAATAAACACGAGTTAGAAATCATACCTTTGATAATGAAAAATGCAATGAAAAGATGATGATAATGCGTATATGAGTGTATCCGTATGTGTGTGTAATATGTGTGTGAAATGTGTGAAAAAATGGCAGAAATGAAGGTTTCTGGTTTTTGAGCGAAAAAGGATCCAACCGTCGGTTGAGAATCCCAACCGCCGGTTGGTTCAAAATTTGGGCTTAGGCCTCCGTTCGGCCCGTGATTTTTTTATTGGGCTTTGTCTTAACTTCTATTTGGCCCATAAATCTTTCGTATTAATACATAATAACTTAATTTATCCGTATTTTTAATACAAAATTTCTACAAATGTAATATACAATATTATTACATAATATTTATCAACTATATACTATCTGTACCTTTTTAAGAAAGTGAATGCATGGAAAAAGAGACTTACCGTTTTAAGAATCTCGTTCCTCCAATTAATATAAATACCTGCATTACTGTTAGTTGTTACAAGTAACAGATATAAAGAAACTTACTTTGGTATACATAGATTTATCAATCAGTGATTGCGTCGACTCATTCACTGTCTGAAAATTCAATTGTCGACTTTATCGAATTTCAAAATATTGTTTCAATCTATTCGTCACCAAAATATTTAATATACCTGCAAACTTTGTAAGCAATGTTAAGCATAAATTCAAAATTTATAGTATTAATTCTCTTTAAGTAATTTGAATCAAACTTTTATCACTATTGCAACTCGTGTGAAAATTAATTCTGAATACTTAAATTTCTAACATTTGTGTAGCTAATACAAATAGAGATGAGATAATCATATAAATCCAAAAGCAGTAAACTCTATATTAATCAAGCACGAAATTAACAATAAACTTCAAATATCCAAATAAAATTCAAATCCTAAATAAAATAGAAAACAGAAAAAATTATAACTAGCTATTAAAAACGAAAAAGTTGCAAATGATCTTCAGAAGTGATTTGTTGATCTTCAAGCCTAATTCCCATAGATAGGTTTTCCAAAATTCTCAGGATAAATCCTTCGAAAATGCATATAAATCTTATTAGTTAACTCGGGTATTGGCGAAGCAAATTCAGAGAAACTCTCATGATGAATTCTTTCAGCGTTTTCAGTTTCTATGAGCATGGCAGCTATTCTTTTTACCTTTTTAGTTATTCTACCATCTTCGTCCATACTCAAGTAGTTATCTTCAATTTTCATTTCGCGCTCTACATGATTTTGCCTTAACGAATCTAATAACCCATAGAAACTTAAATGTATATCATGATAATCATATGTGTTGTGGGTTCTCACTGTTGTTCCTATATCTTTTAAGATTCTGTTATAGTATCCTTCTTGATGATTAGTTGTTAACCCAGAATACCTAAAAGTATCTACTAAATGATAATAAACCTCTGATAGCCCTAGATGAAAAAGGTTATTTCTTTGATTGTAGTGAACTCCAGGGTAGGCTAGTTGCAACTACTTTTTAGCATAAGTGACCAAGTTTGCCATTGGTTCATCAGAAAAGTACTCAGGAATTGTACGTGTTACTTCATCACATTCTCCATAGTAAAATTCATCAATAATATCCTGAATGTAGAAATCAACCGTACAATCTATGAAGAATCTTCCAGAATCAATATACTCTCTAGCCTTTAATGAATTAAAGAAGTCTTGAAAGTTCTTTAATAAGCAGATGTCAGCCATATTACTCAAGTTTCTAGTGGCATACTCTATTATTTCCTTAAGCTCTCCTAACATTTCCCTTTGTTTCTCAGAATAAGGAAACAAAGATTTCTCAAATGTTTGATGCACATAAGTATACTTCAACAGCTGTTCTTCACAAAAAGTTGGATCTACCATTTCATGTTCATTCACAATATCATACTTCAGCTCATTCACATAGTTGATAAAATCATCTGTATCTCTGGTTTCATTAGATATAACCCAAGCAGTGAATTGTTCTTCCATCTTCTTAATCAGCTCTTTTTGATAATCAGTATATTCTAAGGTAGACTTATGTATGAGTTCCATAACAAATCTAAGCTCATCCTCATGGTCATCTAAGTATTCAAAGATGTCTTCCTTGGTTGAAATCACGGGAGGATGTTCAAAATACTCATCTTCGGTTGTTAGCTTGATTTTCTTGTTTGGTTCAAAAGAATGGTCGTCTATCTCTATATCTTTAAAATCCTTATTATCACTTCCAAAGTCCACTTGCATCGACTCCATTCTTAATAACAGTTAAATTTCTCTGTGCACATAAAATAGCACATAGTTTAGATTACTTATCTAATCCTATTTTACCTAAAGTGACTTATTATACATATTGAATAATTATATTAATCTCTTATACATTGCTAATCAAAAGATCTCGGTAGCTCCATTGATAGTACATAAAAGCGGAGAAACAGGTCAGCGCGAAGCTTATTAAAAACCTATTTCTTTCGAGAAGCACCTTACCTCTTATATGATAAATCAATGAGGTAGGGCTGAACTCTCCTTATACCTTTGTTTTTGTCAGTATTCTCAATGGGTAAGCCGATATTTCGAATTGATTTTGCAACGCATTATAAAAATATATATATATATATATATAATTGTTTTACAAGGAAAATAGTTAGTTTTAATTAAAAATACACCGCTCCCCGGCAGCGGCGCCAAAAACTTGATGTGTGCTAAGTATAGGAAATTATAATCACAAGTTTTAATTAAGGAAATACTAAATAATACTATCACACAATTCAGGCAAGTGTTATTCTGATCATAGAATATAGCTTTATAAGTAAGTCCAGATTCGAACACAGGGAACATGATTTAATCTATAACTAACTATTTATTTATCCTAATTGCAATTATTACAATCAATATAGAATTTAACAATAATATACAAGATAGGGGGGACGTTTTAGTTCCGATCGAACATAATTATAATTGATACCGATTCTTAATAGATAAGTTTTAAGGAACAACTTAAGAATACTCAATTGGATAGAAGATTATGACTATTTAAACTATTATTTATTAAACTTATTATATTAACTTATGTCTATTTGCGTGTTGGCTATTATTATTGTGATTTACTAATGTAGAAAACCACAAAGGTTAAGATAACATTCATATAGCAATACAGTCAAAGGTTATGTAAAGTATCAATTAAGACCTATCAACATATTATTAATACAATTCCTGGTTCGGTTGAATTACAATGTTACTTAACATTTAATGAAACATAATCACTTAATTTAAAAACCCAAAAGATTAATAAAGTTTATCTATAAATCAGTTAATTATGATCATTAACATAATATAACACAGAATTCTTGCATAATAATATTCAATAATATAGTTCCAACATAAACATATAATTCATATAATAAACCTAATAAACATACATTTAAACATTCATAACGAAAATCTAACAAGCAATTAATTCAAATAAACAATATCCAAAGTAACCCAAAAGGTTAATAAAGTTACAAGGATAAAGAAACCAAACCAATTGACGAACTAGCTTTTCCTATGGTTAAAAACCTTCAAACCCTAGCTCCTTAGCCTCCAAATTCGTACATAAAGCTGGCCTAAAATCCTAACTTTCGTATTTCTCTTCTTTGAATCGTATATCCTTTAGCTTAGACTAAGCCTCTATTTATGACTTTTCTGGCCGACCCTCCAACCGCCGGTTGGGACTTCCAACCGCCGGTTTGAGTTAATTGAATCCCACTCCTACTCTGCGCTTTCCACCGACTTGAAACCCTTAACCCCAACCGCCGGTTGGTTAATCCAACCGCCGGTTGGTTTGTTTTTCTAGAATATTCCACAAACGGGCTTGGGCTTCAATGTGAGCTTTCTTTCTTCTTAAACGGATTCAACTTGTTTTCTTGGCCTATTTCTTTAATATAATCATCTTAGTCTTCATTTATTTAAGGTTTAAGTCTTCTTTTCTTCAATCGCTTTAATTTCTTTAGTTTTGGTCTTATTTTCGTTCCTTTTTCTCCAATCTTCAATTAAAATATATTTCTGCAAATATTAACAAAATAAGTATCTAAAATCATATAAATGCATAAAAATGTATACAAATATAGGGATAAATAGTATAAAATATAGTATCTATTTGATGCTTATCAGCTTCCATATACTTTTGAGAAAAGTTTAGATCAAATGAACTTGCTCTTCTTTTGTCATAATATGTGATATCGCGTAAAAAGTCACGTTTTACTACCGATATCTCTCTCATTATGGAACAATTCTTGGCAAATAAACTCAAATAATGTTTAAATCATTGAAACTTTGTCAAGAAGGTCAAAATAGAGTTGCACGAGAAAAATCAAGCAAAACGGACGAAAAACGAAGATTACAAACACGTTTGAAGATTCAAGACATCAAGACAAGATTTGAAGGAAAAAATGCCCATCACTGAGATTTCTCTTATCCAAGATATTCGTTTTAAAAATACGAATCTAACAGAAGAAGAATCAACAAAAACGGATGAAGAATGAAGATTCTACGTACGCCGGAAGATTCAAATGATTCGAACGAGACATCCAAAGAGCAGAGACATATTTTTAGGATTTACTTTCATCAAAGTCTTTGTTTTTGAAAAATGAATCCAACGCAAAAAGAATCAACATAAATGGACCCATAACAAAGGAGATACGCACGAATCAAGAAACGAGGCAAAAGACGGCGAACCGGGGCGGGGGAGGGGCAGCCGTCGCCAGCCACCACCCCACCGCCGCCGGCCACCATGGTGGCGGTGCCGGCTGGCCTCCCCCTGTCTCCCGTGCACTTTTTCATCCTCGTTCGTACTCGCAGGGTACATGTGCTTGCCCTTTTCCGCGACTCTAGGGTACACGTGCTAGACCTTTACGTGCTTTAGGGTACATGTGCTAGCAACTTTCTCACATTTTGCTAACATGTGCCCCAAGTTGCTATAATGCACCAACTTTCCCATATAAATAGGGAGCCCATGGTTCATTTGAAGACACACCATCACACACCCCAAAATACACTTTCACACATCTTTTCACACACTTACACCTTCCATATCTTTCTCATTTTTCTAGTTTTACTTTCTAAATTAGTATAAGTTTAGGAAGTGTTGTTAGAATAAAACAAAAGCAAGGAACGTGCTTGTAATCTTTGGTGTAAGCTTAATACTCGGTCAATAAATATCTCGGTTTGCTTGATTTTCAAACGTGCATGGAATCTTCGTTTTACATCCATTTTACATCCGTTTTGCTTGATTTTTATCGTGTGACCTTGTTTTGACCATCTTGGCATAATACTATTGATTTGTAATGTTTTTGAGTTAAAGTGCCAAGAATCGTTCCAGAATGAGAGAGATATTGGTAGTAAAAACGTGACTTTTTACGCGATATCAAGTATCCCACACTTAGAACTTTGCTTGTCCTCAAGCAAACTCGATTTTCAACATGGTAAAAATAAAATAATTTTAAGGTGGAACTTTTTACTAAGCGGTTTTGGGAAAGTAAAATACTTGTTCTTGGAAAAGGAAGGATTGTAATCTTTAGGAGCATGCTTATGATCTTTGATCTTGGATACATGACTAGGCGATCCTCTCAAGGTGGTCACTCAAATCACTCAAAGTGTTTAGGGTTTCCTATTCTAATATTATCAATCACTCACAACGCCAGTCATGTATCGTTTATCGTCATAGGCTTGATCGAGAATTAAATCGTTACCTCTTTGGTGAGTGTGAAGTCGATCTAACCACAATCATTCAAGGAGAGGGGATGTAAGGTTTTTGGAGTGAAAGGTTAGTGGTATGAGAGGAGGTTTTTGTTGGGTTTTTGATTCTCTTTTTTTTTTCGAAGTTGGGATTTTTGGGGGATTGACGCCTTTTGACATTTGCGGAAGGAGTCTTTTTCTCCTATTGAATTCCCTTTTTTTTTCTTTCTTTTTTTGACGTCAGCCCCTTGCGATTTCTGTTCGTTCATCTTTGAAACTTTTTATGAAGCTTGAAGGATGCTTTTGAGTAGGTGAGGGGTAATGTATCTATTTTATTTTCTTAGGAGTATGGGTGTACGGCTGGGTTTAAGAATGATGTGATTCGATCTTCTTTTCACTGACCAATCTGGATTCGAAATGCATAACAGGAGCAAGTTCTGATTCTAAACGCATACATCGGCATACTCAAGAATCGAAAAAGTGAAACATTAAAAGTGAATGCTTTTTCTATGGCTCAAGATACCTCATGAATCGAAAGTTGAGTTGTTGTGTGCCTAGTCATGCGATGCTCTTTATGGGATTACAAAACTAATTTTTCAAAAGAATTTGTATTTTAATTATCCTTTTTCCCAAAGTAAATCATTCTTCGTCTAAAATTTTTCATTTTCAACACATTTTTGAAAATTTTGTTTACTTTTTGGAGAAAGATGGTCTTATAAAGAGCAACGATTTTAGAATCAAGCATATACCATTTACAGTAGTGCAACTACTGCTATCCCACAATTAAAAAAACATCATCCTCGATGTTATACTAAGCTTTGAATGGTAAAATCCTACACTTAGGGTTTTAAACATCTAAGGCGCATTCTTTTAGTGTGTGTTGGGTTTGAATCCCACACTTAGTGATTAGCAAATTGCATATGGTATATTTAAAACGAATGAAAAAGACGGTATAGAAGTACTCCCCGATGGTCAGGTGTCTCTGAGCGGTGTTGTATTCATTGGTTGACTCTTTGATAGCCACCACAATGATGCGTACATCGTCGTTTTCATCAATCAGGTCAATCATCTCTTCGTGAGTGTCGATGAGGGGAATCTCTAATCTCTCAGCTGTGATGACGGGTGAATTTGATGGAACAAGAGGAGTTTTTAGAATAGAGCGTTCATCGATAGTGACGTCAACAAAATCGCCGTCAAATTCGACACTTTAGTAGTCAGAATCTTCACCTCATGACTCTGGGAATTGGTGGAATTCTTCATCTGAGGGTGCATTGTTGAAAGGTTGGGTGTTGTCGACTTTTATAACACCCCTCTTTCTAATACAATAACATTATATTATTTTAATAGGAAGCGTATATTACAAAATATATTTCATTACTTTATATTAAATAATGTACATAAACAGTTTACGTATTCAGATCACACCAAATTAAAACTGTTTAACAATTACTTAAAACGGGGTATTATATTTTACAAAACAAGCTTTATACAAACCATATCAGAGTCGCAAGTCGTCAAACTTTCCCTGCCGAAGCATCCACTTCCTGACTACCCACATAGTAAACAAAATCTGCAGGAAGTAATATGAGGGATTAGCACAAAGCTAAGTGAATAGATTTATCACACACAATTCAACTTAGCTTAACTATGAGTTTACACCAAATAATCGTAAACACACATATTTCAATGAGGATCGATGGCTCTTGGGATATCATAATACCCGGGGATTCCCAAAGAACACTTAACGTCAATCTGTATGGCCAATGCAGAATAGACCGATAACTATTGGTTATTAAACTCATACACAGGTCTCAAACACAACAAATGAATCAAAACCTGTGTAATTCACATAATAACCAAAAGTCCAACTACACGTTGACCTCAATAATCTGATACACATATATTCACGTATCACGTAGATTCATAGTCAATAACCAAGACTACACAGTCTAACACATATCTACGTTTACTTGTTGCAACCAAATAGTTACAACTAAATCAAATGGTGAGTTCTAAATCCACTCACCGATACCTTTGACGTCTCCACAGTCAGGATTCCTATATCACTGAGTCTTAGGTTGATCTGAAACAGAAAATCAAATATAAGTTAGAAATTCGTTCCATAATCATTATCAGAGCATATTCATCAAATCAGGTAATCCCTGAAGTCTAGTCAAACAAAAGTTCATTCAAAATGAAATTAGAAAATCCCGAAATGACGTTTAAAAACTGAAAAATGCTATTTTCGGGCCCTAGATGACCCCGAATGGCCAAAAACTGCCTAGACTCTTAGAATAGAGCCGGGATCATTAGGTCGTTTCCGAGTGACCATGCGAATTTCAATCCAATCCGACTTAGTGAAATTGTCACCTGTTCGTTACCCCGAAAAGACTTTTCAAAATTTGCGAAATAAAAATCTTTAAAAATTCTCGGTTCGCAGTGATCTGGTTTCGCAGGTCAACTCGGTTCGCAGAAACTCGACTCGCAATGAAATAACTCAGTTCGCACAGCCATCTCGGCTCGCAGAACTCGGTTCGCACCGCAAAACTACTCAGTTCGCAACGCGAGTCAACTCGCTTTGCATAGTGAAAACTCACCTCGCATCGCAATATCTCAGTTCGCAAGATCTCGGTTCGCTTCGCAGAACTCGACTCGCTTCGCACAAGAACTCGGTTCGCAGGACGAACTGGGTTCTGCGAGTTTCGCTGTTCTTACGAGATTTATGAACCAAAACTCATCAAAACTTCAAGGAACTCAATTCTATGGTTTCTAATACATCTACTAACATCATATACCACCTAATAACACCAAATAGCAACATAACAATCTTTAATTTGGTTTAATCACTCAAAACCCCAATTTATAAAACTCAAAATTGAACTCACTTCTTGGTGAAGATGAAGATGATATGATGCAGATGATGATGTTGCTGTTCTTGAAATCAGAATCACGGGTTTTCTTGAATTCAATTTGTTTATGGTTTATTTTGAGTTGTGAGTTTACAAATGAAAATAAAGAAGAAGGAGGAGACTTGGAAACTTAAGGATACTAAGGTCGGTTTAACAACCGACTTCACATATAAGATGGTATAATTTTTATACCCGTTCTAAATCTATTGTCTGGAACCTAAAAACCATTTGCGAGAAATAGTATTTTGTTTTACCGTCATCTATAATAATTTAAAACAACTAATAGTTTACTATTCACAATAAGTCCTAAGACTTATTTACTTAAGTTTCACAAGTAAAATAATTAATATCAAATAATTCCTAAAAACAATTAAATAACTAATTTAAATAAAGGAATTACCAGACCAGGAATAAGGGTGTTACAAATCTCCCCTCCTTAAGAAGATTTCGTCCCCGAAATCTCATCACGACTAAATAATTCAGGATATCTGAATCTCATACTTTCCTCAGTCTCCCAAGTTAGGTTTGAACCTAAACTATGTTTCCATTTCACTAACACTATGGGAATCTGTTTCTTTCTAAGTTTAGTCACCTTTTTATCTAAAAGTTCAATAGGTTCTTCAACTAACTTCTGGTTCTGATCAACCTTCAAGTCTTGCAGAGGAAGAATCTGAGACTGATCTTCAACATTGCATTTTCTCAAATAACACACATTAAATGTATCATGAATCCCTACAAGCTCTGGGGAAGTTCAAGTGTAACTCACTGATCATTAACAACTTGACGAATTTTAAAGGGACCAATGTATCTAGGAGCTAATTTCCCTCATTTTCCAAACCGGATAATACCTTTCCACGGAGAAACTTTAAGATAAACAAGTTCGCCTTCAGAAAATGTAACTGGCTGTCTACGCGGATCTGCATATTGCTTCTGTCTGTCACGAGCAGCTTTCAATTTCTCACGTGCAATTGCCACTTTATCTGCTGTTATCTGAACAATATCGGGCCCAACAAACTGTTTCTCTCCAGCCTCTAACCAACATGTAGGTGTTCTACAACGGCGTCCATACAACATTTCATATGGAGGCATGCCAATACTGGAGTGATAAGAATTTTTGTAAGCAAATTCTACTAATGGTAGGTGAGAATCCCAAGAACCGCCATATTCAATGACACAAGCTCGAAGCATATCCTCGAGTGTCTGAATCGTCCTCTCAGATTGGCCATCAGTTTGAGGATGATACGCTGTACTAAGATTTACTCGAGTGCCTAACTCATGCTGTAAACTTTGCCAAAAGTGAGAAATAAATCGAGAATCTCGATCTGACACAATCGATAAAGGAATTCCATGTCTCGATACAATTTCATTAACATACAACTGTGCAAGCTTACTCAGAGATGCTGTTTCACTAGTAGCCAGAAAATGTGCACTTTTGGTCAAACGATCAACAATAACCCAGATCATATCATTTCCACGTGGCGTTCGAGGAAGTTTAGTTACAAAATCCATAGTCAAGTGTTCCCACTTCCATTCTAGAATTTCCAACTGTTTCAGTGACCCATACGGTTTCTGATGTTATGCTTTAACTTGAGCACAAATATGACAAGTACCAACAAATTACTATATCTGTTTTCATCGTAGGCCACCAATACAAGGGTTTCAAATCATTATACATTTTGGTACTCCCGGGATGGACGGATAATTTAGATTTATGAGCTTCAGTCAAAATCATATCCCGAATACTACCAATCAGAGGAATCCACACACGAGACTGAAATGTCTTTAATCCTCTAGAATCATCTATCAACAAATCTTTTCTTTTCAACATAATTTCAGATTTTAAATTATGATCCAATAAGGCTTCTAACTGAGCAGCTTTTATTTGATCAATCAATTCAGAAGAAACATCTACTTTCATGTAATAAACTCTGTCAAAAGTACCTTTTCGGCTCAAAGCGTCAACAACTACATTTGCTTTCCCCGGATGGTATCTGATTTCACAATCATAATCTTTAATTAATTCCAACCATCTTCTTTGACGCATATTTAACTCTTTCTGTGAAAACATATACTGAAGACTTTTATGATCAGTACAAATAATACATTTAGTACCATATAAATAATGTCTCCAGATTTTCAAAGCAAATACAACAGCTGCCAGCTCTAAATCATGTGTTGGGTAATTCTTTTCATGCGGTTTCAACTGACGAGAAGCATAAGCAATAACTCTTTCTCTTTGCATAAGGACACAACCCAAACCAGAGTAAGATGCATCACAATTTACAATAAAATCTTCAGACCCATTTGGTAATGCTAACACTGGAGCTTGACATAACAATTGTCTCAAAGTCTGAAAGGCATGTTCTTGTTGATTATTCCATTCAAACTTTTCATTCTTGCGGGTTAATTTAGTCAATGGGCTAGCAATTTTAGAAAAGTCTTTAATAAACTTCCGATAATAACCTGCCAAACCCAGAAAACTCTTGATCTCAGAAGCATTCTTTGGAGTTTTCCAATTCATTACTGCTTCAACTTTAGAAGGATCAACTTTAACCCCATCATTACAAATGATGTGACCCAAAAACTGAACTTCTCGAATCCAGAACTCACATTTAGAAAATTTGGCATATAATTGTTCTCTTTTCAATGTTTCAAGAACTAATCTCAAATGCAAGGCATGTTCTGATTCGGACTTAGAATACACAAGAATATCATCGATGAAAACGATTACAAACTTATCAAGAAATGGTCGACATACCCGGTTCATTAAATCCATAAAAACTGCTAGAGCATTTGTTAAAACAAATGGCATAACCAGGAATTCATAATGACCATACCTCGTACGAAAAGCAGTCTTAGGAATATCCTGTTCACGAACACGAACCTGATGATAACCTTATCTCAGATCAATTTTAGAATAAACAGAAGATCCCTACAACTGATCAAACAAATCATATATTCGAGGCAGAGGATACTTATTCTTTACTGTTCGTTTATTCAATTCCCTATAATCAATACACATTCTGAAAGACCCATCCTTCTTTTTCACAAACAAAACTGGTGCACCCCAAGGTGAAGAACTAGGTCTAATAAAACCTCTATCCAATAACTCCTGAATCTGATTAATCATTTCACGCATTTCAGAAGGAGCTAATCTATAGGGAGCTTTGGCTACAGGCGACGAGCCCGGAACAAGATCAATCTGATATTCAACTTCCCTAACCGGTGGTAAACCAGGCAATTCATCGGGAAACACCTCCGGATATTCAGAAACTACCCGGACATCGGAGACAGATTTCTTTTCAAGTTTGGCATCAATAACATAAGCTAGGTAAGACTCACATCCTTTAGACAATGACTTCCTAGCTTTCATCATGGAAATCAGAGGAATATACCCACTATCCCGTTCTCCTCGAGCCACAACGTATGACTCTTCAGAGATTGGGATTCTAATCAGCTTATGGTGGCAATCTATACTTGCTTTAAATTGACTTAACCAATTCATGCCAATAATTACATCAAAACTTGGAATCGGCATTAACAGGAATGAAATTGGAAAAGTCTGACTATCTATCACAATATTAGCTCCAGTCACCGAGGTGGTAACAGGAACTAATTTGCCACTAACAATCTCTACTTCTAAGGGCTTAGTTATCACAATAGGGATCAGTTTCAACTTATCACAGAAACACGCAGATATAAAAGAATAATTTGCTCCAGAATCAAATAAAACACGAGCTGGTACAGAGTTTATAAGAAAAGTACCAGTAATCACGTCATCTGTGTGGACAGCCTCATCGACTGTCATCTGAAAAGCCCTACTCATCGCTGGCGGAGGATTCTTCCGCTTTTGACCGGAAGATGATGAACTTCCGACCGAAACCGAACCCTGTTTCCTCGCCTCAGGACACTGTCCAACACGATGCCCTTCTTTCTTACAGTTCAAGCACACAAAATTGGGAAACTTACAATTCTTAAACTCATGACCCAATTCACCATATTTAAAACATTTGTTCATCTGAATTGTACATGGACCAGTATGTTTGGATCGACAAGAACTACACCAGTTAGAACTTCCAGATGAACCACTTTTACTGCCGGATCTTTGACCCTGACGGTTACCTTGCCACCTGGACTTTCCTTTACCCTGTGAATCGGTTCTAGCCCTTGCAAATGAAGAAGTATCTCTAGCTTGAGACTCTCGAAAACCTCTAATATCAGTGTCCATCGAGTGTGCAAGAGTAAAAGCTTGGGATAGATTACTAGGTAACCTCACTGTAGTACGATAATTATGAGGTAAAGTTTCCACAAACTGCTCAATTCTGGTTTTCTCATCGGGAACCCACTGTTGCACAAACCGTAGTTTCTCCGAAAACTGTGTGATTAACTCATCGATGGTCATCTTATCGGTTAATTGAAGATTCACAAACTCTCTCCTAATGTGTGCCATATCAAAGTCAGAACAATATTGATTACAAACAGCTTGATGGAAATCAGGCCATCGAATAGCTTCTTTCTGCTGTTGCGTCAAATGACCGGTAATCGAGTCCCACCAAACCATGGCTTTGTCTTTTAAACCCTGAATAGTATAAAACACTTTGGATTCTTCTTCACAGCAAGTAACATCAAATTTCCGCTCCATATCTCTTAACCAATTTAAAGTTACAGATGGATTTGTACTACCTCTAAACTCCGGTGGTTTACTTGCCATGAACGTTTTAAATGAACACTGTTTATTTGACTAAAAAGGAGGAATATTACCAAACACAGGTTTCTGTTGCTCAGAACGTTGCTGAGATGATGCAGTTTCAGTCTGTCTTTTAAATTCTCTAAGATTAATCACCTATCTTCTAACTGAAAAAGATAATCATCTCTATTCGATTCTTCACGAGCAGTAATAGAAGTACCCTCATGATCATGTCTCTCATTATGAATATCAGAAGGGGGAAAATCGATCCTTGAGGCATTATTAGGGTTGGTGGTCGGTTGTTCATTATCTGCCATATCTGTATTTACCACAACAACTCGACATTTGTTAATCGTTAGCACCTATCTACTAGCAATTCCACATACAATGCTAAATCCCATACCCAAGAATGTTTGACGTAACACACTCTAGATTTGGGATTGAACACTTTATAATGCTCAATTCACCCAAATCTATGCTCTGATACCAACTTATAACACCCCTCTTTCTAATACAATAATATTATATTATTTTAATAGGAAGCGTATATTACAAAATATATTTCATTACTTTATATTAAATAATGTACCTAAACAGTTTACGTATTCAGATCACACCAAATTAAAACTGTTTAACAATTACTTAAAACGGGGTATTATATTTTACAAAACAAGGTTTACACAAAACCATATCAAAGTCGCAAGTCGTCAAACTTTCCCTGCCGAAGCATCCACTTCCTGACTACCCACATAGTAAACAAAATCTGCAGGAAGTAATATGAGGGATTAGCACAAAGCTAAGTGAATAGATTTATCACACACAATTCAACTTAGCTTAACTATGAGTTTACACCAAATAATCGTAAACACACATATTTCAATGAGGATCGGTGGCTCTTGGGATATCATAATACCCGGGGATTCCCAAAGAACACTTAACGTCAATCTGTATGGCCAATACAGAATAGACCGATAACTATTGGTTATTAAACTCATACACAGGTCTCAAACACAACAAATGAATCAAAACCTGTGTAATTCACATAATAACCAAAAGTCCAACTACACGTTGACCTCAATAATCTGATACACATATATTCACGTATCACGTAGATTCATAGTCAATAACCAAGACTACACAGTCTAACACATATCTACGTTTACTTGTTGCAACCAAATAGTTACAACTAAATCAAATGGTGAGTTCTAAATCCACTCACCGATACCTTTGACGTCTCCACAGTCAGGATTCCTATATCACTGAGTCTTAGGTTGATCTGAAACAGAAAATCAAATATAAGTTAGAAATTCGTTCCATAATCATTATCAGAGCATATTCATCAAATCAGGTAATCCCTGAAGTCTAGTCAAACAAAAGTTCATTCAAAATGAAATTAGAAAATCCCGAAATGACGTTTAAAAACTGAAAAATGCTATTTTCGGGCCCTAGATGACCCCGAATGGCCAAAAACTGCCTAGACTCTTAGAATAGAGCCGGGATCATTAGGTCGTTTTCGAGTGACCATGCGAATTTCAATCCAATCCGACTTAGTGAAATTGTCACCTGTTCGTTACCCCGAAAAGACTTTTCAAAATTTGCGAAATAAAAATCTTTAAAAATTCTCGGTTCGCAGTGATCTGGTTTCGCAGGTCAACTCGGTTCGCAGAAACTCGACTCGCAATGAAATAACTCAGTTCGCACAGCCATCTCGGCTCGCAGAACTCGGTTCGCACCGCAAAACTACTCAGTTCGCAACGCGAGTCAACTCGCTTTGCACAGTGAAAACTCACCTCGCATCGCAATATCTCAGTTCGCAAGATCTCGGTTCGCTTCGCAGAACTCGACTCGCTTCGCACAAGAACTCGGTTCGCAGGACGAACTGGGTTCTGCGAGTTTCGCTGTTCTTACGAGATTTATGAACCAAAACTCATCAAAACTTCAAGGAACTCAATTCTATGGTTTCTAATACATCTACTAACATCATATACCACCTAATAACACCAAATAGCAACATAACAATCTTTAATTTGGTTTAATCACTCAAAACCCCAATTTATAAAACTCAAAATTGAACTCACTTCTTGGTGAAGATGAAGATGATATGATGCAGATGATGATGTTGCTGTTCTTGAAATCAGAATCACGGGTTTTCTTGAATTCAATTTGTTTATGGTTTATTTTGAGTTGTGAGTTTACAAATGAAAATAAAGAAGAAGGAGGAGACTTGGAAACTTAAGGATACTAAGGTCGGTTTAACAACCGACTTCACATATAAGATGGTATAATTTTTATACCCGTTCTAAATCTATTGTCTGGAACCTAAAAACCATTTGCGAGAAATAGTATTTTGTTTTACCGTCATCTATAATAATTTAAAACAACTAATAGTTTACTATTCACAATAAGTCCTAAGACTTATTTACTTAAGTTTCACAAGTAAAATAATTAATATCAAATAATTCCTAAAAATAATTAAATAACTAATTTAAATAAAGGAATTACCAGACCAGGAATAAGGGTGTTACAACTTTGACGGTTCTGACTTCCGTGATGGTGTTTTGAAGGTTTTCTTCAGCAAAGCTTCCTGGTTATCATGCCTTATATGCAGAAATTCTCTGTAGGAGTTTAGCATACATGTCAGGGTGCTGTGATGTTCGGAGTTCTTCTTCGAAAGTGTCTATGTCTCAGAGTCGGGTTCTGGTGAAGGGCTTCGATGGATCGAGATAAGAGTCGAGAATGTTTCCCATTCTTTTGAGATGAGTGGATCTAAGCTCTTGGTGGATGGCTCCGTAATCAAAGGATTCTTCCGATGAAGTGTAGTCTTTGCAGTCTTGTATTTTCTTGACTTCAGCCATCTATGGTGAATCAGTTTGATATTAATCTTCCTCCATTTCTTCCTCTTCCTTAGGTTCTTCTTCCATTTCTTCCGTTCTTTCATCTTTCTCAGCGAGTTCTTCCTCTTCTTCCTTAGGTTCTGATTCGTCCTCCTCGAATTCGTCTTCTTCCTCAGCGTCCTGATACTCTTCGTCCTCGTCTCGGTCTGTCTCAGTATCGTAGATCAAGGTTGTTGGTCGAGTGAAGTATCGTTCTTCTTCGGGGTCTGATTCGTCATCGGAACATATTCTGCCTGTTGATATAGCGTGGCATTCTTCTTGCTCTGGTGTATAGTCTGGTTGGTCGATCTTGTAAGTGATGCTTTCACCATGCGCTCATAGAACAATCGTATGGTTATACACATCAATCACTGCTCTGGTTGTGTTCATAAATGGTCTTCCAAGGATAATCAGGATGTTTATGTCCTCATGGATATCCATTACCACGAAATCCGTCGGAAAGAAGAATCTGTTAACTTGAACTAAGACGTTCTCAGCTATTCCTTTTGGGTATCTAACAGATTGGTCAGCTAGCTGGACAGTCATCTTAGTGGGTTTCAAATTTTCAAGCTCTAGCCTCTTAAACAGGGAGTAGGGCATAAGGTTAATGCTAGCTCCTAGGTTGGCTAAGGCACGGATATCTCCGGATTGGTAAATAGAACAAGGGAGTGTGAATCTACCGGTATCTCCTAGTTTTTCTGGAAGGCTATTCTTAAGTAGGGCTGATGTTTCAGAACTAAAGGGAATGTTGTTTACTTCGGGCAGTTTATCCTTAGTGGATAGCAATTTCCTCATATATTTATTTCGACCAGGGACTCTAAACATGGTATCGAGAAATTTTCCGTCTAGCTTAAAGGATGATAATTTCTTAGGTTGGGCTTTAAGTCTAGCGGGATAAGGGATCCTGACCTCTTTGTTCATGGTCGGAGTGGTTTCCACAGCTGGTATCTTGATTTCTGGTTCTTCTTTTACTGGTACAGCAGCAGGGGGTGGAGTGGCTGCCTCATTTGCGGTAGTGATTTGATTTGCTTCCTCAACATGTGGGTTGTGAACCGTGTTGCTAGGCAAACTTCCTATGGGTCTGTTATCAAGACATTGTGCCAATTGTCCAATTTGGGCTTCCAAATTCTTTAGCACGGCCAATTGGTTTCTCATAAAGAGGTCGGCTTGATCTTGTCTAGCGGACGTCTTTTGGTTGAGTAGGTGTTGACCTTGCATGAATTAGGTGAAGGCGTCATCTGAACTTGAAGCTGGGGCATTTGTCTTTGCAGGTTGTTCAGCGGTTTGGTTTGTATCGGAAGTGGGTGCAAGAAGTGAAAGGGGTTGGTTATAAGAAGGTTGTGATTGTTGTGGGTAAGGTGGGTATCTAGGTGGGTATCGGGGTTGGTATGGTTGGTTGGTTCTCTGTGGGAATGGAGGTCCTCTAGGTTGGTTATTGTTTTGGTTGAAACCGGGTGGAAAATTCTGTGGTCGAGCGGGAAACTGAGCATAGTAGATTGTGCCATCTGCTTCTTCGTATTCCACTTGGTATTCACCAGATGGTTGTGGGTTGGTGCAATGTTGACAGAATTGCACTTGGTGTACTTGGTGTTGTTGTTTCTTAAGTTCTTCAAACTGTTTGACAAGTGAGTCCATTTTCTCCATTAATACTTTAAGTGCTTCAACTGGAACTGGATTTAATGCAACGATAGGTGCTGAAGATGTTGACTGATCTCCAGAGTTCCAATCATGGTGATGCATAGTCATATTCTCTATTAGGTTCCATCCTTCTTCGTCGGTCTTTGTCATGAAGCTTCCTTGTGCAGCAGCATCGAGAGTGGTTCGGTGGTTGGGGTCTAAACCATTGTAGAAGGTACACAATTGTGCGGATTTGTCGAGACGGTGATTGGGGCACTTCTTCAAGGCTCCTTTGGATCGTTCCCATGCTGTGTATAATGACTCATCAAAAGCTTGTCGGAAATTCATGATGTCATTTCGAAGTTTGGTTTGTTTAGAAGGCGGAAAGTATTTGGTTAGAAACTTTGTCGCCATTACCGTCCATGAAGGGATAGAGCCGGTCTCTAAACCTTCAAACCATGTTTGCGCATGATGAGTGAGCGAATAAGGGAAAAGATACAAGCGGATCGTGTCTTGGCTAATTCCGTTTTGTTTGTAGGAATTTGAAAGAGATATGAACTTGTCGAGGTGAGAGTTGGGATCATCACTTGGCAATCCATGAAATTGACAGTGGTTTTGGATTAGTTGGATGATGTGATGTTTAAGCTTGAAAGATGGACCAGGGGTTTCAGGGTAGAGAATTGGTCCTCCTCTTCCTTCGATAGAGGGTTTACTGTTGTCAACGAGAGTGATGCGTTCAGCCATTTCTTGTTCAAGCGCGGATTGCTTTCTTTCTCGTCGAATAGTACCTATTATAAATTCTGGATCAGGGAAATTAAACAGTGGTGTAGTTCTAGAGAAACAGAAAATAGAGGTGAAACTAATAATAAAGAAAATATATATATTTTTAGAAGGTTTTATCCTAAGGGTTTACTAGAATTGGGATTGGTTGGGCCTCTGTATCGGACAGTTAGTCTCCCCGGCAGCGGCACCAAAAACTTGATGCGCTCCGAAGCGTCCGTATGAAGACGGTGCTCGGACCGCAATCGGTTTGTTTTAAATTCGTATTTGCTGGGGTCTAAGTGTGACTTACTGATACTGAACCCAAAGGCTAGTAGATGGTAAGTATGACCTAGAGTCGTTCTTAAAAAGAAACTGAATTGAAACAGAGGTGATCCAATCAATCTTTCTTTTCTAGTAAAGGTTAAAAGAGTGCGTTGGGGGGTTTTGGTTCAGTTAATTAAGTAAACGAAATAAAGCGAATAAAAGATAATTGTAAATTAGATAATAAAAGGAGTATTTGTTGTGAGTTCGTTAGCTTATAATGTGGGGCGATGACTTGTAGGGAAAACGTTTACTAAATTTGGAATGTTCACTAGACTTGGTAGTTTATGGTATAAACGATAGATTCCCTATTAGTCGGTTATCAACTAATATGTCACGAGGAACCACGGTGTCATGATTCTGATTAGACGGACAATGCTCAACTCTCCACACTCTCCTGTGAGGGAGTCAGTGGCCCTTCTTATTGAGCACATTTACTCGTGGGCGAAGGAATAGAGTAGCAAGTCTACAACAAGTCTAACCGTTCTTAATACCATAAAGACTATAAATTTAGCAAACAATTAACTTAGCAAATATGTTCGGACTTAGTTGATCAATTCCTATTAATAAATCTTAAGCATGGTAAGCGAAGGAAGGTGTTGAGGTTTCTTGCGTACCTTACTTTAAATTTCATAGGTTAAGAAAAAGTATCGATTTAAGTTGGATTTTAAACTTGCCTTTCTCAATACAATTAACAAATCCCTAGGTTTTCGTAAATGGTTATTTAGCCTATAGCCTACCTAATCTAATCTAAACTAATCTAATTGAAAACGTAAATAAAATGTTGACGGCTTTTTGCATAAAGTTAAACCCAGACCATGTCAGAAAATGCTATGGTAGTCCACAATGTATTTAACCATTTACCGATGTTTCCATTTAACCGTTTACCGATGTTTCCATTGTGGATTCAATTGCTTCACGATGTTTACATGATAAGTACATTGTGATTTTAAGTGTACAGTACTCATGGCAATTCCACGTAATCACATTGCATTTTATGATGCGCGCATAATGTTACAATCGAAACCATAGTTTTACACTGATAACTATTGACCAAGTAGTAAGGTTCGCGACTCCTCTTTACGAGGTTACAATCACGTTTGTTAATCGAAAGGCGAATGTAAGTTTTAGGTTTAAAATCATAAGATAAGTCCGTTCATAAAGTTTCCGTTTTATAATGTCGATCCATAATACAACTACCTTCGGTCGTTACCGGCTTCCATACGTATGTACTTTGCTTAAAAGCATTTCCAGCACTATACCGAATAAACAGTCGAATAGGGGCCGTCATATTATTTCACAACGTATTTAAAGTCATCCCACAATTATATATGCTAACTACATCACAACAAATACAATAGTAATCTACTCGCTAATCATGGCATAAACTATCTCTAGCATAATTAAAGTATACATATTTAATCAAGATAGATAAGGATAGAAATAACCGAGATTAATATGCGAGAAGGAGTAGACTTGAATTAATAAGAGTTGCTCCAAGTGTACACCAACGATTAAAAATGCGTTCCTCACCAAGGATTACAAGCACGTTCCTTGCTTCTATTTTAACTAGCCTAATACTAATTTAAAATAAAGAAAGAAAGAAAAGCTAGAAGAAAGTATGAAAGTGCCTAGCTATGTAAGTATCCTAGTGCCCTTGGTGTGTTTTTCAAATGAGCCTCATGCCTCCTATTTATAGAGGAGTTTTGGTTCATTTTAGCAAATGGAAGCACACATTAGCAAAAGGTGGAAAAGGTAGTGGCACCAGGTACGAAAAGCATGTAAAGGTCTAGCACCGAGTACGAAAAAGGACAAAAAAGCGCAATCCGTGCGGAAGGGTGGTGGCCGGTGGCGGCCTAGTGGCAGCCAGTGGCGGCTGTGTGGCTGCCGGTGGCGGCTGTGTGGCTGCGGGCGGCGGCTGGCACTACCCCGCACCGGTTCGTTGCCCGTTGCTTCGTTTCTCAATTCATGTGTGTTTTCTTCGTTATGCGTACGTTTGCGTTGATTCTTTTTGCTTTAGATTTGTAATTCAAAAACGAAGCTTTTGGTGAAAAGAAATCCCAAAAATATGTCTCTGAACTTTAGATGTGTCGTACGAATCGTTTGGATCTTCCGAAGTGCGTAGAATCTTCATTCTTCGTCCGTTTTAGTTGATTCTTCTTCTGTTGGATTCGTAATTTGAAAACGAACATCTTGGGTCAAATAGATGTTGGTGATGGGCTCTTTTGTCTTGAAATCTCGTTTTGATGTCTTGAATCTTCAAACGTGCGTGGAATCTTCATTTTACATCCGTTTTGCTTGATTTTTATCGTGCGACCTTGTTTTGACCATCTTGGCATAATACTATTGATTTGTAATGTTTTTGAGTTAAAGTGCCAAGAATCGTTCTAGAATGAGAGAGATATTGGTAGTAAAAACGTGACTTTTTACGCGATATCACTATCCACTAAGGATAAACTGCCCGAAGTAAACAACATTCCCCTTAGTCCTGAAAGCTCTGCCCTACTAAAAATAGCCTTCCTGAAAAACTAGGAGACACCAGTAGATTTACACTCCCTTGTTCTATTTACCAATCCAGAGATATAAGCGCCTTAGCCGACCTAGGAGCTAGCATTAACCTCATGCCCTACTCCCTGTTTAAAAGGCTAGAACTTGAAAATTTAAAACCCACTAAGATGATCGTCCAGCTAGCTGACCAATCCGTTAGATACCCAAAAGGAGTAACTGAAAATGTTTTAGTTCAAGTTAACAAATTCTTCTTTCCTACGGATTTCGTGGTAATGGACATCCAAGAGGACATAAACATCCCGATTATCCTTGGAAGACGATTCATGAATACAGCCTGAGCAGTAATTGATGTGTATAACCATGCGATTATCCTACGCTCGCATGGCGAAAGCATCACTTACAAGATCGACCAACCAGAATGCACTCCAGAACAAGAAGAATGTTATGCTATATCAACAGGCAGAATTACCTATAATGATGAATCAGAGCCCGAAGAAGAACAACCTTTCACCCGATCGTCAACCTTCATCTCTGACACTGAAACTGACCCAGAAGAGGAAGAGGAGTATCAACCTGCAGAGGAAGACGTGGAATCTGAAGAAGAAGAAGAAGAAGAAGAAGAAGAAGAAGAAGAACCTGAAGAAGAAGAGGAAGAACCCACTGAGGATGAAGAAGAAACTGAAGAGGAAAAAGAAGTGATGGACGAAGAGACCGAAGAAGAAAAAGAAAGATCTGAAGAAATGGAGGAAGATGAGGATCAAATTAATTCACCCCAAATGGCTGAAGTCAAAAGGATACAATGCTTCGAAGAAAAAAATTCGTCATACGAATCCGTTGATTATGAATCCATCTGTCAATCTTTCAAATCTGTTCATCTAAGGAGAATGGAAAACATGCTCGACCCTTATATCAACCCTTTGAAACCATTCACTCGAACCCGACTCCGAGATATAGATGCAATTGAAGAAGAGTTCCGATCCTCAAGACACTCGGAAATATATGACAAGCTCTTACAAAGAATCGTTGCGTATAAGGCAAGTCAAATGAATGGCTTTGTGGAAGAAAACCTTCAAGATTCAGCCATGGAAGTCAGGACCATTGAAGTCGATAGTTCCAAACCTTTCAATAATGCACCCTCAGATGAAGAATTCCACCGATTTCCAGATTCCCGTGATGAAGATTCTGAAGAAGAAATCGAGTGTGACAATGATTGTATCGACGTCACTCTCAACAAACGCTCTATTCCCCCTGCTCCAGCAAATTCTCCTATCTCCACAACCGAGATATTGGAAATCCCCCTCTTAGATACCCACCAACAGACTATTGACTTGATTGATGAAAATGATGATGTTCGCATCATCGTAGAGGCTATTAGAGAATCAACCAATGATTTCATTACCACCGCTCAAAGGCACCTGATAAGGGAAATCGAACGAGAATACAATTCATACCTTGCCAATTATGGATCGCAAGAACCTCGCGCTTTATGGAGGTATACCCAAGAACTGTCAGATTCCCTTCAAGCTCAACTCACAAGAGAAGCTCAACAGCCAGAAAGACCCCACTACCCGATGGGAGAAATCGAGTTCTGCAGCAACCAGAGGCAAATATACCAAAAAGTATATTGTGCCCTAGCCGGATCAGCTTTCCCCCACTCATCGAGTCAGAAGGCTACACTAGCATCAATGAGAACCCATCTGGAAAGAGCTACCGGAAACCCGTGGAATTATGCCGATCTCAGAATGGTGGGAGATCTTAGAACCCTTCTAGATCTCATCAAAACCGGAGAACACCTCACAGCTTTAGAAAATTTCAGGATCGTCATTCATTCCACTATTGGTCATCACGTTGAGCTAATAATTGATGAACTAAATGACTCAGTATATGAAGAAGAAGTTCGTGAAGTACCAAGATTCATTCCGCAATTGTCACAAATTAACTTAGAAACATATGTGACGACTCGACTACGCGGAATGTATACTGAAGAAGATGTACAGCTTGATGTCTATCGCAACGGATACAATGAAATATTCAGCAAACTAATCTATGTCTTCACGGACTCGGACTTTCCCTTCAACCGTGAACAACATCAACTCATCAGACAAGTATGCCAAGCAACCAGATCCTTTGGAGGAGACCCTTTGGCTAGTGACTTTGAAGAAGTGAAAACTAAGTTCATGGCCCTAATCGCTTCAATAGGCCGAAACCACCCCCAGCGTGAGATCGTTCAAACTCACACCTGCACAAGAGTTGACCCTAATGCACCAGTCACATGGTCATTTAGATACATCAGCTACGGGATGGCAATCCTCGATCGATTAGCCACTGATCACTTCAAAAGCTTCAGGATGGAATCCATCAATCCACCAACCCTAATTGCTGACATGATAGAGCAATTCCTTCAATACTTTCCTGCACGTTACAACTTACCTAGAAGCCACGGTAACAACTCTAGCACCTGGGACGCATCCAACATCATCATCTGAAGAGAAGGACTAAGCCGAGCTCTCGACTTTAAAAGACCGCTTCTCGGGAGGCAACCCGTGTTTTACATTTCTGCAAATTTTACTTTCCATGAAGTGATGAAATCTCCGACTATCTTTCACACTCGGATATGCAAAGAATACCTCCTCCTTCAAGGAAGTAGTCACATCCAACATATCTTATATCCGACGTGTTCACACCTACGAGACAAATCACAAGAAGACTTGATCAAGAATGAACCTAGCAAGACAAAGTTCGGCACACACGTACAAAGGAAAACTGCATCCACTGGGTAGTACCTCTCTACCAATCTTTTTCCTTCATTATAAATATACCATATCCACTATGCTTATCACTAAGTGTGGGATTCAAACCCAACACACACCTCTAAAAGAATACGTCTTAGATGTTTCAATTCTTAAGTGTGGGATTTCACCCCAGTCAGAGCTTAGAATAACATCGAGGACGGTGTTCCTTTAAGTGTGGGATAGCAGTAGTTATACTAATGTAAAATGGATAATGGTATATGCTTGATTCTAAGCTCGTTGCTTGATCGCGCCCTGAACGGTCGGTCAGGAAATCGCTTCCCTATCATTGCAGACCTCACGCTCGAGGCCGGCGATTGGTGGGTGGTTTTAAATTTATATTTTTTCAGGGGCCTGAATCTGTCCCAACTACCTACTATTACTCGGTACGAATACCTGATATTAGTATGCGGTAAGGACGATCCAGGGTCGTTACTCTCGACGGTAGAATTGAAATGGAACTCGTTCGGATAACTTAGTACTTAAGCTGAGGTTTTGGATAGTTGGATAGGTATTTATTTTTGGTATTTTCTAAATTAACTACAGTACAGAAAAGTAAATACTAAACTACGGATAGGGTAAGCAGATAGATAGAGATTGTGATTGCTGAAGTTTCAATATTCCGGTTTCGTGATGATGTTCATTATAAAAGATAATTGGAGACTTTCCTTTAATAAAATTAACAGAGGTTTGGTGTCAACACTAGCATCCTACGATTTAAGTGGAAACCCTAAATCGCATGTCACTGAATACTAGGTTATCATGAGTCTGATCAGATCAGGCTACTCAGTCCCCCAACACTGTCCGATGAGGACTAGTGACCCGTCTTGGAGTTAACTCCTGGGCGCATGAATAAGGCAATAGACCGATATTTAATTTCTGACATTTCTTAACACCTAATTCTAATTGATTTTATTAAGGGTCGTACTATTGCTTGCTAATGTATGTTAAACTGTCAGTTATGTTGGATCAAGGGGTTTAAGCATCCTACACTACAGCTGAATGTTTGCTTTTTTTTCAAGATCCCTTAGATTTAATCGAGGAGCACAAATGCAATACTTCTGTCAAGGTGTAGACCCTCCTTTGCGATCAAACGTTCATCCCTAGGTTCATTTCACGGCGTATACTACATTTTTCAGCAGTTCCACAGCTTTTATATATACCTAGACCATGTTTAGGAAGGGTAACTTCCAGGTATCCACGGTGTCATATGCTTACGACCGGTCCATAGCTTCTACGCATTTGTACTCCACCAGCGGTGTTTCCAACGCTATACTTACTACTAGGCCGTTTTGCAGCATGTCCACAGCTTCATACAAAAACAAAGATAACTATCTACCGATACTATGGTTAGCTAAGTCCTAATACTAAAGTAATAGCCACGTGAAAGCTTGGAAAGGGTGGATTGGGTGGTTTAGATCTACCGCTTGAAAAGTTTAACCCGATACATAGCATAACAATTTCCAATCACATATTTAATTAAAATTAATTTAACATCATCCCTACTCCTAAATATCTACATTTTAACAATCACAATATTACATTACTCAATAAACATGGCAATAAGTAAAGCACATACCATAATATTACGCATGGATAAATCAGACATAATAACAGTATGAGGGAATAGATATCACCGGATAATAGAGCAGCGTAATAAGAGGATAGAACTTGCAATCCTTGAATAAAAGCTTGAACACCAATACTCCTTGATTACAAAAGCTAATCTCTACTCTAATCTACTAGCTACCCACTAATTACTCTCTAACTTCTCTAGAGAGAGAAGTTAGAGAGAGAAACTAACTAAGAAAGAAAATTACAAGTGAATTGTGTTGTGTGTTGAATGGATTGATTTGTTGTATGGTTGATTGATGAGAAATGAGGAGGTTTAAGCCTCTATTTATAGGCATTCAAGATACGATTTTACACTTAACACCCTCACTCCAATTTAATACTGAAATACACCCCCGAGCTATGAAATTCGACACCAATAGGGGCGTATTCGACACCAAATAGGGCGTATTCGATAGCAAATAGGGCATATTCGGTAGCAAACGGGGTGTATCCGGCACCATAGAGGGGCTATACCACCCCTACAGGGGTGTATACGGCCCTAAATAGGGGGTATACGGCCCCTTAAAGGGGGTATACGGCCCCTGTGGGGTGGTATCCCCTTGGTCCGTGGTCTTGTGTGCTGGATCGTAAGTCTTGTGCACTGGTCGAACTTCGTTTGGCCATAACTTCTTAATTCTTGATCCGTTTGCAGCGTTCTTTATATCCACGTGATCGTAACTACCTGAAGATCATTATGAACTAATCAAAGAATAATTTCAAGGTAATATTCTAAAAAGTGCTCGTAGAACGTGATCGTATCGTTTATATTTTGGTTTGTACGTTATTTAACCATTTTACATGATTTTTGAAGCAATGCCTTATTTTTAGCCTTAATAATAAATTATGGTGAAAAAGTATTGATATTGAATGATTTCATCCATTTTGAGGCTAAAAAGGTGTGAATTATGTACACAAAAATGTGACTTTTTACGTCAAATCATTGCTCTTTAGACCATCCTTCTCCAATAAGTAAACAAAATTTTTCAAAATTGAGTTAAAAATATGTTGAAAATAAAAAATTTTAGACAAAGAATTATTTACTTTGGGCAGAAGGATAAATAAAATATGAATTCCTTTGAAAAATTAGTTTAGTAATCTCATAAAGAGCATCGCATGACTAGGCACACAACAAACTAACTTTCGATTCATGAGGTATCTTGAGCCATATAAAGCATTCATTTTTAATGCTTCACTTTTTAGATTCTTGAGTGTGCCAATGTATGCGTTTAGAATCAGAACTTGCTCATGTTACGCGCTTCGAATCCGAATTAGTGAATGAAAAGGAGATCGAATCACATCATTCTTGAACCCATCCATACACCCAACAAATGAAAATACGTTATCCATACTCTCTCAAAAACATCCCTCAAACTTGATAAAAAGTTCCAAAGATGAAAGAAGAGAAGCTACAAGGATATGACGTCGAAAAAAAATAAAAGAAAAGAATTCAAAGAAAAGAAAGTCAAATGGAGAAAAAGACTCCTACAAAAAATCATGAGAAAAGAGTGTCAATCCTCCCAAAAATTTCAACTTTCCTCTTCACAAAAAAAAAATATATACAACCAACACAACCCCCTCTCATATCACCAACATTCCACTCCAAAAACCCTACACCACTTCTCCTAGAATGATTGTGGCTAGATCGACTTAGCACTCACTTAAAAGGTAACGATTTGATTCTCGATCAAGCCTATGATGATAAACGATACATGATTGGCGTTCTGAGTGATTGATAAAGTTAGAATAGGAAACCCTAAACACTTTGCGTGATTGGAGTGACCACCGTGAGAGGATCGCCTAGTCATATATCCAAGATCAAAGATCAAAAGTATGCTCCCAAAGATTACAACGCCACTTTTTCAAAAGCACAAATATTTTATTTTTCCAAAACCTCCGTAATAAAAGTTCCGCCTCGAAATATTTCATTATCTACTTATTTCTAACCATTCTTAAAATTCGAGTTTGCTTGAGGAAAAGCAAAGTTCTAAGTGTGGGATACTTGATATCGCGTAAAAAGTCACGTTTTTACTACCGATATCTCTCATTCTGGAACGATACTTGGCAAATAAACTCAAATAATGTTCAAAGCCATGAAACTTTGTCAAGAAGGTCAAAATAGAGTTGCACGAGAAAAATTCCACCTCGAAATATTTCATTATCTACTTATTTCTAACCATGCTTAAAATTCGAGTTTGCTTGAGGACAAGCAAAGTTCTAAGTGTGGGATACGTGATATCGCGTAAAAAGTCACGTTTTTACTACCGATATCTCTCTCATTCTTGAACAATACTTGGAAAATAAACTCAAATAATGTTCAAATCAATGAAACTTTGTCAAGAAGGTCAAAATTGAGTTGCACGAGAAAAATCAAGCAAAACGGACGAAAAACGAAGATTCCACACACGTTTGAAGATTCAAGACATCAAGACAAGATTTGATGGCAAAAATGCCCATCACTGAGATTTCTCTTATCCAAGATATTCGTTTTCAAAATATGAATCTAACATAAGAAGAATCAACAAAAACGGATGAAGAATGAAGATTCTACGTACGCCGGAAGATTCAAATGATTCGAATGAGACATCCAAAGATCAGAGACATATTTTTGGGATTTCTTTTCATCAAAGTCTTTGTTTTTGAAAAATGAATCCAACGCAAAAAGAATCAACGCAAACGGATGCATAACGAAAGAGATACGCACGAATCAAGAAACGAGGTGAAAGACGGCGAACCGCGGCGGGGGAGGGGCAGCCGCCGCCGGCAACCATGGTGGCACCGCCGGCTGGCCTCCCCCTATCTCCCGTGTGCTTTTTCATCCTCGCCCGTACTCGCAGGGTACATGTGCTAGGCCTTTTCTGCGACTCTAGGGTACACGTGCTAGACCTTTACGCGCTTTAGGGTACATGTGCTAGCAACTTTCCCACCTTTTGCTAACATGTGCCCCAAGTTGCTAGAATGCACCAATTTTCCCCTATAAATAGGGAGCCCATGGTTCATTTGAAGACTCACCATCACACACCCCAAAATACACTTTCACACATCTTTTCACACACTTACACCTTCCATATCTTTCTCATTTTTCTAGTTTTACTTTCTAAATTAGTATAAGTTTAGGAAGTGTTGTTAGAATAAAATGAAAGCAATGAACGTGCTTGTAATCTTTGGTGTAAGCTTGGAGTTATTCTTATTAATTCAAGTCTATTCCTTCTCGCGCATTTATATCGGTTATTTGTATCCTTATCTATCTTAATTAAATATGTATACTTTAATTATGCTAGAGATAGTTTGTGTCATTATTAGCGAGTAGATTACTATTGTATTTGTTGTGATGTAATTAGAATAAATAATTATGGGATGATCTTAAATATGTCGTGATGTAATATGACGGCCCCTATTCGACTGTTTACCTGATATAGTACTGGAAACTCTGTTAAGCGGAGTACAAATGTATGGAAGTTGGTAAACGACTGAAGGTAGTTGTATTATGGATCGACATTATAAAAATGGAAAATTTATGAACGGACTTATCTTGTGATTTTTTAACATAAAACTTATATTCGTCTTTCGATTAGCAAACGTTATTGTAACCTTGTAAAGAGGAGTCGCGAACCTTAATACTCGGTCAATAAATATCTGTGTCAAAACTACGGTTTAATTGTAACGTCATGCAATCATCATAAAATGTAACGTGATTATGTGGAATTACCATGAGTATAGTACACCCCCAATCACAATGTACTTATCATGAAAACATTGCGAAGCAATTAAATTCACTACGGAAACATCGGTAAACGATTAAATACGTTATGAACTACTGTAGTATTTTACGATATGGTCTGGGTTTATCTTTATGCAAAAGCTGCTAGCATTTGAATTAGATTAGTTTAGATTAGATTAGAGTAGGTAGGCTATAGGCTAAATAACCATTCACGAAAACCTAGGGATTTGTTAATTGTATTGAGAAAGGCAAGTTTAAAATCCAGTTTAAAATAATATATTTCTTTAAACCGTGAAACCTAAAGTAAGGTACGCAAAAAAACCTAAATACTTTCCCTCACTTACCATGCTTAAGTTTTACTAATAGGAATTAATGAAATAAGTCCGAACATATTGTCTAAGTTAGTTGTTTTCCAGATTTGTAGTCCTTGTGGTATTAAGAACGGTTAGACTTGTTATGGAGTTGCTACTCTTTTCCTTCGCCCACGAGCAAATGCGTTCAATAATAAGGGCCACTGAATCCCTCGCAGAAGAGTGTGGGAGTTGAGCATTGTCTGTCTGATCAGAATCATGAAACCCTAGTTCCTCGTGACATATCAGTTGATAACCGACTGATAAGGATCTACGGGTTATACCATAAGCTATCGAATCTAGTGAACATTCCTAATTTAGATAAACATTTTCTCTAAGAAGTCATCATCCCATATTATGAGCTAATGAAATCACAAAAAATACTACTTTCCATCATCTAATTTATTATTATCTTTTATTCTCTTTATCTAGTCTATTTAGTTAACTGAACCAAAACCCCCAATGCACTTTTATAAAAACCTATACTAGAAAGTAACGATTGATTGGATCACCTCTGTTTCAATTCAGTTTCTCTTTAAGAACGACTCTAGGTCATACTTACCATCTACTAGCCTTTGGTTCAGTAGTAATAAGTCACACTTAGACCCCAGGATTTACAAATTTAAAACACCCATCGATAGGCGTTGTGATCACTCGCGTTTGCGACAGTCGTGCACAACCCCTGATTCAATATCAACTGCAATCATACCTTCCTGCTCAGCATAGACATTTGAATTTATTTCATAATCCAATTCCCTTTCTACTTCTGCACTTATGGCCTCAAGATCTTTTTTAATCTTGGGCTTCTCAGGCTCCGCATACAGTCCCTTCCCCATTATCATTAGCCTTAGCTATTTCCTTTTCTTTCAGAGCCTCCTCTAATCCCTCTGGCCTCTTATCAAACGCAGACTCTCTGAAAAATACACCCAAACCCATAGATGGAACAGTTTTGGTGGGGATTGGTGCGCTGGCTACCTCAAGTAAAACATCAGCAGCTGTAAGATCATCATTGGCAAGTGGAACTGATACAACAGTAGAAGTAGGAGGATTTTCAACTACCTCAGGTGGCACATCCTTAAACAAACCGGTACCCAGAATAGTTCTTTTTGTTGGCTTTTCTGGCTCCTCCATAATCCCTTTTCCTTTGTCTTTAGCCTTTTCTCTATCAGCTTCATCAAATGTAGGCTTAAAAGATTCAGTTTCAAATTTTGGTTCATTGAGAGGATTCCTGTATGCTTTATACTAAACATTTTTCACAACCTCCGACTTCAACCTCAAACTCTTTCAATTTAATACTGAAATACACCCCCGAGCTATGAAATTCGACACCAATAGGGGCGTATTCGACACCAAATAGGGCGTATTCGATAGCAAATAGGGCATATTCGGTAGCAAACGGGGTGTATCCGGCACTATAGAGGGGGTATACCACCCCTACAGGGGTGTATACGGCCCTAAATAGGGGGTATACGGCCCCTTAAAGGGGGTATACGGCCCCTGTGGGGTGGTATCCCATTGGTCCGTGGTCTTGTGTGCTGGATCGTAAGTCTTGTGCACTGGTCGAACTTCGTTTGGCCATAACTTCTTAATTCTTGATCCGTTTGCAGCGTTCTTTATATCCACGTGATCGTAACTACCTGAAGATCATTATGAACTAATCAAAGAATAATTTCAAGGTAATATTCTAAAAAGTGCTCGTAGAACGTGATCGTATTGTTTATGATTTGTTTTGTACGTTATTTAGCCATTTTACTTGATTTTTGAACCAATGCCTTATTTTTAGCCTTAATAATGAATTATGGTAAAAAAGTATTGATATTGAATGATTTCATCTATTTTGGGGCTAAAAAAGTGGGAATTATGTACGAAAAAATGTGACTTTTTACGTCAAATCAAATATCCTACACTTAGACATTGCTTGTCCTCAATCAACACTTCAACTATCCTCACTTTAAAAAGATATTTTAGGTCCGATTTTTGCGAATTAAAATATTTATAAAAACAACCATTCTTCATACAAGTAACTTGTTTCAGAAAATCGAGACAAATAAGATATTTGTTACAGAAATAAGAAAGGAATATCTTTGGGCATGCTTCTGATTCTCGTGATCTTTGGCATACACATGACTTAGGCAATCTCACCGGTGGTCACTCAATTCACTCAAAAAGTGTATCGGGTTTCCTATCATTCTAAACAAACGAAATCGCTCAAACGCCAGTCATGTAGCATTCATCGTCATAGGCTTGATCGAGAATCAAATCTCCACCACTTAGGTGAGGATGGTGCTAATTATCCCAAGACATTCATTGGGTTGTAGTGTGAAGTGAGGGTTAAGGGTATGGATAGTGGGATGTTTTTAGTTTTAAAGGGGTATGCTTATCTCAGGACTTTTAAACTTATGAAAAACTTTATTTAGATACGCTTTTTAATGAAAACGGAAACGGATGACGGTGAGGAAGTAAAGATAGCTGACTTCTATCTTTGAAAACACACGGAATATATATTTTTCAGATCGGAGTTTTCGAGAGATTTGAAGCACTTAGCTTTATTTCTATGACATATTTTTGGCTTAGAATTTCTTTGCCAAGGAGATTCTAACAGATTTTTATTTATATTTTTTTCTGCCTTTTGAGATCCTTTCTTACTTTCATTTTTTTCAATCTTTTGACATTTCGAATTTTACTTGTTGTCAATTTTTCACACCTTCAGACTTTCTCGATACTTTTGAGATTTTGATTATTGAAACGCACACGAGAAACTTTGAGTAAAACACGAGATTTATGATTTTTGAGTGAAAGCAAAAAGAATACCTAAATAGCATTTTTCAAAAATTTAAAAATTCTAAGATAAGGTTTTGGTGGGTATGGAAGTGAGTGGGTTTTAAAAACTTGGGTTTTCAAGAAACGAAAAGGCTAAGGCTCAACAGAGTTTACTAAGCGGATCATCGATACTAAAAATGAGTATCGGCAGGGTTAGGCTTGAAGAGATATGAGAAAAGTGGGTTTATTTCCTAGGGAATGTCAAGGTCATCTAATTGCACCTATACTGTGTACGGTACTCACCAATATGGTCTCGAAATGCATACTAGGAGCAAGTTCTAATTCAGAAATGCATACATCGGCACACACAACAAATGAATAGTGAAACATTTAAAATGAATGCTTATATAGGCTCAAGATACCTCACTACAATTAATATGGGTTGTATGTGCTTAGTCATGCGCTGCCCCTAAGATTATCATTTCTTAATTTGAGAAATTTCTACCTTATTTACACTACTTTCCAAAATAACTTACTCATATAAAAATGGCTCCTCTTAGAAATATTAAAATTCAAAGAAATAGCAGAGCTAACTGAATGAGTAGCTATCTACCGTCGAAGTCAAGATCATGATTTTCTTTGTTTTATGCAAAAATTTTAAAAATTTTGATCAATTTTTTAAAGTGAGGAACATTTTCTGAGTTGCTATTTGGACACAAAAATCTATCTAAGGTATTCTATACCGATATCCCACACTTAGAGGAACATTGTCCCTAATGTTCTCTTTAATGGAGATTATACTGGAAGTAAAATCCTACACTTAGAGTTTAAACATATAAGAAAATGTTTCTGAAGTGTTTGTTTCGGGCTGGAATCCCACACTTAGTGATAAGCTTAGGATATGGTATAGATTACTTTGATTAATTAACAGTACTAAGTAAAGCAAAATGATAAAAACGGAAAAAGGATAAAGAAACTCCCCTGATAGCTAAAAGCTGAAGGTTTGAATATGTGCCGATAAGAAAAGTCTTTCTTTTGCAGCAGCTACATAAAGATTTATTCAGCTTTTAGGGGGATTGCCTATAAATACGGGTTTCGCCTTTCATTTCATCCAAAATATTTGTGAAGTAATCTCGTAGGTGTGAACACGTTGGATATACCTTTCCATTCAACCTCATATTTTTGCAATCAAAAGGATTCACTGTCTCAGAATGAAAAGATATTTTCTACTACAAAGCTTTCTATAGAACATATATATTTAAACGAGTTCGAGCATAATGCATAAAAGTAGTATGCAAGTACCTCAAATGCTCGAAACACATGAAATAATTTTTTTCTTAAAAACTTTCCTATTTTTCCGAGACAAGTGATTTTGCAAAAATTGAGATGAAATATTTTGAAAATAATTTTTTTGGTATATCCAAATGTGAAGGATATTCAGAGATTTTCTTCACTTATCAACACACAACTTATCAACACGTCTTATTGCATGGGTTGCCTCCCGAGAAGTGCTGTTGTTATAGTCGAGAGCTTGACTTGGATAGATTGTAGAAAATAAAGCGAAGTGATGGCGTACTTCGGATACTGGAAGAGTGAAAGCCTCTCCTTGATGAACTAGTCATAGACAACTAGAAATCATATACGTGTCTGAAAGCACCATCTCTTCCCCTGCAAGGTAATGCTCCAAAGATTTCCAAATTTAATAAACTGTAAGCTCCCTTTGTTGCCTTTCCATCATTCTCAAAGATTCTTCATCCATAGGCATAAATCCCTGTTTGTTAGGCATTTCTACAAGTAGAACAAGCAAACGTGATCTAACAAACAAGTGATTATCCTCCAAATCAGAGATTCACTGGTTTGCGAAAAAACAATCAAAGTGAGTACTTTGAAGATGAAACAAACCAGTTTATGACTTGGAGTCTAATCTCACACTAAAAGTGTTAGTTGCCTAAAACTTCACCGTAGCAGATATGGAAATACTAGTATTATTAGTTGAATTAGGTAGCCAAGAATAGAGATATCCAAAGCACACATTTTTAAACGAGTTCCAGCATAATACACATATTGACATACAGATTAGGATATCTGATTAAGCATTAGTATCTCATGTATGTTCACATAAATATATGTAAGTACCTCAAATGCTCGAAACATGCCAGTGGGTATGTAAGATGACTAATGCTCCTAACTCCTAGTAGGTTTCCATGATAGTGAAAGGGATACTGAGAACTTGAGATCTTAGATAATGGTAAAAATTGGATTTTACAATAAAGCTCAAACAAGTGGGAGTAGGAAGTTTTAAGGTTTTGACAAAAAATTTAATGAAGTAATTTCGCAAACCATCCTTTTTGTTCATAAAAATAAAGAAAACTTGGAACAATTTTTTTTCAGGGATCATTTTCTACTTATTTGGGTTAGCTTATGACTATTCCTACTATTAGAACTATGTTAGACACGGGTTGCCTCCCGAGAAGTGCTTGTTTTTGTTCGAGTCGCTAGCTTGACTCTTGCACTACTTATCAGGCAATCCTAGGGGTTTCCTTGCATCCATCAGTAGACACAAGGGGTAATATTGGTACATACCTAAAAGTTTAAAGTGGGTTAAGGCTAGGGTATGTCCAATATAAGGAGATGGTTCAAAGTGAGGAAATGGTTCTACCGGAGGTATAACAGATCTCTCAACTTCTAATACCTCCTTGGGTTGGATTGACAGAATGGGTCGGTCAAAGGAATCCTCACCTCTCAATGATGTATAAGACATTATATGGTGGGGAGATAGTTTGAAGGGAAACCATGAGGCAGATCCTTCCTTTCTTCATGTGGTCTTTTGGTCAATGATAATGTTGTACTCTGGGCATGGAGGTGGGACATAGTCCATTAACGTCTCCAATCTTGTAGCAACATTCTCATTGACAACTTGCGCAACTGGATGGTCTAAAGCAATTAAGGGTTCAACCAGATCAAGGGGTGATTCATCCGAGAAGATATGTGGGACATCATTAAACACAACTTGTTGCGGGATGTTGTCAACCACGTTGGTTTGAATAGGAATGAGATTACTTCTCAGAGTTGGCGCGTATTTCTCCGGTTCTTCTGACACTAGGTCTTCTGTGTAAATCTCCATCTCCGGGCTTTCTAATTCTATCTCTTCGTCCACCAAGTCATACTCGTCACTTCGGCCAGAAGTTTCAAGTTGCAATGACTCCGAAAGTTCTTCTAGAAAGAACTCCTCGTTGGTTTCGGATGTAGATAGGTTAAGAGTGAGTGGAAGTGAGGATTTAGAAGATTGGGTAGGTGAAGGGTTTGAAGGAATTTTGCAACCAAACTCATGAGAATGAAAGTCTGTTTTAAGTGTAGATGTGGTGTGTGGGTGCCTCTCATCTTCCTGCAGCCTATGGTCAGTTGTAACTTGATCCCTAATTTCCTTACTTCTCACTTGGACAAATGTTTGTATTTCAGATAGCTTATCAGTATATCTTCTAAGCATGTCTTCTTGTTCTTTCATTAATTGTTCAAGTGGGTTGGAAGAAGGTAAAAGAGTAGTATTACTGCCGAGATAAGCGGTGGGCATATCTCCCAAGTCAGAACTTTCATACGATTGTGGTTCATGTACAGGGTGAGATGAGTGTAGGTAGACATTGAATGGTTCAGGATAGTAAGTTTGGTATTGATGTTGTTGGACAGCATAAGGGTCATACTGGTATTGTGATTGAGGATCTAAATACCCTATGTTATCCGAATAAGTCATACTATACCTTTGACATTCGTTATCTATGTGGGCATCACTCCTACGTCTATTTTTGATTGATTTAACAAGACTATCTAACTGATCACTTAGTTGTTGTAGAGTAGCCATTTCCAAGTTATTAGTAAAGACAACACATGAAGAAGGTTTTAGAATTTAAGTTGGGATGAGAAGGGAGATTTAATCTAAACTAAGCTAGGCTAATTTAATCTAATCTAACTACGCTAATCTACGGCAGAAATAACTTCTGACGGGGATGGTGAATCCAAGTCAAAAGGATCGCTTAAAAACTAAATTTGTCGAAACAAGCTCTGAATCGTACTACTGTTCCCCGGCAGCAGCGCCAAAAACCTGATCGCGCCCCGAATGGTCGGTCAGGAAATCGCTTCCCTGTCGTTGCGGACCTCACGCTCGAGGCCGGCGATCGGTGGGTGGTTTTAAATTTATATTTTGTCGGGGTCCTAAATCTTTCCGAACTACCTACTATTACTCGGTACGAATACCTGATATTAGTATGCGGTAAGGATGATCCAGGGTCGTTCCTCTCGACGGTAGAAATGAAACGGAACTCGTTCGGATAACTTAGTACTTAAGCTGAGGTTTTGGATAGTTGGATAGGTATTTGTTTTTGGTATTTTCTAAATTAACTACAGTACAGAAAAGTAAATACTAAACTACGGATAGGGTAAGCAGATAGATAGAGATTGTGATTGCTGAAGTTTCAATATTCCGGTTTCGTGATGATGTTCATTATAAAAGATAATTGGAGACTTTCCTTTAATAAAATTAACAGAGGTTTGGTGTCAACACTAGCATCCTACGATTTAAGTGGAAACCCTAAATCGCATGTCACTGAATACTAGGTTATCATGAGTCTGATCAGATCAGGCTACTCAGTCCCCCAACACTGTCCGATGAGGACTAGTGACCCGTCTTGAAGTTAACTCCTGGGCGCATGAATAAGGCAATAGACCGATATTTAATTTCTGACATTTCTTAACACCTAATTCTAATTGATTTAATTAAGGGTCGTACTATTGCTTGCTAATATATGTTAAACTGTCAGTTATGTTGGATCAAGGGGTTTAAGCATCCTACACTACAGCTGAATGTTTGCTTTTTTTTCAAGATCCCTTAGATTTAATCGAGGAGCACAAATACTTCTGTCAAGGTGTAGACCCTCCTTTGCGATCCAACGTTCATCCCTAGGTTCATTTCACGGTGTATATAACGTTTTTCAGCAGTTCCACAGCTTTTATATATACCTAGACCATGTTTAGGAAGGGTAACTTCCAGGTATCCACGGTGTCATATGCTTACGACCGGTCCGTAGCTTCTACGCATTTGTACTCCACTAGCAGTGTTTCCAGCACTATACTAAGTACTGGGCCATTTTGCAGCATGTCCACAGCTTCATACAAAAACACAGATAACTATCTACCGATACTAGGGTTAGCTAAGTCCTAATACTAAAGTAATAGCCACGTGAAAGCTTGGAAAGGGTGGATTGGGTGGTTTAGATCTACCGCTTGAAAAGTTTAACCCGATACATAGCATAACAATTTCCAATCACATATTTAATTAAAGATTAATTTAACATCATCCCTACTCCTAAATATCTATATTTCAACAATCACAATATTACACTACTCAATAAACATGGCAATAAGTAAAGCACATACCATAATATTACGCATGGATAAATCAGACATAATAACAGTATGAGGGAATAGATATCACCGGATAATAGAGCAGTGTAATAAGAAAATAGAACTTGCATTCCTTGAATAAAAGCTTGAACACAAAAGCTAATCTCTACTCTAATCTACTAGATACCCACTAATTACAACCAACACAACCCCCTCTCATATCACCAACATTCCACTCCAAAAACCCTACACCACTTCTCCTAGAATGATTGTGGCTAGATCGACTTAGCACTCACTTAAAAGGTAACGATTTGATTCTCGATCAAGCCTATGATGATAAACGATACATGATTGGCGTTCTGAGTGATTGATAAAGTTAGAATAGGAAACCCTAAACACTTTGCGTGATTGGAGTGACCACCGTGAGAGGATCGCCTAGTCATATATCCAAGATCAAAGATCAAAAGTATGCTCCCAAAGATTACAACGCCACTTTTTCAAAAGCACAAATATTTTATTTTTCCAAAACCTCCGTAATAAAAGTTCCGCCTCGAAATATTTCATTATCTACTTATTTCTAACCATTCTTAAAATTCGAGTTTGCTTGAGGAAAAGCAAAGTTCTAAGTGTGGGATACTTGATATCGCGTAAAAAGTCACGTTTTTACTACCGATATCTCTCATTCTGGAACGATACTTGGCAAATAAACTCAAATAATGTTCAAAGCCATGAAACTTTGTCAAGAAGGTCAAAATAGAGTTGCACGAGAAAAATTCCACCTCGAAATATTTCATTATCTACTTATTTCTAACCATGCTTAAAATTCGAGTTTGCTTGAGGACAAGCAAAGTTCTAAGTGTGGGATACTTGATATCGCGTAAAAAGTCACGTTTTTACTACCGATATCTCTCTCATTCTTGAACAATACTTGGAAAATAAACTCAAATAATGTTCAAATCAATGAAACTTTGTCAAGAAGGTCAAAATTGAGTTGCACGAGAAAAATCAAGCAAAACGGACGAAAAACGAAGATTCCACACACGTTTGAAGATTCAAGACATCAAGACAAGATTTGATGGCAAAAATGCCCATCACTGAGATTTCTCTTATCCAAGATATTCGTTTTCAAAATATGAATCTAACATAAGAAGAATCAACAAAAACGGATGAAGAATGAAGATTCTACGTACGCCGGAAGATTCAAATGATTCGAATGAGACATCCAAAGATCAGAGACATATTTTTGGGATTTCTTTTCATCAAAGTCTTTGTTTTTGAAAAATGAATCCAACGCAAAAAGAATCAACGCAAACGGATGCATAACGAAAGAGATACGCACGAATCAAGAAACGAGGTGAAAGACGGCGAACCGCGGCGGGGGAGGGGCAGCCGCTGCCGGCCACCATGGTGGCACCGCCGGCTGGCCTCCGCCTATCTCCCGTGTGCTTTTTCATCCTCGCCCGTACTCGCAGGGTACATGTGCTACGCCTTTTCTGCGACTCTAGGGTACACGTGCTAGACCTTTACGCGCTTTAGGGTACATGTGCTAGCAACTTTCCCACCTTTTGCTAACATGTGCCCCAAGTTGCTAGAATGCACCAATTTTCCCCTATAAATAGGGAGCCCATGGTTCATTTGAAGACTCACCATCACACACCCCAAAATACACTTTCACACATCTTTTCACACACTTACACCTTCCATATCTTTCTCATTTTTCTAGTTTTACTTTCTAAATTAGTATAAGTTTAGGAAGTGTTGTTAGAATAAAATGAAAGCAATGAACGTGCTTGTAATCTTTGGTGTAAGCTTGGAGTTATTCTTATTAATTCAAGTCTATTCCTTCTCGCGCATTTATATCGGTTATTTGTATCCTTATCTATCTTAATTAAATATGTATACTTTAATTATGCTAGAGATAGTTTGTGTCATTATTAGCGAGTAGATTACTATTGTATTTGTTGTGATGTAATTAGAATAAATAATTATGGGATGATCTTAAATATGTCGTGATGTAATATGACGGCCCCTATTCGACTGTTTACCTGATATAGTACTGGAAACTCTGTTAAGCGGAGTACAAATGTATGGAAGTTGGTAAACGACTGAAGGTAGTTGTATTATGGATCGACATTATAAAAATGGAAAATTTATGAACAGACTTATCTTGTGATTTTTTAACATAAAACTTATATTCGTCTTTCGATTAGCAAACGTTATTGTAACCTTGTAAAGAGGAGTCGCGAACCTTAATACTCGGTCAATAAATATCTGTGTCAAAACTACGGTTTAATTGTAACGTCATGCAATCATCATAAAATGTAACGTGATTATGTGGAATTACCATGAGTATAGTACACCCCCAATCACAATGTACTTATCATGAAAACATTGCGAAGCAATTAAATTCACTACGGAAACATCGGTAAACGATTAAATACGTTATGAACTACTGTAGTATTTTACGATATGGTCTGGGTTTATCTTTATGCAAAAGCTGCTAGCATTTGAATTAGATTAGTTTAGATTAGATTAGAGTAGGTAGGCTATAGGCTAAATAACCATTCACGAAAACCTAGGGATTTGTTAATTGTATTGAGAAAGGCAAGTTTAAAATCCAATTTAAAATAATATATTTCTTTAAACCGTGAAACCTAAAGTAAGGTACGCAAAAAAACCTAAATACTTTCCCTCACTTACCATGCTTAAGTTTTACTAATAGGAATTAATGAAATAAGTCCGAACATATTGTCTAAGTTAGTTGTTTTCCAGATTTGTAGTCCTTGTGGTATTAAGAACGGTTAGACTTGTTATGGAGTTGCTACTCTTTTCCTTCGCCCACGAGCAAATGCGTTCAATAATAAGGGCCACTGAATCCCTCGCAGAAGAGTGTGGGAGTTGAGCATTGTCTGTCTGATCAGAATCATGAAACCCTAGTTCCTCGTGACATATCAGTTGATAACCGACTGATAAGGATCTACGGGTTATACCATAAGCTATCGAATCTAGTGAACATTCCTAATTTAGATAAACATTTTCTCTAAGAAGTCATCATCCCATATTATGAGCTAATGAAATCACAAAAAATACTACTTTCCATCATCTAATTTATTATTATCTTTTATTCTCTTTATCTAGTCTATTTAGTTAACTGAACCAAAACCCCCAATGCACTTTTATAAAAACCTATACTAGAAAGTAACGATTGATTGGATCACCTCTGTTTCAATTCAGTTTCTCTTTAAGAACGACTCTAGGTCATACTTACCATCTACTAGCCTTTGGTTCAGTAGTAATAAGTCACACTTAGACCCCAGAATTTACAAATTTAAAACACCCATCGATAGGCGTTGTGATCACTCGCGTTTGCGACAGTCGTGCACAACCCCTGATTCAATATCAACTGCAATCATACCTTCCTGCTCAGCATAGACATTTGAATTTATTTCATAATCCAATTCCCTTTCTACTTCTGCACTTATGGCCTCAAGATCTTTTTTAATCTTGGGCTTCTCAGGCTCCGCATACAGTCCCTTCCCCATTATCATTAGCCTTAGCTATTTCCTTTTCTTTCAGAGCCTCCTCTAATCCCTCTGGCCTCTTATCAAACGCAGACTCTCTGAAAAATACACCCAAACCCATAGATGGAACAGTTTTGGTGGGGATTGGTGCGCTGGCTACCTCAAGTAAAACATCAGCAGCTGTAAGATCATCATTGGCAAGTGGAACTGATACAACAGTAGAAGTAGGAGGATTTTCAACTACCTCAGGTGGCACATCCTTAAACAAACCGGTACCCAGAATAGTTCTTTTTGTTGGCTTTTCTGGCTCCTCCATAATCCCTTTTCCTTTGTCTTTAGCCTTTTCTCTATCAGCTTCATCAAATGTAGGCTTAAAAGATTCAGTTTCAAATTTTGGTTCATTGAGAGGATTCCTGTATGCTTTATACTAAACATTTTTCACAACCTCCGACTTCAACCTCAAACTCTTTCCTTGATCTGCTTCTAGAGCATACTTCTTGTGTCTACTTGACTTCCCCGTTGCTCTACCCTTAGTCGTCCCAGCTTCATTACTTTCTGCCCATATACGTTTCGCAGATTTTGTAGGGATCCGTTTTTTCTTAATTGGGACTTGATTATCCGGTACAGGGGTAGGGCCATGCTGTTCTTGACATGGAGAAAGTTGATTCAATTCACTTGTATCCTTTTCTAGTAGGGGTACTCCTTTCCTCACTTGAATCCTCCTCACTTGGCTCCGGGGACGACTCTCCCCCATCCTAGTAACAAATAAAAATGGAAGTGTATACTGTCATGACAGTCGTAGAAATATTTTAACACACGAATATACGATACTTAGAGATAAATAATGTGTACTTACCTTGGAAAATATAATAAATGAACGTGGCCACTAAAGGAGACTATTTTTTACTTCCTGTAAGATGGTCATTCCAGCAGTTGGCTTAGGCAGACTCATCTCTTTGAATCCATCCCGAATTCTTTCAATTTGTACCATTGGGTGGTCTGGTGACATAGACACCCCATGTACCTGCCCGAACCCCCGCGGATGAGCCTTTCCTCTCGCAACAAGCTTTCTTTCAAACCCGAATTGCACGATTAACTTACATGCGGTGGTTTCATACAACGATATAGTATGAATATATAAGTGATAAAAAATAATTTATGATAAAATCATAATTACGTACTAATTAAATGTGATTACCGGTAACTCTTCAAAAGGTTGGAACTCTGACCCAACACCAGTACTCCTCATATCGAGACTTGTTGCAGGTCTTTGCGCCACCAGCTCCCTCGATGTCTCCTCTCGTGATCCCACCTCCCTATCTTCAACCTCCATCCTCTCTAATTCAGACACCCTTTTTCTAACCTCTCAATTTCTTCATTTCTATTGTTGCATCGCGGCTGCCTCTCATAGCCATCAATTGCCTTCGTGAAGCCAATAGTGTGCCCCACCGCCCTTGTCTTTCTAGGGTGCTCTTTTCCTATGACCGTCCATAGAGCATCTGTTTCTTGGGGATCCGGAACCACATGCAACTCCTCGTCCTTCTTAATCTGTTTAAACCAATAAAAAGTTTATGTTCTATTTTTACCCAGAATATTGATTAGTAATAGAATTTCAAAGTAAACAAAAGTGATCGTACCAATCTTCACGTATAAACAACTGTCCTTGGGTATTGCATCCACAGCGAGCCCTGATGTACATAAACACCCGCAGATTGTGAACCCTATATAAGCGACCAACGAGAGGGGAGGGATCCAAAACCTTGAGAGCTTGTTCTCTCTCTTTCTTCCACTTTTGTTCGTATCCCCGATACCCTTTAGGTCCTACCTTAGGCAGATTCTTGTTCAAACAAGCTATCTATCTACCTCTCTCACTTAATCTCTTCACATAACAAAAACAAGTTTAACAAAAAAAAGGAAATGATGATCACGTAGTCGAGATGACCTCTCACCCTCGGCACTCGGTAGGACACTTTTATCAACAAAACTTATAACTATTTAATATGAGATTTCATGATTGAAAATTTATGTTCAACTTAAAAATAAATAAAAAACAAACAAAAAAACGAATGGAATTGATACCTAAAACTCTTCACTGTTGACCTTCTTACACAATTTCTTCCACAATCCTTCCTTGGCAAGATACGGTTACTTAAAAAAGAGCTTTTCCCAGTTTTCACAAAATTGTCCCTCAGTTTTCTTTTAAATTCTTTCCAGGCCTGGTTGCATTGCGCAGTAACAGCCTTCTTGGTCTCCTCACCTTCAATATCACGTAATGCTTTCTAAAATACATAAGTATATATTAGTAGCCTTCTGTATATATAGCATCTGTGAGAAAGGGATATAGTTGTTACAAAATTATTTTAACGGTTTAGAATTTACCTTAACCTCTTCCCATAGAGACTCTTTCAGTGTTTCATCAACCTTATCCCACGAATCAATTAGTATACTAACCCGGCCTCTAGCCACAAGACCTACCATTTTACTAAATGACACCTGTCCCGGCCCAATGTTGAGTCCAAAAATATTGAAGTCAACTTCTCTATCGTGCAGCAATTTGGCCTTTTCATCCTTCTTCATAGATGAACTAGTTCTTCTTTTTCTCCTTTTACGTGAAGCACTTGTACTACACTCTTGATTAACTTGTTCTCCAAGATCAGGTTGTTGATGATCACTCATGACATTTTCTGGATGAGGAATGAGATCCTTATCTTGATTATCCTACACCGCATTATGAATAAGTTATTAAAAAAAATATCAGAGGTCATCTAGCATTCAACAATAAGTACATTACACCCACAATACATAAATAAATAAACCTGCCTAACAAACATCATCACAAAGTTGTCATTAGATCGATCGGTCCCCACGAGGTAATTAACTAATCATAGATATATCATATTAAAAGTGGTAAAATAATACAGATACTCAACAACATGTACACCTCTAGACATATGTACATAACAATAGGTTCATATAAATCATAGAAGATACACTAATTTTTGTGCAATATATGTAAAATAATACACACTCAAAAATGAAAGGCTGCTGATAAATGCAATATATGTTTTGATTGATACACTAATTTTTGTGCTTTTTGATTGATGCAGTATTATACAACCCTACAATGCATACTTTGGATGTATTAAACAAATAATTTGTTATATATATGATATATCAACACTCAAAACTAAAATGTATGAGCAGTTTAACAACTTGATAACATATTATCAGATAATGTTCACTTTTTGATTATGATACAAACAATCATCAACTAATTAGATGCATGCATAATTAAAACAATATACAAACTCTCGCTTAATTAGCTCAACTACAATTACGATACTTATTGAAGTAGAAACACAAAATTAACACAAGTATAACATTCATTTCGTTCATACAAACCAGACATATAATCACTCGAAAACTAAATATATAACATCAAGAAGAAGAGAAATAAATACTTTACCATTATAGCGGTTGTTGGATATAAATCCTAACGACCTACTAACTTGTAATCGGGGAATAAATGAACATAACCTGACTAACTGGGTAAAAAATTGTGGACAAAGATGACGTCTTTTGGAGGTGGTATTAGCGATTGGTGATGGTTTTCGGTGGTAGCTTAGCTAGGTTTTGCCCTAATGGATGAAACATATGAAAGTTTTGGATTTTTGATGGAAAAGAGGATGCGCTATAAGTTAAGGCGGGTCGCTTGAATTTTTTGGTTATTAGAACACGGGTTTTAACAAACAGAACCGTGTTAAAATGTTGAAAGGACCACGGTTCTTTATAAAGAGACTGTGGCCCGGTGTTTTGTATTTCATAGAAAATTAAAAAATGTATATTAATTCAATTTATAAATAATAATAATAATAATAAATTAATTAAATATTAATTATTAAATATTAATTAATTATTTATTAATTATTAGTAAAATAGTAAAAGTATTAAAGTACTACTAGCAGTTGCCCGTGTAAAGCAACGGGTAGTTGTCACAATTTATTTCGTTAATATGAACGAATTAAAATGAAAATTAGATCTCCATATAAGAATACTACTTATAATATTTTGTAGATAGTTTATGTATCTTTTTGTATGTTTAATGATTTGAGAGTATTATCAATAAATGATACAGATCATTATAGAAACAGATATAATGAAAATGGTTTCCTTAATAAAAATTTCCATTCTTGTAAATTTGGGGGTAGTAATGTAATTTTCCATCTTGAAAACCTTAAGACATTAAACAAAAAGGCAAAATAAATTATAATGTATTAGCACTAACTCGCGCAATGCAGCGGAAAATAATATCAATATCTAGGCGATGTTCGTAAGCAGATCATATACCAAACTACGAGCAAAACAATATCGTCAAACAAGAAAAAAGTTGGTATTATCTCCTCTTAACTACTACTAAACTATTAGCATGCATGAGTTTAAAGGAATGAGGAAGAAAATTTATTCACACTCTAATATGTTTTCATGAATTTAGACTGTTAAGAGAATTAATTGGGTTTGATTTTGTATTTAAGACAGGAAATCTTTTCAATAAATTTTAATAATTCTTTTTTCTAATTAAATATTTAATGGTCAGTTAGTTAGAGTTACCATATTAGTTGAGTCAACGAAGGGCAAATAGAACATTTTGCATTTTTAATGTACTAAGTTATAAAATAAAAGGTCTAAACACTTTATAATGTGTGTAGATAATATAATAATAATGTAAAATTACGATTACGATTACGATTATATTTTGGCCCGCGGTTCCATTATAACTTAATCTACGGTTTGTTATTAGGATCCGTGGATCTCTTGAGAAGATGGACCACACCCTCGTCATTTGTAACCCTGGTTTGTGTTTCTAAAAAAATAGACCACGGATTTAAAGATAGATCCGTGTACCGCCAAATCTTTGATCCGTGGACAATGAAAGGAAAGTGAAAATGCGCGACGTTTTGCAAACGGATCACGGGTTTTATGTGATTTTCATCATTTTCGTGGTCCATTAGGGGTGGGCTATAGTGGATTGTGTAGTAGTGAATATTGTTGAATGTTCAAAAGTTATTATTGAAAATCAATAGTAACATATAACAAAATGCATGGAAAATTATCAATTTCATATATGTTAGTAAAGATAATTTTTCTAAAACATGGTAGTTGGTAATGATAATGTTTGATAATCGCAATGTATGAGATATGAATAGGAAAACGAATTTATTTTTATGTATAAAAAAATCATTATCTATTAAATGTAATGAATCTTTGTTTAAAAAGTACTATAATAAAGTATAATAATATTGAATTATGACTCTTAACGAAATAGAAGGCAATAGTTTATCATGAATTTGAAATTATAAAAACTTTTAAGATGAGAATGTGCGATGCACGACAATTTATAAAATGCAATTATTTTGTTAAAACTGGTTTTCATAAAATATGATAGTTGATGATGATAATATTAGGTAATTGCAATGTATGAGATGTAGAAATTTAAAATTTTTATATAATAAATTATAATAATATCAAATTATGGCTCTTTACAAAATAGAACTTAGTAGTTTGTTGTGAATTTAAAATTTTAATTTCTTTTAGATTAAAGTGTTAATATTTATGAATTTTTAAGAGAAAATTAATTTGATGATTTGGTATAATTAGTAGAGTTTTAAAAAATGTAAAGAAATGTTGTGGTATGGTTAAAAAACAAAGAAAATTTTTGTTTTAAGAAAAAGCTAAATTGATGATTTAACATAATTAGAAGAGTATTAGAAAAAGGTAATGAGATGATGTGACATTGCTAAAAATTAAAGAAATTTTTTTGTATATATATATCCGGAATTATTATTATTTTTTAAAAAAGTATATACATACATGGTTGGGACCTAAAAGGGTTGAAAAGAGAAAAATAGTTGTTTATGTATCCTCATATTAATTAAAAATAAATTATAAAGTTTAATGATTAATTTATTAATGGGGCAGACAGTAACACCCATCCATTTTCTATTTCTACGCAAAGTTCAATACAACAAAAAAGTCTTTCTATTTCATTTCTCCTCTTCCACAGAAAGAAAGAAAGTATGAAAGAAAAAACAGGTATGCAAACTTCCAAACCAAGAGAACAAAAGGAAGCAAGCAACTGAGATTTTCCTACAATTAATAGATCTTAGTTTTATTCTCTTCTCTTGATTGATTATTAATATTAGTATATGTATGTGCCAACCAACATCATATAAATTAAATTATTTTTTCTTCTTGGTCAATGTGTATGATTTCCCAAATATGCTTTTGATTTTAAGCTTCTTCATCTCCCAAAGTCATCATCTTCTCCTTCATTCACTGCTTGATCATATCGATATACGAAAGTTCGACGATTTCAAGTTCTTTATATGGATATCCTTGGTGTCCTGAAGCTTCAAGTCAATGCTCTTATTGCTACAAATAGTATGCATGTATTCAACTTTTGGTTTGTGTTATTCTTAAGTTTTTCAATATGATCATGTTTCCTTCCAGTCATCAACAAAATCTCATCAAGGATGATAGTTTAGGTGGTTATGATGTGTCATCTTGCCGTTATTATGATCGTCTAATCAACAACTTACGTGGAGAAGAAGTTGGAGGATTGGATATTATGGCTGACGATCAATCTAGAACCGATATTAGTAATAGGAATATTGATCAAGAAGACGTAACAGGGATGTGTAGCTCGAAAGATATTATTATTTATCAAGAAGAGATAAATAAAAAAGACGACGATGATGAAAATGATAGAGGGTGGCTTCAATTGAGTTTAGGAAGTGGTCATGATATGCACTTCAATAAACCATCATCCGACCATGACCAAATATCATCGTCGGTTCCAAGACGAATCGGGCTTGATCTATTAACAACTACAGGCGGTAGCGCTAGTTCAAGTAGTGGCGGTGGTGATGAGACTTTGACGTTAACTTTAGAGGCGCCTAGAGAGCAACAGCCTAATTTTCAAGTTCCAGATTTAGAAGCACGCAGTTTCTTTTTGCAACCACGCCTTGATTCATTACCCGCCATAGCCTATACTCATCATCAACAATATAAAAAGAATTATATGCCATTTAGGCCTTACCCACTAACAACGCTTTCTTCACCATCATCGTTTTCACCTTCTTCAGAGCAACTACCAGCAAGTTCAGGCAGACCCCTTTATTTTCACAACGTATCACAAATACGGATGGATTTGAGAGTGGTGGATCCACCTCGAAGACCTCATTCCGGTGTTTGGTTTATTCTTCAAGCATCTCAAAACCAGTAAGTCACTAAAACCCTATTTTTACATGTTACATTTTGTTTATCTAATGATTAGCAATTAACTTGTTGTGAGAGATTATTATGTACTTCGTATAGGCTACTTCCCATTTATGGACTTTGATTTTTTTTCTTTCTATCTGATAAATTATTACAGAATAAAAGAACCGTATTTGCCTCAAGTACCGAAGAGCTACCTTAGAATCAAGTAAGTCATTACATGTACTAGCTTCATTATGAAATTAAACTAGTCCAAAACACATATTGATCCCATTTAAATTGAAGGTTACATTGATATATTGACAGCTAATAAATCTATTTTAACGCACAGGGATGGAACGACGGCAGTACAATTGTTAATCAAGTATTTGGTTAAAAAGCTCAAACTGCATAGCGAATATGAGGTAATAACTCGACTATCTAGCTACACATATATCTTAATATACCCTGAATGCATATCATATATGAAACATATACAACACATTTGGTCTGTGTTAGCATATATACATTAAATTTCTTAACGTTCTTCGTTAAATTCCTTTTCTTTTTTAAAAAAATGGCTAGCTGAGGGAAGTAGTCCAAAAGAGGAAATCGCACAATGCTTTAAGAATAATATGGTTGATGAAAGAAACAGGAGAACAAATTGGAATGGATTGAAAGTGTCACTAGCATAGTTTTTTTAATCAGGTAACATCAAAATTAGGTGTCAAGTACATTTCTTGGTAGCCTTCATGGTATGGCAATACTATAATTACTTACTTAAAACTAATCATAGTTTAATTAGATGGAATGATATCCAATTAAATTAAAAAATAAAATTACATATATGTTAATTAGTGTATATATTGGTTACCAATTAAGTAATTAATAATAAATTAATGATCCTTTGGGAAAACCTGAAGGGATTATATGATCGTGTAGGGCTGAAGTTAATGGAATGTTGAAAACTACGTGCCACCGTCATCAATTTGCCTGCCTGAGTAAACAGCTAGCTTAGCTTGCTTGATGTCTTACGTATATATAAATATATACATACATATTACTATCCCTCAGCTCTAATCTAATCTCCTATATATATACGTTGAAAATATATATCATATTTAACCAAATAAAAATATCAATTTTTTACAATTTATTGTCGAAACGAATTGTTCTTGCCTTCTTGGTACACTATATTGTAATAGAATGATAAATTAAATGATAAATTAACTAATAGGCTGGAGATGTTACATGAAAGAAGCGAGTCTTATATCTCACATCTACGCCCCTAACCGAGATATACTGGCCATGTATTTTCCTTTTTTTTTTTTCCCTTGCCACCTACGATATGTTTATCTAATTAAGAATCAGATAATTACTATACCACTAGGTCACCATGGTTATTGTTTTAACCAAATATTTTACATGTTCTTGATCATGTTAAGGTCGAGATTGAAATCCCTATTGTTTTTGTTACTGAAAGAATTATGAGACCTTATTACATTACTTATTTTACTATGTGTCAACTGATATGTGCGTAGGAGTTAGCTTGGCATGGGTAAGACATGAAAAACGTTCTTGTCCATTTAAGCATCAAATTAGAATTAGAATTGAAGAATAATAAATAGTATCACTTAATTGGATATGACTAAACGCATTCTTTCCATTTTCTTAGTAGTGTCAAATGAATATGCTAAAAATTACTCAAGCGGCCATACATTGGGCTTCGCACCCATTTCTCGTTGCCTCGTTGGTGCGAAACATCAATACAACATCACGACGTCCACATTCCTCTTTTCTAGCTAGAGTTAGCACTTAGCACAATTTACTTCGTACAAATATGCAGTCCTATAAGGGTAGTTAAATCTTCTCTTTTCCCAATGAGCTTAAGCAATATCGTCCAGTATATCAGCAATATTACACATCCAATAATTATGCACATTTTCTTACGTTTAAAAGGAAATACAGCTATAATATTGGAGATAGAAGATCAATATACATCCGATCGAGTATCTAACATACAAATTCTTATAAGAGGTGTCACTAAGATATTAGGATGTTGCATGCTAGAATCAGGTAATGATCAGGTTAATATAATGCCAATGGTACTACCCATATAGGACCACTAGTCATGAAATTACTAAATGAATAGGAATTAATAGTACGTACGTAGCTATCATTGAAGAGATGGATATGGCAGCATAAAAGTATAGGACCACTTCTCATGAAATATAGACGCCCACTTCTACATGCCTAAATCAAAGATACTCGATGCTTGTCTCATTCCTAGAGGGAAAGACAAAATGTACCCGAAAATAAAATTATTAATGAATGTTAGTTTATCAATATTATTGAGTAAACATTGCGTGTAATTCAACCTAGAGGTTTCATAGTTTCATATAGATTTAAGGTGCCCTCTTATTAACCCAATACACAGCGGCCACGTACGTATATCGATAAAAGGTTCAAATAAAGAAACGGACTAACAAAATCATGATAAAAATTAATAAGCGTTACTGTTAATTCACACATAGTTTAGTTCATTTGAGAGCTACAAGAAGTTGTAAACCGTAAAATAAAGTATTAAAACCTATTAAATTTTTGTTTGTCATATGTGAATGGTCTTATACACGTAACTTTGATATGATAATTTCAAAATTTTGAGTTTAATTGTATGAGAACCTTTCACCAATATTTATTAATTACATAAGAAATGGATGAAGATGGAACCCTAATTTATTGGAAATTAAATAAATACAAATAACAGACTGAAAGTATAATACATGCAATTAAAATATCAATCAAGATTTTATTTTGCATGTTTAAACAATAAGCAACTCTATAAACATTATTTTGATTTAAAATATATGTACCTAGCTAGTTATTAGGATATATATATGTACCAATAAACATTCTCTCTGGCATGTTTGATTAATTATCTTACGTGTGGTATGATTATGTTTAAAGTTAGAATACTTTTTAAATATTGAAGTCAACTACTATAATATGTAATTATATTCTCGTGTACGATTGAGGATGAAACATGCATGGCATAAGAATTAGATTATTTTGATTTTAGATTGTTATTTCAAGACTCCCTTACTTGTTTTGGAAAGAAATTAGGGATAATTATACCTCTAAACTATATATTCCCGGCTGTTACAACACAATTATTAGGTAAGATTCCGAAAAGACAACTTCCGATTCCCATGGCATGTGCCGCATGACTAAATAACCGATACGCTTGCATGCAAGTTATATCGATCTATTATTGCAGTAATATTTGTTGATACATATGCATCTGTCTTTATATGGGTGGACCTATATTAAATAACTTTGGCAAAAGTGTCGACGATGAAATTACAATTTTATTTGTTCCAAAAGTAATCAATAGATCGATCGATCGATCATGCGTCTGAAAACAAATACAAGAAACCAATGATAATTTTGGGGTTCGTTGGTATATTTGGTGGATTCAGGATTTAGGGGGACAACACCGGTCTCTTAATGTTTATGAATTCGTAACATAAACAATGAATACAACAAAAATTGTAGTTCTTATGAGAAATTTACACTACGTATTGTGAATAGACTTATAGCCACTGCTACCCCTATGTTCAACGTGGTTCCGCCACTGCGTTGGTAAAGGTTGTACCCCTTCGACATATTTGTCCGTATGCGTGTCCGAAATTTACATTACGTATTGTGAATGGACTCTTAGCCACAACTACCTCTACCTTTAACGTGGTTCCGCCACTGCGTTGGTAAAGGTGGTACCCCTTCGACATATTTGTCCGTATGCGTGTCCGTGTGTGTGCGGTAGCCTAAATTAAAAGCAATTGAAATTGATATATGTATGCTTGTAGAAATCTATCAATCCATATGTTGTATGCTCGAATTTTTCGAATTTTCAAAGAGATAATGATAGTAATTTTTGATATTTGACTATAAATTTGATGTCGAAACAAAGAGTTGAGTGATAGGTTGAAAAAGATAGGGTATCGCAAGCACGCACGCACGCATCTAACGTACAAGTGTATATCGAAAAAATATACATATATTGAACATTCTTTTGTAGGGTCCCATCCTAAATTCTCATTTACTCCTTCAATTAATCGTATGGCTAGCTAGCTATTTAAGGATTTAATTGGTGCACCGTGCATGGTGGTTTAATTCGTCATGCTTTCGCATCATGCAAATCAGCAATAATAAATATAAATATTAAAAGAGAACCGTTCAAAGGAGAAGAGAAAGGAGAGAAAAAAGAGGGCAAGGATTATTTTATAATTATAACAAAAATTTGGATCTAATCAGAAAACTGCCTGAAATATTTTCAAAAAATTGTCAAAAAAAAAAAAAATCAATCAAAAAACTTCTAATATTATAAATTATGTCAAAAATACTTAAAAAGATAAGATACGGTAAATATATACAAGATGCAGTAAAAATAAAATAACTAGTTTTTTTTATTTCAACTCATAAAAAGTTAAAAACGATGCATTAACAAAATATACAAGATGGAGTAAAACATGTAATATTAACTGTTTAGATTCAAGAATAAAATCAAGATTTACAAAAGATGTAGTAAATAAGTATAAGTAGTTTTTTTATTTCAACACACAAAAAGTTAAAAAAATAGCATAAGATGCAGTAACAATATACAAGATGCCGTAAAAAAGTAGTTATATATATTAAATAAGTACTACTTCAAATATACACTAATTGAACGTAAGATACAGTAACGCAAGATGCGGTAGAAAATGCAAGATGCAGTCGATTTTTTAAGATCTAAAAATAAAATAAAATAAAATGATAATATACAAGATGCAGTAAAAAAATATTAATAATTTCACAAGATGCAGTTAATAAGTATTACTACAAATATACATTAAATGAACGTAAGATGCAGTTCGCAAGATGCAGCAGAAAAAATGAAGGATGAAGTTGATTTTTTTTCCAGATCTAAAAAGTAGATCTAGATCTAAATAAGTACTACTACAAATATATACATAAATTGAACGCAAGATGGAGTTTCCCAAGATGCGGCAGAAAAATGCAGGATGCAGTCGTTTTTTTTTTCAAATCTAAAAAGTAGATCTACTTTTCAGATCTACTTTTTACATCTTAGATCTACGAATTTCAAAGGTCTATTTCATCTTAGATCGAAAAGTTTTACAAAGTAGTGGTGTTGTCAAGATGATGACGAAAACGATGGTGGCGGTGGAGAGGCGGTGATGGCGTGGAGCGGCGGAGGAAGTGGAGAAACATCACGGTTGGTTACGTCCGGTGGAGGCCGGTTCACCAACGGTGATGGTTCGCACCTCAAACTCTCCGGCCATAAAATACACCACGTTTCTCCGCATATTTTCTCATGTCACGAAGTCGGTGGTGTTGGAGCGACGGTGGTGGTTAGGTGTAGCGACAGAGGCGGCGCTGCATCGACGGTGGTGGCGGTGGTTGTGGTGGTGCATCGACGGTGGTGACGGTGGTTGCGGTGGAGCGGCGATGGTGAACGATGAAGGTGGTGGTTGTGGTTTGTAGTGAGTGTGTTTTGTAGAGAGAAAAAGAGAGAATTTTATGTGTGTTTTTTGTGAAAAGTGAGAAAAATGGTGTTGCTCAAAAATTTAACTCTTCCATCTAATTTACACAAATATTGCAATTTAGTCCCTCCGTCTAAAATATTTGCAAGCCAGCCCCTCCGCACAAAAAAAATATTTGCATAAAAACCCCGCACGACTTGGCTTGATGTGGATCATTGATGAAGGAAACGGATGGTCCAGATACCCTTGCTCTCCTTACCCTTTTTAACCATTGTTCTCATCTCATTCAAAATCATAATAAAATAAGAGAAACATACAATAATATACGTAGCTAGCTAGCTAAATGGATGTCAATGAGGTCCCACCTACTTTATTGTATCCTTTTACAGGGATTGTGGTTCAATCATAACATCTTATTAAGTGCGACATGCACTTACATGAAAAGACGGATGATCATCCATATATTATATAATATTTCCTTCGTTATCTATCGTCGACTATTCCTTTTTGGAATGTACCAATATAATTGTCCACTTTCATAAATAGAAAATAATAATGAGATAAAGTTCATTTTTGCCCCTAATTTATATATGTAAGACAAAAAGGTAGGTAAAAAGTAAGGGGTAAAATTGTCTTATTACCAAAAAGTAAGAGAGATAATGATATTTTTCTTAAACTGCGTGTTTTTTGTCTGGGGACAATAAAATTGGAACGGATGGAGTATAATATATTTCTAAATACATAAAAAAATCAATTGTACATAGTTCGAGGTACCGTTATGGCAAACATTAAGATTTCGAACGTGTGATCGATAGGTTAGGAATTCGAATTCATGCATCGTCACATGAGGGAGACTTGTAGACAAATGATTTGTCAAACGCTGATACTCCTTATCAGTGGAGTGGGCACATACTATAGAAATACAGTACATAGGTCGGGATACACTCCAAATTATTATACACATACTATAAGATATATAATAAGATGGCCCATGGTTTAGTGATCTGTAAGGAATTTATCAATTTAGAGGTTGTGAGTTTGAGCTCGTAGGTGTCAATTTGTGTATACATATGTGTGTGGGGATGAATGTAGTGTGTCGGATGGGTCATTCGGGTTTGCGTTTCTAAAGAAAATTATATATCATATCAAAGATATGTAATGCATGGCACAAAACTCTTCAACAAGAATCATTGCACTTGTTTGAAACAGATAATTTGCTGTTTTTTTTATGTGTTATGATTGAAGAATACACAATCAATGCATGCATGAATATTACATACAACTTACATGTTTCTATGTTTCACCCTGATGCATGCAAATCCACTTTAATAGTCAAATTTAATCATACGATTAAAAGATATTTACACAAAATTATTAGAGTGCATGCTCATATGCTATGATTAATTTTTTGGAAAATAAACGATGCAACTTATTATGATTGCTTCCAAGTTGTTTCAAATCAAAATCCTATTTTTTTAGAATGACATACCTACAATTTTTGGAAAATAAACGATGCAACTTATAGTGCTTGCTTCCAAGTTGTTTCAAAACTATATTTTTTAAAACGGCATACCTACAATCTAACACATGATTATGTACAACCACTACGAATATTTACAACTCATTGCTACAAGTGAAGCTTGAACCCCCAACATCTAGGTTGAAGGGCAAGTATTTGATCTAACTAGCATACCTCTAATTAATCAGATCTTTTCTACGTATATATAACAAGCTAGCTAGAGTTAACGTGTTACGAGGAATTACATTACAGTCACAATAATATATAAATGATAAAGTAATGTAATACTTTATCTTTGAACCTATAGGAAGAACAAGAATTGTAACAACTAGGCATTAAACTATACCTTGAATGAAACGTAATTCCTTTGTATTATTCCAAGTATCAGAATTATATTATTTATTGACGTTATACGAATATTTGAGATTCTTCATATTGTAGAGAGACGTGCATGAGATTTAATAGAATGAATGAAAGGTGTAACAAATTAAGATGTGGGGCCCGACTCGTCATGTAGTTGTTGGATCGGTCATATAATGTTAAAGTATTTAATTTAATTTAATCAGGAAATAAAAATAAAAAGTCCAAGGGTATAATGATTGAAAGTTAGAGAAAAGTCTATGGTGGGTCCAATTCAAATTTCTATCTAATACAAATTACAAATGATTAAAGTGTTTTTTGGTTATTTCAGTCGTGGAGGAAAGGAGAAGCTAAAGCCCATTCCACATCTTGATATGTATTTTATATTAATATTTTTTAAAGTCGTGATCGAGCGGCCTAAAACCTAAATCATATAGTACTATTTACAAAATCACGATAGATATACATTCACTGGCTCAAGTAGCCAGTGAAATATAAACTCACAATCTTTTACTTAATGGTTTCTTTCATACTGATACCGTAGGTCAAAATTGTTTATTGACCATTTTAGATATTTATAATCTTATGCTATATTACTATACATCAAACTTAATGCAATTATTTAATTAAGTTTATATAAATGTAAATATATAATTATTATTTTATTAAAAACACATGTCAAAACTTATAAAAGTTGGGCCGTTGAAATGAAAAGACAAAAATCATTTTTCTTGGGGTGGAGAGATGGGCCTGACATGCAAACTCTGGGACCCTTCACCCATTATCATATGACAAAACCCTTACCTCATGCATGCGTTCAAAATCATACATTTTTATTAATTGTATTGTTTCTACACATGTAGCTAGATTTTGGTCATGCATTCATACGTACTATCCACTACTTCACTTACACCATCAATAGATAGTTACTAACATTACACTCTTTGCTTTTTATGAAAAACAGATAGAAATAACATGTAACGGACAACAACTTTTGCCGTTTTTGACCCTACAACATGTACGAGATCATATATGGAATCGTCCCAGGAATGATGTTGTGTTTCCTCATTTCTCGGCTACTGTCGACCACCTTATGGTGCTAAACTATGGTAGGATTGCATGACCCACTCCAACGTAGTAACTCTTAGTGCGTTTGATAAATTATGGGAAGTTTTAATCCCCTTTGATGCATGATGCGGCCGGTGTGCGCGAGTATCATATGTTTATTTGATTTATCTTCTTTTTTTAACCAGTGTTTTGTAGTGTTATAATGAAAAAGAAATTGTTTGAAGTTACCCCCTGACCTCATGTGGTTTTGCTTTGAGGGGTGTTTTTAAAGAGTGTAAAAATCATAGAAAGTTTCTTATTTATTTATTGTTTTACTTCAAGTGTGGCACATGATGATCGATATCGATCTCTCTTATATCATTAAAAAAAACTACACTGTTACACATTCAAACCGGCAACACACCAAGATCATGTGGAGAAGTCACATTGGTACAAGTAGGACAGCAAACAAGTCAAGTTGAGATCGTGCAACATTCATCCAATTTAGAAGAACTCAAGCTGGTTTCCTCTAATATTTATATGAAACTACACTTCGATTACTAAACTTATTTCAAATATTTGTTACAAGTCATTGAAAAAAAATACTCAAGTCAAAGGTATCTAAAACTATAAGACCACTTGCAACATGAGCATTGTGGACGATGTTATGGCTTGAGAAAGCCATAATGCGCGCATTGTGCGTCGTGGTGGAGGCGGTTTTTTTGGAAAACCGCAAATGAATGTCAAATGTTGGGTGTTAAAGTAATTTTTCCCCCTCGTTTTTTAATCAAAACAATAATAATATTGTGAGATCTACCTTCCTATCCTGCACAAGACTCTACAACATGAGGTTACCATTACAAAGGTTGTAGGATAATACAATATAATGTTGACATGATAACCTCAATGTTCATGTTACATGATTTGTTACCATTAAAAATTGTCTTAAAGCTAGTAAGAATAAGACATAATCTCAATCACCAAGGGTCAAAAACGTACATTGTATATAGAAGATTAATAATATAATTTAATGATATATATTAAACCAGTGCCAAATTTCAAATTACATTATATATTGTTGAGACATAGTTTGTGACAACAGATCTAGCTTGAAAATAGGACTCATGTAATTGTTATCATGTTTGTACATTGTTTTATATTTGTAAATAATTATTTGTTTTGTTATTAATATTCGTTAAATATATTCGTATGTTAAAGTGTTAGATGAATATTGTAAACTAAGTAAATATGTTTGGCGAGTCGAGATCTCAAGTCGCAAGACTTGGTCTTGCGAGATGAGAACTGAACTCGCAATGCAATATATATAGCGAACCGAAGCCAAGCTGGGCTTGGGCTGCGAGTTGAGTTGGACTCGCAGGCCCATGACCTACGAGTTGAACTAGAGTATTTATGTTCGATTCGGTTTAACATATGAAGAACTTTTGCCATTCGATTAACTAACCTGCGAATTCAGTAATCCAGAGAAAACATATTCTAAAGGCTAGGCTTTGATGATTTATCGTTTAAAGCTAAGTATTAGTTGAACAAAACGCAAACTTATTTGTTATGGGATTTCACACCTTAATACTACAGATAACGAAGTTATCGATCCTAGAACTAGGGACTTACATCTGGTATCAGAGCTTTCGGGCTAAATACGAGTAAGTTTGGAGTTTTTGTGATCATCGCGTTTGATTTTGGGTTGTTTTTACGTGCATTAGTACATATTAACGATCAAAATCATTCTCTGGAAAATTTAGGGTTTGTTTACGGAAGAAATTTTTAGTTTTTATCGTAAAAATAATAAAAAATTTCGTTTTCGGGGTTTTACAACCGTTTGGCGAGTTGAGATTAGGGTTTTAACTACGTCTGTGAACCGAGTTGAACTTGCGAATTGAACCCAGTTGTGCGAGTCGAACCAAGCTGCGAACCGAGATCTCCTGCGAACCGAGATCATTTGTGAATTGACATATGTTGCGATCCAAACTGAGATTGGCGAAATGAAGTTTGCGAGTCGAGCTGAGATTGCGAATTGTTCTGAGTTGCAAATCGAGTATAATCTGAACTCGCAGAACAATATGAGTTTTTCAAGATGTCTGATTTAAGTAAAATGATTGAGATGGAACACGAGGTTGGAAAATCTAATGTTCCACCTAAATTGTTAAGACTTGAAGATTATTACAGTTGGAGAGATAGATTTGAATCTTACTATAGATTCCATAATCTCTCAATCTGGATGTGTATCAAAACTGGATACACCGCACCTACTAAATCCGTCCAAAATGCCACTGTGGTTATTACCTATCAGAATATGAATGATCAACAAAAGGAGGACTTTAAAGCAGAGAACAAAGCTCATTCTTGTATTAAGATGTGTCTTCCTAAAGAGATCAATCATCAGCTGAAATCTTTTCATACTGCTAAAGAGCTCTGGGAAGCTCTTGAGAAAAGAGGTGAAGCTAGTCCACAAGTGAAAGCTGGCAAGAAAAATCTTCTCAAGAAGCAGTTTACAGTGTTTAAACCTTTGAATGGAGAAGATCTTGATGCTTATGTTACCTGTTTCTAGCATTTACTGAGTGAGCTAGAGAACCATGAGATTACTATAGAAGAAGCAGAGAAAACCGACAAATTTATTGAGGGTTTGCCTTCTAAGTGGGAAATTCATGGTGTTATGCTTAAGGATAATGAAACAAGATATGCTACCATAACCTTAGAGCAAGCTATTGACAAGCTCAAAGGTTATGATTTCACCAAAAAGTCAAGAGATATTGATTCTGATCAGGTTCAGAACCCTAGGTTATATCACAGTAAAACAAATCTTTCGACTGCGTCCTCCAGTTCGACCACTGCTTTGTTAGTTGGTGATAATGGTGGAAATGGTGAAGTGATAGCTGAGGACATGTGTTTTCTTTCCTCATCTGGTAGTGAAGTAATAGGAAAAGGTGTTGAGAAGTCACCTCAAGAGCATCAGAAGATGCCTGTGAGTGTGAAATCTACTGAACAACAACTGTCTGTTCTTGCTTCCTTTGTTGCTTCGTATGAGAATTACATTCAGAGTAAAATCAATGATCTGATTCTTTTTGATGAAGATTATGATCAAATCGACTCTGACTATCTTGAAGAAATAGATCTCCAGGATCAACTTGCTATTTTATCAAGGAGAGTGAAGAGTTTCTTAAAGAGGACCGGTAGGAAGGTTGTTGGCAACCGATCAAGGTTTGATAAAACCAAGATCAAGTGTTTTAACTGTCAAGGTTATGGACACTTTGCTTGTGAATGCCAAAGACCTAAGGTAGAAACTGGAAATGGAAAACAAGGTTCGGGAAGTACTCTTGCTTCTAAAGCCTTGGTGGTAAAGCAGTTAGATGGCTCTTATGATTGGAAAGCTCAGTCTGAAGAAGCTTTGATGGCTGAGATTGAGGATCAAGAGAGAACTGCTGATTCAATGTCCTACATGCCTACTGATGTAGAACAACGAGTAGAGGTGCCTACGTCTGAAGTGAAAGCAAGTGATGATGATGTGCTGTATATGGATTCAACTCAAGAAATGAGTCCAGAAGAGTTTGTGGCACACACGACTGAAGTTCAAACAAATAAGAAAAGGGTATGTCTTGATATTCTTACTCTTGCTAATATATGTTATTTAGTTACTGATTTACAATCTCAGATTAGTGTTTTAACTGTATCAAATAGCAATTTGTCATCCCAATTGAATGTGGATAGAGAATCTTATAAGACTGTAAGATCTGAACTTGACCAAGCTCTTATGGATGTGTGTAGATTAAGTGATGATAAACAGGCCTTAAAAGATAAGATTAAGTATGATACTTCTGATAGAACAGCACTTAGAGATACCATCAATGAAAAATCAGTTATCATAGATGGTCTCTACATGAACATTAAAGACTTAAATGAAACAATTGCTAGTAAGGATCAGGAAATAGTGAATCTTAATTTGAAGTTTGTTGAGCAAAACCGTAAGCTTGAGTCTTATAGAACTATTGAAATGGATAAAATGCTTGATGCTCAACGTAGTGTAAAGGACAAGACTGGGATATGATACAATGATGTAGCCCCTCCTTTTAATGCAAATTACACTCCTATTCCTAAAGATTCTGAAATGATTGATGCTAATCCTGAGGTTATAGTAGCTAATAAGTCTGATAAATCTGAGGCACAGAAGAATGTTGTTAAGAATCTGTCATCGGATAATAGTAAATTTCACCTCTCACCAAAATACAGTTTGTATCGGGTGGAGTGATTAATGATAAGGTTAATAAGAAACAAACATCTGAATCTTTAGTGCCTAAGTCTCCGAATGAGAAAGCAAAAGTTAGTAAATTACGAAAGCAGATGTCATGTTTCAAGTGTCACCAAAAGGGACACGTAGCTTCTTGTTGTCCAAATAAGAAGCTGGAAGCACACATAAGCTTGTGATTGATGAAAAGACACCGACCGACTCTAATTTGACTGTGAATAGGTTAGATACCAAACCTAAGTTAGGTAATAAACCTATTAAAATTCTTAAAAGAGATGGTAACTATAGTGTCTCCCCACCTAAACCTAAATGACCATATACCCTAAGTGACAATTCTTCCAATAAGCCTAGGGATATGACACCGTCAAGGTTTAGAACTCAAAGTAGAAATCACAGTCATTATGAGAGTGGTTCTTCTTCATGAACACATGAGTTTAATTATAATTATAATAATAGAACTCTTAATTCAGTGCCTAGGAGGTTCTCCTCAAATTCACCTCTTAAGGCTGATCGTCCACAAGCTCAAGCATCTTCAAAACTAACCAAAGCTCCTGATGGGAAGGATGGTTATTTTAAAGAGCTTCAGTTTCTTGATGTTAAGGGACAAACCAAGACCGTAATGGCTTGGTTCCCTCTTGACAACTGATTGTGTTTTATGTTGTGTGCAGGAGCCTACTGTGAACAAGGATAGCTGGTGGTATGTAGACAGTGGATGCTCAAGGCACATGACTGGAGAATGAAGTCTACTAAAGGACTTCAAAGAAGGTTTCAAGCAAAAAGTTAATTTTGCAGGAGACAAAGGAGGAGTAATTACGGGAAAAGGAAAAGTTTCAAATGGAACTTTGACTCTAAAGGATATGAATTATGTTGAAGAATTAACACACAACCTAGTGAGTGTTTCCCAAGTCTGTGATAAAGGTCATCCAGTTCATTTTAATGAAAAGGAGGCTTTAGTTCTGAAGCCAGGCTTCACTATTCCTGAAGAGTGGATATTGATGAGGGCACCAAGGAAAAAGGACATCTATGCAATAAACATGGGTGTTTCTAACTCTTCAATGGTGTCTACATGTTTATTATCCAAGGCCTCAGAAGTAGATGCATTATTATGGCATAGGAGAATGACACATCTGAACTAGAGAAAGATGAATTTCATAAGCAAAAATGGGTTAGTTCTTGGTGTACCACAAAAACGTATCGAGTCTGAAGATAAGTGTGTTCCTTGCATGGAAGGAAAGCAGCACAAGAAACCACACAGATCTAAGACTGAAAACTCGATCTCCTCACCATTTGAGTTGCTACACATGGATCTCTTCGGCCCAATAAGAAAGAGAAGTCTAGGTGGCAAATGGGACTGTTTGGTTGTCCCAGACGATTATTCTAGATTCTCATGGGTGTTCTTTTTGGGATCTAAGGATGAAACTCCTGGAATTCTAATTGAGTTCTTTGATCTAGTAGAGAATGTCTATAAAATGAGAGTGAAGAGTATTCGTAGTGACAATGGAACAGAATTCAAAAACTCAACGTTGAATATTGATGACACGCAAAAAGTCATGTTTTTGTGTGCCATTATCTCACCATTTTAGCCCAATTAATAATGAAAATACTTGAAATATGCATTTAACTATCACATTTCATCATGAGGGCTAAAATATAGACGATGTTTCAAGAATCGACAAAAACAACCTAAAAATGAGCAAAACAGAGCGCAAACGATCATTGAATCTTCTGTTCACTCATTTCAATGCACTTTAAGCTAAGCTCTGAGTTATGACCTCTAACTTATGTCATTCTCTTCGTTAGGAAATTACGAACGCGTGGACGTAAGAATCTCTCAAAACGGATAAACGACGAAGAAGATACGCCCAAACGAAGAAATGAAGAACCGAAGGGCCAGGATACGGCTAAACACAGCCGTATACGGTCTGTGACCAGTCGTATACGGCTGGTCACAGACTGTATACGGCCTGTGCAGACCGTATACGGCCTGTGCAGATCGTATACGGCCTGTGCTCAGCCGTATACGGCCTAGCTCAGCCGTATTCACCCTATGCTCAGCCGTATACGGCCCAGTTCAGCCGTATTCACCCTAGCTCAGCCGTATTGTGCGTTTAGGTGATAAAAATCTGATTTTTATTCGCCTTTACAATACGGTTGTGCGTTTCATGGTTAGGATACGGTCTACGGATACGGCTGTGCGATCTCTATATATAGAAGCCTCATTTCTCCATTTCAAGCATACCATCTTCATCCATTCATCCTCACCACTTCTACACTTCAATTCTTTACGTTTTTGTTCTTTTAGTTAGTTAGTTTCTCTCTCTAGGTTCTCTCTCTAGTCTCTCTCTCTAGTTTCTCTCTCTAGAAACTTGTTGGAAGATTAGAGGGAGAATCCGCCGCTGTTAGAATAGCTATGTAAGTACGTTCGTAGAGGCTAGCTTATGTAATGCTCAGATATTATGAAGAAATACAAGTGTTATTCTGCTCGCATTTCGTATCGGTATTATCTATCCTTTCTAATATTAATTTGTCAGATTGTTCTTGTTTGATGTATGTGGTTTATTAGTGTTAGAAATGATTACTGTTATGCTTTGTGAGTAGTTGCTTGTATGTTTGCCATGATTTAGATAGTTATAGATGATGTTGAATTAATCTTTAAATCTATATAATTGGGGATTGTTATATTTGTTATGTCTAAACTTATCATGCATCTAGACTTAGCTATGGATCACCCTTTTCAGTCCTTCGCGTGACTACTACTTTAGGCTTAGAACCTGATAAACTCTAGGTACAGTAGGAAGTTATCTGTGTTATAGTAAAGAAGCCGTGTATGTCACTGTAATCCGGCTGTAACACTAGGCAAATGCCCCGGAAAGATCCGTCTGTGCCGACACTGTGGATTACCTTGAGACCCTAGAATATGTCCTAGAAACCAATATAGCTGTGGAAATGTTACAGTACACAGTCTGTCTACCCCTGTAACTGAAGCTGTGGAAACACTTTAACATTGTACACCGTACCTGTACCTAGGGATGAAAAGATGTGGAAACACCATAGTACACCGCAAGTACATCCTTGGTTACATGAATCTGTGGAACTGTTTAAGTGCAGTACATTGTGAACAGTTCCTAGGTTGGTACGCTGTGGAAGGAATATGCATTGTACACCGCTGGTGTTCTTAGGGCTGAATGACTGATTGCAAAGGAGAGGCTAGATCATGACAGAAGTAGTTGAACTAATCAAATGTAAGGAATGAGTCTGGAGATGAAAGTCAAGCCCAACAGTGGTTCAGGATTCTTAAAACCCCTAGACTCTACAAAACTGATAGTTTAGAATAGCAAGTTAAATAATCTGAACATGTTTAGGAAATGGCATTTACACTTAGGTGTTAAGAAAGGTCAGAATATCCTTTAAAGGCAGTTTGTTACCTTATTCATGCACCCAGGAGATTAAAATCCAAGAAGGGTCACTGTTCCATCACAAGGGCAGTGTTGGGGGTCGAGCAACCTGATCTGATCAGACTCACGATAGCCTAGGTACTCAGTGACATACTAATTTAGAACCGGAACTAAAGAAGTAGGGTCCTAGTGTTTACACCTGTAGTTTATATGTTGTTACCTAATTGTGTCCCCAAATAAACATCATCCCAATCATACACTACCCTAAATCATGGTAAACCACGTCTTCGTTATCGTTTAGGTGTTATATATATGCTAGTCTCCCCTTTACTTTTATGTTTCATTAGTTTTAATAGTTTAATAGATGAAAACCCAAAAACAACCACCTATCCATTTATCTAAATCCTAGCTTAAATATTAGTTTATCAGAACTAGCTCTGTTTCAATTCTACCATCGAGAGGAACGACCCTGGATCACCCTTACCACGTACTAATATTAGGTATTCGTGCCCAGCAATAGTAAGTAATTCAGAAGGTTTAGGCTCCCCCAACTATTATAAATTTAAAACTTCCTGATCCGCGCCTCGACGGCTGGACCAACGACCGGTGTAAAAACCGACCGACCGTTTGGGCGCGATCAAATATCTATTGTTTAAGCTAAGGGATTACTCATCAATTCAGTGCACCTTATGAACTTCAACAGAATGGTGTAGCTGAAAGGAAGAATAGAACATTGATAGAGGCTGCTAGAACAATGCTTGCTGACTCAAAGCTTCCTGTCATCATTTGGGCAGAAGCAGTGAATACAACATGTTATGTTCTAAACAGAGTTCTTACGGTCAAAAAGCAGAACAAGACTTGTTATGAGCTTTTGAACAATAAGAAACCAAACTTAAAAGGGTTTGAACCCTTTGGAGTTTCTTGCACTATATTAAAAACTGGACATCAAGCAAAATTTGGTGAAAAGGCCGACGAAGGATTTTTCTTAGGTTATATGCCTAATTCGCCAAACAAGAGGGTTTTTAATAAAGTCACGGGACGTTTGGAGGTAGTGTATAACATTGAAGTTACAAGCTACACACCAGATGTACATAAGGGCTTAGATTGGCAATTTAATTATTCTGATCTTTTTGCATCTTTTAAAGTTCATTTGAGTGATTTTGTCAGTGATTCAGAGATTCCTGAACATTTATTGTCTGGAAATGAGGATATTGGCCACACTCCAACATCGAATGCTCAATCTTCTGCAATCAAGACAAGTGCTGATCCAAATCAAACATCTACTAGTGGATCTCAAAAATCCAAAGTAAATACACCTCCAGATGAGGACGAGCTGATGCAAAACTTAGTGGATGATATCATTACTCCACTTAGACAATTAAGAATATCTTCTGATATTGATAATTCACGGCCATCTAGCGAGGAGATACCAGATTTGAAAGACACACCTGAACCTCATAGTACACATGAAATAGGTACTAATTTGGAGGATGAAATACCAGTTGAACCGGTAACGGTTACTCGGACTAGCAAGAATCATCCACCTGAGAACATCATAGGTGATCCTCAAATACCTATGTTAATTAGAGGACAAGTTAAAACTAGTGCTTCTGAAAACCGAGATTACTCAAGCTTGTATTCTGAAATGAAAGAGACAGGGATTCCTAATCAATGTCTATATTCATGCTTTATCTCACAAGTTGAGCCTAAAAATGTTCAAATGGCTCTGAAGGAAAGTTCGTGGGTGGAAGCAATGCAAGAAGGACTATCTCAGTTCTCAAAATTACAAGTATGGGAGTTGGTTGACCTTCCAAAGGGAGAGTATCCAATTGGAACTAGATGGGTATTTAAGTGTAAGAGAGATGATCGGGGTGTCATTACTCGCAATAAAGCTCGTCTAGTGGTTCAAGGGTTTAATCAACAAGAAGGAATAGATTATAATAAAGTGTTTGCACCAGTTGCTAGGCTAGAAGCAATTAGAGTATTCTTAGCATTTGCCTCATTCAAAGGGATAAAAGTTTATCAGTTGGATGTTAAGAGTGCCTTTTTGTATGGCAAAGTTGAAGAATTGGTGTACGTTTCACAACCACCAGGGTTTGTTGATCCTGACTATCCATATAGAGTATATCGATTGAATAAGGCTCTATATGGATTACATCAAGCACCTTGAATGTGGTATTGAACACTATCAACGTATCTACTTCAGAATGGATTCATAAGAGGATCAGTTGATAGTACACTTTTTGTAAAATGGAAGAAGAAAGACTTTCTACTTGGGCAAGTGTATGTTGATGACATTATCTTTGGATTTTCTGATGAAAAGATGTGTCAAGAATTTGAGAAAGTCATGAGAAAAAGGTTTGAAATGTTTGCAATGGGAGAGTTGAATTTCTTCTTAGGATTGCAAGTTGATCAAAAGAAGGATGGATTCTTTATTCATCAATCTAAATATACATATGAGCTATTGGAACGCTTTAAGATAGATGAAAGTAAGGTCTACAATACTCCAGTTCCAGTCAATCATAATCTTAGACCAGATACATCGAGTGATAGCGATGTGGATCCAACTCTTTATAGAGCCATGATCAGATCACTAATGTATCTAACTACCTCTCGGCCTGACATTATGTTTGCTGTTTGTATATGCGCAAGATATCAGGCTAATCCGAAAGAGTCACATATGCAAGCTGTGAAACGGATCTTTCGTTACCTCAAAGGGAAACCGAAGTTGGGACTTTGGTATCCGACTAATGGAGACTTAGATCTCATAGCTTATACTGATTCAGATTATGGAGGATGCAATCAGAATAGGAAATCTACAACCGGAGGATGTCAATTCTTAGGAGGTAGATTAGTATCCTGGCAATGCAAGAAGCAAAGCTCGGTAGCCATTTCTACATGTGAAGCTGAGTATGTTGCAGCTGGCAGCTGTTGTTCTCAAGTACTTTGGATCCAACAACAACTGTGGGATTATGGGTTAAACATAACCAATACTCCTATGATGATTGATAATGAGTCAATAATATCGATCACCAACAATCCGGTGAAGCACAGTAAAACTAAACACATTGATATTCAACATCATTTTATTAGGGACTGTGCTGAGAAGAATTTGATAAAGTTAGATAAGGTTCCGTCATTGGATAACTTAGCAGATTTATACACAAAGGCGTTCGACAGAGCAAGATTTGAGACGTTGGTTAAACTAAACGAAATGAGAAATCCAGAGTGATTAGTCTTCCAAGGGTATTTTTGTAATAGTTAGTAGTAATTTTTATGTTCTTATTAAAAAAAGGGGGGCGGGGCGTATGGCATTCATTTGCTTGTTACCTGAGAGGAATCGCCACCAATAAAAAAAACAATAGTAGTTCTTTTAGAAAAATGTTTAAGTTTTTATCTGCAAAAACTATGGGAGATGATAGTACATTAGGAGAATAAGCTTCACAATAATAAGCTTAAGTCTTAAGTATGATGTGTTGGTAGGTTCAATTAAAGTTACATTAGAACTACAGCGGTTCTATCAGGTATGTATTTATATTTATTTGATTATACACCTATATCCACAAGTTAAAATTTGCATGTTTTAAATGTCTAGATTGCTTCATTATATGATGTACTGGTAGGCAAATTATATAAAAACATCTCTAAGCATTTAAGAAGTCTTAATATACTTGATTGTTATCTAGTGTTTCTATTATATGGTGTATGACATAAGTCTTAATTGTTGACTGATAGCATTCACATACACTGTAATTATAAAGCTATAAATGACAAATAGTAACAATATAGGTATTAACTTAATTACTAGTGACTTTGTTGTACTGAGTACAGACCTGAAGCATTTAATTAAATTAATACTCTCAAATGTATTTAGAATCATGCTAAAAGGGATCCTCTGTTGTACTAAGTACAGACCTGGATAACATAGCATCTTCAAAGTATGTTTGATATTTGTCTAAATTTTAAATTCAAGTGTAAGTCTGATAAATCTCTACCTTGAATCTAAAGAAACCAGTGTAATATGTGTTTCTTGAATTCTTCAGTATGTCATATCTTAGAAAACACTTGGTAATATTCATACTAACAATAATGGTGTTGCTTAGATATGTGAGTATAATTTGTTTATGTGGATCATAATATTGGTAATCATCTTGAACTGTCTATAAGAAAATATTCACTTTAAGTGAATAATATGTTTTTATTAATTATGCTATGTGGATAAAGGTACCTAAGATATAATTTTATGAATATAATTGGATAAATAATAAAATTAGTTGTAATTCTATTGTAATTTATTTGAATTTCATGAGGTATGTATATTAACAATCTACTTAGACTTCTTAATAAATTTAAATAGTTTGTTCTTTCTAATATGATCCCTAAGCAGATCAATTCTTATTCAGTTTATTTATGTACTTTATTTTATTTCAAGTAATTAATAAAATGGTACCTGATACCACTGTTAGTTTATATGTGTTGTGTTTTATTTACATAAAGTTATGTTATTTTATAAGTATTACCCTTTGGAATTAAATTATACTAAATATTTTCATCTATGTTGCACAATCGTAACAAATACAAGTGAAAAATAATGCTTTTTTAGACTTGTACAAATTTTGGGTTTTATTTATACTTATTTAATTCGCTTTTTAATTTAATCCTGCGAGTTTGACTAGTCAACCTTGTGGATCGAGTTCAAAACTTGCGAATTGAGTAAAAAGTATAAAATGGTGGTCAAACGAGTCAAATTCCACCGAATCCACATCTGTTTTGCGAACTTACTTCATCTTTGCGAGTCGAATTTTGGCGAAACGAGACGAAACTTGGTTTTTGTTTGTTTTTGATTTTCCGATTACGGGAATGAGTTTTTCAATCCGGAGATTATATACAACACTAGATTGCAATCATTTTCAGGTATAAATTGAGGGATTTCACCATTTAAATAACTCGAAATCGAAGTTTATAATAACTTAGGGTTTCGGTTTAAAATTTCACCGATTCACGTAGATTCAAGGAGTTATTTGACAAGAATCTTGAGGATTAATGTTAAACGAACCTTAATGATCGTAAATACATCGATTGATTATGTTTAAATTGTCAAATCAATCGATTCAGGTTTGGATCCGCAGCTGCTATTCATGTTGCGAATTGAGTTCCAGTTCAACTCGCAGAATTCAAATTAGCGAGTTGAGATTCGATTTGAAGATCCTGAGTTGCAAGTTGAACAACTTGTTCGTTGACTTGTTGACCTGCGGACCGAGTTGATTAGCGGATCAACTTGCGAGTCGAAGCTGCGGATTGACTTGTTTAGCGAGTTGACTTGTTTGCGAGTTCAGTTGCGAGTTGACATTGCTTTTAGCAAGTTGAAATAAAACTTAAAAAAAAAACTAAAACGTCACTTGTTGATATCACGTAAAAAGTCACGTTTTTACTATCGATATCTCTATCATTCTGGAACGATATTTGGCATTTGAACTCAAATAACACTCAAATCAATGAGAATCTTCCAAGAAGGTCAAAATAAGGTTGCTCGATAAAAATCAAGCAAAATGGATGAAAAGCGAAGATTCCACGCACGTTTGAAGATTCAAGGCATCAAAACAAGATTTAAAGACTAAAGTGACCATCATTAACATTCATCTTATCCAAGATGTTCGTTTTCAAATTACGAGTCTAACAGAGGAAGATTCAACAAAAACTTATTTTAGGGATTTCTTTATATCAAAATCTTCGTTTTTGAATTACGAATCCAACGTAAAAAGAATCAACGCAAACGGACACATAACGAGGAAAATACGCACAAACTGAGAAACGGAATGAAAGACGGTGTATCGGGGCGGGTGGCAGCCACCAGCCACCAGCCGCTGGCGGCCAGCTGGTGGGCGGCACCTGCCTCCTGTCCCCCATCCCATTTCCGCTTTTTGGTCCTTGCGTGTACCCGGTGCCACACCTTTACGCGATTGTACGTACCCGGTGCCACACCTTTCCGCGAAAGTACGTACCTGGTGCATCACCTTTTCCACCTTTTTCTAATGTGCTCCCCAAGATACTAATGTGAGCCGGATTTCACCTATAAATAGGAGGGCTTTGGTTCATTTGAAACACACCCCACAGTTTCCATACCTTGGAAAACACACACTTTCACTCTTTCTTTCTTGTTAACATTAGTTGTAATTCTTCCTTAGTTAATTAGACTAGCTAATTAACTGATCTAGGAAGACTTGTACGGAGGTGTTCCGAGAAGAATTTGTAGCTATGAGTTATTGTACGCCTTTCTCAGGTTTTAATCTATCTTTCATATTTAATTATGTTTGTTATTTCTTTAATAAATTTAAATATGCATGCTAGAAGTGTCATGATTAACTAGATAACTCAATTGTCTGCTATGATAGTCGCTTAGGAAAGTCTTAAATATGTAATTAAGTTGTATGTTATGCGATTGCGAATGGTTTATATTATAAATAGATGTAGGAATTAAATCTTTATCGTTTATCTGCCCAACTCATGTTGTGACTAAAACCTTATCCAAAAATGAACGTAGCTAACTCATAGGGTATAGGTCACTTAGTTATACTATGCTAGATTGAATCATTGAGCTCAGCATGGCCGGTGTTCTCTAGACCAAAATATGATCCAAGAGACGCGGAATATGGGAATAGAGGTAGATTAAGATTAAATTCATATAGACGATATTTTTGAGACAACTTTTGGAATATCCTCGACTTAAATAATACCTTTGCATGCTTATATTGATCTGTTGCTTTGATCGTCTTATTGCATGTTCTTGTTTGATTGTTGCCTTAGGATTATCATAATAGTGAAATACAGATGACATTAAACATCGTGACGTAATATGACGGCCCCTATTCGACTGTTCTCTGGTATAGTACTGGAAACGCCAACAGCGGAGTACAAATGTATGGAAGTCGAGAACGACCGAAGGTAGTTGTATTATGAATCAAATAACATACGTGTTACTTAAGTTTCCATTTGTAATACAAACCAGCCCTGTATTCTTGCATACCTGAGTAATGTTGACAATTTGTACGAATAAGTGATGACATATTATCCGACCGCCTAGACCAATTAGTCCAACCTATTCCGGTGAGGGTAAAACCTCATTCATGAGATTGTTTATTCAGCAAACTATGCCATGATTCGGACATCTCTGACTACCAAGATTGGGGAATAGGATTCAAGACTAACTGTCAGATAATATGGGTATACATTTGAGAGAACTTTCGGTGTATGCTTTAATATATTCTGCAACCCACATGACATTCTATTTGCCTGATTGTGGACACCTCCGCGTTAGCCCGATAGAAGGACTGCAATAATAGCTCACATTAACTTACGAACTTATCCCCATTAGAACTCTACATATTCAACAACTCCTAAACCGCTTCATAGTAGACAATCGCTTTAATTGCTGAACGCCCGAAGTAACCTCCACCTTTTAGTTTATCTTAATTTAATTTAGAATAGAAAATCTAAAACCAAAACAAAAACTAACTCTTTTCTCCCTAGCTAAATACATAAAAGTTTCTAAATCCCCTAGCTTCAATTTCCCGCGCTTTGAAGAACGATCCTAGGTCTTACTTGTCCTTTGCTAGCCCTTTGATTAGCATAATAGTAACCATAGGCCTCAGCTCTATAAATTTAAAACCCACTGTTGTCTTGCATCACCAGTAGAAATCCCAACAACCGGTGTGCATCACAACAAGTTTTTGGCACCGCTGGCAGGGAGCGTCAACAACCGATTTTAGGAATTTAACAACTTTAGTGTTTAGCGATCCTTTTGAAAGATCAACATCGATCAAAAGTTATCCTTTTTACCTTTAGAATTAGTTTAGTTTTAGTTTAACCACTTTTGACCAATCATGTCAACACCCTATTTTAACTCAACTATCCCCACACCAAATGAATCTTTAACCCAACTTTTGGCCGTTTCCTCACCTACAAACCACTTACCTTCCTCAACACAATCCTTATCAGATTTTATATTCAAACAAAATGGTATAAACAAAAGAGTAACCGGATTTCAAGATAACATTGACGCTATGATAAAAAATTCAAAAAAATTAATCTCTAACATGGAATCTATTTTGAGAAACTTAAGTTTTATTGAGGAAAGTATGTCGGCAATCACTAATGACACCACCCATCCGCCAAGTGATAATGTGTTAATCGTGACTAGGGGAGGAAAAGTAACCAAAGTTGATCCACCACCACCCGATAACGACCCCGAAAACACTTCTTTGCCCACACCTACACCAAGTGAAAATGTGTCAATTAACATCCCTATCACAACATCTGACCCATCCAAAACTCCAAACAATGTACCTCACACGAGAATACCTTATCCTGGTAGACTAAAGAATGAAAAGCAAGAAGCCCAATTCGGTAAATATCAGAATATATTTAAAAGCCTACACTTAAACGTTAGATTATTAGATGCTTTAGTAGAAATGCCCTCGTGTGCCAAATTCTTTAAAGAACTCCTTTCAAACAAAGAAAAACTTAGGCAAATAGTTAGTTTACCTTTGAATGCTGAATGCTCTTTAAATGTTCAACATGGTCTCCCACCTAAATTAGGCGATACTGGACGCTTTACTATATCCTATTTTCTCCAAGGAATTCAAATTAGTAACCCCTTAGCAGACCTAGGTGCTAGTGTTAATCTTATGCCTTATTTCCTTTATAGGAAATTAGGACTAGATGACCTATTGCCTACTCGTATGACCATACAATTAGCTGTCAGATCAGTTAAGCTCCCTCGAGGAATTGCTGAAGATGTCATGGTCAAAGTCGATAAGTTCATTTTTCCAGTAGACTTTATTGTCATGGACATAGAGGAAGACACCCTTATCCCGCTCATCCTAGGCAGACCATTCCTAAATACTGCCAAAGCCGTAATTGAAGTTAATGAAAAATCTTTAAAACTAAGAGTTGGGAAAGAGGAGGTCACCTTTAATGTCGATCGATTAATGAAGCAACCTCTGGAAGAGGACCTTGGTTTGTGTGATACCATGCAGGATATTTTTGATGAACATCTCCACAAAGTACTAGCACTATCTATCCAGGATCCGATACCCAACACCATAATTATCGTTCGAAAGTTATATAACGAGGACCTGGGCTACAATCCGCAATCACTTCGCCAACAACATCCGACGAACTACTATTTCCCCTTTGTGAAAAGAAATCTCCTTGCACCGATGGAAAAACAATCGCTGTTCCATTAGGATGTGGTACACCGATAACTTGGCTAAAAAGAGATAAACCCATATTCAACGGACCATACCCATTTCCTTCAATTGAAGAAATCCTAGATTCATTCAAGGGAATGAGTGTTGAACCACCGCCAATTGAACCTCAATTAACTAACCAACCCGAACCACAACCATTTCCAAACCCTGAAATCACCATAAACCAATCCTCATCCGCTAAATTTCAAGAATTTCAATTCACCGATGACGGAGGGATCATCCTCACCAGAAATGATGAAGTTTCCTCATCATCAGTCAACAAATACGAGCTAAAGACGGAAGAATTCTCAAATAAAACCAAATGGGTTGAAATAGCATCAATCTCCATATCTGAACCCGAGATAGATGATACGCCGTTCCAAGCTGAATATGAGACGAGATAGCTAGAATGAAGTCGTCTTTTGAAGAACCGCCAAACCTCGAATTAAAAGAATTACCACCCCACCTTGAGTACGCTTACCTCCATGGAACATCAAAACTCCCGGTGATAATATCAAAAGAGTTAAAACCAAAGGAGAAAGCTCAACTCATCGAAGTTCTGAAATCGCACAAGAAGGCAATTGCATGGAAGATTTCTTATATACAAGGAATCAGTCCCAACTATTGCACACACAAGATACTCATGGAAAACGATTTCAAACCATCCGTACAAAGGTAGAGGAGGGTAAATCCTAAGATTCAGGACGTTGTAAAGCAAAAGGTTATTAAAGTCTTGGATGCTGCATTGATTTACCCAATATCCGACTCACCTTGGGTTAGCCCTGTTCAAGTCGTCCCGAAGAAGGGAGGAATGAGGGTCATTACAAACAAAGAAAATGAGCTTATACCAACTCGGACGGTTACCGGTTGGAGGGTTTGCATCGATTACCGGAAGTTAAACGAAGCAACTCGCAAGGATCACTTCCCGCTTCCATTTATTGACCAAATGCTCAAAAGGCTATCAGGGAATGAATTCTATTGTTTCCTTGCCAGTTTTTCCGGGTATTTCCAAATCCCACTCAATCCAAAGGACCAGGAAAAGACATCGTTCACATGCCCGTACAGAACATTTGCTTACCGATGAATGCCGTTTGGATTGTGCAACGCACCTGCGACATTTCAGAGATGCATGGTTGCAATTTTCCATGACATGATTGAGCAATGCATGGAGGTCTTTATGGATGATTTTTCGGTCTTTGGAGACTCTTTCACATCATGTCTGTCCAACCTCGATAGAATGCTCTCCAAATGTGAAGAAGCAAATCTTGTCTTGAATTGGGATAAATGTCACTTTATGGTGAAGGAAGGAATAGTTTTAGGGCACCGAATATCAAGATCAGGAATCGAAGTAAACAAAGCAAAATTCGAAACCATTGCCAAACTACCACCACCAACCAACGTTAAGGCCATTCGAAGCTTTCTAGGACACGCTGGGTTCTACCGCCATTTTATCAAGGATTTCTCCAAGTATCGCGACTCATCACCCATCTGCTGGGAAAAGAAATCAAGTTCATATTTGATGAGAACTGCATGAAAGCTTTCAATTACCTGAAAAAGGAACTAACTAATGCACCAATCATGGTCGCTCCAGATTGGAGTCTACCATTTGAAATCATGTGCAACGCTAGTGATTTCGCAGTTGGAGCTGTTCTAGGGCAAAGGAAGGACAATCACTTTCGACCAATCTACTACGCCAACAAAACACTCAAAGACGCTCAAGAGAACTACACAACCACCGAGAAGGAGCTGCTAGCCGTAGTGTTCGCCTTTGACAAATTCAGATCCTACCTGATACTGTCCAAAACGATAGTATACACGGATCACTCAGATCTAAAATACCTCTTCAAAAAGCAAGTCGCAAAGCCCAGATTTTTATGATGGATTCTACTCTTACAAGAATTCGACATCGAAATAAAAGATAAGAAAGGAGCAGAAAATGTCATCGCAGATCATTTAAGTCGACTAGAAAACCCATCAATGGAACAACTTGCAGAAAGAGATATCAAAGATCGATTCCCAGAGGAGAAGTTAATGAGTTTAGGAGAACAAATGCAAGGTTCGCAATTCACTGACGATCCTTGGTTTGCATACATTGCTAATTTCGTAGTTGGAGGGATCACAAGAAAGGGGATGATATCATCGCGAAGACAAAAGTTCTTCCGCGACGTCAAAAATTATTTTTGGGATGATCCATATTTGTTCAAAGTCTGTCCCAACCAAATTGTGAGAAGATGTGTCGATGGGAAAGAAGCCGTACATATACTCCACCAAAGCCATCACGAACCTACCGGAGGACATCACGCAACCAATTTGACAGCAAAGAAGGTTTACGACTCAGGATTCTATTGGCCTACTATCTTCAGAGATGCACAAGATTTGGTGAAACGCTGCGATATTTGCCAAAGGTTTAGAAATATTACAACGCGTAACGAAATGCTGTTAACGAATATACAAGCATGTGAAATATTTGACATACGGGGATTAGATTTCATGGGACCATTTCCAAAATCATAGGGGAATAATACATTCTAGTAGCTGTCGACTACGTATCCATATGGGCCAAAGCTCAAGCCTTTCCAACAAATGACTCAAGGGTCGTAACCAAGTTCTAAAAACATCTATTCTGCCAGTTTGGAACCCCTCAGGCGATCATCAGTGATCTAGGCACGCACTTTTGCAATACGCAGTTTATGAAACTATTGCAACAATACGGTGTTACCCACAAGATGTCTACGGCCTACCACCCACAGACAAATGGGCAAGCAAAAATTACTAACCGGGCACTAAAAAGGATCTTGGAATGAACAGTTGGTCAGCACAAGGAGAGATGGGTAGATAAGCTAGACGATGCTTTATGGGCATTCCGAACAGCTTATAAAACGCCATTAGGAACAATCCCCTATAGGCTCATTTATGGAAAAGCATGTCATCTCCCGATTGAACTCGAATACAAAGCTTATCAGGCGCTGAAAAACTGCAGCTTAGATCCAACGATAACGGGAATGCACCAGAAAATGCAACTGAATGAGCTAGCAGAGTTAAGAGATCAAGCTTATGAAAGCTCCTACAAATTCAAAGAAAGAACCAAGTTACTCCACGATGCGTGTGAAATCATCTAGTTTTATTATTTATAAAGTACAGGATATACCAATCACTACTATCACATAACCAGGCAAGAATACCCGATCAGAATAGTATAGCTATAGTAAGTCTAGGTCGAACACAGGAACACAGGAACGATGTTATTCAATTAAATTGGAATTATTAACTAACTAATAAAGTAGTAACATAGGGGGTACGTTTTAGTTCCGTACGAACGTTCAATATGAACTAATTAACAAAACCAACAACATAAAACAAGATAAAGAGTAAAAGATAATAATTGGAGATAGACATGTAAATGCTTAGAGTCTTAACACTTAGATTCATATTATCAAGTTCATGTGCTTTGATTGTTTGATTGTGATTTCTTTTATATTAACTTAGATACTAATCAAAGAGTCCAAGTTAAATGTCAATTAGTCTCCGGTTGTGGTTAACTGATATCTACAATCTAGAGTCCCACATTAAACATCGATCCGACGTCGCAAGAATGTGACTCTATTGCGTGCGTTTCCCTAGATTGTGCATTAAATGTTCACGACTTGTTATTATTAATCCTTACGGTATGATTCAACAATACCTACTAATAATCACTTATTAGCTTGCTCATTTTAGATTGATTAGTTACCAGTTTCTTAACCTATCAAACTCAATATATTTAGCAATGACTATAAAGCTAGATTCATAATCATCAATAATCAATAACATCAAAGGAACTCAATCTCAATGACATTATTAACCACGTTAAGTAATAACTAACAACCACCAATAATCAAGGTTCTACGGATAACATAACAATCTTCAATCACACAATTGATTCAAAACACAATTATAACCATCAAACAATCATAATCCAAGGTTATTAAACTAAACAAATTACATAAAGTCTAATCTATAATTCAATCATACAAAATCAAATTCATGATCTCAAACAAACACATAGACATGTTTAAATTGAAATCGGAAGGTGATATGCAAACCGAATCGTAAACCACGTGAAGTAGGATCAATTGGCATCAATCCTCACCTTCTTGTGCCTCCAAAATGTCATCAAAAAGCCTCTGGAACTTGCTTTTGTCGGCCTAGGGTTAGTGGTAGAAGTTGGGGTTAAAATGAGGTCAATTAGGGTTTTAAAGATTCTGGCCGACCAATCCATACACCGTATGGATGCAAAACTGGTCCAAGGGTAAAAATGAAAGTTATAGCACTGCCTGTTAGCTAAATTCTCCAAATCAAATCACCCCAATCGGAGTTCGTATGAAGAAGTTATGGCCAAAATACTAACATTATATCCGAAAACTCAACTTTTACACTTTTCTTCATTTTCAGCTCATCTTTCATTTTCTTTCCGATTCAAGCTTCATATACACCTATTCCAATCCAATCTTGTCTATCTTTACTCTCTTAGCTTCTTTTCTTCACGATTAGCTCATTTTCTATTTCTTTTCAATCCAAGCTCCGATTAAACTTCTAATTGCAAATATGAACGAAATGAGTATCTTATTCACATAAAATGCATTAGAAATCTATCAAACACGGGGTAACTTATTACTAAAATATACTACATTTTGGCGTTTATCAAACATCCCCCACTTGAATCTTACTTGTCCTCAAGTAGACTATCAACAAAAATAAATAAGTAAACGACGAAATGAGACTTACATACCAACTAGCATTTAACCAACCAAATTTTTATCTTAAAAATAATCCTACCTTAAGATTTAGCATTCAAGAAACTCCTCTAGGAAAAAAAATATGTCTCATTCATTATTATTATGCATAACAGATAGCTCACAAGGATTACTGATATTGTTGTCCTCCTAAACAATCTATACTTAGGTAATTGAGCTTGAATTATCATTGTTCTAGTAGCTTTACCCTTGATTCACAATAGTAAAATACCCTCATACATATAACGTGATAATATTGCACATATTATGGATATCCAATTAAACAATCATTTTTCAAGTCAAGACATTGGTGACAGGTCTGTGCCTCAACACAACAGAGTGACATAACTTGACTTTTGTTTAGCATAATAGTTTTTTAGTCAAACCATTGGTGGCAGGTCTGTACCTCAGTACAACAAAGCAACATAATTTGACTACATTTTAAAATCTTGAGTTCGTTTAAACTCTTTTTGCTCTTTTTTATTAATTATACTGGCGGAGACCAGGTCTGTACTTACGTACAACAGAGGAAACAACACCCAGTATATCCCCAAATGATATTAGTTAAATACCAAAATTATGGCATATCGCACGCTATCATATATAAGAATTAAGATTAAAGTAATACATTGCTAAAGTTCCTCTCGGAATATCGCCAACTTATTGCATAAATTTTATTTAATAGCTCAACAACTTATACATAGACTGTCTATCGATACATCACATGATGAACTATCTAATATCTTAAAATTTAAGTTCAAATTATCCTTTGAATTTCCTAGATTTGTTACAAGATTTTCTAAATTTAAAGAGAATACATTTTTAAAAGAAAAATTTGGGTTGAAAAATGACTAACATAGAATGCCTTACACCTTTAGTCTACCAATTTATCGATTTATAACTCAGGACAATCAAACTTCTTTTCCCCCAGCCCCCACTTAAAATAAAGCAATGTCCTCATTGCAAAACAAGGAATCGTAAAATAGGGAATAGAAAAGAAGTAAACAGAATACTCCCCTGATCTTAAAGAAAAAATTCTTTCTTGATCTAAATATGAAAATATACAACCGCACACTTCCGTAGGCATCACGGTTGCATTTAGCATATGCAACAAGCCTTTAAACCCCTCGGTATCCCGAGTGGACGAGTTATAGTCTCGTGAGGGTTTCCATGGAACACACCCACAAAGTTCAAAACTGCAAACAAAAACAAGAAAACAAAAAGTAGAACAAGAAAACAAAATATAAAATTACTAAAAGTTAAAACTACTTATTAACAAACAGAGAGCAGACAAGAGAATGTTGTCGCAAAAACTGCCCTTCCAACCGCCGGCTGGTGCGCACGACCACCGGTTGAGAGTCTGTGCAAACCAAATTCAAAATTTTCGCTCGTTAAATATTAAACTATATAACAAGCATATACATATAATTCACATATAAACAATTTTATACAAAACAATTTTTTTTTTATAATTTATAATTTATAATTTTTTTTTTTAATTTTATTATTATTTTTTTTTTAAAAAAATTATTTTTAATTTTTTTTTATAGTTTCCAACTTAATCGAATAAGCACCCGTTGCCCGATAGAACATCAGTCCAACCGATTAAGTGATCCACGGCAGCGGCGCTAAAAACTTGATGTGTGTGAAATCGTCTAGTTTTATTATTTATAAAGTACAAGATATACCAATCACTATTATCACATAACCAGGCAAGAATACCCGATCAGAATAGTATAGCTATAGTAAGTCTAGGTCGAACACAGGAACACAGGAACGATGTTATTCAATTAAATTGAATTATTAACTACCTAATAAAGCAGTAACATAGGGGGTACGTTTTAGTTCCGTACGAACGTTCAATATGAACTAATTAACAAAACCAACAACATAAAACAAGATAAACAGTAAAAGATAACAATTGGAGATAGACATGTAATTGCTTAGAGTCTTAACACTTATATTCATATTATCCGGTTCATGTGCTTTGATTGTCTGATTGTGATTTCTTTTATATTAACTTAGATACTAATCAAAGAGTCCAAGTTAAATGTCAATTAGTCTCCGGTTGTGGTTAACTAATATCTACAATCTAGAGTCCCACATTAAACATCGATCCGACGTCGCAAGAATGTGGCTCTATTGCGTGCGTTTCCCTAGATTGTGCATTAAATGTTCACGACTTGTTATTAATAATCCTTGCGGTATGACTCAACAATACCTACTAATAATCACTTATTAGCTTGCTCATTTTAGATTGATTAGTTACTAGTTTCTTAACCTATCAAACTCAATATATTTAGCAATGACTATAAAGCTAGATTCATAATCATCAATAATAAATAACATCAAAGGAACTCAATCTCAATGACATTATTAACCACGTTAAGTAATAACTAACAACCACCAATAATCAATGTTCTACGGATAACATAGCAATCTTCAATCACACAATTGATCCAAAACACAATTATAACCATCAAACAATCATAATCCAAGGTTATTAAACTAAACAAATTACATAAAGTCTAATCTATAATTCAATCATACAAAATCAGATTCATGATCTCAAACAAACACATAGACGTGTTTAAATTGAAATCGGAAGGTGATATGCAAACCGAATCGTAAACCACGCGAAGTAGGATCAATTGGCATCAATCCCCATCTTCTTGTGCCTCCAAAATGTCATCAAAAAGCCTCTGGAACTTGCTTTTGTCAGCCTAGGTTTAGTGGTAGAAGTTGGGGTTAAAATGAGGTCAATTAGGGTTTTAAAGATTCTGGCCGACCAATCCATACGCCGTATGGATGCAAAACTGGTCCAAGGTTAAAAATCAAAGTTGTAGCCCTGCCTGTTAGCTAAATTCTCCAAGTTGAATCACCCTAATCGGAGTTCGTATGAAGAAGTTATGGCCAAAATACTAACATTATATCCGAAAACTCAACTTTTACACTTTTCTTCATTTTCAGCTCATCTTTCATTTTCTTTCCGATTCAAGCTTCATATACACTTATTCCAATCCAATCTTGTCTATCTTTACTCTCTTAGCTTCTTTTCTTCACGATTAGCTCATTTTCTATTTCTTTTCAATCCAAGCTCCAATTAAACTTCTAATTGCAAATATGAACGAAATGGGTATCTTATTCACATAAAATGCATTAGAAATCTATCAAACACGGGGTAACTTAGTACTAAAATATACTACATTTTGGCGTTTATCACTCCACGATTCAAAGCTTCGCCCTACACGCTTCAATCCAGGTGATAAAGTTCTATTCCTTAACTCACAGTTTAAGAAGTTTTCTGGTAAATTCAAAACACGGTGGAGCGGTCCATTCACAATCTCTAAGGTATTTCCTTATGGTGCCATCGAACTCGAGGCTCCAGACGGGAATTTCAAAGTAAACGGTCGTCGTTTAAAACACTGCGTAGAAGACTTTCCCACAACTGAGGAAGTCTATAACTATGAACCATCCTAATAGAATAATAGGTATAAATGAGTCAAGCTAAGAGACTCGTTAAACAAAGCGCACTTGGGAGGCATCTCAAGCCTATCTTATCTTTTCCGCATTAAATTTTCTTTTATTTTTGATCTAATCCATTCTTATGTAGTACCTCACCTTATAAAAGGTTGATGATTATGTTCAGACCATTAACCTTTTGTATTTTTGCAGGATGAGTTCGCAGCTAGCTAGAGCACGAGCCCCCAGTCAGAGACGCTCACGTGCCATGTATCATTCCTGGAGTTCTTCACTGGGTAGTAGCATGAGGACCATCAGGGGATCACAGTCACCGCATCCTTGATTGGACGAGACCTTGGAAAACTTGGTGGAGGTGAACGTTCAGGAGACATTCCTTTTACATTCCATCCATGCTAGGTTACCTTCATCTCACCAATCCAAGGGACAGACCGCAGGGACCTCCAGAGTACCCACCTTTCATCATGGGGTAACTACCGCAGACCCTACTGTCACTTGGTCGATACTGAGAGCCATCGAGGTCCAACACACTGCCATCACTGAGATCCACACTTCTCTTGGCCTTCCTTCCACACCTATGTGCCCTTTTCAGATGGGACCTGATCCCGCTCCGCATATTCCACAGTGGGACCTATTCCCACCTTGGAACCTGACTGCGCAGGATCACCCCATTATTACGGACCCACTAGAGGAGGAGATCGTTGTAGTAGATGCTTGGATTCAGGACCCAGAGGATGGCACTGCATATCCAGTCTATACCATCATGGAGTCAGCATCTCCTACATCGGTCGTGGAAAACACGATCTTTATGGATGATGAATTCACCGATTAGGAGGCGCTCTATGCTGACATGGATAAGTTATTATCAGTTATGTTATTTCTGTTTAGAATTAACGTGTATTGACATTTGTCTTTCCTGAAGGATATTTATTATGCAGAACTTGACGTGGAAATTATGGAACAAGTTCATTTCCAAGGAGTCTGGTCCATTTCTAGCAATTTCACACACTTGAACCTGGTCCATAATATCCAGTGGCAACGCATGCAACAAAAGGAAGTACCTCTTCTAACCCTACTTTGCTTGATTAACACACTAAAACTCTAAGTAAAACTCTAAAGTGTGGGATTATGACTCACAAAACAGAGAATGACTTCGAAAATATTGACCCTCATTCAAAATCTAAGTGTGGGATTAACCTAACTTAGAAATGAAACATTAGAGACAATGTTCTTTCAAGTGTGGGATAACAGTAGTATTTACTACTGAAGTGCAACATAAAATTTTGATCAATCTTTTAAGCAAACTTAGATTTTCAGCAAAATTTTCAAATTTTTGAAAGTCTAAAAAGGGTATTTCCGGTCAACGAAAATCCAAAGGTTTGGGAAATCGAGAATAATGGGTAAAACTCTGTGAAAATTTTTCAAACTAAGTTTCAAAACAAGCAATCGCATGACTAGGCATTAAACCATCAAAACAAGTGAGGAACCTTGAGCCATATAAAAGCATTTATGCTTCACTTTTCTATTGAGAGTGTGCCGATGTATGCCTTTTAAGTTAGAACTTGCTTGAGCAATACATTTCGAAACTACAAAGATGGGCGTCACACGTGACGAAGGTGCAATTAGAAGATCTTGACATTTCCTAGGATGAAACTCTCTCCTAAAAACCCCTGTTTTCAAGCTTAACCAAACCAATGCTCACTTTCAGCATTGAAGATCGAGTAGAAAACCTGTTGAGCCCTAGCATTTTCATTTCAAAAATTCACTTCATTAAATCAACCCTTCATTTACATCTCTTGGCTGTAGCCTAAGTTTTTGTTCTGTCAAGAAAAATTACTGCAATAAACACATTGAAATCCCTGAAGGATAAAAATACCATCCAAAAAGAGAAGGGGAACTCCGAAGAAAAGCAAAATTCAGCAAAGACAAAGCTGCCAGGAGGAACCAAAAAACTAAAAGCCCCAAGGATCATTTAATGCCGAGGGGAAGGTTCCTCAAATAAAAATATCAAAAGAAGGCTCTCAAAGAGAGAAATCCAAAAAGAAGTATCACTAAAACGTCAAAGATAAGTCATCACAGACAAAATCTTAGGCTATATCAAAACCCCACTAAACCACCTACAAAACCCTTCTTCCATAACCATCTCTACCATCTTACAAATGTCTAAGGGATAATTAGCACTGTCCCTATTTAAGTATTGCAGATCTGATTCTCGACCAAGCTTATGACAACAAAAGAGCTACATGACTGGCCCCTGAGTGAATTAGAAATTAGGAAACCCGATACACTTGAGGGAATTGAGTGACCACCTGTGAGGGCCCCAGTCATGTATATCTTACATCACAAAGATTGAAATGAGAGCTTGTTAGAACCAGTAGTTTGGGAAAGCATTAAAGGTTAAAACCCCATTTAAAATCTTTTCACCCAGCCTGTAGGAATCAAAGTTCTCCAGGATACGAAGACACCCTTCCAGACTTTCGAAGAAATTTTTCTGACAATTTGCTTGAGGACAAGCAAAACTTTAAGTGTGGGATATTTGATATCGCGTAAAAAGTCACGTTTTTACTACCGATATCTCTCTCATTCTGGAGCGATTCTTGGCATTTGAACTCAAATAACACTCAAATCAATGAGAATCTGCCAAGAAGTTCAAAATAAGGTTGCACGATAAAAATTAAGCAAAACGGATGAAAAGCGAAGATTCCACGCACGTTTGAAGATTCAAGGCATCAAAACAAGATTTAAAGACTAAAGTGCCCATCATCAACATCCATCTTACCCAAGATGTTCGTTTTTAAAATATGAGTCTAACAGAGGAAGAATCAACAAAAACGGATAAAGAATGAAGATTCTACGCCTGCTGGAAGATTCAAATGATTCGTATGCAATATCTGGAGATAGGAAAATCATTTCAGGGATTTCTTTATATCAAAATCTTCGTTTTTGAATTACAAATCCAACGCAAAAAGAATCAACGCAAACGAACACATAACGAGGAAGATACGCACAAACTGAGAAACGGAACGAAAGACGGCGAATCGGGGTGGGTGGCAGCCACCTGCCGCCGGCCAACCCATTTCCGCTTTTTGGTCCTTGCGTGTACCCGGTGCCACACCTTTACGCGATTGTACATACCCAGTGCCACACCTTTCCGCGAAAGTACGTACCTGGTGCACCACCTTTTCCACCTTTTTCTAATGTGCTCCCCAAGATGCTAACGTGAGCCGAATTTCACCTATAAATAGGAGGGCTTTGGTTCATTTGAAACGCACACCACACTTTGTATACCTTGGAAAACACACACTTTCACTCTTTCTTTCTTGTTAACATTAGTTGTAATTCTTCCTTAGTTAATTAGACTAGCTAATTAACTGATCTAGGAAGACTTGTACGGAGGTGCTCCGGGATGCATTTGTAGCTACGAGTTATTGTACGCCTTTCTCAGGTTTTAATATATCTTTCATATTTAATTATGTTTGTTCTTTCTTTAATAAACTTAAATATGCATGCTAGAATTTCCATGATTAACTAGATAACTCAATTGTCTGCTATGATAGTCGCTTAGGAAAGTCTTAAATATGTAATTAAGTTGTACGTTATGAGATTGCGAATGGTTTATATTATATATAGATGTAGGAATTAAATCTTTATCGTTTATCTGCCCAACTCATGTTGTGACTAAAATTTTATCCAAAAATGAACGTAGCTAACTAATAGGGTATATTGTTGGTACATCTAAATGTGTCTGTCAGTTGGTCTCAGTCTGTAATTGTGTCGATATTGTAATTATGTATTAAAACAGTTTTAGATTTAGATTAATTACAATTTTATGTAATCTTGCGACACAAGCATTGTGTCGCAGTGTCTGTATATGCGACACAAGGATTGTGTCGCAGTGACAATCTATGCGACACAAGGATTGTGTCGCATGAAGTTTGGATCAGACTATAAATAGAGCTTATCAGCTTCTGTTTTAGTCACCAACAAACACTCACACACAACACTACGAAACTCTCTGTAGAAAACTCACATATTGTGTAGCTTAGATCCTTGTGTGTCTAGTTAAAGTGTATGTAATCTCACTTGTTGATTGTTTATATAAACTTACACTTTGTGTTTTGGTCATTTACTTGTTAAATATCTAGCATAACTTGTGTGTTTAATTCCGCATCTACATACAAGTTTTAGGCTTCTCGATTTGGTCCGTATACGGAACCTACAATTGGTATCAGAGCCGCATACTCTTGAGTTGTGGTTTCGAGTTAGCTTTTGCTAGATTTTGGTCTAAAAATCATTATTCTCATATTTGTGTGTTCTTGGTGTTCTTGGTCTAAAAGCTCAAAGTTTAGCCTTTTTGGTGTTTTAATCTTCAAAAGTTGTGTTTGTCAAACCTTTAGATTTGGTCAATCTAAAGTTGGTGACTTTGTTGGTTAAAATATTAAGATTCAGAACTGATACAAAGCATGGTGTATTTGTTTATTATTTGTGTTGAAAGTTGAATTTTTTTGTGGGCTCTAGGCGCTGTCTGCACGCGTGACTTTGCGACACAAGCACTGTGTCGTATCCACTGTTCATACGACACAACCATACGACATTAACTTGTCTGCGACATATAGTGAGACATAACGTGCGACATAAGCTTACGACATAATTCCCTTTGACCTTAACTGGTCTGCGACACAAGTTGCGACATAATCTACGACATTACGGTTGTGTCGCATTTTTGTCTTCTGTCGGATTAAGTTCTGCGACACAACTTCTGTGTCGTACTGACCTTCTGCGACACAACCATTGTGTCGCATTTTCCCAGACTTAGACAAAAATTCAGCTTGTTTGTTGGATTCCTACTAACTTTTCTTGTAGATTTTCAACATGTCTCTTCAAAGTGTTGATGCAGTTCTACAACATAATGCTACAATCGGTAGTGCAAATAAACCTCCTTATTTTGCACCAGGGATGGAATATCGAGCTTGGAAACAACGTTTTATATCTTTTGTTTTATTCACTGATCCTGTCATGGAATTGGCTCTTCTTGAAAGATATGAAGCACCGGTTGCTCTTGGAGAACACATGGGCGTTCCTCCACCCAAACCCATTCGTTCATACACTCCCGAAGAACGAAAAGCATGGGAGATTGAACGCAAAACTCATTCTGCTATTACTATGTCACTTCCTACTGACGTTTTGGATATGTTTCAACAAACAATCGCTTATGATCTTTGGATTGCAATTGAGAAGAGATTTAGTGGCAATTCAGAGTTCATTGAGAGCAAACTAGAATTAGTCAAAACTCAGTTTGATTATTTCTATATCCAGAAGAATGAGACGGTCAGAGACATGCTTTGTAGATTTACACGTACTGTAAACGAACTACAAGCTGGAGGATATAATCTAAAAAATTCTGAGATTAACAAGAAGGCTTTAGCTGCTCTTCCTTCAAGTTGGGAAACGCGTAGCTGTTGGAAAATGATCCTAAGACAATGCTATTGTCTTTAGATGATCTTGTTGGAAAGCTTGAAGCTGGTGCTTTGGATATTCAAAAGAAGGAAACAAGATCCACTGCTCGTACATCAGAATCAAGTAATGGTGGAATCGCTTTCATCTCATCTGAGGCTAATTCTCAGAGATCTTCTTCTTACAGTAATCCTGCTGTAGGAACATTTTCAGCCCTCCCAACTTATACTGCTCCTTCAAGTAAAACTTGTTCATCATCGTCTGTTCCCTCTTCAGCCACCATAGATGAGCATGCTGCAATGTTCACTGCTTTTCTGTCATCTTATGAAGACTTTCTCTCTAAGAGAGTCAGTACCTTAGAACTGACTGATGAAGATTTCAATCAGGTTGATCCAGATGAGTTAGAAAGAATAGACATTAGGTGGATTTGTTCGGTCCTGTGAATAAGAAAAGTATTGGAGGAAAGTTGTATTGTCTAGTTGTTACTGATGATTACTCAAGGTTTTCCTGGGTATATTTCTTGGCAGGAAAGGATGAAACGCCTGATACTTTAACCTATTTGTTCGACAGATTGGAAAATCTGTGTAATCTGAAAATCAAGAAACTTCGCAGCGATAATGGAACAGAATTCAAGAACAGAACCTTGGAAATGTATTATCTTCGCAAGGGAATCTTTCATCAGTTTAGTGCTGCTCGTACTCCTCAGCAAAATGGAGTAGCCGAACGAAAAAATAGGACAATTATTGAGACAGCTAGAACCATGTTGTCTGACGCGCATCTGCCTACTACATTTTGGGCCGAAGCTGTTAACACTGCCTGCTATGTGTTAAATCGGGTCTCCATGGTTAAAAAGCGAAACAAAACATGTTATGAATTGCTTAATAATCGCAAACCAAACTTGAAGTTTCTTGAGCCTTTCGGGTGTCCTTGCACCATCTTAATTACCAAGGACTCTGTAGGCAAATTTGATGAAAAGGCGGTCCATGGTCTATTTTTGGGATATTCTGTGAACTCGCCAAATAAAAGAGTTTTCAACAAGTCTACTGGGAGAATAGAGGAACATTTTGAAGTAAGGTTCATGAAGTATACTGATTCTCCAAAGGGCAAGGGACCGGAATCCTTGTTTGAGTATGACAAGTTGGTAGATTCTTTTAATCTTCCCAAATTTAGTGAAGAAGATCAGGTAGTATCTCTACTTCATGGTTTAGATCTTTCTTCTGAAGTCTCTACTTCAACCTCTAGAGCTATACCACCTGAGAATATTGTCAATGATGATATTCCCTCCGACGTTGATCAGATGGCTACTGAATCCAATCCTGTAACTGAAACTGATATCACCTTACCAGTTGACCATGAAAGTTGTGCCACTGATCACTCAGTTGCTATTGAACATTCAGAAGCCGCTCCTTCTAATCTGGATTCGATCATTGTGCCTGATCCGATTCCTCAGCTTCGAATTCATTCTTCTCACCCCACTGATAATATCATTGGTGAACTTCAACAAGGCGTTTTAACTAGAGGTCAAGTAGCTGCTAATGAATCTCGTGAAGAATCTTCAACTGCCTCTTTTGCCTGTATTGAAGAAGAAATAGAAGCATGTTTCTTATCCCAGCTTGAACCGAAGAAAATCACTGAAGCTTTGAAAGACCCGTACTGGGTTGAGGCTATGCAGGAAGAATTAAATCAATTCAAGAAGCTTGATGTCTGGAGTTTAGTTCCTTTACCCAAAGATGTCGATCCAATTGGAACTCGCTGGGTATATCGTGTGAAAAAGGATGACATAGGCGTAGTTATTCGAAATAAGGCACGGTTGGTGGTTCAAGGTTTTACTCAAATCGAGGGTTTAGACTATGATGATGTGTTTGCTCCAGTTGCAAGATTGGAATCCATTCGCATCTTTCTGGCGTACGCGACATTTAAAGGTTTTCGGGTTTATCAACTCGATGTTAAGAGCGCATTTCTGTATGGAGAGGTTCTGAAGGATGTGTATGTCATGCAACCTCCTGGTTTTGAAGATCCAAATCATCCTGATTATGTTTGCAAGTTAGGAAAAGCTTTATATGGTCTTCATCAAGCTCCTAGAGCTTGGTACGCGAGGTTGGCAAATCATCTAACGAAAAATGGCTTTTCACGAGGCCAAATTGATAGCACTCTCTTCATAAAAAGGGCTGGAAAGGATTTGTTACTGGTACAGGTTTACGTGGATGACATAATTTTTGGTTCAACAAATGATTCTTTGTGCAGAGATTTCGAGAAAATCATGAAGTCCGAGTTTGAGATGAGTGCCATGGGAGAACTTAAATTTTTTCTCGGGGTCCAGGTTGAACAGTCTGATAAAGGTCTCTACATTCATCAGTCCAAATATGTCAATGACATGTTGACTCGGTATGAGCTCCATGACTGTAAACCATATGGTACTCCTATCGAAATAGATCACAAGCTCGGACCTGCTGAACATGAGGAAGACTGCAAGGAAAGAGATTATCGATCCATGATAGGATCGCTGATGTATCTTACTGCATCCAGACCAGATATTGTGTTTGCTGTGTCTATTTGTTCCAGGTATCAAGCAAAGCCCAAGGTTTCTCACATGAAGGCGGTGAAGCGAATCTTTGGTTACCTCAAATATAGACCATCACTTGGTCTATGGTATTCGAATGAGAAGGACTTCGCTCTCACTGCCTACTCTGATTCTGATTATGGTGGCTGCAATTCAGATAAAAAGTCAACTACAGGAGGATGTCAATATCTCGGTTCTCGATTGGTATCTTGGCAGTGTAAAAAGCAAACCACAGTCTCCACCTCAACAGCGGAGGCTGAATACATTGCTGCTGCAAGCTGCTGTTCCCAGCTTCTGTGGATTCAACATCAATTGCGTGATTATGGGTTACTTCTTACCTTAACTCCTGTTCATATTGATAATACTGCCGCTATATCTATTATTCGCAATCCCGTTCAACACTCTAAGACCAAACATATAGAGATTAGGTTTCACTTCATACGAGATTGCTATGAGAAACACTTAATTGACCTCATTCATGTAGATACCCTTAAGCAAAAAGCCGACTTATTCACAAAAGCATTTTCGCGTGCTCGTTTCGACGAACTTGTAGATATGATAGGGATGATTTCCCTTGATCTCAAGAAATGATTTGTGACTTGATTTTTGTATAGTTTATTTGCTTTCTGTTAAAAAAAAAAAAAAAAAAAAAAAAAAAAAAAATTCGCAACCGCCACTCTTTATACTTTTTAGTATTAAAGAAATGCAGCGTTGCTACATTTTTAAATAGACGTTGAAGTTGTGTCTGTAAACAACTAGGGATATGATAGTACATCGGGTAACTTGCATTGAGTGGAATTTTAAGATTTATCTTGGATGTGTCAGTAGATTTATCTGACGTGCTGAAAACAGTTTCTATAAACGTTGTCTTCATCATACGATATATTAGTAGGCCTGTTATACTACACTTCTAGAAACTCCTTAAGAAACTTAACAATTAAATGTCTATTTCAAATGGCTCATCATCATTAGATGTATGACAAGTGTCTTAATTTCTTACTTATACTAGACATGTGTTCGTTGAAAGAAGTTTATTTGATATCATTCGGGGGTATATATTGACAGTCTCCTCTGTTATACGTAAGTATAGACCTGGTTTCCGTCTATATATACTTAAAATTAAGCAAATACAAGTCAAAGTACTTGCAAAGTCTTTAAAATTGAGATACCTTACAAGGTCGCCAAAATGGTTTGACCAAGTCTGGTTTTGCTTAAACCTGAATCAAGCTATGTCGCTCTGTTGTACGCAAGTACAGACCTGTCACCGCTGACTTGATTCTTAAATTTGATATTCTAATATTCTCTATGTAAAATGGAAACATGGTCTATGTCTTAAGTTAAGATGTATATCTATGGTGGTGACCACAGAGAAATAGGTTTGCGAATAATAAAAATTAGTTCCTAGATGTGCGTATAACACGTTTAAAGTGGATAAATATACTAATAATCGTCTTGAAATAACTTTTATAAAAACTGTTTCTAACATGACACGTAAATTTAAAGAGGTCAAATATACTGATGATCGAAATAACACTTACTGTTCCTCATTATTGTACGTTATGTCGATATGATCCCTAACCAGAATTATCACAACTCCGTCACCAAAAATATTATGCTTTACATGTCTTTGTTATATTTTTTATCTTTGTATTTAATTTTACTTTATCTTTATTTTTAAGTCACAAATCGTCTTCATCGCGAAAATCCTTAAATCACAATCATAATCGGGTTTAAAATCAAATTTTTTCGTGTCATCAAAATCTGCTATGTGTTATATACGACACAAGCATTGTGTCGTATCCTTAACATACGACACAAGAATTGTGTCGTACACTGTGTCGTATAATGTGTCGCATATTGTGTCGCATATTGTGTCGGGGTTAATTATTCACACCATGCGACATAATCATTTACGTTTCCAAAAATTTTCGCGACACATACTGTACGACACATAGGCGATTTTGCGACACAAGCATATCCCTGTTCGATTCGTGCTTTCGAAGCGTTTTCACTGCGATTCTTTACTCGATCCTTGTTCTTCACCTCCTTGCGCATCTTTCGGTATGATTACTTCATGTTTTCATCAAATATTTTGCTTATAATTGGGTCGTGTCCGTTACGGGTTTAGGGTTTTTATTTCCCTTCGAATTATTTAGGGTTTAGGGGTTTCTAGGGTTAGATAGATGTATATTGTTGTTCCCCTTCTGTTTACGAACCCTAGCGTATGATCTGTTTTCGAAAACCCCAAAATTTCATAAAAAATCTAATCTGGGTTGGTTTGGTGTTCATCAATGCGACATAACTTGCGACACAGACGTTGTGTCGCATAGATCAAGAGTTTTATGTCGTACTGCTCTTATACGCTTATGTCGTATTTATATACGACACAACATACGACACATTTCTTGTGTCGTATCATTTTATACGACACTACATACGACACAACCTTTGTGTCGCATCTGAGATTAATTTCTCAAATAATGCTAAATGCAAGGGAAATTCTGTCCGCGTGACACGTGTCATGCGACACAAGCCGTGTGTCGTAGTACCCTTCTACGACACACTCATTGTGTCGTATTGTCCCTGTGCGACACAACTGTTGTGTCGCAGACACTTCTGTGAAACAAAATGCGGTTTATTTTTTTTGTACTAACGCTAACGCAGTTCAAGCTTTGTTGTATTATTGCTATTTCTGCAGTAATGGCTGATCAACCCGCTGCTCAACACGCTGAGATCGATGTTTCCAAGTACTTCTGGGAGCCGCGCCACAATATCGTGGCATTTATGAACACTACGGTTGAAACTTCGAGACCGTATCGACCAATGATAGCTTTTCTTCGCCGCTCCAGAATCCACAAAGCTATCACTGCTGACACTCGGATTTTGAGGAATCAAATCACTGAGTTTTGGGACAATGCTGTCGTCAACAAAGACGAACCTGATACTCGTCTTATTTCTACTGTCTGTGGGCGTCAGGTTATCTTTTCAGAGCAACTTATTCGGGATTTCTTCGAGTTCGGGGACAACTCGGATATGGTTACTCAGTTTGCTGCTGCTGCTATCGCTCAAGGGATGCGTTCGATTGGATATCAGGATATCCCTGTTGACCAGTACAAGAAGACCTACATGACAAAGGTCTGGAGGTATCTCGCTCATATTGTCATTGTGTGTTTATCCAGTCGCCGGGCAGGTCTGGAAGGGATGAGCTACACAACTGCCTCTGCCATTCTCGCGTTGATCTACAACAAACCTTATAACTTTTCTGGTTATATCTGGCGGGGTTTTGTTGACAACGCTCTGGATACGAAGGATAAATGGGCGTTATATCCTCGGTTTACTCAATTGCTGCTCAATCATTTGCATCCCGATCTACCAGTGATTGCATCGTTTACCTTCAAGCAGACCCCGATGAATACCAGGATCTATACCATCTGTACTACTTTTGCCAAGCAGGGTCAGGCACCGGAAAGGGAGGTTGCCTTGTTCGGACATATCATCGATCCTGCATATGTTGGTCCTCCTGGTGAACAGTTTAATGATCCAGCTCCTAGGTCTACTGTTCCACCAACCCCAGTTCCACCTCCAGTCCAACAACCACCCCCAGCTCAACAACCTGCTGCTCAGCAACCGCCGGTGTTGCCAGATCCTATGGATCAGGAGTTTGTGGATCTCGATCGTGAGATCGATGCCTATCAGCCACCTTCTCCACCTCCTGAATCCTCCAGCCGAGGTAAAAGGCCTCGTGATCCCTCAGATACTGACATTTTGGATCCCCTGATCAGGCGTTCTCGCACTTCCACTTCCACATCTTCTGAGCCGCCGAGGACTGAAACTCCAATCACCCCTCACCCAGCGGTTATTCAAGAGCTCCTGCGCCGACTTGACAAAATGCAGCATGATATGGATGCTCAATTGACAGTGTTTGAAGCTCAAGATGCCAGAATCTCTAACCTGGAAAAAGAGAACGTAGAGCTGAAGTCAAAGATTCTGCAGCTGGAAACCCAAGCTATTGCTTCGGGGGAGCCAAGCCAACCGGCTTTAGAATCAACACCTAGGGTTTCCGCCGAGGGCGATGAAAATGTAAATCCTGATAATGTAACTGATTCCTCGATTAATGAAACTCCTTTAATTTTGGATTATATTCTTGAGTTACCAGGGCAACCGAAACCGTTAGCTGTAGATTACACTTATTGTAATTTGACATACTTTCAAGCTGCGGTTAATGAAGATGGGGTTGTGCCTGAAGAGCCTTTTGACTTTGAGGCTGCAAATGATGATGATGATGTTGAGGTTGAGCAAGAAGGGCTTGACCCAAATGAAGAATATGTTAATCAGCCCTCTCATCCACAGGAAGGTATTGTTGTATCTGATTCTTCAGACGATGAGTCAGAGCCTGCATTCAACTATGTACCAGGATCTACCTCAGGATCTTCTTCTCAGGCTACTTCTGCTCCTGAATCAACAAGGACAAATTACAATGACATTTTCCCACAGGATACATTCGAACATGTTCCTTTTGACAGTGAAATGTCTATCAGGGATAACTGGTTCATCAAAGGTAAAAATCTCGAACCTGTTCCTGTTACCTGCAAGAAATACAAGGTTGGCGGTGATTATACCGGCCTTATTAAAAGTTGGAAGGTGAACAAGGGAAGGTTCATGATCAAAAGACGTGATGGTATTCAGTACTTTCGTCGATCGCTGAAGAAATTGAGTACGCTGCCAAAGCATGATCTTGTTCGTCTTACTCGGCTTCAGTTGATCAATCCTCATAAAGACGGAGTAGCTGAAGTTATTCAGAAAATCATGCGGGAAGAGATTCGATCAAAGAAATATCATTATGTCAAACCTGTGCTAGGTACAAGGTTTACATTCAAGAAAAAGCTTGACCCAAAGACAAATCAGCCAATCGTCAGAAATCACTATCCTCCTGCTAATTGTCTTCGTGAAGTCTCGCTGGAATCTGTTCCCTTCAATCTGCTGAAACGATTTCACTACTGGGAACTGGATGCTCACACCGGCGAAGCCGTTCTTGTCTACGTGCCTGATTCTGTGCCTCAAACTGGGTCTACTTCTTTGTGGGGTTTACCAAAAGCAGAATTCAAAATATTTGACCCGATAAGCATGATAAACTTGTCAAAGGATGACATGAAGAAACTGTTCAACAGTCGTATTCGCTACAATCCTGACAACGAGTTCAACACAATTATGGCGAAGCGATTTCAGAAAATCGTTGATATATGTTTCTCTTTTGGTGTGCATGCTGGTGGAAACTTTCCACCCGGATGGGTTTGAAGACTGAAGCTTATTGAAGAAATTTTTGAAGACCAAGCTGAAGACACGGGGGAGTTTGTTGGTACATCTAAATGTGTCTGTCAGTTGGTCTCAGTCTGTAATTGTGTCGATATTGTAATTATGTATTAAAACAGTTTTAGATTTAGATTAATTACAATTTTATGTAATCTTGCGACACAAGCATTGTGTCGCAGTGTCTGTATATGCGACACAAGGATTGTGTCGCAGTGACAATCTATGCGACACAAGGATTGTGTCGCATGAAGTTTGGATCAGACTATAAATAGAGCTTATCAGCTTCTGTTTTAGTCACCAACAAACACTCACACACAACACTACGAAACTCTCTGTAGAAAACTCACATATTGTGTAGCTCAGATCCTTGTGTGTCTAGTTAAAGTGTATGTAATCTCACTTGTTGATTGTTTATATAAACTTACACTTTGTGTTTTGGTCATTTACTTGTTAAATATCTAGCATAACTTGTGTGTTTAATTCCGCATCTACATACAAGTTTTAGGCTTCTCGATTTGGTCCGTATACGGAACCTACATATATGTCACTTAGTTATATGCTAGATTGAATCATTGAGCTCGGTATGGCCGGTGTTCTCTAGACCAAAATAGGATCCAACAGACACGGAATATGGGAATAGAGGTAGATTAAGATTAAATTCATATAGACGATATTTTTAAAACAACTTTCGGAATATCCTCGACTTAAATAATACCTTTGCATGCTTATATTGAACTGTTGCTTTGATCGTCTTATTGCATATTCTTGTTTGATTGTTGCCTTAGGATTATCATAATAGTGAAATACAGACGGCATTAAATATCATGACGTAATATGACAGCCCCTATTCGATTGTTCTCTGGTATAGTACTGGAAACGCCTACAGAGGAGTACAAATGTATGGAAGTCGAGAACGACCGAAGGTAGTTGCATTATGAATCGAATAACAAACGTGTTACTTAAGTTTCCATTTGTAATACAAACCAGCCTTGTATTCTTGCATACCTGAGTAATGTTGATAATTTGTACGAATAAGTGATGACATATTATCCAACCGCCTAGACCAGTTCATGAGATTGTTTATTCAGCAAACTATGCCATGATTCGGACATCTCTGACTACCAAGATTGGGGAATAGGATTCGAGACTAACTGTCAGATAATATGGGTATACATTTGAGAGAACTTTCGGTGTATGCTTTAATATATTCTACAACCCATGTGACATTCTATTTGCCTGATTGTGGACACCTCCGCGTTAGCCCGATAGAAGGACTACAATAATAGCTCACATTAACTTACGAACTTATCCCCATTAGAACTCTACATATTCAACAACTCCTAAACCGCTTCATAGTAGACAATCGCTTTAATTGCTGAACGCCCGAAGTAACCTCCACCTTTTAGTTTATCTTAATTTAATTTAGAATAGAAAATCTAAAACCAAAACAAAAACCATCTCTTTTCTCCCTAGCTAAATATATAAAAGTTTCTAAATCCCCTAGCTTCAATTTTCCGCGCTTTGAAAAATGATCCTAGGTCATACTTGTCATTTGCTAGCCCTTTGATTAGCATAATAGTAACCCTAGGCCCCAGGTCTATAAATTTAAAACCCACTGTTATCTTGCATCACCATTATAAATCCCAACGACCGGTGTGCATCACAACACTTGTAACTTAAACGTTTGATGTAATAAGCTATATTTATATATCTTGTGACTTCAAAAGTTAATATATGTTTTGACGTAAGAATTATATATTAATACGTAATAACATATATTATATATATATATATATATGACTTTAGATTCGATAATATTAGTTATATATATATTATATTAACTTACGACTGCTTAGTAATAAGTTAAATTATCATTTTTTAAGACTTGAGACAATTATATAACAAGTTATGTATTCTAAATTTACACCTAAGATGTTTGATGAATTTTGATTCATAATACGTTATAGTTTCAAATTTAGTTAATGTTGTTAACGTGCATTAATTGTTTTTGTCATTTGTGTTTTATACAGATATGGCACATTCGTTTGATAAAGGTCACAACATTCTTGTTGACTTAGATCTTTCAGCACATGGAGCTAGTAAGGTAGCTCTGGTGCTTACATTTTTCGCACGTTCACGCATTCGTTATGCGCTTACGGAGTCTCCACCGATCTCTCAAGGTATACTAAAATGATTTTTGGACAAATATCCAGTATCACGAGACGGTCAATCCACCGGTCATTCGTGCAATGGTTAATCAACAACCGATTGTGTTTTCTGCATCTGACCTTCGTCAGATTTTACGACTGGGGACAGTAGACCAAGAAGATGGTCCGACTGAGTACCCAAGTGATTTTGTTGAGGGTGCATTAGGCCGTATGGGGTATACAGGTGAGCGGAGAGGACGTCAGTTCCTTAAAGCTCTTGTTATTGGCCAATGGAGATTCTTATGGCATGTTATAGTCACAGTTTTTGGACCGAAGAAGGCGGTTTTGACGAGTTAAGCCCTGCTCTTATATCGGTTGTACTATCACTGGTGTTGAGACATAGTTTGTGAATTGTTATCATGTTGATATATTGGTTTAGATTTGTAAATTGATATTGTTTTGATATTAATATTCGTTAAATATATTATTATGATAAAGTGTTAGACGAATATAGATTTTAACAATATATATACATATGCTGCGAGTTCAGTTATTTGTTTTAGACATTTGCTGCGAGTCGAGATCTCAAGTCGCAAGGTTCTTCGATGCTAGATGAGATCTGAACTCGCAGAACTCAACAAGTGACTAGCGAGTCCAGTTCATTATGGGCTTGGACTGCGTAGCGAGTCGTGTCAACTCGCAGGCCCAAAGGCTGCGAGTTGAGACGACATATATATATTGTTTTAATACGTGAAAAATTAAAAACTAATAATTTTAGAAGTTTTGCTATCACATCTTTCTGCGAATCCAGTTTCCAGAGAAAACATATACTAAAGACTAGACTTTGACGTTCATTTGTATAAAGAAAAGCAATTGGTTAACCTAAACGCGAACTTATTCGTTATAGTAAGATAACGTGTATTGAGGAATTCCGCGCCTAAATACTATAGATAACGAAGTTATCGATCCTAGAACTAGGGACTTACAATTGGTATCAGATCTTTCGGGCTAGATAACGAGTGTAGTTCGAAGTTTTCGGGTTAATCGCGTGTGATTTAGGATTGTTTTGACGTGCATTAGTGTGTAAAAACAATTAAAATCACTCTCTGGACGATTTAGGGTTTGTTTACGGTCGAAATTTCCTGTTTCAATCGTAAAAATTCCAGAAATTTTTGGTTTTCGCGTTTTTCAGCCGTTTTGCGAGTCCAGATTAGGGTTTCAGATAAGTCTGCGAACCGAGTTGAACTTGCGAGTCGACATACCTGCGAGTCGACATTTTGCGAGTCGAACTAAGTTGCGAGTTGAAATACTCTTGGAACCGAGATCTCCTGCGAAACGAGATCACTTGCGAGTTGACATCACTGCGATCCGAACTGAGACTTGCGAACCGAGATTCTGCGAGTCGAGCTGAGATTGCGAGTTGAACTGAGTTCTTGCGAGTCGAGATTTTTTTTTGTTTTCTGAATTCGTGAATACATTTTAACTTTAAGCTTTACGATGTCTGACCTTAGAAAAATGATTGAGATGGACCACGAGATTGGAAAATCTAATGTTCCACCAAAATTGTTGAGAGTTGAGGATTATTATAGCTGTAGGGATAGGTTTAAATCTTACTGTAGATTTCATGATATATCTATCTGGATGTGTATCAAGAATGGATACACGGCACCTACACAATCGGTTAAAAGTGTTATTGTGGTTCTCACTTATCTACAGATGAGTGAAGCACAAAAGAAGGAATTTGAGGTTGAAAATAAGGCTCATTCTTCTATTAAGATGAGTCTTCCTAAGGAACTTAATCATCAACTGAAGTCCTTCCATACTGCTAGAACTTTGTGGACAGCTCTTGGGAAAAGGTGTGAAGGTAGTCCACAAGTTAAAGCAGGCAAGAGGAATCTCCTGAAAAAGCAGTTTACTGTGTTCAAAGCTTTGAAAGGAGAAGATCTTGATGCGTATACCACAAGATACTACCATTTGTTGAGTGAGCTAGATGACCATGAGATTGTGACTACCGAGACTGAGAAAACCGACAAATTTATTGAGGGTTTACCGTCTAAGTGGGAAATGCATGGCATAATGCTTAAAGACAATGATGAGAGGTATGCAACCATGACCTTAGAGCAGGCAATTGATAAGCTCAGAGGTAATGATTTCACCAAGAAGACTAGAGATACTGATTCTGATCAGGCTCAGGATCCGGGACTATATCATGGAAAATCTACTATCTCTTCTGCTTCCTCGAGCTCGACCACTGCTTTATTTGTTGGTAATGCTGAAGGAAAGGGTGAAATGATTACCGATGATCTGTGTCTTCTTACATCATCTGGTAGTGAAGCAAAGGGTAAACCAACTGAGAAGTCACCTCAGGAGCATCAAAAGAGGCCTATGAGTGTGAAATCTGCTGAACAACAATTATCTGTTCTTGCTTCCTTTGTAGCTTCTTATGAAAACTATCTTCAGGGTAAAATCAATGATCCAATTATGTTTGACGAAGATTACGATCAGATAGACCCTGATTATCTGGAAGAAATAGACCTTCAGGACCAACTTGCTATGTTGTTAAGAAGGATAAAGAATTTCTTGAAGAAAACAGGTAGAAAGGTAGTTGACAATAGATCAGGGTTTGATAAGACCAAGATCAAGTGTTTTAACTGTCAGGGTTATAGACACTGTGCTAGAGAATGCCAAAGACCTAAGGTACAAGCTGGCAATGGACAACAAGGTTCGAGAAGCACTCTCGCTTCCAAAGCCTTAGTTGTAAAGCAGTCGGATGGATCGTATGAATGGAAAGCTTAGTCTGAGGAAGCTTTCAATGAGTCGGAAGACTTTCGATCACTAATTTAGTTAACTTTTCTAAAATCAAATAACTTAAAAAATTTATAATATATTTTACTTGTAATAATAATAATCTCAAGCCGAATATATTACAAAAACTATTAAGTTACAATTATTCAGTTAGAATTATAAATTACAATTATAATTCAACTAAATTCTAAGTACAAATATCTACACAAGTCTAAGCTGTCTTACCAGCTTCACTTGTACCCGCAGTACTTGTACCAGCACCATCACCACCAGCTCCAACACTCATAGACTCCCCCTGAATAATAGCTTGCTCACCAGTCTTTGAAGGACCAGTCGGCTCACCATCCTTCTGTGCACTGGGATCATCATCTTCATCATCTCTTCTCTTCTTTGCTAACTCATCCTCTTTGAAAGCTTCATGATATATCATTATCTCCCCCTGAGCTGACTGTCCTGAATGCACTCTCAACACTAAACGTTCTAAGTATTCAAGCTTCAGTCGCTGGGCAGTAAAATCAGCAAGCAAAGTATCATGAGTCTTCAGCAGTGTCAAATGTGATTCACTGATATGAACCATCTGCTGAGCAAGAGAAACATTCTCAGCTAACAACCCCGGAATCCTGGATGTACTCTGTTCTAATTCCTTAACTCTTGACTCTAAGGATGTAATCCTTTCAGCATCAGTCTTCGGAATAACAGAAATTGTTGATGGTCCAGGCGGTGTCACTGAAGCAATGTACGATTCACGTGTGAGTGGTGGAATGGCTTGAGATAACGCTTCTTTGAGAAGACTAGCTGCAAATCTACTAGCTTTATTGGTCGGAAACTGAGCATCATGCACCAGTTCTGCAACTCCCTCCTCAATAGTCTTGGAGACCATTTCTGGTTCCACTGACTCAAGCAGTTTCTCAGCCTATAAAGTTAGATATAATTAAATAAGTAATTGTTACAGATAACTCTGTCTCAATCTCTAATTAAATATTTATAATACTCATAGTACTAAACGTTTATCTCATACCTTAGATGGTACAGATACAGGTTCAGTAACCACCGGTATCACCGTCTCTACCTGAGATATATCTTGAGCAACTGTCACAGAATTAACTATCTCAGTTTAACTCCTGATAAACCACAAGTTAAGATTATCTAACTCTAAATAAAACATACCATCCTGAATGATTAATGTCTTGGAACGCTTACGGCGTTGAGAAATAAGAGAAATATCCTCTTCCTCAGGACCCTCATCAATAATATTGAAGTCTGGATCGACTTCCTTAGCCTTTCTCTTTTCCTTCAGTGCTGGATCTGGAATCATCCTAGATCGGTATCTAATATAACCAGCATCTAGAGTTGGAGAAGGAGTACTATCATCATCATCCCTAGCCGATACACCATCACGGCCTCCAGATGGACCAACATCAGAATCCTAAATATTAAATATATTAAACATTTATGATTAGCTAAAAGCTTTATCATACAAGTTCTATATATTTATAAGTAATCTGATAAATACCTTAGAAGGTAAACCCTCAGATCCATCTAGCTGTCCCTGCTCACCCTTAGGTCGAGTGACCTCTGGGTCTGCAGTCTCAGCTCCCTGATCATAATGATATTTATATTTTATAATCAAAAATATTATCTAATTAACTAAATATCTATAACAGTTGTATTATATAATAATAATTTGATAATAATATGACAACGAAATACCTATATTACTATATAATTATAAAATTACCTCAGGTGAAGCAACATAACTATCAATATCCCATAGCAAGATATCAGTAGCATCATCATGCTCTACCAGCACCTCCTGTTCCCCAGCATGTGCAGGTTGTTCCAACACATCCTCAATGAGCTCTTGTGGATCTTCAGAAGGAACCACACCAGCTCTTGGGTCCGGAACAACAACATCAGCACCAACATCCAACCAACCATTGTTCGGTGGCGTCACATAGGCAGGATCAACAATAAAACCAAAAAGCTCTCGCTCCTCAGGCTTTACTACCCCTTCCTTCCTCACTGTCTGCAGAAACATCGCATTGTAGCCTCTGAGCCCAATAGTATCTACATATAAAAATGGCCCAGGAATAACAAGCTCTGGCAGACGAGCGCGAATGATCAGCATACAAAAACATGGATAAACCAGAAACCGTGATCTAACAGTACCCGAAATCTGTCTAACCAGCTCTCCAAAAATATAATCACAAAAACTGTATGGTTTATTATAAACCAGTGACAGTGCAGCTGATACAAGGGCAGGGCTCAATTCATCGAAGCCTCCATTCTTTGGTGCAAAAACTGTGACAATCACATGCCACAAAAACCTCCATTGTCCAATAACCAGAGGTTTTTGGAACTGACGTCCCCGTCTATCTCCCGTATACCCCATACGACCTATCGCACCCTCCACAAAATCACTAGGATACTCCGTCGGACCATCCTCCTGGTCTACTGTACCCAAGTGTAAAATCTGACGCAGATCTCCAGCAGAGAAAACAACCGGTCTGTTATTGACCGTTGTGCGTATAACTGGTGGATTGATCATCTCGTCAAACTGAATACCTTCCCAGAAGTCATTCAGTATAGTCTGAGAGATCTGTGGAGACTCTTTAATCGCATATCTAATGCGTGAACATGCCAAAAATGTAAGCACTTGAGCTACTCGGTTAGCTCCACGTGCACCAAGATCTAGATCAACAAGAATATTGTGACCTTTATCAAATTGTCTCGCCATATCTATAAAAACACAAATGACAAAACAAGCAAAAGCACGTTAGTAAGTTATAAACTATAATGTTTATGAATCAAAATGATCATCTAACACCTTAGTTCGTAACATAATAAACACATATATAACTTATAACTGAAACAGTTCGTAAGTTCAATATGTATTTAACGTTAGTTACTTGTAAATTTAAAATACTCAAGTCAGTAACGTTTTAAGAATATACATATTATACCGCTAACTGAAAGTTAGAACACGCCACTCGATTACTCTTTGAATCAGTAGACTTTCGATATAATTATATATTTTAATGCATATGTTATTACGTATTAATATAAAATTCGTACGTCAAAAGATATTATAATAAGCTTTTAAAGTGATATATTTCTTGTAAAACACAAATAAACGTAGGTTATTATTAAAGTTAAAATTGCATGTTACATTTTGATTTTTACAAGTTATATTCAACTCGCAAAGATCTAAAGTGAACTCGCAACTCAACTCGCAATCATGTTGACTCGCTAACCAAGTCAATCTGCAACTCGACTCGCAAGTCGATTCGCTAATCAACTCGGTCCGCAAGTCAACAAGTCAACAAACCTAGTCGACTCGCAAGGTCAACAAGTCAAAGTCAATCTCAACTCGCTAAATTAAATATGCGAGTTGAATTGAAACTCAACTCGCATGGTCAACAATTTGACAAAGAAATCTCAACTCGCTAAAGGAAATCTGCGAGTTGAGTCTGTGTTCAATTCGCAAAGTGAAATCTGCGAATCGAAATTGTGGTCAACTCGCAACATGAACTATGGCTGCGAGTCGAAACAAAAATCGATTAAACTCTCAATTTTATTAAGATCTATCGATTGGTTTAAGTTCATTAAGGTTCGTTTAACATTAATCCAAAAGATTCTTGTCAAATAACAGCTTAATCTACTTTAGTCGTTCAAATTTTGAAACGAAACCCTAGATTCATAAAAACTTCGATTTCGTGTAATTTAAAAGGTGAAATCCATTGGATTATACCTCAATATGTTCGCAATTTGAAAGTGTATAAAAGCTATGGATCAAAACTCTTCCTGGTAACTAGGCAAATCGAAAGCAAATGAAGTACTGTGTTCGTCTCGTTTCGTAGGAACTGGATTCGCAGAGCTAAAGTGAACTCGCAAATCAAATGGGTTCGGTGAGGATTTTGACTCGTTTGACCACCCTTTTATACCCTTTACTCGATTCGCAATACATCTCGATTCGCAAGTTTGACTAGTTAAACTCACAAAATTAAATAAAATGCAAATTTACTACTAAGTATAAATTGAAAACCCTTTTATGTGTATAGTTATCTCTGTAATTATTTAGCCTAAACATTTAAAATAAAATGTTTTCGCATAATTCTTCCTCAATGATAATCTTCGTACATATATTAACCGACTAAATCCGTGATACAGTTAATCTTGTATAACTAAAAATCTTCGAGCTAAAATTATTCACGTATATACCTTTATGGTCTTAAGTATAACGACAAGTCTAAAATATATCTATATCTATATAAGTTATAATAGAAAAATTAACCGTCGATATAAAATCAGGACACGCTTCTCGACTTCATGTGAATCGGAAGACTTTCGATTAATATCCCTCGTAACCTATATATATATATATATATATATTATTTTTCAATTGTCAACACACATTTGTTCAACATAAAATAAATAGCCAGTATAATTCAATTCCAAAGGGTAACACATTGAATGAAATAAAAAGAATCTTTCTATTAATCATTAAACATAAATACAAATTAAGAAATAAAAATTTAAGAATACTAACATCTATGAAAGCAAACAACTTTAAAAAAATATCATGCTTAAAATCTTAACTGCTTTGGAATCATATTATGAAGAATAAGCTATACTAATTAGATTATAATAAGCATAAGATAATTGTTAGTATACATACCTCATGAAATTCATATAAGCACAATAAAATCACAACTTTAATCAGTAATAAACTTATATTTATAAAATTATATCTTATTTACCTTTATCCACATATTATAACACTTCTTTGAAAAAGAATTTATTATTTCGTATTATTCACAAAGGTGAATGTTCGAATATCATAGTCAGTTCAAGACGATTACCGATATTATGATCCACATAAACAAATTACACACAGATTTCTGAGCAAAACTTTTATTGTTAATGATCAATATATCTAATATTTTCTACAATATCTAGTATTTTCTACTATACAACAAGAGCTGCTCGAAGATGTTCTTATTCAGGCTGATCAACCGGAACAACAGGTTAATGCACAGGTTGCGGCACAGGTAGTGCAATAGGTGTTAGGGAAAAATGATGATGCCAATGATCTGCTTCTTCAAGTAGTTGATCAGTATATTGATGTTGCACCTGCACAGGTATAATTTAAATTATATAATAATATAGATACTTAATTGATAGATTTTATTATTAATCATAGATGTATATTATTATTATATAACGATAATGATATAGATATATAGATGATTAAGCAATATATCTAATTATATAATATGAATGCCATTATGCATAAGAAGCTGAGACTGCAGACCAAGAGATTGTAAGACCTGAGGGAGAGCAGGGACAGAGAGATCGATATGAGGTATTACCTGCTAAGGTATTAAATCGGATTAATCTTTAAAACATATATAGAAACTTAGATAATAGAGCTTCAAGTTAATCATAAAGTTTTAATATTATTGTAATTAGGAACCGATGGATATGGAACCAGAGGTTGATAGACCTACAGGTTCTTCGACTGTGGTCCTACCTTCTAAGGATTCTGAGGCTGGTCCGTCAGGTGGACGTGATGGTGAAACTACATCAGATTCTGATTCTGATGATGTTCGACCTATTTTGCCACCTGCTGGTATGATTCCTTATAGATCTGGATATATAAAGGATCCAAGTTTAAAAGGAAAACGCATAGCTGATGATTTAGATCCTGATTTTAACGTGTTAGATGAGGATCTTGAAGAGGAAGAAGAGATTTTGGAAACTCGAAGCCGTAAAAGGGGTAGAGCTTCTACTAGACAATTGACTATTGGTCTAGGTTAGTTTATATATCGTTAGACATTAATTATCTTGTTAGTTAATCATGAGTTATCAACTAAGACAGATTTATCTTTAATAGCTGCTCGGGATAGACTGTAGGATGAGCAGGTGTCACAACAGGTGGTTACTGAACCGATATCTGTACCTACTGAGGTAAGGGATATAAGTTTAATTCTACATGTGTTATATAATTGATTAGAGATTGAGGCAGAGTAATCTGTAACAATTACTTATTTAATTTTATATAATTGTACAGGTTGAGATTGTAGATTTAGTACGTTCGGTACAGTTTCCGACTACTAAAGCCAGTAGATTTGCTCCTAGTCTGCTCACGGCAGCTTTATCTCAACCTACTCCACCACTTACCACTGCATCTCATATTTCTTCACTTACACCACCTGGACCATCAAATATCTCTATTACCCTTACAACTGATGCTGAAAGGATTACATCCTTAGAGTTGCGGGTTAAGGAGTTAGAGAAGCTTACTTCCAATATTCCAGAGTTGGTAGCTCATAATCTTCTTTTTGCACAGCAGATTACTCAACAGAGTACATCTTACAAGACACTGCTGGAGACTCATACCACATTTCTACAAGATTTTACTACCCAGCGACTCAATCATTATTCCTTAGAACGTTTAGTGTTAAGAGTGAATTCAGGACAGTCAGCCCAGGGGGAGATAATGGTATATTTAGAGTCTTGCAAACAAGATGAGCTAAGAAAGAGAAGAGATGATGACAAAGACGATGATCCTAGTGCACCGAAAGATGGTGAGCTAACTGGTCCTTTAAAGACTAGTGAGCAAACTATGATTCAGGGGGAGTCGGCGAGTGCAAGTGGTGACGGTGCTGGTACAAGTACTACTGGTACAAGTGAAGCTGGTAAGACAGCTTAGACTTGTATAGTTGTTTGTATTTAGGATTTAGTTGAATTATGATTGTAAATTATAATTGTAACTGAATAATTGTAACTTAATATTTTTTGGTAATATATTCGGCTTGAGATTATTATTACAAGTTAAATATATTACAAATTATTTAAGTTATATATGATATATAGAATTGTGATCGAAAGTCTTCCGACTCATTGAGTAGTCGAGCGGCGAGTTCCAATTAGTTTTAGCGGTTGATATCGCGTAAAAAGTCACGTTTTTACTGCCGATATCTCTCTCATTATGGAACGATTCTTGGCATTTGAACTCAAATGCCACTCAAATCAATGAGAATCTGCCAAGGAGGTCAAAACAAGGTTGCACGATAAAAATCAAGCAAAACGGATGAAAAACAAAGATTCCACGCGCGTTTGAAGATTCAAGGCATCAAAACAAGATTTAAAGACTAAAGTGCCCATCATCAACATTCATCTTATCCAAGATACTCGTTTTCAAAATATGAGTCTAACATAAGAAGAATCAACAAAATCGGATAAAGAATGAAGATTCTACGCCGGCCAGAAGATTCAAATGATTCGTACGCAATATCTGGAGATAGGAAACTAATTTTTGGGATTACTTTTCATCAAAGTCTTCTTTATTGAAAAACGAATCCAACGAATAAATAATCGACGAAAACAGACGCATAACGAAGAAAACACGCGTGAATTAAGAAACGCAGCAAAAGACGGTGAACCGGGACGGGTGGCAGCCAACCGCCGCCGGCCTATAGGTGGGCGGTGCCGGCCTCCCCTGTCTCGTTTCCGCTTTTTTGTCCTTTCGTGTACCCGGTGCTACACCTTTGCGCCATTGTACGTACCTGGTGCACCACCTTTTCCACCTTTTGCTAAAGTGCTCCTTAAGTTGCTGACGTAAGCCGAATTTCACCTATAAATAGGAGGCATGAGGCTTCATTTCAACACACACACACCTTACACACCATATGCATTAGTCATATTACTATCTTACTTTCTCATTCTATTTTCTTACTTCAAAATTAGTATTAGGCTAGTTAGGAAGCTTATTTAGAGTAGAACGAAAGCAAGGAACATCTTGTAGTCTTGGGTGTACGCTTGGAATTACGCTTATTAATTCAAGTCTATTCCTTCTCTCATTCTATTTCGGGTTCTTTCTTTCATATTATATCTTAATTTAATATGTATGCTTTAATTATGCTAGAATTAGTTTGTGCCATGATTAGCAAGTAGATTACTATTGTATTTGTTGTGATGTAGTTAGCACGTATAATTATGGGATGACTTTGAATATGTCGTGAAATAATATGACGGCCCCTATTCAACTGTTTACTTGGTATAGTGCTGGAAATGCTTTTAAGCAAAGTACATACGTATGGAAGCTGGTAAACGACCGAAGGTAGTTGTATTATTGATCGACATTATAAAAATGGAAACTTTATGAACGGACTTATCGTGTGATCTTAAACCTAAAACTTACATTCACCTTTCGATTAACAAACGTGATTGTAACCTTGTAAAGAGGAGTCGGGAACCTTAATACTTGGTCAATAATTATCTGCGTCAAAACTATGGTTTAATTGTAACGTCATGCAAGCATCATAAAAAGCAATGTGATTACATGGAATTACCATGAGTATAGTACACTTCCAATCACAATGTAATTATCATGTAAACATTACGAAGCAATTAAATTCACAACGGAAATATCGGTAAACGATGAAATACACTGTGAACTACCATAGCATTTTCTGACATGGTATGAGTTTAACTTTCTGCAAAAAGCCGTCAGCATTTTAATTAGATTATTTTAAATTAGATTAGAGTAGGTAGGCTATAGGCTAAATAACCATTTATGAAAACCTAGGAATTTGTTAATTGTATCAAGAAAGGCAAGTTTAAAATCCAATCTAAAATGATACTCTTTCCTAACCTGTAAAACCCTAAAGTAAGATACGCAAGAAACCTAAACGTTTTCCCTCGCTTATCGCTCTTAAGTTTTACTAATAGGAATTGGTAAACAAGTCCGAACATAAACCCTAAGTTAGTTGTTTATAAGACTCATAATCTTTATGGTATTAAGAATGGTTAGACGTGTTATGGACTTGCTACTCTATTCCATTCACCCCACGAGCAAATGCGTTCAATAATATGGGCCAGTGACTCCCTCATAGGAGAGTGTGGAGAGTTGAACATCATCTGTCTGGCCAGAATCATGACACCTTAGTTCCTTGTGACATATTAGTTGATAACCGGCTAATAGGGAATCTATTGGTTATACCATAAGTTATTGAATCTTGCAAACAATTCTAATTTAGTTAATCATTTTTCCCGTGAAAGTCATCATCCCATATTATTAGCTAATGAACTCACAACAAATACTACTTTCCATTATCTGATTTATTGTTACATTTCATTCGCTTTATTTACTTTACTTAGTTAACTGAACCAAACTCCCAACGCACTCTTTTAAAAACCTGTACTAGAAAGTAACGATTGATTGGATCACCTCTGTTTCAATTCAGTTTCTCTTTAAGAACGACTCTAGGTCATACTTACCATCTACTAGCCCTTGGTTAACTATTAGTAAGTCCTACTTAGACCCCAACAAATATAAATTTAAAACACCCACCGATTGGCCTTGTGATCATTCACGCTTGCGATGGTCGGAACGCCATCAAGTTTTTGACGCCGCTGCCGGGGAAACTAACTATCCGATACAGAGGCCCAACCAATCTTGTTCTCTAGTATACCCTTAGGATATAACCTTATAAAAAAACATAAAATATTTTCTTTATTGTCTGTTTTTAGTTAGTGTATGACCTGTTCCCCTAGATCTGCACCACTTTTTAACTTTCCTGATCCAAAACTTATAATACGCACTATTCGACGAGAAAAGAAGCAATCTGCAATTAGACAAGCAATGGCTGATCGCATCACTCTCGCTGACAACAGTAAGCCCTCTATTGAAGGAAGAGGAGGCCCAATTTTCTACCCAGAAACCCCAGGACAATTATTTGAGCTTAAGCACCACATCATTCAACTAATCCAAAACCACTATCAATTCCATGGATTACCAAGTGATGATCCAAACTCTCACCTCGACAAGTTCATATCTCTTTCAAACTCCTATAAACAAAATGGAGTTAGCCAAGATACAATCCGCTTGTATCTTTTCCCTTATTCGCTCACACATCATGCGCAAACATGGTTTGAAGGCTTAGAAACCGGCTCTATCCCTTCGTGGATGGTAATGGCGACAAAGTTTCTAACCAAGTACTTTCCGCCCTCTAAACAAACCAAACTCCGAAATGACATCATGAACTTCCACCAAGATTTTGATGAGTAAACCGCATGGGATCGATTTAAAGGAGCACTGAAGAAATTCCCTAATCACCGACTCGACAAATCTGCACAATTGTGTACCTTCTATAATGGTTTAGACCCTAACCACCAAACCACCCTCGACGCTGCCGCACAAGGAAGCTTTATGACGAAGACAGACGAAGAAGGATGGGACCTTATAGAAAATATGACTATGCATCACCATGATTGGAACTCTGGAGATCACTCAACATCTTCAGCACCTCTCGCTGCATCAAATCCAATTCCAGTTGAAGCAATCAAGGTATTAACAGAGAAGATGGACACACTTGTCAAACAGTTCGAAGAACTTAAGAAACAACAACACCAAGTACACCAAGTGCAAGCCTGTCAAAACTGCACCAACTCGCAACCACCCAGTGAATATCAAGTTGAATATGAAGAGACAGACGACACCGTTTACTATGCTCAATACCCCACTCGACCATAGAATTCTCCACCCGCTTTCAACCAAAACAACAACCAACCTTTCCAACCCCGATACCCACCTTACCCACAACAACAACAACTTACCTACAACCAATCCCTCGCACTTCCTGGACCCACTTCCGACACACACCAAACCACTGAACAACCCAACAAGACAAATGCCCCCGCTTCAAGTTCAGAAGACACCTTTACCCAGTTCATGCAAGGCCAACATATACTCAACCAAAAGACATCCGCTAGGCAAGACCAAGCCGATCTCTTCATGAGAAATCAATTGGCCGTATTGAAGAACTTGGAAGCTCAAATTGGACAATTGGAACAACGTCTTGAGAACAAACCCAGAGAAAGTTTGCCTAGCAATACGGTTCACAACCCACATGTTGAGGAGGCAAAGCAAGTTACCACCATGAAGGAAGCAGCCACTCCACCACCTGCTGCTGTCCCAGTAAAGGAAGAACAAAAGGTCAAGACACCAGCTGTGGAAACCATTCCAACCATGAACAAGGAGGATAGAATCCCTTACCCCGCTAGACTTAAGGTCCAACCTAAGAAATTATCATCTATTAAGTTAGATGGAAAATTCCTTGATACCATGTCTAGAGTTCCTGGTCGTAATAAATACATCAGAAAATTGCTATCCACTAAGGATAAACTGCCCGAAGTAAACAACATTCCCCTTAGTTCTGAAACCTCAGCCCTACTTAAGAATAGCCTTCCCGAAAAATTAGGAGACACTGGTAGATTTACACTCCCTTGTTCTATTTACCAATCCGGAGAAATAAGCTCCTTAGCCGACCTTGGAGCTAGCATTAACCTCATGCCCTAGTAGCTGTTTAAGAGGTTAGAGCTTGAAAACTTGAGACCCACTAAGATGACCGTCCAGCTAGCTGACCAATCCGTTAGATACCCAAAAGGAATAGCTGAGAATGTCCTAGTTCAAGTTGACAAATTCTTCTTTCCTACGGATTTCGTGGTAATGGACATCCACGAGGACATAAACATCCCGGTTATCCTTGGAAGACCATTCATGAACACCGCTAGAGCAGTAATTGATGTATATAACCACATAATTGTTTTACAATCACACGGTGAAAACATCACTTACAAGATCGACCAACCAGAATGCACACCAGAACAAGAAGAATGTTATTCCATATCAACAGGCAGAATTACCTATAGTGATGAATCAGAGCCCGAAGAAGAACAACCTTTCACCCGATCGTCAACCTACATCTCTGACACCGATACTGACCCAGAAGAGGAAGAGGAGTATCAACCTGCAGAGGATGACTTGGAATCTGAAGAAGAGGAAGAACCTGAAGAAGAAAAGGAAGAACCCACCGAGGAAGAAGAAGAAACTGAAGAGGAAAAAGAAGAAATGGATGAAGAGACAGAGGAAGAAGAAGAAATGTACGAAGAAATGGAGGAAGATGAAGATCATGTTGACTCGCCACAAATGGCTGAAGTCAATAGGATACAAAACTGCGAAGATTACTCTTCATCAGAAGAATCAGTTGATTATGAAACCCTCTGTCAAGAACTAAAGTTCACTGATATCAGAAGAATGGGAAAGATTCTTGACTCTTATCTCGACCCATCGAAACCTTTCACCCGAACCCGACTCCGAGATATAGATACGTTTGAAGAAGAACTCCGATCATCAAAGCACCCAGACCTATATACTACACTCTATCAAAAAATTGCTGCATATAAGGCAAGGCAAAAATGTGGCTTTCATGAAGGAAACCTTCAAGACACAACCACGGAAGTTAGGACCATCGAAGTCGACAGTTCCCAACCTTTCAATAACGCCCCCTCAGATGAAGAATTCCACCAATTCCCAGACTCACATGACAAGGATTCCGAATATAATAGCGAATGTGACGACGGATATGTCAACATTTCCTGCGATGAACGCTCTATTACCCTTGCTCCAGCAAATTCTCCCATCACCACAACCGAGATATTGGAAATCCCTCTCTTAGATACCCACCAAGAGATGATTGACTTGATTGATGAAAATAACGATGTTTGCATCATCGTAGAAGCTATCAGAGAATCAACCAATGACTACACCACCGCTCAAAGGCATCTGATAAGGGAGATCGAACGAGAATACGATTCATACCTCTCCAATTATGGGGAACCAGAACCCCGCGCTCTTCGAAGATATATTCAAGATTTCTCCGATTCCCTTCAGGCACAAATCATCAGAGAAGCTCAACAGCCAGAAAGACCCCACTACCCGATTGGAGAAGTCGAGTTCTACAGAAACCAGAGGCAAATATACCAAAAGGTGTATTGTGCCTTGGCCGGATCTGCTTTTCCCTACTCATCGAGTCAGAAGGCTATACTTGCATCAATGAGAACCAATCTTGAAAGAGTACTATAAACCCACGAAATTACGCTGACATCAGAATGTTGGGAGATCTTAGAACCCTTCTAGATCTCATCGAAACTGGAGAACATCTCACAGCCTCGGAAAACTACAGAATCGTCATTCACTCCACCATTGGTCATCACGTTGAACTAATAATTTGTAACACCCGCCAAATTTGGGCTCATCATTAGGTCCTAATCATTTTGTAATACATGTAATTAGTACTGTGTTAGGCTAATTTTTGTATCCAATAATATATATTGTTGAATATATACAATTATGCGATTTGGTTAAATCACGCACGTTTCAAATCGAAGGTAATTCGATTCAATTAATACGGATGTTGGTGAACAATTATATTAAATAATATAACATTATTTAATGAAACTATTATATCCAAAATATTATTTTGATAATATTTCAACTCAAGTTTGTACCGTACAAATAACGACTACGCGATTAAAATGTTGAACGCGTAAAACAAAACGAAACACGTTAAAGTTACAACTTATAACTCAATTATTAAGTATTTGATGAAATACTTCAAGTATAATATTGAATAAATATTCGCATTTTAAAACTTATAATTAAACGTATAAAATAATTATTTAACGTTTAAACGACCGGGAAAACGAACACCGCACGGAGCGCGAATACACGGGATTAAAAATGGAGAGCCACACCTCGGTGGGCCCCCCACTGAAATCAGCCAAAGAGGGTGGGGGGGAACCCACCCTTTTCCCTCATTTCATCATCATCATCATCATCATCATCATCTTCTTTCCTCTCTCTCTCTCTCTTTCTTTCTTTCTTTCATCACCACCACACCACACCACCATCTTAAATCGCAAAATAACAACATTAAATGACCTTAAATCACTTAGCCCATTTGAAGAAAAAAAATCACGGAGTCATGATCTACCTTCCTATCTTTTCGGATTCTCCTCGCGTAAACTTGTAAGATCCCCGACAAATCTTGAAAACTCTTAGATTTCATTTGTTTTATTTAAAAGTTGTTTATTTAAGCTCATAATATCCAAATATGGGTTGGGTAAAAGTTTCGGGCCAAACGGAAACCGGAAAACACGTTTTCAACTCAAAATCCGGCCATCAGACGTAAGTGTCGCATAGGCCACAGCAGCGTAGCGTCACTTAAGTGTCGCATAAAACCCTGATCTTGCATCACTTACCTAAGTGCCGCATAAAACCCTTTTTTCCCGAAACTTCCTAAGTGTCGCAAATTCAAAACCCGACACTCCTAACCGACAATTCTAGCGACACTTGTCTAAGTGTCGCCTATAATTAAATTCCAATTTCATCCGACATTTGACCGTAGTGACGCTCCAACCCGATATTCGACACTTATGCCCGAAACTACCTTATTGACGCCTTATTATGTGTCACTTCCATAAGTGACGCCCTTATTACAGAATATTCCATTTTATGCGACACTTCTTAAGTGTCGCCTAAACCCCTAAGTGACGCTATAAGTGTCGCATGAAACAGAACCCAGATTTTTACCAAGTGTTGAGACTTGAGATCTTATCACTTGATTTTACCCAAATTAAAATCTTAGATGCATTTTTCACTATAACAATATGGTAGAAATATTCAAATCTCGACCCCAGCCAGGGGCTCTGCCACTTGGACCCCGCCAGGGGTTGCCACCCCTGGAACGCTGCTAGCCAGGGGCGCTGCCCCCGGACCCCCGTCACCTAAAATTTGTAAATACTTTTAAGTATAACACTCCAAAAATCATAACAATATTAATGAGATTATTATTACAACTAGTCACCAACGCACCGTACACTGTTTCAAAACTCAGACTTATCAATCAAATCAAATCATTGGACATTACTAGTTGGATGAACAATTAGCATAGGTTATCTTTTAAGATACCTACTTATTTTATTTAAACTTGCACGTCATAAACTCCCGACAGGTTACAGTCTTCGGACACCCCATTTTACTTCACCACATTTGCTTCATTGCAACTCTTCAGGCTTAGGTGAGTCTCATAGCCCTGATTTTTTACTGTTTTTACTCTCGAGGTGGGAATACATGCTCTAACTGTTTTACATGTGAACACGAGTACGAAACTCGCTATATTCTGCATGAGCTGTTTTCTAATCACTTTTAAGTCCTTTACGATAATAGTTCTGGTAATACTTTATGTAGCGCGAATGTTAGTGTATGGTACCATATAGGACTGACCATCCTCGTCCGGGTCAGCAAGCACTGACTGGTTAAACGGACGCATTAACTTTTGTTCATACGAGTGTGGATTAGACACTCGCCCGGAGGCACCCACGATCAGGCACTTTATTGTGATCCTGACACCCATGTTAAGTGCAGACTATGAGCTCATGGAAGACATATACATCATTTGATTCATTTCAAATGGTTACCATTAAATTTTGTGGTTCACACTTACGTATTTATTATGCAAACCTGTGAGCTCACCAGCGTTAGCTGACCTTTTTAGCATGTGTTCTCAGGTACCCAACAACAGTAGGACCTGTTCACTCAGGATGCCCATAGCTCGAGTCAGTATACACATCGGGAGATTATTTTGCATTACTACATTTTGTAACTAAGTTATGCCGATTAATCTCTAAACATTGTAATTATTGGGCTTTTGTAAACATTTATACATTGTAAAACTTTATATTATCAATGTATCTGTAAAATGACGCATATAGAGTCGTTCATTATATGCCTTATGTGTTTTGATTATTGATTAGTAGCACCCCAAAGCTTGTTTCCGCTAAACAGTAAATTTGGGGGTGTTACATAATTGATGAGCTGAACGAGTCGGCATATGAAGATGAAACTCGTGAGGTACCAAGATTCATTCCACACATGTCGCAAATCAATCTAACAACCTATGTGACGACTCAACTGCGCGGAATGTACCAAGAAGAAGACATAGAACTTGACGTTTACCGAAATGGATATCGCGAAATATTTAGCAAGTTAATCTACATCTTCACAGACTCGGATTTTCCCTTCAACCGTGAACAAGATCAAATCATCAGACAAGTATGCCAAGCAACAAGATCCTTTAGAGGAGATCCTTTGGCTAGTGACTTTGAAGAAGTAAGAACTGAGTTTATGGCTCTAATCGCCTCGATAGGTCGAAACCACCCCCAGCGTGAGGTTGTCCGAACTTACACCTGCACCAAAATTGACCCTAACGGACCAGTTACACGGTCAGTTAGATACATCAGCTACGGGATGACAATCCTCAACAGATTGGCCGCTGACCACTTCAAAAGCTTCAGAACGGAATCTACCAACCCACCAACTCTTATTGCCGACATGACAGAGCAATTCCTCCAATACTTTCCTCCAAGATACGCCCTACCTAGAATCCACAGTGACCACTCCAGCACTAGGGACGCATCAAGCATCATCTGAAGAAGAAAGGACTAAGTCGAGGTCTCGACTTTAAAAGAGCGCTTCTCGGGAGGCAAACCGTGTTTTTAAATTACTGCAAATTTTACTTTCCAAGAAGTGATGAAATCTCCAACTATCTTTTACACACGGATCATACATGCCCCATCCTGCAAGAAAGTATCAACACCCGAAGAATTGTATATCCGACGTGTTCACACCTACGAGACCAATCACAAGAAGACTTGATCAAGAATGCACCTATGAAGACGAAGTCCGGCAGATGCAAGCAAAGGAATACTACAACTACCAGGGAGTACTTCTTTACCGTCTCTTTCACTCATTATAAATATGCCATATCCACTATGCTTATCACTAAGTGTGGGATTCAAACCGAACACACACCACTAAAAGAATATGTCTTTGTTTCACCTCCTAAGTGTGGGATTTTCACCCCAGACAGAGCTTAGAATAACATCGAGGACGATGTTCTTTTAAGTGTGGGATAGCAGTAGTTGCACTACTGTGAAATGGATAATGGTATATGCTTGATTCTAAAATCATTGCTCTTTAGACCATCCTTTTCAGAAAAAAAAGTAACTCGAAAATTTAAATTTTTTTCAAAATTGAGTTAAAAATTTGTTGAAAATGAAAATTTTAGACAAAGAATGATTTACTTTGGGGAAAAAGGACAAATAAAATACAAATTCTTTTGAAAAACTAGTTTAGTAATCCCATAAAGAGCATTGCATGACTAGGCACACAACAAACCAACTTTCGATTCGTGAGGTATCTTGAGCTATATAAAGAGCATTCACTTTTAATGCTTCACTTTTTCGATTCTTGAGTGTGCCGATGTATGCGTTTAGAATCAGAACTTGCTCCTGTTATGCATTTCAAATCCGGATTGGTGAGTAAAGAGGAGATCGAATCACTTCATTCTCAAACCCATTCATATACCCATAAACAAACACGTTATCCCTACCTTCTCGAAAGCATCCCTCAAACTTCATAGTAAGTCCCAAAGATGAAAGAAAAGAAGCTACAAGGACATTGTAACACCCGCTAAACTAAGACTAGAGATTAGTGCTTAATCATTTATTAATACATGCAATTAGTTGGGATTTAGGCTAATTAATGTATCGAAATATATATTGATGAATATATACGATTATGCAATTTGATTAAATCGTACGCAAATCAAATCGAATGTAATTTGATACAATTTATACGGACGTTGATGAACAATTTTATTAAGTAATATGACATTATGTAATAACTCTATTTTTGTCCAAAATATTATTTAGATAATATTTTAACTCAAATTCGTATCGTATTAACGACATTTACGCGATTAGAATAATAGCTCGTGAACAAGACGAAACAAGTTAAGTTATATTTTATAACTCAATTATTAAGTATTTGATGAAATATTTCAATTAAAATATCGAATAAATATTTGTATTTCAAAACCTATAATTAAATGTACGAAAAATGATTAAAACGACCGAGAAAACGAACACCGCTCAGAACGCGAAAGCACGGGATTAAAAGTTGGAGACCCACACTCCGGTGGGCCCCCACCCAACCGGCCAAGGAGGGCACATCACCCCCCTCCCTTTTCCCTCTTCTCTCATTCCCCACATCCTCACTCTCTTTTCTCCTTCCTCTTTCTTTCTCTCCACCTCCACCGCCACATCACAACCACCTTAATTTACAAAATAACACCACCAAAACACCTCGGATTACTTTGCTTATTTGAAGAAAAACGATCACCTCGCAAAGATCTACATTTCTATCTTTCTGGATTCCCCTCGCACGAAGTCGTAAGGTTCCGACAAAACTCGAAATTCTTCGATTTTACTCATTTTCACTTGTTTATGGGTTATTTAAGCTCAAAATGTCCAAATATGGGTTGGGTAAAAGAATCGGAGCAAACGGTCGCCGGAAAACGTGTTTTTGACTCATATTCCGGCCAACAGCTCGTTGTATCGCAGAGGCTCCACGCCACCTGCGACACAAGCCCTTATGTCGCTAAACCCTTACTTATGTCGCATATAGCGACACAAGTGACTACGTCGCAGAACTCATTTTCCGTCGCATATAGCAACACAACATTTTATGTCGCATTAAATTGCAGACGTCGCACTTAGCGACACAAATAATTATGTCATAGACATGATCTGCGACACAATAGACTATGTCGCATCTAGCGACACAAGCCTAGTGGCGCCCCCTGTGTCGCATTTATCAGAACTTTGAAAGTATGAATTTTACTAAGTGTCGAGACCTAAAATTTTATCACTTGATTTCACCCAAATTCGACCCCAACCAGGGGCCAGCCCCTTGGACCCCGCCAGGGGTTGCCACCCCTGGGACCCCGCTAACCAGGGGCGCTGCCCCCGGACCCCCGTCACCTAAAGTTTATAAATACTTTTTAAGTATAACACCTTTCGAAAATCAAAATAATAATGTGGGATTATTATTACAAACAAATCACCAACGGGCAGTACACATTTTCAAATACTTAAACAAATCAACCGAATCGTAGTAATTTGAACATTCTAGCTGAACGAACAACTACAAGGGTGATCTTTGAGATACCCAATCATGTTTATAACTAACACATGTCGTGGACACCCTCAGGTTACGAGTCTTCAGACAACCACTAATCGGCTAATCGAACTCAGGTTTATTGATTAAACGCTTCAATGCTCATGTGAGTCTCATGGCCCCTCTTTTACTGTTTTTTACTCAAGGGTGTGATTCATTGCTTGTTTTTAATATGTGAATGCAAGTACAAACATTTCCATATACTGCATGAGTTTTACACAACTAATCATTTCAAAGTCCTCCGTTAGCATAGTTTGGTAATACGTTGTAGCGTGAATATTAGTATATGGTACCATATAGGATTGACCCCCCTCGTCTGGGTTAGCATGCACTAATTGGGTAAACGGATGTACTAATATTTGTTCAGACGAGTGTTGATTAGGCACTCGTGGAGGCAGCTCATTCAGGCACCGATTGTGATCCTGACCCCTCGAGTTAAGCTCAGACTATGTGCTCATGGTTGTATACATTATCATTATCATTATTTGCTGGATGCAAATCAATATTTAAATCTTGCGGTTCATACGATATGATTTGATATTCAAACTTGTGAGCTCACCAGCGTTAGCTGACCCATTTTAGCATGTATCACAGGTACTCAGCAGTAGGTTGGCTGCCCAAATCAGGATTTATTAGCTCGAGTCAACATGCAGACAATAGAGATTTCCTTGCATTAATATATTTTGCACAAGTATTTATGTATTGTAATCTCTTATTTAATAGAACATGAGCTATGTACGAATTCAACTATTGTAAACATTTTAATATTAATATATTTTGTTAAAACGACGCATATAGAGTCGTTTGCTATATATTTGTGTGCTTTGAATATTGATTAGTAACACCCAAATTATGCTTCCGCCAAACAGTAAATTTGGGGGTGTTACAGACATGACGTAAAAGAAGAAAACCCAAGAAAGAAAATTCAAAGAAAAGAAAATCAATTGGAGAAAAAGACTCCTTCTGCAAACACCAAAAGAAAAGGGCGTCAATCCTCCCAAAAATTCCAACTTCACCAAAAAGAAACCAATGAAAAACCAACAAAACCCCCTCTCACATCACCAACACTTCACCCCAAAAACCCTACATCACTTCCCTTAGAATGATTGTGGCTAGATCTGTTGATACATTTAGTGTGTCAGTCAGTTGGTCTATCGAGTTGTAAGTGTCGTGAGTTAAGTTTAATAGAAATATAGATTTTGTACTTAGCGACACTTAAGTTTAGTGTTAGGCGACACTTACCTTAGTGACGCATAGCGACACTTAGGTAAGTGACGCATGAAGGCGGTCACATGCGTCACTAGTCACGTGACGCATGTCTGCCGATTTGTGTTAGTATTTAAGCAAACCTACGGGTTTTTGGCTAGGGTTGACGAAACCCTAGCACCATTTGTCGACTAAACTCTCTGTAATTACTATCAAACGTTTATAGTTCATAATATCAAGCTAGTTTACTTTGATTATTCGTTTTCGGTTTGATATTGTGTTTGTTTACATTGATTACTTGTTTCCGCCTTGTAATTGATTACTTCCGTCATCTGTGATCCATCCTACGGGGCACTCACAACTGGTATCAGAGCCTTTGGATGATTGATTGAAGTTTTGATCTTGAATTAGAGAGTTTTCGGTTTTGTTCATGAAGAAACATAAGAAGATTCAAGGATTTTTGGATTAATTAGGTGCTATTCAGATGATTTTCATCATTATTTACAGGTTTCGTTCGATAGGGTTTGAAGAATTTTCGTTAGGTTTACAAAAATTCATTTTTAAGGGTTTTTGGGACTTCACAACCGTTTTTGCATCACTCGTTGCGTCACTTGAAAGCGTCACTTCATGCAACACTCCATAAGTTCCAATTAGGGTTTTACCGACACTCTGGTGCGTCACTTTGTGCGTCACTTAGAGCGTCATTTGTGATTGATACGACACTTACCTCAAGTGTCGTCTGCTTTAATCTACCGTCACTTACGTGTGTAACTTCAGCACGTCACTTGTTATATTAAGTTTCAATGAAAGTTTTTGTTTATTAAATTCTTATATGCTCTTAAAGGTAAAGAAATTCTTAGAGTTGATTATGAGAAATTAACTAAAGAATTTATATTATTATTACTACTTAGAAATTATTTGCAAACAATTATAGTATACAAAGATATATTAATTATAATCTTAGATAGATTTATGTAATCTATAAAAGATTGAGATTATGTAATAATTGTCTGATATTTTCATCATTGAAATGCTAAAGGAATTCTAAGATTGATAAGTTATCAATTATAGAATTTAAATTATTATTTAATTCATGTGTGTATATCTCTTTGTAGAATTGGAGAAAATTAACTTGAGTGATTCTGAAAGTGATCTAGGAGATGAAACTGAAATCGAGATTGATTATGATCTTGAAGAAGGTGAGTTTTATCCACCTGAAGACTGGATTTCTGTTCCTGAGATTGTGATAGATGAAGGTGTTGATCCAGATGTTAATATTGATGAACACGTCGTGAATCCATCTAGGACAGAATTTGTAGATGATCAAGGCGAAAGAGTAGTCGATGTAGATGAAGATGTCGATGACTCAACTGATTATGATAAAGAAGATGATATTCTTATTCCAACTAAAAATCCAGCGGTTATGTACAGGAAACTACCAAATATAAAGAAGAAAATTGGAGTTTCTAAAGTAGATATTACTGGAAAGCGTGTTCCATAAAGAGGAATCATTGGATGGTACTTTGATTCTGACTTGAAGCTCTTCGCTATCAAAAGGTTTGACGGAGTTCAATATTTTGAGAAGAAGCTTGCAGTTTTTAGTTCTCTTCCTAGATTTGAAATTCGAGACTTGGCTAGATTAGAGCTGAATAATCCTAGTAATGATGATTATGCAAAATATGTTGCAAAGATTATCAGGACTAAGGGTAGATCGATGAAATTTGAAAAAATTAAGCTAAGAGTTGGAAGAACAATCAAGTTAAAGGAAAGAAGTGAAAGAACTGGTAGAAGATGTCGAAAGAAAGTATATCCAGATGTCAAGTGTATACTGCTGATCCCACTGAAGACAATGCCACAAGATATTCTAGGAAATATGAAAAGTTGGCATGTGGATTCAGAGACTGGAGAAGCTGTCATGGTTGAAGCTGATGATGAAGTTGAAGGTGGTGAACATGAGATCTTTAAAGTTTATGACCATCGTCATCTGATGAATATGTCGAAGAAAGATTTGATAAAGTTAAATGAGAATCAATTTTTACGATAGAAGCATAGGGTGTAGCACGAGATTATCAAATGATTGTTAAGACTTGCATGAAGCTGAAGATCTATGTTGGGAGCAAAATATACAAGTGATTATCAAGGACAAACTTGAAGACAACTAGAGCTATTGTCAAGGGGGAGTCTGTTGGGACATGTTTGTGTGACAACAGTTCTAGCTTGTAATAGTATTTAGTTTGTAATCAAGTCTTGTACATTGATCTTAATTTTGATATTGGACATATTAGTTTGTGGTAATATTTGTTATATATATATATATGTATGTATGTGTTTATATATATAAGTATTCGACAAATATGAAACTGCGAATTCAAGCTGCGATGTGAACTGAGTTTTAGTTCGCAAGGTGGAAACTGAACCGAGTCAGTTCGCAGGACTCATGGGCTGCGAACTGAGTCAGTTCGCAAGGCCCAGACCTGCAAACTGAGACGTGAATATATATGATTTCGGTTTAGAAAACCCTAACACTTAATAATCTGCGAATTTAGCTTCTTCAAAAGAAACCTTACGAATTTCTAAGTATTCTAAGCCTCGTTCTTGATCGGTTATATCTATTAACAATCAAGATTAAGGTATATAGGTATTATTATCACGAATAGATCGTGATACCAAAGTTATATCCGTATAACTAGTATATTGAGGGATTCCGCACCTCAATATTAAGATAACCTCGTTATCGATCCACGGAACTAGGGACTTACAGGACCTCGTTCCATGCCTACGTGGGGCTAATGTGGTTTGCTCTATGTGGTTACGTAAGCAGAAGTTTCATGCTGATGGATCCCTGACTCGTTGTAAAGCCAGATTGATTGCTAATGGTGTGACACCTGATAATTTAGGTAAACTATTAAACCTAGTTAGAACTTTATTATGTGTATTTAGTTTGGTATTAGGCTAAATACTTGTAATTACTTGTATATTTAAATATACACTTACGTGATTTCTTGAAATTACGCGAAACAACCGGACGGAGTCGACAATTTATACAACGTTGGTGAAAAATGTTTCATAAATAACATAAATCTATTTTATACCTAAATTGTAGTTATTTAAAGTTATATTATTATTTTGTTATAATAATACGCGAAAAACTTAGACCTTTTGCTTAAAATGTAACAAACGCGACGAAAATGCGCAAACTGAACCTGACAACCAAACGAAACCCAAACAATATTTAGATAACTAAAAATAAAGTATTTTAATAAAACTTCTATGGAAAAATACCTCAAATAAATCGTTAGCTAAAAATGACTCGAATAAACATATAGCGATTAACCGAATAACGAAAATAACGGGTAAATGATCACATTACGTAACACAGCCTGAAAATCAAAATTTAAACACTCATTCCACTCAAATGGGCCCCATGACCCTCCATGTTCACCCACATGCCACTAAACTTCAAACCATTAAGATTACATGCAAGAATATGCAAACTTTCATTCACCATCATTTCACTTTCAAGATTCTCTCCAACCTCTCTTTAAAACCCCCATTATGTCTCTAAAATCTGAAATATCTCAGCCCTTCCAACCACCATATAACCACCATTGACCACCATATCACCACCTTTGATCACCATACAACCACCAACAACCAACACTGCAAATCTTCATCTTATTACAAGGAATCAAGTTCAAGACTTTATCTTTGCCCTTCTCATCTCATCCCCATTGTGAGGACTGTTTTTCACCTTCATTTTACTCTTATAACGTTTATTTAAAGTTCACTCAAATATTTATGTTCAAAAACTTGGTTAAAATAACTTTTTATCACCCAAAAACTCATAAAATGTAACATGCATATTCTGACCAGGTTCTTATACAAATTTCACCAAATTGTTTTTCACTCATTTCTTAATAAAAATGGAAGTTTTTATAGTCTAAAATCAAGTTCAAGATGTTAGCTTTCAAACCCCACTGGTCCTATAATTGTTAAAGCTCATTTGCTATTTTTAATAATTTTTGTGAGAACACATAATTAATGTGTCCAGTAAAGTCAGAAACTTTAGCCTTATGGTTTTGAGCATATCTCGAGCTACACAGCTTCAAATGACTTTAAACCTCTGCCAAAATCGCACAAATTATGTTTGCTACAAGTTTCATGTTGACCACTTTTGTTGAAAACTAATAGATTTTTCTCAAAAATCACGACTTGATGCATGTGTCTAAATCTGATCACTGGTATTTTGTTGGACTTTATTTCAAGCTATTGATTTCTGGAAAATATAAAATGTGGACTGATTTTGTAGAAAAGTAAAAACCGACACTTTCGAACATGATATAAGTGATGTAACTTACTTTTATGGACCTATGAACATATCTAAGCTTGGGGTGAAAGTTTCGGGTCAAACTGAGATGGTTTAACCAAGTCAACAAAACAGGGTTCAATTTCGAAAATGTCAAACTTTCTATTTTTGGAAGCATACTATTTTAGGAGAGAATTGTAAACAAAACGGGTTTGGGTAACCTATTTAGTAACTTAGACCAAAACAATACTTAAAAACATACCCGAACTAAAAACCGACACTTAGAACACGTGGATTAAAAATCGAATGTTGATCAGACCTTAGTCCCCTTAGTGTCGCAACCCCAGTGTCGCAACTCCTAATGTCGCTACTAGTGTGTCGTCAAAAACAGAAACTTGATTTTCACTAAGTATGGAACTTGTGTAACAACTTGTAATCACCTATGAAAACAACGCGATAACACATGATATATACTAATGTATAGTATACAATGAAACAAACCTAATGATAATACCTTAATGAATTATTATTACAAACTTTCACCAACGGGTCGTACACGTTTTTGATAAACATACTTGAACAAATTACTTGGACATACTAGTTGAGTGAACTAGCTTTAGGTGGACATTAACCCTCCACTTACATAGATGGTCTTTTGAGACATCTAATTATATGCACAACCTTATACGTTTAGGGCGTTAGAAGGTTGCTTTTGGAACACACATTGCTTGCTTATTTGATTACTTGCTTGCTATTTGCTAAACTGAGTTGAGTTTCATAGCCCCTTTTTACTTGTTTTGAACTATTTTGGGGTGAGAATACATACATTACGATTGTGCAACTATTTTTATACAACTGTTTTATAAACACAAGTAACTGAAAACAACTTATATGAATTGCATAAGTAACTAACTAATTCACTAAGGCCTCGTGTATCATAGTTTGATTTGCTATAAGTTTATATACTTACACGAGGCACCAACACGAACGGTTAAGTTTCGAACACATAAACTCATGGAAATATAACCTCTTAAATCTGCTGATTTACATTTATGTTATTATGGTAAAACAATACAAAATAATATTGCAGTAGAGCAATACAAAACGATATTGCGGTAGAGCAATACAAAACGATATTGCAGTAGAGCAATACAAAACGATATTGCGGCAAAGCAAAACAAAAATATATTGCGGTAAAGCAATACAAAATGATATTGCGGTAAAGCAATACAAAACGATATTGCGGTAAGGCAATACAAACATTACAATATTGCGGTAAAGCAATATGACCTTATTAAGTCTTGAATTTACACCGTTTTGTTATTGGCAATACACTTACTTATTGTGGTTTAGAGATACAAACAAAATCTTGTGTTTCATACCAATATTTTGGAAAGCTGTTTAACAAACCTATGAACTCACCAACTTTATGTTGACCCTTTTAGTATGTATTTCTCAGGTAACCCGCCGCACTAGGATACTTTTGCAAAATATTAGCTCGAGTCATATATGTTTTCAAAATCAATAAGAGATTAGACTGCATTACGATATTTTTGTATCAATCATTATGTATTAGAAATCTCTTCACATTTGATGCGAACTCCAAGAATTTTTGTAAACATTCTTATCTATGGAATGTAACTATTTTCAAAACGTCTCATTTAGAGGTCTTTGTTGTAATCTTTGTGTTATAATATTTGATTTGGTCAGCGTCCCCGTGACACCTCATACTTTCGCTCCAACGTGTATTGGGGGTGCGACAGATTGGTATAAAAACTAAAGGTTATAGCGACCTAGGTTACATTAGTGGGCCTAGACTATAATTGTTAAGTTAGTAATCTATTGCGCCCCGAACTGTCGTATAAAGACGACGTATGGATCGCAATCGGTTTATTTTAAATTTATATTTGCTGGGGTCTAAGTATGACTTACTAATACTGAACAAAAGGCTAGTAGATGGTAAGTATGACCTAGAGTCATTCTTAAAGAGAAACTGAATTGAAACGAAGGTGATCCAATCAATCATTCTTTTCTAGTAAAGGTTTTAAAAGAGTGCGTTGGGGGTTTTGGTTCAGTTAGCTAAGTAAACAAAATAAAGAGAATAAAATGTAATAATAAATCAGATAATAAAAGTAGTATTTGTTGTAAGTTCGTTAGATAATAATATGGGATGATGACTCTTATAGGAAGACGATTATCTAATTTCGAAATGTTTAGTGGATTCAATAACCAGTGGTATAACCAATGAATTCCCTATTAGTTGGTTATCAACTAATATGTCACGAGGAACTAAAGTGTCATGATTCTGATCAGACAGACGATGCTTAACTCTCCACACTCTCCTGTGAGAGAGTCAGTGACCCGTATTATTGAACGTATTCGCCTGTGGGTGAAGGAATAGAGTAGCAGGTCATTAACTCTCCACACTCTCCCTATTAGTCGGTTATCAACTAATATGTCACGAGGAACTAAAGTGTCATGATTCTGATCAGACAGACGATGCTTAACTCTCCACACTCTCCTGTGAGAGAGTCAGTGACCCGTATTATTGAACGTATTCGCCTGTGGGTGAAGGAATAGAGTAGCAGGTCATTAGCAAGTCTAACCGTTCTTAATACCATAAAGATTTCAAATCCATTAAACTAACTTGGAGTTTATGTTCGGACTTATTAACCAATTCCTGTTAATGAAACTTAAGAATAATAAGCAGGGGAAAACATGCAGGTTTCTTGCGTATCTTACTTTTAGTTTCATATTTTAAGGAAAGAATATCAGTGTAACTTAGATTTTAAACTTGTTTCTCAGTACAATTAACAAATCCCTAGGTTTTCGTAATTGATTATTTAGCATGTAGCCTACCTACTCTAATCTAATCCAAATTAACTAATCTAATTAAAATGCTAATTAAAGTGCTGACGACTTTTTGCATAAAGTTAAACCCAGACCATGTCGGAAAATGCTATGGTGATTCACAGTGTATTCAATCGTTTACCGATGTTTCTGATGGTACCCGAAAGCGTTGGTGTCATTGATTGCAACTTAATCGGGCGCCATCAGGGGTTTGAAAATTTATAATTAGCGGGGCTTAAATTATATGTACTACCTACTCTGGTTAGTAAGCGGTAAGTATAACCTAAGATCATTCTATGAATCCAAACTTGTGGGTAAATTAAAGTTGGCACTTTCGTTAGGGAAGTATCTAGGATGGAACAAAGTACGTAGGTTTGGGGGTTAAAGACAAGTAATTAAAATGCAGGAAATTAAAGTACAGGAAAGCAGATAAAGATAAATATGTGATTGTTGAGATTTCAATAATTAATATTTCGGGATGACAGAATAAATAGGGATGATACTAATGTGGCACCCAAACTACTAGGCGTAAACTCTAGAACCTTACCAACTCAATTTCCCATTGGCATGTCACTAGGAACTAGGTTATCGTGATTCTGATCGGAGCAATACGCAAACTTCCAATACTTATCTAGTTGAAAGATAAGCAACCTATTTTGGTTCTATACCAAAGTTCATGAATCAGCAGCGTATTATCTCATAGGTCCGACCGTTCTTAACTCCTAAGGTAGTTTACTGTTCTATTAGCATGCAGATTAATAACTTTGTATGTTTAGACCGTCGATTTTATAAGATTTGGTGTTTTAAAGATTCTAGGTCATTACGACTTTGATCTTATTCCGAAATCTTGTTATTATTCATTTAAGCTCCAGTTACTTCGACTTATGATTCAAATCTCTCCTTTTCAAACAGTTATACATCCCCGGATTATTCGCAGTTTGTTAAAACATGTTTCATATGCGGACCATGCCTTTCAATGATAGACAGTGTACTTTACGTAGTAGTTCCACAGTTTCTCACATCAACATACGGTCAAGAGTAATTGACAGTGAAAGTGACACTCTATGTAACTAAATGTAAAGCAGTGCAGAAATGTAAACCTAATATATACAACGAGTGGTTTCAATGTATCTTACTTATTGCATGTCATAGGCACAGATAACTACTTACCATAACTAAGGTTGATCAGGTCCTAATTACTAAGTTGCCGTCACATGGATAACCAGAAAGGGTAATCCATAAATTAAACTTGAATTCATAAAGTCTTGATGCTACAAAGGTTACTAATTCCTTTTTTATCTGAACGTATTTCACGAACATCCTTTTATAGTGTTTTGACTTTCGTAGGATATAACAGTTAGTTGTGAAGTTGTATCACCCCTTCGGGATTCCAACTATTAAACCAGAGCTGATTCCAGAGATGTAACTACCTTCGGTTGTTTACCGACTTCCATACATTTGTACTCCGCCTTAAAGCATTTCTAGTACTATATCGGATAAACAATCGAATATCGGCCGTCATATCTCATTACGATTGTCGTGCATTAATTATATAATGTCATCCTTACTTATAGTTATCTACATCATCAACAACCACAATAATAAACTACTCGCAATTCATGGCAACAAATATATCACATACCAAGCAATAACACATTTTTAAAATATGGAATAAAATAAGTATGATATAGGTTTAGATATCACCCGGAATTAAATGCGTAGCAACGTATTATTATGATTGACAGCTCGTTTACACGTACAAAGATGAATCTTCAAACATCCTAACGTTCGTTCTAGCCTCTATACTAATCCGAAGATTAATTACAATAATCCTAGACTATAAGAGAATTTCTAGAGTGAGAAAGTGAAAATGGAAAAGGAGTGTGTGAGTGTATTAGAATGTAGAAGTGTATTCTTGAGTGTGTCCTAAAATGAGACTTAGGGGCTGCTATTTAAATGGAAAATACGGCTCACATTAGCATCCTCAGGCTCACATTAGCAAAAGGAGTGAAAGGTGGTGCACTAGGTACGAAAAAGTAGCGAAAGGTGGTGCACCGGGTACGAAAAAGTAGCGAAAGGTGGTGCACCAGGTACAAGCAAGGATGAAAAAGCACAAAAAAGACGGGAGAGTAGAGGCCGGCGCCGCCTGGCTGCTGGCCGGCGGCAGCCGGTTGCCACCTGTCCCGGTTCGTCGTCTTTCGTTGCGTTGCTTAATTCGCGCGTATCTTCGTCGTTATGCGTCCGTTTGCTATGATTCTTTTTGCGTTGGATTCTTAATTCAAAAAAGAAGACTTTGATGTAAAGATATCCCAAAAATATGTTTCCTATCTCCAGATATTGCGTATGAATCATTTGGATCTTCCGGCAGGCGTAAAATCTTCATTCTTTATCTGTTTTTGTTGATTCTTCTTCTGTTGGATTCGTAATTTGAAAATGAACATCTTGGGTGAGATGGATGTTCTTTTGTCTTGAAATTTTGTTTTGATGCCTTGAATCTTCAAACGTGTGTGGAATCTTCATTTTTCACCCGTTTTGATTGATTTTTATCGTGCAACCTTGTTTTGACCCTCTTGGCATATATCGGTAGTAAAAACATGACTTTTTACATGATATCAGTTTCCATTGTGAATTTAATTGCTTCGCCATGTTCACATGATAAGTACATTATGATCGAAAGTGTACAACACTCATGGCAAGTCCACATAATCATATTGCATTTATGATGCTTGCATGACGTTACAGTTAAAAACATAGTTTTTACACAGATAACTATTGACCAAGTATCAAGGTTCGTGACTCCTCTTTACCAGGTTACAATCACGTTTGTTAATCGAAAGGCGAAAATAAGTTTTAGGTTTAAAATCATAAGATAAGTCCGTTCATAAAGTTTCTGTTTTATAATGTCGATCCATAATACAACTACCTTCGGTCGTTTACCGGCTTCCATACGTATGTACTTTGCTTAAAAGCCTTTCCAGCACTATACCAAGTAAACAGTCGAATAGGGGCCGTCATATTATTTCACGACATATTTAAAGTCATCCCACAAGTATATATGCTAGCTACATCACAACAAATATAATAGTAATCTACTCGCTAATTATGGCACAAACTAATTCTAGCATAATTAAAACATACATATTTAATTAAGATAGAATAGGATAGAAAGAACCCGGATTAAAATGCGAGAAGGAATAGACTTGAATTAATAAGCGTAACTCCAAGCGTACACCAAAGATTACAAGATGTTCCCTAGCTTTCGTTCTACTTTAAACAAGCTCCCTAACTAGCCTAATACTAATTTTGAAGTAAGAAAATAGAATGAGAAAGTAAAGAGAGAATTATGCCTAATGCATATGGGACATCTTCAAATGGAAGCCTTGGGGCTCTATTTATAGGTAAAATGTGGCTCATGTTAGAATTCCAAGGCACACATTAGAAAAAGGGTGAAAGGTGGTGCACCGGGTACAAAAAAGTAGCGAAAGGTGGCGCACCGGGTACGAAAAAGCATGGAATAGTGGCGCACCAGGTACACGCAAGGACGAAAAAGTAGAAAAAAGACGGGGGGAGGGGGCGGCGCCACCCACCAGCAGGCCGGCGGCGGATGGTGGCTGGCCGGCGGCGGCTGGCTGCCACCCGCCCCGGCCCATCGTCTTTCGCTGCGTTGCTTAATTCGCGCGTATCTTCGTTATGTATCCGTTTGCGTTGATTCTTTTTTTGTTGGATTCGTAATTCAATAACGAAGACTTTGATGTAAAGATATCCCAAAAATTTGTCTCCTATCTCCAGATATTGCATAAGAATCATTTGGATCTTCCGGCGGACGTAGAATCTTCATTCTTTGTCCGTTTTTGTTGATTCTTCTTCTTTTGGATTCATAATTTGAAAACGAACATCTTGGATGAGATGGATGTTGATGATGGGTACTTTTGTCTTGAAATCTCATTTTGATGCCTTGAATCTTCTAACGTGTGTGGAATCTTCATTTTTCATCCGTTTTGCTTGATTTTTATCGTTTGGCATAATATCATTGATTTGTATTGTTTTTTAGTTTAAAATGCCAATAATCATTCTAGAATGAGAGAGATATCGGTAGTAAAAACATGACTTTTTACGCGATATCAAGTATCCCACATTTAGAACTTTGCTTGTCCTCAAGCAAACTCGAATTTCAAGCATGGTTAAAATAAGCAGATAATGAAATATTTTAGGGTAGAACTTTTTACTAAGGGGGGTTTTGAAAAATAAAATATTCGTTCTTTGAAAAAGCAGGGTTGTAATCTTTGGGAGCATGCTTTTGATCTTTGATCTTGGATACATGACTAGGTGATCCTCTCCAGGTGGTCACTCAAATCACTCAAAGTGTTTAAGGTTTCCTATTCTAATATTATCAATCACTCAGAACGCCAGTCATGTATCGTTTATCGTCATAGGCTTGATCGAGAATCAAATCGTTACCTTTTTGGTGAGTGCGAAGTCGATCTAGCCACAATCATTCTAGGGGAAGTGATGTAGGTTTTTTTTCCGAAGCGGAGTGTTTGTGGAATGAGAGGGGGTTTTGTTGGGTTTTTAATGAGTTTCTTTTGTTGAAGTTGGAATTTTTGGGAGGATTGACGCCTTTTTGGTGTTTGCGGAAGGAGTCTTTTTCTCCATTGATTTCCTTTTCTTCAGATTTTTCTTTCTTGAACTTCTTCTTCTTCTTTTTTCTCGACGTCGTCTCCTTACAATTTCTCTCCTTTTATATTTGGAACTTCGTTTTAAAGTTTTGGGGATGCTTTTGAGAAAGTAGGGGTAACATATCTATTTTTCTTGGGTGTATGGGTGTACGGGTATACGGATGGGTTTAAGAATGATGTGATTCAATCTCCTTTTCACTAACCAATCTGGATTCGAAATGCATAACAGGAGCAAGTTCTGATTCTAAACGCATACATCGGCACACTCAAGAATCGAAAAGAGTGAAGCATTAAAAGTGAATGCTTTTTATATGGCTCAAGATACCTCACGAATTGAAAGTTGGGTTGTTGTGTGCCTAGTCATGCGATGCTCTTTATGGGATTACTAAACTCATTTTTCAAAAGAATTTGTATTTTATTCGTCCTTCTTCCTCAAAGTAAATCATTCTTCGTCTAAAATTTTCATTTTCAACATATTCTTAATTCAATTTTTGAAAATTTTTGTTTACTTTTTTGGAGAAGCAAGATCATAAAGAGCAACGACTTAGAATCAAACATATACCATTATCCATTTTACAGTAGTGTAACTACTGTTATCCCACACTTAAAGGAACATCGTCCTCGATGTTTATCTAAGCTCTAACTGGGGTGAAGATCCCACACTTACGAATTTAAACATCTACGACGTATTCTTTTAGCGGTGTGTTTTGGGTTTGAATCCCACACTTAGTGATAAGCATAATGGATATGGTATATTTAAACAAATGAAAGAGACGGTATAGAAGTACTCCCCGGTGGTTGCAGTGTTCCTTGGGTTGCATGTGCCGGATTCCGTCTTCCTTGGTGCATTCTTGATCAAGTCTTCTTGTGATTGGTCTCGTAGGTGTGAACACGTTGGATATACTATTCTTCTAGTGTTGATATTTTGTTACAGGCTGGGGCATGCTTTGTATGATCCGAGTGTGAAAGATAGTCGGAGATTTCATCACTTCTTGGAAAGTAAAATTTCATAAATGTAAAAACACGGGTTGCCTCCCGAGAAGCGCTCTTTTAAAGTCGAGAGCTTGACTTAGTCCTTTCTTTTTCAGATGATGCTGGATGTGTTCGTAGTGCTAGAGTGGTCACTGTGGTTCCTAGGTAAGGCGTATCGTGGAGGAAAGTATTGCAGAAACTGCTCTATCATGTCAGTAATGAGAGTTGGTGGAGTGGTGGATTCCATTCTGAAGCTTTTGAAATGATCAGTGGCTAATCTGTCGAGGATTGTCATCCCATAGCTGATGTATCGAACTGCCCTAGTGACTAGTCCGTTAGGGTCGATTCAAGTGCAGGTGTGAGTTTGAACAATTTCACGATGTGGGTGGTTTCTGCTTATTGAGGTGATCAAAGCCATGAATTTAGTCATTACTACTTCAAAATCACTGGCCAAGGGGTCTCCTCCGAAGGATCTAGTGGCTTGGCATACTTGCCTGATGAGTTGATGTTGTTCGCGTTTGAAGGGAAAATCCGAGTAAGTGAAGATGTAGATTTACTTGCTGAATATTTTGCGGTATCCATTGCAGTAAGAGTCAATTTCCACGTCTTCTTCCTCATACATTCAATGCAGTCGGGTCGTAACATAAGTTGCTAGGTTGATTTGCGATAGGTGCGGAATGAACCTAGGCACCTCACGAATTTCTTCATCATATGCTGCTTGATTCAGTTCATCAATTATCAGTTCAATGTGATGACCAATAGTGGAGTGAATGATGATCCTGAGGTTTTCCGAGGCTGTGAGATGTTCTCCAGTTTCGATGAGATCTAAAAGGGTTCTAAGATCTCCAACCATTCTTATGTTAGCATAATTTTGCGGATTTCCAGTAGCTCTTTCAAGATGGGTTCTCATTGATGCAAGTATAGCCTTCTGACTCGATGAGTAGGAAAAAGCTGATCCGGCTAAGGCACAATATACTTTTTGGTATATTTGCCTTTGGTGGCTACAGAACTCAACTTCTCCCATTGGGTAGTCTGGCCTTTCTGGCTGTTGAGCTTCTCTGGTGACTTATTCTTGAAGGGAATCGGAGAACTCTTGGATATGTCTGAGCAAAGTTTGGGGCACCGGTTCTCCATAATTGGCGAGATATGAATCGTATTCTCGTTCAATCAGCCTTATCAGGTGTCTTTGAGCGGTGTTGTAGTCATTGGTGGATTCTGTGATAGCCTTTACAATGATGCGCACATCGGTGTATTCATCAATTAGTTCAATCATGTCTTGGTGAGTATCTATGAGCGGAATCTCTAATCTCTCAGCTGTGATGATGGGGGAATTTGGTGGAGCAAGAGGGGTATGTGGAATAGAGTGTTCATCGATAGTGACGTTAATAAAATCGCCGTTATATTCGATACTCTTGTAGTCGGAATCTTCATCTCGTGAATCTGGGAATCGGTGGAATTCTTCTTCTGAGGGTGCATTGTTGAAAGGTTGAGTACTGTCGATTTTGATGGTTCTGACTTCCGTGATTGTGTCTTGAAGGTGTTCTTCAACAAAGCTTTCTGGTTGACGTGCCTTATATGCAGAAATTCTTTGTAGGAGTTTAGCATACAAGTCTGGGTGTTGTGATGATCGGAGTTCTTCTTCAAAAGTATCTATGTCTCGGAGTCGGGTTCTGGTAAAGGGTTTCGATGGATCGAGATAAGAGTCAAGAATATTTCCCATTCTTTTGAGATGAGTAGACCTGAGCTCTTGGTGGATAGCTCCATAATCAAAGGATTCTTCTGATGAAGTGTAGTCTTTGCAATCTTGTATCCTTTTGAATTCAGCCATCTATGGTGAATCAGCTTGATCTTCATATTCCTCCATTTCTTCCTCTTCTTCTTCTTCTTCTTCTTCTTCTTCGATTTCTTCGATTTCTTCATCCTCCTCAGTTTCTTCTTCCTCTTCTTCAGGTTTTTCATCTTTAGATTTAATTTCTTCCTCTGCTTCTTCATATTCTTCCTCTTCTTCTGGTTCATACTCAGAATCAGAGATGAGAACTGATGATCGAGTGAAATGTTGCTCTTCCTCCGGTTCTGATTCGTCATCGGAACAAATTCTGCCTGTTTATATAGCATAACATTCTTCTTCTTCTGGAGTGCATTCCGGTTGGTCGATCTTGTAAGTAATGCTTTCACCATGTGATCGTAAGACAATCGTGTGGTTATACACATCAATTACTTCTCTAGCTGTGTTCATGAATGGTCTTCCAAGGATAATCGGGATGTTTATGTCCTCGTGGATATCCATTACCACGAAATCTGTTGGAAAGAAAAATTTGTCAACTTGAACTAGAACGTTCTCAGCTATTTCTTTTGGGTATCTAACAGATTGATCAGCTAGCTGGACGGTCATCTTAGTGGGTTTTAAGTTTTCAAGTTCCAGCCTCTTAAACAGGGAGTAGGGCATAAGATTAATGATGGCTCCTAAGTCGGCTAAGGCGCTCATATTTCCGGATTGGTAAATAGAACAAGGGAGTGTAAATATACCGGTGTCTCCTAGTTTTTCGGGAAGGCTATTTTTAAGTAGGGCTGAGGTTTCAGAACTAAGGGGAATATTGTTTACTTCGGGTAGTTTATCCTTAGTGGATAGCAGTTTTCTGATGTACTTATTACGACCGGGAACTCTAGACATGGTATCAAGGAATTTTCCATCTAGCTTAAAGGATGATAATTTCTTGGGTTGAGCTTTAAGTCTAGCGGGGTAAGGGATCCTAACCTCTTTGTTTATGGTTAGAGTGGTTTCCACAGCTGGTATCTTGATCTTTGGTTTTTCCTCTTTTACTAGAACAGCAGCAGGTGGTGTAGTAGATGCTTCCTCAGTGGTAGTAAGTTGCTTTGCTTCCTCAACATGTGGGTTGTGAACTGTGTTGCTAGGTAAGCTTCCTCCGGGTCTGTTATCGAGATGTTGTGCCAATTGTCCAATCTGAGCTTCCAAATTCTTTAGCATAGCCAGTTGATTTCTCATAAAGAGGTCGGCTTGGTCTTGTTTGGCGGACGTCTTTTGGTTGAACAGGTGTTGACCTTGCATGAACTGGGTGAAGGCGTCATCTGAACTTGAAGTTGGGGTATTTGTCTTTGCAGGTTGTTCAGGGGTTTGGTTTGTGTCGGAAGTTGGTGCAGGAAGTGCAAGGGGTTGGTTATAAGAAGGTTGTGATTGTTGTGGGTAAGGTGGGTATCTAGGTGGGTATCGGGGTTGGTATGGTGGTTGGTTGTTTCTTGGTTGGAATGGAGGTCTTCTAGGTTGGTTGTTGTTTTGATTGAAACCGGGCGGAAAATTTTGTTGTCGAGCAGGAAACTGAGCATAGTAGACGGTGCCATCTGCTTCTTCGTATTCAACTTGGTATTCACCAGATGGTTGCAGGTTGGTACAGTGTTGACAGACTTGCACTTGGTGTGCTTGGTGCTGTTGTTTCTTAAGTTCTCCAAACTGTTTGACAAGTGAATCCATCTTATATGTTAATGCCTTAATTGCTTCGACTGGAATTGGATTTGATGCAGCGAGAGGTGCTGAAGATGTTGAGTGATCTCCAAAGTTCCAATCGTGGTGATGCATAGTCATGTTCTCTATAAGGTTCCATCCTTCTTCGTCGGTCTTTACCATGAAGCTTCCTTGAGCAGCAGCGTTGAGTGTGGTTCGGTGGTTAGGGTCTAAACCATTATAGAAGGTACACAATTGTGCAGATTTGTCGAGTCGGTCATTAGGGCATTTCTTCAAGGCTCCTTTGAATCGTTCCCATGCGGTGTATAATGACTCATCAAAAGCTTGGTGGAAATTCATGATGTCAGTTTGAAGTTTGGTTTGTTTAGAAGGCGGAAAGTACTTGGTTAGAAACTTTGTCGCCATCACAGTCCATGAAGGGATAGAGCCGGTCTCTAAACCTTCAAACCATGTTTGCGCATAATGTGTGAGCGAATAAGGGAAAAGATACAAACGGATTGTGTCTTGACTAATTCTGTTTTATTTGTAGGAGTTTGAAAGAGATATGAACTTGTCGAGGTGAGAGTTTGGATCATCACTGGGTAATCCATGGAATTGACAGTGGTTTTGGATTAGCTGGATGATGTGGTACTTAAGCTCGAAAGATTGACCAGGGGTTTCAGGGTAGAGAATTGGTCCTCCTCTTCCTTTGATAGAGGGTTTACTTTTGTCAGCGAGAGTGATGCGTTCAGCCATTGCTTGTCTAAGCGTGGATTGCTTCTTTTCTCGTCAAATGGTACGTATTATAAGTTCTGGATCAGGGAAATTAAACAGTGGTGCAGATCTAGGGGAACAGGTCATACACTAAAAAAAAAAGGAAAGTAAATACTTGTTTTTGTGTTTTTTTAGAAGGTTTTATCCTAAGGGTTTACTAGAATTGGGATTGGTTGGGCCTCTGTATCGGACAGTTAGTCTCCCCGGCAGCGGCGCCAAACATTTGTTGCGCCCAGAACTGTCGTATGAAGACGACGTATGGATTGCAATCGGTTTGTTTTAAATTTATATTTGCTGGGGTCTAAGTATGACTTACTAATACTGTACCAAAGGCTAGTAGATGGTAAGTATGACCTAGAGTCGTTCTTAAAGAGAAACTGAATTGAAACGGAGGTGATCCAATCAATCCTTTTTTTCTAGTAAAGGTTTTAAAAGAGTGCGTTGGGGGTTTTGGTTCAGTTAGCTAAGTAAACTAAATAAAGCGAATAAAATGTAATAATAAATCAGATAATAAAAGTAGTATTTGTTGTGAGTTCGTTAGCTAATAATGTGGGATGATGACTCTTATAAGAAGACGATTATCTAAATTGGAAATGTTTAGTGGATTCAATAACCAGTGGTATAACCAATGAATTTCCTATAAGTCGGTTATCAACTAATATGTCACGAGGAACTAAGGTGTCATGATTCTGATCAGACAGACGATGCTCAACTCTCCACACTCTCCTGTGAGGGAGTCAGTGACCCGTATTATTGAACATATTCGCCCGTGGGTGAAGGAATAGAGTAGCAAGTCATTAGCAAGTCTAACCGTTCTTAATACCATAAAGATTTTAAATCCATTAAACAACTAACTTTAGAATTTATGTTCGGACTTATTAACCAACTCCTATTAATGAAACTTAAGAATGATAAGCAGGGGAAAACGTGCAGGTTTCTTGCGTATCTTACTTTTGGTTTCATATTTTAAGGAAAGAATATCAGTGTAACTTAAATTTTAAACTTGCCTTTCTCAGTACAGTTAACAAATCCCTAGGTTTTCGTAAATGATTATTTAGCCTGTAGCCTACCTACTCTAATCTAATCTAAATTAACTAATCTAATTAAAATGCTAATTAAAATGTTGATGGCTTTTTGCATAAAGTTAAACCCAGACCATGTCGGAAAATGCTATGGTGATTCACAGTGTATTCAATCGTTTACCGATGTTTCCATTGTGAATTTGCTTCGCCGTGTTCACATGATAAGTACATTGTGATCGAAAGTGTACAATACTCATGGCAAGTCCACATAATCACATTGCATTTTATGATGCTTGCATGACGTTACAGTTAAAAACATAGTTTTTATACAGATAACTATTGACCAAGTATCAAGGTTCGCGACTCCTCTTTACCAGGTTACAATCACGTTTGTTAATCGAAAGGCGAATATAAGTTTTAGGTTTAAAATCATAAGATAAGTCCGTTCATAAAGTTTCCGTTTTATAATGTCGATCCATAATACAACTACCTTCGGTCGTTTACCGGCTTCCATACGTATGTACTTTGCTTAAAAGCATTTCCAGCACTATACCAAGTAAACAGTCGAATAGGGGCCATCATATTATTTCATTTCATGATATATTTAAAGTCATCTCACAATTATATATGCTAGCTACATCACAACAAATACAATAGTAATCTACTTGCTAATCATGGCACGAACTAATTCTAGCATAATTAAAACATATATATTTAATTAAGATAGAATAGGATAGAAAGAACCCGGATAAAAATGCGAGAAGGAATAGACTTGAATTAATAAGCGTAACTCCAAGCGTACACTAAAGATTACAAGAAGTTCCCTATCTTTCGTTCTACTTTAAACAAGCTCCCTAACTAGCCTAATACTAATTTTGAAGTAAGAAAATAGAATGAGAAAGTAAAGAGAGAATTATGCCTAATGCATATGGGACATCTTCAAATGGAAGCCTTGGGGCTCTATTTATAGGTGAAATGTAGCTCATGATAGCATTCCAAGGCACACATTAGAAAAAGGGTGAAAGGTGGTGCACCGGGTACGAAAAAGTAGCGAAAGGTGGTGCACCGGGTACGAAAAAGCATGGAAAGGTGGCGCACCGGGTACATGCAAGGACGGAAAAGCAGAAACGAGATGGGGGGAGGGGGGCGGCACCACCCACCAGCAGGCCGGCGGCGGCTAGTGGTTGGCCGCCACCCGCCCCGGTCTATCGTCTTTCGCTTCATTGCTTAATTCGCGCGTATCTTCTTCGTTATGCGTCCGTTTGTGTTGATTCTTTTTGCGTTGGATTCGTAATTCAAAAACGAAGATTTTGATGTAAAGATATCCCAAAAATATGTCTCCTATCTCTAGATATTTCATATGAATCATTTGGATCTTCCGGCGAGCGTAGAATCTTCATTCTTTATCCGTTTTTATTGATTCTTCTTCTGTTGGATTCATAATTTGAAAACGAACATCTTGGATGAGATGGATGTTGATGATGGGTACTTTTTTCTTGAAATCTCGTTTTGATGCCTTGAATCTTCAAACATGTGTGGTATCTTTGTTTTTCATCTGTTTTGCTTGATTTTTATCGTGCAACCTTGTTTTGACCATCTTGGCCTAATATCATTGATTTGTAATGTTTTTGAGTTTATAATGTCAAGAATCGTTCTAGAATGAGAGAGATATCGGTAGTAAAAACATGACTTTTTACGCGATATCGTATTCTTTATTAGGTATGACCGGTTCAGGTATTGCATTATTCGAACTTAATTAAACATAGCTTGATCAACTACGTACAATTAAAGATGAAGTGATGCAAGATCTGAAATTGTTATGGTGAACGGGAATGCATTTGTAGACCTAGACTATAATAGGAACGGGGCCAGACTTATACGTGCTTTATGTTTTATGCTTATATATGTGTGTGTGTATATATATATATATATATATATATGAAACCTTACGTGTGCAATACTTATATGGCTATTGTATGTTCCATATAAATAGGCCTCGATTACTAATACACTCACCACGGGGAAATGGCCGATCTTCCCATTGTGACATCACCTAACATAGAAAACGGGACCCAAGGTTCACCTACCACTATAGAGGCACCTACCGTGCTCACTCACCCATGCAGGATGAATAACGCACTGTTAGCAAGAATTCAACTGAGAAATAACCGATAGAATTAGAACCCTTCAAGGATCCGTTGCTTGAAACTCGCTTAAGATTAGCAGAAATTCCACTAAACATGTAAAATGTGTAGTAAACGATTATCAAAATAAAAATTTTGTCAGACATTTCCCATGGATTTTTCATAAATGTAAATCTTCCATAAGATTTTTGACAAAACAAAATTTTCAACACTTTTCAATGACTAGAGCTTTCAACGTATTTTTATCGACTCGAGCCATTAACCCATTATCATCAAACATTTACCCAAAATTTTCTACAACTTCAATTTTACAACGGATATTTGTTAAACGGAATTTCTCAACGATTTGTCAACAATAAAAGTTTTCAATGGATTTTCATCAACTTAAGTTTTCAACATATTCGCATCAGCAGGGATTCTAAACCAATTTTGCCATAAAATGATTTATAAAATTTTCAAAATCCAAAAATTACTAACAAAGTTACCAAAATTTACGATGACATTTTTAGCAAATGAGAACCATACATATAAACAAACAATTGATTTTCACTCGATCTTTCTCATTGATCTAACCTTTACCCCATTTTGAAACTAGAACACCGATTACACATGAAATATTGCTAAAGGAATTTTTAAGATAAAAAGGTGCATATGTGGTTTGCAACTAAAGGTATAGGTACAATAGACTAGTATGAAGTAAGATTTTCTTAGTAGTTGGCTTAATGGTAGCAACACTCGATCCTGCAAAATCAGATGAAGCAATTCTTATAGGGACAAACTGTGATGTTAGTGATAAGAGGTGACTAGGACCAATTTTTGTGAGAAACCAACTACATTTCCTTATCTACTTACTTTGAACAACGATACGAAACTATTGGAGGATGAACAAAAGGAGACAATGACTTAATTATTTGAATCGTATTCGACACTAATTAACTTTAGTCTTTTGCGCAATAACATGCATTTGACATAGACACTAAGTGCACCCTAGAATTGACCAACTGATTTAAGCCAACAAGAAATTCAGAATTTGCGTTTAGCAAACGACTGTGCCTCATAGACTTAGTGAACACCAGAGATACCTATACTCTCACTCTCACCCCACACTAACTATGACTATGAGCTAAATTTCGGGATGAAATTTTCTTAACGTGGGGAGAATGTGACACCCGATAATTTAAGTAAACTTTTAAACCTAGTTAGAACTTTATTATGTGTATTTAGTTTGGTATTAGGCTAAATACTTACGTGATTTGTTGAAATTACACGAAACAACCGGATGGAGTTTGACAATTTATACAACGTTGGTGAAAAATGTTTCATAAATAACTTAAATCTATTACATAATTAAATAGTAGTTATTTAAACTTATATTATTATTTAATACACGAAAAACTTAGAGGTTTTGCTTAAAACGTAACAAACGCGACGAAAATGCGTAAACTGAACCCGATAACCGAACGAAACCCAAATAATATATAGATAACTCAAAATAAAGTATTTTAATAATACTTCAATGGAAAAATATCTCAAATAAATTGCTAGCTAAAAACGACTCGTATAAACGTATAGTGATTAACCGAATAACGAAAATAATGAGTAAACGATCACATTACGTAACACACAGTCTGAAAATCAAAATTTAAACACTCCACACACTCAACTGGGCCCCATGAAACCAGCCCCCACCCCCCATGTGCACCCCTACATGCCACCAAACTTCAAACCATTAAGATTACATGCAAGAACATGCAAACTTTCATTCACCATCATTTCACTTTCAAGATTCTCTCCAACCTCTCTCTAAAACCCCCATTATCTCTCTAAAATCTGAAATATCTCAGCCCTTCCAACCACCATACAACCACCATTGACCACCATATCACCACCTTTAACCAACATACAACCACCAACAACCACAACTGTAACACCCCCAAATTTACTGTTGCGCGGAAGCAAGCTTTGGGTGTTACTAATCAATAATCAAGCACCAAAGTAAAGCAAACGACATCTATATGCAACGTTGTACTATAGTACAAAAGTAATACATTTTTGAATCATAATAACAAGCTTCGAGTTCGTAGATGATTTCCTAGAGATTCTAATACATAACTGATATACAAAAAGTAATGCAAAAGAATCTCCACAAGTTTGTATGCATGCGACTCGAGCTATCAGTCCTGGGGTAATCCTACTCCGTTTGTGTACCTGAGATACAAAGCTAAAAAGGTCAACCAAAAAGGTTGGTGAATCTCACAGGTTTAGTAATAAGGTAATCGTTTATGAACCACAAGTATGTACCAGCGTTGCTATCAAGCAAAGTAAGTAAATCAGTATGTACGCACAGTTGCCATGAGCTCATAAGTTGAAGCTTAACCGTGTAGTGTGAATATATCACGTACCCCCGTGAGTGCTATCCGCACACTCATATGTAACAAATACTAATATGCTTGTTTCTACGTGTAAATCAGTACGTGGTGGCGCTACCACCCCAGGTAGGGATTGTCAGTCCCAAATGGATCCATTTACTAGTAATCGCGCTTAAGTCCATAACTAACAACTTATGATAGGAGGATTTCAGTGGATAAAAGTAACTCATGCAAAGTTTGTGTAAAAGCAGTAGTAAAATCAGTACAGTACATTGCGTTCACATATAAAACGGTAGCTAAGTATCTCCCCCAAAGTATAAAAACAGTAAAAGTGGGGCCGTAAGACTCACCTGAGTCAAGCAAGCAAGCGTTTAACTTAATAAACGTAAAGTCTGAAAGCAGTAGTAATCCGTAGGTTCCGCGAACCCGCAACCTTCTAATGCCCTAAGCATATAAGGTTGTATGTATAAGTGAATGTCTCAAAAGATCATTCATGCTAGTTGTCCACTCAACTAGTTATGTCTAAGTATTTGTTTGTACGTTTGTGATCATTTTGTAAATAAGTATGGCCCGTTGGTGATGGAGGTGTAATAATAAATCAAGTATTATTATTATGTAATTCATTGTGCTTGTATATCTTGTAAGTGTAGTGTTTTATGTATTCAATACTTAGTATAAAAAAGTATTTTTAAAGTTTCCATTTCGTGCGACAATATGTAACCCGAAAATGCCATTCACGGACACTGTTCATATGATAATAATATTCACGGATTTCGTTCATGTGATAATGATATTCACGGAATGTTGTTCATGCGACAATAGGTTCACGGAGTACTATTCATACGACAATAGCATTCACGGAGTAATATTCATGTGACAATGGCATTCACGGAATTTTGTTCATGCGTCAATAAGGATTGACGGAATTCTTTCAAGTATAAGTGTTAGTTTTTATGCGACAATGAGTATGTATTCACGGAATTTAGTTTTAATGCGATAATAGATTCAAAGATTATTTATGATTTTTATATAAAATAGTAAACGTTATCGAATCATTCTGAAATTTTTACACAAAGTTCCTACATATGTTATGTACTTCCTATAATTTTTTTAAGACTTTTGGAGGTCGTTTGATATTTTATAAAAATTCACAAAGTGTCAGTATTCAGTTTAATCCGAGATTCGACCACTTCTCACAAACCTAATTTTCTGGAGAAATGGGTGTATTTATGGAATGAGCCAAAGAATAACTTTTTGTACATAACAAAATTACCAAGATTTCCCAAGTGGTCTCATACGTTTTTGAGGTCTAGAATTCGAGATATGGTCTCGAGAAGTAGGCGGTTTTTACTGCTCGCTGAAACAGTAAACCTATGTTACCGGAGAAAAATATTTTCGAGTAGCAAACGGAGTCAAAAAGCCACGAGACTAATTTTGTTGGAAAGATAACTTCTTGTAATACATTTTAGGCTTAAGAAACGTTCATTTTGGTGTTGTAATGATTTTTATAAAATTCGTGGAAGTGGAAACAGAATCTGGACAGGAAACATAAACTCATAGTTTCGAGATTTAAATTGCGTTTTGATTACTTATTTGGACATTAACAAGTTGAATAAGTAACATAACATGATAATATACATATTGTAAGTAAAATACATGAGGAGTGAAGTTCTTACAACGTCGAATGAGGAAACAGAAAAGATAGAAAGGTAGAGCTCGTTGCGGTGAACGTTTTTCCTTCCAACCGTCTTGCGATCCAAATGGGTTTTTGTTGGTGATTTGAGGGATTATTGGGGCTGGTTTTCCAGCGATTTTTAGAGAGAGAGAGAGAGAGATTGGAGAAGAAAATGGTGAAGAGGAATGGTGGAGGAAGAGTGAGTAGGTTGATGAATGAGCATGGGGTGTTTGTGTATCCCTTAAGCTAGCAAAAGGAGGGGGGAAAAGGGGCATGGGGGCTGCAGATTTCGTGGGCCCCCACCCACTAGTTGGTGTTCAACTTTTGTTCCAAAAGTTGCGTTAAGTCCCGTGTTCGTTTACCCGAATCGTGTAACGTTTTAAAGTACTTTTATTGTACGCGTGTAATCGCGACATTTCTAACCGAAGTATTTTATCAAAATACTTATTATGAAGTTATAAAAATATGACTTAATTTATTTCATGTGTCGGGCGCGTTTCGTGTATTTTCGTCGTGTACGGAGAGTTTTATACAATATTAAATACGTGAAATTTATTCTCGCAATCTATTTAGGTAATTAATGTTTGTTTTGGATATTTCCACATTATTTTAACAGTTTGTCACCAACGTCCATTTTAAACGGTGTTGGACCTCGTCCAGTACGTAGTGTACGATTTAAATAATCGTGCAAGTGTGTATGTAATTACACAAAAGGTTACGTATATTTAGATTAATATAATACTAAATACATGTAATTACAAGTAGTTAGGCACTAATTAAAGTCCTAAATTAGCGGGTGTTACAACAACTTCAAAGCTTCATCTTTTTACAAGGAATCAAGTTCAAGACTTCATCTCTGCCCTTCTCATTTCATTCCCATTATGAGGACTCTTTTTCATCTTCATTTTACTCTTATAACGTTTATTTAATGTTGAGACATAGTTTGTGACAACAGATCTAGCTTGAAATAGGACTGGTGTAAGTGTTGTCATGTTTGTACATTGGTTTAGATTTGTAAATAAATGTTTATTTTGTTATTAATATTCGTTAAAAATATTAGTATATTTAAGTGTTAGACGAATATCGAGAATGAAATAAATATGCATAGCGAGTCGAGATCTCAAGTCGTAAGGCATTACGATGCGAGATGAGATCTGAACTCGCAGATCAATGTAAGCGAAGCGAAGTCAACTGGGCTTGGGCTTGTGTGCGAATCAAACTGGACTCGCAGGCCCAATGGCTGCGAGTTGATCAAAGTATAAATGTTCGATTCGGTTTAACCTATTGAGTACTTTTGCCATTCGATTACATAACCTGCGAATTTAGCAATCCAGAGAAAACATATTCTAAAGACTAGGCTTTGACGATTTATCGTTTAAAGCTAAGTATTAGTTAAACAAAATGCAAACTTATTCGTTATAGTAAGATAACACCGTATTAAGGGATTCCGCACCTTAATACTACAGATAACGAAGTTATCGATCCTAGAACTAGGGACTTACATTTAAAGTTCACTCAAAGATTCATGTTCAAAAACTTGGTTAAAATAACTTTTTATCATAAAATGTAACATGTTTCTCACTAAAATGTAACATATTCTGACCAGATTCTTATACGAAATTTACCAAATTGTTTCTCACTAATTTCTTAATGAAAATGGAGGTTTTTATAATCTAAAATCAAGTTCAAGATATTAGCTTTCAAACCCCACTGGTCCTATAATTTTTAAAGCTCATTTACTATTTTTAATAATTTTTGTGGGAATAAATAATTAATTTGTCCAGTAAAGTCAGAACCTTTAGCCTTATGGTTTTGACCATATCTCGAGCTACACAGTTTCAAATGACTTGAGACCATCTCCAAGATCTCACAAATTTTCTTACTTACAAATTTCAAGTTGACCACTTGATATCGCGTAAAAAGTCACGTTTTTACTACCGATATTTCTCTCATTCTGGAACGATTCTTGGCATTTGAACTCAAATAACACTCAAATCAATGAGAATCTGCCAAAGAGGTCAAAACAAGGTTGCACGATAAAAATCAAGCAAAACGGATGAAAAACAAAGATACCACGCACGTTTGAAGATTCAAGGCATCAACACAAGATTTAAAGACTAAAGTGCCTTTATAATCTAAAATCAAGTTCAAGATATTAGCTTTCAGACCGCACTGGTCGTATAATTTTTAAAGCTCATTTACTATTTTTAATAATTTTTGTGAGAACACATAATTAATTTGTCCAGTAAAGTCATAAACTTTAGCCTTATGGCGCTGACCATATCTCAAGTTACACAGCTCCAAATGACTTGAAATCATGGTCAAAATCTAAAAAAATTTGTTAGCTACAAATTTCATGTTGACCACTTCTGTTGAAAACCTATAGATTTTGCTCAGAATTTACGACTTGATGCATGTGTCCAAATCAGACCACAAAAGATAAATGTATTTTTTGTAAATAGTTAGACTTCTCTAAAAATCCTGAACAAATTTCAGAACGTAGATAACATATGGAGGAAAAACTGGTATTTTTTTCGACATTATTTTGAGCTATAGATTTTTTTAAAAAATCGACAAGGAGATGCATTTTCTAGGAAAATACAATGTGTGGACTGATTTTGTAGAAAAGTGGAAACTGACACCTTCGAAGATGATATAAGCGATGTAACTTACTTTTATAGACTTATGAACATATCTAAGGTTTGGGTGAAATTTTCAGGTCAAACCGAGACGGTTTGAACAAGTCAACAAAAACGGGGAACAATTTCGAAAACGTCAAACTTTCTATTTTTGGAAACTTACTATTTTAGGAAAGAATTGTAAACAAAACGGGTTTTGGTGTAATATTTAGTAACTTAGACCAAAACAAGACTTAAAAACACCCCCGAACTAAAAACCTACACTTAGAACACTTGGATTAAAAATCGAAAGCTGATCAGACCTTAGTCCCCTTAGTGTCGCAACTTCTTATGTCGCTACTAGTGTCGTCAAAAACAGAAACTTAATTTTCACTAAGTATGGAACTTGTGTAACAACTTGTAATCACCTAATACAACAATGCGACAACACATAATATATAATAATTTATAGTATACAATGAAACAAACCTAACGATAATGCCTTAATGAATTAATATTACAAACTTTCACCAACGGGTCGTAGACGTTTTTGATAAACATACTTGAACAAATTACTTGGACATAATAGTTGAGTGAACTAGCTTTAGGTGGACATTAACCCTCCACCTACACGATTGGCTTAAGTGGACATTAACCCTCCACTTACATAGATGGTCTTTTGAGACATCTATTTACATGCACAACCTTATACGTTTAGGGCGTTAGAAGTTTGCATTTGGAACACACATTGCTTGCTTATTTGATTATTTGCTTGCTAATTGCTAAATTCAAGTGACTTTCATAGCCCCTTTTTACTTGTTTTGAACTGTTTTGGGGTGAAAATACATACATTACGATTGTGTAACTATTTTTATACAACTGTTTTATGAAAACATGTAACTGAAAACAACTTATACAAATTGCATGAGTAACTAACTAATTCACTAAGGCCTCGCGTATCATAGTTTGATTTGTTATAAGTTTATATACTTACACGAGGCACCAACACAAACGGTTAAGTTTCGAACACATAAACTCATGGCAATACAACCTCTTAAATCTGCTGATTAACATTTATGTTATTATGGTAAAACAATACAAAACGATATTGCGGTAGCGCAATACAAAACGATATTGTGGTAGAGCAATACAAAACGATATTGCAATAGAGTTATACAAAATGATATTGCGGTAAAGCAATACAAAAAGATATTACGGTAAAGCAATACAAAACGATATTGCGGTAAAGCAATACAAAACGATATTACGGTAAGGCAATACAAACATTACAATATTGCAGTAAAGCAATATGACCTTATTAAGTCTTGAATTTACACCATTTTGTTATTGGCAATAGTATACATTACTATCATTGCATACATGCAATATGCTTACTTATTGTGGTTTTGAGATACAAACAAAATCTTGTGTTTTATACCAATATTTTGGACAATTGTTTAACAAACCTATGAACTCACAAACTTTATGTTGACCCTTTTAGTATGTATTTCTCAGGTAACCCGCCGTAGTAAGATGCTTTTGGAAAGTATTAGCTCGAGTCGCATGTTTTTAAAATCAATAAGAGATTAGACTACATTACGATATTTTTGTATCAACCATTATGTTTTAGAAATCTCTCGACATTTGATGCGAACTCCAAGGATTTTTGTATAAATTTTTATCTATGGAATGTAACTATTTTCAAAACGTCTTATTTAGAGGTCGTTTGTTGTGATCTTTTTTGTGTTATGATATTTGATTTGGTCAGCGCCCCCGTGACACCTCATACTTCCGCTGCCATGTGTATTGGGGGTGCGACAGATTGGTATCAGAGCTAAAGGTTATAGCGTCCTAGGTTGCATTAGTGGGCCTAGACTATAACAGTTAAGTTAGTATTCCTTATTAGGTATGACTGTTTCAGGTATTGCATTATTCGAACTTAATTTAACATAGCTTAATCAACTATGTACAATTAAAGAAGAATCGATGGAAGATCTGAAATGGTTATGGTGAACGAGAATATATTAGTAGACCTAGACTACGACAGGAACGGGACCAGACTTATAAGTGCTTTATGTGTAATGCTTATATATATATATATATATATATATATATATATATATGTATATATATATACATACATGAAACCTTATGTGTACAAATTTATTTGCAAAACTTATTAGGCTATTGTATATTATATATAAATAGGTCTTAATTACTAATACACTCACCACGGGGAAATGGCAGATCTTCCCATTGTGACGTCACCTAACATAGAGAACGAGACCCAAGGTCTCACCTACCACTATAGAGGCACCTATCATGATCACTCACCCACGCAGGATGAACAACGCACTGTTAGCAAGAATTCAACTGAGGAAGAACCGATAGAATTAGAACCCTTCAAGGATCCGTTGCTTGAAACTCGCTTAAGATTAGCAGAAATTCCACTAAACATGTAAAATGTGTGGTAAAGGATTATCAAAATAAAATTTTTGTCAGACATTTCCCATGAATTTTTCATAAATGTAAATCTTCCATAAGATTTTTGACAAAACAAAATTTTCAACACTTTTCAATGACCAGAGCTTTCAACGTATTTTTATCGACTCGAGCCTTTAACCCATTTTCATCAAATATTTACCCAGAATTTTCTACAACTTCAATTTTACAACGGATATTTGTTAAACGGAATTTCTCAACGATTTGTCAAAAATAACGGTTTTCAATGGATTTTCATCAACTTAAGTTTTCAACATATTCGCGTCAGCAGGGATTCTAAACAAATTTTGCCATAAAATGATTTATAAAATTTTCAAAATCCAAAAATTACTAACAAAGTTACCAAAATTTAGGATGAAATTTTGATGTAGCATGAATTAAGTAACACAAATTAAACTTGTTGATTCAAAGAATACCCAAGAATAATTTCTTCCAACAAACGTTGATTCTAAATGAATACCGTTGCTAGGATAATTCAACTCAATTGTTAACACAATATTGAGAGAAACTTTTACTTTCATAAAAAAATATAAATTTCAACTTCCATTCTATTACAACTTAAAATCCTTATAAAGGGAAATAAAAGAAGCTTTAACCTCTGAAATATCAAAAGTCTAATATTAATGAAAACTTAAAATGCAATTAAATATAGATTAGTTAATAAAAGAAGCTTTAACCTATGTAATATCAAAAGTTTAATATTAATAAAGACTTAGAATACAATTAAACATAGATTAGTTAATTTGTTTCCAAACTAATCAAAGGTCTTCAATATAATTCCGCATCATTCTCCCCAGGTTAAAGTTACTCGAGTCGTTTTCGAGTCTTCACTGCTTCTACAACATTCGGAGATAGATTAGTAGCATTAACAACTTAGATGTTAAAAGAACATAACCAAAGATAATAAGGGTAGTAGTAGACAAATAAAACATTTTCACATTATTGTGAAAAATACTTCTCTCTCTTGAAAAATGAAATGTTTGTTGATTGTTCTTAACATTATCTTGCCACTTTGAAGGTTCATAACAACATTCCAATAAAGATGAAACAATCAATATCTTCGTGGCACCGTTAAAATCTTTTTCTTTGCTAAGAAAAGATTGATTATGATGATGTGTGTAGTCTTCCTCTTCAAATGATAACTTATCAAAGATATTCAATGAAATAACATTTTTACAGGTTACTCCATTGTTAATGAAATGACAATTGTCATTTTTGTTGTTGCAACTCGTAAGATATATGTCTTCCATTTCTTCAAAACTAGAAAACCCAAATTTACCATCGAGATATATGTTTATTAACAAAATCTCACGTTCATCGGGTTTCTCTAGCTCCTCATAAACATCGTAGATTACAATTTCTAATAGGAATTTCGGTTCTGATACCAACTGATGTAGGGTGAAATTAACAAACAAAAATTAAACTTGTTGATTCTTAGAATACCCAAGAATAATTTCTTCTAACAAGCGTTGATTCACAAAGAATACCGCGGTTAGGATTTTCCAACACACGTTGATTCACAAGAATACCGCGGGGAGGATAAATTCAACTCAATTGACCAACGCAACTTGAGAGAACGTTCACTTTTTCATATAATTATCAACTTAAAACTCCTATTCTATTACAATGGTGGCCTATATAAAGGACTACAATTATTTAAAAGACATTCATATATGAAATATCAAATGCCTAGAGTTAATAAACTATTAAATGACTAAATAAACAACTCATCAAAGCCACACTAATAACTCAAAACAACTCAAAAGACACATAACTCAAAGGTCATGTACAAATTCGGATGAATGTTCCCCTAGCACATGTAGAAACAATTGCATAACTTATTCTAGAAAATTCCAAATGAGATACCACTTGTTGCATAATAAAATAGACATGTAGAGCTTTCCAACCATATATCACACATTAAATATGGATGTCTACATCATTCCATTTTATTTTTTGAAGTTGACCAAAAAATCAGAAAAACTAGTCGTCATGGTGATGCGTCCCGCATCATTCTCCCCGGGTTTAACGCGACTCGTCCTCAAGTCTTGGCTGAAGTTTTCTTCAACATTTGGAGATAAATTAGTAGCATCAACAATTTAGAGGTTAAAAGAATATAACCAATGAGAGCAAAGGTAGCAGTAGAAAAATAAACCCTTTTCACATTAATGAGAAAAAAACTTCTCTTTCTTGAATGTTGAAATGTTTGTTTAATGTTCTTAAAATCACTGATGCTGTGTAAACGGGGCTTTAGTTTTAAAATGAAAATTACCTCACTTGCTAAAACAAAACTCAGGCAAGAATACCTGATCGTATAATAATATAGTATGATAAGCCCGAATCGAACAAAAAGAACGGATGTCAATTCAAATAAAATAGAAATTTATACAATTATTTAAAGCAATTAAAAGAAAAGGGGAACGTTTGAGTTCCGTTCAAACAATTGGCAAACAATTATGAGAATTGATTTATTAAGTAAAACTTAATTAGAAAATAAAGAAATGATAAAATAATTAATTACATAAAATATTTAATTCAAATGATAAAAGAAACACAATTGTTTAGATTATTTTCCTCAGAATCTGATTATCATTTTATTGAATCGCTAATATATGGATTTTATTGTGACATAATAAATGTATCAATTATCCTTACAAGATTAATTGATTAAACACAATCAAGAAAGATATAAAGTTGCTTTCAACCCGTTAACAGTTCAATTTAACGTTATCCACCAAATCGTATTATGAATTAAAACTACACCGTTTGTATGATTTACTTTTGCAACTTGAATCAACAAAGTTTATAACTAATCAATAGCTATCACGTTCATTACCAAATATTAATCATAATTAACCCTAGCCTATCAAACTCAATCTATTTAGTGATAATCATCAATTAAAATTAACAATCATTAATAATGATCAATCAATAAAGAACTCAATCATAAATCAATAAATCATCACGCTAGGTTAACATCAATAATCAATAATTAAACATGGATCATCAAGTAAACATGTAAACATTCATAAAATCCAATATAAATCCGCAATTCAATAATCAAATCATCATCAAAGTAATATCATCTAAACAATTGTATTAAAAACTTAGCCACTCATATTATAACAGAAAATCAGAATCGAAATCAAAGTCATAATCATTATCAAATGAAAAGAAGTAATGTATTCGAACCGAAAAGTCAAAATAATGATTGAATGAACAAAAGCCTTCAAGTCTTCTTTCTTTCTTCCTTCAAAACTCTCTGGAATTAGGTTTTTTATTAAGAGAAAATCGACTGGAGAAAAGTGTAGGTGATTCCCCAAAAATGAGAGCAAAATGAGTTATTTAGGGTTTCTGTCGACGCAATCCATACGCCGTATGGACATCCATACGCCGTATGGATTGAAAAGCCCATGGATCCAACCCGCGTACTCTGGCGGCCCGACTCACTCAATCCATACGCCGTATGGACATCCATACGCCGTATGGATTGAAAAATGTAACTTTTCAGCTCCACGACCTCCAATCTTCAAACTTTAAACTTTTCACCTCCTTTTCTTCAATAATGACTCGTTTTCTGCTTCTTTTTCCAATTCAAGGTCCAAATAATTCCTAAATGCAAATATGAACGAATTGAGTCTCTTATTCACACAAAATGCATAAGAATTTAATTAAACAAATGGGTAATTAGCACTATAATTTAGTACATTTTGGCGTTCATCAATCACCATGCCATTTGAAAGATTCATAATTACTTGCCAATACATGTGAAACAAGCAATACCGTTGAGACACCGTTTACATCATTTTCTTTGCTAAGTAAAGATTGATTATAATGATGTGTATAGTCTTTCTCCTTCAATTGGTACTTATCCACTATATTCAATGAAGTAACATCTTCATAACTTACATCATCAATAATGACATCGGAATTGTCATTATTGTTGGTGCAACTCATATGGAAAATGTCTCTCATTTCAACATAACTAGAAATCCCAACTTTACCATTGAGAACATTATTTATAAATAGAATCTCCTCTTCATTAGGTTTCTCTAGCTCCTCATAAACATCGTAGATTACCATTTCTCACAGGCATTTCGGCTCTGATACCAACTGATGTAGGGTGAAATTAACAAACAAAAATTAAACTTGTTGATTCTTAGAATACCCAAGAATAATTTCTTCTAACAAGCGTTGATTCACAAAGAATACCGCGGTTAGGATTTTCCAACACACGTTGATTCACAAAAATACCGCGGGGAGGATAAATTCAACTCAATTGACCAACGCAACTTGAGAGAACGTTCACTTTTTCATATAATTATCAACTTAAAACTCCTATTCTATTACAATGGTGGCCTATATAAAGGACTACAATTATTTAAAAGACATTCATATATGAAATATCAAATGCCTAGAGTTAATAAACTATTAAATGACTAAATGTTGATGCATATTAGGTTGTCTGTCAGTTGGTCTATCGAGTTGTAATAAGTGTCATTAGTCTTATAGTGAAAATATAGTTTTTGTTATATGCGACACTTAAGTTTTAGGTTAGGCGTCACTTGCCTTAGTGACGCATAACGTCACTTAGGTAAGTGACGCATGAAGGCGGCCACATGCGACACTTCCACAAGTGACGCATGTCGGCTGACTTTTTGTATAAATACAAACCTACGGGTTTCCGGCTAGGGTTGACGAAACCCTAGCACCATTTGTCGACTAAACATCTCTGTAATCATTCCCAATTCATAATACAAGCTGATATCTTCGTTTACTTTGTTAATTACATTTGTATCGGTTTGTGTTCATTAGTAATACAAGCAATTGATTGATTCCGCCTTTCAATTGTAGTCAATTGTCATCTAGATCCACGTCAAAGGGCACTTTCAACTGGTATCAGAGCCTATAGGTGATAACATTGACGTTTAGAAGGTATTTTGGGTTCATTTCGGTTTTGTTTGAATCAAGAATCAAGATTACATACGGATTTTGAGGTGCTAAGGTGCAATACAGACGATATTCTTCATCATTTACAGGTTTCGTCCTTTAGGGTTCAAGGAATTTTCGTTAGGTTTACGAAAGTTCGAATTTTTTAGGGTTTTAGGATTTTGCAGCCGTTTTGCGACACTCAATCCGTCACTTGGACGGGTCACTTACAGCGGCACTACCTAATCCCAAATTAGGGTTATACCGTCACTTGAACACGTCACTTAAAGCATCATTTGAGGTTTATACGACACTTAACTTAAGTGTCGTTCCCTTTAATCCACCGTCACTTACGTGCGTCACTGTTGCACGTCACTTGACTTTCAAGCGTCACTTCCGTTAGTGACGCCTGTTAGATTTTCTGCGTCACTTTCTTTAGTGACGCCTATTGATTTACTGCGTCACTTTTACTAGTGACGCCTATTTGTTTTAGCACGTCACTCAAGTACGTCACTTGAGTGCGTCACTCGTCTGATTGAGCGACACTTATTTACAGTGTCATCAGTCACTTCATCCATCACTCGATGGCGTCACTTACCTAGTGACGCTAGTATTTGCGACACTTCAGTGCGTCACTTACTAAGTGACGCCTTCAGTACTAATATTTTTCCGAGCTTTTGTTTTTGAGTAAAATTTCAAGTATATTTTCAATGGCCGCAGACAAGGAAGATATTAGAGGTATTAAGGAGATGATAAAGCAAGGAAATGATATCGGTTCAAATAATAAACCTCCACTATTCACTGCAGACATGGACTATGCTTATTGGAGAGACAGATTTGAACAATTTGTGGATTTTCATTGTCCAGAACTGTGGGGTCCATTAAAACAAAGATATGAGGCTCCAGTGGCTGAAGGAAACTATCGCGGTGTTCCTCCACCAAAATCTTTCACTGCAATGACACCTCAAGAAAAGAAAGATTATCAAATAGAAAGGAAAGCACATTCAGCTATTTGTATGTGTTTGACAAAGGATGTTATGAGACTGTTTAAAACTCATGACACAACCTATGATTTATGGAAGGCAATAGAGACGAGGTGTGGGGGAAATGAGAAATATAAGGAGGCTAAGCTTGAATTGATTAAGAAACAGTACGATCTGTTTGACTCCTTACCTAATGAGACAACTTCTGGATTGTTTACTCGGTACTCACAACTGGTGAGTGAATTAACTGAAGGTGGATATAATCTCACTGCACTTGAGATTAATAAGAAGTTGTTGGATGTTTTACCAAGTGCATGGGATGTGAAAGTCCAATTCTTGAAGGAAAATCAAGAATTGGCTGGGATGACATTGGATCAGCTTATAGGAGTTCTTCAAGCCCACGCTATGGAATTGAAGAAGAAGGAGTGCAAGTCGAATGGATTTGTACAAAACCCTTCACTTTATGGAAGCCAAGTAAACTCTGGTAAGAGTTATGGAGGAATGGCATTCATATCGGATATCAATTCTCCATCCAATTCAGCTGGGGCTTCACATGCTGCCTATGTTTCCGGGACAACCTGCACAAATCAAGGAACACAACAGCCGGTTTCAGCATCACCAGCAATCCAAGAGCAAGCTGCGATTTATACAGCTTTTCTTAGCTCTTACAAAGATTTGGTTACTCAACCAAATACTACTTTGGAAATGACCAAAGAAGATTATGCTCAGCTGGATGATGATGACTTGGAACAGATGGATTTAACTTGGAACATAGCTATGATCTCAAGGAGAGTTCAGAAGTTCTTGCAGAGGACTCGACGCAAGAGCTTGGAAGGTAATGGAAAGACAGGGTTTGGGTTTGATAAAAGCAAGGTTCGATGTTACAACTGTCAGAACCTTGGTCACTTTGCAAGGGAATGTGAGAAACCCAGGATGCCATCGTCAGGTCTTACTAAGCCGGATCCGCCCAAGGCAAATGAGAAAGAAGAAGCTAAATCATTGGCTGTAGATAATGCTTTGATCGTTTTTGAGCCAACTGCTTCTGATTGGAGTGCTCAGGCTGCACAGTTTCAATGCCTGATGGCTCACATTACTCCTGAGGTACCAAATGAACCTAACGAGCCTTTCAATTGTGTTTCATGTATTAAATTGACTGAATCCCTTGAGGTCTATCAGAAAGACAATTTAAATATGCGGGACAAGATAGTTAAACTTACTGAATCTAATAATTTTTTTCTAGAAAATGAAAAACTTTATGAACAACACCTTGAAGCTCATAAATTAGATACCGAAACATTTAAAGCAAAGGTATTTAGCGAGCAAGATGCAATTAAGAGTTATCTTGTCGAAATTGAATTGTTGACTAAAGAACTATCTGATTTAAAAAATGAGTTTGACAATCATAAAAGCAAAATCTTAGGTTCAACATTCGCAACTCAAGTCTTTAATGAGATAGTTAGTAAGCAAGGGGCAAGCGGCAAAAAGAAGGAAGGTCTTGGCTATAACCAAGTACCACCACCTTCTAATGCTGAATATTGTCCCCCGCTTGCTAAAGAAGGCCTTGAGGAGATTTCAGTTGATTATACCAAACTGTATGGTATTAAGGCCCAAGAAGCCAAGCTAAACAAACTGACAACGGAGAAAACCAAGAGGCAAGAGTATCCATTGCCTCAGTTTGTTAAAGCTGAAAGTAAGTCTCCAGTTCATACTAATGAGATTGTTGAGATAGAGGATATTACTGATCAGGAATATCTTGAGTTTAAGAAGGTTGAGGCTAAACCTGAAAAACAAATTTTAAAAGTTGAACCTGTATCAAAGGTTCAAAGTAAAAAGGAAAATAGAGTTTTAAATGTGAAACTTCAAACTCAAAAGTCACCGGCAAACATTTTAAAACAAAAGGTGACAAATGAAAAGGTTCATGTTGATAAAACTTCTGCCTCAACTTCTAAACCAAAACAAGCATTCTCTAACACGTGTACGAAATGTTCATGTTCTAGAAATGCTTCACCACTTCCTGCAGTAAATCCTTCGCCTCAACAGTTTATAGAGACTCGTTGTTGTTTCTACTGCAAGAAACAAGGACATTTGATCCGCGACTATCCCAAACTTTCTCATCAGCGTTATGGGAGAGATATGCCTAGGACATCATTCTACATAAATTCTTTTTCAAAATCACCTTCTAGGCATCACTCCAACTCTCCTAAGCCTGCCGAGAAAGTAAGTAATGTTGGGCAAAATTCTTTGTCAATTCCAAAGCCCGACATTACCTCTAAGCCAAATTCCGAACCATCAAAGGTTTGGAAAAGAAAAGAGTCCACTGCGGAATCTATTGTCATCAATAATAACACATCAGATACTAAATCTGATTTGTTTAAAAATAAAGTTTTATCTGATGTGCTTATTGTTGATGACTATGGTCGACCTAAGTCTGTAAAGGCTTGGGTCACCGTTTCTCACTAATCTTCTCATTCTTTTGTGTTGCAGCAGTCTGAACGTGTAAAAGATAGCGAATGGTTTCTTGATAGTGGCTGCTCGCGACACATGACTGGTGATGTGTCTCTACTTGTGGATATTAAACCATACGCAGGAGGACATGTGGCCTTTGCAGGAGATACGGGAGGAACGATTTCGGGGAGAGGAACGCTAACAAATGGAAGGGTTAGCTTTGAGAATTTAAATTATGTGGCCGAACTTCAACATAATCTGTTAAGTGTTTCACAAGTTTGTGATAAGGACTATACCACATCCTTTACAAAGACTGAGTGTGTCACCTTGAAGCCGGGGTATGTCATTCCTGAGGAATGGGTGTTGATGCGTGCACCTAGAAGAAATGATACCTATGTAATGAACATGCGAACCGTGGAGACAACCAGCGAGTACACTTGTCTCCTTTCGAAGGCTTCAGAAAAGGAATCACTCCTTTGGCACAGACGGATGGGACATATTCATTTCCGTAAAATGAATTTTCTAGTTAATAACGATTTGGTTCGTGGAGTTCCGAAACAGTCCTTCGCCTTGAAGGATGACTGTGTTTCTTGCCACAAGGGCAAACTCCACAAGAAGTCCCATAAGTCTAAGGTTGTGAATTCCATTAATGCTCAGTTGGAATTACTGCATATGGATCTTTTTGGTCCTGTTTCTACAAAGAGCATCGGTGGTCGCTCTTACTGTTTGGTAGTGACAGATGACTACTCACGGTTTTTGTGGGTATACTTTCTCGCAACGAAGGATGAGACAACGGGAATTTTGGTCTACTTGTTGGATAAGTTGGCAAATTTGTGCAACTTAAAGGTGAAGAGACTGCGAAGCGACAATGGAACCGAATTCAAGAACTCAACTCTCGAATTATTCTGTGCTTCTAGGGGTATTGATCATCAATTCAGTGCTCCGAGAACTCCTCAACAGAATGGGGTTGCAGAACGGAAGAATAGGACCATCATTGAAACTGCTCGCACTATGCTCGCAGATTCCAAGCTGCCTATCATCTTCTAGGCCGAGGCAGTTAATACTGCCTGTTATGTTTTGAATCGGGTGCTTTCGGTAAAGAAAACGAACAAAACATGTTATGAGCTATTCAATAACCGCAAGCCAAATCTGCAGTTTCTGGAGCCATTTGGATGTCCTTGTTTGATAATGATTACCAAAGAACGTGTCTCTAAGTTTGGTGATAAAGCCGTTGAAGGGATTTTTCTTGGATATTCGGTCAACTCCCCAAACAAACGAGTATACAACAAATCAACAAACGAGATAGAGGAACACTTTGAGGTCAAATGCTTAAGGTATACGGAACCACCTCAAGGAACGGGTCCGGATTGGTTCTTTAATTATGGGAAACTCTTCAGTTCTTTTAATGTTACGGAGGACGACGAAACAGAAGAGTTAATTACTATGCTTCATGGACTCGATGTTTTTCATCAAACATTCGATTCTCCTCCTATTATATCCAATCCAATTCCCGATACGACATCCACTCCCACACCTACACCAACACAACAAACGCCTGCATCTACATCCACTACTTCCACTGCATCTGTACCTACTCCTACACCACCAACTACTACCATCCCTTCTTCTTCAAAAATTGTCAATGCTGAGGATCTTCCACATGATCCAGATATGCCTCTTTTAGAGGATGAAGAAGATATGGATTATTCTCGTTTCTTCACTAATGAAGAGAACGAAGATGCTTCTGCCACTGAAGGTGATTTGAACAACTTGGAATTAAATCTTGTGCCAGATGCTATTCATGTTACTCGGATACATAGGAATCACCCAGTTGAAAACATAATTGGTGATCCTCATTCTTCTGTTCAAACAAGAAATCAGGCAAAGCAATCTGCTGAAGATAAGCATACTTCAGCTGATCAGGTTCTGGGATTTATGGTATCCGTAAATTCATGCCATCTTTCCTAAACCGAACCGAAGAAAGTCGAAGAGGCCTTACAAGATCCATCCTGGGTCGAGGCCATGCAAGATGAACTGCAGCAATTTCACAAGCTGCAAGTGTGGACGCTAGTTCCATTACCCAAGGGTGCTGATCCAAAAGGCACTAGATGGGTATATCGAGTAAAGAAGGATGATCGAGGGGTTGTTACAAGGAACAAAACTCGACTAGTTGTTCAAGGGTATACTCAAGTTGAAGGACTAGATTATGATGAGGTTTTTGCCCCTATCGCCAGATTGGAGTCCGTTCATATCTTTTTGGCCTTTGCATCATTTAAAGGGATTCGTGTCAAGCAACTTGACGTCAAAAGTGCATTCCTTTATGGTCAAATTGATACGGAAGTATATGTTCAACAGCCTCCGGGTTTTGAAGATTCGGTGAATCCAAATTATGTCTACAAACTAAATAAGGCATTGTATGGACTTCATCAATCTCCTCGCCTATGGTATGAGAGGCTTGCTACTCATCTGGTGGAAAATGGTTTTACTCGGGGCAACATCGACAGTACTCTCTTCACAAAAGGGAAAGGGGATGATTTGTTACTAGTTCAGGTGTATGTCGATGATATTATTTTTGGGTCGTTAAATGAGGCACTCTGTAAAGAATTTGAAGAGGTCATGAAGTCAGCTTTCGAGATGAGTGCAATGGGAGATCTCACTTTCTTTCTAGGTGTGCAAGTTGAGCAGTCATCCAAAGGAATGTATATTCATCAGTCAAAATATGTCAATGACATGTTGACACGATATGATACGCTCACTTGTAAGCCTTATGGAACTCCTATTGAACTCAATCATAATCTTGGACCTGCTGATGATGATGAGGACTGTAAAGAAAAGGATTACTGTTCGATGATAGGTTCTCTTATGTACCTCACTGCTTCAAGGTGAAGCGGATTTTTGGTTATCTCAAATATAGACCCTCTCTCGGTCTATGGTACTCCAATGAGAAGAATTTTACGCTCTCTGCCTATTCAGATTCAGATTACGGTGGCTGCAACATCAATAAGAAGTCAACAACAGGAGGATGTCAGTTCCTTGGATCCCGATTGGTGTCGTGGCAATGCAAAAAGCAGACTACGGTTTCTACTTCAACAGCGGAGGCCGAGTACATTGCTGCTGCAAGCTGTTGTTCTCAAGTTCTTTGGATTCAGCACCAACTGCGCGACTACGGGTTACTCTTAACTATGACTCCTATACATATTGATAATACAGTTGCCATATCAATCACATGCAATCCCGTACAACACTCTAAAACCAAACACATAGAAATTAGGTTTCACTTTATACGGGATTGTTATGAGAAACACCTTATCGATCTTGTCCATATTGATACCCTAAAACAAAATGCTGACTTATTCACTAAGGCTTTTTCAAGAGCCCGATTTGATGAATTAGTCAACATGATCGGTCTAAGGTTCTTTACCACGAAAAAGTAATTTATGACTTGGATATGTTTAAAGTAATGTTTTTTATTTTTAAAAAAAAAAAAAAAAATGCAACTGCCACTCTTTATACTTTCTAGTATTAAAGAAATGCAAGGTTGCTACATTTTAAAATAGACGTTGAAGTTGTGTCTGTAAACAACTTGGGATATGATAGTACATCGGGTGACATGCATAAAAATGGAAATTTAAGGTTTATCTTGGATGTGTCAGTAGATTTATCTGACGTATTGAAAACAATTTTTATAAACATTGTCTTCATCATACGATATATTAGTAGGCATGGTATGCAAAACTCTTTGAGAAGTCTTTAGAAGCTTAATCATTCATTGTCTATTTCAAGTGGTATAACATCATTAGATGTATGACACAAGTCTTAAATTCTTACTTATACTAGGCATGCTTTCATGAAAGATGTTTATTTGATATCATTTGGGGATATATATTGACAGTTTCCTCTGTTATACGTAAGTATAGACCTGACTTCTGTTAATATATATTTTAAAATTAAGCAAACACAAGTCAAAGTACTTGAAAAGTCTTTAAAATTAAGATACCTTACAAGGTCGCCAAAATGGTTTGACCAAGTCTGGTTTTGCTTAAACCTGAATCAAGCTATGTCGCTCTGTTGTACGTAAGTACAGACCTGTCACCGCTGACTTGATTCTTAAAAATTGATTTTCTTATATTCTATCTGTAAATGGAAACATGGTCTATGTCTTAAGTTAAGATGTATATCTATGGTGGGAACTACAGCGAAATGCACATACCAACAATAATAAAATACCTACTAGATGTGAGTATAACATGTTTAAGGGGATAAACATACTAATAATCATTTTGAAATAATTTTTATAAAAATTGTTTTTAGTATGTCAAGTAAATTTAAAGAGGACAAATATACTGATGATCCAAATAATACTTAATATTCCTAATAAATGCATGTTATTCCGATATGATCCCTAACCAGACTATATCAACTCCGTCACCAAAAAGAATGTGTTAAATTTTTCTAGTTGTAAATTTACATTCTTGTATGTCTTTTTATTTTTTTTAAGTTAGTGTAATTTTAGTTATTATCCAAGTTACAGTTACATTTTCCAATTTGAGTACCGAACTCACAACGCGAAAATCGATGAAATCGCAACTTTTTCACTAAAAGTAACCTGCGCGTCACTTTCATAAGTGACGCTACCAGTGACGCATACGCTATTGCGTCACTTACTAAGTGACGCAGTAAGTGTCGGGGTAAGCCACGCCTAAAGTGCCGGGTTGAGTGACGCATACTAGGGTCGGTGTATAAATACTCCTCCCCACGACACTCAACCTCACCACTTTTCAAATACTTATACCGTCACTTGCACTGACACACCGACACTCATACTGTCTCTGCGTCACTTCCCTCTGTGCGATTTTCTTCGATTGATTCCTGCATTCTACTGCTTGTTTGTGCATCCCATCGATATATCTTTGTTCCCCTCATTCCTACGATCTATTTGGTACTAATCTTAACCTTTTTCTTTTGATTTTCATGTTGTAAATTTAAATTAGGGTTACGGTTTAGGTTTAACTTTGAAAGCGTTCGATTAAACATTTGATTTGTTAATGTTTTCGTGTAATAAAGGGTGTGTAATACTCGTTTTTACCATGCGCACACCCTGGTAAAGTCGATTTCAAAAACCCCCAATTTTGAAATCTGGGTATGAACAGTGACACGATGATCTTCATCGTTGCGTCACTTACCTCAAGTGACGCTATTTGGTAATTTTGAAAGCCCATACCGTCACTTAATAAGTGACGCTTGATTTTGTGTCACTTCTTAAGTGACTCGTGTAGTGACGCATATACTTGTTTTATTTGTTAAGACCGTCACTCATCTTAGTGACGCCTCTAAATGCGTCACTCCACCAAGTGACTGTCTAAGTGACGCCTATTTCTATACGTCACTTATACCGTCACTTCTTAAGTGACTCCCTTAGGATACCGTCACTATGCTAACTGTCGCATGTTCTTCACCCGTCACTTCTTAAGTGTCGTATACTTTTAATCACTAAATACAAACATCACTTACATCAGTGACGCTTGATAGCGTCACTTACCCTAAGTGATGCTATACTTTAATTTTAATTTCAAACACTGTATACTACGACACTTCCTTAGTGACGGTAGTGGCCATGCGTCACTTACCATAAGTGACGCCTAAAGTCAAAATTCATTTTTTAACCTATCTGTGTTCGGGCTAACTCTATAACGATTTCGGTTATTTTTCATTGTATGTTAGCTTACAGATGGCTGAACTTCAGAACTATTACCGCCGCACCAACACTCGACACAACATTATGGCTTTTCTTGAGTCTACGCATGCAAATTCAGCGCCTTTTAGGCCAATGATTGAGTTTCTACGCAGATCAAGGATTCATCATGCGATTACTGCATCGACTCCGGTTTACATGAACCAAATCGAGGAGTTCTATGATCATGCACTGATCAGGGTTCAGGGTGATGTTCCCAGGATTGTATCCACTATGTTTGGTGAGGAAATCGAAATCACCGAGAACTCGATTAGATGGGTTCTCCAGTTCACCGACAACTCCACGATGCCCACCATCTTCCCAACTACATTTATCTATGGAGGGCTTCAGAGGATGGGTTATCCGGCAAACCAGCTCTCCGATTTCAGGATACAGTACCTCTGCCGGGTTTGGAGGTATCTGTGTCATATTGTGATCGTTTGTTTATCTCCGAGGAAAGGGGGATATGACGCTGCGAGTCATCTTACTTTATCTCTCATGTTGGCCCTCATCTACAACAAACCGTATAACTTCAGCGGTTATATTTTCGGCAACATGGTTGAGAACATAAGAGCTGGAAAGGATAAATGGCTGCAGTATCCTCGGTTTGTACAGCTTTTGTTGAACGACCTGAATCTTGATATAGCTCCAGATCAGCGATCCCTTCTGGTGCCGAAACCGATGCTTTTGCGAGTCTTCAACGACTGCAAGCTCGCGCCAAAGGGCGAGCCGGTTTTGGCTGATCGCGAACTCTTCGGGCACATAGTGAACGAAAACTATGTTGCGTGGCGCGATCATGGTTTTTTGGATGATGTCGTGCCTCCGGTCAACGAGGACGACTTAGTTGATACCGATATCGCTCAAGGCTTAGCGGATATCGATCGTGTTGATCGGGTTGAGGCCGATTCTGATGACGGTGGGCCCACACCACCTGATTCTGAGGGTGACGTGCCACCACAATCTGCTTTTGACGGTATTCAGCTTGTCGATCCTCGACGCTTTAAGCGTATACTGAGACGGATCTCTGCTGGCAGGGTCCATGTCCCGAGGAATCCGGGCAAACGTCCTGCTGGGTCTTCACCTTCTTATGCCGATTTACCTCTCCGTAGACGCCAGCGGACGACAGTGGTCATTGAGGAACCAACATCTCAGCGACAACAACCACCGCCACCGTCTGACATGCCGTCTCTTCAGATGGTTTTGGCTCAGATGGAGCTTTTAGCGAAACGGTTTGATGATCAGAAGGCTATTATTGAAGCTCAAGCCTCTCAGATCAAGGAATTGGAAGCTAAAGCTGCTACGGTTGACACTCTACAGCTTCAAGTGACGAATCTGTCATCTAGGTTGTTAGAGCTGGAATCCGTTACAAATGTTTCGGGGGAGGTAGGTCCTAGTGAGTTAGAAACAAATGTAACTCCTTCCCCGGAACCAGAAAATGTACTTCCTTCTACTATTAATGAAAACATATCTTTGGATTACTTCGTTGAGGTTCAAGGTCAGGCAAGACTAATAGCGGTTGATTATTCGTATGTAGATCTTACATATCTGCAAAATTTGATGAATGATAATACATCGATACCTGAGGAAGATGTGATAAATGATCATGTGGCAGAGGATTATTTCTTTGAAGGAAATGACGAAGTTGAGGTTGAAGGGGAGCAGCTTCAAAGTGATGAAAGTTACGATGATGCTCCTATTATCGAATCGGATTCTTCAGAAGATGAATTAGGTCATGATTCTGAGACAGAGACCAATGAGCAATCAGCTTCTACATCTCAATCTTCAATGATAAAGCCTGACATAGTGCTCAAACCTATAGTTGAGGTACCCGTCACGTGTAAGTTTTACAAAGTTAGAACTGATTACACAGGTTTGATAAAAAGCTGGAAGTTTGATGAGAATAATTCGGTGTTTATGATTAAAAGGAGTGATGGCATTCAGTACTTCAACTTAAAGTTTTATAAAATAAGTACTTTGCCAAAATGTGAGCTTCAGAGATTATCTCAGATACCCTTGATCAACCGTGCTCGAGATTCACGAGCTGATTTCTTTCAAGTGGTTATTCGTCGGGAGATTAACAGCAAGAAGTATAATCTGATTAAACCGACATTGGGTATGAGATATAAGTTTAAGAAGAAGTTGGATCCGGTTACACGACAACCAATTGTAAGGATGATCTATCCACCAGCAAAATGCTTACAGAAGATACCTTTAGAGATCATTCCTTTGGACTTTTTGAATAGGTTGTTATACTGGAAATATGATGATATTACTGGTGAAGCTGTGATTGTTTTTATTCCAAAGTCAGAACCAGCTACGGATTCGGGGTCTTTAGATGTAGATTTGGAGATTGAAGAGAAAACAGCATGGGATGCTGTTCAACCTAAAAAGAGGTCTACTTGGGGTCTGAAGAGAAATAGATTTTGTATATTTAACCCTTTGAGTTTGATTAATCTTTCGGAACAAGATATGAAAAGACTACATCAGAACAAGATTCAGTTCAAAGAAAGAGATAGAGCTGAAGCAATAAAATTTCAGAAGATTATCGATATCTGCGTAGCCAATGGAGTACACGCTGGTGGTGTATTTCCTGCTGGCGGGAAATAAAGAATCAAAGATTTTGAAGACCAAGCTGAAGACACGGGGGAGTTTGTTGATGCATATTAGGTTGTCTGTCAGTTGGTCTATCGAGTTGTAATAAGTGTCGTTAGTCTTATACTGAAAATATAGTTTTTGTTATATGCGACACTTAAGTTTTAGGTTAGGCGTCACTTAAGTTTTAGGTTGACGAAACCCGTAGGTTTGTATTTATACAAAAAGTCAGCCGACATGCGTCACTTGTGGAAGTGTCGCATGTGGCCGCCTTCATGCGTCACTTGCCTTAGTGACGCATAGCGTCACTTAGGTAAGTGACGCATGAAGGCGGCCACATGCGACACTTCCACAAGTGACGCATGTCGGCTGACTTTTTGTATAAATACAAACCTACGGGTTTCCGGCTAGGGTTGACAAAACCCTAGAACCATTTGTCGACTAAACATCTCTGTAATCGTTCCCAATTCATAATACAAGCTGATATCTTCGTTTACTTTGTTAATTACATTTGTATCGGTTTGTGTTCATTAGTAATACACGCAATTGATTGATTCCGCCTTTCAATTGTAGTCAATTGTCATCTAGATCCACGTCAAAGGGCACTTTCACTAAATAAACAACTCATCAAAGCCACACTAATAACTCAAAACAACTCAAAAGACACATAACTCAAAGGTCATGTCCAAATTCGGATGAATCTTCCCCTAGCACATGTAGTAGAAACAATGGCATAACTTATTCTAGAAAATACCAAATGAGATACCACTTTTTTCATAATAAAATAGACAGGTAGAGCTTTACAACCATATATCACACATTAAATATGGATGTTTACATCATTCCTTTTATTCTTTGAAGTTGACCAAAAAATCAGAAAAACTAGTCGTCATGGTGATTCGTCTCGCATCAACAAACATTATTGTGAAAAATACTTCTCTCTCTTGAAAAATGAAATGTTTGTTGATTGTTCTTAACATTATCTTGCCACTTTGAAGGTTCATAACAACATTCCAATAAAGATGAAACAATCAATATCTTCGTGGCACCGTTAAAATCTTTTTCTTTGCTAAGAAAAGATTGATTATGATGATGTGTGTAGTCTTCCTCTTCAAATGATAACTTATCAAAGATATTCAATTAAATAACATTTTTACATGTTACTCCATTGTTAATGAAATGACAATTGTCATTTTTGTTGTTGCAACTCGTAAAATATATGTCTTCCATTTCTTTAAAACTAGAAAACCCAAATTTACCAGCGAGAATTATATTTATAAACAAAATCTCACGTTCATCGGGTTTCTCTAGCTCCTCATAAACATCGTAGATTACCATTTCTAACAGGAATTTCAGCTCTGATACCAACTGATGTAGGGTGAAATTAACAAACAAAAATTAAACTTGTTGATTCTTAGAATACCCAAGAATAATCTCTTCTAACAAGCGTTGATTCACAAAGAATACCGCGGTTAGGATTTTCCAACACACGTGATTCACAAGAATACCGCGAGGAGGATAAATTCAACTCAATTGACCAACGCAACTTGAGAGAACGTTCACTTTTTCATATAATTATCAACTTCAAACTTCTATTCTATTACAATGGTAGCCTATATAAAGGACTATAATTATTTAAAAGACATTCATATATGAAATATCAAAAGCCTATAGTTAATAAACTATTAAATGACTAAATAAACAACTGATCAAAGCCACACTAATAACTCAAAACAACTCAAAAGACACATAACTCAAAGGTCATGTCCAAATTCGGATGAATCTTCCCCTAGCACATGTTGTAGAAACAATTGCATAACTTATTCTAGAAAATTCCAAATGAGATACCACTTTTTGCATAATAAAATAGACATGTAGTGCTTTCTTACCATATATCACACATTAAATATGGATGTTAACATCATTCCATTTATTCTTTGAAGTTGATCAAAAAATTAGAAAAACTATTCGTCATGGTGACGCGTCCCGCATCACATTTTTAGCAAATGAGAACCATACATATAACAAACAATTGATTTTCACTCGATCTTTCTCTATGATCTAACCTTTAATCCTATTTTGAAACTAGAACACCGATTACACATGAAACAGTGCCTAAAGGAAATTTTAAGATAAAAAGGTGCATATGTGGTTTGCAATTAAAGGTATAGGTACGATAGACTAGTATGAAATAATATTTTCTTAGTAGTTGGCCGGATGGTAGCAACACTCGATCCTGCAAAATCGGATGAAGTAATTCTTATAGGGACAAACTGTGATGTTAGTGATAAGAGGTGACTACGACCAATTTTTGTGAGAAACCAACTACATTTCCTTTTCTACTTACTTTGAACAACAATACGAAACTATTGGAGGATGAACAAAAGGAAAAATGACTTAATTATTTGAATCTTATTCGACACTAATTAAGTTTAGTCTTTTGTACAATAACACCCAATTGACATACACACTAAGTGCACCCTAGAACTGGCCAACTGATTTAAGCCAACAAGAAAACTCAGAATTTGCATTTAGCAAATGACTGTGCCTCATAGACTTAGTGAACACCAGAGACACCTACACTCTCACTCTGACCCCACACTAACCGTGACTATGAGCTAAATTTCGGGACGAAATTTTCTTAACGGAGTGAGAATGTGACACCCGATAATTTAGGTAAACTTTTAAACCTAGTTAGAACTTTATTATGTGTATTTAGTTTGGTATTAGCCTAAATAATTTTAATTACTTGTATATTTGAATATACACTTACGTGATTTGTTGAAATTACACGAAACAACCGGATGGAGTTCGACAATTTATATGACGTTGGTGAAAAATGTTTCATAAATAACATAAATCTATTTGATAATTAAATAGTAATTATTTAAACTTATATTAATATTTTGTTATAATAATACGCGAAAAACTTAGACGTTTTGCTTAAAAATGTAACAAACACGACGAAATTACGCAAACTGAACCCAACAACCGAACAAAACCCAAATAATATTTAGATAACTCAAAATAAAGTATTTTAACAATACTTCAATGGAAAAATATCTCAAATAAATCGTTAGCTAAAAACTACTCGAATAAATGTACAGCGATTAACTGAATAACGAAAATAACGGGTAAACGATCATATTACGCAACAAAGTCTGAAAATAGAAATTTAAACACTCCACCCACTCGAATGGGCCCAATGAAACCAGCCCCCCCCCCCCCCCCATGTGCACCCACATGACACCAAACTTCAAACCATTAAGATTACATGCAAGAACAGGCAAACTTTCATTCACCATCATTTCACTTTCAAGATTCTCTCCAACCTATCTCTAAAACCCCCATTATCTCTCTAACTGAAATATCTCAGCCCTTCCAACCACCATTGACCACCATATCACCACCTTTGACCACCATACAACCACCACCAACCACCACTTCAAATCTTCATCATTTTACAAGGAATCAAATTCAAGACTTCATATATGCCCTTCTCATCTCATCCCCATTGTGAGGACTCTTTTTTATCTTTATTTTACTCTTATAACGTTTATTTAAAGTTTACTCAAAGATTCACGTTCAAAAACTTGGTTAAAATAACTTTTTATCACCCAAGAACTCATAAAATGTAACATGCATATTCTGACCAGATTCTTATACGAAATTTACCAAATTGTTTCTCACTAATTTCTTAATGAAAATGGAGGGTTTTATAATCTAAAATCAAGTTCAAGATATTAGCTTTCAAACCCCACTGGTCCTATAATTTTTAAAGCTCATTTACTATTTTTAATAATTTTTGTGGGAACAAATAATTAATTTGTCCAGTAAAGTCAGAACCTTTAGCCTTTTGGTTTTGACCATATCTCGAGCTATACAGTTCCAAATGACTTGAGACCATCACCAAGATCTCACAAATTTTCTTACTTACAAATTTCAAGTTGACCACTTGATATCGCGTAAAAAGTCACGTTTTTACTACCGATATCTCTCTCATTCTGGAACGATTCTTGGCATTTGAACTCAAATAACACTCGAATCAATGAGAATCTACCAAGGAGGTCAAAACAAGGTTGCACGATAAAAATCAAGCAAAACGGATGAAAAACAAAGATTCCACGCACGTTTGAAGATTCAAGGCATCAACACAAGATTTAAAGACTAAAGTGCCCATCATCAACATCCATCTTATCCAAGATGTTCGTTTTCAAAATACGAGTCTAATAGAAGAAGAATCAACAAAAACGGATAAAGAATGAAGTTTCTACGCTCGCCGGAAGATTCAAATGATTCGTACACGATATCTGGAGATAGGAAGCTCAATTTTGGGATTTCTTTTCATCAAAGTCTTCATTTTTGAAAAACGAATCCAACAAAAAAAGAATCGATGAAAACGGACGCATAACGAGGAAAACACAAATGAATTAAGAGATGCAGCAAAAGACGACGAACCGGGGAGGGTGGCAGCCAGGTGCCACACCTTTACGCAATTGTACATACCTTTACGCAATTGTACATACCTGGTGCCACACCTTTGCGCGATCGTACGTACCTGGTGCACCACCTCTTCCACCTTTTGCTAAAGTGCTCCTCAAGATGCTAACATGAGCCAGATTTCTCCTATAAATAAGAGGCATGAGGCTTCATTTCAACACACACTCTTTCAACACAACTTACAACTCTCACACACTTTCTTTTGAAAATCTCTTGTATTCTTTAGTCTTTCTCATTCTAGGATTATTGTAATTAATCTACGGATTAATATAGAAGCTAGGGAGAACGCTAGGATTCAGAGATCAATCTTTGAACGTGCAAAAGAGTTGTCAATTGTAATAATACACTTGCTATGGATTTATTTCTGGGTGATATCTAAACTTTTATTTTACATGTCTCATTTCATATATTGATATGTATTATTGCCTGGTATGTGATTTATTTGTTACCATGAATTGCAAGTAGTTTATTATTGTGATTGTTGATGATGTAGACAATTATAAGTAGGGATGACATTATATAATTAGTGCACGACGATCGTAAAGTGATATGATGGCCCCTATTCGACTGTTTATTCAATATAGTACTGGAAATGCTTTTGAGCAAAGTACAAATGTATGGAAGTCATAAACGACCGAAGGTAGTCATATCACTGGAATCAGCTCTGGTTTAACAGTTGAAATTCCAAAAGGATAATACAACTTCACAACTAACTGGTGTATCCTACGAAAGTCAATGCATCACAAAGTAATGTTCGTAAAATATGTTCAGACAAAATAGGAATTAATAACCCTTGTACTGTTAAGACCTTATGAACTTAAGTTTAATCTATGGAGTACCCTTTCTGGTTATCCACGTGACTGCAACCTAGTAATTAGGACCCGATCAACCTTAATTATGGTAAGTAGTTATCTGTGCCCATTACATGCAATAAGTAAGACACGGTGAAACCACTCGTTGTATATATTAGGTTTACATTTCTGCACTGCTTTACATTTAATTAGCTTAGAGTGTCGTTTTCACTGTTAATTACTCTTGACCGCATGTTGGATGTAAGAAGCCGTGGAATTACCATGTAAAGTACACGGTCTAATTACTAAAAGGCATGGTCTGCATATGAAACACGTTTTTAACAAACTGTGAATAATCCAGGGATGTATAACTGTTTGAAAAGGAGAGATTTAAGTCATAAATCAAAGAAACTGGAATCTAAACAATTATAAATAAGACTTAGGAATGAAAGTGAAAGTCCAAGTGACTTAGGATATTTAAACCTCTAGGTCTTATAAAATCGGCGGTCTAAACATACAAAGCTATTAATCTGCACGCTAATAGAGAAGTAAACTATCTTAGGGTTTAAGAACGGTGGGATCTATGAGACGATATGCCACTGATTCATGCACCTCGGTATAAAACCAAAATAGGTTGCTTATCTCTCAACCATTTAGGTATTGGAAGTTCGCGTATTGCTCCGATCAGAATCATGATAACCTAGTTCCTAGTGACATGCCAATGGGAAATTTAGTTGGTAGGGTTCTAGAGTTTACACCTAATAGTTTACTTATTATATTAAGTTTTGTCCCTATTTAGTCTGTCATCCCGAAACATTAACTATCAAAATCTCAGCAATCACATCTCTATCTTTATTTGCTTTCCTGTACTTTAATTCCCTGCAACTTACCTTCTTGCATTTTAATTACTTGTCTTTAGTTTAAAAACCCCCAAACCTACCTACTTTGTTCCATCCTAAATACTTCCCTACCAAAAGTGCCAACTTTAATCACCACACGTTTGGATTCATAGAACGATCTTAGGTTATACTTACCGCTTACTAACCAGAGTAGGTAGTACATATGATTAAGCTCTGCTAAATATAATTTTTAAAACCCCTGGTGGCGCCCGATTAGTTACCATCAACGACACCGACGCTTTCGGGTGCCATCAAGTTTTTGGCGCCGCTGCTGGGGAATCACAAATGTACGATTTAAAGCCACCTTAAGTAGTAGTATTTAGGAGATCCTTCCGAACGAAACCTTTCCGAGTATCTTTCGAAAATTAATATAAGTAATTTAGTGTTAATTTAGTATTAGTTAATTAGGATAATATTAGTTCAAAAATGACAACTAAAAAACCCACTTCTTGCCTCATTTCGAAGGATGAACTGATGGTAATGGACGATACGAAATTGTTTGACTACTTAGTAGGAGAAATAGGATCTGATTTCTTTTCACCCTCTCCCTCTAAAGCTAAAGAAACTTCCGAAACCCTAGAAGAATTTAGGACCTCACTTTCTATTTCAAAACATTGCCAGGACTTGGATGACACGGATCAATTGCCTGACCTAGCATCATCCCCAGAAGATCATTCTCCAACTTTGCATTTGTCTTAATTACCAAATTATGTCCACTTCAAATATCTTCCCGAAGAAGATTATGAAGTACAACCTCCGAAATTATGTTACCTAATTACCCTCATTCTCGAAACTCCAGTATTTGGCAAAACTCTATCAAATTCTCGTAATGACGGTATGTTCCCATTCTTTTCAAATGAACAGAAACATACCCTTTATCTGTCACACCCCGCTAAAGTGGAAACACGAGATGTAACAGCACTGGGTAACAATGGATAAGATATAGTAGCAACACCATACATAATTAAGAGAAAATATTACACATTACTACAAGTTTCAACCACAGTTCGAAAAGAAATTATAATAAGCTCTTAAAGTTTCCAAAAGAGAGTCATAGTTTCAAAATAAAGCAAACGCGTGTGAACATGCATCCATGCTAATGTACTCTTAGAGTGCATCTTACTGTCGTTCTCCTGAAAAGCATGATAAGCAGTGTGGGAAAATGATGTGTAGTTCCCAATCTTCGGATCTTTAGGTTCGAATCACAAGTTAAACGTGCATAATATTGTCTAACGAATTTATGTATGCGGTAGTAGAATGTGATATAATCTAAGCAAGAGTAAGTAAAACTATTACTTTACTATCAATTAGGAACGATTACTATATCATCGAATCTTTGTCGAACATAGACAGAACGAACAGTCACAAATCAAGACACAACCACTGTATACATACAGTAGCTATAGCAACACCCCAAGTGTTGCTATCCTGTACTTAGTGTCGGTTACAAAGATCATAAGATTTGACTAACACCTTAAACAAGCTACTTTGACATTATGCACTAACATGTTAACCTCAAAATGATATGACTAAATTGGAGGTATTCTTAGTTACTAACGATGCTAATATGGATGCCTACGATATGCAATGCACACACGCAAAATCTGCTTTCAAGGATTTGAGTAGAAAAGAAAATTGAACATAATCGTAGTATACCTACTCCGTATCTCGCATAATCTTACCTAAATTAAACATAGGTGATCAGGCTATGTCTAATTGAGGTCTAATAATGCAACACACGGGTTAGCTATACTACTAATACGTTCAATTTAGTTGAACTTGTAATATTTTGGTGTTTTAAGAAAATATTATTTAAAAGTGTTGGTTATAGTTGGGGTTTTTATTTGAAAAACCGGCATTCTCTATAACCTTAGGCTCTGATACCAAACCTGTCACACCCCGCTAAAGCGTAAACACGAGATGTAACAGCACTGGGTAACAATGGATAAGATATAGTAGCAACACCATACATAATATAGAGAAAATATTACACATTACTACAAGTTTCAACCACAGTTCGAAAAGAAATTATAATAAGCTCTTAAAGTTTCCAAAAGAGAGTCATAGTTTCAAAATAAAGCAAACGCGTGTGAACATGCATCCATGCTAATGTACTCCTAGAGTGCATCTTACTGTCGTTCTCCTGAAAAGCATGATAAAACAACAGGTCAACTATGGACATAGTTGGTGAGTTCACAGGTTTAATGTTACACATAAATGAACTAAAAGCTTTTGTCCATAAATACATGAATAAAAATGATTGGCTGTAATTGTTGCGAATATGAAAGGTAATATACAAGAGTGTTAATGCAATTGAGGCCACTACTAAACCGATTCAACCGACACATGCCCCAAGCTCCATGTTCTATCGCTAACATGAGTAAGGTGATACTATGCACTCACGAACAGTGTGAGTGAGGAGTGGTTTCCCCCTAAATAGCGCTATCCATAAATATCAACGGCTCGTCTGGCTCTCGGACGAGTTAATAAGTAGTGTAAACTGTATTTCCGGGGACTTTAGCACGATAGTACTCAAGCATAACAATAGTATATACCAATTCGCATAAATAGTATAGCAAAAGTTCAACAAGTTCATAAAGAGTACAACCAATTTAGTTAAAGTTCGAGATCATGCTTTTCACCCCAAAATAATAAACAAGTAAAAAGGGGCTGTGAAAACTTACAATTGAGTGTAAGAGTAAACGATGAATGTAGCGCACGTGCTTGTCGGGTATGACTCCTATCCAAGACCTATGAACATGAGGTTTCTAATTAGTTTCTTGGTAATTTAGGTTTGATAGGATTGCTTAGCTAAATATTTAGATTACAAAGTGCCAAAATGGTTTGTTTGCTTTGAAGTTTGTTAATGTCCAATAATCGCGTTGAGTATAATAATGAATATACAAGTATATAATGTCTCGTAATTGTTTATGTCCAAATTTCATAGTGTTTTGAGTGTTGGAACTTTGGTTCCTTCCAAATTATGATTAACAACACACAAATCGATAAATACATCATAAGACCCGAACCCCTTTTGGTTATCATTCATTCCAAAAATAATAAGTTTCGTGTTTTCGAAATCGAGACCGATTATTGTTGACTCAGTCAAACCTTCTCGGTTTGACCCGAAACTTTTACCCAAACCTTAAACATGTTCATGAGTCATAAGGAGTTAGTCTTTCCTTAAATAACAAATCCACAAGTGTCGGTTTCCAACTTTTACCAAAAATCAGTCCACCTTCTTATATCTAGAAAATTACATCAGTTTGTTGAATTTATAAAAAATACTTATGATCCGAAATAAAATGATGCAAAAATCAAGGATCATCTTCAATATGTTATCTATGTACTGTAATTTTTCCAGGGATTATAGAGAAGTCAAGTATTTATTATTTTTACTTTTACCATCTGAGGTCAGATCTGAACACATGCATGCAATCATTATTTTTGGGCAAAATGTACATGGAACAAATAAAAATGGTCTTCTTGAAAGTTGTAGCCAATGAAAATTTTAAACTTTTGGCGTTAGTTTCAAGTCATTTGGAGTTTTAATGCTCCAGTTATGATTAAAACATTGAGAGAAAAGTTTCTGACTTAATCTAACAGATTATACATCTTTATTCACAAAAATTATAAAAAATATCAAATGAACGCATAAAAATATGAGGCTTATGTGGTTGGAAAGGTAACTTCCAGAACTTGATTCTAGACTATAAAAATGTCCATTTTCATGAAGAAATGAGTTTTACAAAAATCGTTGAAGTAGATGAAAGTTTCTGGACAGAATATTTGAAAGTCCATGATGAATGTTTGAGCTTAAACAAGAACACCACCATGGAAATAAATGAACTTTTGATCTTTTGACATTTAAATCCATGTTCTAACACATGCATGGTGTTGACATACATCCTTGATGTGTTAGACATGATTATTAACATATAAACAAGCTTTTTACACAAGATGAACAAGATCTAACTAGTTTACAAGTAATAACATGATTTTTCACTTGATTTTCGGTTTGATCATGGATTACTCTTTCTTTTAACACATTAAGATGTGAAAAGAGTTAATCTACAAACATCAAGGTTTGCATGAGAATTTTAGCCATGAGAGAGGCATAAAATCCGAATTTTTGAAGAAAATAAGCAAGAAAGTAGTAGCCTAACATATGTAAATGATGTTGCTTACCTTTTAGGATTTGTTTGATGGATTAAGAACTTCAAACACTTGGATTTATCTTTGAAAATGGCTGAGAATTAGAGAGGATTTGGAGAGGGTTTGTGTGTGTTTTTGAGAGAGAAAAGTGAAGAGTGTGTGTGTGTGTTTTGGGAAAATGGAAGTAGTAATGAGGTGTATAGGGAATAAAAATGATTTTGAATTGGAAAAGAGGGTAGGTGGTGGGGTGAACGAATTTTTGGGGCCCCATAGGGCTGGAAATGTTTTTAAAAAATTGGTTTCCAGACTGTGTTGCGTTCTGTGTTCGTTTACTCGTAAATTCGTTAATACGTTAAATCGCGTAACGTTTTCTTTTGTCGTTTAAATTCACGATATGTTTGGGATTATTTTTTATTTAAGTATTATTAAAATACTTTATTTTAAGTTGTCAAAATATTTATTGATGTTCGTTTGGTTTCCGAATTCGATTCACGCATTTTCTTTGCGTTTGAGACGTTTTAGCCAAAAGGTCTAAGTTTTTTGTGTATTATTTAAACAAAATAATAATATATGATAAATAACTTCTAAAAGTAGATTTAAGTTATTAATAGAAATATTTTCATTAATGTTCGTGTTAAGTCGTGTACCGTCCGATTGAATTTACTTGTAGTGTAACCGAAAATTCAGTTTTTGTGATTCGATGAGGATTTTGTGAAGACATAAAGAGATAGGTTTTTCTTTATTTTATTGGCACTTAGTAACCTAATTTGGCATGTTAGGGGGAATTTACAGTTCACCAAGCAGTCTCTAAGACGTTTTATGACTTTGATAAGCCTACGGAGTCATAACCTAGGATTTTCACTAGGATTTAAGGAATGCTGTAAGCGTAATTTGAGATTCGAGTGCGGTAATGACCTGAGATATTTTTTTGTTTTTGTTTTGACGGTTGTCACATTATCCCACCGTTGAAATGAATTTCTTCCCGAAATTCAACTGATCCTATTAGGTGACGAAGCACTCGAGAATAGATGCGGGTACTTTCGTGTTATTAAATATTCCTGTTCCTATGTGAACTCAGATCCATGTTTAGAATTCCACTGAGATTTAACTAAGGGAATCTTGTCACGTCTCAACTGTTTGGTACCTTTATTAAGGATTTATGTTGGTGCTTCACTAAAAGAAAGTAATCGATCGATTCGAATCTTCTAAGGGCAATGTCTGAGAGTTGTCAACTAGACACTTCTTAAGTTTTAGACATGATATATGTCATTAACGCCGTCCAACTCTTTGGGCGACTCTAGTTCGTAAGCCACCGGGCCTATTTGTTTCAAGATTTTGTATGGTCCAATTTAGCGTGGGTTTAGCTTTCCTTTCTTGTCGAAGAGTACAAGTCCTTCTGAGGTGATACTATCAGGAACATTTTATCACCCGTTTGGAATTCTAGCGGCTTTCTGCGACTGTGAACGTAGCTTTTCTGAATGATGTCTGGCCTTGTCAAGTGCTTCTCACCGACTTCGTGCCAACACAACGGTGATCGGCATTTCTGTCTATACAAGGCCTCAAATGGTGCACACTAGATGCTAGTGTGGTAACTGTTGTTGTAAGTGAACTCTATGAGGGGTAAGTGTACATCCCAACTTCCTCCAAAGTCTAGTACATAGACTCGTAGCATATCGTCTAAGGTTTGAATTGTTCGCTCACTTGCCCGTCTGTTTGAGGGTGATAAGCTGTACTCAGGTTTAGTTGGGTATCCAACACCTTCTGCATTGATAGCCAAAACTGTGATGTAAAATGACAATCTCTGTCATAGATAATTGAAATGGGCATTCCGTGACGAGACACAAGTTCTTCAATATAGCTTTGAGCAAGTCTCTCCATTATGTAATCCTCTCGGATAGGTAGAAAACGCACGGATCTTGTCAGTTGGTCGACGATAACTCAAATGGAGTTATGACCTTTGGAAGTTCGAGGTGACTTAGTGACGAAGTCCATTGTTATCTGTTCCCATTTCCATTGGGGTATTTTGGGTTGTTGTAATAATCCTAACGGCTTTTGGTACATAATTTCACAATCATAGTCGTTAAGTAACTCCATCCACCGTTTTTTTGCCTCATGTAGAGCATCTTCTACTCGAGTATGTCCTGGAGACTCTTATGATCAGTAAACACACAGAACATCTGGAACCGTATAGGTAATGTCTCAGGGTTTTAAGTATGAAGACCAATGCTCCTAGTTCCAAGTTATGCGTAGTACAGTTCGCCTCATTTTTCTTGAGCTGTGTGAAAGCATTCGTAATTACTTTATTCTTCTGCATCAGATGGCAGCCCAATCCCTAGTGTGACGCATCACAATATACCACAATCTGTTCCTTCAGGCAATGATATGATTGGCGCATTGCACAGTTTCTCCTTCAGCGTTTGGGATGCCTTCTCCTTTTCAATATCCCAAATGAATTCCTTCATCTTTTGGGTCAGTTCTGTCAAGGGCTTGGCGATCTCTAAGAAATTTTCTATGGACCTTTGATTGTATACAGCAAATCCTAGAAATTGACGGATTTCCGTAGGGGTCCTCGGGACTTTCCATTTCTCAATCTTCTCGATTTTAGTTGGATCCACATGGATCCCTTCTATGTTCACCATAAGACCGAGAAAGTGTACTTCTCTGTTCCAAAACTCACACTTAGAGAATTTGGAGTACAACTTCTCTTCCTTGAGTGGTTGCAACACTTGCCCTAAATGTTGCTCGTGATCCTCTTTACTACGCGAGTAGACTAGTATGTCATCGATAAAAATCACAAATTTATCCAAGTATGCTCTGCAAACTCTGTTCATTAAGTTCATGAATGCCGCAGGAGCATTGGTTAGGCTGAAGGGCATAAGCATAAACTCATAATGTCCATATCGTGTTTGGAACACCGTTTTGGGTATAACTTCTTTGTGAATCCATAATTGGTGATAACCTGACTGTAGGTCGAGTTTAGAGAAATAGGAGGCGCCTTGCAGCTGATCGAATATATCATCGATTCAAGGAAGCGGGTACCTATTCTTAGTTGTTAATTTGTTCAGTACTCTATAATCAATGTACATTCATGAGGATCTCTCCTTTTTATTAACGATAGAACAGGAGCACCCCATGGTGATGAGCTGGGACGAATAAATCCCTTATCGGAGAGTTCTTGGAGTTAGTTAGATAACTCCTGCAACTCTAAAGGGGATATTCTATATGGGGCTCGTGCCACGGGTGTAGTTCGGGGCACAAGATCGATTTGGAATTTGACTTGTCTGGGCGGGGAAGGCCAGGCAAGTCTTAGCGGAAAGACTTCCAGAAAATTCTACATAAAGGGGTACATCCTCAAGTTGGTTCGCCTCCGGCTTCTACTCGGTTATGGGTGCGAGGATTACATGGTACTCTTTTCTTAGGTATTTTCGGGTTTTTATAAAGGAAACAATGTTCAAGCTCAGCTTACGTCTCTCCTTGTAGGATCAAAGTTCTACCGGTAACAAGGGGAATACGAATGATTTTCTCAAAACAAGTAATTTCAGCATGGTGCTTGGATAAGCAATCCATGCCTACTATGATATCAATGCTTTCGATTTCGACGGGTATGAAGTCTATGGGGAAAAGTTCGTTGCAAGTACGTCTTGCATTAGAAATTAGTTGGAAATCAAATCATTGATTTAAAAAGTAGACATAACAATGTCTAAGTCATGTTTAAAAGCAGTCAATTCATGATCATTTCATTGTTCAAATCGTAGTCAAAAACGTTATAGAGTATTCGTTTACAAAGTAGTCTAATCGTGACTAAAGAGTTGATAAAACACTTGGTAAACTTGTTTGTAAATCAGTTGCTGTAGGTATATATAGTGATAAAACCTTGACCAAATGATATGTTTTATATAAATTAGTTTATATACTTAAGAATTTTGAAAGTTTTATAAAATATTTCGTGAATAGGTTGTTGTAAAATCTTGTTGATAATTTGTTTTACAACTTAGAGTTGGTTAAAAAAAAAATTTTTTTTTTGAGTCTATCAAAATACGTTGAAAACTCTTATTACTGACAAATCGTTTGAAAATTCTGTTTAACGAAATCCGTTCGAAAAAAATTGAAGTTGTGAAATTTTTTGATTAAATGTCTGATGAAAATCCATTGAAGGCTTGAGTCAATAAAATACGTTCATGGTCATTGAAAAGTTTTGAAAGTTATGTTTTATTAAAAATTTGTTGAAAGATTTATGTTTGTGAAAAATCCATGGAAAATGTCCGATGAAGATTTGGTTGAAACCGTTTCCAACACATTGTACATGTTTAGTAGAATTTCTACTAATCTTAAGTGAGTTCTATTTTGCACACTAGTTTTAATCGCAAGGCAACGACTTTGCCTCTGGTCTCCATCACCGGAAGATGGGTAGTTTCTATGGTTTCACTAAGACCCGGTTGGTCCTCATAGATCTGTACATCGCGGCCTTGTGCCAGTCACACCTAGCCTAAACGGGTTTCATGTTGTTCTAACTTCTTAGTATCTATTCTATTCTCGTGGTGGCGTAGCCTAGCAGCTAGTACCGGGAAGGTATGGTGAGTGAGTTCATGTGCGTGCAGAGAGATTTGCGTGTAGAAAGCTTCTTCGTCCTCTGTAAGAATCTATATTCCTTCTTCTATTCTCCAAGCCTCAAGAGTTGCGGGTAATTAATTCCATTGACGGACATCTGACCGACGACGGGTCCAAGTGGTTGGAGTATCAGTAATAGTGTAGATAGTGTAAGGTCTAGTTCAAGGTGAACTGTCAGTAATTCTAGTCGTGTATAACTCACGCGATTCATAGGTCTTCGAAAAGAGTGGGAGGAAGAGTGTGAAATAGAAGAAGTAGATGTAACGTGCCTAGGTGACGAGTTCTCGTGTTGGTCCAGTTTTGTTGGTTCATCCTCAAGCGGAACCTCCTCAAGTGGTTCCTTTTTATTGGATAGATTCTCCTCCTCGGTACTGGGTGGGTTGTTGCAAGGGCGACATGGTGATGTAACCATAATCATCGGTTGATATGGCAGCGTGGAATGAGGATTGCAACAAGGTAAGACTACAAGTAGAAGATTTAGTTCCTAGGATGATTAGTGACGTGTCCTGGCGCGACTGCTGATAAGCAGTGTGGGAAAATGATGTGTAGTTCCCAATCTTCGGATCTTTAGGTTCGAATCACAAGTTAAACGTGCATAATATTGTCTAACGAATTTATGTATGCGGTAGTAGAATGTGATATAATCTAAGCAAGAATAAGTAAAACTATTACTTTACTATCAATTAGGAACGATTACTATATCATCGAATCTTTGTCGAACATAGACAGAACGAACAGTCACAAATCAAGACACAACCACTGTATACATACAGTAGCTATAGCAACACCCCAAGTGTTGCTATCCTGTACTTAGTGTCGGTTACAAAGATCATAAGATTTGACTAACACCTTAAACAAGCTACTTTGACATTATGCACTAACATGTTAACCTCAAAATGATATGACTAAATTGGAGGTATTCTTAGTTACTAACGATGCTAATATGGATGCCTACGATATGCAATGCACACACGCAAAATCTGCTTTCAAGGATTTGAGTAGAAAAGAAAATTGAACATAATCGTAGTATACCTACTCCGTATCTCGCATAATCTTACCTAAATTAAACATAGGTGATCAGGCTATGTCTAATTGAGGTCTAATAATGCAACACACGGGTTAGCTATACTACTAATACGTTCAATTTAGTTGAACTTGTAATATTTTGGTGTTTTAAGAAAATATTATTTAAAAGTGTTGGTTATAGTTGGGGTTTTTATTTGAAAAACCGGCATTCTCTATAACCTTAGGCTCTGATACCAAACCTGTCACACCCCGCTAAAGCGGAAACACGAGATGTAACAGCACTGGGTAACAATGGATAAGATATAGTAGCAACACCATACATAATTTAGAGAAAATATTACACATTACTACAAGTTTCAACCACAGTTCGAAAAGAAATTATAATAAGCTCTTAAAGTTTCCAAAAGAGAGTCATAGTTTCAAAATAAAGCAAACGCGTGTGAACATGCATCCATGCTAATGTACTCCTAGAGTGCATCTTACTGTCGTTCTCCTGAAAAGCATGATAAAACAACAGGTCAACTATGGACATAGTTGGTGAGTTCACAGGTTTAATGTTACACATAAATGAACTAAAAGCTTTTGTCCATAAATACATGAATAAAAATGATTGGCTGTAATTGTTGCGAATATGAAAGGTAATATACAAGAGTGTTAATGCAATTGAGGCCACTACTAAACCGATTCAACCGACACATGCCCCAAGCTCCATGTTCTATCGCTAACATGAGTAAGGTGATACTATGCACTCACGAACAGTGTGAGTGAGGAGTGGTTTCCCCCTAAATAGCGCTATCCATAAATATCAACGGCTCGTCTGGCTCTCGGACGAGTTAATAAGTAGTGTAAACTGTATTTCCGGGGACTTTAGCACGATAGTACTCAAGCATAACAATAGTATATACCAATTCGCATAAATAGTATAGCAAAAGTTCAACAAGTTCATAAAGAGTACAACCAATTTAGTTAAAGTTCGAGATCATGCTTTTCACCCCAAAATAATAAACAAGTAAAAAGGGGCTGTGAAAACTTACAATTGAGTGTAAGAGTAAACGATGAATGTAGCGCACGTGCTTGTCGGGTATGACTCCTATCCAAGACCTATGAACATGAGGTTTCTAATTAGTTTCTTGGTAATTTAGGTTTGATAGGATTGCTTAGCTAAATATTTAGATTACAAAGTGCCAAAATGGTTTGTTTGCTTTGAAGTTTGTTAATGTCCAATAATCGCGTTGAGTATAATAATGAATATACAAGTATATAATGTCTCGTAATTGTTTATGTCCAAATTTCATAGTGTTTTGAGTGTTGGAACTTTGGTTCCTTCCAAATTATGATTAACAACACACAAATCGATAAATACATCATAAGACCCGAACCCCTTTTGGTTATCATTCATTCCAAAAATAATAAGTTTCGTGTTTTCGAAATCGAGACCGATTATTGTTGACTCAGTCAAACCTTCTCGGTTTGACCCGAAACTTTTACCCAAACCTTAAACATGTTCATGAGTCATAAGGAGTTAGTCTTTCCTTAAATAACAAATCCACAAGTGTCGGTTTCCAACTTTTACCAAAAATCAGTCCACCTTCTTATATCTAGAAAATTACATCAGTTTGTTGAATTTATAAAAAATACTTATGATCCGAAATAAAATGATGCAAAAATCAAGGATCATCTTCAATATGTTATCTATGTACTGTAATTTTTCCAGGGATTATAGAGAAGTCAAGTATTTATTATTTTTACTTTTACCATCTGAGGTCAGATCTGAACATATGCATGCAATCATTATTTTTGGGCAAAATGTACATGGAACAAATAAAAATGGTCTTCTTGAAAGTTGTAGCCAATGAAAATTTTAAACTTTTGGCGTTAGTTTCAAGTCATTTGGAGTTTTAATGCTCCAGTTATGATTAAAACATTGAGAGAAAAGTTTCTGACTTAATCTAACAGATTATACATCTTTATTCACAAAAATTATAAAAAATATCAAATGAACGCATAAAAATATGAGGCTTATGTGGTTGGAAAGGTAACTTCCAGAACTTGATTCTAGACTATAAAAATGTCCATTTTCATGAAGAAATGAGTTTTACAAAAATCGTTGAAGTAGATGAAAGTTTCTGGACAGAATATTTGAAAGTCCATGATGAATGTTTGAGCTTAAACAAGAACACCACCATGGAAATAAATGAACTTTTGATCTTTTGACATTTAAATCCATGTTCTAACACATGCATGGTGTTGACATACATCCTTGATGTGTTAGACATGATTATTAACATATAAACAAGCTTTTTACACAAGATGAACAAGATCTAACTAGTTTACAAGTAATAACATGATTTTTCACTTGATTTTCGGTTTGATCATGGATTACTCTTTCTTTTAACACATTAAGATGTGAAAAGAGTTAATCTACAAACATCAAGGTTTGCATGAGAATTTTAGCCATGAGAGAGGCATAAAATCCGAATTTTTGAAGAAAATAAGCAAGAAAGTAGTAGCCTAACATATGTAAATGATGTTGCTTACCTTTTAGGATTTGTTTGATGGATTAAGAACTTCAAACACTTGGATTTATCTTTGAAAATGGCTGAGAATTAGAGAGGATTTGGAGAGGGTTTGTGTGTGTTTTTGAGAGAGAAAAGTGAAGAGTGTGTGTGTGTGTTTTGGGAAAATGGAAGTAGTAATGAGGTGTATAGGGAATAAAAATGATTTTGAATTGGAAAAGAGGGTAGGTGGTGGGGTGAACGAATTTTTGGGGCCCCATAGGGCTGGAAATGTTTTAAAAAAATTGGTTTCCAGACTGTGTTGCGTTCTGTGTTCGTTTACTCGTAAATTCGTTAATACGTTAAATCGCGTAACATTTTCTTTTGTCGTTTAAATTCACGATATTTTTGGGATTATTTTTTATTTAAGTATTATTAAAATACTTTATTTTAAGTTGTCAAAATATTTATTGATGTTCGTTTGGTTTCCGAATTCGATTCACGCATTTTCTTTGCGTTTGAGACGTTTTAGCCAAAAGGTCTAAGTTTTTCGTGTATTATTTAAACAAAATAATAATATATGATAAATAACTTCTAAAAGTAGATTTAAGTTATTAATAGAAATATTTTCATTAATGTTCGTGTTAAGTCGGGTACCGTCCGATTGAATTTACTTGTAGTGTCACCGAAAATTCAGTTTTTGTGATTCGATGAGGATTTTGTGAAGACATAAAGAGATAGGTTTTTCTTTATTTTATTGGCACTTAGTAACCTAATTTGGCATGTTAGGGGGAATTTACAGTTCACCAAGCAGTCTCTAAGACGTTTTATGACTTTGATAAGCCTACGGAGTCATAACCTAGGATTTAAGGAATGCTGTAAGCGTAATTTGAGATTCGAGTGCGGTAATGACCTGAGATATTTTTTTGTTTTTGTTTTGACGGTTGTCACATTATCGAGTGGTGGATAAGGTTCCCTCAGTCGAGCCATAAAAACTCTGTTCCAAAAAACGCCACTTAGGCGCATCTTTCAATCCTTCTCATAGAATAGACATCTATATGACATTCGTTAGGAAATTAAACTCCTCCGACTTTCTTTTTTCATACGAACAATGAGAAAAGATTACCAATCTTGACGAACAAGTAAAATTCCTATCTCTCCTGTCAAATCATGAATGCGAAAGCATTTCCTCTAATTTTAGAGACTAAGAACTAAAGTTCATAGCAGATTTAGATCCCCTTTTTGAATCACTTGCCGACATGGATTTCCTCCCAATATCCATGATATTAATCCATCACAATGTCGTTACAATGATCAATGAACTTGAGTTCTGGTTAGAACGGGACCCGATGATCCTTATCATCATCCCTGGTAAAATTTCATTCTTTGTTGACCCTGCCTCTTACTTGATCTCAAAATTACGAGATGTTTTCCTGATTCCGCCAAGGAAAGAATCGATACAGCCCTTTTCACTAAAAGAATAGACCATCACATTAAGCTTGTTCGAATCTTCGCCTTTACCAAATACCCTTTCACTTCCACACAAAAAGCACAAATCAGTAAACTCGTTAGGATAATCAGTTATACAACCGGAGAACCTGATTCGCAGGAAGAGAAAGCATTTGTGGAAGTCTTAGATAAACTCACTCACGATCTAAATTATAAATACCAAGGGACACGCGATGGTTTGTCAAACCCTAAAAAGATAAGAAAGGCATATAATAGGTTAATCAGCGATCTTGTCAATTTGGGATATGAAGAACGAGAAGTCCTAGGGAAACTAGAGAATAGTCATTACTATTTAGTTTATAATGTCATCTCAGAACTTTCAAAATGTTTTGTACTTAAAAACGTTCACTTGAGGGAGCAAATCTTGACCCTTTCCCTATGGAGGGATCGGAACGAACTGTAAAACAATTCTATCCGAAAAGGTCATAGCTCGCGACTTTAAATGAGCATATTTTAATACATATATTAATATAATAAAGTTTTGAAAGTTTCCCTTAAAAATAGAAAACGTTTTAAATATTGTCTGAAAACATGAGTGCGTCTAAAAGAATGTACACCTCTTAAAAAGCATTTAGCCGAAACATTTGTACATTCTATAAACCAACATCAGACAAAGATTTTAAAACACCCAAAAACATACTAAGTTTAATATCTTAGATTAATTATAATTGTCCCACAGGAATTCACACGTTTCTTAAATTATTTATAACGTAACAAGGAACCAACAAGTGTCTAGTTACAATAAGTATACTTAACATTCGTACTTACAAATAATGGGATATTAGGAATTGATCTAAGAGCATTAGGCTTAATCTTAGAGTACAATAGGGACCATGTGTAAGGAATATGGTACTTAAGGACATGACACATATTCCTAGGGACCACTAAAACCTTCCATACCTTCCCCATGATTCAAAAATAAGAAGAAGAAAAAATTCTTCTTCCTCCCCTCTCCTCTCCAAAACAGGCCACCACCATAACCACCATGAAACCACCATCAAAAGTCCACCAAAACTTGTGATCTTGTATCTTTTGAACTCCTATTTGCCAGCTCTTCACGGTTGTACGATTATTTTCATGTTTTATCCATCAAAACTAAGGTATGATCATAAAACCCACTTTAATCTTAAAAGAACTTATTTCTTGAAGTTAGCTAAGTTAGTAACTAGAAATTAGTGCTTTTCTTGGTTAGATTCTTAGGAACTACATGCTACTACCACTTACTCATGTTAATTCACACATGTTTGACTTTATCAAAAGAATGAACTTTGACCAATTGATGAAATCTAGAATTTTGCTTGATTAAGTGTTAATATCGAAGTGCTTAAGTAATTAGGGTGTTTTGATCTATGTTAATTGCATAATGCGGATAAATTAGGATTAGCAAGTTTGAATTTTAAAAGTCAACAAAAAGTTAACTAGCTTGCATGAATAAAATAGTGGACCAAGATTACTTGACCATTCTTTCTTACTAGGATGCTTGTACTTGCTTGACTAGTCAAACTAGGCAATATAACTAGAGTATCATCATTTTAAAAATAAAAGTCTTGAACAAAACCAAACACATGGATATGATGACTTTTTGTGCATAACCTAGCTTGTTCACCAATTAGGAAATGCTTGAAATAGTTTGAATCATGTATGCATAGGTTGAAATGATGGCATGCGGAAATTTGAAAATATCATTTGAGGAAAGACCTAAAAAGTCAACTTGAAGTATTGAATCTTTTAAGAAAATTATTTTCAAAATTTTTATTCAAAAACCTTACTTCAACTTGGACTCTTAAAAGTCAAACCTTACTAAAAATGATATGACTATAAGTTGTGAAATCTTGACATTTCAAACTTGGGTAGCACCAAACTTTGTAAATGACAATATTTCACAATAAAATTGCCATCTCATGACCATATATTTTTCTAATGTCGATACTACCTTAGTATTAATAAAATTGATTATTCGTTGCTTCGGAACATTGAATGCTTAATGAAATCTTGGGATTGTCAAAAATTTAAAAGCCCTCACTTCGAAATTTCAATAAAAGACTTAAAAACGTGCTTTGAATTTCTCTTTCTTAAAGATCCATTATTTTTAAATGTTCTCAGGCACCATGTCACCAAAGAAGAAGCTAAGCCAAACACGACCTCTTACAGGACCTCTCGCCTATCTTAGTGCCACGCCTCACTACGACCGGATGGCACGCATCTGGAGAGACAAGAAGTTCGGCTGTTTAAGATATGTTGACTGGGACAAGTTACAGGTATTAGGATTCAGACAGAGACTTGAAAGCCTACTCAGTTATCCAGTTGGGGATCAGCAGTTCGAGCCCTTCGAAAAGCTATTCAGTATTGATGAGCCAGTGTATATGGAGATGGTTACATAAATCTTGACCACCTACACATTTGAGAATGGGAGTAGAGTTGGAGATGGTTTGATCATATTTCGATACATGGGCAGTTTATTCACCTTGACACTAGTCCAGTTTGCACAACACTTGGATCTGTACACCCCAGAGGAGATACATTCCCCTCTATTCATCAGTGGAGCCACCTCAATTTCCATCACGACCACATACGCCTAGGCATGGAGTCATTGGTCGCCAAAACCATATTTCTCGCGTATCAAGGCTACATAACTCAGAGACCCAGTACTGCAAATCTTACACAAACTAATAGCTTGTTCACTTGATGGAAAACACACGACAAGCGGTCGAGTTGCAGCATTTGATGTTGCCTTAATGGCAAGTATCCTCGAGAGAAAGAACATTCAGGTTGCACATTTAGTCGCCTAACGGATCCTAGAGGAGAAAGATTTTGGTAAAAAGAGATCTTACATGGTCCCAGTGATCACAAGACTTATTCGACGAATGGGATTACTTAGGACAGCGGAGGTAGAAAGATTTAAGAGCATGCCAGGATGGAGTGCCCAGCCAATGGATTACTCTTTTCTGAGGAGTATGGACATACTCCGGATTATGAGAGATGTCACTGTCTACATTAGGGCACGACTTTCGGATCCTGACAGTATTGACACATTGATACCAGGACTAGTTCTACCAAGAGAGTCAAAGAAAAGGAAACAGCCAAGAGAGCCTAGTGATTCAGATACAGACAAGGATAGGGATGAGAGTAATGATAATGATGATGACCTACCACCACCACCACCAGCAGTACCACCGCCTGTTAAGGTAGGACCTTCCACCCCTACCCCAGAGTTCAGACAACCACATACAGCTATCACTACGGGACTCCCCCGGGTTCAGACAATTGGTACTGGCTGATGCAGATGCATGTCAGATGTTATAAGACAGCAGACAACAGGGATACCCGTGAGCCCACTTCCTGACTTTCCATGTGGATTGGGCCAAGCACCACCACACATATATCCCCAGGCAGTTCCTACTCTAGCACCTCACTCGTATCCTGCCCATGGCCATAATATACCCCCTCGGACTGTGCCTCCCAGGCTACAGCCACCCCCAACACAGGCTCCCATCACTAGATAGCCTGTTCCATCAGTCGTTGGGTCAGTCAGGGTTCACACTTCGAGAGGCAACAGGATATCCAGAGTCTCCGCTCGAAACAACACTGTTCAGAATCACAGGATTGCCAGACATACCATCCCTACAGTTGTTTTGTGTGATCCAGTATCTTCTCACAGGCAGAGAGACCTATTCAAAGGGCACACCCAACAGGAATCACCTATGTACCCAGTTGACAGTTTCGACATGCCTGCAGGACCTTTTGTAGATCAGCTGATACAAAATGGAGTTCTGACGATCGGTACACCAGAAGCAGGAGCTGATCATGATGCATCAGACAAAGGCAATCACTGTCAGTACAATGATTCTTCATCAGATGACACTTCTCCTGGACCTATCATGTCTACCGCAGCAGCTTCACCACCAGTCGAGCACTAGATTGCTCCGCCTTCTAACTTCTTTCTACTTTCTAGAAGACTATATTACCATTAGTTGTATTGATGTACTATTGATGCATAGGCATCACCTCTATCTATTTATTACTTTATTATGCTATCACTTTACTTTTCTTATTAGCAGCTATTATTTCATTTTCGAGTGGAATGTTTATTTGATCCAACCACTATTTATCGAAGACTAAAGCAAAGGAAGCCGTGGACCTCGCCATGGAGGACGCCGATAGTACGCACAAAAAAGCGGTAACCCATCCCAAAACTCTCCATCTATTTAAAGCTTCGATTATCTAATCAAATATCTCCAAAACTAAGTTTGGGATCCCCAAAACCACATAACACTTACGTAACAATCCAGAAATAAGTAGAATTTCTAAGTGTGGGATACTTCGACAAGAGGTACTCAACAAATAATATTCGAACATTAGGGACAATGTTCCTCTAAGTGTGGGATATACGGTAGCAACCGCAAGTTTGACCTCTTGTCCGCAAAACAAACAATATTTTCATTAAAAAGCTAAAAATAGAGAAATTTAAAATTTTTCTTTTGGATTCAAAAGCAACATTTCCCAAAAATATAAAAATACAGTAAGAAATGAGTTCTCAAGGAAACAAAACTGTTTGCACGATAAAAATCAATGAGAATCTGCCAAGGAGGTCAAAACAAGGTTGCACGATAAAAATCAAGCAAAACGGATGAAAAACAAAGATTCCATGCACGTTTGAAGATTCAAAGCATCAAAACAAGATTTAAAGCCTATAGTTCCCATCATCAACATCCATCTTATCCAAGATGTTCGTTTTCAAAATACGAGTCTAACAGAAGAAGAATCATCTAAAACGGATAAAGAATGAAGATTATACATTTGCCGGAAGATTCAAATGATTCGTACGCAATATCTGGAGATAGGAAGCTCAATTTGGGAATTTCTTTTAATCAATTTGGGAACGTATCCAACGAAAAAAGAATCAAAGAAAACAGACGCATAACGAAGAAAACACGCGCGAATTAAAAAACGTAGCAAAAGATGACGAACCGAGGCGGGTGGCAGCCAGCCGCCGCCGTTCACCTGGAGGGCGGCGCCGGCCTCCCCTCCCCCATCTCGTTTCCACTTTATGGTCCTTTCGTGTACCCGGTGCCACACCTTTACGCAATTGTACGTACCCGGTGCCACACCTTTGCGCGATTGTACGTACCTGGTGCACCACCTTTTCCACCTTTTGCTAAAGTGCTCCTCAAGATGCTAACATGAGCCAGATTTCTCCTATAAATAAGAGGCATGAGGCTTCATTTCAACACACACTCTTTCAACACAACCTACAAGTCTCACACACTTTCTTTAGAAAATCTCTTGTATTCTTTAGTCTTTCTCATTCTAAGATTATTGTAATTAATCAACGGATTAATATAGAAGCTAGGGCGAATACTAGGGATTCGGAGATCAATCTTTGAATGTGCAAAATAGTTGTCAATCGTAATAATACACTTGCTATGCATTTATTTTCGGGTGATATCTAAACTTTTGTTTTACATGTCTCATTTCATATATTGATATGTATTATTGCCTGGTATGTGATTTATTTGTTACCATGAATTGCGATTAGTTTATTATTGTGATTGTTGATGATGTAGACAATTATAAGTAGGGATGACATTATATTATTAGTGCACGACGATCGTAAAGTGATATGATGGCCCATATTCGACTGTTTATTCGATATAGTACTGGAAATGCTTTCGAGCAAAGTATAAATGTATGGAAGTCATAAACGACCGAAGGTAGTCATATCACTGGAATCAGCTCTGGTTTAATAGTTGAAATTCCAAAAGGATAATACAACTTCACAACTAACTGGTGTATCCTACGAAAGTCAATGCATCACAAAGTAATGTTCGTAAAATATGTTCAGACAAAATATGAATTAATAACCCTTGTACTGTTAAGATCTTATGAACATAAGTTTAATCTATGGAGTACCCTTTCTGGTTATCCACGTGACTGCAACCTAGTAATTAGGACCTGATCAACCTTAATTATGGTAAGTAGTTATCTGTGCCCATGACATGCAATAAGTAAGACACGGTGAAACCACTCGTTGTATATATTAGGTTTACATTTCTGCACTGCTTTACATTTAATTAGCTTAGAGTGTCGTTTTCATTGTTAATTACTCTTGACCGCATGTTGGACGTAAGAAGCCGTGGAATTACCATGTAAAGTACATGGTCTAATTACTGAAAGGCATGGTCTGCATATGAAACACGGTTTTAACAAACTGTGAATAATCCAGGGATGTATAACTCTTTGAAAAGGAGAGATTTAAGTCATAAGTCGAAGAAACTGGAATCTAATCAATTATAAATAAGACTTAGGAATGAAAGTGAAAGTCCAAGTGACTTAGGATATTTAAACCTCTAGGTCTTATAAAATCGGCGGTCTAAACATACAAAGCTATTAATCTGCATGCTAATAGAGAAGTAAACTATCTTAGGGGTTAAGAACGGTCAGATCTATGAGATGATACGCCACTGATTCATGCACCTCGGTATAAAACAAAAATAGGTTGCTTATCTCTCAACCATTTAGGTATTGGAAGTTCGTGTATTGCTCCGATCAGAATCAGGGTAACCTAGTTCCAAGTGACATGCCAATGGAAAATTTAGTTGGTAGGGTTATAGAGTTTACACCTAATAGTTTAGTTATTATATTAAGTTTTGTCCCTATTTAGTCTGTCATCCCGAAACATTAATTATCAAAATCTCAGCAATCACATCTCTATCTTTATTTGCTTTCCTGTACTTTAATTCCCCAACTTACCTTCCTGCATTTTAATTACTTGTCTTTAGTTTAAAAACCCCCAAACCTACCTACTTTGTTCCATCCTAAATACTTCCCTACCAAAAGTGCCAACTTTAATCACCACGCGTTTGGATTCATAGAACGATCTTAGGTTATACTTACCGCGTACTAACTAGAGTAGGTAGTAGATATGATTTAAGCCCCGCTAAATATAAATTTTAAAACCCTGGTGGCGCCCGATTAGTTACCATCAACGACACCGACGCTTTCAGGTGCCATCAAGTTTTTGGCGCCGATGCCGGGGAATCACAAACCTACGATTTAAAGCCACCTTAAGTAGTAGTATTTAGGAGATCCTTCCGAACGAAACCTTTTCGAGTATCTTTCAAAAGTTAATTTAAGTAATTTAGTGTTAATTTAGTAATAGTTAATTAGGATAATATTAGTTCAAAAATGACAACTTAAAAACCCACTTCTTGCCTCATTTCGAAGGATGAACTGATGGTAATGGACTATTCGAAATTCTTTGACTACTTAGTAGGAGAAATAGGATCTGATTTATTTTCACCCTCTCCCTCTAAAGCTAAAGAAACTTTCGAAACCCTAGAAGAATTTAGGACCTCACTTTCTATTCCAAAACATTGCCTGGACTTGAATGACACGGATCAATTGCCTAACCTAGCATCATCCCCAGAAGATCATTCTCCAACTTTGCATTTGTCTTAATTACCAAATTATGTCCACTTCAAATATCTTCCCGAAGAAGATTATGAAGTACAACCTCCGAAATTATGTGACCTAATTACCCTCATTCCCGAAAATTCATTATTTGGCAAAACTCTGTCAAATTCTCGTAATGACGGTATGTTCCCATTCTTTTCAAATGAGCAGAAACATACCCTTTATCGAGTGGTGGATAAGGTTCCCTCTGTCGAGCCAGAAAAACCATGTTCCAGAAAATGCCACTTAGGCGCATCTTTCAATCCTTCTCATAGAATAGACATCTATATGACATTCGTTAGGAAATTAAACTCCTCCGACTTTCCTTTTTCATACGAACAACGAGAAAAGATTAGCAATCTTGACGAACAAGTAAAATTCCTATCTCGCCTGTCAAATCATGAATGCGAAAGCACTTCCTCTAATTTCAGAGACCAAGAACTAAAGTTCATAGCAGATTTAGATCCCCTTTTTGAATCACTTGCCGACATGGATATCCTCCCAATATCCATGATATTAATCCATCACAATGTCGTTACAATGATCAATGAACTTGAGTTCTGGGTAGAACGGGACCCGATGATCCTTATCATCATCCCTGGTAAAATTTCGTTCTTTGTTGACCCTGCCTCTTACTTGATCTCAAAATTGCGAGATGTTTTCCTGATTCCGCCAAGGAAAGAATCGATACAGCCATCTTCACTAAAAGAAAAGACCATCACATTAAGCTTGTTCGAATCTTCGCCTTTACCAAATACCCTTTCACTTCCACACAAAAAGCACAAATCAGTAAACTCGTTAGGATAATCAATTCTACAACCGGAGAACCTGATTCGCAGGAAGAGAAAGCATTTGTGGAAGTCTTAGATAAACTCACTCACGATCTAAATTATAAATACCAAGGGATACGCGATGGTTTGTCAAACCCTAAAAAGATAAGAAAGGCATATAATAGGTTAATCAGCGATCTTGTCAATTTGGGATATGAAGAACGAGAAGTCCTAGGGAAACTAGAGAATAGTCATTACTATTTAGTTTATAATGTCATCTCAGAACTTTCAAAATGTTTTGTACTTAAAAACGTTCACTTGAGGGAGCAAATCTTGACCCTTTCCCTATGGAGGGATCGGAACGAATCGTAAAACAATTCTATTCTAAAAGGTCAAAGCTCGCGACTTTAAATGAGCATATTTTAATACATATATTAATATAATAAAGTCTTGAAAGTTTCCCTTAAAAATAGAAAACGTTTTAAATGTTGTCTGAAAACATGAGTGCGTCTAAAAGAATGTACACCTCTTAAAAAGCATTTAGCCGAAACATTTGTACATTCTATAAACCAACATCAGACAAAGATTTTAAAACACCCAAAAACATACTAAGTTTAATATCTTAGATTAATTATAATTGTCCCACAGGAATTCGCACGTTTCTTAAATTATTTATAACGTAACAAGGAACCAACAAGTGTCTAGTTACAATAAGTATACTTAACATTCGTACTTACAAATAATGGGACATTAGGAATTGATCTAATAGCATTAGGCTTAATCTTAGAGTACAATAGGGACCATGTGTAAGGAATATGATACTTAAGGACATGACACATATTCCTAGGGACCACTAAAACCTTCAATACCTTCCTCATGAATCAAAAATAAGAAGAAGAAAAAATTATTCTTCCTCCCCTCTCCTCTCCAAAACAGGCCACCACCATAACCACCATGACACATAAGTCTAGAATTTTGCTTGATTAAGTGTTAGTCACTAAGTGCTTAAGTAATTAGGGTGTTTTGATCTATGTTAATTGCATAATGCGGATAAGTTAGGATTAGCAAGTTTGAATTTTAAAAGTCAACAAAAAGTTAACTAGCTTGCATGAATAAAATAGTAGACCAAGATTACTTGACCATTCTTTCTTACTAGGATGCTTGTACTTGCTTGACTAGTCAAACTATGCAATATAACTAGAGTATCATCATTTTAAAAATAAAAGTCTTGAACTAAACCAAACACATGGATATGATGACTTTTTGTGCATAACCTTGCTTTTTCACCAATTAGGAAATGCTTGAAATAGTTTGAATCATGTATGCATAGGTTGAAATGATGGCATGCGGAAACTTGAAAATATCATTTGAGGAAAGACCTAAAAAGTCAACTTGAAGTATTGAATCTTTTAAGCAAATTATTTTCAAAAATTTTATTCAAAAACCTTACTTCAACTTGGACTCCTAAAAGTCAAACCTTACTAAAAATGATATGACTATAAGTTGTGAAATCTTGACATTTCAAACTTGGGTAGCACCAAACTTTGTAAATGACAATATTTCACAATAAAATTACCATCTCATGACCATATATTTTTCTAATGTCGATACTACCTTAGTATTAATAAAATTGATTATTCGTTGCTTCGGAACATTGAATGCTTAATGAAATCTTGGGATTGTCAAAAATTTAAAAGCCCTCACTTCGAAATTTCAATAAGAGACTTCAAAACGTGTTTTGAATTTCTCTTTCTTAAAGATCCATTATTTTTAAATGTTCTCAGTTACCATGCCACCAAAGAAGAAGCTAAGCCAAACACAACCTCTTACAGGACCTCTCGCCTATCTTAGTGCCACGCCTCACTATGACCAGATGGCACACATCTGGAGAGACAAGAAGTTCGGCTGTTTAAGATATGTTGACTGGGACAAGTTACAGGTATTAGGATTCAGACAGAGACTTGAAAGCCTACTCATTTATCCAGTTAGGGATCAGCAGTTCGAGCCCTTCAAAAAGCTATTCAGTATTGATGAGCCAGTGTATATGGAGATGGTTACATAAATCTTGACCACCTACACATTTGAGACTGGGAGTAGAGTTGGAGATGGTTTGATCACATTTCGATACATGGGCAGTGTAAGTCCAAGTTCTCGATCTTGAATCAAGTTACACAAATCAATTGATGGCGGAATCACTAATTGAATAATCACACGAACGAATCAATAATAAAAATGCGATATAAACTAGTTCAAACAGTTGTTTATTGATAATAATCGACTAGGTTACAGGTATTTTCGACTGATTGCGTTTTGGGTTTTTCGCCAACCCTAAAGCTAATTACAAAATGTGTTTATATACTAAATACTCAATCCTGCGAGGTTACACACAACGTCATAGGCCCAGGCCCATGCGACATAGCCAATGTCGCAGGCCCAACTAACTGACGTCGCATGTGTGATATTACAGACAATGTTGCACAAGTCAGTAAACATAAAACTAATTACAATTCAATCTACAAGCTAGACCAACTGACAGACAAACTTGCATCAACAAACTCCCCCGTGTCTTCAGCTTGGTCTTCAAAAATCTTCAAAATCTTTGATCAAACCCAACCCGCAGGAAACTTCCCATCTGCATGTATTCCATAAGTAACACAAACTTCAACAACCTTCTGATATTGTCTTGCAAGCTTCTTTTTGAATTCGTTGTTCTCATTTACTCGAATCCTATTATCGAAGAGTTTTCTCAAATCTTTTTCATGAAAGTTTATCAAACTCATAGGATCAAAAACTCGAAATGAAATCTTTTTCAAATTCCAAATACCCTAAATTCTAGCTGCGGCTCTGAATCAGGAACGAATACTATCACCGCTTCACCAGTATGTGGATCAAGTTCCCAATAAACAAATCTTCGTACAAAATTATAAGGAACTTGCTCCAGAGGTATTTCGGTCAAACAGTCAGCCGGTGGATAATGAACTTTAACCATAGGGCGACCTGTCGTGGGATCCAGCTTCTTTTTGTATGTATACTTTGTTCCCAGCGTCGGTTTCAACTTATTGTATCTTTTAGTTCTAACCTCCTGACGCAATGTCCTCTGAATATAATTCGCATAATTATCATTGACAGGATTAATCAAGTTTAACTGTGCTAACCTGTTGATCTCCCCCTTTGGTAGTGTACTCAATTGATTTAATCTCAGTTTGAAATACTGAATACCATCCAATCTCTTAATCATAATCATTCTTTGACGAACCTTCCAACCCTTAATCAAACCGGTATAATCTCCGCGAACCTTGTAAGTTTTGCAAGTCACAGGCACTGGTTTTGCAGATCTACCTTGAGGCCACCACTGCTTATTCCTTTCTGTTCTTTCTTCAGCAGTTTCACTTTCAGATGCCTCTTGAGTTGGCTGTACTGATGCAGAATCCTGAGCAGGCGCTGCATGAGTTGAACTAGATTCTCCATGAGAAGTTTTAGCAGGCCCCTCATCATCACTCGAATCTGTCTCAATAACAGGTGCATCATCGTAATGCTCATCTGAACCCAAATGTTCATCATCAACCGACACATCATCATCCATGTCGAATACATACCCTTGTTCAGTCTCCGAACCAGTGTCATTGACCATTCTCTGAATATATGTCAAATCAGCAAAAGAGTAATCTACCGCTAATGGTCTCAGCTGACCTGGAATGTCATCAACACTGAAATAATCCAAAACATGAACATTTTCATTAATAACATTTTCAATTACAGGGGTTGGAGTTACAGACTCTGGTCCTATTGACTCAACATTGGGCACCCCGGACCCAGACTCCCCCGAGGCAACAGACCTAGCCTCCAAAACAGAAACCCTAGTCTGCAATTCTGCTATCAGCTTTAACTGGACTTCGATGATTGCTGACTGGGAAGCATTCCTCTCAGCCTGTTCCTTCATCAGCTGTTGCATCTTCTGCATATGTTCCATCATCTGTTGCAGGAATGCAGGAGTAGGCTCAACAACCATTGCTTGTGATGGTTGAGAAGTCAGAGCAGTAGAAATACGACGTGCAGGACGAGAAGATAGTTGAAAATCAGTATCATCGTCGGCACGGGGACGTTTACCCATATAACGCTTGCCTTCATGAATACGGCGTTGAATTCTCAAATAGCGATCTGATTCGTGTACCCTAATCCATTCCATTTGTGATGGGTGGGGTACTGGCTGATGTAGATGCATGTCAGATGTTATAAGACAATAAGATAGCAGACAACAGGGATACCCGTGAGCCCACTTCCTGACTAACCATGTGGATTGGGCCGAGCACCACCACACATATATCCCCCTACAGTTCCTACTCTAGCACCTTACTCGTATCCTGCCCATGGCCATAATCTACCCCCTCGGACTGTGCCTCCTAGACTACAGCCACCCCCAGCACAGGCTCCCATCATGAGATAGCCTGTTCCATCAGTCGTTGGGTCAGTCAGGGTTCACACTTTGAGAGGCAGCAGGACATCCAGAGTCTCCGCTCGAAACAACACTGTTCAGAGTCACAGGATTGCCAGACATACCATCCCTAAAGTTGTTTTGCGTGATTCAGTATCTTCTCACAGGCACAGAGACCTATTCAAAGGGCACACCCAACAGGAATCACCTATGTACCCAGTTGACAGTTTCGACATGCCTGCAGGACCTTTTGTAGATCAGCTGATACAAAATGGAGTTCTGATGATCGGTACACCGGAAGCAGGTGTAACACCCGCCAATTTAGGACTTTAATTAGTGCCTAAACTACTTGAAATGTCATGTGTTTAGTTTTGTAATATTCTAAATATATGTAACATTTTGGTGTAATTACATACACTCATACGCGATTTGTTCAAATCGTGCGCTTATGTACCGGACAAGGTCCGACATTAATAAATGGACGTTGGTGACAAAACTTTATAATAAGGTAAATTTATCCAAACAAACATTATTTACATTAATATATTGTGAGAATATATTCCAAGTATTACTTATTGATAAAAACACTCTGTATACGACAAACACGCGCGAAGCGCGTCAGTCAGGCGAAAATAATTCAAATTATATTTCTATAACTCATTATTTAGTGTCTTGATAAAATATTTCGGTTAAAATATTTTGGATATACTTAAACACGAAACACGGAACAACATTTAGACAATCGCGGAACGTAACATAAAAATCTGAGCAACGAGTTCACGAGACCGAGACCCAAATGGGTCAGCCCAAACCCGCGGATCCAAGCCCCAACCCGACCCATGACCCACCTCCTTTTAAACCCCCTCTTTCCTTCAATTCCTCTAATTTTCACAAACACACACACTTACACCTCAAATCAGCAGCAACATCAACACCACCGTCATTAAAATCGTTCATCATCATCATCAAGAAAAAGCACAAGGACCACCATCATCTTCTACCTCACCTTCATCATCCCCATTTTTGATTCTTGGCAAGAAACGCTTCAAAACTCGATGTAATTACTTAGAAAGCTTTTGTTTACATGCTAGAACATTTACTCAACGAAGATTTGCCCAAAAACTGACTTGAAAATGCACTTCAAAAGTTAAATGTTCGAGCAGCTCGTCCTGCAAACCGAGATCTGTTCGTCCTACGAGACGAACCCAAACTGCGAACCGAACCCACTCGCGAGTTGACCTGCAAATTGACCTGCGAGTTGACCTGCGAGTTGACTTACGAGTTGACTTGCGAGCCGAACCTTGTGCTGCGAACCCAACTCGGTTCGCAGCCTACTGCCTTACGAGCCGAACTCAACTCGCACCGCGAACTCAGTTTGCACCACTATTTCAATCCGCAACCAAACTTGACCAATTTTTCCGAATTTAAATCCCAGATACGATTTTTAATAAAACAATACATATAATAATAACACTTTTGGATTATTATTACAAACCGTCACCTACGGGCCATACTTGTTTTCAAAATACAAACGGATTACTAAACAAACACTTGGACATGTCCTAGTTGAGAGGACAACTAGCATGGGTGATCTTTTAAGACACCAACTCGTTTACTTGTTTACTTACAACCTTGTGCGTTTTGGATGCCAGAAGGTTGCAGGGTTCTGAGAATCGATACACGGACTTACAACTGCTTTACCTGGTTGATTTCACATACGTACTTACTAGGCTCAGGTGAGTCTTACAGCCCCACTTTTACTGTTTTATTTACGGGGTGAGATACATTGCTTACTTTCCTTGAACACAAGTACTAACAACTCATTTTACTATACGGGATTGCATGAATTACTTACTTTTACGGAATTCTCTCCATCCTATATCGTTAGTTATGTACTTAAGCGCGAACACTAGTTAATGGATCCATTAGGGAAATGACCCTCCTCGCCCGGGGTAGTAGCGCTACCACGAACCGTTCTGTATAAACGGGCGACTATTATTCGTTACTTATGCTTGCTCAATTACGAGCATGTCACGGGAGCAATTTATTATTTACGGGTTAAGCTTCGATTATGAGCCTCATGGCAACGGTATAACTTACTTACTTTACAATTACGGGATTACAAATACCTGATTTACGCCTGCGGGCATTACTGATGAAATCTTGTGTTCAAACACTTATATTATTTACAAACCTGTGAGATTCACCAACATTCGTGTTGACCTTTTTAGCTTTGTATCTAGGATTCCCTCAGGATACTAGCTAGAGTCGCATGATTTCTACATTGCATTTAACGGAGATTCTTAGCATTATCTTTTGTATTTATTATGATTATGTAATTGAATCTCCCGCTATACGCGCGGACTCTAAGGAACTTCATTTTGTAACCAGAAATTCTATGTTTTCAAACATTTTATGTATGGAAATGTAACTATTTTACAAACGTTGCATATAGATGTCGTTTGCTTTACTTTTGTGCTGTGATATTTGATTAGTAGCACCCCAAAGCTTGCTTCCGCTAAACAGTGATTTTGGGGGTGTTACAGCAGGAGCTGATCATGATGCATCAGACAAAGGCACCCACTGTCTGTACAATGATTCTTCATCAGACGAGACTTCTCCTGGACCTATCATGTCTACCGCAGCAGCTTCACCACCAGTCGAGCACTAGATTGCTCCGCCTTCTAACTTCTTTCTACTTTCTAGAAGACTATATTACCATTTGTTGTATTGATGTACTAATTGATGCATAGACATCACCTCTATCTATTTATTACTTTATTATGCTATCACTTTACTTTTCTTATTAGCAGCTATTATTTCATTGTCGAGTGGAATGTTTATTTGATCCAACCACTATTTATCGAAGATTAAAGCATAGGAAGCCGTGGACCTCGCCATGAAGGACGCTGATAGTATGCACAAAAAAGCGGTAATCCGTCCCAAAACTCTCCATCTATTTAAAGCTTCGATTATCTAATCAGATGTCTCCAAAACTAATTGTGGGATCCCCAAAACCACATAACACTTACGTAACAATCCGGAAATTAGTAGAATTTATAAGTGTGGGATACTTCGACAAGAGGTACTCAACAAATAATATTCGAACATTAGGGACAATGTTCCTCTAAGTGTGGGATATACGGTAGCAACCGCAAGTTTGACCTCTTGTCCGCAAAACAAACAATATTTTCATTAAAAGGCTAAAAATAGAGAAATTTAAAATTTTTCTTTTGGATTCAAAAGCAACATTTCCCAAAAATATAAAGTACAGTAAGAAACGAGTTCTCAAGGAAACAAAACCGTTTTAGAATGAGACACGGATAAAAAGGGCAACACATGACTAGGCATACATTGACCAAAATATTCGATTCATGAGGTTTGAGCCCATAAGTAGCATTCATCTTAAAAATGCTTCACTTTTCGTTTCATGTGTGTGTCGATGTATGAATTTGAATTAGAACTTTCTCTTGCAATACATTTCAAGATCACATCAATGAGTGCCATACGTGGCATAGGTGCAATCTGTCTCGATACTTTCTAAGGAATCTACACACCATCCAAACACCAAACATCCACTCTTCAACCAAAACCTTATTTACACCTTCCAAACACCAAACATTGACTCACTCTTCTCACCCAACCAAAACCTCCCTTTATTTATCCCGAACCTATGAAAGTTACATCTTCCAGCATTTTTCAGAGACACTCTCAATTTCTCATATTTATTCAAGAAAAGCCAACATAACCTCACAACCCAACACTCAAAGAAACCTTTCGGGCCAAAATAACACATATTCATCGGTAAGTTCGGCATAGCAAAAAGAAAAATGAGAAAAAGAAAGAAAACAAAGAAACATTATGCCGGCACTAACAAGAAATAGGCCAGAAAAAGGAAACTAATATCCAAAAAGGGTTGCACTATGAAGTCTTTAAAAGTCTGAGATTCTAAAGAGAGACCTCCTAAAAGAAAGCACTTTAGCTTTGAGAAAATATAAGAAAAACCCATCACACTCCCCTTTACAACTTCCTCAAAACCAAAAACCCGATTCCTTCTAAGATATCTTGAAAGATTAGTGTCGTTCTCATCCAAAGTGATGGAGATTTGATTCTTGATCAAGCCTATGACGAGAATGCTGCATGACTGGCTATCTGAGTGATTGACACTAGCAAGTAGGAAACCCTAAACACTTGAGTGATTTGAGTGACCCACTGTAAGGATTGCCTAGTCATGATCACCATCTGAGTTGCTCGAAGAACGTTTCAAATTCTAAACTCTTAGTTTCTCATGAAAAGCTCTTTCATAACTGGAATATTTTATTCCCTGGAAATGGCATTCCTAAGAAAAACTGCAATTAGAATCCTTCTAAAAGGCTTTCTGAATGTGTTTTCTTGAGGACAAGCAAAGTTCTAAGTGTGGGATACTTGATATCGCGTAAAAAGTCACGTTTTTACTACCGATATCTATCTCATTCTGGAACGATTCTTGGCATTTGAACTCAAATCAATGAGAATCTGCCAAGGAGGTCAAAACAAGGTTGCACGATAAAAATCAAGCAAAACGGATGAAAAACAAAGATTCCATGCACGTTTGAAGATTCAAGGCATCAAAACTAGATTTAAAGACTAAAGTTCCCATCATCAACATCCATCTTATCCAAGATGTTCATTTTCAAAATATGAGTCTAACAGAAGAAGAATCAACTAAAACGGATAAAGAATGAAGATTCTACGCTCGCCGGAAGATTCAAATGATTCGTAGGCAATATCTAGAGATAGGAAGCTCAATTTTGGGATTTCTTTTCATCAAAGTCTTCTTTTTTGGAGAACGAATCCAACAAAAAAAGAATCGATGAAAATGGACGCATAACGAAGAGAACACGCGCGAATTCAAAAACGCAGCACAAGACGACGAACCGAGGCGGGTGGCAGGCAGCCGCTGCCGGCTAGCCACCAGCCGCCGCCGGCCACCTGGAGGGCGGCGCCGGCCTCCCCTCCCCCATCTCGTTTCCGTTTTTTGGTCCTTTCGTGTACCCTGTGCCACACCTTTACGCAATTGTACGTACCCGGTGCCACACCTTTGCGCGATTGTACGAACCTGGTGCACCACCTTTTCCACCTTTTTCTAAAGTGCTCCTCAAGATGCTGACATGAGCCGGATTTCTCCTATAAATAGGAGGCATAAGGTTTCATTTCAACACACACTCTTTCAACACAACTTACAAGTCTCACACACTTTCTTTAGAAAATCTCTTGTATTCTTTAGTCTTTCTCATTCTAGGATTAGTGTAATTAATCTACGGATTAATATAGAAGCTAGGGAGAACGCTAGGGATTCAGAGATCAATCTTTGAATGTGCAAAAGAGTTGTCAATCGTAATAATACAGGTGCTATGCATTTATTTCCGGGTGATATCTAAACTTTTATTTTACATGTCTCATTTCATATATTGATATGTATTATTGCCTGGTATGTGATTTATTTGTTACCATGAATTGTGATTAGTTTATTATTGTGATTTTTGATGATGTAGATAATTATAAGTAGGGATGATATTATATAATTAGTGCACGACGATCCTAAAGTGATATGATGTTCGATATAGTACTGGAAATGCTGTCGAGCAAAGTACAAATGTATGGAAGTCATAAACGACCGAAGGTAGTCATCTCACTGGAATCAGCTCTGGTTTAACGGTTAGAATTCCAAAAGGATAATACAACTTCACAACTAACTGGTGTATCCTACGAAAGTCAATGCATCACAAAGTAATGTTCGTAAAATACGTTCGGACAAAATAGGAATTAATAACCCTTGTACTGTTAAGACCTTATGAACTTAAGTTTAATCTATGGAGTACCCTTTCTGGTTATCCACGTGACTGCAACCTAGTAATTAGGACCTGATCAACCTTAATTATGATAAGTAGTTATCTGTGCCCATGACATGCAATAAACAAGACACAGTGAAACCACTCGTTGTATATATTAGGTTTACATTTCTGCACTGCTTTACATTTAATTAGCTTAGAGTGTCATTTTCACTGTTAATTACTCTTGACAGCATGTTGGACGTAAGAAGCCGTGGAATTACCATGTAAAGTACACGGTCTAATTACTGAAAGGCATGGTCTGCATATGAAACACGTTTTTAACAAACTGTGAATAATTCAGGGATGTATAACTGTTTGAAAAGGAGAGATAAGTCATAAGTTGAAGAAACTGGAATCTAATCAATTATGAATAAGACTTAGGGACGCTTTCGGGTGCCATCACCACTTTTGTTCCTATAGATTTTGCTCAGAAATTACGACTTGATACATGTGTCCAAATCTGACCACCTAAGATAAATGTAATTTTTATAAATACTTTGACTTCTCTAAAAATCCTAGAAAAATTATAGAATGTAGATAATATATGGGGGAACAACTAGTATTTTTGTTGGACTTTTTTTCGAGTTATAGAGTGTTAGAAATATTCAACAAAGAGATGCATTTTCGTGAAAATACAAAGTGTGGACTGATTTTGTAGAAAAGTGGAAACCGACACTTTCGAATGTGATATAAGTGATGTAACTTACTTTTATGGACTTATGAACATATCAAAGATTTGGGTGAAAGTTTCGGGTCAAACCGAGATAGTTTGACAAAGTCAACCAAAATGGGGTTCGATTTCGAAAACGTCAAACTTTCTATTTTTGGAAACTTACTATTTTAGGAAAGAATTGTAACCATAACTGGTTTGGGTGACATATTTAGTTATTTCGACTAAAACAAGACTTAAAAACACACCCGAACTAAAAACCGACACTTAGAACACTTGGATAAAAAATCGAATGCTGATCAGACCTTAGTCCCCTTAGTGTCGCAACCCCAGTGTCGCAACTCCTAATGTCGCTACTAGTGTCGTCAAAAACTGAAACTTGATTTTCACTAAGTTTGGAACTTGTGTAACAACTTGTAATCACCTAAGACAACAACGCACATGATATATACTAATGTATAGTATACAATGAAACAAATCTAATGATAATGCCTTAACGAATTATTTTTACAAACTTTCACCAAGGGGTCGTACACGTTTTTTATAAACAAACTTGAACAAATTACTTGGACATACAAGTTGAGTAAACTAACTTTAGGTGGACATTAACCCTCTACCTACACGATTGGCTTAAGTGGACATTAACCCTCCATTTAAATAGATGGTCTTTTGAGACATCTACTTACATGCACAACCTTATACGTTTAGGGCGTTAGAAGGTTGCATTTGGAACACACATTGCTCGCTTATTTGATTATTTGTTTGGTACTTACTAAACGCAAGTGAGTTTCATAGTCCCTTTTTACTTGTTTTGAACAGTTTTGGGGTGAGAATACATACATTACGATTGTGCAACCGTTTTTATACAACTGTTTTATGAAAACAAGTAACTGAAAACAACTATGAATTGCATGAGTAATTAACTAATTCACTAAGGCCTCGCATATCATAGTTTGATTTGTTATAAGTTTATATACTTACACGAGGCACCACCACAAACAGTTAAGTTTCGAATACATAAACTCATGGCAATACAACCTCTTAAATCTGCTGATTTAAATTTATGTTATTACGGTAAAACAATACAAAATGATATTGTGGTAGAGCAATACAAAACGATATTGCGGTAGAGCAATACAAAATGATATTGCGGTAGAGCAATACAAAATGATATTACGGTAAAGCAATACAAAATGATATTGTGGTAAAGCAATACAAAATGATATTGCGGTAAAGAAATACAAAACGATATTGCGGTAAGGAAATACAAACATTACTATATTGCGGTAAAGCAATATAACCTTATTAAGTCTTGAATTTACAACATTTTGTTAATGGCAGTAGTATACATTACTATCTTAGCATACGTGCAATACACTTACTTATTGTGGTTTAGAGATACATACAAAATCTTGTGTTTCATACCAATATTTTGGACAACTGTTTAACAAACCTATGAACTCACCAACTTTATGTTGACCCTTTTGGTATGTATTTCTCGGGTAACCCACCGCAGTAGGATACTTTTGGAAAGTATTAGCTTGAATCACATGTTTTCAAAATCAATAAGAGATTAGACTGCATTACGATATTTTTGTATCAACCATTATGTATTAGAAATCTCTCGACATTTGATGCGAACTCCAAGGATTTTTGTAAACATATTTATCTATGGAATGTAACTATTTTCAAAACGTCTCATTTAGAGGTCGTTTGTTGTAATTTTTGTGTTATGATATTTGATTTGGTATGCGCCTTTGTGACACCTCATATTTCCGCTGCCACGTGTATTGGGGTTGCGACATATTGGTATCAGAGCTAAAGGTTATAGCGAACTAGGTTGCATTAGTGGTCCTAGACTATAACTGTTAAGTTAGTATTCCTTATTAGGTATGACAGGTTCAAGTATTGCATTATTCGAACTTAATTTAACATAGCTTGATCAACTATGTAAAATTAAAGAAGAATCGATGCAAGATCTGAAATGGTTATGGTGAACAAGAATGCATTAGTAGACCTAGACTACGATAGGAACGGGACCAGACTTATACGTGCTTTATGTGTAATGCTTATATATATATATATATATATATATATATATATATATATATATATATATGTATATATATGTGTGTGTGTGTGTGTGTGTATATATATTTATATATATGAAACCTTATGTGTACAATCTTATGTGCAATACTTATTAGGCTATCGTATATTATATATAAATAGGCCTCGATTACTAATATACTCACCATGGGGAAATGGCAGATCTTCCCATTCTAACATCACCTAACATAGAGAAAGAGACCCAAGGTCTCACCTACCACTATAGAGGCACCTACCGTGATCACTCACCCACGCAGGATGAACAACGCATTGTTAACAAGAATTCAACTGATGAAGAACCGATATAATTCGAACCCTTCAAGGATCGGTAGCTTAGAACTCGCTAAAGATTAGCAGAAATTCCACTAAACATGTAAAATGTTTGGTAAACGATTATCAAAATTAAATTTTTGTTAGACATTTCCCAGGGATTTTTCATAAATGTAAACGTTCCATAAGATTTTTAACAAAACAAAATTCTCTCCAACCTCTCTCTAAAACCCCCATTATCTCTCTAAAATCTGATATATACTAATGTATAGTATACAATGAAACAAACCTAATGATAATGTCTTTACCAATTATTTTTACAAACTTTCACCAACGGGTCGTACACGTTTTTGATAAACAAACTTGAAAAAATTACTTGGACATACTAGTTGAGTGAACTAGCTTTAGGTGGACATTAACCCTCCACCTACACGATTGGCTTAAGTGGACATTAACCCTCCACTTACATAGATGGTCTTTTGAGACATCTATTTACATGCACAACCTTATACGTTTAGGGCGTTAGAAGGTTGCATTTGGAACACACATTGCTTGCTTATTTGATTATTTGCTTGCTAATTGCTAAACTCAAGTGAGTTTCATAGCCCCTTTTTACTTGTTTTGAACTGTTTTGGGGTGAGAATACATACATTACGATTGTGTAACTATTTTTATACAACTGTTTTATGAAAACATGTAACTGAAAACAACTTATACGAATTGCATGAGTAACTAACTAATTCACTAAGGCCTCGCGTATCATAGTTTGATTTGTTATAAGTTTATATACTTACACGAGGCACCAACACAAACGGTTAAGTTTCGAACACATAAACTCATGGCAATACAACCTCTTAAATATGCTGATTTACATTTATGTTATTATGGTAAAACATTACAAAACGATATTGTGGTAGAATAATACAAAAAAGATATTGCGGTAGAGAAATATAAAATGATATTGTGGTAGAGCAATACAAAATGATATTACGGTAAAGCAATACAAAACAATATTGCGGTAAAGCAATACAACACGATATTGTGGTAAAGCAATACAAAACGATAATGCAGTAAGGAAATACAAACATTACAATATTGCGGTAAAGCAATATGACCTTATTAAGTCTTGAGTTTACACCATTTTGTTATTGGCAATAGTATACATTACTATATTTGCATACGTGCAATACATTTACTTATTGTGGTTTAGAGATACAAACAAAATCTAGTGTTTCATACCAATATTTTGGACAACTGTTTAACAATCCTATGAACTCACCGACTTTATGTTGACCCTTTAAATATGTATTTCTGAGGTAACCGGCTGCAGTAGGATGCTTTTGGAAAGTATTAGCTCGAGTCACATGTTTTCAAAATCAATAAGAGATTAGACTGCATTACGATATTTTTGTATCAACCATTATGTATTACAAATCTCTCGACATTTGATGCGAACTCCAAGGATTTTTTTAAACATTTTTATCTATGGAATGTAACTATTTTCAAAACATCTCATTTAGAGGTCGTTTGTTGTAATCTTTGTGTTATGATATTTGATTTGGTCAGCGCCCTAGTGACAACTCATACTTCCACTGACACGTGTATTGGTGGTGCGACAGATTGGTATCAGAGCTAAAGGTTATAGCGACCTAGGTTGCATTAGTGGGCCTAGACTATAACTGTTAAGTTAGTATTTCTTATTAGGTATGACTGGTTCAGGTATTGCATTATTCGAACTTAATTTAACATAGGTTGATCAACTATGTACAATTAAAGAAGAATCGATGCAAGATCTAAAATGGTTATGGTGAACGAAAATACATTAGTAGACCTAGACTACGACAGGAACGGGACCAGACTTATACGTGTTTTATGTGTAATGCTTATATATATATATATATATATATATATATATATATATATATATATATGTGTGTGTGTGTGTGTGTGTGTGTGTGTGTTTGTGTGTCTCTCTCTTTATATATATATAATATATATATATATATATATATATATATATATATATATATATACATGAAACCTTATGTGTACAAACTTATGTGCAATACTTATTAGCCTATTGTATATTATATATAAATAGACCTCGATTACTAATACACTCACTACGGGGAAATGGCAGATCTTCCCATTGTGACATCACCTAACATAGAGAACGAGACCCAAGGTCTCGCCTACCACTATAGAGGCACCTACCGTGATCACTCACCCACGCAGGATGAACATCGCACTGTTAGAAAGAATTCAACTGAGTAAGAACCGATAGAATTAGAACCATTCAAGGATCCGTCGCTTGGAACTCGCTTAAGATTAGCAGAAATTCCACTAAACATGTAAAATGTGTGGTAAACGATTTTCAAAATGTATTTTTTTCAGACATTTCCCATGGAGTTTTCATAAATGTAAATCTTCCATAAGATTTTTGACAAAATAAAATTTTCAACACTTTTCAATGACAACGTATTTTTATCGACTCGAGCCTTAAACCCAATTTCATCAAACATTTACCCAGAATTTTCTACAATTCAATTTTACAACGGATATTTGTTAAACATTATTTCTCAACGATTTGTCAAAAATAAAATTTTTCAATGGATTTTCATCAACTTAAGTTTTCAACATATTCGCGTCAGCAGGGATTCTAAACAAATTTTGCCATAAAATGATTTATAAAATTTTAAAAATCTAAAAATTACTAACAAAGTTACCAAAATTTACGATGACATTTTTAGCAAATGGGAACCATACATATAACAAACAATTGATTTTCACTCGATCTTTCTCTATGATCTAAATTTTAATCCCATTATGAAACTAGAACACCGGTTACACATGAAACATTTCTAAAGGAAATTTTTAGATAAAAAGGTGCATATGTGGTTTGAAACTAAAGGTATAGGTACGATAGACTAGTATGAAGTAAGATTTTCTTAGTAGTTGGCTTGATGGTAGCAACACTCGATCCTGCAAAATCGGATGAAGTGACTCTTATAGGGACAAACTGTGATGTTAGTGAGAAGAGGTGACTACGACCAATTTTTGTGAGAAACCAACTACATTTCCTTATCTACTTACTTTGAAGAACGATACGAAACTATTGGAGGATGAATAAAAGAAGACAATGACTTAATTATTTGAATATTATTCGACACTAATTAAGTTTAGTCTTTTGCGCAATAACACCCAATTGACAATGACACTAAGTGCACCCTAGAATTGGCCAACTGATTTACGCCAACAAGAAAACTCAGAATTTGCGTTTCGCAAACGACTGTGCCTCATAGACTTAGTGAACATCAGAAATACCTACACTCTCACTCTGACCCCACAATAACCGTGACTATAAGCTAAAATTCAGGACGAAATTTTCTTAACGGAGGGAGAATGTGACACCCGATAATTTAGGTAAACTTTTAAAATATTTAGACCTTTGTTATGTGTATTTAGTTTTGTATTAGCCTAAATACTTTTAATTACTTGTATATTTGAATATACACTTACGTGATTTGTTGAAATTACGCGAAACAACCGGATTGAGTTCGACAATTTATATGACGTTGGTGAAAAATGTTTCATAAATAATGTAAATCTATTTTATAATTAAATATTATTTATTTAAACTTATATTAATATTTTGTTATAATAATACGCGAAAAACTTAGACGTTTTGCTTAAAAACGTAACAAACACGGTGAAAATACACAAACTGAACCCGACAACCGAACAAAACCCAAATAATATTTAGATAACTCAAAATAATGTATTTTAATAATACTTCGATGGAAAAATATCTCAAATAAATCGTTATCTAAAAACTACTCGAATAAACGTATAGCGATTAACCGAATAACGAAAATAATGGGTAAACGATCACATTACGTAACACAGTCTGAAAATTGAAATTTAAACACTCCACCCACTCAAATAGGCCCAATGAAACCAGCCCCCCCCCCCCCCCCCCCCGGCATATGCACCCACATGCCACCAAACTTCAAACCATTAAGATTATATGCAAGAACATGCAAACTTTCATTCACCATCATTTCACTTTCAAGATTCTCTCTAGCCTCTCTCTAAAACCCACATTATCTCTCTAAAATCTGAAATATCTCAGCCCTTCCAACCACCATACAACCACCATACAACCACCATTGACCACCATATCACCACCTTTGAACACCATACAACCACCACTTCAAATCTTCATCTTTTTACAAGGAATCAAGTTAAAGACTTCATATCTGCCCTTCTCATCTCATCCCCATTGTGAGGACTCTTTTTCATTTTAATTTTAATCTTATAACGTTTATTTAAAGTTCACTAAAAGATTCACATTCAAAAACTTGGTTAAAATAACTTTTTATCACCCAAAAACTCATAAAATGTAACATGCATATTCTGACCAGATTCTTATACGAATTTTACCAAATTGTTTCTCACTAATTTTTTAATGAAAATGGAAGTTTTTATAGTCTAAAATCAAGTTCAATATATTATTTTTCAAACCCCACTGGTCCTATAATTTTTAGAGCTCATTTACTATTTTTAATAATATTTATGGGAATACATAATTAATTTGTCCAGTAAAGTCGGAAACTTTAGCCTTATGGTTTTGACCATATCTCGAGCTACAGAGTTCCAAATGACTTGAGACCATCTCCAAATACTCACAAATTTTCTTAGTTACAAATTTCAAGTTGACCACTTTTGTAAAAAAACCTATAGATTTTGCTCAGAAATTACGACTTGATGCATGTGTTCAAATCTGACCACATAAGATAAATGTAATTTTTATAAATACTTAGACTTCTCTAAAAATCCTGGAAAAATTATAGAATGTAGATAATAGGGGAACAATTTTTAATTTTGTTGGACTTTTTTTCAAGCTATAGAGTTTTAGAAAAATTCGACAAAGAGATGCATTTTCTAGAAAATACAAAGTGTGGACTGATTTTGTAGAAAAGTGGAAACCGACACTTTCAAACATGATATAAGTGATGTAACTTACTTTTATGGACATATGAACATATCAAAGGTTTGGGTGAAAGTTTCGGGTTAAACCGAGACAGTTTGACCATGTCAACAAAAACGGGGTTCGATTTTGAAAACGTCAAACTTTCTATTTTTAGAAACTTACTAATTTAGGAAAGAATTGTAACCAAAACGTGTTTGGGTGACATATTTAGTAATTTTGACCAAAACAAGACTTAAAAACACACCAAAACTAAAAACCGACACCTAGAACACTTGGATTAAAAATCGAATGCTAATCAGACCTTAGTCCCCTTAGTGTCGCAACCCCAGTGTCGCAACTCCTAATGTCGCTACTAGTGTCGTCAAAAACTGAAACTTGCTTTTCACTAAGTTGGGAACTTGTGTAACAACTTGTAATCACCTAAGACAACAACGCACATGATATATACTAATGTATAGTATACAATGAAACAAACCTAATGATAATGCCTTTACAATTTAATTTTACAAACTTTCACCAAAGGGTCGTACACGTTTTTGATAAATAAACTTGAACAAATTACTTGGACATACTAGTGGAGTGAACTAGCTTTAGGTGGACATTAACCCTCCACCTACACGATTGGCTTAAGTGGACATTAACCCTCCACTTACATAGATGGTCTTTTGAGACATCTATTTACATGCACAACCTTATACGTTTAGGGCGTTAGAAGGTTGCATTTGGAACACACATTGCTTGCTTATTTGATTATTTGCTTGCTAATTTCTAAACTCAAGTGAGTTTCATAGCCCCTTTTTACTTGTTTTGAACTGTTTTGGGGTGAGAATACATACATTACGATTGTGTAACTGTTTTTATACAATTGTTTTATGAAAACATGTAACAGAAAACAACTTATACGAATTGCATGAGTAACTAACTAATTCACTAAGGCCTCGCGTATCATAGTTTGATTTGTTATAAGTTTATATACTTACACTAGGCACCAACACAAATGGTTAAGTTTCGAACACATAAACTCATGGCAATACAACCTCTTAAAAAAAGCTGATTTACATTTATGTTATTACGGTAAAACATTACAAAACGATATTGTGGTAGAGCAATACAAAATGATATTGTGGTAGAGCAATACAAAATGATATTGTGGTAGAGCAATACAAAACGATATTGCGGTAAAGCAATACAAAAAAATATTGCGGTAAAGCAATACAAAATGATATTACGGTAAAGCAATATAAACGATATTGCGGTAAGGTAATACAAACATTACTATATTGCGGTAAAGCAATATGACCTTATTAAGTCTTGAATTTATACCATTTTGTTATTGGCAATAGTATACATTACTATCTTGGCATACGTGCAATACACTTACTTATTGTGGTTTAGAGATACAAACAAAATCTTGTGTTTCATACCAATATTTTGGACAACTGTTTAACAAACCTATGAACTCACCAACTTTATGTTGACCCTTTTTGTATGTATTTCTCAGGTAACCCGTCGCAGTAGGTTGCTTTTGGAAAGTATTAGCTCAAGTCGCATGTTTTCAAAATCAATAAGAGATTAGACTGCATTACGATATTTTTGTATCAACCATTATGTATTAGAAATCTCTCGACATTTGATGTGAACTCCAAGGATTTTTGTAAACATTTTTATCTATGGAATGTAACTCTTATCAAAACGTCTCATTTAGAGGTCGTTTGTTCTAATCTTTGTGTTATGATATTTGATTTGGTCAGCGCCCCCGTGACACCTCGATGTCACGTGTATTAGGGGTGCTACAGATTGGTATCAGAGCTAAAAAGTTATAGCGAAATAGGTTGCATTAGTGGTCCTAGACAATAACTGTTAAGTTAGTATTCCTTATTAGGTATGACTGGTTCAGGTATTGCATTATTCGAACTTAATAACATAGCTTGATCAACTATGTACAATTAAAGAAGAATCGATGCAAGATCTGAAATGGTTATGGTGAACGAGAATGCATTAGTAGACCTATACTATGATAGGAACGGGACTAGACTTATACGTGCTTTATGTGTAATGCTTATATGTGTGCGTGTATGTGTCTCTCTCTCTCTATATATATATATATATATATATATGAAACCTTATGTGTATAAAGTTATGTGCAATACTTATTAGGCTATTGTATATTATATATAAATAGGCCTCTATTACTAATACACTCACCACGGGGAAAGGGCAGATCTTCTCATTGTGAAATCACCTAACATAGAGAACGAGACTGTGGCACCCGATAATTTAGGTTTACTTTTAAACTTAACCGAAACCTGAATTACGTGTATTTAGATGTGATTTAGGATAAATACTTGTAATTACTTGTAACTATTTGTATATTATTGTGAATTTACACCTACGTAATTGTTTTATATTACGCTTACGTAATTAGTTGTAATTACGCGAAACAACCGGACGGAGTCCGGCAGACTATACGACGTTGGTGAAAACCTTTTTATAAATAAATTTAATCTACTTTTAGAAGTTATTTATCACATATTATTATTTTGAAATAATTATACACGAAAAACTTAGACGTTTTGTATAAAACGTAACAAACGCGGTGAAAACGCGCAAACTGAACCCGACAACCAAGCGAAACCTTAATTAATATTTTGACAACTGAAATTTAAGTATTTTAACAATACTTCAATGAAAAATAATCCCAAATATATCGTGAATTTAAATAACTCAAAATAACGTTACGCGATTTAACGTTAAAACACGAAAATAACAAGTAAACGACCAAAATACGTAACACAGTCTGAAAATCAAATTAAATTACACAAACCCAGGTGGGGGGCCATGGTGGGGCCAGCTACCACCCACCTAAACCAACCAAAGTCCATGTAAATTTAGATGATTACATTTTCTTCTTACACCCACTCATCCCTCATGCACTCTTTCACTTTTACACTTTAATCCCTTTCTCATTATCAAACTCTCTCTCTCTCTCTCTCTCTCTCTCTCTCTCTCTCTTTTTTCTATCATAAACCGAAAGGAAATCAGTCACAAAACCTCTCTATGATCACCACTTACCACCATTAATCCACCACAACCACCACCTAAATCACCAACACTTTGCAAAGATTTTTCAAGAACTAGAAGCATCATAAATATCTCATCAAGAATCTGCCATACTTTCTTCTAAAACTCCATTGTAAGGATGAATCTTGCTCTTAAATACTCTCATTTACATATATGAATGTTCACTCAACATGTGTCTAACAAAACCCTACTCAAAAATCATTTTTCTTAACTTTAAATTCATAAAAATACATGTTTCAGCTTCTGTCCAGGAAGTTTATGCTATTTCCACGATATTTAGAAAAATCATCTCTTCGTGAAAATAGACGTTTTTATAGTCAAAGATTAATTTCAAGAAGTAAGAATTTTAACCCCGAAAACCTTATATTTTTCTAATCTCGTTTAGTATTTTCAATAATTTATATAAAAACACATATGCAATCTGCTCTAAAAAGTCAGAAACATTATTCATATGGTTTTGACCATATCTTGAGCTACACAACTCCAAATGACTTGAAACCACCATCAAAATCTTATAAATTTTAATAGCTACAAAAGTTGTAATGATAGATTTTTCTTGAAAAGTTGTAGATTTTGCCCAAAAACTCGATCTTCATGCATGTGCCCAGATTGGTCAACTGTTGGACCTCAGAGGACACATGCAATTTTGATAAATACTTAGACTACTCTAAAATTAATGGAAAAATTACTGAAAGTGGGTAACATGTGGGGGGAATAACCTTTATTTTTCTTAGGAAATAATTCTGAATGTACAATTTATTAAAATTTAGGCAAACAAGTGCATTTTTTTGGAAAATGAGATAGAATACTGATTTTAGTAACACTTTAAAAACCGATACTTGAAGGCTTGCTATAAATGGACAAACTAACTTTTTATGGTCCATAAACACTTATAAGGATTGGGTAAAAGTTTTGGATCAAACCGAGAAGATTTGACCAAGTCAACAAAAATGGGGCTCGATTTCTAAAAACCGACAGACTCACTATTTTTAAAAAATGGTAACAAAAATGGGTTTGGGTGACTTAGTTGGTAACTTTGACCAGTTTGACCAAGTTTGACCACCTTTGACCAGTTTGACCAACGAGTTGACCAACTTTGACCTACGATTTAAGGTTTTTACGAACTAAATAATCTGTTAGCAACCCACGATATGTACTAATGAATAGAATACAACAAAACAAACTTAATAATAATGTCTAAATGAATTATAATTGCAAACTTTCACCAATGGCACGTACACGTTTTGATAAACGAACTTGAACAACTTATTTGAACATACTAGTTGAGTGAACTAATTTTATGTGGACATCAACCCTCCACCAATACTATTGACTTAAGTGGACATTACCCTCCACTTATATAGATGGTCTTTCAGACATCTACTTATATACAACCTTATACGTTTAGGACGTTAGAAGGTTGCACCTTGGGACACCTTGCTTGCTTATTTGATTATTTGTTCGCTAATTGCTTAACTCAGGTGAGTTTCATAGTGTAACACCCGCCAAATTAGGGCTAGTCATTATGTCCTAATCCTTTTGTAATACATGTAATCAGTATTGCATTAGGCTAATTTGTGTATCGAATAATATATATTGTTGAATATATACAATTACGCGATTTGGTTAAATCGTGCACGTTTCAAATCGAAGGTAATTCGATTCAATTAGTACGGACGTTGGTGAACAATTTTATTAAATAATATAACATTATTTAATGAAACTATTATATCCAAAATATTATTTTGATAATATTTCAACTCAAATTTGTACCGTACAAATAACGACTACGCGATTAAAATGTTGAACGCGTAAAACAAAACGAAACAAGTTAAAGTTACAATTTATAACTCAATTATTAAGTATTTGATGAAATACTACAAGTATAATATTGTATAAATATTCTCATTTTAAAACATATAATTAAATGTATAAAATAATTATTTAACGTTTAAACGACAGGGAAAACGAACACTGCACGGAGCGCGAATACACAGGATTAAAAATGGAGACCCACACATCGGTGGGCCCCCACCGAAAACATCCAAAAAGGGGGAAACCCACCCTTTTTCCCTCATTTCATCATCATCCTCATCTTTCCTCTCTCTCTCTCTCTTTCTTTCTTTCTTTCTTTCATCACCACCACACCACACCACTATCTTAAATCGCAAAATAACAATACTAAACGACCTTAAATCTCGGAGTGTATTTGGAGAAAAAGAACCACTGCGTCACGATCTACGTTTCCATCCTTTCGAAATTCTCCGGCGCAAAGTGTGTAAGTTCCCGACAAATCCCGAAACACTCCGATTTCCATTATTTTCACTTGTTTGTTGTTCGTAATTGTAACATCCTCTCGTCGGACCTGGTAATTTTAAATTTTAAATTGATTATTTAATGGTTTTATGAATTATATGATATTATTATTTATTGTGAAACTTAAATAAATAAGTTCCAGAACTTATTGTGATTTAGTAAAATATTACCTGTTATAAATTATTATAATTTACGGTATTATAAAGTAATAATTCTCGCGAAAGATTTCTAGGTTCCAGACAATAGAAGAAGAAGGGGACTAATTTATGAGTCGGGTTTTGAGTTAGTCGACCTAATGTACATACACATAACTCAGAATCATTTTCTTCTTCCTAATTGAGAAATATCTCAAGCAAACCTAACCTAAGAACTAAAATTTCAAGAAAAGGAGTTGATTTTGATTGTAATCTTTGTTTCTGAATCTAGCATCAATTTAGAATCATCATCATCTTCATTTTCATGTGGTAAGTGTTTTGATTTATGAGCTTAAGCCTTAGTTAGGCTAAATATAAAATTGATGAAATTGTTGATTTCTTGAATGTATATGATGATTTGAAGATGATATAGATGCTTACAAGCTGAATTAAGGTGGTTCTAATTGTGAATTCAAGTTCTTAAATGTGATAGTGAGTTTAAGCTAATGACCTAAATGGGTTTTAACTTTAATTATGTATTTGTTGATAATTATGCGAATTAGAAGTTTGAATTAGGTTAAAAGATGGTATACGATGTTACTTGAAGTTATTTGAGCCTTTGATAGCTTTCAAATGCGAATTTGATGTCATTTTGGTGATGAATTGAGTTTTGGTTTAAGCTGGGTAATAGCAGGTCTGTTCTTGAGCTGAAGAACAGCTCAACGCGATCCCAAACCCTCGCCCGGATCGCGTTCATCAATTATATTTTGAGCTGGATGAGTTTTGTTCTTGGGAACGCGATACCAAGCATTCACCTGGATCGCGTTGCCAAGTGCAAATCTGTCACAGAAAGTTTTCCAAAGACGAACGCGATCCAGCCCTTTGTTCCGGATCGCGTTGCTTAGTGCATTTTGGTTACAGAACCTTTTCCTTCTTATGAACGCGATCCCACCAAATCTGACCCGGATCGCGTTTGCCTGTATAATTTTGATGATTAAGATAATTTGTAAACTCAAAGTGTATGTGTATGATTATATAGTATTGTTACTTATGTTTGATATAAATTGCAATGTAATTACTTGTGTAAGGTGTCTATTTACATAAGTACTATTGTTGATGACAAGTTACTAACTTGTGCGTTATGTGGTGTTTCAGATAAACCAAAGACTCAGTGATTAGAAGCTGAGTGTTGCAACTCCTGAGGTATCGGTGAGTGGATTTGGAACTCATCATTTGATTTAGTTGTAACTATTTGGTTGCAACAAGTAAATGTAGATATGTTGTTTTATTTATTAAGCATAGTCGATTACAAATCTGCGTGCTATGTGTGGCCTTCAGGCATTAGTTGTTAATGAGGTCAACAGGTTAAACTTGTTGGTTGGGCTAGTTGGTTGTTGTGTGAATGACACAGGGTCTTGCTTCATTTGTTGTGTTTAAAGAACCTGTGTCTGATTATAGTAACCACTAGTCATCGGTCTCGTCCGTTATGGCCAAACGGATATGGTTGGGTAAGTGTTCTTGGGAACCACCCGGGTATTATGGTATTCCCAGAGCCACCAATCCTCATTACTATATTGTTGACTAGTTGTAATACATGTTTACAGTTGTTTGGGGTAAACAGGTAGTTAAGCTAAGTTGAGTTGTGTGTGAAGAATTCATTCACTTAGCTTTGTGCTAATCCCTCATCCTACTTCCTGCAGGTTTGTGATATATATATATGTGGGTGTCGGGAAAGGATGCTTTCGCAGGAATGTCTGACTAATCATGACTCTGATATGGTTTTGCTATAAACCTGGTTTTGTAATATATAATACCCCGACATATGTAGTTTTTTTTAAACAGTTCTAAGTTGGTATGTTTTGAATATGTAACTGTGTATGTACATTATCTTAATGTACAGTATATAAATATGTTTTAAATTCATACGCTTCCGTGTAAAATAATATAATATTGTGGTAAGAAAGAGGGGTGTTACAGTAATAGCTTGAAATGTCCATCTAAGGGTTGGGTAAAAGAATCGGACCCAACGGAAACCGGAAAACTCGTTTTGGCTCAAAATCCGTCGAACAGACATAAGTGTCGCATAGGCCAGACTAGTATAGCGTCACTTCGTGCGTCACTTAAGTGCCGCATTAAGTGACTCATAAAACCCTAAATTTGCATCACTTTCCTAAGTGCCGCATAAAACCCCTTTTTCCCGACACTTGCATCCATCACTTGTCCAGTGACGCCTAACACTACTTACCTACACTTCTAGCGTCACTTGCCTAAGTGACGCCTATAACCTAAATCTGATTTGTACCGTCACTTGCCTAGTGACGCTTAACACCTTTACCCGACACTCACACCCGACACTTGCTTAAGTGTCGCATCTCATGCGTCACTTCCTCAAGTGACGCTAGTACCTCAGAATTTCTCATTTTATGCGACACTTCCTGAGTGTCGCATAGACCCTAAGTGTCGCTATAAGTGTCGCATTAAACAGAACCAAGAAAACACATATTTTTACTAAGTGTCGAGACCTAAAATTTTACCACTTGATTTCACCCAAATTCAAGTTCAGATGCGTTTTTCACCAACGTAATATAGTAGAAATAAAAAATTTTCGAGCTGACTAGGCACCGTGACCCCAACCAGGGGCCAGCCCCTTGGACCCCGCCAGGGGTTGCCACCCTTGGGACCCCGCTAACCAGGGGCACTGCTCCCGGTCCCCCGTCACCTAAAGTTTGTAAATACTTTTTAAGTATAACACTTCGACATAATAATAATATTATTGCAAATAATCACCAACGGGCTGTACACGTTTTTAAAACTCAAACTTATCAATTAAATCAAATCATTAGACATTACTAGTTGGATGAACAACTAGCATAGGTTATCTTTTAAGATACCTACTTATTTTATTTAACCTTGCGCGTTATAAACGCCCGGCAGGTTACAGTCTTCGGACACCAAGTATTATTACATCATATTGCTTCGTTGCAAACCTCCAGACTGAGGTGAGTCTCATAGTCCCTCATTTTACTGTTTTTAAACCTAGGGGTGGGAATACATGCTTTACCTTGTTTTACATGTGAACACGAGTACAAAACTCGCTATATCTTGCATGAGCTGTTTTCTAATCACTTTTAAGTCCTCTACGATCATAGTTCTGGTAATACTTTATGTAGTACGAATGTTAGTATATGGTACCATATAGGACTGACCATCCTCGTCCGGGTCAATAAGCACTGACTGGTTAAACGGACACATTAACTTTTGTTCATACGAGTGTGGATTAGACACTCGCCCGGAGGTACCCACGATCAGGCACTTTATTGTGATCCTGACACCCACATTAAGCGCAGATTATGACCTCATGGCAGACATATACATTATTTGATTCATTTCAAACGTTTATCATTAAATCTTGTTGTTCACACTTACATAATTATTATGCAAACCAATGAGCTCACCAGCGTTAGCTGACCTTTTTAGCATGTGTTCTCAGGTACCCAACAACAGTAGGACCTGTTCACTCAGGATGCTCATAGCTCGAGTCAGCATACACATCAGGAGATTATTTTGCATTACTACATTTTGTAACTAAGTTATGCCGATTAATCTCTAAACATTGTAATTATAGGGCTTTGTAAACCTTTATACTTTGTAAGACTTTATATTATCAATGTATCTGTAAAACGACGCATATAGAGTCGTTCATTATATGCCTTGCGTGTTTTGATTATTGATTAGTAGCACCCCAAAGCTTGCTTCCGCTAAATAGTAAATTTAGGGGTGTTACACATAGCCCCTTTTTACTGTTTTATATCCAGGGGTGAGAATACATACAACTGCTTTTACACAACAGTTTTTATGAACACAAGTACAACAAACAATGCTATACGGATTGCATGAGTTAACACACTAATCCATTTAAAGTCCTCACACATCATAGCCTCGTTAATTTGGACTAAGCGTGAGTATTAGTAAATAGATCTATTTGGGACTGACAATCCCCGTCCGGGTTAGTCACGCTAACCTGTCAAACGGATGTATTAATATTTGTACACACGAGTGTATCGGATTAGACACTTGCAGGGGCACCAACGATCGTAGACTTGAAAGAGGCACGACACACATTGTTAAGCTTCGGACTATGAGCTCATGGAAATTGTAGACATCTTTGATTGATTTCAAACATTATTAAATCTGGTGTTTCATACCGATATCTAAACAATTGTTTAACAAACCTATGAACTCACCAACTTTATGTTTACCCTTTTAGTATGTATTTCTCAGGTAACCAGCCGTAGTAGGATGCTTATGGAAGCATTTAGCTCGAGTCGCATATTTTGAAATAACCAAGGATTAGATTGCATTTACTATATTTTGTAAGGATATTTATGTAATTCTACATATCGGAAGCGAACTCCATGGGAATTGTAAAAATTATGTATACATTTCAATTATGGAAATGTAACTTTTATTAAAACGTTTCATTTAGAGGTCGTTCAATGTTATCTTTGTGTGATATTTGATTTGGTCGGCGCCCCCGTGACACCTCATACTTCCGCTGCCACGTGTTTTGGGGGGTGCGACAGATTGGTATCAGAGACTAAGGTTATAGAGAACCAGGATTGCATTAGTGACCTAGATTATAACCATTAAGTTAGTATTCTTTGTTTAGTATGACTGGTTCATCGATTGCATCATTTGAATTTAATTTAACATAGCCTAATCAATTATGTACAATTAAAGGAGATTCGATGCAAGACTTGAAATGGTTATACTGAACGAGAGTACAGTAGCAGACGTAGACCGAGGATAGAATGGGACCATCCTTTATACGTGCTTATGTGTTAGGCTTTTATGTATATATATATATATATATATATATATATATATATATATATATATATATATATATGTATGTATGTATGTATGTATGTATATATGTATATGTATATATATATATATATATATATATAACCTTACGTACACTAAACTTATTTGCCACCCTTCACGGCAACCACTCCCACAGCTACGTCACCTAACTCTGAACATGAGACTCAACCCTTATTTACCACTGAGGAGACTTCCACGGTACCACTTGCTTAACCACATAGGGTAACTACATAACCGAATAGGACTCACTTGAGAAGAATCTACCTGAGGATTAGCCAACCAAACAAGTCACATCTACTTCACCCTTTTCTTTTCGCTCACAACCAAATCACTCGGGAATACGTATAGAACTTAAACCGTACGATACTTCGACACCTAGATGAACTACACCTCCTCCCGTCACTTCGCACTCTTCGTTCCCACTTGTATCATAGACCCATGGAGCGCGCGTGCTACACACGACTAGAAGAATAGACACACCACCTCGAACTAGAACTTGTCCTATTAATACCACTACTACTGATACTCCATCCACTAGGACCCATCGTAGGGTAGATGTCCGCCAATGGAATTGGTTGCCCGCAACACTTGAGACTTGGATAACTAAAGAAGAAATATAGATTTCTACAGAGGACGAAGAAGCTATCGACATGCGAACCTCTCTATACGCACATGAACCTACTTACCATACCGTTCTGGTACTAGCTGCTAGGCTACGCCTCCACGAAAATAGAACAGACACTAAGGAGTTAGAATAACATGTAATCCGTTTAGGTTGGATGCACCTGGCATAGGGCCGAGTTGCACATATCCTTAAGGATCGACAGAATCTTAGCGAAACCATAGAAACTATCCATCTCCAGGTGATGGAGACTAGAGACGAAGTCGCTGCCTTGCGATTAAGACTAGTGTGTAAAATAGAACTCGCTTAGGACTAGTAGAAATTCCACTAAACATGTACAGTGTGTAGGAAACAATTTTCAAATAAATCTTTCGTTAGACATTTTCCACGAATTATTCACAAACACAAATCTTCCAACAGATTTTTTTGACAAACAGAATTTTCAACACTTTTCAATGACCAAAGTTTTCAACGTATTTTCATCTATTTGAGCCTTTAACGAATTTTCATCAAACGGTTACTCGAAATTTCTCACAACTTCAATTTTTCAATGGATTTTTGGTAAACAAAATTCCCCCCGTTTTTGTTAATGACAAGAGTTTTCAAGATATTCACGTCAGCAGCGATTTTAAACATATTTTGTCACAAAATGTTTTTACAGAATTTTTAAAATTTATAAATTATTAATGAAGTTATCAAAAATTACGATGACGTTGTTGGCTAAAGAAAACCATATATATCAACAAACACTTGATTTCCACTCAATCTTTCTCTATGATCTAACCTTTAATCCCATTTTGAAACTAGAATACCGATTACACCTGAAACATTGCAAAGGAAATTCTAAGATAAGAAGTTGGATTGTGGTTTTCTAATAAAGGCATAGGTACGATAGACTAGTACGAAATAAGATTCTCTTAGTAGTAGGTTTGATAGTAGCAATACTCGATCTTGCAAAATCGGATGAAGTTCATTCATATAGAGACAAACCGAGATGTTAGTGATAGAGGTGACAACGACCAATACGTGTAAGTCCGTATGTGTTAGGATCGATAACGAGGTTATCTTTAGGTATTAAGGTGCGGAATCCCTTAATACGGTGTTTACGGATTGTAAACGGTTTATTTCACAAGTATTAGTGAAATCAATAATCTAATATGTTTTGTATTGATTATAACTGATGTTAATCGATTAATACCTAACCCATAGATTATATTGAAAGCTCTGGAAAGTTCAATTCGTTCGTAGTTATCAATTGGCAAAATTTATAAGGTTTCAAACCTAATTTGGTTATAAACACGTCTCGGTTCGCAGCTTATGGGCTCTGCGATCCGACTCGGTTCGCAGCCCAAGTTGGCCCAGCGAATCCAATGGACTCGCTTCGCAGACCTGCCCTGCGAACTCAACTCAGTTCGCATCGCAGATTCTTGGTCAACTTTTGGTCAACCTTTGGTCAACATTTTTCAGTATTTAACATTTAACTCTAAAATGTTTACCAACCAATATATTCATTACAATTCAAAACCAATTTACAAACTCGATTACAATAATCTCTAGTACTATTACAAGCTATATCTGTTGTTACAATAACATGTCCCAACAGACTCCCCCTTGACAATAGCTCTAGCATCTATGTCTTCAAAAATGTCTTTGATCTTCATTTGTAAATTTTACTTCCAGCATACATCTTCAGTTTAATGCAAGTTTTAACCATCAGCTGATAATCTCTTCCTAAATCTCCCCAACCTTCAACAGCAGTGATCATGTTCTTGTATAACATCAACAGATCATTCTTGGAAAGATTCACTAAGTGTCGATGATCATATATTCTCAAAAGTTCTTTTTCTGCATCTTCGACTTCATCATCAGCTTCAAAAACCACAGCTTCACCAGTTCCAGCTTCTACATGCCATCTCTTCATATTTCCCAGAATATCCTCAGGCATAAGCTTTAACGGTATATGCTGTACGCACTTAACTGCTGGATAAATCTTTTTACGCAGTCGTCTTCTCGTTCTTTGACTTATTTCATTTAATTTAATAGTTTTTCCGACTCTTGGATTAATTCTTTCAAACTTCATTGACCAACCCTCAGTCTTGATTACCCTTTCGACATATCTTCCATAAGGATCATTACTAGGGTTCTTCATTTCCATTCTAGCCAAGTCTCGTATTTCAAATCTAGGTAAAGAACTGAAAACTGAAAGCTTTCTTTCAAAGTATTGAACCCCGTCATACCTTTTAATTGCAAAAAGCTTTAAATCTGCCTCATAATACCAACCGACTATACCTTTCTTAGGTACTCGCTTTCCAGTAATATCAATTTCTGATATCGCAGTCTTCACCTTTTTCTTCTTCTCCAAAGGCTTAAAGATCGGATTATCTTTATGACAATCAGGAAGATCTTCTTCAAAATCAGAATCAGTTGATTCATTCAGATATTCATCTAAATCTATATCTCTTTCTCCTTCTTCATCCTGAATAGTCACATTTGTCCTTGAAGGATTTATGATATGTTCATCTATATTAGCATCAAGATCAACACCTTCAACTAATCCAATATTGACAATAGAAGTCCAATCTTCAGGAGGTACAAACTCACCTTCCTCTAGATCATAATCAACTTCCGCTTCAACTTCATCGACAATCTCAATATCAGAATCACTTTCAACATTCTTTTCTGTAATCATTTTAAATAACACGAATTAGATAATATAATATAGATTCTTTCATTGATTTCCCTGAATCAATCTAAGAATTTCTTTTATTTATCTCAATCGTATATTTAATCATTACTCTTATATAATTTTAATTTGTTATAAAAACATCTCAAATTCAAATCTTATATAATTAATCTTATATAATTTTCACTTGTTATTTATAAAATCACAAGTCTAAATCTTATATCAACATAACTTATATACTTACAAAACAATAATCTTTCAAAGATTATTAATAATATTACAATCAATCTAAGATTACAAAAGTATACCAGTTTCAAATACAAAATATAACTACTTCTCACCAGCTCCACTCCCACTAGCACCGGCACTAGCACCAATACCGGCAGACTCAGACTCCCCCTGAAGTGTAGCTTGCTCACTAGTCTTTGATGGACCAGTCGGCTCACTATCTTTATATGCACTGGGATCATCATCTCTGTCATATCTCCTTTTCAGCTTCAGCTCATCTTCTTTGCACGTTGCCTTATAAACCTTAATCCCCCCCTGAGCTGACTGTTCCTGATGTAAACTCAAAACAAGTTCTTCTAAGTTATCAAGCTTCAGGCGTTGGGCAGCGCAGACATCAAGCAGTGTGTTATGAATCTTCATCAATGTGCGATAAGACTCACTAACAGTGACCAACTGCTGTGCTAAAGAGAGATTCTCAGCTAACAACCGTGGAACCGATCCCGTCAATTTCTCTAACTCCTTTACCGTAGACTCTAAAGATGTAATCCTTTCAGCATCAGTCATAGGAGTCACTGGAATCGTCGATGGTCCAGGCGATGTCACCGAAGCAAGAAATGACTCACGAGTAAGCGGTGGAATGGCCTGAGATAAGGCAGTTGTGAGAAGACCAGCAAAAAAAGGCTTTCCTTGGTCGTAGGAAACTGTGCAGAACTCACCAATTCCACAAAACCCTTCTTTGATAGTCTGAGAAACCGATTCTTGTGTCGGTAACTCTGTCCTTAGCTCAGCCTATTAAGATAGATACAATTACATAAAGAAAAATAATTGTTACAGATTATTCTGTCTCAATTTCTTAAGTAATTATATAACACTTGTAGTACTAAACGTTTATCTCATACCTTAGTCGGTACAGATACAGGTTCAGAAACCACCGGTATCATCAACTCCACCTGTGGTGTATCTTGAGAAACTGTTACAGAATGAACTGTCTCAGTTTAACTCCTGATAAACAACAAGTTAAAATTATCTAACTTTAAATTAAAGATTTAAAATTTACCATCTCTAATGGTCAAAGTCCTCGAACGCTTTCTGCGTTGAGAAATAAGAAGTGTATCCTCTTCCTCAGGACCTTCATCAAGAATACTGAAGTCCGGGTCCACTTCCTTAGCCTTCCTCTTCTCCTTCAGAGCTGGATCTGGAATCATCCTAGATCGGTATCTAATATAACCAGCATCTGGAGGTGGAGAAGGAGTACTATCATCATCATCTGAAGCCGATTCACCATCACGGCCTCCAGATGGACCAACATCAGAATCCTAAATATTAAATATATTAAACATTTATGATTAGCTAGAAGCTCTATCATTCAAGTTCTATATATTGATGATTAATCTGATAAATTACCTTAGAAGGTAAACCCTCAGATCCATCAAGCTGTCCCTGCTCACCCTCAGGTCGAGTGACCTCTGGGTCTGCGGTCTCAGCTCCCTGATCATAATGATATTTATATTTTATAATCAGAAACATTATCTAATTAACAAAATATCTATAACATTTGCATCATATATTAATATTATAATTATAATATAACACCTAATTACCTATATTACTATATAATTATAAAATTTACCTCAGGTGGTGCAACATACTGATCAATAGCCTGTAAAACATGATCAATAGCATCATCATGCTGTACTAGCACCTCCTGCACAACCTGTGCAGCAACCTCTGCATCAACCTGTTGTCCCTGATGTTCTAAAACATCATCCAGAAGCTCCTGTGGATCTTCATGAATAATCACATCAGCAACAGGTGCAGGTACCGCAGCAGCAGGCTTGACATCTAACCACCCATCATTGGCTGGAGCCACATAATTCTCATCCAGAAGATATCCAAATAACACAACCACTTCCGGCTTCACTACGTCTGGACGTCTTGAGGAGTTGAGAAAACAAGCGTTGTATGTACGCAAGTTGACTCGATCAACAAATCGATCCAGAGCAACTGCTGGTAGATCAGGAATACAGTGTCGAACAATGAGCATACAAAATAATGGATAGATCAAAAACTTTGATCTAACTGCTCCAGTGATTTGACTGATAAAAGAACCGAAGATATAAGAAGAAAAACTGTATGGTTTGTTATAAACCAGTGACAGTAGCCCAGAAAATAACTGAGGGCTGAGCTCATCGTATCCTCCCTTCTTGTTATCGAAGATCGTAACAATGATGTGGAATAAGAATCTCCACTGCCCTAAAATGAACGCCTTGATGAATTGACGTCCACGTCTGGGACCAGAATATCCCATTCTGCTCAAAGCTCCCTCGATAAAATCCGTCGAGTAAGCAGATGGACCAGCTTCCTGCTCTACAGTGCCTAATCTCAAAATCTGACGTAGATCATCAGCAGAGAAGACAACGGGATGTTCATTAACCCGTGTACGAACAACCGGAGGGTTAGCCGCATCATCGAACTCAATATTGTCCCAGAACTGGGTCAATATATTCTGAGATATAGAAGGTGACTTGGTAATGGCATATCGAATCCTGGATCGTGCCAAAAATGTTAAGATCTTAGTAAATCGCTCAGCACCGCGCTCACTGGTGTCGAGACTCACCAGAATGTTGTGTCCAGGTGCAAAAGCTCTATCTGCCATATCTATTATTATAAATAACACGAATGGCAATTAGCATTAACTAACAAACATTAGTTAATTTAAACTTTAATGTATTATGATCGACTGATCATCAAACATCTAAGTTTACTATTAACTAACAATTTAATCTACAAACCTTAATTGAACAATTAAACAAAGTTAAATTTTCAATTATATTTGTTAAATTATATTACATTCATTAGTTATAAAAGAAAGTTTGAGTAAATATACTGCCGATTAATTATCGGGACACGACGCTCGACTTCGCTATGAGTCGGAAGACTTTCGATATTAATTAACCCTAAAGTTCTAAGTTATTACATATATTTAACTTATTAACGAAAATTCATAAGTCTAATCATGTAATAAACGATTAACTTGTCAATTATTTGTAACCACAAAGTTCTCAAATCGAAAACAAGTTATATAAAAAAAAAAATTTGCGTAAACTAAATGTTAATTAAATCAAACATTTAGTTTACAAAACATTTGAAAAATTAAAATTTACAAAATTCACTTCGCTTCGCAAGACACCTATGCGAAGTGAATTTCATTTCGCAAAGGTCAATACAAGTCAAACAGTCTGAACTCGCTTCGCCATTATTATCTGCGAAATGAAGTTCATTTCGCAGAATAACCTGCGATCCGAGTTTTGATTTCGCTATATTGATCTGCGATCCGAACCCAAATATTGAGTTCGCTTCGCACGAATGCGATGCGATGTGAGTTGTCACTTTGCAGAAATGGTTTGCGATCCGAACTCAAATATTTAGTTCGCTTCGCATGAGTGTTCTGCGGTTTGAATTAAACGAGTTGAACTCAGTTCGCAGGAGCGTACTGCGATCCGAATTCAAGTTCGCTTCGCAGAAACACTGTTACTCAATTTCAAAATGAAATTGACAATCGAGTGTGTTTTAATGCAATAACCCAATTGACAATTGTTCCTTATATAACAACTAACAATTTCTATAAGTTTCAAGTTGAATCATTCACTAAATCGATGAGAATTCGTGAATGAGTAACCCGACACATTCGAAAACATAAAACTAGCAATTAAACACGAAATACTCAATGAAAACGCGTGAAGCTTACTTCAATAGATGCGTAATCGAAATGTGTAAGTGAATCACGGAGCGAAAATTCCTTCTCTGTCTGGAAAATTGAAAATCGACCAAATAAGTAATTCGGTTCGCTTCGCCAAATCTCAAGTCGCAGTGGAATTGGTTTCGCTTCGCAGAATGTGTGGAAAGTGTGGGTTTGACTCGCTTGACTTGTCCCTTTTATACTCTAAACTCACCTTGTAACGTTGACCGGTCAACTTCGCAGATCTGACCAAAATTGCGATTTTAGCTTTAAATATAAATTGAACTTTTATTTATTTTTACTAGTCAAACATATTAACTTTCCATTGCGTTTTTGTCACATTTATTCAAACACGGAACAATAAAATGTTATTTAACTTAATTCCAAAGGATAACATAATAAATAAATCAATCCAAAATTTTATTGAAATATAATAAAATAGAATTTTACAAAATCAAACTGTAAGCAAAAATAAATCCTATGCTTAACTAATTAAGAATTATCTGCTTAGGGATCATATTAGAAAGAATAAGCAAAACTTAATTGATTTTTAATAAGTCTAAGACGATCGTTAATATGCATACCTCATGAAATTCATATAGGCACAATAAAATTACAACTATAACCAGTAATAAACTTATATTTATAAAATTATATCTGATTTACCTTTATCCACACGATATAACACATTGTTGAAAAATAACTTAGAATTTCTTTAGAACTTATTCACTAAGGTGAATATTCAAAGGTCATAGACAGATCAAGATGATTATCGATATTATGATCCACATAAATAAATTATACACAGATTTCTGAGCAAAATTTTTATTGTTAATGTGAACAATATCTAGTGTTTTCTACTATACAATATATTGAGAAACTCAAGTACAACTCATAACACTGTATCCTATTTTTATAAGGTAGGAGTTACTAAATGATGTCCTTTAGAAGCATATAACTTACACTTGACACTTGATACTTTGTATCTTTCATATGTAAGGTAGAGGTTACTAAATGATGCTCTTTAGAGATATATAACTCACCTTGTAGTCTTAAAGACTTGTATCTTTTTGTTTTTGTTTTAGATAACAGTGCATGGAAGTACTATCATTTAACAATTAAGACTTGAGTCATACATGGTATAGCAGTTTCACAAAAGATACGACACATGCATTTAGAATTTCTTAAACACTCAGAAATCCAAGCATAATCTGCCTATCAATATATCGTATGATGAAGCTGACTAGACTAAAATTATTGTTATCACTTATGAAGTAAGAGACAGGTTATTATCTGTGGATATAGGTGTATAATAAGATAAATATAAGTCAAGTTCTAGTTAAAATTGTTATCTTAGAGTGACCTATAGGAATCTATTAACACATCATACTTAATACTTAGGGTATTATTCTTAAGCTTATTCTCCTAATGTACTATCATCTCCCAAGTTTATGCAAATAAAAACTTAAACAATTTCTAAAAGAACTATTGTGGTTCTTGATGTGCTTTACAGGATAATTAGTGATAGATATGGTGGATTCATTATCAATCATCATTGAAGTGTTGGTTAAATTTAAACCATAATCTCTCATTTGCTGTTGAATCCACAACACTTGAGAACAGCAGCTGCCTGCAGCAACATACTCAGCTTCACATGTAGAAATGGCTACTGAGGTTTGCTTCTTGCACTGCCATGACACTAATCTTCCTCCAAGGAACTGACATCCACCAGTTGTGGACTTTCTATTCCGATTGCATCCTCCATAATCAGAATCAGTGTAAGCAATAAAATCCAAGTTTCCTCCAGTTGGATACCAAAGTCCCAGCTTCGGTTTCCCTCTTAGGTAATGAAAGATTCTTTTAACTGCTTGCATATGAGACTCTTTAGGTGAGGCTTGATATCTTGCGCAGATACATACTGCAAACATTATATCCAGCCTAGATGCAGTGAGATACATTAGTGACCCAATCATGGCCCTATAAAGAGTAGGATCCATATCTTTGTCACTCGATGTATCCGGTCCAAGTCCATGATTTTCTGGAATAGGAGTATGATATATGCGTGTTTCATCCATCTTAAAACATTCTAACAGTTCATAGGTATACTTTGTTTGATGAATGAACATCCCATCTTCTTTTTGATCAACTTGTAATCCTAAGAAGAAATTCAACTCTCCCATAGCAGACATTTCAAATCTTTTTCGCATGACTTTCTCAAATTCTTGACACATCTTTTCGTCAGAAGACCCAAAAATGATGTCATCAACATATACTTGAACGAGCAGAAAGTTATTCTTTTTCCATTTAATGAAAAGTGTACTATCAATTGAACCTCTTGTAAACCCATTCTCAAGAAGGTACTTTGATAGTGTCTCATACCATGCCCTAGGTGCTTGATGTAATCCATATAGAGCCTTATTCAAGCGATATACTCTATCTGGATAATCTGGATCAACAAACCCTGGTGGTTGAGAGACATACACCAATTCTTGTACTTTGACATACAAAAAGGCACTCTTAACATCCAATTGATACACTTTAATTTCCTTGTAAGTTGCAAATGATAAGAATACCCTTATTGCTTCAAGCCTAGCAACAGGTGCAAACACTTCGTTGTAATCTATTCCTTCTTCTTGATTGAATCCCTGGACCACTAAACGAGCTTTATTGCGAGTAACAATTCCCTGATCGTCTCTTTTGCACTTAAAGACCCATTTAGTTCCAATAGGATACTCACTAGAAGGTAAGTCAACTAGCTCCTATACATTCAGCTTTTTAAACTAAGTCAATTCTTCTTGCATAGCTTCTACCCACGAGTTTTCTTTTAATGCTAGTTGAACATTTTTAGGTTCAACTTGTGAGATAAAGCATGCATAAAGACATTTATTTGTAATCCCAGTTTCTTTAATTGAAATGTATAAGCTAGTGTATTCAGAAGTTCTAGCTTTAGCTTGACTCCTGGTTAACATTGGAAGGTTTTGATCACCAATGATGTTTTCCACAGGATGATTCCTACTTGTTCTAGTCACAGTTACAGGCTCAACAGGTATCTCATCATCCAAATTGGAACCAATCTCTTCCAATGGTGGCATATCCTCATCAGTACTGTACATCTCATCAGAAGTTATTCTTTCCCTCAATTCCCTTGTAGGAGTAAAGATATTATCTAATACCCTTTGAGTAACTTCCGACAACTTGTCTTGTTCTTCAGGTTTATCCACTGACGGCTCTTTTGAAGTACTAGCCGAGTGATTACTTGCAGACGTTCCATAAGAAGAAGCATTCGATGTATGTGTCAGGTCTGTGTCCCCGTCACCGTATAATAAATGCTCTGGGATTTCTGAATTAACCACATAGTCACTTATAGGGACTTTAAATGACTTAAACAGATCTGAATAATCGAATTGCTAATCTAATCCCTTGTGTTTTTCATGAGTATAACTTGTAACTTCAATGTTGAAGACAGTTTCCACACGACCAGTGACTTTATTGAAAACCTTCTTGTTTGGTGAATTTAGGAATATAACCTAGGAAATATCCTTCATCAGCCTTTTTCCCAAACTTAGATTGATTGTTAGTCTACAAAAGTGTGCATGAGACACCAAAGGGCTCAAATCACTTCAAATTAGGTTTTTTTTTGTTCAGAAGTTCATAACAAGTCTTGTTATTTTTCTTAACAGTTAGAACCCTATTCAAGACATGGCATGCTGTATTCACTGCTTCTGCCCAAAAGATGACCGGAAGCCCTGAATCTGCAAGCATGGTTCTTGCTGCCTCAATAAGAGTTCTATTCTTCCTTTCAGTAACACCATTTTGCTGTGGTTCATAAGGTGCACTGAATTGATGTTGAATTCCTTTACTTAAGCAATAGACATTCAACGTAGAATTTTTGAACTCTGTACCATTATCACTACGAATTCTCTTAACTCTCGTGTTATAGACATTCTCTACTAAATCTAAGAACTCCATAAGCATTCCTGGAGATTCATCCTTAGATTTCAAAAAGAACACCCATGAGAATCTAGAGAAATCATCTGTAACAACCAGACAATACCATTTGCCACCTATGCTTCTTTTGCTTATTGGGCCAAAGAGATCCATATGTAGCAATTCAAATGGCAAGGATATAGAGTTTTCTGTTTTGGACTTGTGTGGTTTCTTATGTTGTTTTCCTTTCAAACAAGAAACACACCTGTCTTCAAACTCAAACGTTTCTGTGGCACACCCAGAACTAAACCATTTTTGGTTATGTAATTCATTTTACGAAAGTTCAACTGTGCCATTCTCCTAGGCCATAGAATAGAATCTGCTTCAGAAGCCTTGGATAATAGACATGTAGACTTCATTGAAGTATTTGGAACACCCATGTTAATAGAATAGATGTCCTTTTTCCTTGGAGCCCTCATTAGTATCCATTCTTCGGGAATAACAAATCCCGGCTTCGGGACTAAGGCTTCCTTTTCATTAAAATGAACTGGATGACCTTTATCGCAGACCTGGGAAACACTCACCAAGTTGTGAGTTAGTTCTTCAACATAATTCACATCTTCAAGAGTCAAAGTTCCATTTGAAACTTTTCCTTTTCCCGTAATCACTCCTCCTTTATCCCCAGCGAAATTCACTCGCTGTTTCAAACCACCTTTGAAGTCTTTCAGTAGACTTCTTTCGCCTGTCATGTGTCTTGAGCATCCACCGTCTACATACCACCAGCTGTCTTTGTTCACAGTTTGCTCCTGCACATGACACGTTGCACACAGTTAGTTTTCAAGAGGGACCCAAGCCATTACGGTCTTGGGTTGTCCCTTATCATCTACAATCTAAACTTCCTTAAAATAACCATAACTGTTCCCATCGGGAGTCTTGGTGACATTTACTGGAGGTTGAGATTGTTGATGATTTATGGTCTTATGCCTTTGAAGAGAGTGAGTGGAAAACCTCCTAGGCATTTGACTGTTTTGTTGTGCATGAGAGGTAGAACCATTCTCATATTGACTATGGTTTCTACTTGGTATTCTAAACCTTGAGGGTGTCTTATCTCTAGATTTATTGACAGAATTATTACTTTGAGAATAAGGTCTCTTAGGTTTAGGTGGAGAGACACTACTAGTGTTGTCTCTCTTCAACATGTTCACAGGTTTGCTTCCCAAACCAGGCTTAGCACTAGGCCTGTCTACATGTTTTGGTTTCTCGTTACTCACAGGCTTATGAATTGCTTCCAACTTCTTATTAGGACAACAAGAAGCCACATGCCCCTTTTGATGGCATTTGAAGCAAGACATCTGCCTACGTGACTTAACATCTTTTGCCTTAGTTTCAATCTGAGTCTTAGATACTAAAGGTGAATCATTCTGTTCTTTAATAAGCTTATCATCTACTTTGGAATCATTCAGCATTCCACCCGATACAAATTGTACATTGGTGAATCCTGCTATCTTCCCAATTTTAGATGATTGTTCTTTAGGAACATCCTTCTGTATCTTAGAGACTTCAGATTCTACGGGTACATTAACATCAGAATTAGCAGTTGCATCAATCATCTCTAGGTCAACATTAGTAGTAGTTTAATTAGCATTAAAAGGCGAAGGTACATCACTATAGCCTAAGCCAGTCTTGTCCTTTACACTACGTTGAGCATCAATCATATTGTCCATAATTAAAGAAGAAGTTCTATAACTCTCAAACTTACGATTAAGCTCAACTAACTTGACCTTAGATTCAGCTAATTCTTTGTCCTTGTCAGCTATTCCTTGATTTAAATTCTTTAGGTTTAAATAAAGACCATCTATTGTCACAGATTGTTCATTTATTGTATTCCTAAGTACAGTCTTGTCAGATGTGTAGGACTTAATCTGTTTCTTAAGGTCTAGCTTGTCCTCACTTAATCTACGTACATCAATCTTGGCCAGTTCTAGTTCAAATGTTAAATCCTTATGTGATTCAGCAAAGACATTAACCTGGGCTTGTAAACTAGTCACTAACTGACATACATCTATAAGTGTAGGAACATCAAGATATACCCGTTTCTTTTCAGTTTGGAGTTCAGCCATTTGTGCAACAAAGTATCTCTGGACATAGATCTTCAGTTGATCCCAAGTCCAACACATCATCTTCAACTGGCAGCACCTTCAAATCAGGAATCTTCATTTGATAATCCTCAGCAGTAGGCATGTAAGATGGTGTCTCCTCAGTCTGAACTGGATCTTCAATTTCAGCCATTAGAGCTTCTTCAGACAAAGCTCTCCAGTCATAAGAACCATCCAGTTGTTGAACTACCAAGGCTTTAGAAGACAGAGTGTGACACCCGGTCAAAAATGACCCAAAATTTGGTCAAAATTTAAACTTTTATTTCAAGTATTATATACTCAAACTACTGAAGTGTACAAGTATTAGATATATAAATATATATAATAACATTAAACGATTATTTAATAATCGTGTATATGCGAATCTGACAGAACGCAGAAACTTAAAATGAAAGTTGGTGAAACTATTATTAAATAATATGGAAGTATTTAATAACGTCAATTATTACTCTATATTATGTTTATAATATAACGAACACGTACGTTTTGCTTAAAACATAACCGAACGCGACGAAAATGCACGACACGCGCCCGACCGACAAAATTTACTAAAGTTATATTTTTATAACTTAAAACTAAGTATTTTGATAAAATACTTCAAGTAAAAATAACGCGATTTCACGCCTATAATGATAACGTCTAAAAACGTTACACAATTCGAATAAACACACGATTCGTAACCGGCGACCAAACGAAAACTCGAATATTATTTTAGTAACTTAATTACACTACTTTGAGTAAAACTTTTATTAAAAATATCGTGTTTTTAAAACGTTAACGAAAACTAACATATTAAACGTTTAACGTTTAATCGGGCGACAAAACGAACGGGTAAACGAGCACCGCGAGTTACGTAACTTTGGGGACAAGATTTAAATCACTCACATGTGAGTGGGACCCACCCAAAACCAGCTGAGAATCAGCCCCATACCATCCCCTAAATGATGGATCATGTCTTTGAATTTTATAACCCAACATCATCCTTATTTTCCTCATTCATTATTTCCACTCCTCTCTCTCTAAACCCTCTCTCACTAGAATGTTTTTCTCTCTCTCTCCCTCTGATTTCCAGATCCCAAACAACCACCACAATCACCACCACAAACCATCATAGCACCACCAACTCGGAAAATCAAGAAAACACGAGGAAAAGAGCTCTCGGCTTAGTTTCTTCATCTCTCCATCATTTTCTTTGTAAGGAACTTCATCACTCATTAGTTTTACTTTCTTAACATATATATACATGTTAGTATGCTCACTCAACACTAAAATGTCCAAAATATAAACCGAAACACATTTTAAAACTCGAATCGTTGTTCTAAGTTTACTGTCCCGAAACTTCATCTACGTCAACGAATTATATAAAAATGGTTCAACATAAAAATGAAGGAATATTAAGCCTAAAATGTAGTTCGTGATGTTAGCTTTACAATGACACTAATTTCGTAACATTTCGACTTCGTTTGCTATTTTAAAATAATATTTCCGTTAAGGTGTTCGTTACTGTTCCGGCGGACAGGAACATCCGCCTCCTTCTCGAGATCATATCTTGAGTTCTAGGAAGAATCAACTTATGAAGTCTAAACGAAAAATGACCGTTAAGATGTTGGCTACAACTTTTATGTTTACCACTTTGACCAGATCCCCACGGAATTTTGTGTAGGAACCGATCTATGGACTGAGCTCGTTCTTAGACTCAACCTGAGCACTTTTCATTTCTATTTTTGTTTAAAATAGTAAACGAACATATAAAAATACTATAAAGTGCAGAAATGAACTAGATATCTAGAAGAACATGTGTGATTTTTGGTTAGGCTTGAATCGGAATAGAAACGGGTGAAATTGCGAGTCAAAACTGAGTAAAAATCTGGAACTATTAAACTTAGGGACTGTTTTAGTCATTTTACAAAACCGACTTTTCAAACAAGACAATATCACAATATACTTGATTTAAAGTCAATACAATATTTGGAATAACTCGAAAACATATGACACATATACTTTTGTAAGTATATAATGAGACAAACATAATAATAATGCTTTTGATATTCATTATTACGAAACTCACCAACGGGCCATATTTACACAATGACAGACTACAAATACGAACAATTACAAATAACAGACTAATGGACATTAACTAGTTGAGTGAAAAACTAGCATGGATAATCTTCATGATATCCACTTACTTACTTAAGCTTACGCGTTTAGGACGCTAGAGGTTATTGGTTCGGAGAACCTCATTGCTTGATTTACTGCTTGATACTACTAGACTTAGGTGAGTCTCACAGCCCCTTTTTACTGTTTTACTATTTTGGGGGAGATGAATTCCTTGTTTTACTCGAACACATGAAATTACTTACTTGATTTACTTACTGATTTACTGGTATATCGATTGCATGGGTTTTACTTTTATCCATTGAAAGCCTCCTATCATAAGTTGTTAGTTATGGACTTAAGCGCGATTACTAGTAGATGGATCCATTTGGGACTGACAATCCCTTCCTGGGGTAGTAGCGCTACCACGGATTTCACCGTAGAAACAGACATATTAGTATTTGTTACATATGAGTGTTCGGATGGCACTCACGGGGGTACGTGATATTGTACTTGAATGTACTATTCACTCTACATTGTTAAGCTTCAACTATGGTGCTTATGGCAATGTATATCGAAACTATTGCATACGTGCAATCATTACTTACTTTTACTACTTGATGTGTTCAAAACTGATACTTACTATAAACCTGTGAGATTCACCAACCTTTTGGTTGACCTTTTTAGTGATGCATTCTCAGGTACGCAGCTTGAGTAGGGATGCCCAACAGGATCTACTTATATGCTAAGCTAGTACGAGTCGCATGCATACACTTATGTGGATTTTCTTGGCATTATCTTTTGTACTATGATTATGTAACTAAAATCTTTAGAATCAATTTGCGAACTCACTAATGATGTATCTATATGACTTATTACTTTTGAAAACTCATGTAATGCACTGTATTGTAATGTATTTTCTAAAACGTCTCATTTAGAGTCGTTTACTATATATCTTGTGCTTTGGTTATTGATTAGTCATGCCCCGACCCAATTCGCTTCCGCAACCCGAATTAGGGGGTGTGACAGATTGGTATCAGAGCCTAAGGTTATAGTGAACTAGGTTGCATGTAGTGGGCCTAGACTATGACCGTTAGGCAGTATTCCTTATTAGATATGATTGGTTCAGGAATTACATTATACAAGTTTAATTTAACATAGCCTGATCAACTATGTACAATTAAATGAAGATGATGTGAGACTTGAAATGGTCATGTTGAACAGGAATGCAATAGTTGACTCTGACCATGAGAGAACCGGGACTCGTACTTGTCTATGCTAGACACAACTAGGTGGATATATATCTATATATAAATATACGCTTTAAGAAATTTTTAACTCTCCTTGACATCATAGCAAGTTGCCACTAGAGATCCATTTCTTCTAAGTCGTCGGGGTCTACCTGATCATAATCCTCATCAAAAGTAGTTGGATCATTGATCTTACCCTGGATGTAATTTTCATATGAAGCAACAAATGAAGCAAGAAATGAAAGTTGTTGTTCAGCGGATTTCACACTCATGGGCATTTTGTGATACTCTTGAGTTGACTTCCCAGTTATCTTGCTTTTTGCTTCACCACCGGATGAGCTTATAAAGCATAAGTCTTCAGATAATATTTCACCAGTTACTCCAGTATCACCAACTAGTAAAGCAGTGGTCGAACTGGAAGAACTGTTAGAGATAGTTGTTTTTCCATGATAAAGCCCAGGATCATGTACCTGATCAGGATCAGTATCTCTAGATCTCTTTGTGAAATCATATCCGCGAAGCTTTTCAATTGCCTGCTCCAAAGACATAGCTGCATAACGCTCATCGTTATCTTTAAGCATAACTCCATACATTTCCCATTTCGAAGGAAGACCCTCAATAAACTTGTCAGTCTTCTCCGTATTAGAATAGGTAATGCCGTGGTCATCTAGCTCACTTAACAGATGGTAATATCGGGTGGTATATGCATCAAGATCTTCACCTTTCATAGCTTTGAAAACTATGAATTGTTTCTTCAACAGATTACACCTACCTGCCTTAACTTGAGGACTTCCATCACACCTTTTCTCTAAAGCTTCCCATAGCTCTTTAGCGGTATGAAAAGACTTCAACTGATGGTTGATTTCTTTTAGAAGACTCATTTTAATTGAAGAATGAGCTTTATTCTCAATTTGATAATCCTTCTTTTCTTCATCACTCATTTGAGTATAGGTAAGTGCCATTGTCTTACTACCAGCCTTAGCAGAAGGTGCAGTATATCCATTCTTAATGCACATCCAAATAGACAAGTCATGGAACCAATAGTGTGATTCAAATCTGTCTTTCCATCCATAGTAGTCTTCAAGTCGGAGCAATTTAGGTGGAACATTAGATTTCCCAACCTCATGATCCATCTCAATCATCTTACTTATGTCAGACATTGTTGCAAATTCCAGAAATTAACAAATAAGCAGAATGCTCAGTTCGCAGGAACTCAGTTCGCAGAACAGAACTCAGTTCGTAGAATGAACTCAGTTCGCAGAGAAGAACTCAGTTCGCTTCGAAACTCAGTTCGCAGAGTAAACTCAAATCGCAAAATCTCAGTTCGCCAATTCAGTTCGCTTCGCAACTCAGTTCGCAGAATCGGCTGAAAACCCCAAAAATGAAAATTTTAGGTTTTTGAACGTCTAAACCCTAAGATTACGGACGTAAACAAACCCAAAAACTTCCAGAGTATGATTTTGATCGTTTTTACGCAACAAATTACGTACCAACAATCCCAAATCAACCGTTATTATCCGAATAACCTCGAACCTACGTGTATCTAGCCGTAGGCTCTAATACCAATTGTAAGTCCGTATGTATTAGGATCGATAACGAGGTTATCTTTAGGTATTAAGGTGCGGAATCCCTTAATACGGTGTTTACGGATTGTAAACGGTTTATTTCACAAGTATTAGTGAAATCAATAATCTAATATGTTTTGTATTGATTATAACTGATGTTAATCGATCAATACCTAACCCTTAGATTATATTGAAAGCTCTGGAAAGTTCAATTCATTCGTAGTTATCAATTGGCAAAAGTTTATAAGGTTTCAAACCTAATTTGGTTATAAACATGTCTCGGTTCGCAGCTTATGGGCTCTGCGATCTGACTCGGTTCGCAGCCCAAGTTGGCCCAGCGAATCCAATGGACTCGCTTCGCAGACCTGCCCTGCGAACTCAACTCAGTTCGCATTGCAGATTCTTGGTCAACCTTTGGTCAACATTTTTCAGTATTTAACATTTAACTCTAAAATGTTTACCAACCAATATATTCATTACAATTCAAAGCCAATTTACAAACTCGATTACAATAATCTCTAGTACTATTACAAGCTAGATCTGTTGTCACAATAACATGTCCCAACAATACGAAACTATTGGAGGATAAAACTAAAGGAGACAATGACATAATTATTTCAACCTTATACGATATCGGATTAGTTTAGTCCAATACACAATCACACCCTACCAATCTAGGTTCCAAGCACATCGTAGAACTTGCACTTTGAACTTAGCAAGAAAATTCTTCCATATACCTCTTGGGATTACGACTTACGTTTTCTGATGACTTTTACATTAGACCATCTTTTGGTCTCTTAACAGTTTACTTATTGGAAATGCGTTTCCGACAATTTATATTGGATATAATACAACTAGTTGTTCACACTCACACGAACTACAGACCACATAGGAATGTTTTCCTACTACTACGAACCTTATAGTAAATGACCTTACTACGACTGACTATTTAGGAATAATTGTCCTACTAATAGTACACGGAGATAATTCTCCAAACGTATACAAATGGATATGTTGCATCACAACAACGAACTTTCCTTCCACGTGTATTTAGATTTGATTTAGGCTAAATACTTGTAATTACTTATAAGTATTTGTATATTATTGTGAATTTACACCTACGTAATTGTTTTATATTACGCTTACGTAATTAGTTGTAATTACGCGAAACAACCGGACGGAGTCCGGCAGACTATACGACGTTGGTAAAAACCTTTCTATAAACAACTTTAATCTACTTTTAGAAGTTATTTATCACATATTATTATTTTGAAATAATTATACACGAAAAACTTAGACGTTTTGTATAAAACGTAACAAACGCGGTGAAAACGCGCAAACTGAACCCGACAACCAAGAGAAACCCTAATTAATATTTTGACAACTCAAATTTAAGTATTTTAAGAATACTTCAACGAAAAGTAATCCAAAACATATTGTGAATTTAAATGACTCAAAATAACGTTACGCGATTTAACGTTAAAACACGAAAATAACGAGTAAACGACCAAAATACGTAACACAGTCTAGAAATCAAATTAAATTACACAAACCCAGGTGGGGGCCCATGGTGGGGCCAGATACCACCCACCTAAACCAAACAAAGTCCATGCAAATTTAGATGATTACATTTTCTTCTTACACCCACTCATCCCTCGTGCCCTCTTTCACTTTTACATTTTAATCTCTTTCTCACTATCAAACTCTCTCTCTCTCTCTCTCTCTCTCTCTCTCTCTCTCTCTTTTCTCTCATAAACTGAAAGGAAATCAGTCACAAAACATCTCTATGATCACCACTTACCACCATTAATCCACCACCTAAATCACCAACACTTTGCAAAGATTTTTCAAGAACTAGAAGCACCAAAAATATCTCATCAAGAATCTACCATACTTTCTTCTATAACTCCATTGTAAGGATGAATCTTGCTCTTATATACTCGCATTTACATATATGAATGTTCACTCAACATGTGAATAACAAAACCCTACTCAAAAATTATTTTTCTTAACTTTAAATTCATAAAAATACATGTTTCAGCTTCTGTCCAGGAAGTTTATGCTATTTCCACGATATTTAGAAAAATCATCTCTTCGTGAAAATGGACGTTTTTATAGTCAAAGCTTAATTTTAAGAAGTAAGAATTTTAACCCCGAAAACCTTATATTTTTCTAATCTCGTTTAGTATTTTTAATAATTTATATAAAAACACATATGCAATCTGCTCTAAAAAGTCAGAAACTTTATTCATATGGTTTTGACCATATCTTGAGCTACACAACTCCAAATGACTTGAAACCACCGCCAAAATCTTATAAACTTTATTAGCTACATAAGTTGTGATGATAGATTTTTCTTGAAAAGTTGTAGATTTTGCCCAAAAGCTCGATCTTCATGCATGTGCCCAGATTGATCAACTGTTGGACCTTAGAGGACACATGCAATTTTGATAAATACTTAGACTACTCTAAAATTAATGGAAAAATTACTGAAAGTGGATAACATGTGGGGGGAATAACCGTTATTTTTCTTAGGAAATAATTCTGAATGTACTATTTATTAAAATTTAGGCAAACAAGTGCATTTTTTTGGAAAATGAGATAGAAGACTGATTTTAGTAACACTTTAAAAACTGATACTTGAGTGCTTGCTATAAATGGACAAACTAACTTTTTATGGTCCATAAACACTTATAAGGATTGGGTAAAAGTTTCGGATCAAACCTAGAAGATTTGATCAAGTCAACAAAAATGGGACTCGATTTCTAAAAACCGACAGACTCACTATTTTTGAAAAATGGTAACAAAAATGGGTTTGGGTGACTTAGTTGGTAACTTTGACCAGTTTGACCAAGTTTGACCACCTTTGACCAGTTTGACCAACGAGTTGACCAACTTTGACCTACGATTTAAGGTTTTTACGAACTAAATAATTTGTTAGCAACCCACGATATGTACTAATGAATAGAATACAACAAAACAAACTTAATAATAATGTCTAAACGAATTATAATTGCAAACTTTCACCAATGGGTCGTACACATTTTGATAAACGAACTTGAACAACTTATTTGAACATACTAGTTGAGTGAACTAATATTAGGTGGACATCAACCCTCCACCTATACTATTGACTTAAGTGGACATTACCCTCCACTTACATAGATGGTCTTTGAGACATCTACTTATATACAACCTTATACGTTTAGGACGTTAGAAGGTTGCACCTTGGGACACCTTGCTTGCTTATTTGATTATTTGCTCGCTAATTGCTTAACTCATGTGAGTTTCATAGTGTAACACCCGCCAAATTAGGGCTAGTCATTAGGTCCTAATCCTTTTGTAATACATGTAATCAGTATTGCGTTAGGCTAATTTGTGTATCGAATAATATATATTGTTGAATATATACAATTACGCGATTTGGTTAAATCGCGCACGTTTCAAATCGAAGGTAATTCGATTCATTTAATACGGACGTTGGTGAACAATTTCATTAAATAATATAACATTATTTAATGAAACTATTAAATCCAAAATATTATTTTGATAATATTTCAACTCAAATTTGTACCGTACAAATAACGACTACGCGATTAAAATGTTGAACGCGTAAAACAAAACGAAACAAGTTAAAGTTACAATTTATAACTCAATTATTAAGTATTTGATGAAATACTACAAGTATAATATTGTATAAATATTCTCATTTTAAAACATATAATTAAATGTATAAAATAATTATTTAACGTTTAAACGACAGGGAAAACGAACACTGCACGGAGCGCGAATACACAAGATTAAAAATGGAGACCCACACCTCGGTGGGCCCCCACCGAAAACAGCCAAAAGGGGGGAAACCCACCCTTTTTCCCTCATTTCATCATCATCCTCATCTTTCCTCTCTCTCTCTCTTTCTCTTTCTTTCTTTCATCACCACCACACCACACCACTATCTTAAATCGCAAAATAACAATACTAAACGACCTTAAATCTCAGAGTGTATTTGTAGAAAAAGAACCACCGCGTCACGATCTACGTTTCCATCCTTTCGAAATTCTCCGGCGCAAAGTGTGTAAGTTCCCGACAAATCCCGAAACACTCCGATTTCCATTATTTTCACTTGTTTGTTGTTTGTAATAGCTTGAAATGTCCATCTAAGGGTTGGGTAAAAGAATCGGACCAAACGGAAACCGGAAAACTCGTTTTTGGCTCAAAATCCGTCGAACAGACATAAGTGTCGCATAGGCCAGACTAGTATAGCGTCACTGCGTGCGTCACTTAAGTGCCGCATTAAGTGACGCATAAAACCCTAAATTTGCGTCACTTTCCTAAGTGCTGCATAAAACCCCTTTTTCCCAACACTTGCGTCCATCACTTGTCCAGTGACGCCTAACACTACTTACCGACACTTCTAGCGTCACTTGCCTAAGTGACGCCTATAACCTAAATCTGATTTGTACTGTCACTTTCCTAGTGACGCTTAACACCTTTACCCGACACTCACACCCGGTACTTGCTTAAGTGTCGCATCTCATGCGTCACTTCCTCAAGTGACGCTAGTACCTCAGAATTTCAAATTTTATGCGACACTTTCTGAGTGTCGCATAGACCCTAAGTGTCGCTATAAATGTCGCATGAAACAGAACCAAGCAAACACATATTTTTACTAAGTGTCGAGACCTAAAATTTTAATACTTGATTTCACTCAAATTTAAGTTCAGATGCGTTTTTCACCAAAGTAATATAGTAGAAATAAAAAATTTCCGAGCTGACTAGGCACCATGACCCCAACCAGGGGCCAGCCCCTTGGACCCCGCCAGGGGTTGCCACCCCTGGGATCCCACTAACCAGGGGCGCTACCCCCGGTCCCCCGTCACCTAAAGTTTGTAAATACTTTTTAAGTATAACACTTCGACATAATAATAATATTATTGCAAATAATCACCAACGGGCTGTACACGTTTTTAAAACTCAACTTATCAATTAAATCAAATCATTGGACATTACTAGTTGGATGAACAACTAGCATAGGTTATCTTTTAATATACCTACTTATTTTATTTAACCTTGCGCGTTATAAACGCCCGGCAGGTTACAGTCTTCGGACACCATGTATTATTACATCATATTGCTTCGTTGCAAACCTCCAGACTGAGGTGAGTCTCATAGTCCCTCATTTTACTGTTTTTAAACCCAGGGGTGGGAATACATGCTTTACCTTGTTTACATGTGAACACGAGTACAAAACTCGCTATATCCTGCATGAGCTGTTTTCTAATCACTTTTAAGTCCTCTACGATCATAGTTCTGGTAATACTTTATGTAGTGCGAATGTTAGTGTATGGTACCATATAGGACTGACCATCCTCGTCCGGGTCAACAAGCACTGACTGGTTAAACGGACACATTAACTTTTGTTCATACGAGTGTGGATTAGACACTCGCCCGGAGGCACCCACGATCAGGCACTTTATTGTGATCCTGACACCCACATTAAGCGCAGACTATGACCTCATGGCATACATATACATTATTTGATTCATTTCAAACGTTTATCATTAAATCTTGTTGTTCACACTTACATAATTATTATGCAAACCTGTGAGCTCACCAACGTTAGCTGACCTTTTTAGCATGTGTTCTCAGGTACCCAACTACAGTAGGACATGTTCACTCAGGATGCTCATAGCTCGAGTCAGCATACACATCAGGAGATTATTTTGCATTACATCATTTTGTAACTAAGTTATGCCGATTAATCTTTAAACATTGTAATTATTGGGCTTTTGAAAACCTTTATACTTTGTAAAACTTTATATTATCAATGTATTTGTAAAACGACGCATATAAAGTCGTTCATTATATGCCTTGTGTATTTTGATTATTGATTAGTAGCACCCCAAAGCTTGCTTCTGCTAAACATTAAATTTGGAGGTGTTACACATAGCCCCTTTTTACTGTTTTATATCCAGGGGTGAGAATACATACAACTGCTTTTACACAACAGTTTTTATGAACACAAGTACAACAAACAACGCTATACGGATTGCATGAGTTAACACACTAATCCATTTAAAGTCCTCACACATCATAGCCTCGTTAATTTGGACTAAGCGCGAGTATTAGTAAATAGATCTATTTGGGACTGACAATCCCCGTCCGGGTTAGTCACGCTAACCTGTCAAACGGACGTATTAATATTTGTACACACGAGTGTATCGGATTAGACACTTGCAGGGGCACCAACGATCATGTACTTGAAAGAGGCACGACACACTTTGTTAAGCTTCGGACTATGAGCTCATGGAAATAGTAGACATCTTTGATTGATTTCAAACATTATTAAATCTTGTGTTTCATACCGATATCTAAACAACTGCTTAACAAACCTATGAAGTCACCAACTTTATGTTGACCCTTTTAGTATGTATTTCTCAGGTAACCAGCCGTACTAGGATGCTTATGGAAGCATTTAGCTCGAGTCGCATATTTTGAAACAACCAAGGATTAGATTGCATTTACTATATTTTGTAATGATATTTATGTAATTCTACATATCGGATGCGAACTCCATGGGAATTGTAAAACTTATGTATACATTTTAATTATGGAAATGTAACTTTTATTAAAATGTCTCATTTAGAGGTCGTTCAATGTAATCTTTGTGTGATGATATTTGATTTGGTCGGTGCCCCCGTGACACCTCATACTTCCGCTGCCACGTGTTTTGGGGGGGTGTGGTAGAGACCCAAGGTTTCACCTACCACTATAGAGGCACCTACCGTGATCACTCACCCACGCAGGATGAACAACGCACTGTTAGCAAGAATTCAAATGAGGAAGAACCGATAGAATTAGAACCCTTCAAGGATCCGTCGCTTGGAACTCGCTAAAGATTAGCAGAAATTCCACTAAACATGTAAAATGTGTGGTAAACGATTATCAAAATAAATTTTTTGTCAGACATTTCCCATGGATTTTTCATAAATGTAAATCTTCCATAAAATTTTTGACAAAACAAAATTTTCAACACTTTTCAATGACCAGAGCTTTCAACGTATTTTTATCGACTCGAGCCTTTAACCCATTTTCATCAAACATTTACCCAGAATTTTCTACAACTTTAATTTCTCAACAGATATTTGTTAAACGGAATTTCTCAACGATTTGTCAAAAATAAAATTTTCAATGGATTTTCATCAAGTTAAGTTTTCAACATATTCGCGTCAGCAGAGATTATAAATAAATTTTGCCATAAAATGATTTATAAAATTTTCAAAATCCAAAAATTACTAAAAAAGTTACCAAAATTTACGATGACATTTTTAGAAAATGAGAACCATACATATAAACAAACAAAACAATTGATTTTCACTCGATCTTTCTCTATGATCTAACCTTTAATCCCATTTTGAAACTAGAACACCGATTACACATGAAACATTGCTAAAGGAAATTTTAAGATAAAAATTTTGCATATGTGGTCGGCAACTAAAGGAATAGATACGATAGACTAGTTTGAAGTAAGATTTTCTTAGTAGTTGGCTTGATGGTAGCAACACTCGATCCTGCAAAATCGGATGAAGTAATTTTTATAGGGACAAACTGTGATGTTAGTGATAAGAGGTGACTACGACCAATTTTTGTGAGAAACCAACTACATTTCCTTATCTACTTACTTTGAACAACGATACGAAACTATTGGAGGATGAACAAAAGGAGACAGTGGCTTAATTATTTGAATCTTATTCAACACTAATTAAGTTTAGTCTTTTGCGCAATAACACTCAATTGACATACACACTAAGTGCACCCTAGAACTGGCCAACTGATTTAAGCCAACAAGAAAACTCAGAATTTGCGTTTAGCAAAGGAATGTGCCTCATAGACTTAGTGAACACCAAAGACACCTACACTCTCACTCTGACCCCACACTAACCGTGACTATGAGCTAAATTTTGAGACCAAATTTTCTTAACGGATGGAGAATGTGACACCCGATAATTTAGGTAAACTTTTAAACCTAGTTAAAACTTTATTATGTGTATTTAGTTTGGTATTAGCCTAAATACTTTTAATTACTTGTATATTTTAATATACACTTACGTGATTTGTTGAAATTACGCGAAACAACCGGATGGAGTTCGACAATTTATATGACGTTGGTGAAAAATGTTTCATAAATAACGTAAATATATTTTATAATTAAATAGTAGTTATTTAAACTTATATTATTATTTTGTTATAATAATACACGAAAAACTTCGAGGTTTTGCTTAAAATCGTAACAAACACGGTGAAAATACGCAAACTGAACCCGACAACCGAACGAAACCCAAATAATATTTAGATAACTCAAAATATAATATTTTAATAATACTTTAATGGAAATATATCTCAAATAAATCGTTAGCTAAAAACGACTTGAATAAACGTATAGCGATTAACCGAATAACGAAAATAACGGGTAAACGATCACATTACGTAACACAGACTGAAAATTGAAATTTAAACACTCCACCTAATCAAATGGGCCCAATGAAACCAGCCCCCCCCCCCCATGTGTACCCACATTCCACCAAACTTCAAACCATTAAGATTACATGCAAGAACATGCAAACTTTCATTCACCATCATTTCACGTTCAAGATTCTCTCCGAGCTCTCTCTAAAACCCCCACTATCTCTCTAAAATCTGAAATATCTCAGCCCTTCCAACCACCATACAACCACCATTGACCACCATATCACCACCTTTGACCACCATACAACCACCAACAACCACCACTTCAAATCTTCATCTTTTTACAAGGAATCAAGTTCAAGACTTCATATCTGCCCTTCTCATCTCATCCCCATTGTGAGGACTCTTTTTCATCTTCATTTTACTCTTATAAATTTTATTTAAAGTTCACTCAAATATTCACGTTCAAAAACTTGGTTAAAATAACTTTTTATCACCCAAAAACTCATAAAATGTAACATGCATATTCTGACCAGATTCTTATACGAATTTTACCAAATTGTTCTCACTAATTTTTAATAAAAATGGAAGTTTTTATAGTCTAAAATCAAGTTCAAGATATTAGTTTTCAAACCCCACTGGTCCTATAATTTTTTAAGCTCATTTACTATTATTAAAAATTTTTGTGGGAACACATAATTAATTTGTCCAGTAAAGTCGGAAACTTTAGCCTTATGGTTTTGACCATATCTCGAGCTACAGAGTTCCAAATGACTTGAGACCATCTCCAAAATCTCAAAAAAATTCTTAGTTACAAATTTCAAGTTGACCACTTTTGTTGAAAACTTATAGATTTTGTTCAGAAATTACGACTTAATGCATGTGCCTGAATCTGACCACATAAGATAAATATAATTTTTATAAATACTTAGACTTCTCTAAAAATTCTGGAAAAATTACAGAATGTAGATAACATATGGGGGAACAACTGGTATTTTTTTGGACTTTTTTTTAGAGTTATAGAGTTTTAGAAAAATTCGACAAAGAGATGCATTTTCTAGAAAATACAAAGTGTGGACTAATTTTGTAGAAAAGTGGAAACCGACACTTTCGAACATGATATAAGTGATGTAACTTACTTTTATGGACTCATGAACATATCAAAGGTTTGGGTGAAAGATTCGGGTCAAACCGAGCCAGTTTGACCAAGTCAACAAAAATGGGGTTCAATTTCGAAAACGTCAAACTTTCTATTTTTGGAAACTTACTATTTTAGCAAAGAATTGTAACCAAAACGGGTTTGGGTGACAAATTTAGTAATTTAGACCAAAACAATACTTAAAAACACACCCGAACTAAAAACTGACACTTAAAACACTTGGATTAAAAATCGAATGCTGATCAGACCTTAGTCCCCTTAGTGTCGCAACCCCAGTGTCGCAACTCCTAATGTCGCTACTAGTGTCGTCAAAAACTGAAACTTGATTTTCACTCAGTATGGAACTTGTGTAACAACTTGTAATCACCTAAGACAACAATGCGACAACACATGATATATACTAATGTATAGTATATAATGAAACAAACCTAATGATAATGCCTTAACGAATTATTTTTAGAAACTTTCACCAACGGGTCGTACACGTTTTTGATAAACAAACTTGAACAAATTACTTGGACATACTAGTTGAGTGAACTATCTTTAGGTGGACATTAACCCTCCACCTACACGATTGGCTTAAGTGGACATTAACCCTCCAATTACATAGATGGTCTTTTGAGACATCTACTTACATGCACAACATTATACGTTTAAGGCGTTAGAAGGTTGCATTTGGAATACACATTGCTTGCTTATTTGATTATTTGCTTGATACTTGTTAAACTCAAGTGAGTTTCATAGCCCCTTTTTACTTGTTTTGAACTGTTTTGGGGTGAGAATACATACATTACGATTGTGTAACTATTTTTATACAATTGTTTTATGAAAACAACTTATACGAATTGCATGAGTAACTAACAAATTCACTAAGGCCTCGCGTATCATAGTTTGATTTGTTATAAGTTTCAATACTTACACGAGGCACCAACACAAACGGTTAAGTTTCGAACACATAAACTCATGGTAATACAACCTCTTAAATCAGTTGATTTACATTTATGTTATCACGGTAAAACAGTACAAAACGATATTGTGGTAGAGCAATACAAAACGATATTGCGGTAGAGCAATACAAAATGATATTGTGTAAGTCCCTAGTTCTAGGATCGATAACTTCGTTATCTGTAGTATTAAGGTGCGGAATCCCTCAATACGGTGTTATCTTACTAATAACGAGTAAATTCGTAATTGCGTTTAATAAGACTTAACTTTATACGATAAATCGTCAAAGTCTAGCCGTAGGTTATGTTTTCTCTGGGTTTGTTGAGTTCGCAGATGATAAAAATGTTCTTTTGTTTCCTGTGCAAAAGTCTCTTTTTAATTTTGCCAAACAAAATCATTTATATATGCTGTCTCGGCTCGGCTCGCATGGGCCTGCGAGTTCAGCCCAACTCGCCTCGCTTAGCCCAAGCCCAGCTTAGCCATAACGAGTTCAGTTCTCATCTCGCAGCTCACCTTGCTGCGACCTGAGATCTCGACTCGCTTCGCAACAAACGTATAATATAAATACGTTATTTCGTCTATCTTTAATATGAAATATTAATAACAAAACGAATATGCATTTACAAATATAAACCAATATATCAATACAATCACAATTACACTAGTCATATTTCAAGCTAGATCTGTTGTCACAATCTATGTCCCAACAGACTCCCCCTTGACAATAGCTCTAGTATCTTTATCTTTTAATTGTCTTTGGTCTTTATTTGTAAATCTTGCTTCCTGCATAAATCTTCATCTTGATACAAGTTTTAACCATCATTTGATAATCTCTCCCTAAATCAGCCCATTCAATAGTCGTCAAAATTCTGTTCTCTTTTAACTTTAACAGATCCTTTCTCGACATATTCATCAGGTGTCGATGGTCATAAACTCTGAAGATTTCTCTTTCACCACCTTCAACCTCATCATCAGCTTCAACCATAACAGCTTCTCCAGTCTTTGAATCCACGTGCCAACTCTTCATATTTCCTAAAATATCCTGTGGCATTGTCTTCAATGGAATCTGCTGCACACATTTAACAGCTGGATAAATCTTTTTCCTTCTTCTTCTTCCAGTCCTTTGACTTCTCTCCTGTAGTTTCACAGTCTTTCCCTTTCTTGGCTTTATCATCTCAAATTTATTTGTACCAACCTCATGTCTAATAATTCGTTCAACACGATTAGCATAATCATCACGACTTGGGTTGTTGATCTCTAATCTAGCCAAATCACGTATTTCATAACGTGGTAAAGAACTAAAAACTGCCAGCTTTCTTTCAAAGTATTGAACTCCATCATATCTTTTAATTGCAAAAAGCTTCAGTTCAGAGTCAAAGTACCAGCCAATAATCCCTTTACGCGGTACGCGTTTCTTTGTCATATCAATTTCAGAAATTCCAATCTTCTTCTTCTGTTTTGGAAGTTTCCGATATTGTACTGCAGGATTATTTGTAAAGACTATCTCTTCTGCTTCATCTTCCGAGGTTGAGTCTTCAATATCTTCATCGATATCAACCACTGTTGGACCTTGCTCATTTTCAATAACAACTTCTGTTCTAGATGGGCTTACATGGTGTTCATCAACATTTGCATCTGGATCTACACCTATGTCTTGCACAATCTCAGGAACAGCAGTCCAATCAGCAGGTGGTAGAAATTCTCCATCCTCAAGATCAAAATCTATTTCTTCATCTATCTCGTCAACAATATCTTCTTCTAAATCAGATAGACCAAGCATCTCAAATCCTAGAGAAAAACCACATATACAAATCAATATTAATAATTTAAATTCTTTACTAATTTCCCTGAATTAATCCAAGAATTTCTTTATCAACTCTTTTGTATAATTTAAACCTTCAATTTAAACGCAATATATATATATAACTTATAAAAACCTTTTATTGATTACCCTGAATCAATCTAAGATTCTCTAAAGTCTTATACAATACTTAACAAATAATAATTAATTTTAAATTCTAATGTATTGTGAAAAATCACCAAACATTTAAATTTACTATTAATTATCTTATATAATTTCTAAGTTAATTGATCTTAACTTATTATCAGCATAACTTTTAAATTATATATCATTTGTCTAGTTAATCAAATACATTTTTTAACTTGTTAGTTATAAACTCTCAAGTCTAAAATGCATATGTTATTATAAAATTTTGACCGCCGAAAAATAATCGGAACACGCCGCTTGACTACTCATTGAGTCAGAAGACTTTCGATCACTATTTTATCTTAACATATTTATTAACTTAAATTATTAAAATATATTTTACTTAAAATAATACTAACATTAAGTCGAATATATTAAACATAATAATTAAGTTACAATTATTCAGTACAGAATGTTACAGACAATATTCTACACTATGCTAATACTAAGCTGTCTTACCAGCTTCTGTATCAACCGGTGCATCTTTATCAGCACTTGTACCGATTCTATCATCACCATCACCAGACTCCCCCTGAATTATAGCTTGCTGACCAGTCGTTGAAGGACCAGTCTGCTCACCATCTTTCGGTGCATTGGGATCATCGTCTTTATGATTTAATAAACTTAAAACTTTCATTGAATAAATAAAGTTATTACATTCAATCCAAGTTTTACAAATATCTAATCACACATATTACACACTATTTTACTAACAACTTCACCAATATTACTTCATCTTTTGACTTGAGTCGACTTCCCCTAAAGATTAAATTGCTCACTAGTCGTTGAAGGACAAGTCTGCTCTCTATCATTATTAGATAACAATCTCCCCCTGAGCAGGCTTTCCTGAATACCTTCGCAAAACAAGTCACAAGCTAATACTCTTAGGAAGTAAAATTCTCAACCAAAATAACTGAGTGGGATCCAAGATTCAAAGCAATAAAGCCAAGATTCAGGACAATAAAGCCAAAATCCAGGACAATAAAGCGAAAATCCAAGACAAAGAGAGTATCCCACCAGACCAAAAGAAAGGTCTCCCAAAAAATATGAACTATCAGACGCTTGAGCAACTGTATCAGTACGCAAAACATCCGACAGCACAACAAACTTCACAACTAAGAGACAATCCTAGAAGATGTGAAGACGCATGTCGTAACATGCTTTTGGGCAGAAGCAATCAACACTGATACATCCAACCATCCATAAGCTGAATAAAATCCCATGCCATTGCTTCATTAAAAAAATACAGTAACATTAGTGGAAACTATCATGTATTATGAATTAAAATTCATCAAACACCTTAGTTTATCAATTTATATATAACTTGTTACAAAAATAGTCGCAAGTCGTATATAAATATTTAACTTATTACTAAAAAGTCATAAGTCTAATATATATTAAAATGTGAATTCATTATATAAATGTTATTACTAAAATTGTCTTAACATTTAAATGACACAATAAAAGATAAACACATTTTTGATAATTTTTTTTAAAAAAAAATTGGATTCACTAAATCTGGCGTGGCGAGATGAGATCATCTCGTCTCGCAAGTCAACTCGCCAAACTAGTCAACTCGCAAATATTAACTCAACTCGCTTCGTTCAAGTGTGCGAGTTGAGTTGAAATCTCAACTCGTTCAATGAACGTCCGTCGCGAGGTGAATTTCAAAATCGATTAATCCGTTAATTTGAACATGATCTATCGATTGTATTACATTTACTAATGTTCGTTTAACATAAACCCTACAGATTCATGTCCAATAACATCCTAAATGTTCGTTAATCAATCGAGTTATTAACCGAAACCCTTAGTTTAGAAAAACTCTGAGTTCTCGTTAATTTTACGGTGAAATCCGTTGTAATATACCTCAAAATGATCGCAATCTAATGTTGTATAAAAGCTACGGATTCAAAAACTCGTTCCTTTCTTCGTAAAATCAAAGTCAAACGAAAAGTTCGTTTCGCCTCGTTTCGCTTCGTCTGGACTCGCAGAGTTGTAGTGAACTCGCAAATCAAACTGGGTTCGGTGGATTGGTTGACTCGTTTGACCACCCTTTATACCTTAAACTCGATTCGCAGAAACAGTCTCGATTCGCAAGTTGACTAAGTCAACTCGCAGAATTAATATTAAATGCGAATTAAATGATAAGTATAAATTAAAACCCATTATTTTACAAGTCTAAAATAAAAATATCTTTCACCTGTAAAATCTATGTTTGTTCAACACGAACTGAGATAATTCAGAATAATGTATTTCCGAAGGGTAACAATTAAAATAAAATAAAATAAATACAAACACACAATTATGATAAACAAACAGTGGTATCAAGTACCATTTTATTAATTACTTGAAAGATAAAATCAAATAAAATACTAAAGTGAATAAGAATTTATCTGCTTAGGGATCATATTAGAAAGAATAAGCAATTAATTATTTATTAAAGGTCTAAGTTGATTGTTAGTATACATACCTCATGAAAATCAAATAAAATACAATAAAATTACAACTAATTTTATCATTTACACATTTATATTTATAAAATTATATCTTAGATACCTTTATCCACATGATATAACATTTCATTAAAATATAACTTATGATTTCTTATTATTCACAAAAGTGAAAGTTCAAGTATCATAGACAGTTCAAGACAATTACCGGTATTATGATCCACATAAACAAATTACACACAGATTTCTGAGTCAATATTTTATTATTAATGTGCACAATATCTAGTGTTTTCTACTATACAACATACTGAAGAATTCAAGTACAACACATAACACTGTATCTTGTATTATCAAGGTTGAGATTACTAAATGATGTTCTTTAGAAGCATATAACATACACTTGACACGAGATACTTTGTATCTTTCTTATGTAAGGTAGAGGTTACTAAATGATGCCCTTTCGAAACATATAACTCACCTTGTGATACTATGATACTTTGTATCATTTCACAATTTTATATTTTAGATCACAGTGTATGATAGTACTTTCATTCAACAATTAAGACATTTGTCATACGTTATATAACAGATCACATAAGATAGTACACACGACAGTTATACTTCTTAACTACTCAGAAATCATAGCATAACCTGCCTACCAATAAATTGTATAATGAAACTGACTAGACTTAAGTTATTCTTATCACTTGTTAGGTAAAAAGACAAGTTATAATCAGTGGATATAGGTGTATAATCAAATAAATATAAACACATACCTGATAGAACTGCTGTAGTTCTAAAGTAACTTCACTTGAATCTACCAACACATCATCCTTAGGACTTAAGCTTATTATTGTTAAGCTTATTCTCCTAATGTACTATCATTTCCCTTGATTTTTGCAGACAAAAACTTAAATTTTCCAAAAGAACTTCATTTTGTTCTTTTATTGGAGGCGATTCCCCTTAGGTAACAAGCAAATAAATGCCATACGCCAGTTTTTTTTTTTTTTTTTTTTTTTTTTTTTTAATAATAACGACAAAATAATACCCTTGGAAGACCAATCACTCTGGATTTCTCATTCCATTTCGTTGAACCAACATTTCAAATCTTGCTCTGTCGAAAGCCTTCGTGTAGAGGTCTGCTAAGTTATCCTCAGTCGGAACCTTAACTAACCTTATCAGTTTCTTCTCAGCACAGTCTCTAATAAAATGATGGCGAATATCAATATGTTTAGTCTTACTGTGCTTCACCGGATTATTGGTTATCGACATAGTAGATTCATTATCAATCATCATAGGAGTATTGGTTAAGTTTAACCCATAATCCCGCAGTTGCTGTTGTATCCAAAGAATTTGTGAGCAACAGCTGCCAGCTGCAACATACTCAGCTTCACATGTAGAAATGGCTACCGAGCTTTGCTTCTTGCACTGCCAGGACACTAATCTACCTCCTAGGAATTGACATCCTCCGGTCGTAGATTTCCTATTCTGATTGCATCCTCCATAATCCGAATCAGTAAATGCTTCCAGATCTAAGTCTCCTCCAATAGGATACCAAAGTCCCAGCTTAGGTTCCCCTTTGAGGTAACGTAAGATCCGTTTAACTGCTTGCATATGTGACTCTTTCGGATTAGCCTGATATCTTGTGCAAATACACACAGCAAACATTATGTCAGGCCTAGAGGCAGTCAAATACATTAATGATCCAATCATGGCCCTGTAAAGAGTAGGATCCACATCCTGATCACTCGATGTATCTGGACCTAGTTTGTGATTGACTGGAATCGGAGTATTGTAGACCTTACTTTCATCCATCTTGAAGCGTTCTAATAGCTCATAAACATATTTAGATTGATGAACAAAGAATCCATCCTTCTTTTGATCAACTTGTAATCCTAAGAAGAATTTCAACTCTCCCATTGCAGACATCTCAAACCTTCTTTGCATGACTTTCTCAAATTCTTGACACATCTTTTCATCAGAAGATCCAAAGATGATATCATCAACATAAACTTGCACCAGGAGAAAGTCTTTCTTCTTCCACTTTTCAAATAGTGTACTATCAATCGCTCCTCTTGTAAATCCATTATCAAGTAGATACGTTGACAGTGTCGCATACCACATCCTTGGTGCTTGATGTAATCCATATAGAGCCTTATTCAAACGATATACTCTATCCGGATACTCAGGATTGGTAAACCCTGGAGGTTGTGCGACATACACCAGTTCTTCAACTTTGCCATTCAAAAATGCACTCTTAACATCCAACTGATACACTTTAATACCTTTGAATGTTGCAAATGCTAAGAAGATTCTAATAGCTTCTAGCCTAGCGACTGGTGCAAACACCTCATTATAATCAATACCTTCTTCTTGGTTAAAACCTTGAACCACTAGACGAGCTTTATTGCGAGTAATGATTCCCCGATCATCTCTCTTGCACTTAAATACCCATCTAGTTCCAATTGGATAAGCACCCTTTGGAAGGTCAACCAAATCCCAGACTTGTAGCTTTTCAAATTGAGACAGTTCTTCTTGCATAGCCTCGACCCACGAACTTTCTTTAAGAGCCATTTGAATATTCTTAGGCTCAATTTGTGAGATAAAGCCAGCATAAAGACACTCATTAGTAATGCCTGTCTCCTTTAGTGCAGCATACAAGCTTTGTAAGTCATCCTTATCAGCATACGCATTAGGATAACTTGAAGTACTAGCTTTTGTTTGAGTCCTTGTTTGAACCGGAGTATTAATGTCACCGATGATATTGTCAATTGGGTGATTCTTACTCGTTCTTGTTGTAACAATAGTCTCAACAGGAATCTCATCTTCTAAGTTAGTACCAATTTCTTGTTCTTCAGACTGTTCTTCCAAATCTGGTACCTCTTTACTGAAAAGCTGAGAGTTATCATTATCCGAAGTTATTCTTAACTCTTTTAGTGGTGTAAGTAAATCATCCACTACCTTTTGCATATGCTCTTCATCAGTTAAAGGTATATCTACTTTGGACGTTTGAGATCCACTAGTAGATGGTTGATTTGGATCAACAATCTGGATTGCAGATGATTGAACATTTGTCATTGGAGTGTGGCCGGTATCCTCATCTCCAGTAAACACATGTTCAGGAATCTCTGAATCACGAACATAGTCACTTAAGGGAACTTTAAAAGATGCAAAAAGATCAGAATAATCAAATTGCCAATCTAAGCCCTTGTGTACATCCGGTGTGTAACTAGTAACCTCAATATTATACACAACTTCCAGACGACCTGTGACTTTATTAAAGACCCTCTTGTTTGGTGAATTAGGCATGTAACCTAAGAAAAAACCTTCGTCGGCCTTTTCACCAAATTTTGCTTGATGTCCAGTCTTTAAAATTGTGCATGAAACTCCAAAGGGTTCAAGCCCTTTTAAGTTAGGTTTCTTTTTGTTTAAAAGCTCATAACAAGTCTTGTTATGCTGCTTAACCGTAAGAACCCTATTTAGAACATGACAAGCTGTATTCACTGCTTCTGCCCAAAATATGACCGGAAGCTTTGAATCAGCAAGCATTGTTCTCGCAGCTTCAATCAACGTTCGATTCTTCCTTTCAGCAACACCATTCTGTTGAGGTTCATATGGTGCACTGAATTGATGAACAATCCCTTTGCTTAAGCAATATAGATTCAACGTTGAATTCTTAAACTCTGTTCCGTTGTCACTACGAATACGCTTCACTCTCGTTTTGTATACATTCTCTACTAGATCAAAGAATTCAACTAGAATTACCGGAGTTTCATCCTTTGATCCCAAAAAGAATACCCACGAGAATCTAGAGTAATCATCCGTCACAACCAAACAGTACCATTTGCCACCTAGACTTCTCTTGCTTATTGGGCCAAAGAGATCCATGTGTAGCAAATCAAATGGTAAGGAGTTTGAGTTTTCAGTCTTAGGTCTGTGTGTTTTCCTGTGCTGCTTTCCCTTCATGCAAGGGACACACTTATCTTCAGACTCGAAACGTTTTTGTGGTACACCTAGAACCAAACCATTCTTGATTATATAATTCATTTTACGCCAGTTCAAGTGTGCCATTCTCCTATGCCATAATAAAGCGTCTGCTTCTGAAGCCTTGGATAACAAACATGTAGAAACCATTGAGGAATTTGAATTACCCATGTTTATTGCATAGATATCCCTCCTCCTTGGTGCCCTCATTAGTATCCAATTGTCGGGTATCGTAAATCCCGGCTTCAGGACTAAGGCTTCCTTTTCATTAAAATGAACTGGATGACCTTTATCGCAGACTTGGGAAACACTCACCAGGTTGTGAGTTAGTTCTTCAACATAGTTCACATCCTCAAGAGTCAAAGTTCCATTTGAAACTTTTCCTTTCCCAGTTATTACTCCTCCTTTGTCTCCTGCAAAATTGACTTTTTGCTTGAGACCACCCTGGAAGTCTGTCAGTAGACTTCTCTCTCCTGTCATGTGCCTTGAGCATCCACTGTCTACATACCACCAGCTTTCCTTGTTCACAGTCTGCTCCTGCACATAACACATAACACGATCAGTTGTCAAGAGGGACCCAAGCCATTACGGTCTTGGTTTGTCCCTTATCATCTACAAACTTAAGTTCTTTAAAATAACCATCCTTCCCATCAGGAGCTTTGGTTACTTTCGAAGAAACTTGAGCTTGTGGACGATCAGCCTTAAGAGGTGAATTTGAGGAGAACCTCCTAGGCACAACATTCTGAGCTCTATTATTATAGTTATAATTAAACTCATTGGATCGCGAAGTAGTACCACTTTCATTAAGACTATGGCCTCTACTTTGATTTCTAAACCTCGACGGTGTCATATCCCTAGGCTTATAAATAGTATTGTCACTTGGAATATAAGTCCGTTTAGGTTTAGGAGGGGAGACACTATGTTTACCTTCTCTTTTAAGAATGTTAACAGGTTTAATACCTAAGCTAGATTTGGTATCTAACCTATCTACAGTCATACTAGAGTTGGTCGGTGTCCTTTTATCAATCACAAGCTTATGTGATGCTTCTGGCTTTTTGTTAGGACAACACGAAGCCACATGTCCTTTTTGGTGACATTTAAAGCATGACATCTGCTTGCGTGATTTACTCACTTTTGCTTTCTCATCTGGAGTCTTAGGCACTAAAGGTTTAGAAATATGTTCCTTATTAACATTATCATCAGTGTTAGCATTGTTAATCACTCCACCCGATACAAAATGTATTTTGGTGAGATGAGAAACCTTACTATCATCTGATGAAGAGTTCTTAATAACATCCTTCTGTGCCTCTGACTGTTCAGGTTTATCAGCTACTGAAATCTCAGGATTAACGTCAGTCATTTCAGAATCTTCAGGAATAGGAGTGTAATTGGCATTAAAAGGAGGGGATACATCATTGTAACCTAATCCAGTCTTGTCCTTTACACTACGTTGAGCATCTAACATTATATCCATTTGAGATGTCCTATAGTTCTCAAGTTTACGATTTTGCTCAATTAACCTTAAGTTAAGATTCACTATTTCCTGATCCTTACTAGCAATTGTCTCATTCAAGTCCTTGATGTTCATATAGAGTCCATCTATGATGACAGATTTTTCACTTATGGTATCTCTAAGTTTGGTCTTATCCGAAACATCAGACTTAATTTTATCTTTTAAGGCCTGTTTATCATCACTTAATCTACGTATATCCATAAGTGCTTGGTCAAGTTCTGATCTAACAGTCCTATAAGATTCCTTATCCAAATTCAATTGAGATGATAAATTGCTATTAGACACAGTTAATACACTATTCTGAGATTGTAAGTCAGTAACTAAGTAACAAACATCAGCAAGATTAAGAATATCTAAACAAACCTTCTTCCTGTCTGTTTGTACTTCAGCCATTCGTGCCACGAATTCTTCAGGACTCATGTCTGGAGTCAAATCCATGTGCAGCACATCATCATCACTTGCCTTCGCTTCTGACTCAGGCACATCTACTCTCTGTTCAACATCTGTGGGCATGTAGGACATTGATCCAGCAGTGGTCTCTTCAATTTCAGCCATCAAGGCTTCATCTTCTGACTGAGTTTCCCAGTCATATGAACCATCCAACTGCTTTACCACTAAGGCTTTGGAAGCTAAAGTACTTCCCGAACCTTGCGTCCTATTTGCATCTACCTTAGGTCTTTGGCATTCCCTCGCGAAATGACCAATACCTTGACAGTTAAAGCATTTGACCTTGGTTTTATCAAACCCTGATCTATTGCCCAACACCTTTCTACCAGTTCTCTTGAGGAAATTTTTAACTTTTCTAGAGACTAATGCTAACATCTCTTGAAGTTCTAATTCCTCAACATAATCCGGATCAATCTGCTCATAATCCTCATCAAACAATACAGGATCATTAATTTTCCCCTCAATGTAATTCTCATATGATGCCACAAAGGAAGCAAGAACAGACAGTTGCTGCTCTGCAGATTTCACACTCATAGACATCTTCTGATGCTCTTGAGATGACTTCTCAGCACTCTTTACCTTTGTCTCAACACCAGAGGAGGAAATAAAGCACAGATCTTCAGATATCATTTCTCCATTTCTACCTGTATCACCAACTAACAGTGCAGTGGTCGAACTAGAAGATGCAGTCGAAAGATTTGTTTTTCCATGATACAACCCAGGGTTCTGAACCTGATCAGAATCGGTATCTTTTGACTTCTTGGAGAACTCATAACCTTTTAGCTTGTCAATGACTTGCTCTAAGGTCATAGTAGCATATCTGATTTCATTATCCGTTATCATAAGTCCATACATTTCCCACTTAGAAGGCAAACCCTCAATAAACTTGTCGGTTTTATCAACTTCTTCTACAGTGATGTCATTGTATTCCAATTCACTTAACAGATGGTAGAATCGTGTAACATAAGCATCAAGACTTTCCCCTTTTAAAGCTTTAAACATAGTAAACTGCTTTTTAAGGAGCTTCTTCTTGCTAATTCTCATTTGTGGACTACCTTCACCTCTTTTCTCTAGAGCTTCCCAGAGCGTTCTAGCAGTATGAAAAGATTTCAGTTGATGAGCGATATCCTTAGGAAGACACATCTTAATGCACGAATGTGCTTTGTTTTCATTTTTGTAAGCTTCCTTCTGTTCGTCACTCATGTTCTGATAGGTAAGAGTCACAATGGCATTCTGAACAGTTTGAGTAGGTGCAGTGTATCCTGTCTTGATACACATCCAGATTGACAGATCATGGAATCTACAGTAAGATTCAAATCTGTCCTTCCAGTTGTAGTAATCCTCGATATTTAACAACTTAGGTGGAGAATTTGATTTTCCCACCTCATGTTCCATTTCGATCATTTTACTTAAGTCAGACATCTTAAAAACGTAAGTTCAAACTGTTACGCGAAATCAGAAAATCTCAATTCGCAGAACTCAGTTCAACTCGCAATCTCAGCTCGACTCGCGGAACTCAGTTCAACTCGCAGAACTCAGTTCAACTCGCAGAACTCGGTTCGCAAATCTCAGTTCGGATTACAGTGATGTCAATTCGCAAGTGATCTCGGTTCGCAGAATAAAGTTCAACTCGCAGGTTCGATAATTCGACTCGCAAGTTCTACTCGGCTCGCAAATCCAACTCGGCTCGCAAGCTACGCTGGAACCCTAATCTCAACTCGCAAAACGGCTGTTAAACCCGAAAGCGAAAGTTTAAGGTATTTTTACGACTGAAACTAGCGATTTCAACCGTAAACAAACCCTAAAATATCCAGAGAATGATTTTGATCGTTAATATTGCTATAATGCACGTAAAAACAACCCGAATCAAAACGCAATATCACTAAAACTCACGAATACACTCGTATTTAGCCCGAAAGCTCTGATACCAGATGTAAGTCCCTAGTTCTAGGATCGATAACTTCGTTATCTGTAGTATTAAGGTGCGGAATCCCTCAATACGGTGTTATCTTACTAATAACGAGTAAATTCGTAATTGCGTTTAATAAGACTTAACTTTATACGATAAATCGTCAAAGTCTAGCCGTAGGTTATGTTTTCTCTGGGTTTGTTGAGTTCGCAGATGATAAAAATGTTCTTTTGTTTCCTGTGCAAAAGTCTCTTTTTAATTTTGCCAAACAAAATCATTTATATATGCTGTCTCGGCTCGGCTCGCATGGGCCTGCGAGTTCAGCCCAACTCGCCTCGCTTAGCCCAAGCCCAGCTTAGCCATAACGAGTTCAGTTCTCATCTCGCAGCTCACCTTGCTGCGACCTGAGATCTCGACTCGCTTCGCAACAAACGTATAATATAAATACGTTATTTCGTCTATCTTTAATATGAAATATTAATAACAAAACGAATATGCATTTACAAATATAAACCAATATATCAATACAATCACAATTACACTAGTCATATTTCAAGCTAGATCTGTTGTCACAATCTATGTCCCAACATATTGCGGTAGAGTAATACAAAATGATACTGCGGTAAAGCAATACAAAAAGATATTGCGGTAAAGCAATACAAAACGATATTGCAGTAAAACAATACAAAACGATATTGCGGTAAGGAAATACAAACATTAGTATATTGTAGTAAAGCAATATGACCTTATTAAGTCTTGAATTTACACCATTTTTTTATCGGCAATAGTATACATTACTATCTTTGCATACGTGCAATACACTTACTTATTGTGGTTTAGAGATACAAACAAAATCTTGTGTTTCATACCAATATTTTGGACAACTGTTTAACAAACTTATGAACTTACCAACTTTATGTTGACCCTTTTAGTATGTATTTCTCAGGTAACCCGCCGCAGTAGGATGCTTTTGGAAAGTATTAGCTCGAGTCGCATGTTTTCAAAATCAATAAGAGATTAGACAGCATTACGATATTTTTGTATCAACCATTATGTATTAGAAATCTCTCGACATTTGATGAGAACTCCAAGGATTTTTGTAAATATTTTTCTCTATGGAATGTAACTATTTTCAAAACCTCTCATTTAGAGGTCGTTTGTTGTAATCTTTGTGTTATGATATTTGATTTGGGCAGTGCCCCTGTGACACCTCATACTTCCGCTGCCACATGTATTGGTGGTGCGACAAATGGTAATAGTCAACATGTTGGTATTAACTATGATGAGATGTTTAGTACGACTGTTAAACCAGCTACCATCCGCACCATCTTAATTTTGCCTGTCTCACGGACGTCACTGGCCCATTCATCAGCTTGACATGAAGAATGCTTTTCTCGACGGTGATTTATAGGAGACCGTTTACACGCATCAGCCACCGGGTTACCGTGATTCTCAGTTTCCTGACTATGTTTGTCATCTCAAGCACTCATTATACATCCTGAAAAAGGCCCCTCGCGCTTGGTATCAGCCATTTGCAGATTTTGTTCAAAGGCACGGTTTTCAACGCAGTCGATCTGATTCATCTCTATTCGTTTTCCATTAGGAATCTTCTATGGCTTACCTTATTTTATATGTATATTACATCATTCTCACTGCATCATCTACATCACTTATCCACTCCATTGTTGGCCAGTTAAGCCGCGAGTTCTCCAGGACTGATTTAAGAGAACTATACTATTTCCTAGGGTATATCAGCCACTCGCAGTTCGACTGAAATGTTTCTTTCTCAGCAGAAGTATGTTACATATATTCTACAGCTTGCTAACATGATGCAGTGTAATCCCTCTCATACTCCAGCTGATACACAGTCGAAGCTGGATGCCACTGGTCCCATAGTTACTGACCCCACTTTATACCGGAGCCTTGAAGGGGCGCTTCAATATCTTAAAATCACCATGACTGATATATCATATGTCTTTCAGCTAATATGCTTATTTATGCATGATTAATGTGAACCATATTTTCTAGCCCTGAAGCGCGTTCTGCGTTATATTTGTGGGACTTTTGACCATGGTCTTCATATTCATGCCTCCACTACAGACGACTTCATTGCATATTTTGATGCTGATAGGGGCGGGTGCCCTAGTACTTGCCGTTCTACGTCTGGTTATTGTGTATTCCTCGAGGACAATCTTTTATCATGGTCCTCGAAAGGTATATCAAGATCTAGTGCAGAAGCCGAATATCGGGGTATTGCAAACATGTTGCTGAAACATGTTCGTTTCATAATCTCCTAAGAGAGGTTTGCACGTCCCCAGCCAAGGCCACCCTGGTGTATTGTGATAACATCAGCTCTTTGTACATGACATCCAACCCTGTCCAGCACCAACACTCGAAGCATATTGAGATTAACATTCATTTTGTTTGCAATCAGGTGGCTTTTGGCCATATGCGGGTTCTCCAAGTTCCATCTCGCTATCTGTAACACCCCCAAATTTACTGTTTGACGGAAGCATAATTTGGGTGTTACTAATCAATAATCAAAGCACACAAATATATAGCAAACAACTCTATATGTGTCGTTTTAACAAAATATATTAATATTAAAATGTTTACAATAGTTGAATCCGTACATAGCTCGTGTTCGATTAAATGAGAGATTCCAATACATAAATACGTGTACAAAATATACTAATGCAAGGAAATCTCTATTGTCTGCATGCTGACTCGAGCTATAGTAATCCTGAGGGCAGTCCAAATTTACTGAGTACCTGTGATACATGCTAAAATGGGTCAGCTAACGCTGGTGAGCTCACAGGTTTGAATGTCAATTAATATCGTATGAACCGCAAGATTTAAGTACTGATTTGCATCCAGCAAATAAAGATAATGATAATGTATACAGCCATGAGCACATAGTCTGAGCTTAACTCGGGGGGTCAGGATCCACCTTTAAGGACCTGATCGAGGTGCCTCCACGAGTGCCTAATCAACACTCGTCTGAACGAATATTAGTACATCCGTTTACCCAGTTAGTGCATGCTAACCCGGACGAGGAGGGTCAACCCTATGTGGTACCATATACTAATATTCACGCTACAACGTATTACCAAACTATGCTGACGGAGGACTTTGAAATGATTAGTTGTGTAAAACTCATGTAATATATGAAAATGTTTGTACTTATGTTCACAAGTTAAAAACGAGCAATGAATCACACCCCTGAGCAAAAACTGTAAAAGAGGGGCCATGAGACCCACCCGAGTCTTGAAGCGTTTAATCAATAAACGTGAGTTGATTAGCCGATTAGTGATGGTCCGAAGACTCGTAACCAGAGGGTGTCCACGACATGCGATGGTTATAAACTTGATTGGGTATCTCAAAGATCACCCTTGTAATTATTTGTCCAACTAGAATTTCCAAATTACTACGATTTGGTTGATTTGTTTAAGTATTTGAAAATGTGCATGGCCCGTTGGTGATTGTTTGTAATAATAATCTTATCATTATCATTATGATTTCGAAGTGTTAGGCTTGAAAACATGTTCCAATGTGTTTTAGAAGTCGTATCGTATAAGTATTTGAGGTTATGAAAGGTCGACACTTAGAGTGAAAACGAGTTGCAAACAGTCTGTTTTTAGTGTCACTTGATGCGACACTTAGGGATTAAGGCGACACTTAGGAAGTGTCGCATGAAATGGTAAAATCTGAGTTTAAAGCGTCACTTAGGGAAGTGACGCATGATGAGGCGTCACTAAGGCAGTGTCGGTTAAGGGTTCTGTGCGTCACTAGGGTCGAGTGTCGGATAGTATTAGAGTTCAAGTGTATGCGACAATTAGACAAGTGTCGTTGGAAGTGTCGGTAAGTGGTGTAGGGCGTCACTGGACAAGTGATAGATGTAAGTGTCGGGAAAAAGAGGTTTTATGCGGCACTTAGGCAAGTGACGCAAATTTAGGGTTTTATGTATCACTTAATGCGGCACTTAAGTGACGCTATACTGGTCCGGCCTATGCAACACTTAAGACTGTTCGACGGATTTTGAGCCGAAAATGTGTTTTCCGGTTTCCGTTTGGTCCGATTCTTTTACCCAACCCATATTTGAACATTTCAAAGCTAAATAAACAATTTTCAAGTAAAAATATACAAAATCGAAGAGTTTCGAGATTTGTCGAGAATCTTGCAAGTTTACGCAGAGAGATTGCGGAAAGATGGAAGCGTAGATCGTGATGCGGGGAATCTTTTTCTCCAAACGAGCGTGAGAATCCAAGGTTGTTTCGTGGTGCTTTTTGGTGGTTTAATGGTGGTGGTGGTGATGGTGATTTGAGAGAGAAAAAAAAGGAAGAAGAAAGAGAGTGTGAGAGATAAAAATGAGAGGGAAAGGAGGAGAGGGGGGTGATGCCCCCCTCCCTTGGGCTGGTTTCGGGTGGGGTCCACGGGTGTGGGCTTCACCCATTTTTGCTTTCCTACGTTTGCGTTCCGCGCGGTGTTCGTTTTCCCGATTGTTTAAACGTTAAGTATTTATTTTATACTTTTTAAATATGCGTTTTAAAATGTGATTAATTATTCAATATTTTGTTGAATTGTTCCACTAAATACTTTACAATTGGATTATTAAATATAACTTTGCTTGTTTTGTTTGCGTGTTTATTAATTTAATGGTGTAGACGTTTATTTGTACGATACCAAACACGCTTGAAATATTATCAAAATAATATTTTGGATAAAATGGAGTTAGTAAATAATGTCATATTATTTAATAAAAATTGTTCACCAACGTCCGTATTTATTTGAATCGAATTACATTCGATTTGAATTGCGTACGATTTAATCAAATCGCATAATCGTATATATTCATCAATACATATTTCGATACATTAATTAGCCTAAAACCGAACTAATTACATGTATTAACAAAGAATTAGGCACTAATCACTAGTCCTAATTTGGCGGGTGTTACACTATTAGTATGCTGATATCTTTACCAAAGGACTTCCGACGTCTTTATTCACCAATTTTTGATCCAATTTAAATGTACGGATTACTCTTCCTGATAAAACTGCAGGGATGTTAGCATATGTATATGTATTATTAGGGATTAGGGTCCATGTTCATGTATCGGCCCATGACTCGTTTGTAACTTATATATATGTGATTGTAACCTCCTCCGAGGATATGGGAAATTAATCAAACTACTTCGAGTACCTGTGCGTCGCACCGGAAATTACTCCCTCCGTCTCAAATTATTGCTAGACAAAAAACGTACAATTTAAAAGAAATGCATTTATTATTTTTGATAACTAATATAATTTTATATTACCATTTATAAGCTTTTTGATTGGTTGATTTGGCAATAATATAATTATTTTTAGACATACCATAATGAAAAGAGGTATTAAGATAAATCGGGATGGAGGAAGTAATTTTATTAGATGATATTAAATTTGTACTTTATATCAACTTCTTCGACTTTCTTATTTGAAGAGATAAGTTGACCTTCTATGTAATTGCAGGCTACTTATTGTCATGTTTTTTGAAATTATAAATACTAATTCTTTTACATTATATACTTGTACTTTTAAAAGTTTATACATCTAACATTTTATTGATTTACTTTTGTTATTCTATAAGGTAGCAAGTTAAAATAGTATTAAAAAAAGTCACTGCTTTTAAGAATAGATCGAAATACATTATTATTTTTTAGTTATTTAGAGAAGAATTAGAAAAGCTTTTAAGTGATTATAAAAGATAAATATTTTTTTGAAAGCGGTGGCAAGGTTTGGTCAAAATCTCCTAAATCTATATTATCGTGATATTTTGTTAATTCATTAGGTATCATTAGATTATATTTAAAATGTCTAAAAGGTCCTTCAAAATGCCATGAGAATATGATGAGTTAGTTGGCAAATTGATTATAAGGAGTCTAGCATATTGATTAAAAAGGAAAAAATTATGGAAGAATAAGAATCATTAGATGGAGATTAAGCATAAAGATCTAACCCTTAATTTATTTTATGTCATTATTAATCTCATTATTATGTAACTAAAAGATTAAAATACATCTTTCAATGTTTTCAATATAAATCAACGGTTTTTCCTTTAATTGTAGATAATCCTTCAAATATTTTATAATCTATTATTTCTCATATAATCCAATCTCTTCCTACAATCTTATTTATTTTATATTTTTTTGAAAAATATACCATTAAGTGATTTTCAATTCCAAAAAAATCATAACTTCATTCCATCGTCTAGTGATTAACATTCTTATACGACCTACTATTTTGAATCATTTTATCAATTTGTAATTTACAATTCTTGGATCATTTTCGGGTCAGTAGAGCCTGCATTTGAGTTGTCATGCTTTGTCGTCTTTCGTCAAAGTTTAAAAGACAAACTAATTAATGCATTATAGGTTGTTGATTTAAATTATAGAGAGTAACTTAAATGGACGAAAACCACCAATGTGATGCAAAGAACGTTATTTATTAAGTACAAAATACTCCCACCGTCCCCTTTTGTTGTCCACTTTTGACTTTTGGAGTCTTTCCTTGACAACTTTGACCTTGAATATTTTTGTTTGTAATATATAATATTTGATGTATAATATATGAATGGATTGAGTTTTGAATGTATTTTCATTGGTATAATTTGCATCAAGTATTACATAACACAAACAAAGATACTCAAGGTCAAAGTTGTCAAAGAAAAACTTCAAAAGTCAAAAGTATACAACAAAAGTGGGACGGATGGAGTAGTATTTACCTGCTGAACTGATAAATTTGCGTATTTGAAAAATATATCCGTACGATGTTTATAATATAGTATTATTAATATATCAATACACATAGCAAAGTGATATCATACACAATATTATCCCTATTAAATAATATATTTATTTGTATTAATCAATCCAAAATCTATCACAATTCAAATCCTTAGTACATTTTTCATTTAGAACAAAACAGATGTTCCGTACACCAACACAAAAACACTTATTAAATCCATGTAACACATCCACATAAGACATATCATAAAGTCAACTCACAAATTTTGAAGGTGTTAAACTAGTAATAATAATTAGAGCCTGTATAAAAAAAAAGCAGCTGTGATGTATAGATATTCCTGAAAGGAGTGAATAATAATATTGTTTTATTATTATATAAAAAGAATTAAAAGTAAAGAAATTGGTTCCATATTTTAAGAAGACAGGGCACATAGTTCCTCCTATATCATTCTTCTTGGTTACTGCTACTTCTCGTTTTAATATTCTACGCACGTATATCTAGGATATCTGATTTGTATTAATGAATTAATAAATTAAAGTACGGAATATTGTTTACCAAGCCTCCTTCAATATAATACATGTAATATCATCTTAATACCTATAGAATAAAGAATGATGTACGTATGTTTAATCTATCTATCTTAATCAGATACGTTCATCCGTATCAAGTACGTGCGACCATAAATCTAACGGGTCAAAAGTTGAAATCTAAGGATAACTAAATAAAAAGTATTGTGCACTTACAGTGGTGACGAGTAGTCGTGACTATTCGTGTCACATCAGCATGACCAGAGGCGGAACTAAGATTTTAAGTTAGGGGGTGCGTAGTTGCGTACGAGTAAAAATAATTTTGCAAATAAGAAAAAATCTAAATGGTGGGATGGGTCAAAAATGGATAGGGAGGCTAGGGTAATGCTGAATGGGGGTGCTGCCGTGCTGGGCTAAAAATATAGAGTAGAGTGGGCTGAAATTAAGCTGGAGAAACTATTTATACTATACTTTCATTAGGCCAATAGATAGTAAGTCTGGGCTAAAGCTGAATGTGGGTGCTTGGCTAAAAATAAAAGGGAAGTGAACTCAAATTAGCTGGACAGCCTATTTATACTACACATTGATTGGACCAATTAAGGGGTGCTTGGCACCATCCAGTCACCCCCAGTTCCGCCAATGAGCATGACTAGCTAAATGTCATTCCACAATCAGCTGCGGAGGGTATTTTCACGCTTGACGACGGCAAGTAAGTACGGGTGTCGCCGTCAGGGGCGGAGTCATGTATAAAGTAGGTGTAGCAGTTGCTACGAGTTCATTTTAAATATGCAATATACAGTGTAATTTCTATTGAAAAACACATTTTTAGTTGAATTTCTTGTTTATGCTACGGGTTCAAAAAAATTGAGATACCATTGCTACGGGTCCCTGAAAATCCTGGATCCGCCACTGACCCGTGCTCACCCGGTTTCCACTACTAGCGCATGCTGGTGGTCAAGTAGCATGTACGTAGTGTGTTGATTGTGGAGGTCACGTGAGTTAGTTTATCTCATCAGGCAGTGAGCCAGATAAAAAGTAAAAAGTTAAATTCGCGTTTGGGAACCTGCATGCTCCCCTGTTTTGATTCTCTTGGCCACTTCATCAGTAATCGTACGTAGTTCTGTTGAATTCTGTTGCAGATTCCCACTCTCTCTTCTACCCAAATATGCAAATATCATGTATTCCCCTGCCCTGTTTTTTCTTCTTCAAATACTTTCATAGTTCTATATATAAGAGTCGACATAACTATAATGGCACATCCAAACACGTCGGCAATCGCTGCTGCAACGCTTCAATCTTCTCTTCAGAACTTCTTGCTAGACAACCAGGACACGAGCATCTCCGTAGCCAAAGGATCAGGGTTCGAGAATGAAAACTCTTCTCAGTCGACATCCGAGGCCACATTGGAACAACTTGATTCAAATGTATCATGGCCACTTCCTTACCATTGGGAACAATGCCACGATCCCAAGGTTAATCCAACATATTATCTAAAATGTATTGTGCGGATATTTTGTTAGTATATACGCGCTAACGGGCATGCATCTTTTTTTTATACAAAATTATTTAGTAGACCGTATGGACCGGAATGATGTATGCTTTCCTTATTTAATTACGTATCACTCAATTGCGTACCTTGATCTTCGCAAACTCAGTGATGAATCGCTTTTGACCTATCATCATTATTTTTTAGTCTAGGATTCAACATTACAAATCTCAACACATGAGATCTTGTATCATTATATCCAGCTAGCCGAGTTACACTTTTTCTCTGAATAATATAAATTAATTCCACGGTTAATAATATATAAATTAACTATTAGTGCATATGATATCAGCAGACAGGAGAGTTGTATCACATAAATTGGAGAACAGGAATGAAATCGAAAGAGGACCCGAGGAATGGCTACTTTTACAGCGACATTGAAGACGAAGACGATGATTATGATCGAAGTTACTTGTCCTCGTATGAATTAGGTGAAGGATCTTCGTCATCATCCGAATCGTCTTCGGCCGTTTCATCATCAAGAAAACAAAACAAAAACGAAAAGATGGAGGAAGTAGTTAATGTGTTGGTGGTGGCAGGATGTAAAAGGTGTTTGATGTATTTGATGGTTGCTAAGCATGTGGAAGAATGCCCCAAATGTAATGCTCAACTCCTTCACTTTGAGCGATCTATAGCTTAATTGCATCAATTACCGAGTTAGTATTAATCATGTACGTGGTTGTTATCGATGAGTGAAAGATTCACGAATTAAAAGAAATCGGTTCTTGTTTACTGTATGTATAATCTATCCGAATTAACTATCAAGTGCATTGCCCATTATATTAATGGATTAGATATTTCAGAATGTATGGAAGCTATGCATCGAACTTTGAATTTTTACTACCGTACCTCACCCATCTATCCAACACATTTCTGCTATTTAGATAATTCTCTTTTTTTTTTTTACAAAACGATAAAAATAATAGATTTCGTAAGATTTCTTTGGTAAATTATGTGTAAACCTAGAATTCTTTATTTATTTATTTTTTAAATTCTAACTACATGGATCGTCATATGTATAAGGCGAAGTTTGTTTAGACTTTAGAGCCTGAGCCTGAAAATATTTGGTCCACGGTATCCTTAAAAGGCTGATGAGTTAACACTATTTGGGCCAGTATTGTTGAGGGCTGTTCCCCTGTTTATTGGACCCTTCATTTCATATTTGTCAGACTATATACGAGTATATGATGATGAAATTCATGTCTCAATTTTTCTAAATTGATATTGATCAATCATTTCATTGCTCTACGGCTCTACCTAATTTAAATTTATCATTTTATTATATAAATATTGGGCCCGTCAATACATTTTGTCATGAATATTTAAACAATACTCGACCTAATACTTGAGCCCATAACCACAAGATTTATAGGTTGACTCGATACTTTGATTTTGCTCAATCATTTCATTCCTTTATCTATTTAATATTTTTATCCAATCCTATATTAAGTTGTAATCAAACATAATATATATATATATATATTGATGGCTAGATTATAATTTATTTATGCATCTAGATATAAAAAGTAGAGTAAGTATAGTAAATAACATGGTTGGTTAGCAATAAATATATTCAACAAGATACTCCACCCAACTGTTAATATTTCTTCATGTAATCAGTTAATATCAACTTTTATTTTTGTTGCATAACTCTTGTGAAACTTTTATCTATTCATGTGACTGCTTTAATGTTATTACCATACCACCAATATATTTCAACACCTCAAAATCCATTGATTAATTTTTCCAAATGAAGGACTTATCCTTCCTTCTCCTCAAGAACTACTTAGCTTTCAAGATGAAAAAAGGATTCAAGAATTTGTGCACTGGTGACACCTCAACCTCCATTCTCAATCAGCAAAACTCGCCCGAATTGGTTAACTTTGTGGACCCGAATCAGTACCACCACCAGCCCACCTTAGAGGAAATGATCATGCAGTTAGACATGGAAGAGAAAATGGCATCGAGATCAAGCGTAGACCACTTACATCATCGAATGTCGTGTGTCAATAGTTCTGATATCTTACGTTCTGCAAGAAACGCACTTAATCAGTACCCAAGGTTTTCTCTTGATGGCAAAGATGCTATGTATCGCTCTTCATTTCGTAATTTTGATCATGTCACTGGCAGTATAAGAAACAGGTCGTCAGTGGATCTTGGTCGTCGTAGATGTTTGCCTGCGAAAGTTGCAGGGGAGAGAGTGATTTGGTGCAAACCTGGTATCGTTGGTAAGCTAATGGGACTTGAGGCAATGCCTATTCCTGTAAGACTAAAGCACAAAATGAGCAATTCTCTTCTTAGGAAGCAGAATCTGAAAAGAAGCTCAGAAAGACAAGAAATGGAAAGGCGAAAAGTTGATAATATTGGTTCTTGTTCAAGACCCACCACCGGATATTCTATGATGAAGCCTGCTTCGATTGAGATAGAAGCGGCAAGCAGTGAAGTGGGTTGGCCCGTTCCTCGTTATTTGTAGGAATTCTTTATTTTTTAATTTAGTTTTTATTTTGAACTAGACGATAGAGAGGTTACTATTGCACTTAGTGTTGTTTCATTTGTTAAAATATAGGTTGACTAATAATATGTAGGTGTGTCCTGTATAACTTTAGGTTTGCAAATGTTGATTAATATTATTTTTTTTCTTTTCTTTGTTGAGCTTTGAAACTTTAAATCAATGCCAATGGATGCAAGTATGCAACTTATGAAATGTATACATACTGAAAAGTAATTAATAAATACTCAACCAATTACATAAGTCAAAAATAATGGTGAGGTAGAAACCATAATCCTCCCACACAGTTTTATCTACAGTTTGGTGTGTCTAACTCAAGAAATTAAAGAACTTTTTGTCTACCATAACTACTCAAATACATTATCTAAGCTAAAAGGAGCATCAGGACAATATCCCTGAATTTAACGAAAGGAAGCACGATTAAAATCGCCGAGTTGGTGAAACTGATGCTATTAGATTTTGATATTCAATATGGGTCTTAGATTGAGCAGGCACTGGAAGCCTAGATGTTGCATCAGATGTTGCTGTTGGTGACTTGATTGAAGCATTGAAATCTTTGAAAGTCACCAAAGGGGCTGAGAATCCAGCTTTCGAAGATGGTTTGTTTACAGAATAATTTGGAGGGGGCCTTGGGAGCTCATGGAGTTCACTAATTTTAGGAGATGATACAAAACTAGCACTTTGAACGGATCTTGAAGATTGGTGAAGATTTGGTGATGTTCCAACAGGACCAGAGAAAGCATATCTCTTTACTTCTTTCGCACTAAAGCATGGATTAATTGGACGTGTTAGAGGAGATGGGAGTGGAATGGGTTTACTTATGTTGTTGGTCTCCTTGAGTGGGTTGGGTCCTGAGAAGTTGCCTTTCTCGTCATGCTTCTTACGTTCCAAAGGGGACGAATGCCACATATTGTTACTTGTTGGTGATGTTTGAGTGTGAAATCTTGGAGTCGTTTCAAGTGGTGTTGGCAGAACATACGTATTCATCTTTCGTACAGATGACTGTCTCAAGTGGTCCATTTTAGTTGCAGAGGAAAGTGGCGCTGATTTACTACCTGCGTTCACTGATATATTATAAGTAGACAGAGGTTTCCTCTGCTGCTGCATGTTTGCCTGAAAAATCAAACAATAATAAAAAACGGTTATCAACAATATAGTGGCATTTTACATACTGGCTATTAAGGCTCCTCAATTTCAAATGTTTTACCTTTACTGAATTTAGTCGAGTAACTTGCGGGAATGTAATGTCTGCACTATTCAACTGTAGAAAAAATAAAAAATAAGATGTGTATCAAAACTAAAGGGTTAATTACTTCAAAAGGTATTGAACTACGGTCTAATAATGATAGTGTGTATTGAACTATTCAGGCTTCCACTGTGTGAAATGAACTAATTATTCACTGTTGTTGAATGTAATTATGTTACTTCTACTAGTGTGTCATCTATACAAGTTGACACGTGGCACCCTTACAAGTTGTCACATCACCAAAAGTCCAAAACAGGTACAAGAGCAATAAATTCAAAGTTCATTAAACACGATGGAAGCCTAGAAATTTGATACACACTATGTATGTTATACCTTGGTTTGATACATTTCAAAACACTTAAAGCCAAACTAAATGCAATAAGAATTCACATTCACAAACAACAAGATTATTATTACCTCCATTGAGTTCTCTGAGCTATAAATTTGATTCTTGGGATCAGTTCTGTGATAGTCAAAACTCAATTCACCATCTACACGTTCATCATCGCTATAATCTTCCTCATCTTCATCATCCGTAAGAAAAACAGAATCCCTATCATCATCTTCAAGCCCACTAAACTGGTAATCAATATGATGTTGTCGGGCTACAAATTGCACATGTGGTTCGACCGTTTCCAGAGTCTTCAGAGCCTTCCGGAAAAAACACATCTGTGTTTCCAAGATTTAAGTTATAAGGCACATTTTCATATTAATCAATCAAACAAAGTGAGATAATTAATTTAAAAAAAAAAAAAACCTGAGCAGCATGGTGGCGAGCAGCCTGTGTTAAAAGACTACGAGATTGTCCCCCTTTCAACGACTTCATGCGAAAAACAAATAAGGTAGCGTTGTCCTCAAATGCTTCATGAGCTGCGCGTACTTGATTGGAAGAAACATGTTCGCCTTTATTGCTTCCTAACCATTTTCTCTCTTTGTATCTGATTTTCATTTCCTCATAAGACATCCTACAATCACAGTAAAACACTTACTGGCTAAATAAACGCTTTACAACTATATGAATGGTTTCATACCTTTTGTCATCACATTGTCTTTTCATGTCCTCCACGATACGCAATTCATTAAGAAGGGACTCGGAAGGGACTGTTATTGTCTGAGATATATGTGAGCGCTGAAAAAATAAATTCAGAACAATTATATTAATAAAAATTGTACCAACATTAGGGAAAATAGAGAGGCAAGTGCACTTATGTTGTAATAACTTACATAAGTATCAACCAACTTCTGGATTTCAAACTGCGCCTTTCCTAGCATTGACAAGACTCTGCCTGCAAGATGATTCGGTTAAAACTTAACATATAAAAGGTAATTAAGACGAAAGTTGTCGTTTGACATGAGATATAAGAATAAGAGTGGATGAAATATATCTATTATGTCAAAAGAAACAAGGATATTATATGATTGAATTGATGGCGGTGACTCACCGGTGTCTTCATTTTCTTTTAGGGAGGTCTTCTCTAGAAGACAATCTCCCATTTCTTGTAATGATTCCGAGAACTCTGAAACAAAGAAACAGTCAATGCAAGGATGATAGGCATGTAACTAAAATGAAATGATTTAATGAGTGCCTAAAAATAGAAGACAAATACCATATGCACTGTTGGTAGTTGCAGCTGCAGAGGAAAGTAAACTGTCATAACAATCTTTCATGTCTTGCAAGTCCTGCAAAACACAAACACAAGCATACATGTACATATTATAAGTTAATTCCGAACGAATTAACATTCGCCGATTATAACCTAAAAACAGACCTAATTCACGGCTTACACGTGTTTTATAACTTATCTAGGAAAACTAGAAAATGTAGAAAACGTATTCAAATCTCTAAGTTTGCCAAAATTCTTTTCTAAAAAAAAAGAAAATTCTCATTTTCATTTTTACAAGTGAAAAGTTGAAAATTATATTTTTTTTGGTTCTCTAAATTTTCATCACTCTTAAAAATAAAAACTAATTCCCTTACATTTGAACGTATTTTCAAATTTTCATTGCCTCTAGAAAAGTAAAACACTCCTAGCTCCTTATAAAACAGAAAATGAAAATTGAAGAAATTTTTCCGTAACCAAAGCACCACCCTATTTGTTTAAACATTTTCAAATTTAAATTCAATTCAGTCTGAAAAATACAATCTTATTCATATATCAAACAATAAAAATGAATAAAAAAAAAAGGAAATAAAAACAAGACCTTGGAAGCCTGAGAAAGCTCGTCCAATTGATCAACATCAGGATGATGACGTGTTGTTCTCATCATGCGTAAACCCACGCGTAGTTTATTTAAAGGACTCTTCATTATGTTTTATCTTCGGTTGATGAATTCTTGATGATTTGGTATATGAAGAATTAATTCGAATGAAATTAAACAAAATTGTTGAAATGAGGTTTTTTGGAAGAAGAAGAAGAAGGAATATGATGGGTGGTGGATTCAAATGTCAAAGTCAAAAGTCAAAAGGAACGGATGGAAAGATAGAATAGAAATCAAATTTAAAGCGGTGTTTGTTTTCTCGTGTATTTTGTTCAAATTCAAATTGTCAATCCATTCGCCGTTTTATATTGTATAATAATAATTATTATTATTATAAAAATTATAATAAAATTTTGATAAATTCAAATTCAAAGTTATGCTCAACTGGCTCACGTTGGAGTGTATGTTCAACATGCTCTTTCACGTATTATTTTTTGGAAACGAAACGCTTGGATTAATCAACGTCGTCAATAAATCGACGTTTTTGCGTATGAATTGTGAAATACGCTAATATATGGACCATGCATGTTTCAAACAACAAATTAGTTGATTTATTAACTCAGATATTAATTGGGAAAGTCAGAGTCAAAAGTGTAGTTATTGGTGTGGAAAATAGAGCATCCTATAATTATAATAATAAATAATATTTCCTTCGCCCCACCCCAAATGTCTACTAAACTATTTTAGGTTATTCTAAATAAGCGTTAGTTTCAATCAATTAAAAGAAACTTTAGTGGGTAGATATGTTATTTGATTGGTGAAAAATGTAGTTAGTGGAAAATCCTAAAATTGTGTGCAAAGTCAAAGTGGACACTTGGAGTGGGATGGAGAGAGTAAATAATAATACTAACAATTATAATAGTGAAATTTAATTTTGAGATATGTAATTGGACATTTAGAATTTTAGACAATATATCTCATGTATGGTTAATTTTAGACCATATATCTAATCTATGGTTAATTTCATATGATGTTGATATGCCTACCATGGTCAAATATTGACACAACGTGTTTAGTGGAGTATATAAGCTTACCGCGTTTCCTTAATATTTAAGTTAAAATTCAAACCCCATCCCTTTCATAACATCATATAATATACTACTAATTAATTAACAAAGTATTCAAGAAAGTAAACTTGACCAATTGAGCCAATGAAAATGTACGAGACATCAAAATGCCATTTTTGGATGTATAAACTGAATTCTACCGACCTACCAAACAGAAAGGGTCGTACGAGAAGTTTTGTGACCTTCCAAGTTTGCACGCCTTATAAGACTGTATCATATATTCATATTCTTTTAGCCTCAACGATAATATTCGACGTGAATGAACTGGAAATGATTTTTTGAAGTGGTGAATTGGTCCCCTTAAAAATTCGAGGGGTACAACAAATTGGGAGCGTTTTGGACCGTTTTAGTGATAGCCGAGTCTGGAGATCAGTAGGGCAACTAGGCAAGAGGGGTTGTGGCCCCTCCAGTACTTGAAGGTGTAACTAGTAAATATGTTTATACTAGGAGGATTGGAAGTAAATATTTCGTTTGGATCACTTGTAAGTGATAACTAGATCATAACCTGCAAATTTTGCTGGCTTTTACATGCTTATAAGCCAAATGTTCTATTGTTATGTAATTGTATTGGATATGACTATAAATACACATCTCACTTTATGACGTTGCAGGCTTGTCTAGATTATAACATACGAATTCGCGAACTACCATATGATAATTAAGTTCTAATTTGATACTTGGAACATCAAGCAATATAGCAGGAAAATAATAAAGATAGTAGTATTTGCTCTAGTCCAGCCACTATCATTGGCCTAAGTTGTAGGTTTCAGGTACATTGAGGCCTCAAATTGTTAAATCAAATTTATTGCCAGAGCAATATCAATATTTCGCTTGTTAACATAGAAAGATAAATAAAATACAAAGATATAAAGTAACTTAGAGCTATAAACCGTAATCTATCAGCTATAAACCGTACATATAAGAAAACCATCTAATTATCAACTATAAACCGTAATCTAAGACTAAACTTGGACTACTGGAAATGTCCACTGAGTTGGTGATGGTATTTTCATCAGTTGCGATTTTTGTGGCGAATGAAACACCAGGTTTATTCGGATACTGTTTAGACATAAACATTGGACATTGAACACGACTTTGTTTATAGAACTCAACTTCTACAAGGAGTTCATATACTGTACCTTTAGATTAATTCACCATGAAAATCACCGGCAATAATTAAGTCATCCTTAATAGCCATAGTGCTTATTTGAACTTGAGATAGGGGACGCGATCGAAAAAGATCCGGAATATTTCTGAGGAAAAAAAAATTGGAGTTGTTAAGCTATATCTCGAGCATGATAAAATTTTCAATGCTAATGCTAGCTAAGAAATTGCTTACCAAGGTAGGTACTGCAGGGATTGCAACATTTATTACTTCCTTGCCCCTTTTAAGAAGTGAAGACCAATTAATAACCTAGTAGTTTTGCATAAGGTGCTTTGAGGTCGCCCATAAGAGATATGTCAATTTAAAGAATGAATAAAAGGTAATTAATTAGGTTTACACAACAACAATTACTAATTCAACAACATCATTTACACATCAAGGTAAACTATCATCATCTATAAAGCTGCTCGAACTCCAAGATTAAGTAGGACTTGAAAGTTTGCAATGAATATAAGCATAGAATTGAAAGTATGACATCCCCTGAATGCCTATCTCAATGCCTCATACCGGAGAAAACTATATGAATCACATGTAAACCTACCAAAATTTAAACAGAACTGCATATTTTAAACACACTTAGCGGTCATCGATAATATAAGTTGAGGTGTATATTGGTGTACATTCAGTATGCCCGAGGACATACTACTGAGAATTCAAGGTAAGTTAATATCGCGTAAATAGTCACGTTTTTACTACCGATATCTCTCTCATTCTGAAACTATACTTGGCAAATAAACTCAAATAATGCACAAAGCAATGATATTATGCCAAGAAGGTCAAAATAGAGTTGCACGAGAAAAATCAAGCAACTCGGACGAAAGACGAAGATTCCACACACGTTTGAAGATTCAAGACATCAAAATAAGATTTAGAGAAAAAAGTACCCATCACTGAGATTTCTCTTATCCAAGATATTCGTATTCAAAATACGAATCTAACAGAAGAAGAATCAACAAAAACGGATAGAGAATGAAGATTCTACGTACGCCGGAAGATTCAAACGATTCGTATAAGACATCCAAAGATCAGAGATATATTTTTGGGATTTATTTTCATCAAAGTCTTCGTTTTTGAAAAACGAATCCAACGCAAAAAAAATCAACGCAAACGGACGCATAACGAAGAAGATACGCATGAATAAAGAAACGAGGCGAAAGACGGCGAACCGGGGCGGGGGAGGGGTAGCCGCCGCCGGCCACCACCCCACCGCCGCCGGCTGGCCTCCCCCTGTCTCCCGTGTGCTTTTTTATCCTCGCCCGTACTCGCATGGTACATGTGTAACACCCCCAAATTTACTGTTGAACGGAAGCATACTTTGGGGTGCTACTAATCAATAAACAAAGCACAAAAGATATAATGAACGACTCTACATAGGTCGTTTATAATACATTGATATTATAAAAGTCTTACACTCTTATAATCATTTACAAAAGCTCGAGATTTAATGAAAGAGATTTTATGGCATAACTAATTATACAAAACATAGTAATGCATGTCAATCTCCTGATGTTTGCATGAGACTCGAGCTAATGGGCATCCTGAGTGAGCAGGCCTACCACTGCTACGAACCTGAGAATACATACTAAAATAATCAGCTAAAGCTGGTGAGCTCACAGGTTTGTAATATGATGATATATGATTTATGATCTGCAAGATTTAAGTATAATGATTTGCAATTAAGCAAATAAGTAAATGATAAATGATGTATATAACTGCCATAAGCACATAGTCTGAGCTTAACTGAGGTGTCGGGATCACAATCAAGTGCCTGAACGAGGGTGCCTCTCTGCGAATGCCTAATCTACACTCGTATGAACAAATGATAATGCGTCTGTTTGACCAGTCAGTGCTTGCTGACCCGGACGGGGAGTGTCAATCCCATATGGTACCATACACTAACGTTCATTTTCATGTTTTTATGATTTTTATAAAAATCGTTCAAGTGAGTGCATTTTCTGGACAGTAAGTTTTAAGTGAAGATTTTGAGTTTTAAAACGCGTTTCGGTTTATATTTTGGACATTATAACGTTGAGTGAGCACTATAACATGATTATAAACATATTACAAGTAATATAAAAAGGTTTTAAAGTTCTTACAATGTTCTAGATGAAGAGGAGGAAGAATGGAAGTCGTGTGCTCGTTTTCACGTGTTTTCTTGAATTCCGGCTTGGCGGCTCGTGGTGGCTCTATGGTGGTGATGTGGTGGAATTGTGGTGGTGTTAGGAGGTTGTGGTGGTGGCTGGTGACAGCCCCAATTCGTTTGGGAGAGAGAGAGTAGAGAGAGAGAGAGAGCTAGATGGACAGTGGTGTACATGTATGTATATCTATGTAATATATATTCAATGTTTGAGAAACAAGATCCACAATTTGTGGATCTTGTTTTTGGGCTGGAGAAAATCAGCTCTAGTGGGGCCCACAAAGGTGTGGTTTGTCTCAAAAAATTTCCTCGAGTTTGCGCTCCGTGCGGTGTTCGTTTCCCCGGTCGTTTAAACATTCATTTCCATTTTATACGTTATACGTAAGTGTTTGAAATAACAATTGGTTTTCGATATTTTAAGATGAAGTAATACTCCATATTACTTGATAACATTTATGAAAAAATGTTCGATTAATGTGCCGGTTTCCGTTTACGGGACCGCATTACGATTATTTAATCGTGTGCGGTTTTAATTAGACGTTTTTGTGATCGGTTTGATATACGATATTTCAAATGAATATTTTCCAGCAAAATAATATATTTTATATTTATAAAATATATTTTGGTTTTCGTTCGATTGTTGGGCGCGCTTCGTTCATTTTTGGGTTGCGTATGAGCATTTTATGCGATACGGAATACTTATGAAATATTATTGAAATAATATTTAGAAACTAATATGTTTATCAAATAATCTCATATTATTTAATAACTTGGGTTCACCAACGTCCATATTAATGGATCGGAATTTGGCCGATATAAAATGACACGATTTCATTAATCATGTAAATGCGTATATATAATAATACACGTAATGATACACACAATTAGCCTAACACAGAACTAATTACATGTATTAACTAAATGATTAGAACCTAATAACTAGTCCTAATTTGACAGGTGTCACATTCTCCCTTGTTAAGAGAATTTCGTCCCGAAATTTAGCTCTGAGTCGTGTGAGTGGAGGCGGAGAAAAGATGTGGATATTTGAGTCGCATCTGGTCTTCCTGTTCCAAAGTGAAGATTTTGAGTTTTAAAACGCGTTTCGGTTTATATTTTGGACATTATAACGTTGAGTGAGCACTATAACATGATTATAAACATATTACAAGTAATATAAAAAGGTTTTAAAGTTCTTACAATGTTCTAGATGAAGAGGAGGAAGAATGGAAGTCGTGTGCTCGTTTTCACGTGTTTTCTTGAATTCCGGCTTGGCGGCTCGTGGTGGCTCTATGGTGGTGATGTGGTGGAATTGTGGTGGTGTTAGGAGGTTGTGGTGGTGGCTGGTGACAGCCCCAATTCGTTTGGGAGAGAGAGAGTAGAGAGAGAGAGAGAGCTAGATGGACAGTGGTGTACATGTATGTATATCTATGTAATATATATTCAATGTTTGAGAAACAAGATCCACAATTTGTGGATCTTGTTTTTGGGCTGGAGAAAATCAGCTCTAGTGGGGCCCACAAAGGTGTGATTTGTCTCAAAAAATTTCCTCGAGTTTGCGCTCCGTGCGGTGTTCGTTTCCCCGGTCGTTTAAACATTCATTTCCATTTTATACGTTATACGTAAGTGTTTGAAATAACAATTGGTTTTCGATATTTTAAGATGAAGTAATACTCCATATTACTTGATAACATTTATGAAAAAATGTTCGATTAATGTGCCGGTTTCCGTTTACGGGACCGCATTATGATTATTTAATCGTGTGCGGTTTTAATTAGACGTTTTTGTGATCGGTTTGATATACGATATTTCAAATGAATATTTTCCAGCAAAATAATATATTTTATATTTATAAAATATATTTTGGTTTTCGTTCGATTGTTGGGCGCGCTTCGTTCATTTTTGGGTTGCGTATGAGCATTTTATGCGATACGGAATACTTATGAAATATTATTGAAATAATATTTAGAAACTAATATGTTTATCAAATAATCTCATATTATTTAATAACTTGGGTTCACCAACGTCCATATTAATGGATCGGAATTTGGCCGATATAAAATGACACGATTTCATTAATCATGTAAATGCGTATATATAATAATACACGTAATGATACACACAATTAGCCTAACACAGAACTAATTACATGTATTAACTAAATGATTAGAACCTAATAACTAGTCCTAATTTGACAGGTGTCACATTCTCCCTTGTTAAGAGAATTTCGTCCCGAAATTTAGCTCTGAGTCGTGTGAGTGGAGGCGGAGAAAAGATGTGGATATTTGAGTCGCATCTGGTCTTCCTGTTCCCAAGTGAAGTCCGGACCGCGTCGCGAATTCCACCAACTTTGACAATAGGGATACGACTTTGCTTAAGCTGTTTGACCTCACGGTTCGTGATCTCCACTGGTGTCTCGACAAAATGAAGTTCGTCATCGATTTGAACCTCATTGAGAGGAATAATGAGCGTCTCATCGGACATGCATTTCTTAAGATTAGAAAGTGAAATGTGGATGCACGTTACTGAGCTCGGGCGGTAGCTGCAATCGATATGCGACTGGACCAATCCTTTCAAGCATTTCAAAAGGTCCAACGTATCTGGAATTCAATTTCCCACGCTTGCCGAATCGGATGACACCTTTCCAAGGTGATACTTTGAGTAATAATCGATCCCCAACCTGGAACTCGAGATGCTTGCGTTTCACGTCCGCATAACTCTACTGACGATCACGCGCAGCTTTCAGCCGTTGCTGAATACCAACAATCTTCTTGGTGGTTTCATGAATGATTTTTGGAACAGTGAGTTGGCTGTCTCCCACTTCGTTCCAACAGATAGGTGATCGGCACTTACGACCGCACAGTGCCTCGAATGGAGTAGCTCCAATACTGGTATGGTAGCTGTTGTTGTACGAGAATTCACACAATGGCAGATGATGTTCCCAATTTGCACCGAAGTCAATCACGCAGGAGCGTAGCATATCTTCCAGTGTTTGAATTGTCCTTTCACTTTGATCGTCAGTTTGTGGATGATATGCAGTACTCATATCCAAACGAGTACCTAAGGATTTTTGTAATGATTGCCAAAAGTGAGATGTGAAATGGCTGTCTCTATCAGAGATAATTGGGATAGGAACGCCATGTCGGGATACTATCTCCTTCAAATAGATTCGTGTGAGACGTTCCATTTTATCGGTTTTGTAACACCCCCAAATTTAATGTTTTGCGGAAGCGAGATTTGGGTGTCACTAATCAATAACAAAGCACACAGATTAATAGTAAACGACTTTATATGCATCATTTTGACAAAATATATTAATATTAAAATGTTTACAATAATCATCCTACACATAGCTCGTGTTCGTAGTATGAAGATATTTGAATACATAATTAGTTGTACAAAATCTAATAATGAAGTAAAATCTCTTGAATGATTGCATGAAGACTCGAGCTAATATGCATCCTGTTGGGCAGTCCAGTTCTACTGCTGTGTACCTGTGATACATGCTAAAATGGGTCAGCTAACGCTGGTGAGCTCACAGGTTTAGATATCAAATAAATTTAGTGTGAACCGCAAGATTTAATCGTTGATTTGCATCCAGCAATTGATAATAGTTATGTATACAACCATGAGCGCATAGTCTGAGCTTAACTCGAGGGGTCGGGTCCCATATAGAGAATCCCGAGCGAGGTGCCTCCACGAGAGCCTAATCTACTCTCGTCTTCCCAAATATTAGTACGTCCGTTGCAGAGGTTAGCGCAACTAACCCGGACGAGGTGGGTCAATCCTATATGGTACCATATACTAATATTCACGCTACTTTCGTATTACCAGACTATACTGATGGAGGACTTTGATTTGATTAGTTGAAAACAACCCATGTAGTATATTGAAATATGTACTCGCGTTCACGTGTTAAAAACAGAGCAATGTATCGCACCCCTAGTAAAACAGTAAAAGAGGGGCCATGAGACTCACCTGAGCCTGAAGAGTTTATCTTAGTAAACTTAGATTGATTAGCCAAGAATCGAAGTCCAACGACTTGTAACCTGAGGGTGTCCACGACACGCGATGGTTATGACATGATTGAGTATCTCAAAGATCACCCTTGTAGTTGTTTGTTCAACTAGAATGTCCAAATTTTCACGATTTGGTTGTTTGTTTAAGTGTTTGAAAATGTGTACGACCCGTTGGTGATTGTTTGTAATAATAATCCCACATTATTATTTTGATGATTTTGATGTGTTATACCTAAAAGTAAGTTCCAATGTGTTTTAGAAGTTGTGTCGCATTCGTGTTTGATGTTATACAAGTTGAACACTTTGTGTGAAAGTTTAGATGTAACACCGTTACTTGTGAACCTAGGGTAAGGGCGAAGCCCGTTAATGACGGAGGTCCGGGGGTAGCGCCCCTGGTAGCGGGGTCCAAGGGGCGGCAGCCCCTGGCGGGGTCTAAGGGGCAGAGCCCCTGGCTGGGGTCGAGCTGCCTGGTCAGCTTGGAAAATTTTTATTTCTACTATACCGTTATAGGGAAAAACGCATCTAAGATTTGAATTTGGGTAAAATCAAGTGATAAAATTTCAGGTCTCGACCCTTAGTGAAAATCTGGGTTCTGTTTCATGCGACACTTATAGCGTCACTAGAGGGCTTAGGCGTCACTTAGGAAGTGACGCATGAAAAGGCAGAATCTGAGTGAGGGCATCACTAACGGAAGTGACGCATACTGAGGCGTCACTAAGGTAGCTTGGGCGACACTTAGGAAGCGTCGCATAAAATTGGAAATTCTGAGTTTAGGGCGTCACTTAGGTAAGTGACGCATAAGGTGGCGTCACTCCATTAGTGTCGGTTAAGGCTTCTAGGCGTCACTAAACAAGTGACGGAGGTAAGTGTCGGGAAAAAGGGGTTTTATGCGACACTTATGCAAGTGACGCATGATTAGGGCTTTTAGCGACACTCAATGCGTCACTTAAGTAACGCATGAAGTGACGCTATACTGCACCTTCGTTGCGACACTTAAGGCCGTTAACGAATTTTTGAGCCAAAAATGAGTTTTTAGGTTTCCGTTTGGTCTGATTCTTTTACCCAACCCTTATAAGGACATTCTAAGCTTAAAGAAACAACTAAAACTTAAAAACACTTGAAGTCAAAAGGTTTCGAGTTTTTGTCAGAAACTTACAAAGTGGTGAATCGAGAATCCGAAAAGATGGAATGTAGATCGTGACGCGGTGATGCTTTTCTTCCAAATGAGTAAGATGGTTAAATGGTGTTTGATGGTGCTTTTTGGTGATTTAATGGTGGTGGTGGTGAGGTGGTGAAGATGAGAGAAAAGAGGAGAGAAAGAGAGTAAGAGAGAGAGTGTGAGATGGTGAGAATGAGGGTGGGGAGGGGTTCCCTCCCCCCTTTTGGGAAGATTCGGTGGGGGCCCACCGGGTGTGGGTCTCCACTTTTTAACTCCGTGCATTCGCGTTTCGGGCGGTGTTCGTTTAAACTTTAAATAACTATTTAAAATATTTAATTGTACATTTTTAAAGAGCAATTAATTACTCAATATTTATGTTGAAGTATTTTATCAAAATACTTAATACTTGGATTATAAATCATGACTTTAATTTATTTTGTTTTGTTTGCGCGTTTACGTTTTAATCGCGTAAGTTGTTAGTTATACGAAATGAATATGAAATATTATCAGAATAATATTTTGGATATAAGGTCGTCATTAAATAATGTTTTCTTATTCAATAAAATTGTTCACCAACATCCGTACTTAAGTGAGCCGTATTACATTTGATTTAGAGACGCGTGCGATTTAATCAAATCACATATTCGTATATATTCGACAATATATATTTCGATACATTAATTATCCTAATACAGAACTAATTACATGTATTAATAGTTAATTAGGAACTAATTACTAGTCCTAATTTGGCGAGTGTTACAGGTTTCTTTGATAGCGAGAAAATGTGTAGATTTGGTGAGACGATCCACGATCACCCAAATGGTATCGCAACCGCTTGATGTTCTTGGGAGTTTAGTGATGAAATCCATAGCAATTTGCTCCCATTTCCACTAAGGGATGTCCGGTTGTTGGAGTAGACTGGATGGTTTCTGATATTCAGCTTTGACTTTAGAACATGTGAGGCACTTGCTGACGTATGTCACGATCTCAGCTTCCATGTTTGGCCATCAGTATAACTCCCTGATGCCATGATACATCTTATCAGATCCTGGATGTATAGAATATTTGGACTTGTGAGCTTCATCCATCACCAAGTCTGGAAGGTTTCCAAAATAAGGCAACCAGATTTGGTTCCCGAAGTACTTGACTCCGTTGGGTTTAGTTTCGAACTGTTTCTCCATGTTGCGCAAGGCCTCATTTTTCAGGATTCAATACTTCGAGTTGAGCGGCGAGGATTTGAACGATAAAATCATTATGAATGGTAATACTGAGTGCTCGGACTCGAAGTGGTTTGGTGCGCTCTTTTCGACTTAAGGCATCGGCAACAACGTTTTCCTTGCTAGGATGATATCGGATCTTACTGTCGTAATCGGTGAGCAACTCGACCCAACGACGTTGCCTCATGTTGAGATCCTTCTGATCAAATATATGCTGGAGGCTTTTATGATCGGTGAAGATGGTACATTTTGTGCCATACAGATAGTGTCTCCAGATTTTGAGTGCTAACACTACGGCTCCTAGTGCGAGATCATGAGTGGTGTAGTTCTTCTCGTGAACTTTGAGTTGTCGGGAGGCGTAGGCAATAACCTTGTCCCATTGCATCAACACGCAACCAAGACATTGGTGTGAGGCATCGCAGTATACCACAAAGTCTTTGTTGCCTTCGGGTAATGATAGAATGGGTGTACTTCATTGTTTCAATAGTTGAAATGCTGACTCTTGCTTATCAGTCCAATCGAACTTCTTCTCTTTCTGAGTCAGTGTCGTGAGAGGTTGAGCTATTTTTGAGAAATTCTCTATGAAGCGTCGATAGTAACCAATAAGTCCTAAGAATTGGCGTCGTTCGGCGTTGTCGGCTTGCCAGCACTTGATAGCCTCAATCTTTAATGGATCAACATGAATTCCCTGACTGTCAATCACATGACCAAGGAATTGAACGGTTTGCATCCAGAACTCGCACTTAGAGAATTTGGCGTATAACTCTTCATGTCTCAAGAGTTCCAAAATGGTTTTGAGATGTTACGCGTGTTCCTGTTCATTGCGCGAGTAAATGAGGATGTCATCTATGAAGAAAATGATGAACTTGTCGAGATATGGTTTGCACACTCGGTTCATAAGATCCATGAATACAGCCGGTGCGTTTGTTAATCCGAATGGCATCACTTAGAACTCGTAATGCCCATAGCGAGTTCGGAAGGCAGTCTTCGGAATATCGATGTCGCAAACTCGTAACTGGTGATAACTTGATCGTAGATCTATCTTCGAATAGAAAATTGACCCCTGAAGTTGGTCGAATAGGTCATCAATGCGAGGAAGTGGGTAACGGTTCTTGACGGTTAATTTGTTCAACTCTCTGTAGTCGATATACATCCTGAATGAACCGTCCTTCTTTTTCACAAATAGGACCGGAGCTCCCCAAGATGAAGAACTCGGTCTAATGAAACCCTTATCCAGGAGTTCCTGTAACTGAGTAGATAACTCTTGAAGTTCGTATGGGGTTAAGCGATAAGGTGCTCGTGCAACGGGTGCTGCCCCGGGCACGAGGTTGATTGAGAACTCAACTTGTCTCGGTGGTGAAAGGCCAGGGAAATCTTCAGGACGACTTCTGGGAAGTCTCGAATGATGGGCACATCCTCAAGTCGCTTATCTTCCGACTGTTTCTCCATAATGTGTGTGAGGATTGCCTGATAACCCTTTCTCAGATATTTACGGGTTTTCATACATGATATGAAATTCAATCTCGTCCCACCGGTCTCCCCTTGTATGATCAGAGTACCACTGGTGACGAGATGAATACAGACGATTTTATCATGGCAGACGATTTTGGCACGATGCTTGGACAACCAGTCCATGCCAACAATGACGTCGAAACTTCCGATCTCGACTGGTATAAGGTCGATAGAAAAGAGCTCATCGGATAGATTTAAAGTGCAATTATGTATTACAATGTCGGTCTCTATGAGTTTAGTATTAGCTAACTCTACCATGTACTTATCATCTAAAGCAATAGAAGTGATGTCAAGCAATGGACTAAACTCATCATATATAAAGCTCCTATCAGCACCAATATCAAATAGAACAGAGGCAGTAAGATTGTTGAGAAGGAACGTACCCGAGAACACATTCAGGTCCTGACGGGATTCCTTGGAGTTTAGCATGAAAGCTCTTCCTTTAGCAGTGTTGTTGCCCTTGTTCTTCAGCTTTGGGCACTCATTCCTAAAGTGTCATGTGTCTCCACACTCATAGCAGGACTTATGTTTGTCAGTGGCGGTGTTGGCATTGGTAGATCTGCAGTCTTTGGCCAGATGCCCATACCTTTGACATTTTCCACAAGGAATACCGCAAGGACCTTCATGATGTCGGTGGTACTTTGAACAGAAGGGTTTATTCCCGGTGTAACCCTTGTTGGGCTCAGAACCAGTGTTGGAGACTTTATCAAAATCAGCCCTCTTGAATGATGGTTGGCTTTGATTGGGGTTTCCAGACCACTTTCTTTTGTTATCCCCAGAGTTGTTTCCATCCAGCGTAATAAACCAATAGCACCTTCAGTGCCTTTGAAGTTTAGAGGCTTGCAGTTAAGGAAGTCCTTGTATGTGCAAGATTTTGCTTCGATTACTGCTTACTTGATCATGAACGATCTCCGTGGTTGCGGTGGTTTCCTCCGTTTGATCATGAGTACGATGGATAGTTTCAGAGATGTCTTCCTGATCCAAGTACATCTGATCGATGCGGCCTTGAGCTAGTTCCATCCAATTTGAACGAGTTTCGTGTTGTTCGATTTCCAAGTAGTGTAACCTGCGTTCGTGACGATGCAAGCGGGCAGTTAACACAGGCACGGTGAGATGTGTCGGTTTTTGAGTATAAGGGGAAAGAACCACGGCTGAGTATCTTCCAACATCAGCAGCGATTTCAATGTTTTTTTCGATTCTCCATGTAGCAACAGCCATTGGTAACCAGCTCCACTGATGTGCAAGAGCTCGATGACGATCTATCGCAGACACGTATACTTTGACGGTTGGGTTGTGATATGGTCTGGCTCGATATGAGCTAACACTGCGTTTAGCCACGAGTGGTTCTGAGTGGCTGTGACGTGAGTGAGAGATAGACGATGAAGTACGTGTAGTTTGTCTAGATGATGAGTCTGCCATCTTCTATGGCAAGAGCGTTTAACAAGTGAGGCCTATATTCATATCATATCACATCATATAACATAGCCTAAAGTGTAGCAATTTTTCTAGTAGTACGTTTCGATCGTGATCCCGAAGGATAATATGGTGTGAAGAATGAGAAGCGATATCTTCCAAGTGTGTACGTGAAGGTACGGCGAGACGGGTTGTTATTCATTATGCGTATATAAATAGATAGATGGTAGTAGATGAGAACAAGTCTCGTTCTTTATATCTAATGATACGATGGTAGTAAGACGTGTCAGCTTCGGTGACGTGAGCGTTAACAAGTGATTATCATGTGAGGCCTATATATATATATATATTCGATATATATAATAACATATAGAGTCATATGCGGGCAAGGCCTATTCATATATACCTCCAATACATATAATAGCCTAGATGGTAGTGTAGGGGCGAGGCCTATTCATATATACCTAAAATATATATAATAGCCTATTAATCCAGCCCAAGAGTGAGGCCTATGCATGCATACACACGTATATCACACAATAGCCTAGTGTGTGTCTAGCACAAAACAAGTAGGAGTCCAGGTTTCTCTCATGATCAGAGTCAACTAATGCATTCCGGTTCAATATAACCCCTTTCAGATCTCACATCATCTTTAATTGTAAATAGTAGCTACGCTATGTTAAATTAAACTCGTATGATGTAATTCCTGAACCAGATATACCTAATGAGGAATACTGCCTAACGGTCATAGTCTAGGCCCACTAAATGCAACCTAGTTCACTATAACCTTATGCTGTGATACCGTTAAATTAAACTCGTATGATGTAATTCCTGAACCAGATATACCTAATGAGGAATACTGCCTAACGGTCATAGTCTAGGCCCACTAAATGCAACCTAGTTCACTATAACCTTATGCTGTGATACCAATCTGTAACACCCCTAAATTTACTGATCAGCGGAAGCATACTTTGGGGTGCTACTAATCAATAAACAAAGCACAAAAGATATAATGAACGACTCTACATGCGTCGTTTACAATACATTGATATTATAAAAGTCTTACACTGTTATAATAGTTTACAAAAGCTCGAGATTTAATGAAAGAGATTCTATGGCATAACTAATTATACAAAACATAGTAATGCATGTCAATCTCCTGATGTTTGCATGAGACTCGAGCTAATGGGCATCCTGAGTGAGCAGGCCTACCACTGCTATGAACCTGAGAATACATGCTAAAATAATCAGCTAAAGCTGGTGAGCTCACAGGTTTGTAATATGATGATATATGATTTATGATCTGCAAGATTTAAGTATAATGATTTGCAATTAAGCAAATAAGTAAATGATAAATGATGTATATAACTGCCATAAGCACATAGTCTGAGCTTAACTGAGGTATCGGGATCACAATCAAGTGCCTGAGCGAGGGTGCCTCTCTGCGAGTGCCTAATCTACATTCGTATGAACAAATGATAATGCGTCTGTTTGACCAGTCAGTGCTTGCTGACCCGGACGGGGAGTGTCAATCCCATATGGTACCATAAACTAACATTCACGGTACAAAGTATTACCAAACTATGCTTGGAGGACTTAAATGATTAGATGAATAACTCATGCAGAATATAGCGGTGTTTGATAATTGCGTTCACATGTAAAATAAAACAGTCATGTATTCTCACCTCTAGGTTTAAATCAGTAAAACCAGGGGCTATGAGACTCACCTGAGTCTGATGAGATACTATCAAGCAACAATGATGGTATACAAGGAATAATGTCGTCTCCAACGACTGAAACCTGCTGGGCGTCTTAGACGCGCAAGGTTATAATAATGATTAGACGTCTCAACAGATCATCTACGCTAGTTGTTCACCCAACAAGTAATGTCCAATGATTTGATTTTAATTAGGTATGATTGGAAAAATATGTATAGCCCGTTGGTGATTAATTGTAATGATAATCTCAAAATATTATTATTTAAATATTGAAATGATATACTTATAAAGTATATTTGAAGTGTTTAATATTCGTAGATGTTATAACATCATTTTAGTTCAAGTACCATAGTGTAATGCTTAAAGCCTTTGTTTCGTGTCAAAATTCTACAATTTCTCAAATAAGTTTACGTTTATCGTCTTGGGGCTCATTTTCGTTAACTTGGTCAAACGTATTTGGTTTGACCTGAGACTTTTAGGAAATTCTTGAATATGTTTCTAAAACTTGTAAAAATTATCATTTCGTATTGGGGTTAGCCCAAAATGTTGGCTTTTGAAATTATACTAAAACAGTCCCTTTTTATATGTATTTCAGTTTTTCGACTTGATAATCCTACTATTTTCACTACTTCTTAAACCGAGTTTGGTCTCAACAAAAATCCAGCATGTCCCCATATGTATCTACTTCATTTATGCAATTTTTCATGATTTTAGGAGGTCATTTACTATTTTAAACAAAAATGATTATGGAAGGTGGTCAGATTCAGTCCGAACACGAGTAACACTAAAAGATCCACTTCTAGACTTTGATCCGTGAGGATCTGGTCCGAGAGTTCAACATGAAAGTCGGATCTAACATCTTAAAAATCATTTTTTGTTTAGATTTCGTGAGTCGATTCCTCCTATAACTCGAGTTATAGTCTCGAGAAGGAGTCGAATGTTTCTATCCGCTGGAACAGTAACGCGCTCTTTAACAGCATAATTATTTTAAAATAGTAAACGAAGTCGCAACCCTACAAAATCAGTGTCGTTGGAAAGCTAACATTCCGAACTTGATATTAGGCTTAAGAAACGTTTATTTTCATGTTGTTATGAGTTTTATAAAAATCATTCAAGTGAGTGCATTTTCTGGACAGTAAGTTTTAAGTGAAGATTTTGAGTTTTAAAACGCGTTTCGGTTTATATTTTGGACATTATAACGTTGAGTGAGCACTATAACATGATTATAAACATATTACAAGTAATATGAAAAGGTTTTAAAGTTCTTACAATGTTCTAGATGAAGAGGAGGAAAGATAGAAGTCGTGTGCTCGTTTTCACGTGTTTTCTTGAATTCCGGCTTGGCGGCTCATGGTGGCTCTATGGTGGTGATGTGGTGGACTTGTGGTGGTGTTAGGAGGGTTGTGGTGGTGTCTGGTGACAGCCCCAATTCGTTTGGGAGAGAGAGAGTAGAGAGAGAGAGAGAGAGCTAGATGGAAAGTGGTGTACATGTATGTATATGTATGTAATATATATTCAATAATTGAGAAACAAGATCCACAATTTGTGGATCTTGTTTGGGCTGGAGAAAATCAGCTCTAGTGGGGCCCACAAAGGTGTGGTTTGTCTCAAAAAATTTCCTCGAGTTTGCGCTCCGTGCGGTGTTCGTTTCCCCGGTCGTTTAAACATTCGTTTCCATTTTATACGTTATACGTAAGTGTTTGAAATAACAATTGGTTTTCCATATTTTAAGATGAAGTAATACTCCATATTACTTGATAACATTTATGAAAAAATGTTCGATTAATGTGCCGGTTTCCGTTTACGGGACCGCATTACGATTATTTAATCGTGTGCGGTTTTAATTAGACGTTTTTGTGATCGGTTTGATATACGATATTTCAAATGAATATTTTCCAGCAAAATAATATATTTTATATTTATAAAATATATTTTGGTTTTCGTTCGATTGTTGGGCGCGTTTTGCTCTTTTTTGGGTTGCGTATGAGCATTTTATGCGATACGGAATACTTATGAAATATTATTGAAATAATATTTAGAAACGTTTATCAATTAATCTCATATTATTTAATAACTTGGGTTCAACAATGTCCATATTAATGGATCGGAATTTGGTCGATATAAAATGACACAATTTAATTAATCATGTAAATGCGTATATATAATAATACACGTAATGATACACACAATTAGCCTAACACATAACTAGTTACATGTATTAACAAAATGATTAGGACCTAATAACTAGTCCTAATTTGACGTGTGTCACAACATGTGCTAGGCCTTTTCTGCAACTCTAGGGTATACGTGCTAGACCTTTACGCGCTTTAGGGTACATGTGCTAGCAACTTTCCCACCTTTTGCTAACATGTGCCCCAAGTTGCTAAAATGCACTCATTTTCCCCTATAAATAGGAGGCTCCATGGCTCATTTCAAGACACACATTTTCTCACACTCTTACACATTCCTAGCTTATTTTCTCTCACTTTAGAAATAAGCTCCAACTTTCTCACTCTACATTCTTTCTCTAGATTAGTTTTAACTATTTTTTAAACTAGTTTAGAAGTTTAATTAGGAATAGAAGGAAAGTGCGGAACGCATTGTAATCTTCAGTGTACGCTCGGACTTGTGTCAATTAATTCAAGTCTATTCTCTCTCGCATTTAATCCTGGTTCTTTGTATCCTTATCTATCTTAATTAATTACGTTTATATTGATTATGCTAGATTTAGTTATTGCCATGATTAGAGAGTAGTATACTTGTTGTGTTTGCTTGCGATGTAGTTAGTTAATTATGGGATGATTTATAATTAAATAATAAAGATCGGTAGTATTGCTTTGATCGTCTTATTGCATATTCTTGTTTGATTGTTGCCTTAGGATCATCATAGTAGTAAAATATAAACGGTCCTAATTATCGTAAAGTAATATGACGGCCCCTATTTGACTGTTACTCGGTATAGTATTGGAAATACTTCAAGGTGGAGTACAAATGTATGGAAGTCGAGGAACGACCGAAGGTAGTCATATTACGAAATGGTACAATATTACGAAGTAATATGACGACCCCTATTCGACTATTATTGGATATAGTACTGGAAACACTTCAAGGTGGAGTACAAATGTATGGAAGTTGAGTAACGACCGAAGGTAGTTATATTACGAACTAATATATAAAATGAGAAACCTACTTTAATTAAAATTTCTAAATAGACTTCTAAACTTCAAATAATCTATCGCCTTTCCACCAATAAACGTGATTACAACGCCTTTTTAACGACGTCCAATTAAAAGGTAGTCAGTTATCTGTGTCAATATAATTTGTCAAAGGTATGAAACTATGGAACCGCAAGGCTACATGGGGGATTATCGTAGGACAAGACATGGTCAAGGTTTGAAGCGGCGGAACCACTTTAAGTGAGGTACGTTGTGGATAATTAGGGGATTTATTGGGTAGTCTTAAGCAAGGGCTGGATTAAAGTCATTAATGAACTTTTTAAATACATGAATCTGTTAGGATGACGAGGAATCGTTATATGATTCGGTTATGTCTAGTACCTTAAGATTTTGTTCTCGTTCATATGAAAGTATTATTAAACCATAATTAAGATTTTGCTTATTATTCTAAATACTTTGTGATGTTACCATAACCTAGCTCCCGGTATGACATGCTAATGTGATTTTAGTTAGTAGGGAATCTAGTGTTTACATCACGAGTATTCAAGATTAATAATTAACAAATGTCTTTCAAAACAGTTTCTCCAAACATCATCCCATAACTTAAATAATGAAATCTCAACAAACACTATCTTTATCTTATCCGCTTTATCATTTATTTTAATTTCACTTTTATTTATTTACTTGCCTAAGTTAGTTAATATAAAAACCAAAACTCCCCCACTATTTTATAAACCCCTCACTAGCTTGAAAACCCTCATCTGCCACGCCTTAGTTTCAATTCAGTCGGTTTGAAGAACGACTCTGGGTCATACCTACCACTTGCTCACCCTTAGGATTAGCATTGTTAGGGAAAACTTAGGCCCCGTAACTACAAATTTAAAACACCCACTGATGCCCGTCGCCAGTATCCGGTGCAACGACAAGGGTAAAATCCTTACCGACCGCTGGTGACGCATCAAGTTTTTGGCGCTGCTGCCGGGGAACCAACTATACGATCCTTAGGCATTAAGACGAACTTACTTACTAGTGAACCTTTAGGATTTCTTAAACCCCTACGTTTTTCTTTGTTCTTTCTTCCTTTTTACTACTTTAAGAAATTACCACCCCTATCCACTCAACTAGTCAACCACCTGCCAACGAGACTATGACAGCTGCACGTATCACACTGGCTGATGACTCTAAACCTTTGATTGAAGGTCGAGGAGGACCAATCATCTATCCGGAAATCGATAGAGGATCATTTGAATTAAAGCCACACATTGTTCAGTTAGTCCAAAACCTCCATCAATTCCATGGCCTACCAAATGATGATCCCAACTCACACCTTGACAAATTCATTTCCTTATCCAACTCCTTTAAGCCGATTGGGGTTAATCAGGACATAGTCTATTGATAAGCATCAAATAGATAGTATATTTTATAGTAATTTGTCCCTATATTTATATACATTTTAGTGCATTTTAATGGTTTTAGATACTTATTTTGTTAATATTTGCATATATGTATTTTAAAGTGGAGATTGAAGAAAAGGAACGACAACAAGGCAAAGATTGAAGAAAAAGAAGATTAAATGAAGACTCAAAGAAAATGTAGCTTAAACCTTGAAGAAATGAAGAAGATGGCTCAAAAGTGGAGTGATAACATCAATTAAGTGTTTTAAATGAAGCTTGGATGAAAGAAGCGGAAATTCGATCAAAAGTCGAAGAAAAGTGTAAATGCTGAATTTTCTGCGCGCTGTTAGTATTTTGACCATAACTCTCTCATACAGAGTCCAAATGAGTTGATTCAAATTGAAGAATTTAGCTAACACATAGGGCTACAACATATCAAAAATTCAGATTATTTGGATAAAAAATCAACCGCCGGTTGGGCCTTTCAACCGGCGGTTGGAACTGAAAATTCTAGAATCTGGTGGAAACGAAGAGTTTGACTTGTAGACAAAGTAACCAACCGCCGGTTGGACCTTCCAACCGCCGGTTGGGATCGACTTTCAGCTATTATAAATAGAAAACACCTTCCAGCTTCGAAATAGATCCCAATAACCTTAATAATTCGTATATTACGAATTATTAACCCCAAATTCGACTAGAAACACTTTCTAGGGGTTTTAGGAGCAATTTAGAGTCGCATGTTCGCAAGGGTTTGTCTATGATCAAGCGTACGGAGTGTGGTTCACGATTTTGGTTTGCGTATCTTATTCTTTATTTATTTTTGAATGTGTTTTATTATTGAATATTGATTATGATTATGTATAACTTAATTATGAACTAATATTTATTGTATTTGCTAAGATATTATTGTTGGAACTATATTATTGAATATTATTATGCAAGAATTATGTGTTATATTATGTTAATGATCATAATTAACTGATTTATAGATAAACTTTATTAATCTTTTGGGGTTTTAAATTAAGTGATTATGTTTCATTAGATGTTAAGTAGCATTATAATTCAACCGACCCTGGAATTGCATTAATAATGTGTTGATAGATCTTAATAAATAGTGATACTTTACATAACCTTTGACTGTATTGCTATATGAGAATTGTCATAACCTTTGAGGTTTTCTACATTAGTAAATCACAATAATAATAACCAATAATAAATAATCTAAGTAAATACATATTTATCTCTAATTGTTTACTATCCTTAGTTAATTGTTTTCTATTGAATTGGTTATAATTTAGTATTCTTAAATACGTTCATACAGAACTAAAACGTATCCCCCTTATCTGTATATTGTATATTTCAATTGAATTATAAATTCTATTTTATTTATAACCACCATTCCCAGTGTTCGACTCGGACTTACTTAAAAGCTATATTATACGAACGGGTTATTCTTGCCTAGCTTGTGTGATATTATTATTTAAGTATTTCCATTTATTAAAACTTGTTATTTTAAACTCTAATCACACGACATCAAGTTTTTGGCGTCACTGTCGGGGAGTGGTTGCGTTTATTTAATTTGGAATTTATAATTTTTCTTTCTTTTATTTTTATCCTGTAAAAATTTCTGTACATTGCAAAACCAATAGAAATATCAGCTCACCCATTGAGAATACTGACAAAAACAAAGGTATAAGGAGAGTAAAACCCTACCTCATTGATTTATCATATAAGAGGTAAGGTGCTTCTCGAAAGAGATAGGTTTTTAATGCGCTTCGCGCTGACCTATTTCTCCGCTTTTGTGTACAATTAATGGAGCTACCGAGATCTGTTGACTAGCTTTGTAAAAGAATTTTTATTGGAATATATATATATTTTTTTAGTTAGATTTTATTTTATTTTCTACTCTTTTTCTTTTATTTTGACAGGTATGTACCAGCGTAGAAATAATATTCCTGTGATTTATCAAAATGCGAGAAACTATCATATGAATGAAGATATGATGACTATTGATGAAGAGGAGGATATGCATCGAGCTTTTGATAGGATAGAGGTATTAATTTCGAAAGCTATTCAAGATATTGAAATTTCAATGAAGCGTAAGAAAGAATTTTGGAATAAAGATCCAATTGTGAAGGATATGGAAAGCGATAAGGTGGAAAATTTTGACAAATCCGGAGATGAAGGATATGAACCTAATGTAAATTTGGAAGAGATAATGAGTCGGATGTTGACTACAAATATGCAAATGGAAAAAAACGAAGCAATTCTAGAAAGTCAAAGTGATTCCATTCAACGAATTGCGAAATTGTTAAAAGAAATAGAAAGCACACTTGAAGAGAATCTTAGCAAAATCGAGATTGAAGGACACGAGACAAATGAAAAACCAAATTTCAACAATTATACGCCTTCACCTTCTTACCCACAAGCCTTAACGGAAGAAATTATTAAAAAATACACACCTCCGCCTCCTTATCCAGCTGCTTTGAATAGAGATTATAATGAAGTACAAGGATCAATTTTTCCAAAGCTTAAGAAAGGTAAAGCTAAAAGTTTATCTCGACCAGTGATTGTGAACGCTACGCAATCTATGGAGACCTCAAGTGAAAAAGTGGAAGATACCGAAACTATTGGCCATTGTCAAGGAGATTTCATTCAACAACTTGAGGGGATGGACAATCAAATCGATAAGTACTCTCAATCCTCTGAATCCTTATTTTCTAATGAAATTTTTAGTGAAATTAAACAGGAAGAAGATATGGAGGTAGATTGGTTGCCTTTTCCAAGATTTGACCATTATGATTCTGATGAGGAATCATTTTCGTTACTTAATTGTAATGAAGAGGATAACCTTGATTTAGAAAACCAAGATGGGGTTATGACAGAAGAAGAATTAATAGTCGCTATGGATCCAGCTATTGATGAAACTTCATCATTACATCCAGAGGTTGAACAATTAGAGGAAAATGATCAAGCAATGGTAAGGACTGGAGAAGAAACAGAAAACAAAACTTGCGGTAATCAGATAGCAGCCGAACCAGTTGAAATTCAAACGGTGGTTGAGTTGATGCGACCAACGGTTGAAGTATCTATAAGCACAAGTACATTGTTTTATCAATATGAAGATCCTTTTTGGCAATTCGATCGGAAAGCAAGTTTCTCACAATTTTTGGAAAATCATGGAGCATCTCTGAAAGGATATTTACCTGCCATAAACGATAAGTATCTCAGTACTTTACTTTTATTAAACTTACATTTATTAAATATTTATAGATATTATCATCCAAGCTTACTTTTAAGTGTGGGGAAAGTCACTAGATTTTTAGGTAAGTAAGGTTGGAGTCAAGCTAGTGACTCTAACAAAAACAAGCGCTTTTCGGAAGGCAACCCGTGCTTGTATATTATGTTATATAGTTAATAGGTAGATTTAGATTTAGTTTTAGTTTAGTAGATTTTACTTTATCTTTAGTTTTTATTTTTAGTTTGTTATTAAGGATAGATTTAAGAAACCATAATCACTAGAAAACGTTGTTACGTAAATTAAATTAAGAGGGCTAAATAAACAAAATATAAAAGTCATTATTTTCAAAAACCGATGCTAGCAACCCACCGGCGGCTGACATAATTAACTGACGGTTGGGCGGATTTCTCAAATTTCAGTTTTTAAACCGAACCGATGGTTGGTAATCCAACCGACGGTTGACCACTTTTTCAATTAAAAAACTAATGGCAGAAAGATTACCACACTTTTTACAAAAAACTAAGAAAACTTTGGGTAAGTCTTTTTACGAAATTGTCATATTTAGTTTCTGAGAAATTTATTATTAGAGTTCATTTAATGATATTGTTTCTCTTAAAATTGATTCTAATATTTTCAATTCTTGTTTAGAGATTCAGATTAGGTGATAAGTGTAACACTTTGGGGTTTAACTTAAAACTTATTAATGTTAATGGTTTATAATATATTTTAGTTTTCATAATAAGTTAAGATCTTCAATTTAATGAACTCCAGTAGAAAGTTACTATGAGTTTAATGATTTATTAAGTTTAAATTCAGATTTTGAATTGAGAAATTAGAGCTACATTGCATGTACTTTTATCTAAGACTCCTGCCCGTAATTGAATTAGGAATTCGATGGTTGTAGGTACCCAACTAGAGGTTGAATACTTTTTGGCTTTATTTGGAGGAAATCTGAATAGCAGTAATTTCATAAGTTTTTATCACACAATAAGCCCATAGAAAATAAAAAAATAAAAATAAAATAAAAATAAAAATTCGTAGCATGTGTTTATATGTTTCTGGACTATCTTTAATTTGTATTTTTCATTTTAATTTTAATTTTTAGTTTTATATTTGGTACGTTTAATTTGTTTGCCTGTATAATTTTTAGCATATTTTTGCCACTTTTCGAAGTTGGCGTATGATATAGTACTGAATAATGCATTGAAATTGGAATTTTTGGAAATTTAATAAGTTTATCTTATTAATTATGAACTTTGTGGGTGTGTTCCCTGAAAACCCTCACGAGAGTATAACTCGTCCACTTGGGATACCGAGGGGTTTAAAGGCTTATTTTCATATGCTAAATGCAATCGTGATTAACTACGAAAGTGTGGATGTTGTATATTTTTGAGTAAAGATCGCGGAAACTAATACGTTGAACTACAAATAGAAAAGATGAACCATTAAGCCGATTCAGATAACGATAATCGCTTCTAAGTCAGGGGAGTTTTTCTGTTCTACTTTTTCTTTTCCTTACTCACTTTTGTTTATCAATTTTTATACAATGAGGGCATTGTATAATTTAAGTGTGAGGATAAGGTTCGTAAGAAAAAGAATTTCTTTAATCAGTTAAGTTTCTATTGTTCTTAAATTTTATTAAAAATTTAAAATTTATAAGTGAATAACTAAGTATTTATTAGTTAGAATACTTTTGATTAAAAGTTTTGTTTTGTATTTAAAAGTTTAGACTTTAATGTGGATTAACTGTTTTGTATATATAACGTAAGCTACTTAATAATAAGTGATATATAGTTACATGATATGATGTACTAATAGGCTATCTATATGAAGATTTCTGAATTTTAAGAAATTAATAAAAATAATTGTATATTATTTGTGGTACATAATATGATGTATGACATAAAAGTCTTAATTCTTAGATTTATCATGCAATAATTTTATATATCTTTATACTTATGTGAAGACATTTGGGAGTTTACTAATTGTTTCCTCTGTTGTACGTAAGTACAGACCTGGTCTCTAATTAGTTTCTTAAAATAAACAAAAGGAAGAACAAATTCTTTCAAAATATAAATAAATAAAAATCAAACTAAGTCGCTTTGTTGTACGGCTGTACAGACCTGTCACCACTGGTTTGATTTAAATTAAACTGCTTTACCTGAATCAAGTTATGTCGCTCTGTTGCATGAAAATGCAGACCTGTCACCAATGTCTTGATTCTTAAAAATGGATTTCATATATTTATTTTGAATATAAAAGTAAATTGCATGATTAAATTTAAGAGTATATCATATGTGGAAATCATAAGGAATATAAATATTATTAATCGTTCATGAACTATATATTGCGTGAATAATAATAATTTTCATTTGTACATTATAGTTATCCATGTTAATTAAATTGTTTAAAGTTTTAAAGTATGAAACAGATTTTTAAGTGAAGTATTTTGATTATTAAATATTAGTTTGATGCTTATTTTAAATTTTATTCAGTATTCTACTTGAGGACAAGCAGAACTTAAGTGTGGGGATATTTGATAAGCATCAAATAGATAGTATATTTTATAGTAATTTATCCCTATATTTATATACATTTTAGTGCATTTATATGGTTTTAGATACTTATTTTGTTAATATTTGCATAGATGTATTTTAAAGTGGAGATTGAAGAAAAGGAACGAAAACAAGGTAAAGATTGAAGAAAAAGAAGATTAAATGAAGACTCGAAGAAAATGTAGCTTAAACCTTGAAGAAATGAAGAAGATGGCTCAAAAGTGGAGTGATAACATCAATTAAGTGTTTTAAATGAAGCTTGGATGAAAGAAGCGGAAATTCGATCAAAAGCCGAAGAAAAGTGTAAATGCTGAATTTTCTGCGCGCTGTTAGTATTTTGACCATAACTCCCTCATACGGAGTCCAAATGAGTTGATTCAAATTGGAGAATTTAGCTAACACATAGGGCTACAACATATCAAAAATTCAGATTATTTGGATAAAAACTCAACCGCCGGTTGGGCCTTTCAACCGGCAGTTGGAACTGAAAATTCTAGAATCTGATGGAAACGAAGAGTTTGACTTGTAGACAAAGTAACCAACCGCCGGTTGGACCTTCCAACCGCCGGTTGGGACCGACTTCCAGCTATTATAAATAGAAAACACCTTCCAACTTCGAAATAGATCCCAATAACCTTAATAATTCGTATATTACGAATTATTAACCCCAAATTCGACTAGAAACACTTTCTAGGGGTTTTAGGAGCAATTTAGAGTCGCAGGTTCGCAATGGTTTGTCTATGATCAAGCGTACGGAGCGTGGTTCACGATTTTGGTTTGCGTATCTTATTCTTTATTTAATTTTGAATGTGTTTTATTATTGAATATTGATTATGATTATGTTTAACTTAATTATGAACTAATATTTATTGTATTTGCTTAGATATTATTGTTGGAACTATATTATTGAATATTATTATGCAAGAATTATGTGTTATATTATGTTAATGATCATAATTGATTGATTTATAGATAAACTTTATTAATCTTTTGGGTTTTTAAATTAAGTGATTATGTTTCATTAGATGTTAAGTAGCATTATAATTCAACCGATCCTGGAATTGCATCAATAATATGTTGATAGATCTTAATAAATAGTGATACTTTACATAACCTTTGACTGTATTGCTGTATGAGAATTGTCATAACCTTTGAGGTTTTCTACATTAGTAAATCACAATAATAATAACCAACAATAAATAATCTAAGTAAATACATATTTATCTCTAATTGTTTACTATCCTTAGTTAATTGTTTTCTATTGAATTGGTTATAATTTAGTATTCTTAAATACGTTCATATGGAACTAAAACGTATCCCCCTTATCTGTATATTGTATATTTCAATTGAATTATAAATTCTATTTTATTTATAACCACCATTCCCAGTGTTCGACTCGGACTTACTTAAAAGCTATATTATACGAACGGGTTATTCTTGCCTGGCTTGTGTGATATTATTATTTAAGTATTTCCATTTATTAAAACTTGTTATTTTAAACTCTAATCACACGACATCATCTATCTATACCTAGTTCCCTATTCACTCACTCTCAATGCAAAAACCTGGTTTGAGGAACTATAAATCAACTCTATAACCTCTTGGGTAGAATTAGCAATCAAATTTTTGGCCAAATATTTCCCCCCATCAAAACAAGCCACGTTTAGGACCAACATCATAAACTTCCGCCAAGTTCATGATGAATCAATCTTCTATGCATGGAATCGCTTTAAGGGATTGCTTAAGAAATGTCCAAATCATCGATTTGAGCGCTCAGACCAGTTGTGCATTTTTTACAATCGTCTCTTCCCACATCACCGTCCTTTACTTGATTTCGCCTCTCGAGGCAGTTTCATGAATTGTATGACCAATGAAGCTTGGAGCCTTATTGAGGAAATGACAATGCACAACCATGATTGGAACAGTGAAAATCATCCCTTAATAGTGAATCCACCTACTACAATCGGGAATGAAGCTATCCAAACCCTTACTCATCAAGTGACATACCTAACCAAGGAGATTAAGGAATTAAAAAGCCAACAACAACAAGTCTGTCAAGTTCAAACATGCCTTAATTGTGCTAATATGAACTACTCAGCCCAAATTCCTCAGTCTCATCTAACTCCGCCCGATACTAACCCTTCTCTTAACCAACCTGGGAATAGCCCACCAACTTACCAACCTCAACCTTCTGGACCCTCTTCCTCACAAATCTCTAATTTTGAAGACACCCTGATACAAGTCATTCAAGGAATCTCGGCTAGACAAGACCAAGCTGATCTCATCTTAAGAGATCAACTGACTTTGTTAAAAGCTTTCGAATCCCAATTAGGACAATTAGCACAACGTATTAACGCTAAACCTCAGGATAGTCCAACTAGTTTCCATAAGGAGGCTTCTCATATTCAAGACTCTCAGGTAGCATATAGCCCACCTACGATTTCTTCTCCTGTGAAGGAACCACCTATTGTCCCATCGACAATGGATTTAGAGTCCACACCAAATAGGAAAGTAAACATTCCATTTCTGGCTCGTCAAAAACAACGACCCAACAAGCTTAAGTCTTTTAAGCTTGATAGGAAATTCCTAGATATCGCATCTGAAGTTCATTCCAAAAAGTACTTCCGAAAACTTCTTACAACCAAGGATAAGGTACCTGAAGTACCCAATGTCCCGCTGAACGAGGAATGTTCAGCTATCTTGAAAAATACCATTCTCGAAAAACTCGGAGACACCAGATGTTTTACTCTCTCATGTTCTATCTACAATTCAGGTATCATCTGTTCTCTTGCCGATTTAGGAGCTAGTGTTAATCTTATGCCATACTCGCTTTTCAAGAGGCTTGAGTTAGAAAATCTTCGACCTACCAAAATCACCATACAGCTTGCTGACCACTCGGTCATATACCCTAGGGGAATAGCTGAAAATGTTTTAGTTAGGATTGGCAAATTTCTTTACCTAGCAGATTTTGTAGTAATGGATATGCAGGAAGATGTACACATCCCAATCATACTAGGAAGACCTTTCATGAATATGGCCAAGGCAATCATCAATGTCATCGCACAAACCATCAGCTTGCAGTCCCAGGGAGAAACCATCACTCTCCATATCGACAACCCTAACGTTGGAGACCAAGACTATAACACACACACCTTTTTGATTGCCAAATTTTTTTTTCACAAAGTCGGAAGCGCAATTCCATTTATATTATATAATAGATGACATGACGTCATTTACCAAAAACATTATACAAGTTATAAGTATTATCTGTTAATTTACAAACTAATAAAATGTATCTGGGCAATATAAAGTATCAAAATAATATCAGAGTAGTCATGGTCAACAGCTTCCAAGTACTCCTTGCCCAATCCCATTCAAGTCAAAACCTATAAGGAGTAAACAACGGGATTAGCACGAAGCTAAGTGAATAAACCTGTTACAAACACTTTGACTTAGCTATAACAATATTAATTATCAACAATTTCACATAGACCCAACATCACCAAGAGGATCGGTGGTCCTTGTGGCACCCTCAGACCGCGGTGGCCCACCAAGCAACACTTACGATCACTGCAGGCCATTACAGTGATTTACAGATAACTGTTTGCTACCTTCAACCAACATAAGTTCCATTCACAACACATGTTCACAATTCCTATGTTGGTTAACCTGTAGCAACCCAGTCCAACCTTTGTTGACCTCCGATACCTCAAAATGCTTAAAGCAGTATATATATATATATATATATATATATATATATATATATATATATATATATATCACATCAACAATCAACATTTAACACTACTATGTTTAATCCGTTGTAACTAATATGTCACAACCAAACCATACTGAAGTTCCAAGTCAATTCACCTGTCAACTTCGGTCCAACTACTCAGCTGACTAATCACTGAGTCTTCTGCGTGTCTGAAACACATAAGAAATTTCGAGTTAAACTTCATATCATATTGATCATAACTTAATATTAATAATCAAACATATATTAAGTCATATAATCATCATATACAAGATAAATCACATTATGAAGTTTAAATCAAACAAAACATTCTGTTACACACTATAAATCCGCCGGATTCTTAATGAATCCGTCTGGATTCAGCTGTGTTAAGTCCTGAGCTACTGCCAGATTTGCTCAGAAGACAAGTGTTATGCCACTGCTAGTATAGTACCACTGTTAGTTAGTTGTGTATTGACAGTACCACTGTTAGTTAGAATTAGTCTAACAGTGCCACTGTTGGTATAAGTGTATTTTGTAATCAAGTGTTTAACCACTGTTGGTTATATACGGGTACTACCCCTGTTAGTGTATAGCTCAACCACTGTTAGTAGTCGGTTAGAGATAATTATGGAATAGATATGATTTCCATATTAGTTTGATTCTGTAAAGGACTCTATATGTTATAAATAGAGATCCTGTAGAACTCTAGGTGTGTGACGAATTTCTAGTTATTAGCTTCAAGGTTGTAAACCCTAGCACAGTTTGTGTGTTCGTATTATTTGATAATAATATTGAAGCTTTTGATTAATATTCTGTGTTATAAATTTAGTTCTTCAAGTTATTAATAAACTATTCCGCAAGCTTATTAATAATCAATCAAAGTAATACATATTAAGATCCATACTGGGATCAACAAGTGGTATCAGAGCTAGATATTGCTTTGATCTTGAAGAATTCTATTAAAGGTTAAAGCTTTCTATTCAAATTTCAAGATGTCTACTGAAACAATGGAAGGAATACAGGCTACCAAGATTCCTATGCTCAAACCTGATGAGTTTGAATTATGGCAGACAAGAATAAGGCAGTACATGCTTCTCACAGATTATATGATGTGGGAGGTGGTTATCAATGGACCTAATTATCCAAAGGGTCCAGATGGTGAAAAAGTAGCAAGACCACCACCCAAAACAGATGCTGAGAGAAAAGAAAGAGCTACTGAATGGAAAGCATTAAGTACTCTACTCTTGTCCATTCCCAATGAGTATCAAAAGAAGTTTGATAAATGTGTAGATGCCAAAGTACTTATGGAAGCTATTGTCACCAGGTTTGGAGGGAATGATAACACAAAGAAAAACAAGAGGTCTCTTCTCAAACAACAGTTTGAGAACTTTGCTGGAGTTAAGTCAGAAACCTTAACACAAACCTTTGACAGGTTTCAGAAACTGGTAGGAGATCTTGAAAATCATAATGTTAAGATTGACAAGGATGATCTTAATAGGAAATTTTTAAGATCACTTGGTACTGAATGGAATATGTACACTGTGGGACTTAGACAAAGTACAGATCTTGATCAAAAGGAAATTGAGGATCTGTACAATGATCTAAGAAACTTTGAGCCTGAGGTTGTAGCTATGAAACAGTCTAATGGTGTTTCTAACAATGCTGCTTTTGTTTCTGTTGGTGATACTGGAAGTAATAGCACAACTGGTGCTAATGATAATGTACTAGAAGCATTCTTTGCTAGCCACATAAATTCATCTTTAACAACAGAAGATTTAGAACAGGTGACTGAAGAAGATCTTGAGGAGATGGATTTAAGATGGCAAATGGCCATGATTACCATAAGAGCAAAGAGATTTATGCAAAGGTCTGGTAACAGAAACTTTACATTCAAAAGAGATGGTGTAGCAGGCTTTGACAAGAGTAAGGTGGAGTGCTTCAACTGTCACAAGATGGGCCACTTTGCTAGAGAATGCAGGAACACAAAGGATGGTAAGGATGAGTTGAGCCCAGGGTTTGTCATGTTAAAACAAGCAAATGAAGAAAGGGCTAGAAAGAAAAGACAAGCAGAGCTTGAAAAGAAAAGAAATAAACCACCAACTGCTGCTCAAAGGAAAAAGGATTTAATCAGAATTCTTGGGGGAAGGTATGCACCAAGGAGTATTCTGGAAGGTTGGGAGTTGGATAGGTTGGAAAAAGCTTATGCTAGACATCAAAATGAAGGATTAGTTGACTTTGAACAGAAGCTTATGCAAGATAAGTTTATTGAGAAAAAGCTATTTGAGGATAGGAAAAAGATTGAGAAACAGGTCAGAATGGAGGAACAGGAGAGGATTGAAAAGGAAGAGCAAGAACAGATAGAAGCAAAAGAAAGAGAGTTGAAAAGGCTTTCTGATAAAAATCTTAAGATTAGATGGGATGGAGTTCTTGCTAGTGACAATCTGGTACCTGATCTGGAGAAAGATGCTACAGAATTGAAAAAGTACATCAAAGAGGTGAATGACAGTAAAGAAAATATTCACATTCATCATGATAGATCTTCAAAGATAGTTCAATGGGAAGGACAAAGGTCAGAAATTGATGATGTTATTAGAGAGCAGATCAAGATTGTCAGAGAGGATGGGAATGAACAATATCTATCATCTGTAATTGATGTGATCAGAAAATTGAATAGGTTAGATATTGTGGATCTGTATGAGCTTAACAGTCAGAGGAATAGGCAAGCATCTATGGTGATAATGGAAAGAGATTTGGGTAGATGTTTGAATATGTTGTTTGAACCTGAACCATTCACAAATTTGTTTTTGAATTGTATTGAACATGTGCTTACTTGGAGGCATTTTATTAGAACTGGGATACATATGATTATGTTTAGAGATGGAGTCACAATCTTCATGTTTGATGAAAGACAATATGTCTTGGGGACTCAGATTTTGAGGAATGTACTTGCTTCTAGATTAAGAGTTACTGTGGTTTCAGAAGGTGCTTTTAATGCTCTGTACATGGTGTTAAATCAGTTTCATAAGAGAATGGAATTGGAAAGGTTAAGAGAGGAGGAGAAGAGAAGAAAACAGAATCAAGCTTCCAATGATGAGAAGAAAGATGAAGAAACTTGAATCATTACTGAGAATGATCAAGTTTAGGGGGAGATTGTTAAGTCCTGAGCTACTGCCAGATTTGCTCAGAAGACAAGTGTTATGCCACTGCTAGTATAGTACCACTGTTAGTTAGTTGTGTATTGACAGTACCACTGTTAGTTAGAATTAGTCTAACAGTGCCACTGTTGGTATAAGTGTATTTTGTAATCAAGTGTTTAACCACTGTTGGTTATATACGGGTACTACCCCTGTTAGTGTATAGCTCAACCACTGTTAGTAGTCGGTTAGAGATAATTATGGAATAGATATGATTTCCATATTAGTTTGATTCTGTAAAGGACTCTATATGTTATAAATAGAGATCCTGTAGAACTCTAGGTGTGTGACGAATTTCTAGTTATTAGCTTCAAGGTTGTAAACCCTAGCACAGTTTGTGTGTTCGTATTATTTGATAATAATATTGAAGCTTTTGATTAATATTCTGTGTTATAAATTTAGTTCTTCAAGTTATTAATAAACTATTCCGCAAGCTTATTAATAATCAATCAAAGTAATACATATTAAGATCCATACTGGGATCAACAAGCTGAATCCGCCGGATTCAGATAGAATCCGCCAGATTCCAAGCATTTTTCAGATTCACAATTGGGACAGAACTTTTTTATAGAATCCAGTTGAGGAATCCACCCGGATTCAAGATGAATCCGTCGGATTCTAGAGGAATCCGCCGGATTCCTCTCATCTTACAGACCTGTGCAGTTTAGAATTCTGCACGAACCCAACTCCCAAAATTTTCAATTTCAACATGCTAAATCTGTTTCCAGCTCCAAATAACTTCGACCAAAACATGTAATAACATCATATAACTAAGTTTCAATCCTCAATTCATCACAATTCATGCAAATCACCTAAAACCTATAAATTTCACATTCAAACTAAATTTCAAGAAATCAAGCAATTTCTTCATGTAATCATCATGAAATTAACATATTAAGATCAAGAATCATCATTCAATTATCACACAACTAATTTCTAGCTTCAATTTCATATGATTCACTCAATAATCCAATTATTTATATAAAATCATAAACTAAACATCAAGAAACTTACTTACACTTTGATGACAAAGATGTTAACAAAGATGATGATGAGCCAGCAATAATCACAACTAGTTGTTTGATGATTTCAACTCTTGATGATATAGTTCTTATATTTAACAATCAAATATAGAAAGGGAGAAGAAAGAAATTGGGAAAGTGGCTTCAAAAGGAGGTCGGCTCCTAATAAACTGATTCAAACAATTGGGTATTTTATATCCGTCTTAAATCTATTGTCTGGAACCTAAATATTAATTGCGAGAAAAACTATTTTATTTTACCGTGAACTAGAACTATTTAAATTGGTTAATAATTCACTAATCACAATTAATCCTTTGACCGGATTTCCTAAGTTTTCAAACCAACATATAAAACGCAATAATTTAAAATATAATGATTAAAATATATAAGTAAGAGAAATTACCAGATTACCCTCGAATCACAAATAGCGGATGTTACAAAGACGATATGTACATGATCTCCATGAAGAAGACCACAGAGGAAAAGAAACTGCAAAGCCAATAAGTGAAAGGAAATCTAGCAAGGAATTGGCAATCACGCCATATTTTCCGATTGACCTCCGACGAATAGGACAAAAGATGAAAAATGCATAAGCAAACAAACCAATGATGGAAGAAATAATCGGAAAGAGAAAGATAGAAGAAGAAAACAGAAGAAGCAGACCGCCAACTAATCTATTTACCCCTGAAGAAATGGCGGGAAGTAACCACAACCATCCCACGAGAGGAGAAACACTGGAGGAATATTCCAAATGCACTAGTTACCAACCACAAACCATCACAGATCCCAAAGTGCTCATCCAAAGATTCGACAAAGCAGTAGGAGGAATAAGCAACAAAATCAACATGCTTACCCTTTCCCCCGCTGAACTGCAATTTTGTCAACAACAGAAACGGACGTATACTAGGATCTACAATGCCCTTAAAATATCTAATATCTCATTCACCTCAACACAATGGGTGATGTTAGGATCCATTAGAGCGCATATGAAAAAGACTACTAGACATCCGAGCAGTCGTGCTGACATCTTGACAATGAATGACCTCATATCATTAGTCGACTTGCTAAGTAGAGGAGATCACCTCAGTTCCAAAGAAAGCGGATATATGGTTATCAACTCCACTATTGAAAAACAAGTTGAGTTATTGATTGAAGAACTTAGTGATCTTGTTTGGGAGGAATCTGTAACACCCGTCAAATTAGGACTATATTTAGTGCCTAATCATATGTGCAAATACATGTAATTAGGATTAATTATATGTATCATTTTGTGTATTGATATATTCTAATATATGTACACACGTACGCGATTTGATAAATCGTGCATTTTCATATCGGGCGGATCCCGATACATTAATGCGGACGTTGGTGAACTCTATTTGTTAAATAATATGAGATTATTTGATAAACATACTTATTTCCAAATATTAATGCGATAATGTTTCATAAACATTTCGTATCACATATAATGCTCAGAAACGACCAAAAACGCATGAAACGCGCCCGACAAACGAAATAAACACAAATTATATTTTTATTATTCATTATTAAGTATTTTGGCAAAATACTTCGAGTAAAAATATTACGATTACACGTGCACGAATAAAACGTTTAAAAACGTTACACGAATTAAATAAACGTACAACTACGCAACGAACGCGCAAACCGAGACCCGACAACATTTTAGTAACTCAAAGTAAAGTATTTAGAATAATACTTTCATATAAAAATATCGAGATTTAAATCGTTAGTTAAACATGCGTATCAAACGTTTAACGTCGAAACGAACGGGTAAACGAACACCGCGCGTAGCATAGCTTTAGAAAAATGATTTAAACATTACATGGGGGTGGGACCCACTGTAATTCTGCTGGAAATCTCCACCCATACCCCCTTTGACCTCCTTTCCTTCCTTTTTACTTCACTCCAACACCCCCACACTCTTTCATTTCAATCATCAACCAACCCACACCTCCTCTAGCCTCTCTCTACTTGTCTCTCTCTCTAAAAACGACCAGGGGTCAGTCACCACACCACCCTCACTCCACCACAAGTCCACCATTCCACCACCATAGTGCCACCACGAACCGCCACGCCGGAAATCAAGAAAACGTGATAAAACGAATCTTCGGCTTTGTTTCTTCATCTCTCCATCATTTCTTGTAAGAACTCTTGATCTTTTGCTATATTTACTTGGAATACACTTGTATACATGTTTAGTTGCTCATTTAGCTAGAAAATGTCCAAAACATAAGTCGAATCGCATTTTAGAACTTGAAATCTTGAGTTTTGTTTTCTGCCCAGATTTCTGTTCTCACTTCAACAAATTATATAAAAATCATTAAAACATGAAATTGAACGTTTCTTGAGCCTAAAATCAAGTTTAAGAAGTCTACTTTCCAAATCCATAAACCTCATAAAAATATAAGCTCATTTGCTATTTTTAGTTACTGAAATAAAAGTACATAGCAGATCTGATGAATCTGACCAGAACCTTGACCAAATCAAAATGAGTAGATCTTGGGCTATGGAACGAATTAGAACTTTAGATCAATGGGAAAAGATTAAAAATTTTGTTAGCTTTTCAAATCATACTGGAACGTTTTGTGAAGTTTTGTAAAACTTGAGATATGACCAGATTGGTACACATATGTCAACTAAAAGAGCTGTTGGACCACTTTCACTTTGTAAAATTATATCTCGAGTTGTGCTTGGTTAAAATCGATACAAAAATACGTTTTGGAAAGCTAAGACATAGGGGAATCTTATGTAAAAATTTCAGAACGATTTGTTAAGTTTTACTTAACCAAATTAATGTCTTAACACGGGTAAAAATCTAAGTCCGACAATAGTAAAAGTCCGACAATAGTAAAATAATCCGACAATGACTCCGACAATTTGACCTTTTGACTCACGGATTGACTTTGACTGTCGGATTAACTCTCGAAAAACTGCACTTTTGGACCCTAAGTTTCAAAATTTACACTTTCGGACTGTAACTTTAGTGATACATAACATATATACTTTGTAACTCAATGCCGCATAACTTAATGTCGCACTACTCACTGTCACAATCCGTGAATAACAATCCATAAATAACAATCCGTAAATAACATTCCATGAATAACTAATCTATTGACGCATGAGTAATAATCTGAGAATACATATTGACGCACGAGTAGAAATCCGTGAATACCATTGTTGTAGGATAGAATCCGTGAATAACCATTCACGCATAAACAAAAACCCGTGAGTTATTTAGTCCGTCAATCCTCATTATTATCATATGAAATCTTAAGTCCGTGAATAATCATTCACGCATAACAAATCCGTGAATAATCATTAACACTTAACCAAGTCCGTGAATCCCATTATCCGACAATGCCACTGTCGGATAATGCCCTCCGTGAATCCCAAGCCATGAACTTCGACTTTGTCGCATAAGTAAATCCGACAATTCTCATTGTCGGATAAACAGTACCCGACACTTCTCATTGTCGGATAAATAGTATCCGTGAATCCCTTAGTGTGGCATAAATAGTATCCGTGAATCCCTTAGTGTCGCATGAATAGTATCCGTGAATTCCCCATTGTCGCATAAATCTATTGTCGGATAATCAAGTATTTTTCACAATTGTCGCATGAATTTTTATTTCCGAAAATCCTTATACATTGGTACAACAATTGGTCAACCAAAAACAAATCCATTAATAAGTATACATCACAGCCAAAAACAAATAATAATAATAATGTTTGAATTATTATTACACCTCCGTCACCAACGGGCCGTACATATTTTCAAAACTCAAACTAATCAATCAAACAACCAAATTATTTGGACATAACTAGTTGGATGAACAACTAGCATGGGTGCTCTCTAGAGACACCTACACATTTACTAACTGTGAGCGTTGTGAACGCCCGACAGGTTACAGTCTTCGGACACCTCATAGTATCTCATCATTATTTGCTGATTAGCAAACACCTAAGACTCAGGTGAGTCTCATAGCCCCTCATTTTTACTGTTTTCAACCCAGGGGTGGGAATACATGCTCAAATTTGTTTTACATATGAACACAAGTACGAAACAATGATATATTGATTGCATGAGTTTGTTTTATCTAATCATGAAGTCCCTCACAACATAGTTTGTTTATATTGCGATAGCGTGAATGTTAGTGTATGGTACCATATGGGATTGACAATCCCCGTCCGGGGTAGTCGCGCTACCACGACTGCGGTCGAACGGATGCATTTTTCATTTGTTCATACATGTGTAGATTAGGCACATGCCGGGGGCAAACTCGATCAGGTCCTTGAATGTGGATCCTGGCACACTCAGTTAAGCTCAAACTATGTGCTCATGGCAATAATATACACTCATATTTTATTTGCATGTTTGCAAATCACTAAACTAAATCTTGTGGTTCATAACATGGATTTCATCAACTTACACCTGTGAGCTCACCAGCTTTTTAGCTGACCTTTTAGCATGTATTCTCAGGTACCCAGCAGTAGTAGATCTGCTCATGACATATTAGCTCGAGTCGCATTCAGATTTCAGAAGATTCATATGCATTTCTATATTTTGTACAATTAGATATGCCTTAGAATCTTTTACTTTTAGCTATGAGCTATTGTAACAAGAACAGCAATGTAAAACTTTTATATTATCTATGTAATGGTTTTAAACGACGCATTTAGAGTCGTTCGCTTTATCTTATGTGCTTTGTTATTGATTAGTAACACCCAAATCTTGCTTCCGCTAAACAATAAATTTGGGGGTGTTACAGAATCAAGGCGCGAACGACCTTTTAGGGCCACACATGAATCACCACTTGATATCGCTACTTTTGTTACGATCCATCTACGGGAGATTCAACAGCGGAAAAGTAACTCCAGAACGAAGTTCATATTCCACTCAGGATGCAAGGAGATACTTCGTCAGCTTACTCTAGTTTTCTCAGAATCCGAATTTCCATTCAACAACCATCAACACCGGTAAATCAAGGACCTGTGCACATCCATCAGAAGATTCAATGGAGACCCCAAGACCGAGAATTATGAAGACATAAAACTGCAATTCTTGACGTTTGTATGCTCTCTCTAGCAAAACCCACCGACAAGAGAGGTTAAGAAAGATACAACCACCATGACCGACCCTAGTGGACCTGTCACTAAAGCAGTTGACTACATCACCTTCGGACTTCATGGACTTGAAGGACAACTTCAGAGCATCTTCAGAACTACAAGGCAGAATCGAGAGATAGTCCATTTGAATTGATTACAATAGTCAATCATTTCATGAGAATCTATCTACCTCGATATACCTTTCCCGCAACCTAGGGCCCACAACATCAACACAATGGATCCCATGGATGCATCCATCTCCATCTAGCTAGGAGAAAAGAAGTCGAGCTCTTTAAAAGAGCGCTTCTCGGGAGGCAACCCGTGCTTTTACATTTCTGCAATTTTAATTTCCAAGAAGTGATGAAGTCTTCGACTATCTTTCGCACTCGGACATACCTCCTTCTATTCAAGGAAGTATAAGCATCTTATATCCGACGTGTTCACACCTACGAGACCAATCACAGGAAGACTTGATCAAGAGTGAACCCAGCAAGATGAAGTTCGGGAAACGCATACCATGGAGCACTGCAACTACTGGGGAGTACTTCTATACCAGTCTCATTCTTTCGTTTATAAATATACCATATCCACTATGCTTATCACTAAGTGTGGGATTCAAACCCAACACACACTAGTAAAAGAATACGTCTTAGATGTTTCAAATCCTAAGTGTGGGATTTTACCCCAGTCAGAGGTTAGAATAACATCGAGAATGATGTTCCTTTAAGTGTGGGATAGCAGTAGTTATACTACTGTAAAATGGATAATGGTATATGCCTGATTCTAAGCTCGTTGCTCTTTAGACCATCCATCTCCAATAAGTAAACAAAATTTTTCAAATTTTTCAAAATTGAGTTAAAAATATGTTGAAAATTAAAAGTCTTAGACAAAGTATAATTTACTTTGGGGAAGAAGAATATATAAAATACAAATTCCTTTGGAAAATTAGTTTAGTAATCCCATAAAGAGCATCGCATGACTAGGCACACAACAAACCAACTTTCGATTCGTGGGTATCTTGAGCCATATAAAGCATTCATTTTTAATGTTTCACTTTTTTTATTCTTGAGTGTGCCGATGTATGCGTTTAGAATCAGAACTTGCTCCTGATATGCATTTCGAATCCGAACTGGTGAGCAAAAAGGAGATCGAATCACATCATTCTTAAACCCATCCATACACCTAGAAAATGAAAATACGTTATCCATACCCTCTCAAAAGCATCCCTCAAACTTCATAGAAAGTTCCAAAGATGAAAGAAGAGAAGCTACAAGGATATGACGTCGAAAAGGGAAAAAAATCAAAAGAAAAGAATTTGAAGATAAGAAAGTCAAATGGAGAAAAAGACTCCTACCAAAAATCATAAGAACAAGGCGTCAATCCTCTCAAAAATTCCAGCTTTCCTTTTCACAAGAAAAAATAAATAAATAAACCTATGAAAAACCAACACAACCCCCTCTCATATCACCAACACTCCACTCCAAAAACCCTATATCACTTCTCCTAGAATGATTGTGGCTAGATCGACTTCGTGCTCACTTAAAAGGTAACGATTTGATTCTTGATCAAGCCTATGACGATAAACGATACATGACTGGTGTTCTGAGTGATTGATAATATTAGAATAGGAAACCCTAAACACTATGAGTGATTGGAGTGACCACCGTGAGAGGATCGCCTAGTCATGTATCCAAGATCAAAGATCAAAAGCATGCTTCCAAAGATTACAACCCTACTTTTTCAAAAGCACAAATATTTTATTTTTCCAAAAACCCCGCAGTAAAAAGTTCCGCCCTAAAATATTTCATTATCTACTTATCTTTAACCATGCTTGTAGTTCGAGTTTGCTTGAGGACAAGCAAAGTTCTAAGTGTGGGATACTTGATATCACGTAAAAAGTCACGTTTTTACTACCGATATCTCTCTCATTCTGGAACTATACTTGGCAAATAAACTCAAATAATGCACAAATCAATGATATTATGCCAAGAAGATCAAAATAGAGTTGCACGAGAAAAATCAAGCAAAACGGACAAAAGACGAAGAGTCCACACACGTTAGAAGATTCAAGACATCAAGATAAGATTTAGAGACAAAAGTACCCATCACTGAGATTTCTCTTATCCAAGATATTCGTTTTCAAAATACGAATCTAACAGAAGAAGAATCAACAAAAACGGATAAAGAATGAAGATTCTACGTACGCCGGAAGATTCAAACGATTCGTACAAGACATCCAAATATCAGAGACATATTTTTGGGATTTATTTTCATCAAAGTCTTTGTTTTTGAAAAACGAATCCAAGGCAAAAAGAATCGACGCATAACGAAGAAGATACGCAAAAATCAAGAAACGAGGCGAAAGACGGCGAACTGGGGCGGGGGAGGGGCAGCCGCCGCCGGCCACCACCCCACCGCCGCCGGACACCATGGTGGCGGCGTCGGCTGGCCTCCCCCTGTCTCCCGTGCACTTTTTCATCCTCGCCCGTACTCGCAGGGTACATGTGCTGGGCCTTTTCCGCAACTCTAGGGTACACGTGCTAGACCTTTACACGCTTTAGGGTACATGTGCTAGCAATTTTCCCACATTTTGATAACATGTGCCTCAAGTTGCTAAAATGCACCCATTTCCCCCTATAAATAGAAGGCTCCATGGCTCATTTCAAGACACACATTTTCTCACACTCTTACACCTTCCTAGCTTATTTTCACTCACTCTAAAAATAAGCTCCAACTTTCTCACTCTACATTCTTTCTCTAGATTAGTTTTAACTATTTTTTAAACTAGTTTAGAAGTTTAATTAGGAATAGAAGGTAAGTGCGGAACGCATTGTAATCTTCAGTGTACGCTCGAACTTGTGTCAATTAATTCAAGTCTATTCTCTCTCGCATTTAATCCTGGTTCTTTGTATCCTTATCTATCTTAATTAATTACGTTTATATTGATTATGCTAGATTTAGTTATTGCCATGATTAGAGAGTAGTATACTTGTTGTGTTTGCTTGCGATGTAGTTAGTTAATTATGGGATGATTTATAATTAAATATTAAAGATCGGTAGTATTGCTTTGATCGTCTTATTGCATGTTCTTGTTTGATTGTTGCCTTAGGATCACCATAGTAGTAAAATATAAATGGTCCTAATTATCGTAAAGTAATATGACAACCCCTATTTGACTATTACTCGATATAGTACTGGAAACACTTCAAGGTGGAGTACAAATGTATGGAAGTCGAGGAACGACCGAAGGTAGTCATATTACGAAACGGTACAATATTACGAAGTAAGATGACGGCCCCTATTCGACTGTTATTCGATATAGTACTGGAAACACTTCAAGGTGGAGTACAAATGTATGGAAGTTGAGTAACGACCGAAGGTAGTTATATTACGGACTAATATATAAAATGAGAAACCTACTTTAATTAAACTTTCTAAATAGACTTTTAAACTTCAAATAATCTATCTCCTTTCCACCAATAAACGTGATTACAAAGCCTTTTTAACGACGTCCAATTAAAAGGTAGTCAGTCATCTGTGTCAATATAATTTGTCAAAGGTATGAAACTATGGAAGCGCAAGGCTACATGGGGGATTATCGTAGGACAAGACATGGCCAAGGTTTGAAGCGGCGGAACCACTTTAAGTGAGGAACGTTGTGGATAATTAGGGTATTTATTGGGTATTCTTAAGCAAGCGATAGTTTAAAGTCATTAATGAACTTTTTAAATACATGAATCTGTTAGGATGACGAGGAATCGTTATATGATTCGGTTATGTCTAGTACCTTAAGATTTTGTTCCCGTTCATATGAAAGTATTATTAAACCATAATTAAGATTTTACTTATTATTCTAAATACTTTGTGATGTTACCATAACCTAGCTCCCAGTATGACATGCTAATGGGATTTTAATTAGTAGGGAATCTAGTGTTTACATCACGAGTATTCAAGATTAATAATTAACAAATGTCTTTCAAAACAGTTTCTCCAAACATCATCCCATAACTTAAATAACGAAATCTCAACAAACACTATCTTTATCTTATCTGCTTTATCATTTATTTTAATTTCGCTTTTATTTATTTACTTGCCTAATTTAGTTAATATAAAAACCAAAAATCCCCCACTATTTTATAAACCCCTCACTAGTTTGAAAGTCCTCATCTGCCACGCCTTAGTTTCAATTCAGTCGGTTTGAAGAACGACTCTTGGTCATACCTACCACTTGCTCACCCTTAGGATTAGAATTGTTAGGGAAAACTTAGGCCCCGCAACTACAAATTTAAAACATCTACTGATGCCCGTCGCCAGTAGCCGGTGCAACGACAAGTGTAAAATCCTTACCGACCGCTGGTGACGCATCATAAGTGAATCTATTTATTTTTGAAGCTGTCACTTTATTCAATGAGAAAAAAAAAGAACGGCAAGTGAAGAGGAGTTGAAGCATTAGCACCCTTTTTAACTTAGAAAACACGACTATGAAAGCATAATCGGGTCAATTACTACAGTATGTAACTTGTGAAAGATGAAGGCATAAAGTAGACCACTTCAATAATTACAAAAAGCAAGCAGAAATAACTGTAATGGCAAGTGGATCACGAGCATACTACTTTAGAAATCACCACGTAAAATAATATTAAAATGCAACAACAACAACAAAAACACACACATACAGCTAGCTGGATACTTATTGGAAATATAATGAAAAAAATGAGGAAAAAGGAAGCAAAATGAACCCAGTGATTACTTACATGTACAAATAGTAGATAATTAGATAAATCACACATGTTTTCGATACAATAACCTTTATAAAACATGTAGGGTCCTCACTAACCATAATCTAATTACATGTTGTCGCACCCCCAAATTCGGGTTGCGGAAGCGAATCGGGTCGGGGCGCGACTAATCAATAAACAAAAGCACATAAGATAAAGTGAACGACTCTATATGCGTCGTTTAAACCATTACATTGGTGATATAAAAGTTTTACAATGTTATAATGTTTACAAAATCTCGCAAGCTAAATGTAAGAGATTCTAAGGCATATCTATTTGTACAAAATGTAGAAATGCATGTGAATCTCCTGATATATGAATGCGACTCGAGCTAGCTAATCCTGAGCAGTCCTACTACTGCTGTGTACCTGAGAATACATGTTAAAAGGTCAGCTAAAAGCTGGTGAGCTCACAGGTTTGTATAATAATGAAATATGAGTTATGAACCACAAGATTTAAGTATGATGATTTGCGATTAAGCAAATAAAATAATGATTGTATATTACTGTCATGAGGCCATAGTTTGAACTTAAATGAGGGTGTCAGGATCCACCTTTAAGGACCTGAGCGAGGTTGCCTCCTGCATGTGCCTAATCTACACACGTATGAACAAATGATAATGCGTCCGTTCGACCGCAGTCGTGGTAGCGCGACTACCCCGAACGGGGATTGTCAATCCCATATGGTACCATACACTAACATTCACGCTATAGCAATACTAACAAACTATGTAGTGGAGGGATTCATGATTAGGTAAAACAAACTCATGCAGTCAATATATCGATGTTTTGTACTTGTGTTCACATGTAAAACAAAGCTGAGCATGTATTCCCACCCCTGGGTAAAGATAGAAAAATGAGGGGCTATGAGACTCACCTGAGTCTGATGCGTTTGCTAATAGCAAAAGTGATGTTGTAAAATGAGGTGTCCAAAGACTGTAACCTGACGGGCGTTCAAAACGCGCAAGGTTATAAGTATATGTAGACGTCTCAAAAGACCGTCCATGCTAGTTGTTCATCCAACTAGTAATGTCCAAATAATTTGGTTGTTTGTTTGTGCTTTGAAAACATGTACGGCCCGTTGGTGAGTTTTGTAATAATGATTATTAAAAGCATTATTATTATGTTTGTCTCGTTGTATACTTATAAAAGTATATGTGTCATATGTTTTCGAGTTATTCCAAATATTGTATTGACGTTAAATCAAGTATATTGTGATATTGTCTTGTTTGAAAAGTCGGTTACTATTTATGAGACAATAAGGATTGTCGGGATTTACTATTCATGAGACAATAGAGATCACTATTCATGAGACAATAAGGATTGTCGGGAATTACTATTCATGAGACAATAACGATTACTATTTATGAGACAATAGCGATTATCGGGAATCACTATTCATGAGACAATAGCAAGTTACTATTCATGAGACAATAGCGTTTATCGGAAATCACTATTCATGAGACAATAGCGTTTATGAGACGGTTTTCAAGTATGAAAGTGTTAGTTATTGCGACAATGATATTACGACAAACGAGTTTTATACAACAATAGTTATTACGACAATGTGGTTTCATGCGACAATCGAGAAAATACTCAATCATCCGATAATCAATTCCGACAATAAGGTATGCGACAATGGGATATTGTCGGACACTGTTCATGCGACAATGAGGTATTGTCGGACACTGTTCATGCGGCAATGAGGTATTGTCGCAGGTGGGATTTTCGTTTTCGTTTAAGTGTTCATTTTCGTTGACTTGGTCAAACGTGTTCGGTTCGACCCAAAACTTTTAGAGAAGTCTTAAAATGGTTAAGGGAGTTTATAAAAATTATTGTTTCATGTCGAGGTTAACCCGAAGTGTCGGTTCTATGAAAATAACAAAACAGTCCTTAGTATTCATTTTTCCAGATTTTAAACTCGATAAACCTCTCGATTTGGACCATTTCTAGTCCGATTTATACCTAACCAAAAATCACACATGTCCTCATATATGTCTAGTTCATTTATGCACTTTATGGTATTTTTATATGTTCATTTACTATTTTTAACAAAAATAATCATGAAGAGTAGTCGGATCGGTCCAAAATGGACATCTGTTCAGAGATCGAGTTATACACAAAAATCCGTGTATTTCTGGAAGTGGCCAAAGAAGAACTTTTGAAAGTTAACAAAATATTTGAGGTTTTGGCACTGGTATCATACGTTTTAGTGGTCTATAACTCGAGATATGGTCTCGAGAAAGAGGCGGATGTTTCTGTCCGCCGGAACAGTAATGCGCACCTTAACGGAAATATTGTTTTAAAATAGCAAACGAAGTCGATATGTTCTGAAATTGGTGTCGTTGGAAAGCTAACATCACGAAATACATTTTAGGCCTAAGAAACATCCATTTTAGTCAAGAGATGAATTTTATAAAAATCGTGGAAGTTGACCATTTTTCTGGACAGAAAGTATAACTCAAGATTACGAATTTTAAATCGTGTTTTGGTTAATGTTTTGGACATCCAAAAGTTGAGTGAACACTAACACATGTTAATAACCATAAAGAAAGTAGAACTATGAAAATAAAAGAGTCCTTACAATGATCTAGATGAAGAGTGAAAGAAATGAAGTCGAAAGCTCGTTTTCTTGCGTTTTCTTGATTTCCGGCGTGGCGGTTCGTGATGGCACTATGGTGGTGATAGGGTAGACTTGTGGTGGTGTCTAGGTGGTGTGGTGGTGGCTGGTGACAGCCTGAATTCGGCCAGAGAGAGGATGGGAGAGAATGGATTGAGTAAAAGTGGGAGAAGAGGTAGAGTGTAAGTTGAAAAATGAAGGTATGGTGATGTTTGGTGATTATAGAGTCAAGGAAGTAAAGAAAATGGGGCATGGCCTCATTTTCTGCAGATTTTAGTGGGGCCCCACTCCATGTAGGTGCCTAAATTGTTTCCTCAAAGTTGCACTCCGTGCGGTGATCCTTTACCCGTTCGTTTCGACGTTTATTTAGGCGTTACACGTTTGACACGCGTGTTTATCTAACGATTTAAATCTCAATATTTTTACTTGAAGTATTTTATCAAAATACTTAATAATGAATTATAAAAATATAATTTGGGTTTATTTTGTTTGTCGGGCGTGTTTCGCGCGTTTTTGGTCGTTTCTGAGCATTATATACGATACGAAATGCTTATGAAATATTATCGCAATAATATTTGGAAATAAGTATGTTTATCAAATAATTTCATATTATTTAATAAATTGAGTTCACCAACGTCCGTATTAATGTATCGGGATCCGCCCGATATGAAAATGCACGATTGAACATAATCGCGTATTGATACATACAATTAGCCTAATCTAGCACTAATTACATGTATTAGCAGATGATTAGGAACTAATAACTAGCCCTAATTTATCGGGTGTCACACATGTTTAGCTAGCCATGTTGAAATGAAGTGTATTTATGGATTTCATTTGAGAGCTCGGGTTTGTAGTTGAACCTATGAGAAGAAAGATCAAAGAAGCTCGTATGTGTTTCTCTTTTGAATTTTGCAAGATCTCAAGAAACTATTTCATATTGCATTTGAATAAAAAGAAAATAGAACACATGTAATTAGATTTGATCTTGAAGGGCAAAGTTGTCAATAGGTTTCAAAAATTGTTAGAGATTAATTAATTACCATAGCTAATTAGGATCAATGGGCCAAATTAAAAAGGCTTAGGTAATTGATGGCTAAGATTAATTCTTAAGATCCTAAATCCAATGAGATTAATTAATTAACACTCTTTTAAATAGTAAAGAGATATCTTTTTTAATATTTTGATTTACATATGCCTTTAAACATACTTTACAAGGCTTTGACCCGTTTCATTTTCAGCTATCCTTTCTTGGTATTTGACTATTATCAAAAAAGATATGACCAGAATTAAGCTCCTGCTAAAATGAAACAGGAAATAGAATTACATTTACTTGAAATATTGAGGAATCATGTATGGGTTTGACATATTTTTGAAGTAGTATATCATCTAAGTCTATGCTCACCTGCTAAAATGCTTGCTGGTAATAACAACAGCAAATGAAAGATTTCCGATTGATGTTATATTGATAGTGTGTTTGGCCATGAAGAGTTCCTCCATGTCATCACTCTGGTATGAAATTAGTAAGAGTCACCTAGGTGGTTAGAACAGAAAGTGATTAATTACACATGAATATTATAAAATAACTTATGCATCATCTTAAGAATTCAATGGTGATTAGATCAGTACTCACTGTAATTATATATGAAATTCCTTGAACTCCTTGGCGGAGTACATCACATCTTGAAGGGGTGTCTACTCGTTAGCAATATCTAATAAACGATCATTTGGGATCACTATAAGCGTGTCAACATTCATTCGCAGGTTTTTAATAGCCTCCAAATCCTGAGAAAAAGGTTTGGTCGAATAGTCCTTTGTAGCATATAAATAGGCAAGCACGATTCTACATCACCAAACAAATAACTGTCATCTCAAGTTCACAGTCATCTTGGATGGTATAAAACAGTCTTAAATAGTATATATATCCCATTACCTGACTGGACTGATCTTTTGCGTCCTTCAAGGCTGAACGCACAACTGCATAAGTAACACTACCAAAAGTAAAATATCCTACTTCGTTTAAAATTTGGGCTACTACTGGAGCAGCACCGGTGCATGTACCGCCACCCATACATGCTGTTATGAACACAAGATCCGATCCTTTAAAAGCATTCCCAATAGCTTCCTTTGATTCCTCTGCAACCTGTTCTCCTAAAAGCGGATTCCCACTGCAGCAACTGGTATAAGTACCGGTATCGATTACCACTGCAGCAACTGTCTTTATCATAAAAATTATGAAGAGCCAATGTTCCCACACTATCATTCACCTGTTAACAATGGTTCCATTCTTTTTAATTTTATTAATAATCTTAACACTTCAACATACAGTTTAATTGTAGTTAACGTTATCGATAATGGCAAGTATGAGGCAATATATTATAAAAATGGGGAAGCTACGTAAATCGACTCACATACTTGAGAGACCTGTAAACGCATTTGATAGACCAATCTCGATTACTACCATTTCAACAACCTGAAAGATAATATTTAGTAAGAAAATAGTCTAATTAATACATCACATTATTTAATACAATTTACAAAATGGGCAAACCAAAACAGCCTTTTGCAACCTATACTAAAAATTGACCTGAACTCATTATGACCTCGTTAAGCAGCACATCTATCCACTATATTTCCACGTCTAGTTATCACACACAAAGTTATGCATCCAAGAGTACTTCATACTGAAGTATATACTTAGGATTGGATTCTTTGACATCAACACAAAAACATGCAATTAGAGGCGGGTTAAGAAATTTGTTACATGGGGGCGCAAAAAGTTGTTGAAAACAGTATCAAGACTATAAAGAAATCATTTTCTAATCAAAATCATGCATAATAACAGCAACAAATTGGTTGACTAACATGTTGTAATCAGAATCATGCATGACTATAGACTTTTATGTCCATCAAAATCATCCCATCAAGCAAGTAAATATAAGATTCAATTTTGAGATTTCAAGTTCCCGCTCAGAGAAACTTGAAAAATTGAGCTTTAGAGCCATAACTTTGAGCTTGTTCATGAGATACCAAGAAGTTATGCAGGTCAAGACCAAGAGTCTTATACGATTTCATACCATCTATAGTGATACATAAATGCTGATTAAATGAACTTTAATAAATTCAGATATCATCAATAAACCCCTCAAAATTGGGCACGGAATCCATAAGAACGTCTAGCAAAATCAGAAACCATAAAGTAAACCAAATCAATCATAGTATGCATATCAAAACCTTCAACTAAATCTCAATAAAAAAAAGGAGAGATGATGAAATCAATTTATTTTCATTATGGGTTAGACCAACCAACAAGCATTTTTTCATCTCCCTGATTTTTATATGGTTGATATGTTTATACATGGGGGTGCCAAAATAGGTGTATCAGATTATGGTTAAAAGCATGGTACTTATAGTATGGGTAAAAATGGTTTAGACCAACCAGGAAGCATATTTTCATATCCTTTCAATGAAGATTTCAGTTTATACAACTCAAAGATTCATGGAGTAACAACAGAC